>JAGSMP010000012.1:7500000-10000000 GCA_029286625.1 Parnassius orleans | reverse complement strand
AAATTACGCATTGTGTCAAAAAGACTTTAGCATAACTCATGGCGGCCAAAATGGCTACAAAAAACCTATTTTTTATTTTTATTTCATTACATTTATAAACCAAATTCTCGATAATTTTTACCTTCCGTCAAGATATTTGGCCCATTGGACCTGGCAAAACTAATATAGCAAAAGGCGCTAGCACTCGTACCTTGAAAAGCTGCCGGTGCAGTCTACGCCGTACTGAAAATTACAGATGCTGGCAGCCATTTTATTTGTTTAAATGTCAATATGAATGTTGCAATCAACATGAAATAGAAGATGATTTTTATTTTCAAATTAATACATAGTATTATCTATACAATGAAGTGTCTGTTTGTACTTTGTAATATCAAAATAACAGCCTTTTACTAAATACATATGAAAGTATATACGGTATTTATAACAAAAAGACAAAAACAAATTTTAAAATGTTTGTCTTACTGTCTGTTTGTTCCGGCTTATAGCTTTTAATTTTATATCGATAGCTAATCGATAATTTTGCTTTGCTTTGTGTATCGTTAATCGCCTTTTTTAAATCGATTTAACAATGTTCCATCTCTAGACACGCCAAAAGTGTAAACTGTCACCCGCACCATGCTATAACGCAAAGACTTTAATATGCCGATCTTGCTCCACTTTTTCAAAAATGGCATCGACTTTATCGGTACAAGGGCGACCAAAGCGAGCTACATCTTTGACATCAAAATTTCCAGACTGAAAACGCTTGAACCAACTTTTTGCTACTCTTACTGACACTGCGTTAGGTCTATAAACGTCACAAATTTTTTTCGCGGCTTGAGTCGCATTTTTCCCTTTTTTGTAATAAAACTCCAGAATGTATCGAATTTCTTCGTTAGATTTTATGGACAGAAAAACAATTGAAAAAGTGTTTTTCTTTTTTTTCTTAATGTCCTATATGTATTTTTTTTTTTGGGGTTTATGGCCTGGTATCTAGACCTTTAGGCCAACCTATATGTATTGATATTAAAACCAGCCAGATACAAACAGTACAACCATATGTGTAATAAATACTAATAGTGGGTCAATTCCTTTGTTATACCGCAAAGTACCTATAAAGCTGTCTTGACGTTTAGTCGCTAAAAATATGCAAGGCTTGTCACAAAAACATTTCCTTGGGTAATAATATCGTAACATTATATTTTATCTGTATTCCTCGTAATAATTTACTTTTCTATAGAAATACAAACTAAGATAGAAACTAATTCCTACTTTACAAAACTAGTTGCGTCCCGCAGCTTCATTTGATTGGTCGTAATGGAAACAAAGGCTTGTGCTGGTAGGTACCTACCTAATTTTACTATATTTTACCTATATAGCAGTGTCTCAGGTATTCCACTTAAAATATTGGATAGGGTGTTGAACAGAATAAATAAAACAGGTTAAAATTTACAGATGTGCAACCGATAAATATATAATATTGACGGCTTCGTGACGCAGTAGCTTAGCAATGAGTTGCAACGCTGAAGGCCGCGGGTTCGAATCCCGCAGAAATTAGGCGTTAAGAATTTAAATCGCGTTTTGTTTTTGCGTTCAGTTGATGTTGGTGAAATGCAAATTGTAACTCTGAACTTAGTTAAAGCGTAAATTATGTTCAGCGTGAAACTCATGAAAGACAATTTAATAGATCCATGTACTCGTTGTTATTGAATTGTAGAGTCTTCCTATTTTTTTTAGTTTTGTTTCAAAGTTGAGAATACTTCTTCCGCCTATAGCGAAATAATTTAACAAATGCCAATACCATAAGAAGCTACGTTCTTGCAAGAATTCATAAAAACATAATGAACGATATTATTATTTTTGTAATTTTGTTTGGTAGCTAGCAAATAAAAATAATACTTACCTGTATACTTTTTTATCACTATCGAAATAAATTTCAAAACATTTCGCGCGTTGACAACAATAGTAGTCATATTATAGAAACTATAGTAGTGTTATTTAAATGTTAGTTAATAATGTCTACCTGTAGCGCTACAAGCACTTCCTTTCAGGAGTCCAGATGAAATCGAAAATGCTTAAAATAAAGAAAATATTCGAGCTATTTGTAATAAAATTTTCGAATACAAATTCATATATTCGTTTGCGATATATGGGTTACAATAGGCCTTAATAATTTAACAAAAATACAACCATATTGTACCTTCCGGCGTGCAAACTAATTAAATACAAGATATTTTTTGTGCCGGAAGGGCGAAACTCGGGAGTAAATGTTGTCGAAGATACTCCGCGAGTCGCTCACGTCCTACACCTATAGGTTCCGGCGGATCGTCTACTGCCGTCTTTGTGGGTGCGGCTGGGTTACTGTGTACGGACGTCCAATCAAAATGCACGAACTGTAGAATACAAATGACAAAGCAGTGGCCAGCGGTTCGACTGCTCAACTGTTTGGCGGAAATCTTCTGACTATTGGTTGTTGACTACGGTTGTTGAATGCGGTTGGTCAACTACGCTTGTTTTCTATCGGTTGTTCACTATATTCTTCATATGCTTTCTTCAGTTGACTATTTCTTCGATGTTCGGTAGTAACTTTCTCCCACTACTATGTTCTATGTTCTGCTACTATCTGCTATTACGTTCTGTCTGCTACTATCTGGTTCTGCTACTACAATGTTACCGGGCCCCGACCCCCGAGGCACTTAGGTAGACCGGAGCTTTACTTTAAAGTGAGCCGCTTGTCATTGCCTGTTTTGCCTCTTAGTTTAGTTTAGTTTAGTTTACGACGGGCTGTTTACCGCAATTCCACGTCTAAGCGCGTATTTTGCGTGTGGGCAGGAATAATGTAATTATTCGAGCCATGAGATCTCCCCGAAGAAGTTCAACAGTCCTTTGATGTTGCGAGCAACTTCGGGGAGTGATCCCGGCGTGCCGAGATGTTTAGCCCTGTATGCAGCGACCTCCGGACATGTCAGCAACACGTGGGCCGCCGTTTCTTCCTCCCCCATACATGCCCTACACAGGGGACTATCTGTAACACCTATGGTAAATAAATTTTTGTTAAAGGTGCCGTGTCCTGTGATAGCACTTGTTACTATCCTGATCTGCGGCTTGTTCAATCTCATTAAAACCTTGGTTAAACGACTGTTTATTTCAGGCAGGGCCTCCCTAGCTTCTCTACAGTCTATTAGATTTTTCCAAAGCTGAGCGTGTTGATTAGTAAAGTGTCTACGTACCAGTGAAAGAACGTTACCAAAGGGGATTGGTATGTTTAATTCCAGCCCTATAGTGGCCAGAGCCGATCCTCTTCTGACCAATTCGTCTGCTGCATCGTTGCCTCTGGATCCACTGGGTCCCTTTATCCATTGCAGTCACATTGTTGTGTTTACTTACCTCATTTAATCGTTGATGGCGTTCATATATTAGTCCCGAGTTCACCACATTGCCACTCAGAGCTTGTAGTACCGCCCTACTGTCGGTCAGTATTCTGATGGAGAATTCATTAACCTTCCTAGCATCTATTGCTATGGCCGCTTGAATGATACCCATAAATTCCGCCTGAAAGACTGTGTTGTACGTACCCAGCGGTGTGCATACATTGAGGTCTTCAAAGAAAGTTCCAGATCAGACACCTTCATTTGTTTTAGAAACATCGGTGAAAACTCTAAGCTCTTTTGGGCTTAATCCTTCCGGCTGGCTGGTTTCATTTAATTGTATCTTGTACTTCTAATCGAATACAAATTGTTTAGAGATCTTATCGTACTTGGCTTGTAAGATAGGAATTTTTGAGTGAATTCTATCAATTATGCTTGTATGAGGGACTCTACTCTTACTCCAAAGATTTAGGGTCTTGAGTCTAATGGCAGCTAAAGTCGCTTCTTGTTGTATCTGTAGATGAAGCGGGATTAGCTGCAGCATCGCTTCTAAGGCTGCTGTTGGCGTAGTCCTTATGCAGCCTGTGGCAGCCATACATGCCAGTCTCTGGTAACGCTGAAGCTTATTTATAGTGGTGGCTTCATTTGTCTTGGTCCACCATATCAGAGCGCCGTATGTGAGCATGAGTCGAATTACAGTTTTGTACAGCCACAGTATGATTTTTGGCGTCAGACCCCATCTTTTGCCAATCATGTTTCTGCATTGCCAGAAAGTTATACTAGCTTTGTTGATTTTGTTTTCTATGTGTTTATTCTAGTTGAGTTTACTGTCCACGGTAAGACCTAAATATTTTACCTCAGAGGATAGCTGGAGTTTTGTGCTGAAAAGACTTGGGAGATGATAGTTATTCAGCATTCGTTTTTGTGTGAACATTACTAGTACCGTTTTATTTGGATTAACGGTTAAGTCGTATTCCCTGCACTATCTCTCCACTATACGGAGAGCCGCTTGGGTCAGGTCACACACCATGCTTGATGTCTTTCCAGAGACCAGTATTGTCAGGTCATCAGCATAACCTACTGTGTAGAAGTGATTGGCATTTAATTTGCTGATGAATTCATTAATTACCATATTCCACAGGAGAGGTGAAAGAACCCCACCCTGCGGGCAGCCTTTCTTAATCTGGATTCTTTGAGATTCACCAGCAATCTTTATTGTTCGTGCACTGAGCATGTTTACTATCCAGTCAATCAGTGCCGGTTCAACTTTATGTCTACTGAGTGCACCTTTTATGCTGAAGAAGTTCGTTCTGTCAAAAGCACCTTCTATATCTATGAAGGAACCGAGACATATTACTTTGTTTGGGATGGCCTCTTCAATCTTTGTTATTACCTGGTGAAGTGCCGATTCTGTCGATTTACTTAAGCTGTAGGCGTGTTGTTTGTCTTGTGGCGGTAAGTTCATTAGCGCCGACCCCCTTAATTCCCTTTCACACATCCTCTCCATCGTCTTTACGAGAAAGGATATGAGGCCAATGGGTCTGTAGGATTTAGGGTCTGCAATGGGGAGGTAACTGTGGCCCAATGGATTTTATCCATCGTTACCACTCTCTGTGCTAAATTCCAGTCTTCTGCTGTTGATGTCAGTGTATCTTCATGCCGGTTTACCTCTTGAGTTACGCAGCAACCTGGGAAGTGCGTTTCAATTAGGATGCGTTGGACTTCATCCGGCGATGTTGAGTTGCTTCCGTCGGGTTTCTTTAGAGAAATGGATCCCGGCGTGTTCTGTTTAGTTTAGGATATTCCTTATCCTATTCGCTTGTTCACAGGTTTCTATGTTACCACAGAATTTACGCCACCCTGTCGAGCGTGGATACCTTATACATTTTTTGTATTCGGACTTTTGTTTTGCCTCTTTATTGTTTAGTATTTTCACTATACAATAATCATAATTTACAATTTTTCTATATACGATTAATTCTTACGCTAATGTACTATACATGGTAAGATCGGTAATTTAGTTGTATATTAGTACATCATAAAGTTTTTTAATATATTAATAATGTAAAAAGTGATTAACAAAAATATCCCAAGTTTTCACAATATTTGGGTACATCGATTCTTTAATTTTACTATAGGTGGGAAATAAATTACATCACGCTAAATATTCTTTTATTTCCTTAATCTATAAACCTTAATCTAATTAAATACTATGTTTACAATTCTTTTAGAGCATAAAAATTATTTTCATTATTTTCGGGTCTTAATTTTACACAATGCCCGATTGTTCTATAACGTGTCGCGCTTTAATTGGCCTACTTTGTGTTGTACAATAAGGGTTATTTTCTTAACTATTACGAAACGATGCTCTATAGTATTATAGTATAGACTCTATACTATAATACTAAGGGTTGTAAACATGTTGTAAAATTACACTATTGCACATGTCACTTAGGTTTTTCACTAATACTTTTCCTAATTATAATTTTAATATTGGTTTTTAATCACTATTTTTTAATCACATTTTTTTTAATAATTAGTATGGAAATTTCTTATAATTACATTTACATAAAATAATCTTATTTGTATTACGAACATCATAATAATTTACCACATAATAATATAATAAATGCAATAATTAAATTGTCTTAAAATTAAAAGATAAAGTTTTGTGGTTCTTTTCAATAATATATAGTTCAAATTTAAAAATTGTTAAACAAATAATCGCCAATATTATAATACGCCTTTTTAGTTTTCAATTCAATTCAAAACAACATTCAGTCATTTTGTTTTCATTTTTCTTTAACCGTAAACGTTCTTCTAACGGGTGCTGTGATGAACAAACGATCTAACATCCCAAAAATTACTGAGTAACTAATTTTAAGCATATTATCACAGCTGCCGACCATCTGGGATTACGAACAAAAGATAAGAAAGCTTAATGACTATAAATGAACCTTTGTGTATTTGTTTGTTGACTCGTTCATTGAGTATAGACTCGGTCGTAATACCTGCAAGAGATTTCAGGGAATTTCTTATCAATGACTCATTACAACTAGTCGCAATACCCGAAATTGTTGTAATATCCGAAGTCGCTATAACCGAACCATTCTCTATCAAAAGTATACGTTAAATTCAAGGGACTTCAAAGTAACGTCCTTATAACCGAAAAGTCGTTAAACCCGGAGTCGTTATTAACGAAATCCACTATACTTGGGTGCCGGATTAACCACGTTGAAAGAGTAGCAATTACTACGGGCCCCCGCAAAAGGGAGCCCCGCGTATCCAAACCCGTCCACCTCCGCCTGAGCGCAATTTTTTGAGTGAAACTTATTAAGGCGTGGTATAAATTTACTTAATGTCACAAAAACGTGAAGCGTTACACCTTTTACAATAAGACAATCCACGTCAGACAATCGGTAACCGATTATTTCGTTGGCGAAAATAATTCATACGGTAAATGCACAAGTTCTACAAAAAGTCGCTCACATAAATGTAAAGAATTTAAATCGGACCGATAATCGGCTCTACAAAAGACTGATGTGTGCAAGCATATATTGCTGTGTTTCATATTTGCGTTTTAATTTTTGAGTAAGTTATTACAGTAATTTCGATATATTTTAAACGTTGTTGAGCCACGCTGCGGCTATATTATGGTTGTAGCATGAATGGATCAGCTCGATGGTAGAACCAAGCTGTCACAGAATACCAGCGTAAAATAGCAGCTTAATGCTGCTGTGTTTCGTATGGTGAGTGTAGAGAACCGGAGACTCTTTATACTGGAAACGAGGCATTTCATCTTAGACCTCAGAGATGACAGCGCATCTGCATTTTGAGGGTAAACGTATATGTCTATGGGCCACAGCATCCATTTAACATCAGGTGCTTACGTGGTAGAGCCATGCTGCAGGTATATTACTAGTATAATTGTAGCACGAATGTATCGGCTCGACCGGGGAGGGACCACGCCTTCACAGAATACCAGCGTAAAATAGCAGCTTAACGCATCTGCATTTTGAATAGTAATCGAGGATAGATGTAGATGTCTATGGGCCACAGCAACCACTTGCCATCAGGTGGACTGTGTGCTCGATTGTTACTCATATTCTATAAAAAAAGGTGGGATGTGTGCTCGTTTGTCACCTTATACTATAAAAAAAACCTTATTTTTAGAATTTTATAATGGGTACGAAGTGTTTAATGGTAATATGCGTCGACGCGGCCGTGCTACAGCAGCCGCACGGAACCCCATTTTCAAAATTAAAAAAAAATCGATTTTCGAAACTCCTTTTAACAAAAAGATGAGACATTTTTGTTTTTTGTTAATAACAAATTGAAATTTAGATTTCCAGAAAAACAAAAATTCTCAATGAGCTATCGCTCATATTTTTGCCACAATTCTAACGATTTTTCTTCTTTCGAAACTCACTTCTCGATTAGATACCCGTAACATAGTAATGATTACAATTCTATATTGGGATTAACTATTATCTTCTCTCCGTGCAGTAATATAAAACGAATTACATAACATTCATTGATTATAACTTGAATTCTCACTTGAAGGCTTATATCTAAAAGGGCCTATAGTAATCTACTGTAGGTACTATTAAACATCACAAAATTGTAACTATATAGATGGCAAACAAACTTATTGAGCATTAAATTGTTTTTACCACTTAAGAACCCATAGCAGATCAAGGGCCTCTCGATATAATTTGCTACGAGCCCCGGCACTTGCTGTACCCAAGACCCCAGTGTAAGTTTGCCCTACGTCAAGACCCTGGGCATGCAACTGTTTAGTAGTACAATTATTCAATTTATAGTACATATAAAAATAAAATATTAAAGTATATCAATTTGGTTATAAAACACATTTTATCTAACACCTTAATCTTGACGTTTCCTTATGAAATATATTACGTAATTGTAGAAGCTGTAAATTGTAAATCGAATCGAAAAATAATAATAGTGTAAAATTTTACTAAATATACGTGTAAGCCAACATTGTAAATATTTAATATTTCTATAGATATAATTTATTTGAAAGTTCAGTTTATGCAAACTAGGTACGTAATTATTTTTTATTTTTTTAGAACGCCGGGTAGCTGTTGTTCAGCCGATTACTGTTTCGTTGACATGAAAATTATAGAAAGGGTTAAACTTCGCTTCTTCTTTCATCACAATGTACCTGTTTTTCCATATCAGTTCATTTTGGTGTACCTCTTGAAGAAAGGTCGCGTTGATGACGAACAAAAGTATATGCTACAAGATAGCTCAAAATGTTTATCAGAGGATACGATTTCTTTCCTAAATAATACTTTTTAATCTAAGAATAATTTTAAGTTTGCGCAAATTTTAGATAGTTATTCTTTTGTTAATGATTAAAATTTATAAATTGTTTATTTTAATGGTGCATGTATGGGATCAAATTTATTACGAATTATGTTATACATTTACATTATACATTATATTTTGCCATATTATAATAGGATAGATTATATTTTAAATAAATAGTTTTACTCTTTGTGTTGTTTCATTTCTTATTACAATAGCGTCTATACCTAACCAATGGTATTTCTTGATGGTTTTGACAGCGATATTCCTGATGTTTCTTTTGCTTTATCTTTACCTGTAATCATTTATAGAATATGATGACACTATTAATTGTAACAAAAAAAAACAAAATAAAACTTGAACATGAAAATAATTCTGAATAGCAAAAGAATGTAAAGAACTGTGTTGAAACAAGCACATAATCTTTTAATCATCAGGTTTCAAGGCATAGTTCAGTACAAAACCTAAGCCGGAAAACGAAATGCCACATTCTGGGAAAGGCCTAAGCCTTAATAACCATGTTGATACTTGAAGTCAATATGAATTATGTAAATAAATGCTGCCCATGAAAATTTGGATCTAGAATCTAGATCCAACATTTCATGGGCAGCATCTAGATTCTAGATATCAAATTATCGATACTAGTGTAAAGTACAAAATTATTTTGTGTACAAGCCAATTAATTTAAGCCAAAGCCCCGAAAACTTTCAGCTCGAATTACAAAATCATTCTTCTTTACTTTATGGCTTCTCGAAATAGAATTCTGCCAATTTTAAATCAGTCATGGGAGTGACAACACAATCATTTCAGTGCCTAGAAGATTGCAATACAGTGGACGATATAGGTAAATGACAAGCTCGTTGAAACTGGCCATAATGACATTAAGTGTCACCTGCGGTGACACTTCTTTGCTGATAGACGGGAAATGAACAAAACCAAACGAATGCGAGGAAACTTACGTCACTCGAATTGAAGCCAATAAAGTCTGTCAGAGATCTGATTGCTGGGAAGAGCCAATTGCCAAAGCTATAGACCGATTTTGGTAGCGTCATTTCTGATTTTTACTGATATTGAATCAGTACGAATTGTCTCGCATGTGGACTTGACGAGTTCCAGCTATAGGTGTGCCAACTCGGAAAAATTACGACTCGTGTTAACTCTAGTTGAAATTCACGCAACTCGAATTAAACTCGAGTTAGCAGGACGAAACAGAGTAAATAATTTATTACAAATTACTTTTTTATAAATTTGTTTTTCTATCTAACTCTTTGGTGGGTTGTGACAGCTATCATTACTAAACTTGGTAGGATTGAAATAAAAAGGTATATTTAGTATGTATCACATATTTATGTATTTTTGTTTTAATCATAGTAATAGTAAGTACCTATATTTATCAACAAAACCAGCTATATAGCAGTCCTCACAAAACAATAGTCTAGTTTTAAGATGTAGGTACATAAGCTATTAATAGTTTAATTATCGCAGTTACAATATTCTTTAATAACTTCATCATCATCATCATCATTACAACCCTTCACAAGTCCACTGCTGAACATAGGCCTCCCCAAGTTATGCCACAAAGCACGGTCCTGAGCCACCTGCATCCATCGACTGCCTGCATGTCTTACCAGGTTGTCACTTCATCTAGTGGGGGTCGCCCTACACTTCGCCTACCGGTACGAGGCTGCCACTCGAGAACCTTTTTCCCCATCGGTTGTCGGATCTTCGAGCTATATGGCCGGCCCATTGCCACTTCAGCTTACTAATCCGTTGGGCTATGTCGTTCACTCTGGTTCTACTGCGGATATCCTCATTCCTAAGTTTATCACGCAAAGAAACCCCAAGCATAGCCCTCTCCATAGCTCGTTGAGCGACCTTGAGCGTCTTCATACGGCCAGCAGTGAAGGACCACGTCTCAGATCCATAAGTCATCACTGGCAACACGCACCGGTTGTACAATTTCGTTTTCAGGTTTTGAGGTACCTATAACAGACGAGATGTGTCGTAATTTAATAACTTAGCTATTATAAAATTCTAAATACGTAGGACACTCGATAAGTTTTAAGATATACAAAAAGTATTCTAGATACTATTAATATTTATTTTACATCTTTTCAAAATATTCTCCATCATGCTCTATACAAAGTTTCATTCGCCTAAACCAACTCTGAAAACACTTTTGCCAGTCTTAATCTGACATGTCGGAAATCGCTTCTTCGTAGGCAGCCACGGCTTCTTCGGCGCTTGGAAAAAACTTGCCTTTTATTCTTTCTTTGACTCTTGGGAACAAAAAGAAATCACAAGGAGCTAAGTCAGGGCTGTAGGGTGGGTGACTTAGAGTTTCAACACCAGATTCCTCAATAAATGCTTTTGTTCTAAGGGAGGTATGTGAAGAGGCGTTATCGTGATGCAGCATGATTCCCCGAAGCCCGGTCTTCTCTCCCGCACAGCTTGAAAAGCTTTGGGTAATAAACTGTAGTATACCATACAGAGTTGACTGACCTACAATTTTCCAGCATTGACGTCGATAAATGTCTGCTCCGCGAAAAAAAACTAGCCACCATTTTTTGCCGACGTTGCGAGGTCTTTGCAGTTTCGTCGGTAACTGTCCTGAGTAGACCCATACCGATGATTTCCTTTTATTTTCTGATTTTTCATATTGATAGATCCATGTCTCGTCACCAGTAACGATTTCTGAAACACGCCTAAATGCCCCGTTTTCAAAACGTAGACGCATTTCATGGCACCAATCCACACGAGTCTGTTTTTCGCTTTCGGAGAGCAAACGAGGGATCCATCGACAACAAATCTTCCTCACTCCAAGATGTTGATGTAGGATGGTATGAATGCTCCCCGAACTAATGCCTACAATCTTTTCGATGTCCGTATATGTGATTCGTGGGTCTTCTCGTACCAACATTTCAGTAGTCCATACATTTTCTGCCGTTACTGCTGTTTGCGGGGCCCCGGTTCTTTGGTCATCTTTAAAATTAATTTTACCCCTTTTGAATTCAGCAAACCACCTAAAAATTGTTGCGCGTGATGGAGCGGAGTCCCCTAATGCTGATTGTAACCGTTGTAAACTTAATTGTTCGGTTAAACCAAATTTAAAATCATAATATAAAATAGCGCGCAAATGTTCACGGTTAATATCCATCGTTTTAAATGAAAAGCGCGGGAAGCGTCATATGCAGGAAAATTCATAGAACATTGTTTTTCTTTTAATATTGAGCTATTGGCTTATGGAGTTCTATTTTTAAATAAATTTGCTTTTTAGAAACATATAACACGGGTGCGTTCCATTTTTAAATTTCGAGCATCTCAAAACTTATTGAGTGACCTACGTAACAAATTATTTTGGTAGTAGCAAATACTCTTCGAAACAGAAAGCGCGCGCACATAACGAACGAATCGCGGTCATAATCTTACCCTTTCGCTGGCTCGCTTAATTCGTTCGTGTACAGCCAGCCCAAACTCGAGTTAGGGAGATCCAACACGAGTTAACTCGAGTTGCCCTATCGCTACTTCCAGCCTCCCGAACAAACATATTTTCGAGAAGGCTTCCGCAACATAGACAACAAACCAGTCCACATTAAGTACTTTCAGCGGTGCAAAGTTAACTGTTTGTCGGTACCTATATCGAAGTTCAGAAGTGTTTGTACAGTAAGGCTACGATGGCTGAACGAGTATGACAAGGTGGCATTATATCCCAGAAAATTTTCACCGCTGCTTTGGAAGACGTTTAAACATAAACACGGACAAGACAAAGATCATGTGTAACGTCCATATCACACATATTACATGTACGCTCGATGTTATTGACAAGTGTTTTTAACTACTTAGTACAATTTATAGGACTAGGTACGACTCGGTTGGGTAGAGTTCGTGAAAACCCGACACATCTTTTCATGTCGTATACCACAAAATTTGGAAAGAAGACTGCAACAGGTCTGTGTCGCCAGTGATGACATATGGATCTGATACGTTGTCCTTCACTGTTGGCTTAATGAGGAAGCTCAATGTCGCTCAGTCAGCTATGGAGTATGCTATGCTTGGAGTTTCTGTGCGTGATATACTTCGTAAAAAGAATGTCCGCAGTAGAAACAGAGTTACCGACATAGCCCAACGGATAGAAAGCTGAAGTGGCAATGGGCTGGCCATATAGTTTAAAAACCGAAAACCTATGGGAAAGAAAGGATTTTGAGTAGCAGCCACGTACCGGCAAGAGAAGTGTAGGGCGACTCCACATCTTCTCTCGAGGAGGGCCCGCCATGGGGCTGCTGGAGCTGGTGTGTCAGCGGATGTGTGCGAAAGCGTTCCCGTGGCCCTACCCATATGCGGCGAAGGTGGAACACCATGGGATTTTAGTCGGTTCAAGTCCGATATGACGCGAGGCGGGTATGCGTATTTAAAAAAAAACGTGTGCAGTTCACACGCGGTAGAAGTGCAACCTTCAAATGAAATGAAATGTAAAACAAAACATTTCACAGCAAATGATTTATTTATTTGATAATTTTCAACCACAAGTGCGGCATAAAATATAACATAAAAGTTTAATTTTATAGCAAAATAAATGTTACAATCCTTATTTTTAGACATGTAGAGCCTAAATTTTATAAATCGAACTTGTAGTTCCAGAGAAACCTCTTCCTCTTTATTACATTAGTTTAGATTCTATCTCATTCTCTTTTAGGCCTATCCTATAGATTTATATATTTGTCTCTTTTTAGTGTCTCTTTTTCGTTTCATTGAGTTTCAAGTCACGACGATGCTAAAGATGTTTTCACTTCAAAAAATAGAGCAACCCCACAAAAGATGATGGTGTGGACGACCTGATAAAAGAAGCAGGAAGTCAATAGATGCAGGTAATTCAGGGCCTTGCTTTGTGCCAATTCTTGGAGGGGCCTATGTTTAGCTGTGGACTTGTAAAGGGCTGTAATGTTAAATTAGGTCTAATTATCTAGACAGAGCTGATTAGAATAAACCAGAACTAAGCATGTGCCGAGGGAGTGAATACTGGTGCGGCAATCCGCGGCGTCAGTAATTAACACTTATTTGTATAGCGCTATAATAACCTTCCCCTTTCTAAAAAAAATTGTCATAAAAAATATACAAGTTGTAAATATAACATAACATAAACACTCACGCCTGTCATCCAGAGGGGTAGGCAGAGACTACGGACTTCCATTTGGCACGATCCTGACACACTTCTCTCGCCTCCTTTACATCCATATATTTACGCACACACGCTCGTCGGTTAAGGGTACTCCTAATCTGGCCCATTTTCAATATATCGCCAATTTGGTCGATAAACCTTCGTCTAAGGCGTCCCTTCCCGACTCTTCCGTTCACTTCTGCAACATAAATTTGCTTTGTCACTCTTTCCTCGTTCATTCTTTCTACATGATCAAACTTTCTTAATCCTGGTCAGAACGTCATCTTGTAAACCACACTTTTCTCTTATCACACTATTTCTCACCCTGTCAGTCAGATTCAACCCTAGCATACTCCTTAATGACCGCATTTCTACAGCATTTATTCTACTCTCATGCTTCTTCTGCCAGACCCAACTTTCACTACCATACATTAAAGTAGGGACTAACACATCATTATGAATTGCCATACGTGCCTTTTTGACACATTCTGACTCTTCATAATAGCGTGTAGAGCCCCATTCACTCTATTTCCTGCGTTCACTCGTCGTTCTATATACTTATCATATCTACCATCCCTGCTAAATAAACATCCCAAATATACAAACTCATCCACTTGCTCAATCATCTCCCCTTCTATTCTTTTTCACATAACGTTTTACTTTCTTCTCTTTCAAAAACCATCACTTTCGTCTTACTTGCGTTCACTTTCATACCCCTTTCTTTTAATGACCAGTTCATTAAAGTAATCATCATTTGCAACTCGGCCGCCGACGATGCAAATATGACTTGATCATCGGCGTACAAAAGGCATTTGACGGTTAACTCACCCATTCTCAACCCACATTCTTCAACTTTCAAAGTTTGCAAACAACTGTCCATAAATAGGTTAAACAGCCACGGAGAAGCTACACAGCCCTGTCTGACACCTTTTTGAATGCCAAACCAGTCCGAGTAGACCCCATTGATCCTGACACAAGCACTAGAGTCCCTATAAAGAGACCTTAATGCCTGTATCAAACCAGCGCTAAAACCAAATGAGTTGTTTGCCATAACACATTCCTGTCCACTCTATCATAAGCCTTTTCCAAGACCGCGAACGCACAAAAAACTTTCTGGTTTTTGTCCAAAAACTTCTCCGCAATCATGCGCATCGAAAAGACTTGACCCGTACACCCCATCCCCTTTCAAAATCCAGCTTGCACATCCCAAATTTTTCCATCAGTTTCTTCCATAACTCTTTCAATTAACACCTTAGCATACAGTTTACCCACAATGCTAAGCAAGCTAATGCCACGGTAGTTTTTACAGTCCTGCTGTGACCCTTTTCCCTTATATATTGGGACTATAATGGCTTTGCACCAGTCTTCCGGTACCCGCTTCAGTTCCCAACATAAATTAAACAAGGTGTACAGCAGGCCTGCCACCACTCCCTCTCCAGCCCTTAGCATTTCGAGTGATACTCTATCATATCCGGCTGCCTTACCTGCTTTCATGCTTTTCATTGCTTTCATTATTTCATCTACACTTATCTCCCTACCTCTCACCACTTTTTTCGGAATTTCAGACGACTCTTCACTCATAAACATGCTTTCAAAGTATTCCTTCCATCTCTTTAAATTAGAAACTTCATCATTCAGCATACAGCCATTCTCGTCTCGTATAGCATTCATTCTAGGCTGTAAATATCTTAACAAAAGTATAACGTTCTCTATATTATTCTAATCATAACAACGTTAATGCTGACCAAGAAAGCGGTCACTGGTATTCCAGTGACCGCTTTCTTAGTCAGCATACAGCAATATACCAATGCCATATATAATCATTGAACAATGCATAACGTCTGCACCGTTTACACAAACAAGGTGTCAAAATACATGTGATATAAGTAGATAAAGTGCTCAGAGTACACTTTAAATGGATGTCGTACTAAGTATATACCTACCTACCTACAGCTAAATTACACTTAACACAATCAAATTTAAGAACATGTTACAAGTTCTTGTAGTTAAATAAAATACATTCATACATTAGTTTTATATAATATAAGTGAAGTACATACATAACCTTCGAGTATAACATAATATTATGTACTTAATAGTAAAAATAAGTATAAATAGGTATATATTAATATAATAGCTTTGAGAAAGTTTAAAGTTATTAAACGTGAACACCGAATATTTATTGTAAATAGATACACTTACGACTTACTATAGCGCTTTCAGTCGAAAGTTACGTCATACCACTCCCTATAAGTCTGTTTGGAAAATTAGACCTTTAGTTACCATCGTCCTATTTGGGCTCACTTTTAGTCCTTATAGCGGTCAAACCGCAAAGTCACTTAATATGCTCATAGTATCAACAAGGCCCCTTCTAAGTTCACGTATTGTGACGGGCAACTACGGAACCCTACCTCTACACTATGCGTGCTCCGACACACACTTTTTTTTAGTATTTATTTAAAAAAGACGGAAATAAAAAATAAACCATTCGAAAGGTAATGCTTTAGGGTGTTACCACACCAATCGATCGATCGTCGATGGATGGCATCGATCGATGATGGAATGAATCAGTCGACGTCGATCGATAGTTTCTACCACACCGATCGATCGATGGTAGAATAGAATGGATTAGTTGACGTCGATTGAGCTGCATTGCTATTTGAGAACCCGCCCCGCTCCACTGACCGCTATTTAAAATATCGACTAGATGAAATAAGCGATTACTGGCCTTAAAAACGGTCGCATCTAGAGTCTTCTGCGTTTGCGTCTCCGTAATAATAATAAGAGCAAGAGCGTACTGGCCAACAATAACGCGTCCTCTTCTAAATACATTTTAAAAGATACTGATGACGAGTCCACAACCACATCGATTAATTATCGATCGACATCGATCGATGATTGAACAACGTTTTATCGACCAGTATCCGTCGATCAGCTAAAGCTACCACACCAATCGATCGCCATCGATCGACGTCGATCAATGGCATCGATCAACGATCGATATATATATATATATATATATATGATAACATTTTTTTTATATAGGATTAGGGTGACAAACGAGCACACAGTCCACCTGATGGTAAGTGGTTGCTGTGGCCCATGACAGCTACATCTATCTTCGGTTACGAATCAAAAGCGTTGTCACCCGTGAGGACCAAGATGGAATGCCTCGTTTCCAGTAAAAAGGGTCTCCGATTCTCTACACGCACCATACGAAACACAGCGGCATTAAGCTGCTATTTCACGCTGGTATTAATGGTACACAATATTACACATTATGTAATATTGTGTACCATTTACACATTATGTAAATGGTACACAATATTACATAATGTGTACCATTTAAATGTACCGTTTAGCAGTCCGGCTTAAAGTAAAAAAATGCAATTTCACTCCGGCTAAGCACTCGCCGTAAATTTTACAATACACGAGCAATCCGGGTCAGATCCCCCCCGATATCTACCAATAAAATTGTTAATTGCAATTTTACGTGCCACGTGCTCAGCGGTGAACGAAAACATCGTGAGGAAACCTACATGCCTGAGTAATAAAAAAATTTACTTCGAATATAACCGCGAACCGCATTGGGGCAGCGCACTTGACACATCTGTACCCTAAAATCTCAGAAATGAGATGAAGTCACGAAGCATATGTATAGCAGTGGGACGTAAGTATATATAGGCTATTACTTTACATCCTGCTAAAAAATAATAATTCTGGCAACGACTCCATGATCGCGGCGACAAAATTTTTTAGTTTTATTTGAAGCTTATATTACGTACTTACTTTCGCCTAGCAAGCTAGAATTTGTCACAATAATAAAACATAACATGCTACGTGAGCATTGCACGTCGAGCAACCTATGTTTTATTTCAAAGTACAGTGACCTATAATAATATTATAGTTTGGATTGCACATAGGTACCTACCTAACTCTTGTATAATTTTATACAGTTCAACCCGTCGGAAATATCTGTGGACCCAAACTGTGCGATTCACCAGAAGTTTTCTTCCTCGCACGACTTCTTTGTGGAATCGTCTACCACCAGAGATTTTTCCGGAGTAATACGACTTAGAGACCTACTCCTTTCTAAAAGGTCAACAACGCACCTACAATGCCCTGGTGTTGCAGTTGTTCGTGTTCGGACGGCGGTAGGCATTTAACATCAGGTGAGCCGTGTGCTCATTGAAACTAGCAAAAAAGAGCGATTTGCTTAAAAAATGTACTAATGTCGTACCGACCAAAAAACCGCCATAATATTATGTATGTTATTATACTAAGGTCTGAGATCACTATTGCCTTACCGACCTTAAAGTACATGATCCAGCATCCAATCGTAACCAGTATAGCTCCGAACATTCCCCAGATTTGTTCGGTACTAGGAAAAGAATTTTCATCCATTAATGATTTTTGTTTGTCTTCCTCACAGCCACATAAATAATTAATAAGCAAAATCATCTTTTTTTGGGCTTGTCTACTGCCTGACTTAATATTATTTCTTATTACAATAATCTATGATTTATTGTTTGACAAAACTACTCAATATTGCTCAAAATATATGTCATCATCATAATATTATGTGCAGCATACAGAATGTTGCCTAATTGCCTAACATAAATTAAAAAAACAGGTTTCATTGAAAATTTTTTAAATAATTTGTTTACTTATATTATTAAAATCCTCGAATGGATTCAATACTCTCAGTTCAGTGCATAAATAAAAAGTATCATTTGGTATCATTTTACAAAATTTTAAACTCATTTCTATTATTCATTTCTATGTCTTATTGTAATTAAAAAATAGGCCAATAATTTTTGCCTAATATTCGATGTAGTTAAGCGACAACAAGATCCTCATAGAATTATTACGTATAGAAAAAACTAACGCGAAACCGCGTAAGTTCACTCAGCGACGCGTCAGTGCGCAACGTCACGTCTTACGGAGAAGAGCTCGCGAAAAATTGTAAAAATGACAGTTTGTGTTGTATAATATTGACACAACAGTGATGATAAACATAAAAAAAGTGATGGTATTACATTTCACAGGTAAGTTCATATATTTAATTCATTATTAGTACGTAAAACTAAAAAAATACTTACCTAAGCTATCATAATACAAATGTTGCTAGTTGTGGGGAAAAAAATCACAATTTTCTTTTAAAAATATTTATTATCTATTTGTGTTTAAAACGTTTAATCGCAACGTTCTGTGTAAAACTCAAATGTTTATATGTAGATACCTACTTCTCTAAGTATTAACATAATATTAACAATGGGTGCCTATTTAAAACTAATACGGAGTGATCAGCTGATCGCGATCCGTCGACGCCATTTTAACGCAACTATTATAGCAACTAAATTTATTTTTATTTCTTTGTTCATTGACCAAGTCGACGTTTTAGAGTATAGAATAAAAACTTTTTTATTTACTACATCAAGAGATTATTAATAAGAACGCCTTTACTAAGCAGATGTCACTTTACACCCAAACATAGTCTATTTTTAACCAACTCCCAAAAAGGAGAGGTTATCAATTATGTATGTACTCTGATTTCTAAGACGATTCTAGATCAATTCGTATATACATGCTGTAATTTTAGTGGTTATTTTCCCGCATTCCTGACTCAATGCAAATTATAATTTTAAAATGTTTAGGTATATAATGACAATATTGATAATTATTTAAAATTAAAAATAATCTTAATAATTATTTAAAAAATCTTTTAAATCATAAAAGCATTCAATTTTAACCAATTATACAAATATTTGTTATATAATCTTTCGCTTAATAATTTAAATTCTTTAGGTATTTTATTAAATATTTTACACATACTCGTATTAAGAGAATTTTGTTATATTTAACGAGCCTAGGAATGACATCTAGGACAAGTTGGTCAGGGTCATGTCGATTTCGAGGATGTATATCACTTGCTTTAACAAATAATGACTTATTTTTAATAAACATTCAGAGCTAAATAAATTCTTACGCGTAGTAATACGGCATAAGCTAGCCTGCACGTCCAACCTACTCGCGAGATATTGCTATTGGTTTGAGGTCGCATTCGAGTTTTGTTTTCTCTATTGTAAATCTGCCATTTTGCATCCTAATAATTTTATATTAATAAATCTATTGTACTACCAAGACAAAATCATTTGACTTCGGGAAAACAACCATTAAAATTTCAGGGTGTATATGGGATCAATCTGTGTGTATATCCTTTCAAATAAAAAAAAATCTAAATCGGTTTAGAAATAACAGAATTCTGAGGTAAAAACATTAAAAAAATACACCGAATTGAGAACCTTCTCCTTTTTTGAAGTCGGTTAAAATTAAACATTACACGATGTGCTTATTGTATTCGAGCAAATTAATTGTGTTTAATAATATTCTTAAATTTTATTACGTCTGCATTTTGTACCATTAAAGTATGTATAATAAAGTTTATTAGTACCATCATTATCGTGTTTATTTTATTCCATTTATTATTCTCATAAAATACGTCTTCGTACGCAATACGTAATCTTTATTGTATCGATTATTTAAAATTAATCAATAAAATAGTGATTTGCACAATTTGATTGCAAACGCCAGAAACTGGTATCACTGAATGGCGTGTATGTGTGCGTGTGACGAGCGTAGGCACATTCGACTCACGCCCACTAACATAATGAACTTGCTTCACTTTAACGCTCGTGTTTTGTACTAGACTGCGCTTCTATACGTAATAATTCTATGAAGATCCTATTTGATAGAAACGTTTCTTTATTACCTTAGAATATTTATCACATAAAAACAAACTTAGGCTGGCTTTTCACTATGGGATATAATATATATTATATCCCGAAATATAAATTATATCCCGCGATTGGCTTTCACACTGTGAGATATATCTTTTAACCAGTGTGTGTTCGTCATTGGAATACCCCCTGTACACTGCGGCGGTGCGGAACGGTGTGCGGGGTACAGGGGCGAAATATAATATGAAAATATCGCTCGGTCGATCGAAAAAATATTTATAGTTTGAGATGTAATATATATTACAGCTCAGTGTAAACGGTTCCATTTAAAAGTATGGTGAGCGATATTAATTTATATCTCGACATGTAATATATATTATATTATATCCCATAGTGAAAAGCGGGCTTAACGCACAGTATAGCTGATGATTTTTATGTGAAATAGGAAGTTAGAAAAAGAGAGAGAGGCCGACACTCGCATTGACTATAATTATAGAGGCCTTTAAATGCCTCAATCATAACACTAACTCAACCAAAATAAAATAGATAAATGCTTGGTAAATAAGTACTGTCAATATCGAAGAATTTTGTACTCAGAGTACGTATGTTATTGTAATCTCTATATATAAAAATAAATTGCTGTCCGTTAGTCTCGCTAAAACTCGAATCTTACTTGAGCGATTCTGATGAAATTTTTTGTTTGTGTTTGAATGGGTACCTGAATGGCTTAGATTCACAATTGGACCCGGTAGGTGGAGCTGTTTTTGAGATCCAAAAATCACTCGTGCTAAGCCGAGGCGGATCGCTAGTAATGAATAAATGTAATTGTTTATTAGTGATGCAACCGGTTTTAAGAAAACCTGATAAAAACCGGTTTTTAAGAAAACCGGTATGTACCGGTTCTAGTAAAAAGAAACGATTTATTTTGCATGTTGGCAGCCCTATAACTTAACACCATGTATCTGAATCCTTATGTATAGCAGTGGTTGGGGAATCCCGAAAATGTCGCCCGATAGCAATAGGGGATTTCCCGATCAGAGATAATTGTACAATTCTGCAATTTTCTTTGCAAAGCATAGCGATAGTCTGAGTGAGTTAAAGTTTGTGCCGTATTTAATTGCCCAAAAATAATTGTTTGTGCCTTGTTTATAACAAGAAAAACAACTACAAAAGGTAATTAACATTGTTGTGTTTTGTTTAAATATAAAAACAGTTTCATAATGATTTCTTATATTTACGCGAAGACTACACATTAAATGAAACTAATTTCCAAACCATAGCATATCACTGCAAGACTTCAGGATACTGTAAGCTCATTCTGCGTAGATCGGACCAAAAATTAATATTCAAAAACTGAAGGTAGCCGGGCTAACTATGACATCGGGACGTCAAACACCTCAGTCCCTCCCGTGACCATGGGTGCTGTAAAGCACCCGAAAAAATTACGGAAAAAATCCGTAAAAATTAGTTTCATTTAACAGTTTCATGTCAGTTTTACCTGTGGTCTAAAGTAACCTATTAATTTGATCGAATTATATTTTTTTTGGTTTGCAGGATGCCAAAAGTAAAAGGAAAATCTCTTACAAGAAATCATTTTGAGAAATTAAATTTAAGAAATTAAAGGCTAAATGTCAGTTATGTGGAAAAATTATCAAGGTTGGCGGAGGGACATCTAATATGTTGGGTCATCTCAAGACAAGTCATCCACAGGCAACAGTGCCAGTCAATCCTGAGAAGCATGCCATCAATGACAATGAGCATCGCCAATCTATCCCGCTCACATCAAATAATACTGACTAAGAGCATCCACAGAAAACCTTTATTCAAAGTAAGTTGAAAATGACGATGGGGAGCAACAAAAAGAAAATAGATCTTACAATGATGATCGCCACTGATTTCAAGCCATTCTCCGTGGTGGAAGACAAAGGCTTCAAATGGTTTGTAGAAGCCTTAAATCCTAACTATGTACTGCCTTCAAGAAAAAAATTAGATAAGATTTGATGCCCGCTTTATACGCAAAGGTGAAGACACAGCTTGAGAGTTTATTAAAAAATGCAGAATACGTCGCACTAAACACAGATCTATGGTCAAACCAGAACATGTAGTCATTTATAACGGTGACGGTACATTTTTTTCATGAATGTATTCTGAAAAAATACGTTTTGACAACATCGGAAGTTCCTAATTCGCATACTTCTGAAAATTTGGCAGAAATCATGAAGAACATCATAATGGAATGGAAACTTCATAACAAAGTTGTTGCTATTGTGACTGATAATGGTTATAATATGAAAAAAATGTGTGATTTTTTGAGATACAAACTCAACATCATTTTGAGATACAACAATAGACATGCCGTGCTTTGCCCATACTCTTAATTTAACCTTCGAAGAATCGTTACAGCTCGCAGAGGTGGAAAAAGTTATCAAGAAATGCAAAGCAATTGTGATTTTTTTTAAGAAGTCGTCTGTTGGATGGCGTGCTCTGAAATCAGAACAGATAGAAAGAAACCCTGATGCTCAGCCACTAAAACTAATCCAAGATATTACCACACGTTGGAACAGTAAATTTCATATAATGACCAGAATACTAAAATTGTCCGATAAACTGGCACTAATATGCCGAAAAGTAAATCAGTCGCCAGAATTCCTCAATTCTTCTGAAGAAAAAATTTTCAAAGACGTGGTCAATATTTTAGGAATATTCGAAGACGCAACTAAATTGGTGAGTGGTGACCAATATCCAACGAGTTCTTTAGTGATTCCCGTAATTTGCGGATTATTTGAAAACCTCAACACCATCGAAATGTCACTGGAAACAGATGTAGGCAAGATGTTCTGCTCAGCAGTACGGCGTAACATAAGCAGCAGATTGTTGGCCTACGAAACAAGAACTGTGACACAAATTTCTACATATTTGCATCCAACCTTAAGAACCGGCTTTCGTCAACCTGAAAATATGTTATCTGCTAAAGATCGGGTGAGGCGGGAGTTGGGGAGTCTGATACTGGACTCCAATAATAAAACTGATGCCCCATCCTCTGATTCAATACCTACGACTGAGCAGGTGGCAACAAAGAAGCCGGGAATTTTGGACTTCTTAAAACAAAGAAGGACTGAGAGTGGTGTTCCAAACGCGACTGCTTCTGCAGTAATCATACTGCGCATGTATATGGAAACCGAGATTGAGCCTGGGCGAGAAGACAAACATACAGAAGTCGTTGGCACTTACTAGAAAAACAATAAACATTTGGCGCTGCTTAATAACATGGCTTTAAAATATCTGTTATTGCGAGCGACTTCTGTACCTTTGGAACGAATGTTTTCTACTTCCAGCTATTTCTTGTCATCGCGAAGGAACAGGTGACTAGGGGGTGCAGTAGATCAACTTTGTTTTATCCACCAAAACTACGATTTAATTAATTAACCAAAAATAAAAATATTTTTTATTGAATAAAGCTTAATAAGTATTAAAAAAACTCAATTTTTTCATTGTCATATGGATACTAAAAAACCTAAAAAAAACTAAGAAAACCAGTTAATTAAAATTACTAATCGGTTTATACCGATGCTGAAAATTTTAATCGGTTGACATCGCTATTGTTTATATAGTACGCGCATGATAAGTCGACCGTCTGGTCTGGTGGCGTACTGAATTAATGTTGCCATCCATATAAATATTTTTTCTTTCATACAACCAAAGTAACTTTTCAGTACCTATCTATTAACTTAAAGTAGGTAATTGCAGCTAGGTAGGTATATATTTATTACGCTTTGTTGTAGGTTCATATACTTCTAATAATAAAATAGAGTTGTCCCAGAACTACTTGGAGCTGAAAAAATATTTTCTTGAAGATAAATCTTCGCGTAACGTGTGTGACTTGCCGATTATGACGTTTTTGCCTACTATGAGTATTTTCTTGACGGTCAGGGATGTTGCGGATATTCGAATACGCATCCGCAAATGCGGAACATTCGCATTGATTTAGACATCTGTCTTCTGACATCTGATCTTTGATGCGGATGCAGATGTGGAGCAAGTCACGCCACGATCATAAAATGAGAATGCACACGCTGGTGACAAGATCCATCATTTATTCAAATTCAGGACGTGTCAGTCACAACGTACGTTTCCTCTGTTTGAATAAGATTTATTGTGTGTTCCATAAATATTTCGTCATATAAATTATAAATTAAAAAAAGTGAATAAAAATGTCGCCACAAGTAAAAAGTAATAACCGGACTTATTTTAAATTAGACGAAAGTAATCGTTATAAGTCACAGTGCAAAATTTGTAATAAAGAAAGTTACTCACGAAAGTGACGTACCACAACTTCTTTGAAAAATCATCTTAAATCGATGCACCCAGAAAAGTTTAGTTTGTTCGAAAGATCGAATAACAAAAAATCAGTTGAAGAATAAAAAAGATGATGCAGGTAAATTGGAATTTCAATCTAGTTTTATAAGTTTAAAAACTTATCGTCAGACTCAATGAAAAGTAATTCTCAGCTATAGGCACTCTTTATAAAAATTAAACAAATGGGAACACGAGTTTACTTTCCCCTAACTTTTATATTTTGTATTAATTGATAAAATTCAAAGTGTTAATTAGACCAAAATTAAAAAAAGGAAAACGTTTACAATGTGATATTATAATTTATTTTATTACTTTTTATGATATTTTTACTTAAAGGCGGTACTTTTTAAGCAATTTCAAAAACAAAAAAATATATTATGTACATCTGAATTAAGAATCTCCTCCTTTTTTGAAGCCGGTTAAAAACACTTATTGGTTTTTATAGTAATTTTTGATGTTGAGTTTGTCCGACTTCAGACAAATATGTTATTTTTCATGTTTTTCTTTTATTAATCAACTAGCTTTTGCCCGCGACTTCGTAGCTGTGTTTCGGCAGCAACGCAAAGTCAGGAATTTGCATTTAGAAAAACCCAAAATTAGGGGCTTTTTAGATGCTAATTAGGTGCCAAGTTTAAAAATTAGGTGCTCTGAAATTTTCACCGCAACGAACTGTTCAAATTTGCGTTGCTAGCAAAACGTATCGCTAGCAACGCAATGAAGTTATTAGATATACGATAAATACTAATAACAAGGAATTAAGTGCTAATTAGGTGCTGCAAGTATAGGCAATGACAAGGCGCCCCTAATAAAAATAAAGACGTGATTCAGAACAAAGCAGATGTAAAATTCAGGTTTTCTGAAAATTAAAATATAATCAAAATTGCTTTTAGAAAAAGCCCAAATTAGGGAGTTTTTAGGTGCTAATTAGGTACCAAGTTTAAAAATTAGTTGATCTAAAATTTTCACCACAACGAACTGTTGAAAGTTGCTGGCGATACACAACTCGACTTCGTCCGCGTGGAGTTCGGTTATATCGCGTCCATGTGTGAAAAAGAGTCTGCTGGTACAATTCACAATTATAACTGGATGTCGCGGGCAAAAGCTAGTAAACTACAAAACTTCTTCATACACCACATTTTTTGCTAATATATTACTGTGTGCCAAAATTATCGGACTACTGGGCGAGCTTACGCGTGAGCAAGCCACATAGAATTGCCCGTATGAAAAACAATTTTCTCTCAAGTCTATTATACCCGCAAGTTTTAATGTCTGCCCTTGTGATTTGATAATGGTAATTGCAAAGCAGACTTTGAGGGGAAACTGTATTCGTTTGAATTCAAAGGGAAGATCGTTCGGAATCAAGGGAATTCTTGGTATAAATACAGTTTCCCCTTGCGCACATCCAGTTATAATTGTGGCTTCCACTACATTGCGATATAACGCTTTTACTTTTAGTCTGGTTCCGTTGCACGGTTGTGGAGGTTCTAAATTTCGCAACAACATAACAAGAGTGCCCACACGCAGAATAAGCTTATGATGTGGAAGACCCGATGGTTTCAGTGAATTAAGAAATTCGACAGGGTAGTTAATTGCGTCATCTGTGTTGACCACAGAGTCTATTGACGTGTACACCATTTCTTCCCCCTCAAAAGACATTAACAGTATATCGTTAATTGCTGCTGCTTGGTCGTTTTTCGGGGTTAGTATGGCACATTCACACAACCATTCCATTGGCTTATCGATGTGGTTGAAATGTCAATATGGGTGTCGTTTTATGGTTTTTTAGGACGTTAATTACGAAAATGGCATCGATTATGGTTTGAAACCAACATGGATGGAAGGATGGATGGATTTATGTTTGTATGTAAAAATCATCATGGGTTGGGTGACTTAGGTGTCATTTTAAGGTTTTGGGTCGTAAATAACGTAAATGATATTGATAAATATTTTAAACTTAATTTATTAGAATAGAATAGAAATAACTTTTTATTGCACAAAAACATAGAACAAAATAGACAAGAAGATTTGTACAAAAAATTTGCACAAAATTACACCTGAACAAAAAATACTAATTTAAAAATTAAAAAACAATGAAAATAAACAACCAAACCAAATATATTTTTTTACAAATTAATAAAATGGCAAAACCAAAAGAAATACTTAGATACCTACCTATTTTGTATTGATCTTCAAGTTCCAATCCCTACCAATAGATGGCGTTGGTATCGTTTTAGAACGCGGTAACGTTGTATTTTTTCGAACTAATATAAAGTGAATGGTGAATGAGCGCTTCAACCTGTACCACATACGGTACTTATTCACTGTTAACGGATATTTGACTAGACTTCGACTTTTTGCTTGCTTACGGTTTAAGATTTGCTTCGTGTTTCGGATTAGTTGCTTGATTTTGTCTTTCTTACAACCACTGTTCAAACTTGGAATTCGATTTGCTTTGTGATTAGGTATTGTTGATAGAAGTATTTTTTCTCACTGAAATAATGACTACAGAAACTCTTAATATTAAAGGAAAAATGGAAGAACATACTGTCGTCCCCATTACAGGTGACGGCGCCTGTTTGTTTCGTGCTCTTGTTTCATTTTTAATGTACGGAACCCAAGAAAATGCGATGGTGGTGCGTTCACAAATTTTTAGATTTGTGGTAAATGATTGGCCTAGGTTTTCAATTATGACCAGGGTGATGCAACTTTGTATGAAAGCTGAAAAATCTGCACACAATCATGATTTTGTCAATGTGCATGTTGGGCTTGTAAAAATAAAGCGAGAAAAAAATATCGCTGTTTCTTTCCTTCATGTTGTTTTAAATTGCCATTTTAAAATTAGATTACATAACTATACATATTTATAGTTTTATTTTATCTCACATACTAATCTAAAGTATATTCGATTAATTTTGGTGCAACCTCTCAAATGTATGGGAATTTACCCCATAGGTTTGTGAGGCTTGAGCCAAAAGTACTCGAATATGCCTTAAATAAAAAGTTCAAAGTACAAAATACAAAGGTTTGAAATTCCCGCTAAAAAAGTTTTATATGGGCGCTCACCGTAGCGCTTTTAGTGTACACTCATAAAGACGTGTTTCCGTTTTTTAGTATGAAGTTGGCGTTCTTCTCTTGGTAGAGAGTAATTGTGTTCTGTGGTTATGACCCACGACAGAAATGGCGATAATTATTCAACAGCAAATGAATATTCAGCCGATATTTTAAAAAATGAAACTTACGGTGGACTTTGTGAATTAGTAGCTGTAGGATTAATATTTCCGTTTCGGTTTGAAGTATACCGAAACGGTGCTATACACAGAGTCCGGAACCGATATCTGTCCAGTAAGGCGATTACGATTTAGCTATGATTTATCTAATGGACATTTTGACGCCTATCTGCCTGTTGTTGCGAAGAACACAGCGTCGCATGGAGTTACCTGTCGAAGAGCGTGATCCTTCTTCAGAGCTTGAACATTTAACTGTTACATCTTCTGTAAACAGTGAAATATCATCTCCAACCAGCGGAACAGATCAATCTGTATCGTCGACATTAAAATATGAAAAAAAGAAAAATAAACGAAGGTCGAGATTTACTAATTACACAAGAAAAAGTCAATTAAAAAGTGCACAAGAAAGATATAGGCAGAACAAGCCAGATTCAAAGCTGTGTCCGCTTATCAGAAAAAAAAATCCCGATGTCCACAGGCAAGCTGTTGCAAATTACCAAACTGCGAATCCACAAGTGCATAGAGCAATTCAGTCACGGTATGAGGAAAACATTACACTGCGTTTATGGAAAAACAAGGTCCATTCCGCTATGGAGCATGACCCTGATATTGCTTATAGAACTGACAGCAGTGTAGCGTTGGGTTCTATGACATACAAGTGTCAGTGGTGCAATGGGCTGAAATGGAAGGATGAGACACCTGTTATGTGTTGCAGCGCTGGAAAAGTGCAACTTGATCGGTTGAAACAACAGCGTGAACCACTCTTTAGTTTGTATGGGTAATATACGTAAATATAATGCCTGTTTCCAGATGATTTCCTTTGGTGGTAAACAGGTAACAGCAGATGGTTTTTCACCGACTTTTAAAGTACAAGGCCAGGTCTACCATTTAATTGGAAGTATATTACCAGAAGCCGAACATGACGCTCAGTACCTTCAAATATATTTTGTAGGTGAAGATGATCGAGAAGCAAAGATTCGATGTTCTAAATTTCCTAACTTAAAGCCAAATTTAATCAAACAATTGCAGAATATGCTGCATCATGTGAACCCGTATATAAAAGAGCTGAAAAGTGCACTTGATAAAGCCCCTCCTTCAGAGTCATACAAAGTTGTCATACATGCTGATAAAAAACCACCAGAAGAACATAGTAGGTACAATGCATCAACTACAAATGAAGTGGCTTTAGTGTTAGTGGATCAACAATTTGATCGAAGGACATCATCCTCGAGAGCCGAAGTAATTCACTTCAGCGTATTAGTGAGATACATCGAGCATATGATGCGCTACAGTATCCATTGATGTTTTGCTGAAGGGATGAATAGAATAGAATAGAATAATTTTTTATTCAATATAGATTACATGTGTAATTCTTATTGAAAGTCATTTTTTACTTTACCACTGGTTCGAAAAAAACCTCTGTCCTGGGAAGAACCAGCAAGAAACCCAGCGGGAGTTTTTTTTAAAAGTAAATTTTACATTAATGGTTGTACAAACTACAAAATTTATTTTAGAAACTGTTTGGTAGCGACCACCTCATTCCAAGGGGTTATTATCAATCATATATTGATTTATACTATAATAACCCTTTTTATACAGTTTCAGCAATAAAACATTTAAACTTGGTAATAGAGAGCCTGTACCCTTTCCGGGACCTTGTTGTAATAGCGTATACATTGCCCCAAGAATGAATTACTGACTCTGTGGAGTCGAGAAACTGGTATCACTAGCTTGTGTTTGTTCCTAGTGTTTACAGAATGTATATCACTTTTTACTAAAACTACCTTTGTTTTGTGAACATACATTAAATTTTCGTAAATATACTGAGAGGCCAAAGTTAATATATTTATTTCTTTAAATTTATCTCTAAGAGACTCTCTCGGTTTTAGGTTGTAAATAGCTCTAATGGCCCTCTTCTGTAAAACAAAAATAGTTTCTGAATCAGCCGCATTTCCCCATAGCAAAATCCCATAAGACATTATGCTATGGAAATAACTGAAACAAAATAGTCTAGCTGTCTCGACACTAGTGAGACCTCTAATCTTTTTTACAGCATAGGCTGCAGAACTTAGTCTGCTTGCTAGTTTGGATATATGGGGGCCCCACTGAAGCTTTGCGTCGAGAGTGATGCCAAGAAAAACAGTGGATTCAACAGGGCTCAGTTCTTCCCCATTTAAAAACACATTGGTACCCAGATTTTTAACATTCGTTATTGTAAATTTAATACATTTAGTTTTATTTCCGTTTAAATGTAGATTATTAACGTTAAACCTATGCACTAATTTTGATATAGCATTATTCACTTCGTCACATTTAAATGATTGACGTTTAAGTTTAAAAATCAAGGATGTATCATCAGAAAATAATACTATATCATGATTATCCCCTACAAGGGAAGGTAAGTCATTAATATATACCAGAAATAGGAATGGGCCAAGAATCGAGCCCTGAGGACACCCATTAGTACAGGTGACCCGGAAGAACTTTTACCATTGATAACAACTTTCTGCATTCTATTACTTAAATATGAAATAATAAGTTTAAGCGCTGTGTTCTGGACACCATAGTACTGTAGCTTCCTGATTAATGTCTCATGGTGAACACAGTCGAAGGCCTTGGAAAGGTCACAAAATATACCCAAAGCATCCTCCGAATTCTCCCATGCACAAAAAATATGCTTAATAAGCTCAACTCCAGCGTCAGTTGTCGAGCGACCCCTTGTAAAACCGAATTGATTTTTATGTAGCAATTTATTAATATTAAAGAAACTTAAGATCTGATCTAAAATTATTTTTTCAAAAATTTTACTAAATGTTGGTAGTACAGAAATCGGTCTAAAATTGGCGAGGTCTAATGTACTACCAGATTTAAATAAAGGTATGACTTTATTATGTTTCATTAAATCAGGAAACACACCAGATTCGACGCTTGTATTAAATATAGTGGCTAGATAAGGTGCTATTATATCTATTATAGATAAAATAACTTTAACGGAAATCCCCCATAAGTCTGCCGTTTTCTTAACATCAATTGTTTTAAAATATTTAACGATATCTTTTGGCAATACTCTATGGAATTTAAAAGTATTTGAACAAGCCTTTACATTTTGTTTAAGCAATGATTCGGCGACAGTAGGAGAAGAATTTAATGATTTTGTTGTCAAAAAAGGAACATCAGTAAAATGTTTCTCAAAAGCCATAGCAACTTCTTGATCAGATCGAGTTAAACTGTTGTTAATATTCAATTGAAAATCCGAGTTGCGCGGTTTGACCTTGCCCGTTTCACTATTTATTATTCTTCAGGTCATTTTAATTTTGTTGGATGCAGTTTTAATTTTGTTACTTAAATGTAAAGCCTTAGCTGTGTAGCACACTTTTTTAAATATTTTAGAATATGTTTTTACATAATCTCTAAATATAACACTAGTATTATATGATCTTTCATTATAAAGCTCATATAACTTTCGCCTACTTTTATAAATTCCTACTGTCGCCCATTCATTAAATGATTTGCGACTGTTAAAAGAGAAAGTTTTAGAAGTAAATATTCTACTAAATTCACAAGTTATAATTTTAAATAACATACCATACAAATAATTAGCACTATTTTTAAATGAAAGTGATGGAAGTCTTTTTATTATATTACTTCTAAACCTCTCCAAGCGATGGTCATTTATTGGAACAAACACAACTTTCTTATTTTTCTGTTTTTTGTGTATATAAGGCAATGATACCAACTGTCCACAGTGATCTGAACTTAAATTTTGAATAATTGATTTATGCAAGGGCTTAATATCTGTAAAAATATTATCTATACAGGTTGCACTAGGCCCAGCAATACGTGTTGGTTCTAAGAATAAATTAACAAGATTATACGATTTAAACAATGAGCTAAACTTAATACTAATGGAAGGAGTTTCAGTGAGATTGATGTTAAAGTCTCCACATATTACAACAGACTTGTTCTGTTTACTGATGATGGGTATGGGTATTCAATCAACATACCACAACGCGATCCCACAACTAAGTTGCCGCTTAATAAAACTGTTCTGTAAGTTTCTATTCGTATAGAATAATGATTAAAGAAGGAGAAGATAACTATTTACTCAACTATCGTGCCCTTTTTAGTCAATATTTGGTAGATGAATACGCCAAAATAGAAACAGAGAGATTAATTTATATCAAAAATAATCAAGCCAAATTACGTGCTGATAGTTACATCCATTTAAAAGATGCTATTGGACGACAAGACTCAGAAGCCAACCAACTAGGATAAATGGTTGTCCTTCATTCATCTTTTACGGGGGGACCTAGGTATATGCACGAAAGAACACAGGACGCTATGACCTATGTTAGAAATTACGGCCGGCCTGATCTTTTTATCACTTTCACATGCAATCCTCGCTGGGACGAGATAAAAGAGCAATTGCTTCAAGGAGAACAATCTCATGATAGACACGATATAATTTCGAGGGTTTTTCGACTAAAGGTGAAAAAGATCATGAACTTATTGACAAAGAGCAAAATATTTGGGGAAGTGCGATGCTATATGTACTCATTGGAATGGCAAAAGAGAGGTCTTCCACATATTCATATTCTTTTATGGCTTCACAAACGTATTACTCCGGATCAAATCGACAATATAATTTGTGCTGAAATACCGGATCCCAAACGTGACCCAGAGCTTCACGAAATCGTTAAATGTAATATGATACATGGTCCATGTGGAACTTTAAATCGAAAGTCACCATGTATGAAAGATAACATGTGCAGTAAACGATACCCCAGGGCTCTCATAAGGGAAACTCAAGCTGGTGAAGACGGTTCTCCGCAATACAAGAGACGTTTACTAGATGACGGTGGGTTCTCTATTGATATCAAAGGCACAACCATAGATAATCGCTGGGTAGTCCCTTATAATCCAGTATTATTAAAAACATTTAACGCTCACTTAAATGTGGAATATTGTCATTCGGTGAAATCAATAAAATACGTCTGTAAATACGTAAATAAAGGTTCAGACCAGGCATCGTTTGCTTTAGAGAATGAGAAGGATGAAGTTAAAACCTACACAAGTGTAAGATATATAAGTTCATCACAGGCAGTATGGCGAATCCTTGAATTTCCCATTCATGAGCGTTTCCCTCCCGTAGTCCACCTCGCTGTTCATTTGGAAAATGGGCAAAGGGTTTATTTTAATGAGCAAAATCTGAGTGAAAGAGTGAATAGTCCTCCAACAACCACACTCCTATCCTTTTTCAATTTGTGTAAAGTGGATAACTTTGCAAAAACATTGCTCTACCTAGAAGTACCTGCATACTACGTTTGGGATAAAAGAAAGTTCCAAAGGAGAAAGAGAGGAGCAAACGTTGAAGGCTGGCCAGAGGTCTAAAAAAGAGCACGTTCTGGGCAGGGTTTATACTGTGCATCCGAACAATACAGAATGCTATCACCTTCGCATGCTTATGTGTTAAAACTTACGAAAATGATAGTGTGGAATGAAATAACCATGGCTCATAAGGGTGGCGTAGAGGCTTTACACTTTAACAGAACTCTACAAGATATAAGAGGAAACAAGAAGTTAATGGGTGGTGTAACGGTTTTGTCTGATAATTTTGGCACACAGTAATAGATTAGCAAAAAATGTGGTGTGTAAAGAAGTTTTGTAGTTTACTAGCTTTTGCCCGCGACATCCTGTTATAATTGTGGCTTGTACCAGCAGACTCTTTTTCACACATGAGCGCGATATAACCGAACTCCACGTGGACGAAGTCGCGAGCAAAAGCTAGTAATTAATATACAAATTACTTCAATGAGTTGCAGAGCTAAGGGCCGCGTTTAACTTTTCCTAAAAAAACACTTGAACTCCGCATCCGCGGATGTGAGCCTCTAAAAAATCCGCATTTGCATCCGCAACCGCGGATGTCAAAAATTCAGCATCCGCAAAACCCCGATGTGTGACGTTACATAGATCTATGTAATTAAATCTAATCGAGGCGCCGTAAGGTATACTACCCCATATCATCCCGAAAGTTTCGTAAGAGCTGGCAGAAGGAAAGTGAAACAAGAGATGGACAGCACCATGTTCTTGATAACATATTAGAGCTGTTAAAAAAACTTTCTGAGTGCATTAGCAAATAGGTGGTATTTTGCACTGCTAGGGCACTGGATTTGTCTACATGTGTCGGGCTCTCGACCAGGCGCACGATTAAATTAATTACCTACCTACATCATTACTATTACACTATATATATACACTAGAATAAGTTTTAATTGTTACTAACACCTATGGATGAAGAATCGGAAATTCGAAATTTTGATTAATTGATTGATTGATTAGGTGTACCTACTTATTTAATATAAATATTTATCATGTAAAATAATTATGTTTACTATAAGTAGTTTATAATATAAAATAATTATATTAACTAAGTATTAGGCCAAAGTTTTGTGTTATAAAATAAATATCTAACTTACCTTAACTAGCCCTTCTCCTGATTTGTTTCCCTCTGTCGCCTATCACGACATCCGCGGGGGTAGTGGACATTCTTACACGACCACTACCAAGTGTGTACTCAAACTAAAATATTTGTAGAAATAATATTATGAAGTTTGCCAAAATGCATTGGGGTAGGGTAGCGAATTATTCTATGCTACAAAACCCGTTTTAGGTATGAGAATAGCTTAAATCCAATGTTAGGATTGTTGTAGGACAATTATGTAGGTAGGTTGTTGCTTCTTTATGATAAAATTTAAAAATACATTATTAGCACTTACGCAAGCTGACTCGCATCGTCTTTCGCCTTAAGATACTGCTTAGAGTATATAGTAAATGTACCTTATGAACTGATATTTCAAACCAAACAGTACATATCTACGTTTTACAACTCGGTTGAGCTAAGTTTGCACTCTGTGCGGATGACGTCACTCGGACACTCGGGTATGGTATACAAAAAAGGATCAATGAGAAATATTCAGGTACCTTAAACATACCTGAATATTTCTCATTGAATTTATTATTATTTAATATTTCTGATTGTTTGTAATAAGTCTACATTGAAACTGTGCAACTGTAGAAATGATACGAAATAATGATAGAAATGACAGTAGTCGTAAGTACTTTTTTTTTCTTTGCAGCACAAGTTCGGTTGAAAACTTGATCCACGGGGTAGCTCAAACGTTTGTTAGTCTTTTCTTGCTCAAAACAACAGAAGGAATATTTAATATGATGTTCCTTCCTTAACTATGAATAACTTTTCCTTTCATTTCCAAAAAACTTGATAGGAGTTTATCTTATTTAGAGTGCAAAATAACTTGATAGGTACAGTAAAAAAAAGTGAACGATAACTGTCCAACAACATAACGTCTATAATAAAAAACTTAACAGGAATAGTTTTAACACGTAACAATAATAACAAAACGTCTAAGTATAACTATAACAATTCAACAGAAAAATTATCAAAAATAATCCAAAAACTAAACAAATAAAGAAAAAAGAAAATTAAGACGTGCGTATATATCTTTGGTGCGTATCGGTAACAAACATACAACTTTATAATTTGTGGTAACAAAGATGCAAACTGTACAGACGCAACAGGGGGTCTCGCATTGCAGTGAAGTGCAAACTTAGCTAAACCGAGCCCAAGTTGTACAATGTACATACGGTTTTAAGTTGTCCGCTTGTCTGCACAGAGAGAAAATTCCATTACTTACTAGCGTTTAAGTTTAAGTTTGCTCTTTATCTTTGACATTATTGTTGTGTCAAAATACCGTCTTTATTGTTGAAAAAATCCACAACATTACGAACATAATTTGTGCACATAGCAGAAGATAAACATATATTTTATGTGTTAAGTTTAAAAAGTACATACTGTTCGAAAAAGTGATCGAAAGAAAACAAAAGGAAATAACAGTAGGTTGTTGATAATATCCATATAGTAGTGCTATTGTAAACGGCCTGTAATATTACCGATAAAATATGGGCTGTTTTTGGTCATCAGAGGTTTGTATTTATTTTACAATCATACATAATATCATTCTTTAAATAATATAACTATAACTATATTTTTAAAGCAAAATGCTAACTGGTAGTATATTTCTATGAATGAAATGTAGGTAAACAGTTTCTATTTATTTTACATTCATAAATGTTATTATCGTTCTTTAAATTCACGGGTTACCCTTAGGGGGTAATCTGTGTTTAAATTAGTTATATTTTTAAAGCAAAATGATATCTGGTTGTATTTTTCTATCAATGAAATGTGAAACGTTTTTTTACTAATTAAGGCGATAAAAATTGTCTATTATTTATTTAAAAAAAATTAAATATTCTAGTTTCATTCTAACTTTAGTCAAGTTTTGTGTCAAGTGGTATTTATCTTGAATTTATGTGGAATAATAAAATGTGTAATTTAAATACTATCTTAACTTTCAGGGCCTTGAAGGTAATGTACACAACAGACTCGACAATGCTAGACTATCATCCACACATCAAGTCTATTCCTACAGTGAAACTTACGTAAGAGCCCAGGTAAGCCCAGTAAATCTCGTCCAGGTACATTGAGATAAAAACAAATTTATTGAGAGGGGGCTGAGGTACACACATACACACACAATCACTTATTAATCCATTGATGGATTTTATTTGTAGACACGACACGTAGAACTCATCGATTGGGTTGATCCAGGGCTGAATTTAGGAAAGGGCAGGGGGGGAACAGGAGAATTAAAACATTTTTTTGTCCTTGCTAGGAGTACTAATCAGTGTCTCCACTTTTTCGTTGCCACCTTCATTCTTAAAGGGCCACGACATTTCCCTTCACTGCACAGCCTTCACATCATCGTGGCTGTGGGGGGAGGGGGGCACCAAGATCGATTTTTAGTAGCCGTAGCTAAGTTATTAACGGTGAACGAAGAGGAACCTACATGGCTGACCCAAGGTGAAGGGAAGGCATAAGACAGCCGTTCCAAATGGGTTTGGCAAGTTCTTTTTTGAATGCGTGTTGATGCGATTGCGTTTGGTAGACTGCGACGGAAGGGATGTTCGTTGCAGTCGAGAATGGATTGCGGGGAATTGGAGTGATGGTATATGTAAATAATATATGATATAGCGAAGCGCCGCTCTCCCTTCACACCGCTGTCGAAACGTGGTAAGCGGCGGAGCCATTGATTGGATTCGTGGCGTGTCTTGGCTTGAGACGAAAGAGCTGAAGGGGTTGCCCTCTCTTGAGGAGGGAGAAGGGCGCTGATGGCGAAGTAATAGTGACAGATCAGCACACAACCCACCCGATGGTAAGTGGATGCGATGGTGCATGGACACCTATCTTCCAACATCTATCTTCGATTAATATCAAAATACAGATGAATTGTCACCCCTGAAGACTAACATGGAATGTCGTGTTACCAGTAAAAAGTGTCTCTAGTTTTCGTCAGCCGTCATACGAAACACAGCAGCATTATACTTTTCTATTATTTTGTGTATATTCATAATTTGGTGTTGCGATCTTAATACTCCGCATCTACACGTTAACTAACGTCGTTGGCTCTACCACATTAAAAATGTGCACGGTAGAGTTACCGCGGCTATGTTGATATGCGGCGAAGGTGAAATACCTGTTTGGAGTTTAGACAGTACGAGTCTAATGACACGTTTAGATTATCGGCACGAGCAACTCGTCGAGTAACTCGCCGAGTTATTCCCGAGCATTATTTTTACTCGTGCCAAAAAACCGACATCAAGTGGAGAACAGGCGAATACTCGGGTCGAGTAGCGAGAACACCCGAACAAGGTGTTTACATGCTCCGAGGCCCGAGCACAGACAGAGTAGTACTCGTGCCTACTCTGTCTGTGCTCGGCGAGTATCTAAACGTTGCATAACATTACCCACCCCCGCAAATCGGTCGACAGGGGACTTTCTAGTGAAAAGGACGAGTCAGCTCACCCTGGCTGCTTCTTTCCGAAATGTATCATTGGTATTCACCAAACGCCTTCAGGGTTGAGGTTTCCTCGAACATGGACTTTGGGCGGTTCATTGAGTCCAGGCTCAAAGCAGCTGCAAGGAAGTTTTCTTTGAAGGTGTATTTGCAAAACTGCGGCAATACTTCACATCGGCTGCTTACACTATACAGGGTTATTTTGCAATAACCAGCCAAATTTGCAGAGAAGGTTCAGAATAAGTAACATAAGCAAATGGCGAATAAAAATTAATTAAAAAAATCTCTAACATTCTATCCTTTTTATCTTTTAATTTTAAAATGAGTGGTAATGCCATTATTTTAACAAGGTCATTCATAAATATCTAACGCCTACTGTTGTACTATGCACGTACACATTTGTAAGGGTCGATCGGTCGGCGTACATGCGCGCGATTTATGCGCAACAACCACGCTTAGTTGTTGCCCATAAATCACATTCAATTTGGGATAATTTGAAATAAAAATAGAAGCCTTGAATAAAACTACTTTTACGGATTCTATCGCGTTTAATTAACTTATTTTTATTAATTCCCGACGTTTATTAATAAAAATAAGTTAATTAAACGCTATGTGTAGTGTTCGCGTAAATATAAGAAATCATTAAATAGAAGCCTTATTAAATCGTACTTTCAAAAACTGCAATAACGGTACATCTTTATTTATATATTTGAACTTAAGTTTAGAATTTGTCTAAAAGAACGCAGGGACTTACTCGATATTGTTTTTATGTTCAAACTTATCAATAGAGAAATTGATTGCGCAGAATTATTAAGTACAGAAAATAAGATTAAGGGTGCGTTTGCAAATCGGGCAAAATTATGCTGTTTTTCGGTACATTTTGTGACAAAACTAAACCAAATCCAATATAACTAATAACTACCACGTATATAATGGTTCTTCATCTTCAAATGGTAGTAACTTTTTTGTTGAAAATAATAGTTTTTTATATTGTAGAAACGGTCTTCCCTCGCCATTTTCTACAAAATTAACGATACCAGCTCACGTTTCGGTACATTTTTTGTTCTATTATCAACATATATTAAGATTTCTAAAAAATACTATAAGTAGGCAGACATATTCAATAAAAATACTACTGTTTACTTTTTATCAAAATGTCACAAATAGTCGTAAAAAAAAAACTGATGCTTATTTTTTCACATATTTTGCTAATACGTATAAATCATAATGGATCGCAGTAAGGGTTATTTTATTTTTGGTGCCTGTTTTGATTTGTTGTACAATAATTTCGATGAAACACAGTCCGCGCTCGGCCGCCGTCGTGAGTGGATACCATAGATTACTGTATATATACTAGAGATACTGTATATGTACTTCGGTAACTACTACTGGAACTCTTGGACGAGTAGAACTAGGTGCGGGGGCAAGGACGGGTTATGTCGGACTCGCATCGACTAAAACCCCATGGTGTTCCACCTTCGCCGCATATTGGCAGGGCCCCACCATCCGCGGCCCCACCAACGCCGGCCGCCCCACCTCGGGGGAGGACCTCTCTTCCCCATTCTCCTCCTCAGGCAAGGCGCACTAGGAACACAAGGCACGTCCCCCTCCACGGCTTCCAATTCTACCTGCGTAACGGGCCACTCCGAGTCCGATACGCGGAGGCCATGGGGCCAGGAAAATCAAGCGCTCGGTAGCACCGGCTTTCCCGACCCCAGCGGCGGATCTGGTCTCCGACTCCGCCGCCAACCAAGTCTCGGCCACGGAGGGTAGGGAGAGCGGCGCCTCGCAATACCGACACTCCTTTCCCCCCACGGCCCCACCACCACCGCATCAACGCGGCCACGTCAGAGTCACGGAGGATAGGGCGAGTGGCGCATCGCCATACTAACACTCCTCTTCCCCCGCGACTCCACCTCGGCTGCAGCGGTAGAGGGAGAGGACACCCCCTCGCCGCAGCCCACCGGCACACATACGAAGTGGGCTTGCCAAGGCCACCTCAGGCCAGCCAAGGGGTTCCTCTTTGTTCACCGCGGGTGACCAAACCACAGCTGCTAAGCCCCCCGCTACGACAAGGCGGGAACCCGTTCGAGGGGGAAATCACAGGCACCCATGCTTACCTCCTCGTCCAGGAGTTCCAGTAGTAGCCACCGAAATTCACCATCAGATCACTCCATCAAGGCCGGGGTAAGTTCTCATCATAACTAACAAAACGAACCCAAACTCGGCACACCTAGTTCTACTCGTCCAGGAGTTCCAGTAGTAGTCACCGAAGTACACCATCAGGTCTCTCTATCAAGCCCGGAGGTTAGGTCTCATCATAACTAACAAAAAAAGCCCAAACTCGGCACACCTTGTTCTACTCGTCTAGGAGTTCCAGTAGTAGTCACCGAAGTACACCATCAGATCACTCCATCAAGTCCGGGGGTTAGGTCTCATCATAATTAACAAAACGAGCCCAAACTCGGCACACCTAGTTCTACTCATCGAGGAGTTCCAGTAGCAGTCACCGAAGTTTACCTTCAAGTCACTTCACCAAGTCCGGTGCTAAAGTCTTATCATAAGTAACAAAACCATCCCAAAGTCCACAGCCAACATTTCACTGCTAGTAGAAGGCTTCTAGTATCTAGCAGTCTCTGGAGCAGCTATTCGTATTTCGTATCTAAGTATATTTTTGTTAGAATAGAATTCAATCTTTCAAATTATCAAAATGTTTTTACTTGATTACGATTCCCGCAGCTAATCGTGCGTACACTTGTGTGTGTGACCCGTGTCAATGTAATAGTTCGATTCTATACCTACCATCAAGCCAAAGACCATCAAAATATTCACCTTTAATAGCTAACTCGACCAAGAACAATCAAGGCTATCAATTAACCTTGAACAGAATTCAACATCGATATAACTCCCATGTCCAAAGAAATAGTTGTGAAAGTTAGTTTATTATAATGTAGGTGTGTCTTGTTGGCTATCCTAAATAAAATAAAATAACTAATCACCATTATACTATTATCTTTTACGGACAATTAAGAACTTCCTCCGTTAAAAAAGTGCCGCCGCGCCGCGCCGGTCTAGCCGTTTTTGAGTTTTAGCGAGACTAACGGACAGCAATTGATTTTTATTTAAACAGATATACTTACATTTTTTTTTAAATATAGCCAGTATTTTTAAAGGTTTTATATAGGTAGAAGTGTACACGTAGTGCACCTGTGTTACGTCACCCATCTTACTGTTGGATAGTGAAACTGCCATTTAAAATGCAGAGATGAAATCCCAAAAACAGGATTTCTGGACTAACTATTGCTAGATTATCGGCTCATTGTTGAATAAGCCTTGCCCATCCAGCGTAATAAGTGAGGGCAAATCTTTCAACGGTATGCGCGCCTGTTTGATGCCAGCAGTGGATTAAAAAATGCTGAAAAAGGAATTGACATCTTAAACCAAAGAGTAGTATAATATGGGATTAAAGTATTTAATTTTACTCGTTATTACATTACTATTTTTATAACTTAATTTCAGTCTAGACCAACAGCCTTGAACAAACCACGGCCATTATACGGAGAATATAAATGCTCTGCTTGTGGTCGCACTTGGAGTAGCAGGCTTTGTTGGCCTAATAGCTATCAAATTTGCAGCCGCTGCAAGAGGCATGTGTATCCATACAATCAGGTATTGTTTATATAGTTTCTTACATATTTTCATTATTTCATATTTTTGTCTTGTCATTCCTTGTCGTCTTTATTTAGCATTACACACTAAACCGATACTTGCAGTATAGTGGAGGAGGACCATCAACATTCACCATAACTTATAAGTAGATGTCGTAAAGGTTGACCAAAGAATGTCAAAAATATAAATAAATAAACAGAAGCCTCTCGACAATATGACCGTTTACGGCAAAAGTAAAAACTTTTAACTTGATAAAGGCTTGTGTTCTCTAGTGAAATGTTCTATGTATGAAAAGCTGATGACGATGTGACAGAGCGAAACGCGATAACACTGATATCACACCTTACAGTCAATGACACTTGAACGCATTGTTTAGAACTAATCCTTATATTTCAATATCTCAATTTATAGATTGTTTCGAAGTAACTCATAATATCTACACAAATATTTGTTTGCATAATGGTCCCCACACACGGTCAGTTAAACTGACATCAGTTCAACTGATCAGTTCAAACGGATTTAATCCAAAAAGTTCGACACACACGGTCAGTTCAACTGATCATTTAAACTGATCAGTTCAAACTAGGACTGTTGATATTTTTAAGATAGCGGATTTTCAATATATCGATAATTATAAATATATCAATATCGGAGTTTTATATATCGAAAACATAGCGATATATCGATATATCGGCTTTATTTAAAAGATAACAATCGTATATCAGCTCAAAAATCATTTACACAGTTTATAATTTAGTATATTTACTAAACAAATTAAATTATAAATGTATGAAAATGTTAGGTTATAGTTCTTAGTAATTATTAATGAGCCGTGGTAGCTCTGATGGTTAGCACTCGCTGTAAATTTCACAGTACGCGAGCAACCCGGGTTCGATGCTGATTTACCACGTGCTCGGCGGTGAAGGAAAACATCGTGAGGAAACCTGCATGTATGAGAAATAAAAATAAAAAATTCGTGAAGTTCGCCAACACGCATTGGGGCAGCGCGGCGGCGTTTCCTTGCCCTAAAACCCTCTCAGAAATGAGGGGGGGCCTGTGCCCAGCAGTGGGACGTATATAGGCTGTAATTTTAACTTTCATTATTGTTTAATTTAAATAAGACAATTATGTGTACCAATATTTTTCAATAAGAGTTTTCAAAAATACTCGTTGTTTTATATGTTCAGCTGTTTCAATACTACGATTATTGGGCACTAAAAGATTGATTGTAGAAGTAATTCGTTCAGATGCTACAGATGTAGCTGAAGAAATCAAATATTTAACAGCTATTTCTGATAGCACGGATGTAAATCATAGACGCCTAAGCGATCAAAATAACTTGAGGTTTATACAAACATCGAAGTACTTGTTTCGTCGCTTTCTCTAATAGTTCACATGCGCAGACACTTAATACACATAATCGCATCACTTTGATAAAAATCCACTTCAAAATTATTTAAACGATAAAATAGGAACAACAATCCGTCGATGGTCAAGTTCCAGCCAAAACTCACAGTAAGTAAAGTAGTACTAAGTTTCATAGATTATAGTAATTTTAATATCACAGAGATATACAAAATTAAATTTCTTTTTAAGATAATAAGCAAATAAACTGGGGAAAAATGAAAAACATAATATAGTGTACATAAAGTACAGTAGATTGGGTCCATCAAGGATTAGGATTTAAGTTTAAGATGGTGTTGTAGGTTAAATGATTTACGTGAAAAAATAAAAAATTAAAACTTATTAGGTATTTAAAAAAATATATCAACTGTCGATATCTATATTTCAATATATATATATTAGTCTACCAAAAATATTAGAAATAAATATCGATATTTCTAAATAATAATATAGATTTTTCGATATATCTATATTTTATCAACAGTCCTAGTTCAAACGGAACGGATTTCATTTCTCGATCGACGGAGCCGCAGCCGTGCGCGTTTGGTTGGCGTGACTCCTAAAATTATAAATATAATTTCCTATAGGTTGTAGTTGGTTATGCTTTTTCCGTTCTGCGTTGTTTTTTATTGTCTGTAAAATATATGGCCGATTTCTAATTTTGTACCTACTTGGGAGTTTTGCTGGTTTTTTAATTGCCTGAAAACATAATAAAATGAGTAATAATACTGTTTTCACTATTACACAGTCTGATAATAAGCCACAAACCACAATAAATCTGAAAGGGTATTTCAGATTTATACTTCTTGAGCCCTTTCAAATGAGCCCAAACACGATGGTGTTTCGTAGTGGCATAACTGAGATCTTTTACCCCACCTAAGTCCACCATCATGAAGGTAATATCATCACATTGACCTAGGTCTTTATAAGCCCTTTCAAATGAGTTCAAACACGATCGTTCTATCTAGTGCCGCCACTGACATTCTATACCCACCTTCGGATTGCACCATCAGAAAGGTGAGGTCATAACAGTCACCTAGGTCTTTATGAGCCCTTTCAAATGAGTTCAAACACGATCGTTCTATCTAGTGCCACCACCGAGATCCCTTACCCACCTTCGGATTGCACTATCAGATAGGTGATGTCATAACAGTCACCTAGGTCTTTTTGAGCCCTTTCAAATGAGTTCAAACACGATCATTCCATCTAGTGCCGTCACTGAGATCCTATATCCACCTTCGGATTGCACCATCAAAAAGGTTAGGTCATAACATTCACCTAGGTCTTTATTAGCCCTTTCAAATGAGTTCAAATACGATCGTTCTATCTAGTGCCGTCACTGAGATCCCATACCCATATTCGGATTGCACCATCAGAAAGGTAAGAACATCACAGTGACCTAGGTCTTTATGAGCCTTTTCAAATGAGTTCAAACACGATCGTTCTATCTAGTGCCGTCACTGAGATCCTATACCCACCTTCGCATTGCACCATCATGTCTTTATGAGTCCATTTACATTGCTTAAAGCCGCAGTACATAATTACATCTGTTAGTGGGTGTTTCTTCAAACATGTAATATAAGTGATGGGCATAACCACTTTGAACTTTTCTATCAGAGTAATATGTTTTCTTGTTCAACTTTGAGTAGTCCTTTTATAAGGGCCAAAAGGCTCTAAAGTACCAGTTTGGAACCTTTTTAAGCACTTTTTCAAATTATTCGTTGGACTTTAATCTAAAATAAATCCACCGTCTTCTTTTTACCCTTTCTCCCTCTCTCGTTCTATTACGTGGATAATAGTGTTCAAACGGGCTGGAAAATTTAAGAGAGAAGTAGTGGCTAAGCTGGGATATGCAAATGGGGAAGTAATAACAGTAATAAACATTTTTTTATTTCGTAAGTAACCAATGAGATAAGACACAATTATTTCTCAGCATAATTTAACTACACTAGTAGTATACTACAGTTAGGTAAAACGTAAAAAAAGTTACAGACTGTATAGGTAGGTACGTCCAGCTCCTGGGCACAGGCCTCCTCTTTACCGCGCTGGGGGCCACGCCCAATGCGTGTTGGCAGAGTTCACATGTCCTTAATAATTTTTTTTAATTTCGCAGACATGTTGATTTCCTCACTATAAATTCCTTCGCCGCCATTCACGTGGAAAATCTGCACTTAAAATTGCAGTCAAAACTTTCAATGGTGCCGACGGGAATGAATTCGAGTTACTCGCGTAATGTGAAATTTTCAGCAATTTTCGCTTTTTTAATGTTTTAAATTGAAACAATCAACCAATTGAATTACCAGACTGATTAATGAATAATATTATATTATTTATCATATATACTCAATAATGTTATTTATTTTCCTTCAGAGAGAGTTACGCGCTTCTGATATCACAGATTCGAAAGGCAAACAAGAACATAAAAAAGAACTTTGTCAGATGTGTCAACAGTTGGGAAAATATTGTGGAAATTATGGTAAAAATAATTCGCGTTTTCGCCAGAGAAAACTAAGCTATTGATTCAGAAACTTGATCAGCACCAATAACAAAGAGAAAAGTAAATCTATAAATATGAACTTAAGTTGAAAATAATTATTAAGTTGATAATATTTATTAAGTAAGGTGGATTCGGGTAATTACGAAACGAGTTTTGAAGAGTTGGCGGGATGTTTATATTTTAATTTACCACTCAGAATTGGTGGAGCTAATGCTACTAATTTGCGTCACTTTATTAACTAGAATATTATACATTCGAAAGCTCTATTTCAAAGACTTTTATAAATATCCTCGGTATTTATAGATACAAGTATTTAAAACCCTGATTATTTTTACTTTGTACAAGTGCAAGACTGCCTCGTTGGTCTAGTGGTTGTAGTAGTGCGACTGCTGATCATGAGGTCCTGGGTTCGAATCCCGAGTCGGGCAAAAAAATCAGTTATTGAGCTTTTCCATCAAGAAATTCTCAGTAGCTGCCCGGAGTCAGGAAGTTAGCGGTGTCTCACCCCCGTGCCTCGGAAAGCGCGTTAAGCCGTTGGTCCTGCGCCTGATCTCTCTCCGGTCGTGTTGGTTTACCGTCCCATCGGATTATGAGAGTGAGGAATAGAGAGTTGCGCATACACTTGGGCACTATAATCCTGTCCTGCGCCGATGGCTAGTCTCCATTGAGGCTGGCCGCCGTGACCGAAATTCGGTCTGGAGGACATTATTATTATTTGTATTTCGGAATAACCTACAAGTCTACGTTAGTCAACTTTTACTAAGTTACTTTGTACAAGTATAAAGGTGTTTGAAATAAAAGTGAAAGTAATACAGTTTAATCAAAATGAGGCAGGTAATGGAATCATTAAGATTCAAATAAAATATACAAAAGTAAGAGATATATTCATGTAAGCGTAATAAAATAATAAGTAAGATATTCATACTTAAGTTTTAGGCTGAAATACGAATAAAAAAAGAGGATATTTTTTTATATTTAAAGTAAAATATCGTAATTTGTATTTTTTATAAAAAGAATAAGTCAAAAAATGAGCCTGTAGATTCAATTATGAAGTTTACATAACACATTTTTAATAAACATTCATTAGCAACTGTTTCTGTCATTACTTTTTAATATTATTAATGGATGCAGTAATAACTTCCGCACCTTTTGCTATATGTTTAGAAGTAATGATTTTATAATCCTGGCGTATTTTTTCAAGCTAAAGTTCTTCAAACTGTTATATCTGAAATTCTAGTTATTTTAGGTTTTCTTTTTCTTTCATTTCAAAATGATTACTTTGCAGATATTTTGACAACATCAATAATGTTGATTTTGCTACAAAAGGCTTACTTTGCTTATCTGTTTTTGATAAACTAGTCAAAGAAATCACATTATTTGCATCATTCATATCTTGATCAAGAATATGCATTTCTTCGGCAATAGATATCTTAAACGCGTTACATTGAAAAAATGTAACTGAAAGAAAAAAAATCTATTTAGAAATTAATTGGGAACCACTGACCATTTCTTTGTAAAATCATTAGTAGGGCAATTCCGCATGGTTCATAATTCAGAATTACCTGTGTCGACTTATTCCGAAAATAACAAAAAACCTTCAGCTACGATGTCCTGAACCTACTCAACAGTGTACTAAAATGAAAATCTATCGAATTCAAAAACAACCAGTGAAATAACCTACCAGATTTCTTAATTATAGATCTTCGGGTAAATCCGACAATCTTAAAAATGCGCAAAATATCACTCGTTCACTAAAATGTCGTAATTAACAACAAAGCTTGCTCATAGCACAAGGGTTGCCAACTGAAGCGCGGAAGCGGAAGCGGATTATGATAGCGGCTCGGTGAACAATAATTATTTTCGGAGTTAGCCGAATGCACCTTACCAGATATATAAGTTTAGTAAATAAACATTTAGTCTGAAATTCAAAGTGAAAAAATATAAATCTTTATATTTTTTCACTTACCTATATATGATAACATTATAATATAATTATGTATTTTGCATTTTTAAACTAGTACCCAAGAGTACCATTTTTGTTAAAGGCAGGCGTTATAAGACAGATATTGCACTTTTTGTTTTGCCTTTCAATTTCAATGAGTCATTCCAAATTCATTAAAAGACATTTAGCCCCGATTACTTTCATCGGCATCGCTCAGTATTAAATGAAAAATGAACACTGTAAACACAAAAAATGATCAATAAATGGATCCAATTATTTTTCTTTGTTTTTTTTCTGCTAAGAATTTTATTCTCCTATACCAATTTTCTATACACACAATTTATTATTTCCACTTGGACACCTTTTTGATGTTTCTGCTTGTGAAATTTAATATTTTCCAGATATATTTATCTGAATGGATGGAATGAATGATGAAATACAACAAATTTAGTAGATATATGTAAACTATAAACACATATATGTAACTTTGCATCGGTCAATACAATTAACATGCTCTAGAAATAGAAAGATTTATTTTAGGGATAATTTTCTTTGGTCAGTTCAAAATTGTAAAATTGTTTAAGATTTATTAAATCCTCTAAATCAATATTTCGTATATACATTAAAATAAAACTCTATTTAAAAAAAAAAACATGTTTTAATCTTTAACTCAACATGACAGCTTTGGATCGGTTTGATTTGAGTATTTTCGTTATTTTTAACATAATTATTAGAAATGCAATAAGTCTTGGAAGTAAACTTTAAACTGCATCATTGGTAAAAAGTTTATTTATTAATCCTGCAAACCGTTCATTTTTTATCTTATCACTTACACAGGTTAGTACATTAACTGTGTAATCGCTTCTTCTTTCAGCAATGTAAGCCAGCAGGGGTAAAACAACTGATTGAAATTCTTCTATTTGGCCTTCTTCCAATAAATTTACTATGTTTGATATTTTATTAATCACTATTGGCACTTGGTGGTCTGTTATAGGTTCCAATATATATTTGTACTGAAAGATCACATGGATTTATAGTAAAGAGAATATAAGGAAATCTGGTCTGATGTTAAAGTAAAGTACTGACGTGGTAGAGCCTTGCTGCAGTTGCATATTAAAGCATTCTTTCACAGAATATCAGCACCATACCAGTAGCGTAATATGCTTTGTTTCACATGGTGAGTGACGAGACCCGAAGGTCCTTTTTACTGGTATCGAGGCATTCCATCTTAGTCCTCGTGGCTGACAATGGATCTGTATTATGATTCTTAAGGTGGAGATGTGGGTGTCTATAGGCCACAGCATTCATCTACCTTTAAGTAGACTACGTACTCGTGCTATGTGCTACGGGCGGATACTTATACAATAAAACAGTAGCCCATTATTATACACCCCACAGCTGGGTACAGGCTTTCTCTTATAGTACCCAAGCAAACCCCTGTTCGATTCATTTTCAATGTGTAATTATGTGGTAGGAAGAATTTGTCATGATCAGCACTGTTGGCATATATTAGTATAAAACAGTGATAATATAATATATACGTATATTATAAATCATTTGGAGAAGGTTTCAGATCAAGGAAGTGTCCACCGCACTGCCCCAATGTGTATATTTAAATATCTTAACTTAGCAGTCATACAGTATAATTTTGTAAAATACATTTTCTTATAATTTGTTTAATATTTTGATTAGAAGAATTTGTTTATAAAATTATTATAAGCTCAGGCAAGCAATTGGCAAATAGCAGTGATTTTTTTAGTTGCTTCCACATTGTAAACAACTGGAAACTAAAATAATATTTCGGTTTATGAAAAATATGATGAAGACAATGTATTTGTAATGTTATTAGTATTACATCAGGAAAGACGCACACATAAGAAATATAATTTTCACAAGCACACTTTATGTTATTTAATAATATTTTATACGCCTAGTGATTTTGTCTACAAATCGATATTTGTGGGCAGCTCTACCATATATTATTATGACGTTCGAGACCACTGTAAACGAGTGGCAACTCCATACCGGTAAGTGAAGTATAGGGCGCCCTCTAATAATGGAGTGACGACCTGGTAAAGATGCAGGAAGTCGATGGATGCAGGACCGTGCTTTGTAGCAGGTCTTGGGGAGGTCTATGTTCAGCAGTGGACTTGTGATGGGCCACTGCTGAACATGTGATCTTAAAACTGAAATTACAAACGAACTTACAATCCACTTGATAATAAGTGGCTAGTGCAGTCCATGGACACCTTCAGCCAATTTCAAGCCAAGAAGGCTACATGTGCATTGACACCTCTGAGGACTCAGATGGAATGTCTCACAGCCTGTAATTTTACCGGTTTTCTATACATAGAATATCATCATCATTACAGCCCTTCACAAGTCCACTGCTGAATATAGGCCTCCAAGGAACGCCATAAAGCACGGTCCGAGCCACCTGCATCCATTGACTTCCTGCATGTCTTACCAGGTCGTCACTCCATCTAGTGGGGACGCCTACACTTCGCCTGCCAGTATGAGGCTGCCATTCGAGAACCTTTCTTCCCCATCGGTTGTCGGTTCTTCGAGCTATATGGCCGGCACATAGAAGTATATATATATATATGTAATGAAATGACATTTCATTAAATTTAATTTTACGCGCTTCGCGCGTGTATTAGGTTGTCTGTGGAAGTGAGTAGAGGGCGCATCGGAGTGACGCGCATTTCAATGGCGGATGATGTTCAGATTATTTTGTGATTTTATTGTTATAAAAAACTTATAGAAAGATAAATGGAAGGATATAATTGAGGAGGCGATATTAGTGAACTTTAAATGTCGTTTCTTTGTATTTTCAGGTGAGATAAAAGTGTAATTCTCATAGTTTGTTGTAATATTGTAAAAGTAAAAGTGTGTTAAATAAAACTTTGTATTTTCAGAGAAACAATTTGTGTTTAATAGTGAAAATCCTCAATAATATATCTTATAAAACGACATTTAATAATATATCTTATATATATATATATATATATATATATATATATATATATATATATATATATATACTGGTGTTACAAAACTACCCCTAAAAGTTAAATGGGGCCTTATAACGAGTCCATTCACAATATTTAAGAACCGTAGTAACGCCGTATAACATACCCCAAAAATAAAAAATATTATTATTTTCACTGATGTAAACCCTATTTCAGTAAAATTAAAGAGTAAACTACGCAGAATGTACCTACATTTCTACCTAATTCATGGAACGACAAAAATTTTAAAAGACCTAACCTAATGAAACAAACTAAACTTACTTTTTCATAATAAACGTCAAATTTACAAAACGGCTCAAAGTGTGCTCCGCCTTGCTCAATACACAACCTCACTCATCGGGATATGGCTTGTGTGGCATTTCGCACCATCGTCGGTGTTATTGATGCGAAAACCGATCTAACACGCTGTTCCATCTCGGCAACCGTTGAGCAATCGGAGAAATACACTCTGTCCTTCACATAACCCTACAAAAGAAGTCCAAGGTGTGAGGTCCGGAGAACGAGCAGGCCATAGCACCGGTCCCCGCGGCCGATCCATCTTCGCAGAAATCGAACGTTGGATGTTCTCGTAAGTTGCAAGCAAAATGTGCCGGAGCTCCATCATGCTGAAACACCATGTTTCTTTGGTTCTCAAAGTAATCCCAGTCAGCCACAGGAAAGTCGTCATTCGCCTCTTCGAATTCCGTTTGTAAAAACGTTAGATAGTTGCTACCGTTCAGACGTGATGGCATAATGACGGGACCGATGACATGCCCGTCATAAAGGCCAGCCCACACATTCAGCAGCCACTGGTGTTGGAATCTACCCTGCCGTGAAGCATGTGGATTCACGCGAGCCCAAAAGTGATCGTTATGCATATTTGAAAGTCCTGACTTCGTGAATGTTGCCTCGTCCGTCAAAGAACATAGTTTACGTAATTAGAGTTTTCCTCTAACTGCCCGAGGTACCACTCGCAGAAGTTCCTCCTGGGTGCAAAATCGGAGGTATCAGCTCCTGTGTACGGCGATAGTGATAAGGGTGACGATTGTCGTCACGAAGAATTCGCCAAACTGCAACATGGTTAATACCGAATCTTGTTCCGGCTCGCCACGTACTTGTGGTCGGCTCTTCTTCAAAATGCTCTAACACTAATTCAGCCTGCCTGGCGTCGACTGTGCTTGGACGTCCACTTCCAGTAGACCGATGAAAAGAGCCGGTGGAATGTTTACATTAACTTTCTATGGTTCTAAAACAAATATTTCACATATTATTTTTTTCTACAACCTATCTTAAAACTATTGGCTTTCATGAAGAATTAACCCTGAAAATTTCCTTTGGCTAGTGCTGGAGCATCATGTTGAAAAAATAAAATAAATAGTCCAAGTACCTAAAATCCCTGATTTTATAAAGCCTAAAACTATCTTAAAAACGTTAGTTACCGAAAAAGGTGTCAGCGCAGGTGTCTGCGCTTCTTATCATGTAACATCTAGTTTAAGTTAAGAAGAGGATAGCTAGAAAAAAAAACATTATTTCTCGCTCTGGCACTGCTGTGGTTGGCTGATTAGGTGGTTTGGTATTTTTATGGCCATTGTTTTCTTATAAGGACTTGTTATTTTTTGAGTAAGGGGTATGACTATTGTAAGTTCCTTCCTTAGTCGTTTATCGTCTGCCCCTCTGCTCTTACCTGTGCTACGTGTTTTAACTTCATTATCTGAATTCGGCTTGTTGTTACCTCGGAACGAAAACTACATGATTACTGGACTTTAAAACTCTCTATGTGATTTGGATTGTTGTTACCTCGGAACGAAGACTGCGCGTTTATAGGACGATTATTATTATTAAGTAGATCTGCATGAATTTTGTCCATCATGCCTTATTCGCCACGCGATTATGCAGAAATATACTATTGTTACGGCGCAACCCGAGGAAACGCCCGAGCGGCTGCTAGGATGTACCGTGAGCAACTGAGGTGGTCCACAACCTGACTACCGTGTTTTTTTAAGTGTCCAAAACGCGTACATGGAAGGTCGCATACCCGGTTCTTCTCGGCGCGAAGGAGTTCCGAGAATCGACCCAGATCAAATCGAACAAATCTTGGAAGAAGTACAAAGAGATTCGTCAAAAGAGCAATTGGCCGTCGCATAGACCTATCTCACATGTCTGTGCAAATAATTCTGCAAGCAGAGGGAATGCACTCATACCACGTGAAAAAAGTGCAAGATTTACTACCTGCGGACTATCCACGACGAGTCGCCTTTTGTCAGGACATGATAATTAGATGCGACGCAGGTGAAAACTTTTTTGACAACATAATTTGGACAGATGAGTTAACCTTTAGTCGGAGTGGAATATTTAATATGCATAATTACCACTCCTGGAGTTTTGAAAACCCACATACGATTCGCCGCTACAATTTTTAACACCAGTTAGTGTTAATTTATGGACAGGAGTATTCAACAAACAGCTGTTCGGACCGTTCGAGTTACCAGCCAGATTAAACGGCGACGCATACTTGCAATTTTTTACAAAATAACTTGCCTGAAATTTTGGAGGAAGTCAACTTGGCTGTACGGAGCTGCATGTACTTTCAATGCGATGGAGCGCCATGGCACTTCGCGCGTAATGTAAAGAAATATTTTAATCAAATTTTTCCACATAGATGGATAGGCCGTGGCGGGCCAATAGCCTGGCCTATCAAGATCGCCAGACCTCAACCCCGTAGATTTTTTCATCTGGGGATATTACAAACAGCTGGTGTACAAAAGCGAATACACCTCTATTGAACAATTACGGCTGAAACTGAATCAGAAATCAAACGAAGATTAGGGAAAAAGAAGAATCATTCTGCAGGCTCAAAAGAAGTTTTATAAAAAGATGCAGGCTATCGCCAATAATGGAGCTCATTTTGAACATTTACTTTAAATAAGCGTGTCAAAAACAATAAATATTGTTTTAACAGTACAAATTCGTGTGTTTTATTGGACTTATTCCTGTCCTTTCGTATAGTAACCTCGTTGTTCTACTTACTAGCGTAGCGTACGCTTAACAAAATAAGCTTACTTACGTTTTTTAGTAGACTTTAAATTAAAGAAAAAATGTCGATTATTTGCACATGGACTATATATGTACATTTTTCAACATGATGCCCCAGCACTGGCCAAATGAAATTTTGAGGGTTAATTCTTCATGAAAGCCAATAGTCTTTAAGATAGGTTGTAGAAAAAAATAATATGTGAAATATTTGTTTTAGAACCATAGAAAGTTAATGCAAACATTAGATTTTGAAAAAAAATAATACTATAATTCTTTTATTTGGATTTTTATAAATCTAAGCCTCTGTTTGATGTAAATTTACAAAAGACCCTCTGTTTATCTTGTTTGAAAAAAAAACACGGTCGCAGACCTAATAGTTTGGCTGCAATTGCGAAGTTTAGGCTAAAATCGGATTTTGACAAAATTTTTACGAAAGTCCAAATAACTTTTGAACCACTGAATATTGCATTACCTATAGGGGGGTTAAATCGATAGGTATTGAGGTCATCCACCCCCCAGCCACCGATGATCCACCCGTCATGTTACACCGTGTATATATCTATATATAGAAGTATATATTCTATATATAGAATATATACTTTTATATATAGATATATACTTCTATATATATATATATATATATATATATATATATATATAAAGTGCATTCCCTGCTGCGTTCTGTAATATAACAGTGGCATAATATTAATTTAACACTTACCCTTAATATATGCATAAAATTTCTGTAGCCATATAATAAGCATGCCCATGTTTTATCTGTACGGTTGTCCTTCTCTGTGGCTGATATTAAAAGCAAAGCATCATGGAAAATGTCTAGTGTAGTTGTGCTTCCGAAAATTGAGAAACTGTCCCACAACTGGTACCATTCATTCTTAACGGTAGAGCATAATATCTAAAAAAATGAATCATTTAACAACCGAGCTGATAACAAATGCATTTAAAAACAATTTGACTCACTATCTTTTCCATAACATACACGCAGGATAAACATAGGATTGCGATTACTGACTACTCTAAATAATGATTTGAAAAAAAAATCTTAATATGGAGACACCATTTTAAGATTTTTTTATTAAAGAAAATGCAACAAAAAATAATCACATCACAAAATTAAAAACAATTTAAATAAAAACAAATATTTCTTAAAAATTTAGCTTCATTTTTTGCACATCATTCACAACATGCTATAAGTTAGTGCACAATCTATACAAATAAATAAAATTGAAGTGTCTGTTTGTAATGTCAAAATAACAGTTTTCTACTAAATACATATGAAAGTATATACGGTACTTATAACAAAAAAACAATTTTTAAAATTTTTGTCTGTCTGTTTGTTCCGGCTAATCTCTGAAACGGCTGGACCGATTTTGATGAGACTTCCACTGGCAGATAGCTGATGTTATAAGGAGTAACTTGGCTATTTTTATGTTAGAAAAAAATTAGGGTTCCACGCAAAAAAATTAAAACCCATGAAATCCATTCGTAAGAACTTCCACGCGGGCGAAGTCGCGTCGAACAGCTAGTTACTTATATAATAATAATCTATGGGCCACAGCATCCACTTACCATCAGGTGGACTGTGTGCTCGTTTATCACCCTTATTCTATATAGAAAAATAGTCCTATTCAAGGATATTATAAAATACAAGACAGATAAGACGAGATAGAGTAAGGAATGTTTTTATACCAACACCACATTGGCATGATTATCTAATATATAAAAATTAATATTTGCTCATTTGTGTTTTATGCGCTGCCATACCGTTCATCAGATTTCACTAAAACTTTGTCAACTTATTGCTTGCACTTGCGCGAAGGTTAAAGCATAGTACAATTAATTTACACTAGGTGGCGCACGTATCGTACCGACAAATTTATTTAAAAGTTATAGGTATAATTCAATTTCAATGAATGTATTATTACTAAATAAACATTATAAGCCGTCCAAATTTAAAACGATATTTCCAAAATTATTTATTCTGAGGCAGCAATTTTGCCAGCTAGTTTTGTATAAAAAATAATTATCCGAAATTGTAAATTTTATAGAATTTATAATTACTCACTTGTGACACATAAAATGTTAAATCATTAATGTCTATTCCTTCATGCACATGTATCCCAGTCAATATTTCAAAGTATGTTTCCCCAGGCGGTTTCCATAACATCCTATAGTAGTACATGTTAAGTGGATTAGTTTTCTTCAGTTTACTTTTCAACCAGGAACTTTCATTTTCTGTAATCAGCAATTTTTAGTTCTTTATGGTAGAAAGTATAGGAAAGTGCACTAGTTTTAGGTATTTATTAAATATGTATTTTTACATGGTATGTAATATGTATTTTTAAGTGGTAGAGCCATGCTGCAACTTTATTATTATGGCTTGAGCATGAATGAGTCTGCTCGACTAAGGAAGGACCACGCTCTCACAGAATACCAGCTTAAAATAGCAGCTTAATGCTGTGTGCTGTGTTTCGTATGTTGAGTGTAGAGAACTAGATCCTTTTCACTGGAAACGAGGCATTCCATCTTAGTCCTCAGGAGTGACAACGCTTCTGCATTTTGATTCTTAATCGAGGATAGATGTAGATGTCTATGGGCCACAGCATCCACTTAATATCAGGTGGTCTGTGTGCATGTTTGTACCTCCTATTCCATAAAAAAAAAACTAACTACTAAACAATGAATTATGATATATTTTTCTTTTTTTTTACTACTACTTCAAAGCTTATAACGGAAAAAATAATAATTACCAGGAATATTGTTTTGATAAGTATCCATAATCAAAGTCTGTAATTTGACAGCTAATTCCAAACAGCATGGTCCAAGCCCATCAAATGTATCTATTTTCCAACGCACCACATCCAATACCTGTGCTATCATCACCAACATTGGTGCCCTGTATGCCAACAATTCTTCTAATGTGTAGACTTCATCCAACATTTTCAGTTGAATATAAATACTATTTAACTTTCTATTCACTAATGCATCATGTAAAGTTGGCATGATAACTAAAAGAAGCAACTTAGCTCCAGGTATAATGTTATTATTTTTCATAAAAGCTACAAAATTTATAAAATTGTTTTGCTTAGCTTCACTGACTAATTCACTACCAATGATATTATGCATAGTTTTTATAATGCATGGTTCTGTGTCTTGATAATAATAATAATTTGAATATTTTTCCAAGTATTTCATAATCCTACCCATAATACTACATTGTTGTGCATTTTCAGTAGCTAAGAAAAATATTTTCTTGTAAACATTTTTAGGACTTTGAATAAATACACATAAAACATCAGATAAATCTCCGTCAGGTGTAGCTATCAGCTTATTGAATATTTCTATCATCATATTATTAAAATCTGTAGTTTCCATTTGATCAGAAAAATAATTTTCTGTGAAACTGTCTTCTAGAATTTTATGTTTTGTGCTTAATCCACAATGTTGGAATGATTTAATTGCTAACAATTTAACTGCTTCTTTATTTTCTGTTAATTTATTTAAGTGTTCAATGCACATATAGTACAGCTTATGAAAATCATTTTCTTGCAATAAATTTAAATTTGAAGTTAAGTTTTCAACCAAAACTAAATCCTGAAACAAATTATTTTTACTCAATAATGCCCTAACCCATAGAGATTTATCTTGACTATTTTTAATGTTTTCACTTATATCTGTGGTATTTGTTGTATTAATTACATCTTCCACCTCTATGGGTTTGCAAGAAATCTGCTGTAGCATTTCAACCACAGGGTGATCAACCACACTCTCTACAGTCATAAGCTTGTCACGCAATTTGTAACAAAATTCTCCAATTGTTTGTTGCATACTTTTTCCGTTTACTTCCAATTCACTCCATGTACAAAAAATATCAACACTAACAGCCATTACAAGTTCTTTAGATACATCCAATAGCTCCCCGTGACATTTATGTAGACAATCTAATACCAATTTGTTACAATCTTTTGTTTTAAAATTGCTATTGTTTACCACATTTTCTTCATCATATGTTAAAGTATAAATACCTATATCATCACCTAAATGATATTTCTGGATGCCATTAAATTCTTCTATGCATTCATAAAGCAAAACGAGGAGTTTATATAGGCTCTCCCCTATATATTTATATAATTGGTTTCGTCTTAGACTCTCAAGTTTTCCAACATTTGGAGGAGTGATAAAATATTTCAGGCATTTTTGAAAAATATTCAAAGCAGAATTTAGAGTGTTTTCATCAATATCAAAAAAGTTTAATCTACATATCAGTTTATACAATGCTCCCGAAAGAAGCTTAACTTTGTTAATACTATCCATTGGACATAAATATTTCATATGGTTAGTGAATGATTCTGCTACTTCTAAGCCCAGTTTTGGGCAGCAGAATGCGATTACTTCTCCTACAAATAAATCCATATGAAGTTTCCACATTATTTCACACATTAAGCATTTTGGTACAGTAGGTATTGTCCAAATAAGAAAATCAATGCCTTCTTTTTCTACCATAGTTTCTAATATTGATAAATCAGCATTAAGAATTATATAAAATGCAAATTTACGGACTGTTTTTAAGGCATCTTCCAAGAGTGAATTATCATTTGCATATTTTTCTTTTACTAAGAAATTCCTTATACATTGTATGACTTCCTCAATTTTTTCTTCATTGCCTGAAATACATTTCTTTATGACTTAAGTATGCATAATATCAATAGACAAGTGTAATAATATAAAGAAAGTTAGACTAGATGATTAAAAATTATTAATATATAGACAATTTTTAATCAAACAACTGTTTAATTGTTTGACAGAAGTCTATGGAAATGTATGGAGGTCTACATATCATCAACTCTAAAGCTGCTCGAAAAGAAAAGAAAACTACATCAATTGTTGTTTGACTATATATATCTAGTTTCTGTGATGAAAAGAGCCATGGTAGATCAGCGGCTAAGCGCTTGCTGTAAATTTCATGGCACCAATGAAATTGTTAATTGCAATTTTAAGTTCTGATCTACCACATGCTCGGCGATGAAGGAAAACATCATAAGGAAACCTGCATGTCTGAGAAATAAGAAAAGACCTGTGAAATCCACGGCAGCGTGGCAGACATTTCCTTGCCCTAAAACACTCTCAGAATTGAGAGAAATGAGAGGTCAGCAGTGGGACGTATATAGGCTGTAACTTAACTTAGCTCTGTGATGTTAGTGCTGTTAGCCAGTTCGCTTTTCCAGTGTCTTAGGACTCAGGACTTAGGGCTCTATAAAAAGGGGAATAATGATGATAATAATGGTGGTTTATTATTTCCAACTTTACTCTCCTAACAATGTTCACTGGTTTTGAATGTACAGATGAGTTGTCTAACCATCGTCCGAGCAGGGGAGGCAAGCCCGGGTTCTGATGGCGAACTCATATGGTTCGATGTTCCAAGCATGCGGGCGTATGGTGTGTATGGAGTGTGAAGAGGTGTGCAGGGTTGATTTAGAATGTGTCTTGGTTCTCTCAAAATAGACAGAGACATTTCCATGGAATATTCAGTTGTTGGAAATTTGCAATCCCTCTATAGGTTTTTGACTTTCACTGGTACTACCGGGCTCCAATGGCTTTGCAAAAGAAGCTTGGTTGAACAAATATTAACCTACAATTCAATGTATATTATCATAAATCAATACACATAGGCTTGACAACAGTCAATCTGCAACTATTTAGTTGTGCATTAGTTAAGTTGAAGTGGTATGGCTTCTTTATCTATTTTTTATTATCCTTAATATAAAGCAAAGCACAAGAAAGTACTTTTTTTTATATATCTTGGCAAGTATAATTATTAAGTATAATTGGTTGCTGCAAAACGACCGCCGTAAAAACAAACGTACAGATGAAACTAAAACACACTATTAAATCGATAACGACTGGTATGGATCGACTTTAAGCGCACCACCATCGACCCAACAGTTAATCGTCATGAAATCGATACTAGCACACAACTCCAAATAGTTTGATCCATATAAAAATTGTATGTGATAGGCCGTACTTAAATTTGTTTATATTTAATCGTATTTATGTAGGTCTTCATAACATTTTATTAGAAATTATAAAATAACAATAAGGTTTGATTGTCCTACCTCCTCTTGCCGTAAGTTTAGAAAAAGAATTAACATTGTCCGCTGATATCATGACACCTTGAATCGCTATTAATTCAGGAGTAAAGTTCATTTTTGTTTTAGTTATTTGTCTCTTCCTTGTATTTAATGATAATGAGAATCAAACAATCAAGTCGACTTCGATATTTTTGTTTTCCTTGAACACTGTCATCTGTCAGTTTCAGTTTCAATTTTTTTTTTGGAGTTTATGGCCTGGTATCTAGACCTTTAGGCCAAGTCTTAGGTATTTTTATTCGGTTTATTATAATTTCCCCAAATGTTTATTTATGCTTCATAGTACAATGCTTCACAATATGTTGATGCGTCACATTGTGCAGCCCTTGGGAGATTTTGACGGCAACTTGAGTCAGCAGACAGCTGACAGTTGGCGATGGTATCTCAAGGCGCCTAAGCAGATAGACACCTTATCTTGAGAATCACATCACCATCAGAGCACTTGTTTCACCGTTTCCACTAATAGTTCACATGCGCAGACACTTAATACACAAAATCGCACCACTTTTACATATCAAAATCCACTTCAAACCATTATTCAAACAATAATACAGGAGCAGCAAACCGCCGCCGATCAAGTTCCCGCCAAAACTCTGAGTTAACGTATGCCACAGTCTGGTTTGCCGTATTTTAAGGAAAAAATTACTAAATTGCCGTATTTTTAATAATTTATTTTAAAAATGTCTGTTCCTTATTAGTTTTTTCCCCGTAATGGTTTCTTACCGTTTCTATCACTTCATATTCATGTTTATCTAGTGAGTATTTGTCTTAACTTCTCATTTGTTTACAAACTACTTATACTCTTTACTTCCATTTAATTTATTAATTTTTGTTTGTGTTTGAATGGTAATTGTTAAATGTAATTACAAGTTTCCTTTTTTTTTAAATCATCTAATAGAAATCACTTACATGACATATACGATCTTGCACACGTTTTAATATATCACTATCAATACTAACAATGTTTATTTAGAAAAAAATCAAAATATTCATGCAATTTTTGGTCAAGCAATCCAACAAATGCGATAAAGTTTTAGAGATGTATGTATGTATGAGATATCTATCTACCACATTAAAAATAATAAATTATAATCAGTTACCAATTACATTGGACAAAGAGTGAACTTATCATACCTAGCGCAGTTTTTAGCGAAGCTTTGTCTCTGTTATGTTTCTTTACTCGTGTAGTACATATGTATAGTTTCATTCATTACACTAGTAAAAAACGTTTTGTTTCCCCTTATGGCTAATTACCGTATTTTGTGATACGGCAATGAGAGGCCTGAAGTATTATTTAGTATTTTGTGAAAATAAATCGTGGATTGCCGTATACGAGGGTGACACTGAAAGTTCTTAGAAAATCAAAAACTGAACAAACTAGCAAGTTATTAGTTTTATTATATCTTTTCAAAATAGTGTCCATTTACATCAATATATCGCTGCATCCGATCGAACCACTGAGAAAAGCACTTTGCCCACTCGTCCTTAGGGATCTCTTCGACGACATTTTGAAGCGCTGCCACTACTTCCTTGGCGTCCATAAAAAGTTTTCCTCGAAGTTTTTCTTTTATTTTCGGAAATAAATACAAATCGCAAATTGCGAGGTCGGGGCTATGGGGCGGGTGACCCAGTAATTCCACGTCTGACGTAGTCGATTGTTTGCTTGGTGTAAACTAGTTGTAAACAGTGGCACGAGATGGGGCTTCATCGTAAAAGGCCAATCGAAGTCTATCATAACTTTCTTGTTGATGTTCTCATTTTATTTATATTGATTGAAGTCTTTTGTACAGAATTTTTATTTTTGTTATTATATAATAGTATAATAGCCAATCACGCGAAAATTATTGAAATGGAGCACAACTGTCGGTACACATTACTTTGATAGTGGTTCTGGTATAAATTATGCGTTTTGTTACTTCCTGTTGTTTTTTATATTCCGTGTCCCAATATGTGCGTGAGTTCTTACAATAAGTTGAGCACAGTTTGAATCACTTGAAATTTACGTAGCGTTCCTTCTTTAGTTTTAGCTTGGTCTGAGTGTATATATGTAAATCTTTTGTATTGTATGGCATGTGGTATGAGCACCAACTATTTTTTTTTCCTTCTGAAATTCCACTATTAATACAAAAAAAATGGAGTAGCCGCTATTAAAAAAAAGGTGAACTGAATCACAATGGCTTCTATCGAAATCCGAAATATCCTCATTACAGCCCATCACAAGTCTACAGCTGAACATAGGCCTATGTTGTATATTTATATGATAAATAAAAATCTTATAGGCAACGTAAAGCGTACATAATATGTATTTTTATTGCCAATCAAATTTTCCTTTGTGTTTATACTCACTTGCATTACGTTACTTAAAAAGAATTTGGCATTTCAAAAGAAAACAGATAACGCACGTTTAAAAGCTCAATTGTCAAAACCATCGATATATGTACATATGTATATGTACTACGCACTAGATTTCGCATTCCGAATATTCACTATGTTCAACTGAACTGTACTGCAATCCGTACACTGATGATAATAATTATACATTGTAAGTTCAGGCTCAGAAGGGCTAGAATCCAGAGCCGTAAAGCCAGTTAAAAAAAATCAATGTCGAAAACAAAATGACAGTGGTCTGTCAAAATTGAACACGCCTTTGCCGCCTTCCGTATTTGCCAGATGTTAGCACGATCGACAGGATCGACAGTTGTTGCCAGTTTAGGAAAATACTTAGGGAAAATATACATATAAATATTTTTTGCAGTAGAACCACTCGGGCCCCAACATTTTAATGAACCAACTTAGTCAGAGCTACGGTCAGACAAGGATAATATTTTTTTAGATAAATGTGAAAATAACGTAGAGTCATTTTGCCAATTAATTTTACTATGTTTTATCTTAAAATAAAAAAATTGTCAACATTTAAAATATTGAATTATTTGTATGAAGGTCAAGTTAGCGCTAGAGAAACTACGATTGCAAGACGTTGTCGTTAAATAAAATGTTTTCAGAAATTATAAATTACCTTGTAGTGGCGGTGCATGAATATCCATATCATCTCGTGGATGCCGTAAGAGACTTGGGGAAAAGGGTTATTTTTAAATAACCATTAACATCATTCCGGTTACGTTTTTCGTAACCGGAACAATGAACGGAAAATCACAGTGAAAAATCATCGTGACTTTGTCACGTTAGATAACTACTTGTAACATTAGAACTACTTATAACGTGACTTTATATTATGCATTTTGGATTTAGTTAAAAGTTAAAGTTACAGCCTATTATACGTCCCACCGCTGGGCACAGGCCTCCTCTCATTTCTGAGAGGGTTTTAGGGCAAGGAAATATCAGCCGCGCTGCCCCAATGCGTGTTGGCGAACTTCATGTGTTTTTGAAACATTTTTATATTTTCTTATTTCTCAGACATGCAGGTTTCCTCACAATGTTTTCCTTCACCCCGAGCACGTGGTAAATCAGCACTTAAAATTGCAATTAACAATTTCATAGGTGCCGGCGGGGATCGAACCCGGGTTGCTCGCGTACTGTGAAATTTACAGCGAGCGCTAACCATCTGAGCTACCACGGCTCTATATTAAGTTTTATTTCAATAGTTGATTTTTTATTTCCTTCCTTACTATTATTTTTGAAATATACGAATTTCACTTAGCCTAGCCAATTAGTCGGTCAGGATGGCGGTTTTTCTACAAAAGATCGATTTTCAAATAGATTTGAATCGAAATCTGATTCTCATATAAATCGAGATTTAAAAGATCGATTAAAATTGATCTTCTTTGATTTAGTTTTCGAGTTTGTATTTACACTACCAACAAAATACAACAAAGCGATAACAAACGTAACTTTTTTTTATTCATTAATCCATTAAGAAGAGGCGTCATTTCGCGAGTTTTCAAATAATTAAGTGAAAAAATGTAATTTTTTTACGTGTTTGGGTACACTCAGCTTATGGTTTTTATTAAAACAGAAAAAATCTTGTCTCGATTTCGAGGGTGAAATATCGATTTAAAAATCGACCTTTTTGGAACAAGAAATCGATTAATCGATTTCAGATCGTCATGCCTAGTCGGTGTACCGTTCTAGTACACGGTATACGTACCTTGTTAAATAGTGGCAGCTATGGCAAATATACCCCCTATGAGGCAATATAAATGGGGAAGGCCTATATTTAGCAGTGGACTTAAAATAGGCTATGACAGTAAGTGTTTGTTGTAATAGTAATAAGATAAATATAATAGTAGGAGGAAAAAAGACGGAACATTTTTTTTTATTTTATCTCGGCGGATCGCAGCTGCTCCGTGCGATGTTTAGGGCAGCGTTGCTGATGTGAGCGATATTTGCGTCATCATCATCATCATTACAGCCCTACACAAGTCCACTGCTGAACATAGGCCTCCCCCAAGGAATGCCACAAAGCACGGTCCTGAGCCACCTGCATCCATCGACTTCCTGCATGTTTTACCAGGTCGTCACTCCATCTAGTGGGAGGTCGCTCAACACTTCGCCTACCGGTACGAGGCCGCCACTCGAGAACCTTTTTTCCCCATCCGTTGTCGGTTCTTCGAGCTATATGGTCGGCCCATTGCCACTTCAGCTTACTAATCCCTTGGACTATGTCGGTTACTCTGGTTCTACTGCGGATATCCTCATTTCTAAGTTTATCACGCAGAGAAACTCCGAGCATAGCTCGCTGAGCGACCTTGAGCGTCCTCATACGGCCAGCAGTGAAGGACCACGTCTCAGATCAGAAATCATCACTGGGAACACGCACTGGTTGTACAATCTATTTGCGTAAATAAATAAAAATTCAATCATTGGTACGAGTATATACTTTATTACGCTATCTTTAACCAACGCCATTTTTATTGAAAACAACTTCGGCATGATATTCACGATATATCGAAATTATAACATAAAACGTAATTTTGCACATTGGACTTTGTGGAATATGAAAATTTGTTTTTACATGATTTATGATGATAACTCACACTTTATATTTCATTTTCAGTTCCTTCTGACTACTTTATTTCATACGTGAATGAAATGTATAAAATTGTTACGAGATAAAATATAAGCAAATAACTTTTAAAAACAGTGTAAATACTTACCTTTTATATAAAAACTTTTTATAAAATTTTTAGAATTTTAGTTGTATAATTCTTATAAATAACATGTAAAAAGAATTGTTCTGAGTACTTTTATCTATTGTTCTGAGGGGTCCCATCTAAATATTACTATACTCTTTGGCGGGGTCTACAAAATTATCACGGAGAGACCGATGTGACCGTTGGGACTTGACAGACAAAAATGCCAATTAATGTCCAATATAGGCGCATTGGTACTTAATTAGTCCTGCAGTCAGGCTATATGTTTGCCGTTGAACGTCGGTAAGCTGCATTAGAAAACGCAGCCGTATCACATGAGTAAAGAAACTGTACAGAGGCAAAGCTTCTAAGGAGCTGTCAAAATGTTTACCTTATTTGGTAGGGTTGGCACAGGAGGATAAAATTAAATAAACAAAACGTTTATCAGCATTTTAATAGATAAGTACTTAAGATATAATATTTTTTTACAAACTACGTATTCTAAATATTTTACTTTTGTAATTATTGTTCTTCAACCATTTGTTGTGGCTTTTAATTAAATGGTAAATTCTAAATCTAATGTAAAGTTTTTGTAAATAATCTATAGGAAACACTCGCATTTCATAAAAAATATAAATTCTTGCACATGTTTTAATATTTCATTACTAATATTTACAATGTTTCTTTCGAGGTCAAAATATTCGCGAAATTTTTGCTCAAGCAATTCAACAAACGCGATAAAATTGCCAGGAAGTATTATATAAAAAAAAAAACCCGATTGAACACTATATTTATTAAAATATTTGTAATGGCTGAAAAAAGAATATTTTCCCATATATAAAGGTTGTTCAGATCTATTAACGTACAGTTTTATTTTCTCACATTTGTGGTGTTCGAGACAACACTTTCTATACAAATATCCCGACACATAGACTAAACCATTTTTTTTCTGGTAAGTCAAATAGATAATCATTTGTTCCTACTGTTAACATAGGGCAGTAACATCGTCAGGTTGCGGTGATTGTGTATTAAAATATGACAATCGTCTGGTTTCATAAGTAACATATCGAAATCGTATTCACAATTAGTATTTTGAGGTTGCCCTAAGATATTGGTTATTCAATTTTGTACGTGGTAGAGCCAAGCTGCAGCTATATTTATAGTATAGTTGTGGCACGAATGGGTCGGCTCGACCGGGGAAGGACCACGCTCTCACAGAATACCAGCGTAAAATAGCAGCTTAATGCTGCTGTGTTTCGTATGGTGAGTGTAGAGAACCGGAGACCCTTTTTACGGGAAAAGAGGCATTTCATCTTAGTCTGACAACACATCTGCATTTTGATTTACAAACGAGGAGAGATGTAGATGTCTATGGGCCACAGCAACCACTTACCATCAGGTGGACTGTGTGCTCGTTTGTCACCCTATTTCTATACAAAAAAAAAAATATAAACATCTTATTGAAGGCAATACTAACCAGTCGACATGTTGGTTCCTGGCAGTTACTACCCGCCTGTCTGACTTTTCCAAAGAAATTTTCGAGACAATCTTGATTGAGACGTCTCGTAAATACATATAAATTTATTTAATTTCTTCTGATTTTAATTTTTCATAAAGTTTTATTAAAGATTTTATAGACACTTGGAATCCGTGAATGAAATTCATGCTATTTGTCTTTCAGCCTATCACTTCTTATTGATTTTAGGTTCTGAAAAAATGTTAGCATTTCTTCTAAAACTCAATTTGATAACTATCGCATCGAAAAGCTCTTTTATATTTATTAGGAGATCGCAGTGTACTTGAGTGTAAGAAATCAAACAAATTATTAATTTTATTTACAAAATCAGCATCTCTTGCGGCAACCTCGATAAGATTTAGATCTACGTAGGTATTAGTAAACCATATTTACACTTATTTATAAATAATAAAAATAAATAATAAATAAATCATTTATTCTGGACCAAACCTTTAGTACATTTTTCACACCCACCAAACTGCGTAACAGTTTGTCGGCGGGATTAGCGCTTGTCTTAATACATTTGGTTCAAATACGTAAGTATACAATTTAATGAATATAAACAGTGTAAATAATAGCAAGTATTGTGGCAACGCGAGCCACCGCCAGCACACCCCGGTCAGCGGACCGCGCTGACAAAATTATTTAATACTAACATTTAGCCGTCGCACCTCAGGTGCTCACTCTTTCTGACTTATAGGCACTAGTTAAGTGATTATGGGTACATCACAATAATGTTTAAATCGTTAAAATAAGGTCTAATATACGTAATTGTCAATAGTTATATTAAAACAACAACAAATTAGTATTTTCACATCTTGCGACAACTTCATTAAGGAAAACAGTTTTAATTTATTTTTAGTGTTCGTTTACTTATTCTAGTATTATTTTCTCTCAGCCAATCGATATTATTGATATAGGGATCAAATACTTATTGGTTCTTTTGCCATAGTAATTTTTTACTATTGGTCGCGCAAGTTACGCTCTCTAACGCTTCTGGGTATTGTACCTATTTTGCACTTGTACTTTAAACTGGTCGTTATAGAACTGTTCTAGAACCAACAGGTACTTGACTTTTCATGTACAGGAAGCACCTTACAGACACAAAAAGTTTTTCATAATTTTCTTTACAGGCAACTTTTGTTTGTGGGTTAACAAGGTATTTCATAAAACGAATTTGCAGCGATTTTATACTGTTAAGATAGGTTTTAAATGTACGGCCATACGTATTTAATCCATAGGTTAGCAATGACTCAGCGAGAGCAAAATAAAGGACACGCAGCGTTTTTCTACTCAATGGCGCCTTCAGGATATAAAACTTACTCAACACTGCCCTAAGCTGTACACACTGTGTCAACCTGTGTTTTCCAATTCATATTGCGGTCCACCCACAGACCTAGATACCGTTTACTGACATATTCTAGCTTTTGACAAACACAATTAACATTTTGATGTGCATACACTCATACGTGTGACCCTATACCTATATCCACGCTCTTGACATTTTTGCCACTAAGTTGTGCGGTGAATACAGATGCATCACTTTCGTCTTATCAAGGTTAAGTATGATACCATTATCGTGAGCCCACCGGATAATATTATCGAAGTCTGCCTGTAGCACAGCCCTGATCTCTTATATTCTTAGAGGAGTACATAAGACACATGTCGTCCGCGTACATATACACCGACATTTCTTCACCACATTACTGACGCTATTGACATGCATAACGTAGCCAACCGGACCATAGACTGAACCAGTCGGTATACCAAGCTGTACCGCCACTTCTTTACCAGCAACACCAGATGTAGGTCTGTGGGTTCTGCCACTCAGATAACTCCGGAACCACCTGTTTGGGGGCCCCTGATTCCACTCATCCATGGCACAATAGCACCTCATGATCCAAGGTATCGAAGGCTTTTATAGTCTATGAACAGCGCCAGGACCTGATGTCCCTGATCAAGACTACTGTTCATATCTTCGGAAAACTGTGATAGTGCTGTTACGGTGCTACGACCATGCCTAAAACCGTGCTGTGCATCCGCTAATATACCATTTTGCTCTAAAAATTCGCTAACCTGGCCGACTACCATCTTCTCAACTATTTTATTAATGACCGATAAGATAGCAATCGGTCTATAGTTATACACTGAGTTGCTCTCCCCTGCTTGTAGATGGGCCTAATTAAAGCTTTTTTGAGTAGGCTAGGATATTCCCCTTTCAACAAACACAGGTTGACAAAGTGCGATAAGACCGGTGAGATATCATTCTTGATTATTTTTAAGTCTATGACTCGAATGCAGTCAGTGCCTGGCGCCTTATCACAGCTCAGCTGATCGATGACTTTGCACACTGCGTCACTGGTAGCTGGCTTAAAGCGAAATGACATCACTTTCTAACATATTTACTTCTGTCTAATAGCTTAATACTACAATTATGTTTATAGCAATAATTTCGTTAGTAAATGTATCTGCAAATTGACTACATATATTATACATTGTGTCTTTATTTCAAAGTATCTTTAACAATATCATCTATATTTGCTTTTTTCCTACCTGTCCAGCTATTAATTTTGTCCCAGATTTTTTTTGGGTCTCCATTACAGTTCTTGATTTCTTCCTGCCGATACCTATTTTTTGCTTTAAATATTAATTTGTTTACCTTATTTCTAAATCGTGTGTATTCTAGTCTTTTCGTATTATTGTTTGGGGTTTCTTTCCAATCCCTAAATAACCTATCCCTACGCATTAACATTTTATTCAAATCTCTGTCTATCCACGGTTGTGTATCCGGTTTTTTAATCTTTGGCATTACAGTCTTACTATTTTATAAATGTCATTGAAAACATTTTCTAACTTACAATACAATTTTAACGGACAATCAATAAGCAACAGTTGAGACCAATCGTAATCAGTGATCTGCTTAGCTACTAGCTTATTATTAATCACATACCGAGTGTCCGAGTCCACACTGTCAGTGTAGTGTTGCGTCACATGTAACGGTACCGAGACTCAACCACGTGATGATCCGACATGAAGCACTCAATAACAAACGAATGGCAGTCTGCAACTGTCTTGTTCGCACACAAACATGATCGATACACGACATTTCTTACACCCGCGACGATAACCTCTCGCGTCACCTCCGTAATCGGTATTACGCACTGTAGGCCTAGTCCACACAGGCAGTCCTTATATTTTGACACCAGTTGATTTTCACTCACACCTAACAAGTTAATGTTGACGTCACCTAACATGATAATTTCCTCACTCGCTGGGATCTTCTTAATTATCTGCTCGATTTCATCAACGAATAAAAACCTATTCGTTTTTGGTGGTCTGTAGACTGCAATTATATTTAGAGTTGAGTTGTTAACAGTGAGTTTACCATGAAGTCCTTCCAGTGAACTCGTCAGGGTTTTTCGCGCATTAAAAATAAGACATTCCTTAGCATAAATAAGCACACCCCCTCCTCTTATAGTCTCCCTCGTGTTTGCAAATAGATTGTACCCCTCTATGTGGTATAGTGATAGCTCCTTCTCCTTAATGTTAACCTCTGTCAACACTAGTATTCCTAACTCTTCAGAGCATTTTTTTACAAAAAATTGCAATTCATTAAAGTTTTTTCTTAATGACCGAATATTTAAGTGTAATATGTGTAAATATTTGTTGCTAGATGTACTCTGCAGGGTTCGCTGTTTTAAATCTAGTAAATTGACATTCTAATGTGATAATGCATCGAACGATCAACTTTACTTGATGTTAGTTTAGCTCGCAGTGTTTACTTCACTATGTGTGCGTTAGGCATACAGGTACCAACAACAACATCTAGCCAGTCGCCGTATTTACATTGCTTTCTATATTTTCAATATCTCGTTCACTCCTATTGACATAATTTTTTCTGTTCATCACTTTTTCTTATGAGTATTTTTCCATCTTGTACCCAAATGTACTTGTAGGTTTTTTATGTGGTATAGTGATAGCTCCTTCTCCTTAATGTTAACCTCTGTCAACACTAGTATTCCCTTCTTCAGAGCATTTTTTCAAAATTGCAATTCATTAAAGTTTTTTCTTAATGACCGAATATTTAAGTGTAATATATGTAAATATTTGTTGTTGCTAGATGTACTCTGCACCCAGGAGTTCGCTGTTTTAAATCTAGTAAATTGACATTCTAATGTGATAATTGCATCGAAACGATCAACTTTACTTGATGTTAGTTTAGCTCGCAGTGTTTACTTCACTATGTGTGCGTTAGGCATACAGGTACAACAACAACATCTAGCCAGTCGCCGTATTTACATTGCTTTCTATATTTTTCAATATCTCGTTCCTCCTTATTGACATAATTTTTTCTGTTCATCACTTTTTCTTATAGTATTTTTCTCTTGTTAAAATGTACTTGTAGGTTTTTAAGCTGGTTTTTTAACCCATAGAAGGTTCCTTTTTATCTAGTGAGATTCTCATTTATATAAATACGGTTGTCGTTATTTGTACATAAATTTCGCCATTTGTCAAGCTGTTTTTACAATCCACTTATCACGAGCCTCTTTTGTCCTTAGCGTTACAACAACTGGCAGTGGTTTGTCGGCGTTTGGTTTCACGGCCTACCCTCTCTGCGTGCTCAATCTGACTAACATCCATCCGGAGCTTGTTGCAATTTGGACTATTATTTTCGCCACATCTTCATTTTCTTTCTTTTCAGTCCAGCCAACTCCACCTTTTTTTCCTTGTCTTTCTCTTCAGCTCGTTCACACGTTCTTCCAGTGCTTTATTGCACTTCACCAAGTGTCATTCATGTTTTCTAGGATTTTATTTTTGTTTCGGTCGATTTCTGGTACTCCATCAAATTATCATACTTTTCTGATACAAAATCAACCAGATCGGCCAGCTCACTCAGCTTCTTCTCCATTTTGTACCACCTCCATTTTCCTGTTCATATCAGCGAGGGTCACTGCAATAGCCGGTTCATCAACACTAGGCGAACTAGGATGCGATCCGGTGGGAAACACAATCTTCACATTTTTCATTTTGAAGGTATCTCGTGACGCACTTTTATGGAAGACTGCTTCACATGAGCCTTTGCATTTACTAGTCTCATCTTTCGCCGTCGACACAGCCTTATTGCATTTCTTGTAACCATAATTAATGCTTATGCGATATTGGCAAAACACAATCTTTTAGATATTTATGCACAATTACGTATTTGACTTAGGTGAACCTACGAAACAGCCGTACGCAAGCGCGCGCGCACACGACTATATTTCATTTGATACGAATTCTTTAATAAAGAAAATTTGACACTTATTATTTTTTACACAACCCTGAGTTTGAGCACTGGCCGAGCCGGTTTAAAGCAGTTTCTCTCTGTACGTGACGAGCCGCCAGTGCTCACGCACACACGCGCCTCAATCTTGTAGTGTACCTATCACAGCGCGGTTGTATGAAGCTTTGCCTCTGTACGGTACGGTTTGTTTACTCATGTGGCCGTATCCCAAAACACCTAGGTGCGAGCAATACGAAGACAAATATTGCAGCTAGGCGTTTCTGAATACTAACATTTTGTCTGCGACAAGTGTGTCTCTCTGGCGCCTACTCAGCGACAACCAATGCCTAAATAAAAAAATGGGCATACGTCTTGCAACTTCCATGTATTATGTATATAATGCGCTAGGATAGATCGCTCTACCGCGCCTTGAAGTGATGGCGTAAGAGAATCCTCTATCCAAGATGAAATCAATGTAACCATTATAGGGATGAAGCTCCTTAAGTTAATTTAATTTCAATTATTACATTAAAAGAAACAAAAAAGTTAAGTACAATAATTTATTATTATTTTTTAAGCAAAGCTAAATTCTTTTTAGCGCTCTTAAACTCAGGGTCAATCTCTAGCGCTCGTTTATACATTCGCTCGGCCAAATCATATTTTTTCCAACGATGATACAAAACACCTGAAACAATTTATATAATATATTTTTTTAAATAATTACAAAACTTCTGTTTCAAGGTTCTGAAATTGAAGGTATTTTCTAACATGAAAACTTAAGTATACATGATCTAAATAATTTCCCTTAGAACAATAATTTCCTACTTTACAAGACTTCATAAAACTAAAAGTTGGATGTAAAATTTTAACTTCAATAATTGTAAAAGATTTAGAAAGAGGGAAAAAGGGAAACACATTGATGTTTTCCTTGATGTCTCAAATATTTTTAAACAGGTCTGGCACGGTAGCCTTTTAGGCAAGCTTTAAACGTACGGCTTATTCTCTGTCCAATCAGCTGGGTGAAAGACCTATTAGAGTATATGGTCTCTACGCAGACAAAAGCAGAGTTATTAAGATATAGCAGTCGAGTGCTCGGGCTAGTCGTGGATTGCGATTGAAAGGAAGTTATGGTTGAGCGTGTGAATCACTCATGGTCAATAAGGCAGTTTCGGTAGCAGAATCGAAAATAGCGAAAGCAAAATAGCCAGCCCCTCGGAATAGCGAGTGGTTAGCTATTTTGCTCATGTGTATCTGTAGAATACTACAGGATAAATATCGGGAAGAGTACGCAAGAATTGCGTGACTATAGTTCGTTGTCGATATATTCGCATTCGAACCAAACGGTTTGCTTCGTCGTTGGTAACGCGTATAATCTTACCATCCGATTGAAATACGAGCGTCTTCATTGCAACAGGGAATAATCTTTTTTAAGCTGTGTACTTAACCATCTTCTACTTCATCAATTACGATTAGGTGGGATAGTAGTCAAGCACTGGCTTAAAAATGTTAAAAAAAGAATAAAGGGGTATGTAATAGACCAATCGTTTAGGTAAGTAGTACCCACCATTGCAAAACCTAAAATTCATTTGAACAGCTATCTGTTAGTCAAAGAATTAAGGATTAACTGGAAGGATAAATGGAAGTATCAAAAGTACAGTCCGTACGGATAAAGAATGGGATTAGAAATGGCGGCTCATCCAGCCCTTACCATCAACATGCACAGTACCAATAGCGAAAATCGTTATAACGCTATATTATTCGGTTAATTGGGAATCTTCTATTAATGGGAAAATATTTGAAAAGAGTTGTATACGCAAGTAGGTAAATTAATTTTAAAATAACATTAATAACAAGCGACCTGCCATGGCTTCGCCTGGGTGGGATCTAATTGACGACTTAAGATAATCATTAAAGACCATTTATTTTAGCTTATCAATATTTCTATTTTAATAAAATCTCAAAATGTTTGTGATAAAATTTAGTCTAGATCACTTCTTGTGTTACTCTCTATTTGTTTGTGAAGTTTTGCTACAATCGGTTCAGCGATTCCGAAGATTAGCTCGGACAGACAAAGGAACATTTTAAAAATGGTTACTCATGTGACAATGGCATGTAAATATTTTATACAAAAATATTAACAAACAGAGTCAAAAATAATTATAAATAAAACTTTCAGAACGCGTCGAACCTCAATAATTCGGACTGCAAAATTGCAAAACTAGACTTAATTTTTTTTTGTAGTTTATGGCATTTTGTTATCATTGATTCGTGACAACTTGGACTGAAGTAATAGTAAGTACGAAAAACACATATTGCAATGTATTTTTTTGCAGTCGTTACCGGCGGGTGTGAGTATAGATAGCGACAGTGTGCGAGCGAGAGGTGAATACAGGCGACGCCATTTTCAATCCCATTCTTTAACCACACGGGCAGTATCGACTTTTTATTATTATATTGTAAATATGATTTTTCTACAAATAAAATATCACACACACTTACCAAAACATGCCTTTTGAGTCTGCTATTGTGCATATGCCATAAGAATGTAATATCAGAATATACTGTACAAAAAAAACTGCATTGGATACTCACCAAGATTAGCATAGTGGATAGGTTGAACTTTATGTTGTAATAGATCTATAGCTTTTTTGAAGTAGGTCTCAGCTATACTAAATTCATTTACCTTGCCATATATATTTGCTATAGCAAAAATAAGTGACGGGGTATTTGGTAATTCAGCCAGCGCCCTTGGTATTATTTGCAATGCATTTTCGGTTTGACCTATAAAAATAACACAATAAATTATATAACAGCATGAAAAAGCAACATTTATAATGTTATACAGAGTTATTTTGCAATAACCGGCCAAATTTGCAGAGAAGGTTCAGAATAAGTAATATAGGCAAATGGTGAAGAAAATTTTATTAAAAAAACCTGAATCATTCTGTTCTTTTTATCTTTTAAATTCAAAATGCGTGGTAATGCATTATTTTAACTCTTTTAACTGCGCACGCACACATTCGTAATGGTCGATCAGTAGGCAAAAACGTTGTTGCCCATAAATCACATTCAATTTGGGATAATTTCAAATTAAAGTAGAAGCCTTATTTAATCGTATTTTCAAAATCTGCAATAACGGTATATCATTATTTATATATTTGAACTTAAGTTTAAAATTTGGCTAATCTTTGAAAAATAAGCCTGTATATCTCAGAATGTGAAATTATTTTATTCATTGAAGTTCTTAGAAGTCGAGTCGGCGTTTATTTTTATTAAAAGGTTTATTTTTAGTGGTCTTTTTGAGTTGGCCAAGGAATATCACAATATAAATGTCATCGAAATTGTTACATCAAGAAATGCATTATTTTACGGCCTATTTTGCCACTCAGGCATGGAATTTTTTCTCCAAATTAACAAAATCGTTTCCCAATTGATTAAGAAAGATATCACGTAAGATTTATATACAAAAAACAACGTACAGTCGGATAACTCCTTTTTTTGAAGTCGGCTAAAAAGGTCAGATTCTCTAACATTACCACCACGCAGTGCTTTTCATATAATATATCAGTATATCATTAGTTTACAAGCGATAACACAAGAACATTACCTGTATTGTCCAACATTGCTATTAAATTAGTCCATGCAAAAGTGTGTTTAGGATTAAGGTTAATAGTAGCCAACCAGCTTTCCAACGCAGCAGTTGTTTTATTCATTTCCAAGTACTGAAATATATTAATAAATTAAATTGGTTGCCTCTAAATTCCCGTTGTCATATTTTTTTTAAATCAAAAATATATGTATAACAATAATGTATTTACACAGTACCTACGTATATTATTATAGGTTTTCGGAGATTGTGCAGGAATTGTCGTTTGTAATATATAGGATTATTCGACTGTAAAATGACTGTCATACACCGTACATGCCAGACCTTGCTTCTACCATATGTGTAATAAATACTAATAGTGAGTCAACTCAGTATGAGAGAGTCCCCCCTGCCCTGCCCGCGACGTCAGCGGTAGTACCGGTCGACTTTGCTTGCGTACCGGTACGCCCGTGTAGGAGTGTCACGTACACGGAATCAGTTGCACGCGTTTGGTGTTCACCCAACAACATGATATTACTCGGTATTATTAGGTCGCGAAATTAGCGTTTTAACGTGAAGGACAACGTATCAGATCCATATGTCATCACTGGCGACACAGACCTGTTGCAGTCTTCTTTCCAAATTTTGTGGTATATGACATGAAAAGATGTGTCGGTTTTTCCGAACCCTACCCAACTGAGTCGGACCTAGTCCTACAAATTTTACTAAGTAGTCAAAACACTTGTCAATAACATCGAGCGTACATGTAATATGTGTGATATGGACGTTACGCATGATCTTTGTCTTGTCCGTGTTTATGTTTAAACGTCTTCCAAAGCAGCGGTGAAAAGTTTCTGGATATAAGGCCACCTTGTCATACTCGTTCTGCCATCGTAGCCTTACTGTACAAACACTTCTGAAATTCGATATAGGTACCGACAAACAGTTAACTTTGCACCGCTGAAAGTACTTAATGTAGACTGGTTTGTTGTCTATGCGAAGCTTCTCGAAAACATGTTTGTTCGCGAGGCTGGAAGTAGCGATAGGTCAACTCGAGTTAACTCGTGTTGATCTCCTTAACTCGAGTTTGGGCTGGCTGTACATGAACGAATTAAGCGAGCCAGCGAAAGGTAAGGTTATGACCGCGATTCGTTCGTTGTGCGCGCGCTTTGTGTTTTAAGAGTATTTGCTACTACCAAAATATTAGGTCCTTACATATGAAATTAGCGTTTTGTCGAACTGACCACTTTGATCTGAAATATCTCCTTTGGTTAAGAATTCAAATTCAAATTTATAAATTCATTTAGCTGGTACATTTGAGTTTTGAAAACAGTCATTCATTTGTTTTTCCTCATTATTTTTTTCTTTGGCGTCGCTTATTACCGCACAATGGAAAACATGAAATATCGGTATATTTACGAGTACGAGTTCTACTGTGGCACCAGTGCTGCAGAAACAGCTCGAAGGAATTAATGATATATACGGCGCTGGTGTCGCAAAGAAAGCACGGTACGTTTTGGTTTCAACCTTTCGTTCTGGAAATTTCTGACCTCTGAAGGTCAAGGACAACCAACCCGTGGACGGCCGGAGACCAAAGTGGAAAATGAAGAATTAAAGGCTATTGTGGAAGCGGATCCTTCACAAATCACTTCAGAGATAGCTGCAGGCTTCGGCAAGTGATAAAACTGTATTAATCCACTTGAAGCAAATCAAAGTAAAAACTTGAACGATGGGTACCTCATGAATTGAGTGAATCGAACTTGCAAACACGCGTCGGCTGCTGTGTTACTTTGCTCAACCGACACAATAATGAAGGATTTTAAATCGAATCATTACTTGTGATGAAAAGTGAATACTGTACGATAATCGAAGCGTTTCGTCGCAATGGCTGAACCCTGGAGACCCAGATAAATCCTGCCCTAAACGAAAATTGACTCAGAAAAAGTTACTTGAGAGTGTTTAGTGGACTAGCGCCGGTGTCGTTCACTACAGCTTTCTAAAATCTGGCCAAACGATTACGGCAGATATCTATTCTCAGCAACTGCAAACCATGAAGGAAGAACTAGCTGCTAAACAACCGAGATTGGTCAATCGCTCTAGGCCACTGCTGCTTCACGACAATGCAAGACCACACACTGCACAACAAACAACCACTAAGTTAGATGAGCTACAATTAGAATGTCTGCGACATGCACTGTACTCCCAGACCTTGCTCCAACAGATTACCATTTTTCCGGAATTTGGACAACTTCTTACAAGAAAAAATTCAACTCCGATGCGGCAGTCCAAACCGCCTTCAAAGAGTTTATTGATTCTCGCCCCCATGGTTTATTTAGTAAAGGGATCATTGAAATACCTATGAGATTGCAAAGTGCATAGATAACAACGGTTCATACTTTGATTAATTAAATATATTTTACAAAAAAATTGACTTTATATTCCTCCCGTACAAAACGCTAATTTATATGTAAGGACCTAATATTTTGAAATATTGAGAAAGACTGTATGACGCCTTAAAGTAAAATTGAATTCTAATAACCATGTGATTGCTTTCAATCACGATTTTTAATTGAATTATATGTAAGGATGAGAATTCATTATATCATTAAATTCAACAAAGACAATAAAAAAAAACAATAATAAATGTCGTAATTATTTTTCAGTTTCACATCTGTAACGAGGCGGTTGAATAAACAGAACCAACGTATAATTTTAACTTGTTTTATTTATATTGTTCAAACCCCTATCCAATATTTTAAGCGGAATAACTGATACTTCTAAATAGATAAAATTTTATATATTTCTATATATCTTTTAAATTTATATATTTCTTTGTTAATTTTATCCAACATAGTTTTGTCTGGAGAGAAAGAGTAACAACATTCATTTTTATTGTTGATTAGCTGTTTGGTTAAAATGAATGCTTCGATAAAAATGATGAAAATATTATTTCTACAGCCGCCGTAGAGTGTGGCAAACATAGAAGGTTCTGAATAAATTATTTTAATCTGGGGTATAGCAAATTTCCGTCTGTATTCACGATGCTTAAAACTTCGGCCCAGAATTTCTCTAGATCTTCTTCGTTCAATTTTATAATATGTTCATTTAAACTCAAATGGCGCCATTCATTGTCAAATGCCTGCAGTAAAATTAAGTAGGTACCTACTAGCACAAGCCTTTGTTTCCATCACGCCGAATCAGGTGAAGTTGGAACTGTAGTGCGGAACGCAACTAGTTTTATAAAATAGTAATTAGTTTGTATTTATAGAAAAATAAATTATTACTAGGAATACAGATAAAATATAATGTCATGATATTATTATCTAAGGAAATGTTTTTGTGACAACCCTTGCATATTTTTAGCGACTAGACGTCGAGACTGTCTTGTAGGTATTTTGCGGTATAACAAAGGAGTTGACCCACTCTTAGTATTTATTACACATATTATGCTTCTACTGATACAACATTATTGGGATATGGATAACTTTTCACAGAAGAAATAGACAAGAATTCATCGAATCCCGTATCCCTAGAAATCCTAAATTTCTAGAGGGGAGACAAGAGTAAAGATCGAATGTTAAAGTGCTAATTAATTTCTAGAAGCAGACAACGCGGTCGATAATCCATGTTATCAGCATATCAATTCGTTATAATTTCTAGCGAGATTACTTACTTTACTTAGCATGAGGTATATTATCCAGGCAGTTTTTAGGTACAAGTTAATTTCAAGCAGTGGTGCAGAATTATATGTAATTGTAAGTCAACTTTAACAAATTGATAAATTATGCACTGAGGTTCATAATAATCCGGGCCATATTCACCGAACATTCACCAAAATTACGTGCACATACATTGTACCCGTGCGTGCATGACCTTAAATATAATGTTAATTTATAAATGAGAGTCATATTTACCAAATTCCCTAAGTTGTAAAGACAATTGGGGTAGTTGCGGCGATAACGAAGTGCAGTTTCATAGGCATGTTGAGATTCATTGTAGCGATTCATTTTAGCAAGCACGATTCCCAGATTCATCCAAGCCGCTGGGAAATCTTCTCTGGTAAGTTTAAAAAAAACAATATATGAAAGGAAGGAGCTTTCAACAAATGTAATGTTAATTAAATTTTTTACATACTTACTATAAAACATTTAATTAACATAAGCTCTGAATTAATGACTCTTAAAAATTGTTAATAGCAATTTGAAGTGGTAATTTAACAGGTGTTCAGTTAAGTAAAACATCGTTAGTATGCCTATTTGTTAAATTGAAAATATTTCAACGATATATATTAAGTCCGTTAGAACGCGGTTCGACGCTGAGACGCTACATCAATCCCAAAAATTCTGTGCCGCCTCAATTTTCGAGGTGACTGCACGGCCGTTCATAGACCGATTTGACGAGTCGAGTCGATACATCTATTGTTTGACATAGCATATGGGTGGGTCGCGAGCGGACACGACTGCTTAAATTATTTGTATTCTTCGAATAAGTAGACTAACTAGCTATGTGAGTTTTATTATGTACTGTTTTTTTTTATCAGACATTAATGTACTTAATAAAATAGTAATTTATTTTAATATCCATTTCAGGTAGATAATATGGGAAAACGCAAAGAAAGTTATTAGAATAAAAAAATAAAATTAATAATGTAAGCATATGAACCACTCGGAAACTCGCTAAGCAAGCAGTCTTGTTTTAGGACTCGACTAAACCGGTGCAGTGGGGATCTATGATCTGGACCTTGAGTGAATTGTTGATCAGTGGGTTGCCCTCTGTGGAGTCCACCCATTGTGATATCAATTCAGACCTTCTAGAATAGTCCTGTCCTGATTGACTCGTCGGATTCTTTGTTGAGGTTACCATCCGATTACGATGACGTTTAGGTTATTTTAGTAATACCTTATGCCGAGGTTATTATTGCAGTAGTTAAATTTAGACTGATAACTACTATTTATAATATAGAAGTTATCTAGTCAGTTATCCTAGTCAGTTATCCCGTCTTCTAATGTTATGGCTTTTCATTAGTGCCGACAAAATACAATATGTAACAAGAACTCTGTGGTTCCCGTTAAGTGCGTTATCAGAATCAGTATTCAAACGTATATAAATAATTTTACTTCAGAAAAGTCAACATAAAAATAATCAAATTAAATACATCGGCGTACATCAAACACGGCGTGAACTCGTTACATAACACTTTGGTAATCGATTATCACAGCATATATTAGATAATATGGGAAAACGCAACGCAAAACTAGGCACAAGAGAGAACGGCGAGCTGAGGATAGGGAAATTTGGAATAGGGCAACGGAACCCACGGGGCCAGCAGCTGGCCGACTTCATGGAGAAAGAGGGACTCTTTATGATGAACTCTTTCTTCCAGAAGCGGCCCCACAGGAAGTGGGCCTGGTCGAGCCCCGACGGTTCGACAAAAAATGAGATTGACTTCATTATGACGACTAGACGGCAACTGTTCAGTGATGTCTCAGTGATCGCGAGGTTGAAAACTGGTAGCGATCACCGAATGGTTAGAGGCATACTGAACTTGAACGTTAGGTTGGAGAGGTCTCGTCTAATGAAGTCAACGCTCCGTCCCCCTCGTACTCTAATCCAAAGTCCCGAAACCTTTCAGCTCGAGTTACAAAACCGTTTTCAGTGCCTAGAAGATTGCAATGCAGTGGACGATATGAATGACAAGCACGTGGAAACTGTCCATGCGGTCGGAGCTAAGTTTTGAAAGACCTGCCGCAGAAGAACACAAAAACTCTCCGATCACACTCTTATTCTCATGGCTCTTAGAAGGGAAATGAAGCTGCAGTCTTCAGTAGATTTGACAGCATACAAGCTTTGAACAGACAGATCTCCAAATGCATGCGGCGGGACTTACGCAATTTTAATACTGCTCGTATTGAAGAAGCGATCGAGCGGAACTAGGGCTCCAAAGTCTTTGCCAGAGATCTGTCTGCCAGAAAGAACCAACTGTCGAAGCTAAAGACCGAATGTGGCAGCATCGTTACCGAGACACCTCAGATTTTGAGTGAGATTGAAAGGTTATATGGGCAGCTGTACACATCATCGTTGGAGCAACACGCAAGTGTGAGTAACGATCCAAGAGCAAGTCTTATCCGACACTATTTCGATGATATCCCGGACGTCAGTCTGAGCGAGATTAGAATCTTAAAACGGCAAGTCCCCGGGCGAGGATGGAATTACAGCGGAGCTTCTGAAAGCGGGTGGAAAACCGGTACTTGAAGTCCTTCAGAAGCTCTTTAATTCCGTCCTGCATGGTGGCACTACACCGGAGGCGTGGAGCAGAAGTGCGGTGGTCTTGTTCTTCAAGAAAGGCGACAATGCTATTTTGAAGAACAATAGACCGATTTCCTTCTGAGCCGCGTATACGTGCTGTTTTCATTCATCATCATTACGAATCGTCTTGCACGCAGACTCGACGACTTCCAGCCTCCCGAACAAGCTGGTTTCCAAAAAGGCTTTAGCACCATAGACCACATACATACCCTTCGGCTAATTGTACAGAAGACCGAGGAGTACAATTTGCCACTATGTCTTGCGTATGTGGACTATGAGAAAGCCTTTGATTCCGTCGAAATTTGGGCGTTGCTGCAGTCCCTTCAGCGGTGCCAAGTTGACTGTCGGTATATCGAAGTGCTGAAGTGTTTGTACAGTAGGTCTACGATGGCTATCCGAGTACAGCACCAGAGTACGAAACCTATCCAACTGCAGAGAGGTGTAAGACAGGGTGACGTTATATCCCCGAAACTATTCACCTCTGCATTGGAAGACGTTTTCAAGCTACTGGACTATAAAGGATACGGTATTAACATCAATGGCGAGTACATCACTCACTTTGCCGACGATATAGTCCTTATGACAGAATCGCTGGAGGACCTAAGCACTATGGTCTTAAGATAAACATGGACAAAACGAAGATCATGTATAACGTCCATGTCACACCTATGCCGGTAGTTGTTGGGAGCACTAAGCTCGAAGTTGTTGACGAGTATGATTACCTGGGACAAATAGTCCGACTAGGTAAGTCCAACTTCGACCGAGAGGTCAATCGACGGATTCAACTCCGCTTGGCCACGTTCGGGAAATTACGACACATCTTCTCGTCAGGTATACCTCAAAACTTGAAAACGAGACTGTACAACCAGTGCGTGTTGCCAGTGATGACTTATGGAACTAAACGTGGTCCTTCACTGCTGGCCGTATGAGGAAGCTCAATGTCGCTCAGCGAGCTATGGAGAGGGCTATGCACGGGGTTTCTCTGCGTGATAAACTTAGAAATTAGGATATCCACAGTAGAACCAGAGTGACCGACATAGCCCAACGGATGAAGGAAGCTGAATTGGCTATGGGCCGGCCATGTAGCTCGAAGAACCAACAACCGATGGGGAAAAAAGGTTCTCGAGTGGCAGCCTCGTACCGGTAGGCGAAGTGTAGGGCGACCCCCCACTAGATGGAGTGACGACCTGGTAAGACATGCAGGAAGTCGATGGATGCAGGTGGCTCAGGACCGTGCTTTGTGGCATTCCTTGGGGGAGGCCTATGTTCAGCAGTGGACTTCTGAAGGGCTGTAATGATATCACAACTTTAAAATTTTACTTCGACCGATTGTGATAATTATGCACAAACACTAATTCATTACTATGTCTACTAGACGGCCACGAAGATATTGTTCAATACGTCCGCCTTGTACCTCTATGCACTTGCGACACCGGATTATATTATAAAGTTTGAACGCACGCGTTGCGTGACATTTCGAACTTTATTTTTGCAAAGGCTGCGACTATTCGCAAAACGCATTTTCGCCTCGGTATCACATGTTTTTTTTTTGGAATACGGACTGACAGCTTAATCGTACCACAGAGACAAAAGTCAAGGTGTGAGAACAGGTGATCGCGCCGGCCAGCTGACCACCACAGCACCGAATTTTCCAAGACGTTCCTTAAATTATAATATTAATATATTCCTCGTTTGTTGTTTGAGTCAGACATCGGATACAAATCACTCACGGCGGTTGCTTAATTTTGTAATGTAAAAAACAGATCCGTCCGCAAGTAGATTAATTTTGTCGGAGACAAATCGTTTTGCAGTTATATGTGCTCGTGCACTACTGGTTGGTGGTTGATGCTTTCGAACATTCGAATTTATTGTTGTATGCGTGGCAAAGATCCAAGGTAAAAAATTGCGGTTGCCAACCGGCCTGGTAAAAGTGGAAACTATGAAAAATATCCCCTTATGAGGTTATTCGTTGGACAGGCTTATGTTCAGTAGTTGACTTTGATAGATCGTAATGAATGAATGAACAATGTATATTTGATCTCAACATAATTTTAGAAACTGTTAGAACTCGTCAAAACATCGTCATCTACGAAGCGGAACTAAGAATTTTTCTCGTTAAGTGACTTCGTAAAATTATTTTTGTAAGATAATTTATAATATAAAATAAATATGAACATATTATAAGGTATTCAAGAAGGGATATGGAATTTTCATAAACTGCCAGCACATTATTAAAAATATTTTCATTATTATTTCTATTATGTTTAAATTTAAAGTTTCTAAGAATAACTGTATCTAGAAAAAATTACTGGAAATAACTATTATCTTCGCTTTTAGCACTAATGTTATAATAATATATAAATTTAGGCGAAAAACATTTTTATTATACCTACTTTATTGTATAAACCATAACATTATACCCATATATTTAAAGAAAACACGAATTAAGTAAATTATTTCTCCTTGGCAGTAAAATATAGCCGCAATGGTTGCAACATATAAGATATGATCCGCCATCTTGTCAAGTTGAGGGGACTACACAAACCTTGGGAGCGCGCGCCGCGCAGCGGCTCGCTTTGAAAGAATGCTGTATCGGCCGTGTCAGAGACCTCACAGTGGCCGTAGGTATGTCGGCACGTGTCGTTTAGTTCAGATGCGAATAACATTTTTAGAAATATTAAATTTAGTAAGTTACTTGATTAGAAGCGCTAAAATCCCATTCATAGTACACCTATACGTCCCTGAAACGACCAACGGGTTGTTTGTTACATAGATACTGTATAAATTGTTTAAACCACTGTGATTGTTTAAATCTGTATTAACTTTTATTTTTTAATAAAGGAGCATTTATGAAACCCACATTTCCTATATTACACAAAACATTGATAATATTTTAAATTTCTTCATAAATAAAAAGTAATAGTTAACATAATATCTAGAAAGCGTACACTCTGACTCCACCCTTTGCCGTCAGCTATTCATTACGGGCTCGCGGACATCGCTATGCAACAAGCAAATGACACAGAATAAATTGCAAATGGCTACATACAATGCATGTTTTTTGTTACATTCATGAACATCCTACGAAGACGAACGCGTGATGAATATGTAACTTGTGCGAAGCACCAAAAACACTGCGCGATGCGTCTGTGTGACTAGAAAATATCAATGTAGGTGTTCTATTAGAAGTTCCCACGCTCAAGGACTACAGTCTTAAGTCCGCTAGCACGCGGTTCGACGCTGGGACGCTACATCAATCCCTCTCTCTGTAACTTTTAAAATTTACCGTTAGGTATGGGTCTATTCCAGTGTTCCATTCCAGGGCTTTTGGTTGCGGGTTTGCAGGACGCAAGTCATTAAAAGTATACGTATGGCCTACTGTCCAGGAAATATAAAATATTATAATATAGCAATTGGCAAAATGTACATTTGTAAAGGTTTATTGTTTCCCTTTACTTTAAAATAGTAGTCTTGTAACTCTATGATCTCTCTTGTCGATTGTCACATTCCCTTTTGTATTGAGTTAAGATACATGTTACATGTACCATGTAATATTAATAATTATTAAAATAAGCTGTTTTATCTCCATATTTCATTTCTCAAATATGAGAAAGTAGTCTTTCGAACCAGCCAGGTGTAGGAACCCTAAAAAACCCAAGTCCGGGTTCGCTTACCAGACCAAAGCAAGGAAGAGTATTTTTAAGTAGCCTATGACAATACACAATCTTCTTAAAACCAAATTTGTTTTTAGTAAATCAAAATTACAACGTTCTGGAGACATATTCATTTGATTCTGAAACATAAAATAAAAAACTTATTTACTTTTTTTAAACTTACTTTATGCTAATAGCCTTCTTAAGGTAAAACTCAGCTTCATTAAACTGCCTCTGACTTTTTAGCAAATTTCCCAAATTGTTTGATGCTTGATAATACTCCGGATATAACCTGAAAAAATTACCTTTCCTTTTAGCTTTATTTCTTTTGTTTTTTTTTTTTCAGAAAACGTTAATCTTATTAAGATTATTGCCGCGTATTGTAGTGGCATTCATATAGGTACATAAATTGCACATGAAGAAATATCTAGACGCGGGACAATTATTTGTAGGCTATACAAAAACATATTCTGTGCAGGATTCGAAGCCGCGGCTCCGCAGCACTGCAGTGTCAAACGCTTAACCACTGCGCTACTAAACCGTTAATTGAATATATAAGAACGCATTCAGTAATTTTTATTCGAGCTAGGAATTTGTCTTTGATAAAGGATTCCCTTTATTACGACTTACAGTGATAGGAGAGGACGGTGCACAATATTTAAGGCATGTAGTTGAAGTAGGTAGCTGCTTTCCGCTTAACGTATGTAATCATACATTATGGTGTGCAGAGCGACGGTAAAATAAAAACTGACGCGATACAAGAAAACACTTATGTAAAAAGAAAATAAAAATTATAAATACAACCATTGGTATACTTATGTTAAGAGAATGTCCTTCACACTGAATTTTGGCCACGGCGATCAAAATGTCACGTACATATTTGTGTTGAAGTATGAAATATGCGTATATCAGATCAATTTCTACATGTTATATTTACCTAATAGCTTCTTTGTATTCAGATAGTGCCCACGATGTATTCCGACGTGCATCTGCAACCTTTGCTACATTGTAACGAACTTTAGCATTCAAAGGGCATACAGCCAAACCACTAATAAATAAATTATATTCTGTTTGCCAATCAAAAGCTCTCTGCCAGCTTCTAAATGAATATATTATAATAAGTAGTACATATGCTCCTATACCGGCCTTGAAATAGAAAAAAATACGCATTATTATTTGAGATGCCGCGAATACTCGCTAATATTCGGTATTGATCATTACTCGTCATTTTTTTGTTATTCGTCGAATACCGAATAATAGTTAGTATTATTCGACATTCGGCGAATAGTTGTCTAAAATAAATTTTTAATTAACAAAAAACTATAGACTTAAAAAATCAACTTTATTTTTTCTTAAAAAACAAAGCACACTTAGTATTAATTATTATCATTAATATTAAAAGTTAGCCAAAACTCAGTCACGTCATGTTGAAGTTAATTAATTAGACATAAATACTAGCAAAATCGATTAGGCGGGAAATCCTCTACAGTATTAAACGCTGGGATATACAAAACGAGGTATTCCCCGTAAAATAGGTACAAGAAAAGGGTTTCCAGCATTTAAAAATGTATCAGTATAATATGAGACTCAATTCTTTAACTTCATTGTTTTCTTTTCTCATAACCTTAAAAAAAATAATTACAGTACATGATTGGTAAGTCCAAGACTACTACAAGCGTGATATTATTAATTGAAAACAAATAAATTATTTTTTATATTCCTTTTTTTAGGTCGAATAATAAAAATAGCGAGTTATTCGACTATTCGCCATAGGGAATGGCGATTAATCGGTATTCGACTATTCGCTATAACAACTGTTCGCGGCATCTCTAATTATTATTGATGTATTACTAATTTTATTTTTAAAAAAAAAATAACAAAATATAAAACTAAAATGGAAGAGACAGTGGGAAGCAACAATTTTATCGGTCCGTAAAGTCCAATGCTGGACCTCTGTGACCTCTCCTGTTGAAGGGGAGATTTGCCATAATTGCCATTCGCAGGCGCATTAGCGATACCAGGTCCCTGTGACACTGCTTCCCCGGTCTGGGTAAGATACGTTGTGGTAAGACCGGATGTTCGGATGTAATTTCAGCGAGAGAGAACTTTTTATGCAGCATTGTGTTGTTAAAAAGACAATCTCTTGCACTGATTTTTGCAGTCTGCCATTGCGGGTTTACGCGTATTTAGTCCTTAATGAGGAAAGTTCGCAATAGTGTTTATCTTCGTTTCTATGAGTTTATAGATGCTAAATATCCAATGTTACGAGTATAAAAACATACTAAGTGACCAAAACAATTAGGCGCATGGCAGCTTAGAACTTAGATGTCATTAGAACCAGGGAGGGAACACCAGAACGGTGATTGGTTACTAGGGGAAGCGCGGGGATAGAGGCGGGGTGCGGGCGCCGAAACGGCATACATGTCATGCGCTTAATTGTTTTGGGCAAGTTGTACTGTCAATTATTTTTAAATATCTAGTAAGTAACATAGTTGGAATATACAATCTTTTTGTTTAGTTTTTAGTTCGAACTTACCCCGTACTAACAACAGATTTTAGCAATTTAATGTTTGTCAAACTTATGATTTCCTAAATTTTATTAATTTAATAAAACTTTCTAGTTGATTATCTCGAGTATAATCTTTTAAACCTTTCTCTCGCTGCTAGCTTAATTTTGCTTTTCCTTATGCTTCATCTACATCTTAAAGTTGTTTTACAATTTCGTTAATATATTGTTCTTGTAATGATGGGTCGAGAAACGACCTCGCAGTAGGATCCTCCTTCACCACGGCAACACTCGTCGCACACTGCCAAGCAAACAATCGACTACTTGGCGACGTCAGACGTGGAATTCGGAAAAGAAAACTTCGAGGAAAACGTTTTATGGACGCCGAGTAAGCAGTGGCTGCGTTTCAAAATGCAATCGAAGAGACCCCTAAGGACGAGTGGCAAAGTGCTTTTCTCAGTGGTTCCATCGGATGCAGCGATGTATTGATGTAAATGGACACTACTTTGAAAATATATAATAAAACTAATAACTTGCTAGTTTGTTCAGTTTTTGATTTTCTAAGGCCTTTCAGTGTCGCCCTCGTAGAATTTTTATTACATTAGAATTACATTTTTAGAAATAAGTTCGTTAAATGTGCAATGTCCGAAATATCTCTCATCGACTGAAATAAATATGAATCGCTGTGTCATGTCAACTCTAATCGTCCCATGCAAAGTCTGCCAATCATAGCGATTATAGCAAATCCTCCCTACAGACTTCTAAAGGTTGATGAAGAAAGAAAATAAAGATATTTCACATATTTATAAAGCATGTTGTAAGACTTTAGTGCCAAAAGTCAAGTGTGGCAACTACTATGTGGTCATGATTATGATATAATATAATAAATTACGAAGTAATACATTTAACAGCTAGTCCAGAAAAAAGGAAAATTAAACCGGGTTACTCTAATGAGTGTTGAAAGACTTCACATTTTTGTTTTATTCGCTTTATCGGACAGGCAGGTTTTCAATTTTTCATTTATCGCCAAACTTGTGATGAATGACGAGTACTTAAAATTGCAATTAACGTTCTCGGTGGTGCTATCAGGGATTAAACTCTGTTCGCATACTTTGAAATTTTAAAATAAGCACTTATCCACTGAATTAACACGGCAGATGTAAAGGTTTATTCTACACTTAAGGCCAGGTTGGACAAAATAACGTGTTTTAGACACGATTTCAATACTCGAGAATTGCTACTTATTGAAATAGTATAAGCTCGAAAAAAAATATGCGCATACATGAAAAACTCAATTAAATAATTAATAGAATGGATTTTTATAATACTATATATTAATCAAGATTAAAAGATAATTTAATCGTCAGGAAAAAACTTTTACGTTCGAGCTCTCGCTTTTTTAAGCGATAGTGATATATTTTTCGATAATATGGAAGGCATGTTGTTGAATTAGATTCTTAATCGGCTAAATGTTTATTCAGATTTTTTATTTCCTGATAATAAACAAAACCGTTTCAGTTAAAATACATGCAACTATGCGTGCAGCGGGGAAGGGAGCGCTAAAAGCCTTTTAGCGTCGGAAAACCTCACCTTAACATGAATATGATGGATAAATGTGATGAAACAAACCTTGTACAATTTTGTTTTTGGATTGCAACATAATTTACTGAAACCAATTGCTACAAGTAGGCAATATCCAGCTGATGGTAAATACAGAATTCTTTCAGCAATCACAAATCCAACTGGAAAGAGAATATTGGCAGCTGGTAAGAATGGAACGATGAGTAATGATACAGCCAATATTGTAAGTCTGAAAATGAAATCTGATTTAATGAGCATAGATGTCCAGATTAACAAGTTAGGTGATTTTGTATAATATATCAAGAAACAGTCTATTTAGATTCAATTATTAAATTTAATATAAATGATTACAATACAAAATTTATGCTGCTGCATTGTGATCTGCACTTCGCAAAGAATGAGAATATTTTTTACATTTTTCTGAATCTGGTTATATACTTTTATATGAATTTTATATGGTATTAACTAATAAGGCGAATATTTGTATTTTTTTTAAACTATATGGGTGGCAAACGTGCACACTGTCCACCTAATGGTAAGTGGATGCTGTGGCCCAGAGACAACTACATCTATCCTCGATTATATTACAGAAATAAGCACTATATACTGTTAAGTCCTTTGTTAGGCAGTTGATAATAAATTAATGAATAGCAGAAGCAAAGGTTGTAGGGGAAGGTGTGATATAAACTTACCTTTTGGAAGCTACTTTATTTCTTGGATTTAACATGGCTTTAACATGTAAAATTGCAAATAAATAAATTAAAAATATACACAATATTCTATAATCGAATACACTTTTGATCAGTGGTACACATCCCATTGACCAATCATAACAAAGCCATTGGGGCCACACTAACAGAAGGAAGTTTAAAAAATAAATATAATTTAATGTTACCACCTGAAATTAAAAATATTAATATATTTAAAAGTGTTACATTACAAATTAATAATATAATCAATAATTCTAATATGAATAACCTTTGTAAACAAATTTGTAGCAAAAGCAGCTGGATTCTCTGTAGGCTTGAATATTGGTTTCATTCCTCCCATAATTAGCCATCTGCTATATAACACTAACACTGAAGCTATTGAAATTATAATAATTTTTGTCAAAGTCTTAACACTTATACTTTTCATTAAATATGTTTTCTTCAAAACAATGTTCTTCTCTTTTAAATAACCATATTTAATAACTATGTGATAAACAACACAATATCCCTGAAATGAATTAAATTATAAAATCAACTTTTAAAAATTACAACATTGAATCTTTAGGATAACATATTATAATAAGTATGTACTGAAGATGTAGGTATTGATTACAGAAATGTATGTAATCTGTCAATATAAAAAATTCCTAGAAAATGTATATAAAGAAATGTATAAAAAGAAATTGTACCCAGTTAAATATAACTGTACTCAGCAGTTTACAAAATGTCAATCCCGGTTTACTAAATTCTGTGTTAAAATTGTTATAATAACTAATTCTATTTTCTATCGCTTGTTTTCCGCTATAACGCTTTGTGCTATGTGGACTTTTAATTAATTTAAATATCATTTAAATGTCCATAGCACACCTCAACCTAGTGTCCCTGTTATTACATAATAGGTGCTTTCGTATTTTTATTATCTAATTCTATTTATTTGTAGTATTTTATTAATCTCTGTAGTATTTTAATAACCTGCTAGTACATTGGAACCTGCAGATTTTAGGCCTATTTTAGTAGTGCCAACACTAAGTAAAAAATTTGAATAAAATTATTCGTGATCAAGTGTAATGTCAGGGGTCGCTTGACAACTGGTGCTGGTATTGGGCTGATTAAACATATCTTTAATGCATGTGAAAATTCAGGATGCTTTGGATATATTCTGTGACTTATCCAAAGCGTTCGATTGTGCTCACTATGAGACATCAATCAGGAAACTTCAACACTACGGTGTAGGAAGTGAGACTCTTAAATTTATTATTTCTTTAAAGTAATAGAACGCATAAAATTATTATTACTAATATGACTTCTTCTGGGTAAAAGTACAAATGGGCGTGCCTCAGGGTTGAATTCCAGGCCCTTTTCTGTTTTTGTATATATTAATGACCATGATAATAGTATTACTTGCTGATGATACTTCATTAATTTTCAAATTAAAACTACAATTACTAAAATATGACGAAATAAATAATGCTATATCTAAATTAGTCTACCATTAATAATTAGTTTTTATATGGCATTTCACAAGAGAGAACGGTGAGCTGAAGGTAGGGAAATTTGGAATAGGGCAACGGAACCCAAGGGGCCAACTTCATGGAGAAAGAGGGACTCTTTATGATGAACTCTTTCTTCCAGAAGCGGCCCCACAGGAAGTGGACCTGGTCGAGCCCCGACGGTTCGACAAAAAATGAGATTGACTTCATTATGACGACCAGACGACAACTGTTCAGTGATGTCTCAGTGATCGCGAGGGTGAAAATCGGCAGCGATCACCGAATGGTGAGAGACACACTGAACCTAAACGTTAAGTTGGAGAGGTCACGTCTAATGAAGTCAACGCTCCGTCCCCTCGTGTTTAATCCAAAGTCCCGAAAACTTTCAGCTCGAGCTACAAAACCGTTTTCAGTGCCTAGAAGATTGCAAGGCAGTGGACGACATGAATGACAAACTCGTGGAAACTGTCCATGGTCGGAGCTAAGTTTTGCAAGACCAGCCGCAGAAGAACACAAAACTCTCCGATCACACTCATAATCTCATGGCTGTTAGACGGAAATGAAGCTGCAGTCTTCAGTAGATTTGACAGCATACAGGCAACTGAACAGACCAAGTCCAAATGCATGCGGCGGACTTACGCAACTTTAATATTGCTCGTATTGAAGAAACGATTGAGCGGAACCAGGGCTCCAAGGTCTTTGCCAGAGATCTGTCTGCCAGAAAGAGCCAACTGTCGAAGCTGAAGACCGATTGTGGCAGCGTCGTTTCCGGGACACCTGAGATTTTGAGTGAGGTTGAGAGGTTCTATGGGCAGCTGTACACATCATCGTTGAGCCACACCAAGAGCAAGTCTTATCCGACACTATTTCGATGATATTCCGGACGTCAGTCTGAGCGAGATTAGAATGGCTCCAGCACCTTAAAACGGAAAGGCCCCAGGCGAGATGGAATTACAGCGGAGCTTCTGAAAGCGGGTGGAAAACCGGTACTTGAAGTCCTTCAGAAGCTCTTTAATTCCGTCCTCCATGGTGGCACTACACCGGAGGCGTGGAGCAGAAGTGCGGTGGTCTTGTTCTTCAAGAAAGGCGACAACGCTCTCTTGAAGGACTACAGACCGATTTCCCTTTTGAGCCGCGTTTACGTGCTGTTTTCGAGAGTCATTCTCTCGCATGTCGACGTCTCGACGACTTCCAGCCTCCCGAACAAGCCGGTTTCCGTAAAGGCTTTATCACCATAGATCACATACACACCCTTCGGCAAATCGTACAGAAGTCCGAGGAGTACAATTTGCCACTATGTCTGGCGTTTGTGGACTATGAGAAAGCCTATGATTCCGTCGAAATTTTGGCTGAAGTGCTTGTACAGTAGGGCTACGATGGTTATCCGAGTACAGAACCAGAGTACGAAACCTATCCAACTGCAAAGAGGTGTAAGACAGGGTGACGTTATATCCCCGAAACTCTTCACCGCTGCATTGGATGACGTTTTCAAGCTTCTGTAAAGGATACGGTATTAAAATCAATGGCGAGTACATCACTCACCTTCAATTTGCCGACGATATAGTCCTTATGGCAGAATCGCTGGAGGACTAAAGCACTATGCTCAATGACCTCAGTAGTGTCTTCTAACGGATAGGTCTTAAGATGAACTTGGACAAAACGAAGATCATGTATAACGTCCATGTCACACCTATGCCGGTAGTTGTTGGGAGCACTAAACTCGAAGTTATTGACGAGTATGTTTACCTGGGGCAAAGAGTCCGACTAGGTAAGTCCAACTTCGACCGAGAGGTCAATCAACGGATTCAACTCGGCTGGGCAGCGTTCGGGAAATTACGGCACATCTTCTCGTCAGGTATATCTCAAAACTTGAAAACTAGACTGTACAACCAGTGCGTGTTGCCAGTGATGACCTATGGAACTGAGACGTGGTCCTTCACTGCTGGCCGGATGAGGAAGCTCAAGGTCGCTCAGCGAGCTATGGAGAGGGCTATGCTCGGAGTTTCTCTGCGTTATAAACTTAGAAATGAGGATATCCGCAGCAGAACCAGAGTAACCGACATAGCCCAACGGATTAGTAAGCTGAAGTGGCATGTAGCTCGAAGAACCGACAACCGATGGGGAAAAAAGGTTCTCGAGTGGCGGCCTGTAACGGTGGATTTAGTGTAGGGCGTCCCCCCACTAGATGGAGTGACGACCTGGTAAGACATGCAGGAAGTCGATGGATGCAGGTGCCTCAGGACCGTGCTTTGTGGCATTCCTTGGGGGAGGCCTATGTTCAGCAGTGGACTTGTGAAGGGCTGTAATGATGATGAAATGATGATGATTTAAATGGCACTAAAACTAAATGTATGGAATTCATAATTCCAAATGTCAAACATCAAAATACTAATGAAATTTTAAATGAGGAATCACACTAGACGTGAAACTTCGATGGGTATAACAAAACTAGCAAGCAGACTTAGTTCTGCAGCATATTTCTATAGCATAATGTCATATGGTAATTGCTATGGGAACACACAACTGACACTGAAATTATAGTTGTTTTGCAGACGAGGGCCAAAAGAGCAATATATGATTTAAACCCTAAAGAGTCTTTAGGACAAAAATTTAAGGAAATTAATATATTAACTTTGGCTTGTCAATACATTTACGAAAATGTAATAATGTACAAAACATAATAGTTTTAATAAGTGGTGAATACCAATAATAATAATATTTTACAGAGTGAATACTCTGTAAATATTAGAAACAGACCTACCAGCTAGTAATACCAGTTACTCAACTCCATAGAGTCTGTAATTCATTTTTGGGGACATGTCTATGCTTTTACAACAAAATCCCAAAAGATATACAAAATCTGACTTCCACCAAGTTGAAAACTTTATTAAATAAAGATTGTATAAAAAGGTTATTATAATATTTATGAATTTATAGATGATAATAACCCCTGGGAATGAGTTGACTACTACCATGCTATTTCTAATTTGTTTTGTGTTATTAATTATTGTGTAACTTTAATAACACACTGTTACTTTTTTTTTAAAGTCCCGCTGGGTTTCTTGCTGATTCTTTGCAAGACTGAGGTATTGTGTATAGTGGTAAATTATTTTACGTGGTAGAGCCATGCTGCAGCTATATTAGTAGTATAGTTGTAGTACGAATGGGTCGGCTCGACCGGGGAAGGACAACGCTCTTACAGAATACCAGCGTAAAATAGCAGCTTAACACTGCTGTGTTTCGTATGGTGAGTGTAGAGAACCGGAGACCCTTTTTACTGGAAACGAGGCATTCCATCTTAGTCCTCACGGGTGACAACGCATCTGCATTTTGATTCTTTATTGAAGATAGATGTAGATGTCTATGGGTCACAGCAACCACTTACCATCAGGTGGACTGTGTGCTCGTTTGTCACCCTATCCTATAAAAAAAAAATACATAAGAGTGACTTTCAATAAATATATAAATAATACTTATTCTCTCTTATCTATATTGTATAAAAAAGTTTAGATTATGATTTCTATATTATAATGTTAAGTTTTATAATTATACCTTTCCTAGTGCTATTTGGTAAGTATGTTTTAAAGAACCATAGACAATTTTTTTACAATGATCCTGAATTGGCCTAGTATTATATACCTTTCCTAGGAATTATATACAAATCCTAAGTTTCATTAATTTACGATAACATCTACATGCATAACATAAAAAAATAACACTGTCATACAAACAAACAAATATTATCTTTATAATTAAAAAAAAATACTACAAATAATTGAATAAAACTATTTTTACGGATTTTATCACATTTAATTTTACTTTTTTGATTCCCAACGTTTCGGGTGCTTTACAGCAACCCATGGTCACGGGGGGGGACTGAGATGTTTGACGTCCCAATGTCATAGTTAGCCAGACATCTCAGTCCCCTGTAAAGCACCCGAAACGTCGGGAATCAAAATAGTAAAATCAAATGCGATAAAATCCATAAAAATAGTTTTATTCAATGTGTAGTGTTTGCGTAAATATAAGAAATCATTACTACAAATAACATAATATGCAATACAAAATATTAAATATTCAAAACACTCACCAATACTGTAATACCATTTTCTTTAAATAACATAGCTATACCAGCTAAAATTACTGAAGTAAATAAAAATAGGTATGTATATTTAATACTATCTATAGATTTGTCATAAAGTATGAAAGACAGAATGAAGGAAATTGCTGATAATATATCAGCTCGACCAACAACTCCACAAACTGCTTCAATGTGTATTGGGTGCACAGAAAATAGTGCTGTTGCTAGGAAGCCAACATCGATAGAGTTACTATTATCCATAAGAAATCCAGCTCTTTTCAATATCATTTGATAAACCAGAAATAGAAGGATACAGCACACTGTATGACATAACAAATTTGTTATTTTAAAATGTAAAGCGATAAGATTTTTACCACTTAATATATAATTGATCCTGGAACAAGAATGTTGAGTATAAATGCATTTCACACAAGTGATCATATTAATTTGAATAACGATTAATAGACTTGCAATTTTCTTCTTCGGGGTGATGGAGAAGATTTACAATTTTGGTTTTTCAGACAGATTATAGTATATGTGGATGGATGTATCGAAACAACCTGTACAGTTTGATTCATCGCAGCTCTTCACAAGTTTACTGCTGAAAATAGGTCTCCCCCAAGGAATGCCTCAAAGCACGGTCCTGAGCCACCTGCATCCATCGACTTCCTGCATCTCTTACCAGGTCATCACCCCATCTAGTACATACAACTTTATAATTTGTGGTAGAGATATAGAAATTAAATTACCTGTACGATAATATGGTCAGAGGCCGGTAGGATTTGTGACTAAGGTTACTCTGTATATTAGTTCCCCAAAAATCGTTGTAAAATGGATCCATCCAGGCTTCCGATACTACGTCTTTATTATTAACTATTGCCTCGGTGTCATCAAATACAAAGTCCCCACTTAGACTACTTATAAAAGGAAAAGTAGACAAACAAACAATAACCAAATATTTATGTAGCATTATTTTGGTTTTAAAATAATTGGACGTTATTCTTCTATATGTTTAGAAAAAGGGGGTTAAGTAATAAACTAACAAGAAATGCATTTCATCAATATTTTTACTTCTTTCACATTCCAATTTCTAATTTTCAGATTTTTTACTATGAGTACAGTGTTGCCAACGGATGAAATAGCAATCCGCCAGACAAGGCTCCTCAAACCACCAGAAAATCACTAACAAAAGATGTCCCTCTGAAAACCACTAAAATTTCCACTAAGATATATGAATATGATTAAAGCAAAAAAAGTAAAAGTACGTTTATTATTAAAAATCTCATTGTTGTTAATATAATTTTTACTTTTAGTAATTAAAAAATAAAGTTGCTTAAGATATTATTTACATTAATAAATCGTCTTCAGATGAATCTGCATTTTCATTTTCAGCCTTACTGTTATCCTTATCGGACTGATATGACTCCTTCGTCCCAATTTGTTTTATAAGATTTAAAGGAATTTCATAATTGTTGCAGCACTTTCCCATTAACTGCATACCGCAGCGTATTTTAGAATTGATTTCAAAAGAGTTAGCTTCATTCTGTTTCGCTGCTTGTTTTTATAATATTCATGCTACTAAAAGTCTTTCCACATCGGCATTCGAATGTGGCAATACCAAAAGTGTAATCGCAAATGTTGCTAATTCTTGAAATCGAGCAACACCTTGTGCATCTTTGAATTTCAAGACTTCGCTCCAAAAATTTTTGTATCTTTTGTTTCATTCCATCTCAGTAAATGAATTTTCTGCCATTGATCGTCAATTTTGCAATTAATTCTGTACTTGTTACGAACCGAGCCATTATATCAACAAGATTTTCTTTGTTGTGATGCAGGGCTTTTCGACACTTATACGGGATATTTGTTTCATGAGAGTAATATTTTCCAGCAATCTGTTTTTATTTCGTCAATGAGACAAACTATAAACTGTATGCACCTATTCCGCAATACTTCTTCCTCTTCCTGGGAAAACCTTTCTTTCATTTCTTGAATATGTTTTTCGAATCGAATCCCAGGTAGCATCTTTGGTCCAAATAGTCACGAATATTTTGAGTAAAGATATCTATCTTATGTGTAGGCAACGTTACTTTGGTGACAAGCGTATCAATCAAGTTTGTTAATTCACCGCACAATAAGGTGTGGTCCGTATTTTTGACTCAAACATTTTATTAACTCTGTTTATATCAATCAAAATTGATAAATAAATGATACATATGCATAGTTTATATCATTCGCATACATAGAGTGCAATAGCTCTGACGTGTGGCACCTTTCGTGCAACTTAGCAATCGAAAATGAGTTTTAAGCTCCAGCCATTGCGTATAAATTCTCGACACAGCAGACTCTATGGATAACCATCTAGTCTGACAGGCTTGAACAATTTTAAGAGGCTTCTGTCCATCGTTGATGGATTTGTATAGCTCTTTATAGATAACTTGTCTGGAAGACGAGCGAGCAAACCAATCATATGTCTCTAATTAAAATTCAAGATTTCGCGGAAGAAATTCTTTGCTGCTGCTGAAACAGCCAGTTGCAAGGAGTGGCATAAACAACGTACCAAAACTAAGTGCGGTATTTCTTGTTTCAATCGGAAAAACTCCATTATTTACGCCAACCATCACCGAAGCATTATCTGTGCCAATACCCATTAAGTTTTCAATTCGCAAGTCGAAATGTTTAAGCGTCCGCTTTATGGCAGAAACAATACCTTCAGCATTACATGCGTCGAGTTCAGCAAGGTCCAAATAAGTTGAAACTATTTTTCATGTGTAGTGCTGTAATAAATTATAACTAAACCCAAATATTTTTGTACAGCAATATCTGTGGATTCATCTATTAATAAACTGTATGGTTGATCTTTAATGTCGTTTTTTATAAGTTCTGTAAAATGAGATGCTAAAATATTTTTTATTACATACGTGCACTTAGTTCGGTGCATCTGCATTTTATTTATTTCTTTTTCATGGCTATGGTTAATAACTTCTCCTAAATGATCAACTGTTCGTATACTTGTATGCATTGCTGTAAATAAGGCAACTCTGGCTTCATCTTTCTTTTTATTATCAGTAGACTCCTTTTTGAATGTCAGCTTAGGTTGTTTGGTGATAACCTATAAACAAATAATGAATATATAAGAAAAATTTAAATGCAACCTCATTAATTGACCAAGTTCGAACCGTTATAAATAACAAAGACAAAGCTATAATTTACCTTTCTATTTTGTTGGTGCTTTTCGAAAGAGCATGTGTTTTAAATCTCCGTAGTGACTTCTTAATATCGTTCCACAAAACTTGCATTTTGCTACTTGGCCAGTGGTACTTTCAACTGCTTGAAGCCATTCTTTTAAATCGGGATCTTGAAGCAAGAATCCTAAATTTTAAGAATATTGAGGTTTCGGCATGACGTCGTATGAATAATATTTTTATTTAAAATGTAATCGCAAAACGAAACAAAACAAACAACAACGCACATTGAGGCACTGAATCCGAGTGATCGTGCGTGACCGAGTTCAAAAACATTGGACTAAGTATTGTAAAATGCTGTCAAATAGAATAGAAAGCGGAAATTATATCCCTCTCAACTATTTAGTATTCCGGAGAGCGAGATACAGATAGATCTCGCCCTTGCATTCCATCGTTTTATATTAGTTGCCTTATACTAAATATATTTAACGGGAACCCCTGAATGCTTTCCAATCCAATGTCTATGGAAATGGATTGGTGTTGCCTGCGTAGTAAAATATACTCCTAAAAATATATAGGTTTATATTTGAAAGTATAAAATATGGCTAAATAGACGTTTGAAACGACTATTTATATGAAACGACTCGTTTCTTATAATTTCTTATAAAATTCTAATCCGCTAAAAACCACTAGCCACTAAAAGCAAAAATTTGCCACTAAAAGGGGTTCCAAACCACCAGATTTAGTGGAAAATCCACTAAGGTGGCAACACTGTATGAGTATGATGCTCAGTGTTTACCAATTATGACCATAGATAAATAGATATGTAGCAAGCTACAGATACGACAGTGACTTTTAGTCAAGTTTCCCAACTACGCGTTTTGGCGCTGCAGTCGCCCATTTTGACAGATGGTTAATGACTATACAAATTTAGTATGGCTATGTATAGCTTAGTGATGTCAAGCACACCCTTCAAATCATAGATATCGATATTTAGTGGTGTTCTTACTTTATCGATATCGACATAAGGGTGCTTTACAGGAGTAATAACATAATTTTACTTATAATGAAACAATTATAGTACATTAACATTTATTTTTAATCAAGCACACCAACATAATATACAAACGTAATCTTAAGATTAAATTAAAGGCACATTAAGTTATATAAACAAATTAGAAAATTGAACATAAGTACAATTTGACGAGAAACAGAGCAATATTTATAGCTCATTAAATAAAGCAAATGAAGGAAATTAAACCACAGGAAGCATATTTAGTGCTTAATATTTGACTTTTCAAGTTACTTTTTATACAAATTTTAAACAGCTATAATTTAAATAGTTATGAATTAACTGAGCACCTAACCTGTATAAGATAAGGAACTTTTGCTAGGGTATGCTAAATTATTATTTGTCTATATAACATTTGTTTGTTAGGCAAGACAAACGATTTTTCTAATAGTTTATATAGTCTTTGGAGCTTTATTTTATAGTAGCAATGCTATTTATTTTTCATCTTGGCTACCTGGCCATTTTTTTATTACAAATTGTTTTAATTGTATTAATAAGAAAGTTATTTGTTTAATATAAAGGTTTTCAAATAGTTCTCTATATTTTGAAAGAGATTGGACATTAAGCAAGTCTTTGTGAGGCTTATTCACCTATAGGTTCAGTTACAATCTTTGTCAAAATTTTAACAACTTCTTCTTTAATTCCATTTTCTACATCATGTAACCTAAAAGAAATAAATAAAAAGTCCAATATTCATATTTTATGACTGAATGATAATCATAAATTATATATTATGTTATATTAATGTAACAAAGGGCAGGCTTCATGGCAGTTGGCATTCTCTATCGGTCAACCCATGGTGTGGTGAAAATAAAGTGGTAGACGCAGTAAATAAGAAATAAAAAATATATAAATATTAACATTGTATACATCCATTCTCAGGAGCTTTCTCAATGTCTTCAGGCGAGGAATTCCAAATAAGTGTAACCTTAACAGTAAAGAAGTTGTTGATAAAACCATTGAAGTAGTGGAGCTGTAATCTTTAGATTAGATGAAGAACAAAGAACTCTTATCGTGATTTGAGGATAGATATTGAAACTTTGCCTAATTATGTCTAAGAATAAACGGAATTTATCATACCTTTTGCCAATGTGTACATTTTGTACCTTCTGGCAACATTTGTCTCACCACATCAGCATTATAATTCTATTCCTGAAAACAAACTATTTGTAAATTTTATGTCCTTATACATAAACCCAAAATTAAAGAATAAATATGTAATGTATGCTTCTGTATTGTATGTATTAACTCTGTACGGCTATACTGTTAACGACAGTTAGTTTAGTATAATCGTAATTAAAAGTAATCTATATTATCATATAACTAAGTTATATGGTAATATAAATTACTTAAAAAGAAAATTTATCTCCATGGTGTTGGTACTTTCACTTGGAGGTTGTTCCATGTCAAGCATCTGAAAAATAAACAAATATCAACATTAACAATAACAAGTATGCTCAATATGCTAAAAGTGTAATATAGCATAAAATTGACTCCACGCTATAGAAAATATTCTAGGTTGCTACAGACCAGAGATTTTTAGGAGTAACTTGGTTTGCGGAAGTCTGAAACAGCGTTACGTTTCAGGAATCCGAACAACTTATTTCATCATCATCATTACAGCCCTTACAAGTCCACTGCTGAACATAGGCCTCCCCAAGAAATACCACAAAGCATGGTCCTAAGCTACCTGCATATCCATGTCGTCACCTAAAATTTTATACTTTAAGGCCAATTTTTGGGCTTCACCCATTTTAGACACATATTTTCATCAATATCACCTTTCAAAATTTTATTATTTATGTTGTTGCACCATTGTGCCCATGTAATCTAATTAAAATATTGATGAAAAAGTTTTTGACAATTAAGGCATGCTTATTACACCCTAGCCAGGAAAAACTCAAAGTGCTCAATATTTTTCTTTTCAAATTACTTTTTATATTACTTCCAATACAGCTATAATTCAAATAGTTATGAATAAAGTGAGTACCATCCCTGTACAAGATAAGGAATTTTTCGTTAGGGTATGCCAAATTATTATTTTTAACAATTTATACTCTAAATTTAATGTAAGAGTGAATGTTTGTCTCTGTACTGCTAATATATGTTTTGATGTAATCCTTACAACGAATAGCTTTCGTTATTTTCCGACAAATGTATCCAGCATTGTAAGCTGAGCAGTGGATTTTAATTTGACTGCATCATTCACCAGCAATTTTCTCTTGAACTTGCTTGTGAAGAAGATGGAGATCTCGCAAAACACTGGTAGTGTTTTGCGAGGCATTTCTTTATTATTATGAACGTTTTGAAAAGAACACTAACATTTAATAATGTTTCTCCATTATCCTTCACAATTAGAGAATTTGGAATGTGGACTAAGCATGTTAGATAATATTAAAGATTTAAAGACATATAAATGTGTTTGCATCTGGTTAACATTTCTATAATTTATAGCTCTTATACGTCCAAAAAATTTTCTAATGGGTCTTGGTTAATATTCCTCGGATAATAATATTCTACATTATACTGTTCAAATAATAATTTGGAAACCCTTAAAGCTTTCAAGAGTTGTAATCCATCCTTGTTGGGATGGCACCTGCACAAGTCGAGGTTTTCCTGCTTGTAGCAAGTTTGCTACTGGTGTCTACAAAAACCATTTTTTATTTTATTAATGGCTTTAATCCAAAAGTGTGATGTTGTGAATTTTGTTTAACTGCTCGTCTTAACTTTCTCTTTGTACACCACCTGGTAGCCATTGATACTGTCAAACAGTGTGTGAAGAATTCAACAACTTGCGGCCATTGTTGCGTCAGAGTTTGCAGTAAGAATAATCTGAAAAAAAAGTACTTTTTAATTTAATTTCTTTTACAGTTGCACCTGCAAGTGTTTCTCCAAAGTACACTTTATTTGCCTACAACAACAGACTTTTAACCTTTATATAATTGTAGTGTGCCTCACGAAATCCACTAATGTAAATAGATAGATAGATAACACTTTATTGTAAGCCAAAAAATATTAATATGAACAAAAAAGGAGAAAAAGAAATGTGGTACAATGGGCAGTCTTATTGTTAAGAACAATCTCTTCCAGACAACCTTGGGATGGACATGATTGTAAGAAAACAATAATAACATGTGTGTTTTTGATGACAAAAGTAACATTATTTTTATTATTAACCATAAAATAGTAATAAAGATGCATAATATAAAATGGTGTATAGGTAAATACATACATATTTAATAAATGTATATAAATATATATAAAATACAAATACATATTTTAAAACTATTACATAAACATAAATGTTCAATAAATACAAACAAATAGTGCAACTAGATAATAGTAGAATAATTATTATATACAAATGAATTTGATAGAATCAAAGATGAACATAGTAATTGTGTACATGTTTCTTAAAACCGGAAAAGATTGAGAGCGTCTTGCTGATAATGGCAAATCATTCCATAATCGGATAGCGTGTATTGTAAATGATCTGTCTAAAAAATTCCAATAATATATATTAGTAAAAAGTAATTTGCTACTTTTTCTTCAAAATGCCTAATGTAATACAAATTATAAATTTAATTCAGTAATAAACAGGACTTGAAAGATAAAGGTTGTCTTATTTAATAATGTCATTATTTTGTGTTGTAATATACAATGTATTTACAAATTGAGAGTTATGGTCAGATTTTACAATAGTACCTATATACATAAATTAAATGCCTACAAATCAATATAGCAATCGTTACTTACTGAGTGCATTTGTATATTTGAGCATAGCAGCAGTTCGAGCACTAATACTTGAGCAGCTACGCTGACCTTCATTTTTGATCTTTGGCGATCAACATGATGAGCTGTTAACTTTGGTAGTGCCCTGTGTGTCCCAATTTGCTATCCAAATCAAAATGAACTCAATATCTTTCCAAGAGGCAGTTTTTCTTCCCAGATTATATCTTTATTTAAAAATTATTCCAAACCCTTTAAGAGATGAGGTGGGTCGAAAAATATGCTTAAATCGTGATCAGCAATATTAACTGATCCATCTGTAAAATAATTAAAATAAATAATATTTGTCCTGAAGTACAACTGGTTTTAAGTAATGAAGAATGGTACACACCATCATGAACACCTTGAATATTCCGCCTACGAATTGTATCTTCCCTAAGTCTTCTTATTGATGTTCGAAATGGACCCTTGGTCACAAACAAGACCTAAAGGTATTAACCCAGTTAGTATTACTTGGGACACAATCTGTTTTAAATGCATTGCAGCTCTGCTGCTGATACTGTGCCTTCACAGAAATAAAATGCTATACTCTGTCTCAATGGAGAGCATATTCTCTTAGCATAAAAACTAAAGCATGATCACAATATTTCAGTTTCTCTCCAGCTATATCTACAAACCAATTAATTATATCATCTTTCTCATTAAAAGTTAAATGTGGTGTCAGAGAAACTTCGTCAAAACGATTGTGCACAGCTTTTGTTTAGTGTCCCATTTTTGGTTGTATTTGATATATGTTCAAATATTAATGGATTGAGTCCTGTTGTATTGAAACCTTCTCAGAAAGTCTACTTAATGTCCGTTTATTAGGCAAGGCAAACATTTTTTCTAATAGTTTATAACTTTTCGGGCTTTGTTTCATTATTAGCAACGCCATTAATTTTTCATCTAAGGTAAACCTTCTGGCCATTTTGCTTTTATGAATTTGTTTTAATTGCATAAACAAGAAAGTCTGCGCTTGTTTGTTTAACAAAAAAGTTTTCCAATAGGTCTTTATTTTTGACAGGATTGGGCTTGATCAAGTCTTTGTGATACTGAGTCACCTAAAGTTTCAGTTTGCAATATTAGTCAAAATTTTAACCAATTTTCTTTCCTTGATACTATTTTCACCATGTAACCTGAAGTGAAATAAATAAAATAAGTTCTATATTCATATTTTATGACAGAATGATACACTTAAAATATTAATTTATTATTTATATATTTTTATTTTAAACTTTTAACGTATTCACTTAGATAAGGTAACAATAAAGTGGATGTCATCAGAGGAGTTCCAGAGAAATGTAACCTTAACAGTAAAGGAGTAGTTGATAAAACCATTGAAGTGTAGTGGAACTGTAATCTTTGGATTAGATGAACAACAAAGAACTCTTATCGTGATTTGAGGATAGATATTGAAGCTTTGCCTAATTATGTCTAAGAATAAACTGAATTTATCGTACTTTTTGCTTTTTTTACATTTGCTACCATTTGGCAACATTTGTTTCACCACATTAGCATTAGAATCAATCCTGAAAACAAGCAATATTTGTGAATGGTATGGTCTTAAACATAAACTCAATATTAAATAATAAATTTAGAATGTATGCTTCTGTATTATATGTCTACATTAAATCTGGCTACTGTTAATAAGAGTTAGTTTAGTATAGCAGACAAACCTACGAGTTCTTCGAGAACATCTATCTCCATGCCTTTGGTACTTGTATTTGGAGGTTGCTCCAGGAATGCATCTGAAAAATAAAGAAATATGATTGTTAGATAATTTAACGTGGTAGAGCCATGCTGCAGCTATAATTAGTATAGTTTTTTTTTTTTTATATGATAGGTGATAATGACACAGTCCACCTGATGGTAGTGGTCGCTGTGACCATAGATCTACATTTATCTTGATTACGAATGCAGACAGCCAGTCACTGTGAGACTAAGATGCCTCGTTTCCAGTAAAGAGTTCTCCGGTTCTAATCATTTACGAAACACAGCAGGTTGCTGTTATTACGCTGGTATTCTGCGAGCGTGGTCCTTCGGTCGAGCCGACCCATCTGTGCTACAACTATACTACTAATATAGCTGCATGGCTCACCACGTAAAAAAGTAGCATGAATGCTTGACCGGGGAAGGACCACATTCTCACAGAATACCAGTGCAAAATAGCAGTTTAATGCTGCTGTGTTTCGTATGGTGAGGTAGAGAACCGGAAACCCTCTTACTGGAAAAGAGGCTTTCCATCTTAGTCCTCACGGCTGACAACGCATCTGCAATTTGATTCGCAAACGAGGATAGATGTAGATGTATGTGCCACAGCAACTACTTACCATCAGGTGGACTGTGTGCTCTTGTCATCTTGACCTATAAAAAATGTTATATGTATCAAACACATAACCACCTCTAGAACTGATGCAGTTCCAGGCATGCATTGACACCTCCAGTCCACAGCCTTTTTAAACATTTAATGTATATTTTCTATAACCGATATAAGTACTTTTAATTTGATCACTACATAAATGTATAACAAATTATGTCCAATACAATTTCACATACTTTATTTTCTAACTGTTGCAACAGTTGAAAATTTGAACATGATGGCTGTTCATGAGAACTACCAACATCTGAAATTTGTTACAAGTTTGAATTTTTATAGATGTCAGTATGCTTAGGCAAACACATTATTAGAAAATGAATAGTTAGTAAATTTATGAAATAGTTAGAAAGCTTTTTTGCTATTTAGTAACTAGTGCTACATGAATATTAGTACACACCTGACGATCCAATCTCTACTGAAGATTTTGAAAAATCATCTTGCTCTTTGTTGTAATTGTGTTCAATTGTAACATAACTTCCTGAAAACATTATTAAAAATGAAAAAATTTGCCACTGACTGAAATTTAAATAAAATATTTGTAGAAATCACACAGTGTTTATCATAATATAATGTTTACTATAATTTACAATTAACATCAATTAAGATATTTGTACACATACCAGGCTTTCTAAACACTACCACAGCTTCTGTGAAATCATCTTCATCTTGTCTTTACAGTAATTATGTTCAGTGACATCCCATCCTGAAAAAATTACATAATCATAGCAAATAATGATGTTGAGTTTGTACCTAACTGACCATATAAGTCAAAGAGCAAAAAGAGTCCTTAGTTAACCAACCCACAAAATGCTTATTCTGGAGAAAATTTACCCCAGTCAATCAGTATCTGTGAAAATTTGTAATAAATTGTACATGAACGGATCAAGTGAGCCAACAAAAGAATAAAAGCGATTTGTTCGTTGTGCCCGCTTTGTGTTTCAAAGAGTATTTAGCTACAACAGAAACAATATGTTATTTAGAATTTTATTATAGCTAGTTATGTAATTTACCTTTTATATTTTGATTAATTATGATCAATATAACTATATTCATCATAATTAATCATATTTTATAACTATGAAAGTCACAGACCTAGTATTGTAATAACCGCGAAGGGTAGTTGTTGTGAGATACATCATACTTTAAATTAACGCCAAATGTAACACTTAACTCACAATAAATATATTGAATTTATTTAAGAATATTTTGACTTAAACTTTAACCTTTTGTAATTAAACTATTAATAGATTATGTACCTACATCTTATAGCTAGACTAATATTGTTTTGTGAAAACTGCTATATAGCTTGTTTTGTTAAATACAGGTACTTACTATAACTAAGATTAAACCAAAAATACATAAGTATGTGATACATACTAAATATACCTATTATATATCCTACATAATAAGTTTGGTAATTATAGTTATCCTAACCCACCAAAGAGCTAGATAGAAAACAAATTTATAAAAAGTAATTTGTAACAAATCATTTACTCTGATTCGTACTGCTAACTCTAGTTGCGTGAATTTCAACTCGAGTTAACTCAAGTCATAATTTTTCTGAGTTGGCACATCTATAAGATTGGTATCCCTAATATTCACTTCACTTAATTGTTGTTGTTTTAACTTTCATTAATCATTTCACCATTTCGTTTTTATTAACCACAGCTTTTTGGTGATTTTTACTGATCCTGCTTTTATATCTTTGTAATTAATAATTATTGTGAAATATTATTAATTACATAAATAGCCTGTTACTGTGTAATAATAGTGAAAATCACCTGTTACAGTGTGTAATAGATAATGTCACTTTTACTTATTCTACAATAACTCGGTTCCTAGATTGACAAATCTTGCCAGATTGTCATGAATTGTTTATATATACGCTCAAGTGGTCCTACTTTCATCTTGTCAACACTTAGGCTCAAGAATGTATGGAGACGTCTCCTTCCCAAGTACCATGATTGAAAGTAATAAAATGACTCACCTGTTGCAGTCAGAGGCACACCATGAGCTATTTCATTGTCAGTAAGGACGGGTAAGAGTATCAGTCTTCTGCCTTCATTGTCGAACTGAAATATATCAAAATGTTTTTCACAGACACGTTTGTTAAGTAATTGTTCTTGAAAGTCCAATGAGCTGGCAATTTGTCGGCACTATGAAAGACATCCACAAGTTTCTTAAATTATCGTTCCTAGGGAATCTGAAGAGCCGGTGCGTTTCACATGATGTATTGCAACCACCAACACAGCACTTTTCGTATACCATTATGATGGTATATGCAATGCACACGAGCAGCACAAAACAGAATATTGTCACAATTAACGGAGGAAAATTAGCGTCCAACATCTCAACGCAACATAAATGCGAGGAAATACACTTGCGCTAAACTCAGTTAATTAGCGACAATTGATAAATATGGCGGCAATTAATATCGATAATTTTGATTTTGACAATTTGATTTGATATTAACACAATATGGCGTCTCAAAATGGCGTGCGTAGACAGAGAACAATTGCGACGGTAGCGCCAAGTTGCGTAGAATGGAACTAAGCTGTCACGGGCCTGATTATGACAATATTATTTATAAAATTATAATGATTCCAAAGGCAAAAGGAACTATGCCCATACAGTCTTATTTACCGTATATTTAGTTCATAAATCACATAATGTACAATGTAAAGATTATAGTAACGAATGCTGGAGTATGCAGGTATTAAAATGAAGTTTTCCCATTTTCCTTCTTTATATCCTATCTAAAGTACACTGCTAAACATAGGCTTCCCTCATCACACCGGGCCACTTCCTCACCGGCGGACCAACTTTGTCACTCCCGCTCTCCGATTACAGTGACGTCTGAACTCTAGACTTGCGCCGTCGCTTGTAACTCACTGAAAACATGCTACAACAATTTTGGAAAAGCTGGTCCAACGAATACCTAACTCAACTTCAAAGCCGCTGCAAGTGGAATTGAAAGGGGAGATATTGTCCTTGTTCGAGAAACCAACTTGCCGCCGGGAATATGTGCGTTGGGCCGCATACAGGAAGTCTACCCGGGTTCCGACGGCTTAGTGCGCGTTACTACTGTAAAAACGCAAGCTGGTGTAATAAGCGCCCCATAACTAAACTGTCACTGCTCCCACTGGTATATAAAAAATCCGAAAAGGAAAACGAGCAAGAACTTAAAACTAAACGAGAAAAAAGAAACAACACGGGCATGAAAACTTTTTCAACATTGTTTACAATGTTCGCAGCAATGTTTACGTTGATAACTCAAACATATGGAGGCGTGTCATCAAGCGCTCGGATTACAGGCATCGAACACAACCGGCCCATCTATTACGACACACTTGGCGAAATGCAAATTATACACGACGAATGAACCTTACTTCTGTATTATAACCTAACTAACTATTGGAGCAATATACAACGAATTGAAGCTTATCTACACGGGTTGGCGGACTTGTGTGAAAGTATGGATTCGAGATACTGTAAAGCTACTCTAGAACAAGTATCGCATGAAATGGAGCTACTTAACTACTACAACAGTATCCTGCTGGCTCCTCTCAAACATTTAACAGCGAGAAAGAAACGAGGCCTAATCAACGGTATCGGCAACATTGCCAACAGTTTGTTTGGTATCCTAGACCAACAGTTTGCGGAGAAGGATATTGAATCCATACAAAACAACGAGAACTACTTACTTGAACTAGTGAAAAATCAAACTTCTGTCGTGGAGCTGGAAAATCAGGTTCTGAGGACAACTGAAGACAATATCAACAAACAACTCAGCATGATCGACGGGTTTATGAATCAAACCGATGCGACCGAACTTCGCCAAGGTTGAATCAGCTGTAGAGATAATGATGGCCACTGCTTTCTTTAACTCAGCTTATTCGCCACATACTTACTCCTAAATAATATGCGCACTATGCAAGAGATGCTATTTGACTCTCTTACCGACGTCTACAAAGGTCACATTATGGACGTTCACTTACTTTCTCCAGTCGAACTGATGAAGCAACTAAACATGATTTCTGGAAGAATACCGAAATCGCTAAACTTACCTGTGAATAACTCAAGGGAGGATATCGAAGATATCTACAAACTACTCTACGTAAAGGCTCGAGTGACGTCTAACTACTTTTTATTTGAAGTTCACGTGCCGCTCATATCGGACGACGAATTTTTACTTTACAGAGCTATCCCACTGCCTATGAAAACTGAAACAGAAACTACTACAGTGCTAGTGCAATCACAATACATCGCTGTGAATTTCCAGAAAGATAATTACATCTCAATAACTGAAAATGACATTAAAATGTGCATTCAACTAAAGGAGCGCCGCTACATCTGCTACAAGAATTTGCCAGTATTACCTTACACAACAAAAACGCACCTTGCGAGGCGTTGTTACTAAGTCACGGTGTAAAACTACCTTGTGACGTCAGAAAGACGACCTGTGATGACGCGTGGATCGCATTACACTCGCCGAACAGCTGGCTGGCCAATTGCTGCGGAGTTTGCACTTTGCGCACAATATGTGATACCGACGTTACGTCACACATTATGACGACGTTTAGCATTATAACTATAGCGCAAGATTGTATTTTACAATCCAAAGATACAACTATTTATTCGCACAACGAGTACAACACTAACATGCAGATGCAGCGCCAGTACGAGGTCCCTACACTAAACTCGTCGGTGAACAATATCGTTGACTTGACCTACTACAACTCTTTACAGGCGGTCGACGCGAAACGATCCAAACGGACACACAGGAGATCGAGAAGAAACTACTCTATCTTATTTAATTATTTATTTATGCTTTATTTGCACACCAAGTACAAAAGGCGGATTTAATGCAACATGGCGTATATATATATATATATATATATAGGATATTTAAGGATATCAAAATGAAATGGAAATCCACAAACTACTCCTGCAACGTTAGATAGTGATTCCAGAGCAAGCGTTTGAACGATGCCTTGCATCAGTACGCACTTGCTCGCGGCTGTGCGTACACTGCCCGGTAACTCGTTCCATAATCTTACTGCATGAGTGAGTGATGTGACAGAGGGGAACATGGAGGTTACATTTTTCCGTAGAACGGAGACAACGATTATGGGAATCACCCTGATACAGAAATTTGCATTTCAGATATTCAGGGACAAACGGATCGTGTAAAAATGAAAATAATGTGCACAGTATTCTGAAATATCTGCGATAGCGGAGAGGTAGCCATTTAAGCTGAGAGCGATAAGAGGAAATGTGGTCGTATTTACGTAAACCGAAAATGAAGCGTATGCAATTATTGAGAAGTCGATCCAGTTTGTTTAGAAGTTCTAGCGAGGCATCACCATAGCAAACATCTGCATAATCTAGAATGGGCAACACTAAACTCTGTATTAGCATTGCCTTAGTCCCTAACGGTAAAAAATTCTTGAGACGATACAGATAACGCAGAGTGTTAGTGACCTTTTTGCTCACTTCATATATATGCGGTCGCCAACTAAGAGTGTTGTCTATAATTAAGCCAAGATCTTTAACAGTTGTTGAGTAAGGAACAATAACATTATTAAATATTATGGGAGGTAGCGCCTTCATATCAAATTTAGTCAGTCTACGAGAACTACTAACCACAATAGCCTGACATTTTGATGGATTAACCCTAATACCAAATCTGTTTGACCAATTAGAAATACAATTGAGCTCACAGTTGAGCTTCTCAATCACATCATCGATACACGCCACCTCAGTTTGAGCATAAATTTGTAAGTCATCAGCATACAGATGGTACGAACAGCGAATGTGGGATGTAATGAGATTTATAAAGACTGAGAACAGGAGAGGAGAGAGAATTCCGCCTTGAGGAACGCCAGCAGACAACGAGCACCAATCAGAGATAATCTGACCTACCCGAATTGCCTGTTGACGACCCCGAAGATATGAGGAGAACCAGTCCCGCGCTGACGAAGAGAAACCCAGGTGACAAAGCTAGGAGAATATCATGATCGACAGCATTAAAAGCGTTAGAGAAATCTATTAGGATTAACACAGTCAATTTTGAGTTCTCCATTCCAGTACGCAAATCTTCGGTAACTTTCAAAAGAGCTATGGTAGTACTGTGTCCAGGCCTAAAACCAGATTGGTATATGCTAAGAAAGTTATTTTTGAAAATGTAACTAGAAATTTATTTGTGGACAATAGCTTCAAGAACTTTAGATAAAAAAGGGAGAATGGATATTGGGCGAAAGTGAGAGAAAGAACTGGGGTTATTTATTTTGGGCAGCGGAATGACAAATGCTTTTCTCCAAAGTGAAGGAAAATCCCCAGTCAATAGTGAATGATTAATGATGTGAGTAATAATAGGAGTAACATAGTCTAGAATTAAGGTGATCATAAGTCTATTCACATCATAGAAGCCAACTGCCATAGACTTAATACAATAAATGGTCTTTTTTATATCCTCATCAGCAACGGAAGAAAAGTTAAATGTGCAGTTATGAGATTGTGGCATGGAATGCAAATAAGAAATGGTACTTGATTTAGGTGAAGCCTGCATTTGGGTAGTTGAAGAAAAATGTAAATTGAGATCACTTATAAAAATGATTGCAGGGTCCACGTTACACGTAGGTTTACCGACCACGATCGTCCGGAGAAATTTCCATGTATCAGCCATAGAAGAGTTCATGATACTATCGTGAATATAGCGGCGTTTAGCGGTTCGTACCATCTGATTACATCGATTTCTCGCAGCTTTGAATTATGTCCAGTTAAGTTCACAACGGTTCTGCTTGAATTTCCTAAACATCTGATCGCGCTTAGACATAGCCTTACGGATATTTTCAGTAATCCATGGCGCAGGCGTACGTTTTAACCTAACGTCACGAATAGGTGCGTGTTTGTTAAACAGCTTATGAATATGAGAACTAAATGTCGTAATCTTGTCATCAATACTCTCTGCGTTAAATGTATCGCTCCAGTCTAAAAGCGAAGCATCATGTTGGAGCCTTTCGACATTTAGCCTAGCAAAATTACGCAGACGCACTATTACTGGCTTTACTTTGGGAGGTTTAATTTTATAGGAAATGAACAGCAAGTCATGTCGCGAGAAACCTGGAGCAGGGAGCTGTCCGTGGCAGGCAACGCGTTCTTCTGAGGAGACAAATATCAAATCTAACAATGTATCATCAGCAGTAAGATTGTGATGGGTGGTATCAAGTGGAAGTATTGAAAAATTTGCCGACTCAATAATTGAACGCAGTCCACGCGATCTAGGAGTATCACTGAGAAGATTCGTATTAAAGTCACCCATCAAAATATGATGTTGATAATCAGAGCAAATTGAAAGAAGTGCCTATTCAAATTCACATAAGTAACTAGAATTCGGTGGACAATAAATTGCACCAAGTACAACTTTATTTCCACTAACAACAATCTCTAAAAAAATATATTCAAGCAATCCAGTATATTGTGAAGGTGAGGCTGATAAAATTTTGTAAGGAATACCACTTCGCAGGTATACTGCCACACCAACTTCTCTTTTATTAATGCGATCGTTACGAAGTAAAACAAAATCTGGTATTCCGTAAGAAGTAGAAAGCAGAGTTGGGTTTAACCAGGTTTCTGAGATAAGTATCGCGTGAATGCTTTGAATGTTAAAAGTTTCTAAAAGTTCATTATAATGCTGCGGAATACTCTGGGCGTTGATAATCATCGAATTTTTGGGATAGGAGAGAACGAAGTGTAGGTAATTCCAAGTCAGAGTCAGAAATATATGAATAAAATGAATCAGAATTAGCAGAGATGAATGAATCAGTATATAATATTATATAAAAATAAATTAAGATATAAATAACTAATTTAAATAAATATATAACTTATTTGGCTATAAATAAATATATAACTTATTTAAGTAAATAAAAATAAATATCTTTAAAATATTATGTTTATGCTGTATTGTAATTTTAATTACTGCTACCAAACCTGCTGGTAAACTGTTTACAAAACGAGATTAAAAAAAAAAGAAAAAGAAAATTAAAAAAAAAATAATAATATTAAATCACTTTGGTCATAAAACTATCAGAAAACATTAAACATAAAATGCATCGAAAGTTGTTCTTATGCACTATCTTAATGAACACCAAGTACTAACATCACCTATTTCAAGTCTTGACATCCACCGATATATTATTTGCTACACCTTGTTTGGAGCTGCTGTACTGGGATGTCTGGTGTGGAACATCAGGAAACATAACTTACTATACTGCAAGCCGGGGGCAGTACAAGACACGGACATCGAACTACAACATTAAGGGATGGAGTCTCCCATGCGACGAGCGACGCGTGCAGCGCCGCAGCCGCACGCCGCGCCCTCAACTGCGATGACAGCGGCGGCGGACAGCTTCACATTCAACTTTGACAATTAAAGCTTTTCTTTGCTTTTTGCTGGCATATCTTTTCCTTGAGAGTTAACTTTCGTTTCTTTGCTTTTCGGGTGGCCAATATGTATGGTTACACCACATATTTTTATTTAGTAAACGCTGCAACCTACTTTTAGCCGCGCGTCGCGTGAATTTAAATTTACTTAATTAATTGCAATCTCACAATCAGTAGTACGTCAACAACCGTCCTTCTAAACACCAACCACTCAAGGAAATATTTGCCACTTTAACTTTACACTTAACTATTTTACTTTTATTAAACTTTTAACTTTTGTGATCTTTTCCTTTTGACGTGCTAATTAACTAACTTCAACTCTACTTCTTGAAACTGTGTGGCCTTACAAACCATACAGGGGTAATAATCTTCCGCTCACCAGATGTCACTAGTTACTAGTTGAAGTTTTTTTTTACACAATGTCATTCAATTGATAAGTTATAGTTTTAAATAAAACTTTATCAGTTTATAGAGTATTATATTAGGTCCTTACATATGAAATTAGCGATTTGTCGTACTGACCACTTTGATCTGAAATATCTCTTCTTTGGTTAAGAATTCCAATTTCTAATTTATAAATTCATTTAGCTGGTACATTTGAGTTTTGAAAACAGTCATTCATTTGTTTTTTTCCTCATTATTTTATTCTTTGGCGTCGCTTATTACCGCACAATGGAAAACATGAAATATCGGTAGATATATTTACGAGTACGAGTTCTACCGTGGCACCAGTGCTGCAGAAACAGCTCGAAGGATTAATGATGTGTACGGCGCTGGTGTCGCAAAAGAAAGCACGGTACGTTTTTGGTTTCAACGTTTTCGTTCTGGAAATTTCGACCTTCAGAACCAACCCCGTGGACGGCCGGAGACCAAAGTGGAAAATGAAGAATTAAAGGCTATTGTGGAAGCGGATCCATCACAAAGCACTTCAGAGGTAGCTGCAGGCTTCGGGGTAAGTGATAAAACTGTATTGATCCACTTGAAGCAAATCGGGAAAGTAAAAACTTGAACGATGGGTACCTCATGAATTGAGTGAATCGAACTTGCAAACACGCGTTGACTGCTGTGTTACTTTGCTCAACCGACACAATAATGAAGGAATTTTAAATCGAATCATTACTTGTGATGAAAAGTGGATACTGTACGATAATCGGAAGCGTTCGTCGCAATGGCTGAACCTTGGAGACCCAGCCAAATCCTGCCCTAAACGAAAATTGACTCAGAAAAAGTTACTTGTGAGTGTTTGGTGGACTAGCACCGGTGTCGTTCACTACAGCTTTCTAAAATCTGGCCAAACGATTGCGGCAGATATATATTGTCAGCAACTGCAAACCATGAAGGAAGAACTACCTGCTAAACAACCGAGATTGGTCAATCGCTCTAGGCCACTGCTGCTTCACGACAACGCAAGACCACACACTGCACAACAAACAACCACAACAATACACTAATATGCGCTTGGTAGACAGGTTGGCAAACGCAACAATACACTAATATGCGCTTGGTAGACAGGTTGGCAAACGCAGTTTTTTTTATTGAGTTTTCATTTCGATCTGCCGTCTCTTACGACACTCAGGGGAATAATATACAAAAGAGTGAAAAGCGAGCACACAGTTCGCCTGACGGTAAGTGGATACTGTGGCCAATTGAAGTATACATGTACTCTCGATTAAGAATCAAAATTCAGATGCGTTGTCACTCCTGAGGACTAAAATGTAATGCATTGTTCCCAGTAAAAGACTATCCGGTTTTCTACACTCACCACATGAAACACAGTATTCTGTGAGAGCGTAGTCCTTCCTCGGTCGAACCGAACCATTTGTGTTACAACCATAATATCGCTGCACCATGGCGCTACCATGTATAAAAAGTATACACGGCGAAAAATATTAGTAAGTAAATATTTCAATAATTATAATTTTTGAATTTGGGACTTGACACATGACTACCAGTGGGCGGTGCGAACAGTGCTACCACTGTACACGCTACTACACATGTACTTACATACGCGCAAGCATCACACACGTCCGCACGCATACAGAGCGGAGTAAGCTATTATATATGTAAAACAAAAAAAAAAACTTTTTTTTTTTTTGTATAGGCCTCCCCCAAAGAATGCCACAAAGCACGGTTCTGAGCCACTTGCATCCATCGACTTCCTGCATGTCTTGCCAGGTCGTCACTCAATCTAGTGGGGGGTCGCCCTACATTTCGCCTACCGGTACGAGGCTGCCACTCGAGAACCTTTCTTCCCCATCGGTTGTCGGTTCTTCGAACTATATGGCCATTGCCACTAAAGCTTACTAATCCGTTGGACTATATCAGTTATTCTGGTTACGCTGCGGATATCCTCATTTCTAAGTTTATCACGCAGAGAAACCCCGACCTTGAGTTTTCTCACACGGCCAGCAGTGAAGGGCCACGTCTCAGATCCATAAGTCATCACTGGCAACACGCACCGATTGTATAATCTTGTTTTCAAGTTTTGAGGTAGATATACCTGAAGATGTATCGTAATCTCCCGAACGCTGCCCAGCCGAGTTGAATCCATCGATTGACCTCTTGGTCGAAGTTGGACTTACCTAGTCGGACTATTTGTCCCAGTTAAACATAATCGTCAACAACTTCGAGCTTAGTGCTCTTTGATTTTGACACGTGATCTTCGTTTTGTCTATGTTAATCTTCAGAACTATGAAGTTGCGTTGCTGAGCGTTGCTATGCGTTGGGAGCACAAACTAATAAGAAGTGCTAACGCAATTGGGAGGCACTATTGAAGTCATTGAGCATAGTGCTTAGGTCCTCCAGCGATTCTGGCATAAGGACTAGCTATATCGTCGGCAAATCAAAGGTGAGTAATGTACTCGCCATTGTACTTTTCGGTCTTCTGTACAATTTGTCGAAAGGTATGTATGTGGTCCCCGTGACCATGGGTGCTGTAAAGCACCCGAAACGTCGGGAATCAAAATTAGTAAAATTAAACGCGATAAAATCCGTAAAAATAGTTTTATTCAATGTGTAGTGTTCGCGTAAATATAAGAAACCATTATGCTAAAGCCTTTTCAGAAATAGGCTTGTTCGGGAGGCTGGAAGTCACTGCGAGACGATTTGTAATGACTCTCGAAAACAGCACGTAGGCGAGACTCAGAAGGAAAATCGGTCTGTAGTTCTTCAAGAGAGCGTTGTCGCCTTTCTTGAAGAACAAGACCACCGCACTTCTGCTCCACGCCTCCGGAGTAGTCCCACCATGGAGAATGGAATCAAAGAGCTTCTGAAGGACTTCAAGTATCGGTTCTCCACCCCCTTTCAGAAGCTCTGCTGTAATTCATTCCTCGCCAGGGGCCTTGCCGTTTTTAAGGTGCTGGAGAGCCATTCTAATCTCGCTCAGACTGACGTCCGGGATATCATCGGAATATGTCGGATAAGACTTGCTCTTGCATCATTAGACACACTTGCGTATGGCTCCAACGATGACGTGTACATCTGCCTTTAGAATCTCTCAATCTCACTCAAAATCTCAGGTGTCCCGGAAACGATACTGCCACATTCGGTCTTCAGCTTCGACAGTTGGCTCTTTCTGGCGGACAGATCTCTGGCAAAGACTTTTGAGCTATGGTTCCGCTCGATCGCTTCTTCAATACGAGCTGTATATAATAAGTTGCGTAAGTCCCGCCGCATGTATTTGAAGATCTGTCTGTTCAGTTGCCTGTATGCTGTCAAGTCTGCTGCAGACTGCAGCTTCATTTCCCGTATAGCAGCCATGACATTAAGCGTGTGATCGGAGAGTTTTTGTGTTCTTCTGCGACCGTTTTGTGATTCTGAGTATAAGGTACTCTCGTCACCACACTCCCAATCTTTACAATGTTGTTAACGAGAGACTCTTGGACGATACATTCGACAGTCCGACACCTCCTTGGGACATATGGTCGCCCTCCCGGTGACTGAACAAGTTGCCGGATTCGGGAATTACCGTGTCCTCCCCTTCTCTACGGAGCTCAGATAAAACTATAATATCCCAGCGCAACTTGTCTATCTCTTCTTCCAGCTCCAGGATCTTCTCGTCAGTCCTTAGGGTGCGTGCGTTATATGTTGCCAGGTCGAATCGTCTTAGGTGGCAACCGAACCTCCACCGGAGATTCTTAGCACCCCCTGCCCCGCCGTTACTATGGTCGCCACCGAAGCCAGGAATAGCGGGGCCGCCGGGGACCGAGGGGCGTCTATTTGTAACTCTCGCCATGGGGTATATTGCCACGCTTGGCGAGCGGGTTGGCAACCGCAGTTTTTATTGTTATTTTGCTGTTATCAGAAAGATGCTGATTCCCATCTCATGCCTCAGTTTCCATCTGTCGCTTCTAACGACACCCACGGGGAGATATATGGGTAGTGGATATTCTTACACCGCCACTACACGGGATGTAAATGATACTTTTGCTATTAATTTACATCGTTTTCTTTGACGTTAAATGTTATTTATTCCTAAAACCTCCATAAATTAATTACTTGTATAATAATTAATATCTTGAAAAATTTCGGAGGTAACACACATAAAAAACAACTTTTTTCTAGGTGAACCGATTTTGATGATTCTTTTCAAGCTGATGCTTCTCATATGAATTTGATCAAGATCTGACAAGTCGTTTATGAGTTATCCGTAATAATGAGTATTTAATTGACTTCGACTACATTGATGATGTTCTTTATTTATATTGAAGTTAGTTGTACAAAATTTTAATTTTACCACTTATAATATTAGTAATTAGATTAGAAATGAATAAACCAAAGTACAGATATTTTTAAAAGTAGAAAAATTAAAAAAAAAGGGTAAAAAAAAGGGGAATAACATTAAGGAACAAACCACTTGTTATCAAAACATTTGTTATCTTATACTCTAAAAACAGATAAAATTTCATTTCTTACGCAACTTCTAAATTATATGACATTGTGTAACAAAAAACTTCACCTCAGTCCCTCCTAGCGACATCTGGTAAATAAAAGATTTCATTGACAGTCGTCTTGGTTGTCGCAAGAAGCAACTAAGAAAAAAAATCAGAGCCACTGAATTAATAACGAGATAAACCATGTCAAAAATAAAACACTTTGAATTTGAAGAAAATTGTTTATTTTTAGGCCTCGACCTTCAAGTAATTGGAGAAGGGTCTAAAATGTGTGATTTTTAGAATCAGTGGGACATAGACGTAACTGTGAAGTTTGTGGCTAGGGGTTGTAGGGTATGCTTGATGTCTAGCGCAGTTCTGGGGTCCCTAAGTGCGGCAGCGGCGTGGGCTAGTTGTAATGCGCACTCTGGTGGGGCGGAGCTGGGCAATGATGCGCACTCTCGTTCCAGAGCACTTCCCACGCATGTAAGCAGTTCAGAGAAACCGAGCGAGATTGCAGCACGGCGCAGACGGTTGAGCTCCTGAATAGAAAAAAAATTACACGGTTATTGGACTGAATGCCTTCAATTCATCAAACTATCAAAAATTAAAAAGAGATATCCAATTAGCATACTCTAATTCAAGAAAGATCAACGATTCTTGATAAATAGGATAAGGGTAACAAACGAGCACACAGTCCACCCGATGGTAAGTGGTTACTGCGGCCCATAGACATCTACATCTATCCTCGATTACGAATCAAAATGCAGATGCGTTGTCACCCGTGAGGACTATAATGGAATGCCTCTTTTCCAGTAAAAAGGGTCTCCGGTTCTCTATACTTACCACACGAAACACAACAGCATTAAGTTGGTATTTTACGCTGGTATTATGTGAGAGCGTGGTCCTTCCCCGGTCGAGCCGACCCATTCGTGCTACACTATATTAGTAATAGTTGTAGCATGGCTCTACCACGTAAAAAATACAAAAATAAATTTGACAAAAACAATACAAAATATTTTTTTACGTGGTAGAGCCAAGTTGCAGCTATATTATGTTTATAGCACGTTTCGTATGGTGAGTGTAGGGAACCGGAGACCCTTTTCACTGGAAACGAGGCATTCCATTTTAGTCCTCAGGGGTGACAACACATCTGTATTTTGATTCGTAATCGACGATAAATTTAGATGACTATGGGCCACAGCATTCACTTACCATCAGGCGGACTGTATGCTCGTTTGTCACACTTATTCTATATAAAAAAGCAAAAATGGATTCAAGATAAAAATACCTTGTAAAGATGTTGCGTTTTGTCCGGCAGTTTGCGTGCGTGGCGCAGAACTTTCTGTACGTCGGCGAGCAGCGCGTGAGGACGGGCCCACGCGCACCCCGACCCGCCGCCGCTATACGAGCGCCATGAACGCACGGGAAATGCCTCTGTACATTGACATCAAACAAAATACTCATTCATAAATCGACCGACCAGGACGAAACCCAGACTGATAAGCACTCAGTAGGTTATGTTTAAATATAAATTTGGATATTTGCTTATAAACACAGGCCTTCTAGAACTTTAGACACAAAGGGCAATATAGATATGGGACGTAGATGACTAGGTAATGTAGGATTAGGTACTTTCGGAAGGGGTCGGATGAAAGCCTTTTTCCAGAGAATTGGATACTGTCCAGAGTCAAGTGAAAAATTAATAATGTGCATGACAGCAGGGAGAATGTACTCTAGTATGTTGACTATCATGTATCTATGTATTTCATCACAGCCAAAATTTTCAGCCTTCATAGTGCTTTGTATCCAAATGAGGTCCATTCTTCGACGGATGAGGTACGTATGAACTTCTTGAGGGTGTTGAAGCCGACTTGTAGGAACTCTCCAAACACGTACTCTACTCGAATCAGGACGAAAACCAAATAGGCAAAAAAAGCCTTGGAGTTAATTGAAAGAGCAGCTTTTTAACGTCATCACGGCTCACAGGAGAGAATTGGAGTCAGGAATTTGCGGAGACAGCAACGAAGTTAGGTAAGATATGGTCTGAGACCGGATTGTAGGGTCCATTGCCGTAGCAGAAGCAAAATGAATATTGATATCATCACAAGAGATGGACGGACCATAATCCATAATAGGTGGTTTAACCACACCAATTGAATTTAGAAACTGACAGAAATTAGCTGGAAGTCATGTTGTTGGTTGCAAATGGTTTTGAGCATGATTTCAGGGTCACTTAAAATATACACAGGGCTCCGCCTAATATTGTAGGTTTGAGGACCATAATGAACAAGTTAGGCAAAGGCAAAATGGTGGGCGCAGAGTAGATACCGGCGTTGGTAATGCTGCTCCACACCTCTAGACTGTGGGCTTGTCTGTGGCTTGCGTTTGACATATCTTGATGAATTACCGTTGTCAGTCAGTCGCCATAGCTTCGTTCGTTAGTTAGCTGCGTACAACGCGTCATAATGCCTCTCATTAACCTGAAGAAAATCCATTGCCAGACATAGGTCATAGTCTGGGTATTTTATATTACATAAATGAACTAGATGGTATTTCTGTTCTGCCATCTATTTAAGTGGTAGAGTCACGTTGCAGCGTATTATGATGACAATATGAATGAGTCGGCTAGACAGGATAAAAATAGCAGCACAATGCTTCTGTGTTACTTATGAGGAGTGACGAGAAACAGAACTTTTTACTGGTAAAGAGGCGTTCCATCTTAGGCCTCAAAGATGACACCTCATCTCCATTTTGATTATTTAGTATAGGATCCTCTGCTGCTAATATAAGAGCCCCTTCTACACTTACCTGTGGTGGTTGCATCGTCAGCGGGTCCAAGTTGATCGAGCGCGCCAAGCCAAGGAGCAGCGGAAGCGCCGGGTCGAAGTACGCCCAGTAACAGACAAGAGCGCCTCGCTCGCGACGCCTCGCACCAAGCCGAAACTGTACCCCACCAATCCGGCCCTAACTGTACAATGGCAGCCATCCCTTCCACCTACAATGTTGCAAAAACAAACTTAATAAGTATGATTTCAGAATAATGTTATAAGGCGTTACTTTCAATATTATACTACCAATAGTCATAGATATATTATGCTAGAGTCGAATTGATTGTTAGTTGACGTAAGCAATTATATTGCAATTACAAGTGGTAAAATTTAAAAAAAAATGTACAACTGACTTCAATATAAATAAAATGAGAACATCATCAATGTAGTCGAAGTCAATTAAATACGCATTATCTGTATAATAAAAATCAATTGGAGTCCGTTAGTCTCGCTAAAACTCAAAAATGACACGACCGATTTTGATAAAGTTTTTTGTGTGTTTGAGTGGGTCCCTGGATAGTTTATATTCTAAATTGGACACGGTGGCGCTGTTGTCAAGATCCAGAAATCAACCGTGCGAAGCCGTTGCTGATCGCTAGTTAAGGATAACTCAAAAACTACTGGTCAGATCTTAATCATATTTATATATGGGACCACATGAGAAGCACCAGCTTTCAAATAAAAAAAGAATCATCAAAATCGGTTCACCTAGAAAAAGTTATGAGGTAACACACATAAAAAATACAGTCAAATTGAGAACCTCCTCTTTTATTTGAAGTCGGTTGAACTGAATAATGAGACCTAAGTAAATGTTAATAGTGAATTGTACGTAAAAGATAATAAAGGTTGAATACCTACTATTACTTTTTGATGGTCGTAAAATTCAGTAGTGAAATTGTGTTCCTTTACGTTTGTAATATAAAAGTTAATGAAAAAAAACCCGCTGTATGTTACCAGCGGGAATCACGATGCAACTGCATTATGTTTTTCGAATTATGATAACATTTTGTAAGCTAAAATAGGGTATTAATTAAAAAATACATCGGCTTAGTCGACATTGAGACATTAACACAATACAATGGAACGAAATGACAAATGTCAAATCGAGGCCAACTTCAATTTTCTACAAGTCGCGGCACGTAAGTCTAGCGCTGAACGAAACGTGGAGGCGATAGCTGCGCATGGGTACTGTCGCGCACGAATTGAATTGCACGAATGCGACTGGAGAGCCAATCAGCGCGTGCGAACGATACGCACGACCCAATCAGCGCGTGCGAACGACGCACGCCCGCCCCCGCGGCCCGCTTACTACCCCATGATACCTTATTTTCGACTTATGCGCAATAACGGTCATCGCTAGACTTTCGTGCCGCTACTTATACCCAAGTTACACAATCGCACAGCTGTTGTCAATTCCATGTCAAATCAACTTAGTTAATAGAATTTGGTGTGGTCTTCAGGTCTATTCGCAAGAAATGTCAATAAGTCTCAAGGAAGTAAAAGAAATAAAGTAGAAATCAATTTTATACCTTAAGTGCTCCGTGTAGCAAAACACAGAAATTGGGCACTTTGCTTGGATCTGACATATCTTCATCTGTCGTTGTACCTTCTGTGCTAGATCCCTCCTGAAAATATAATATTATATAGGGTGTTGTTCCCTTTACACATAATGGATGTTTGAATTAGGTGAAGAAAGTTTTCCAAAGTTAGTAAAAGATTATCTAAAAGAGTTATGTAAATTACGATACATTAGGGCAATTCTTTCTCAGTGCACCTTGTTAGTTGTGTGTTTGATTTTTCTTAACGATTAATGTTTATAATTTTTTTATTCGATGAAATTATTATAAAGGATAAAAACGTTTGCTTGACAAAAATTAGGTTGGTGGGTAATCTAAATGCGTGTACAGTGACAGAACTGTAAAAATAATAAAAGATTCATCATTAGCCTAGTAGCCTCTCTGTAATATACTTATTCTGACATTGGATATTTTATGTACTTTATTAAAAAACCATAAATGTTAAGAGGAGAACAGTTTGAGAAAAATTAAAACATTCGTTGAAGTCTAATAAAAGCTATGTATTTCTTTACCTTTGTCGGTGTTTTGGAGCCGAAGTTCTCTCTGTTTGTAGTATTGTTTCCAGATTGAGCTTGCGGTATTATAAGATGTTTACTTATTGCTATCGGTGTCCCTAAAAGTAAACAAGCGTTGGGGTATTATGTTTACTTATAGGTGTTGCTAAAAGTAAACAAGGGATATATAGGTAATAATAAATACATATTTTTTTAAATGAACAAATTAAATTGGGTATATATATAACTTTACCTAAATCTTGTTGTTGTAAAAAGCCAATAACATGGATCTGGTTTGATATAGTGTATGTCGCTGCAAGACCTTCATGGGATGCTGGCTGTGGCGCAGGGAATAACTGCACTCGTGTTTCTAATTGACCACATTTCATCGTGCACCAGAATTCCTGGTATTGTTGTTCACAGAGCTTATTCATTGTTGAAACAACCTGACACAAAAACTTTCTTCAATACAATATCACAGTATTATCTTATTTTGGTTTGATACAGAAAGTTTAGTATTACAACCAATCTAAGTATGCTTCACCAAAAGACTCATTTCTTCATCCATTCACTTGCCATTGTGCAATGAGATAGTCGAGACATCCATTGGCGAGCATATGCCAGACAAAAAATCTAGAATAGTCTCCTTTATTATCTGCCTCATGCTATTGTCTCTGGAGTAAATTCTCCTCATAAACTGGACTGCTCCAAAGGTTGGAAGTCAATAAATCATGGCAAGATTCGATACATGATGCACTGCTCCAAAGGTTGGAAGTCAATAAATCATGGCAAGATTCGATACATGATGCAAACTCGAAAACAGCTTGTAGACATATTTGAGGCTAGTGCGATATTGTTTTTTCAATAAATAAAATAACTACTTGAAAAGTGTTTTTTTATTATTATTTGTACTATTACTTACACCAGAGATAGAAAGCTGGTCCGGACAATATATGGCACCTCTATTAATGCTGCCAGTTGAATTGTTAGCTGTGTTGCCAGCTAAATCTACTATTTTTTGATAAAGTGGCATTGCTGAAACAAACAAGTATATTATTATTTTATTGCATTGTGTCTTTAAGACTGCTTTTTATTTTTATAATTTAATGCAATGAGGGCTAATAATCTTCCGGTTAAGATGTCGTTAGTTGGGCCTGAAGTGAAGTTTTTTGTTACATAATGTCATTTAATTGAGATGGAGTTTTATAATTTATTCATCCTGCTTTCTTTATAGAATAAGCGTGACAAATGAGCACACAGTGCACCTAATGCTAAGTGGATGCTGTGGCCCATAGGCACTTATAGTCGATTAGGAATCAAAATGCACTTGCGTTATCACCCCTGAAGACTAAGATGGATTGCCTTGTTTCCAGTAAAAGGTCTCCGGTTCTCTACACTCACCATACGAAACACAGCAGCCTTAAGCTGCTAATTTACGATGGTATTCTGTGAGAGCGTGGTCCTACCCCGGTCGAGCCTACACATTCGTGCTACAACTAAAATAGCTGCAGCGTGCTCCACCACGTACAAAGTTAGGTTAAGTTCTGCTAGTTATACGAGGGCGACACTGAGTTTTTAGAACTGGCCACTTGTAAACGATATAATAAAAAAATAAGTTAAGTGAATAAAACTCTTTGCCAATATTATTGTGTATGTTTTTTATTAATTTGTCATTTGTTTACGATTTGGCGGCAAATTGAAAATTGTCTGTGTCACGTCAGCATGAATTTAACGTGAGAAAATTTTCGTACAATGATTTTTTATGACTTTCGATGTCATTTAAGTCAACAAGAAAGTTATGATAGACTTCGATTGGCCTTTCACGATGAAATCCCATCTCGTGCCACTGTTTACAACTGGTTTAAACGTGGTGGCACTAATCTCACCGATGATCTGCGTGAGGGACGGCCTTCTACGGCGACGGCTGAAGATAACATCAGTGTTGTGCGGCATATGATAGAGACTGACAAAAGAGTGGCTTATCAGCAAATTCGGACAAGCTTAGGCATCGGTATGAGTCAAGTGCACAAAATACTCCATGAACATTTAGCGGTCAGGAAGCTTTGTGTCCGGTGGATACCTCATAATTTGACAGAGGCCCAAAAACTCCTCCGTCGTGTTGATTGGTGTCGCGAAATGGTTCAAAGATTTAACGGAGGAGACTCAAATGCTGTGTTCAACATACTTACAGGTGACGAAAGCTCGATTTATTGTTATGATCCTGAAACTAAGAGACAGTCTGCTGTCTGGGTGTTTCCTTCCGAGGAGTTGCCAACTAAAGTGAAGAGGTCGAAGCGGGAAAAAATATGGTGGCCTCGTTCTTCGGAAGGACAGGTCATTACGCAACAATTGTTTTAGACGATCGAAAACAGTTACTGCAGAGTGGTACACTAACAATTGTTTGCCACTTGTCTTGAAAAAGTTCGGAGAAACGACCTCGCAGTAGGATCCTCCTTCACCACGACAACGCCTCGTCGCACCGCCGCAAACAATCGACTACTTGGCGACGTCAGACGGAATTACTGGGTCCCGCCCTATAGCCCCGACTCGCACCTTGCGATTTTTATTTATTTCCGAAAATAAAAGAAAAACTTCGAGGAAAACGTTTTATGGACGCCGAGGAAGTAGTGGCAGCGTTTCAAAATGTCGTCGAAGAGATCCCTAAGGACGAGTGGGCAAAGTGCTTTTCTCAGTGGTTCGATCGGATGCAGCGATGTATTGATGTAAATGGACACTATTTTGAAAAGATATAGTAAAACTAATAACTTGCTAGTTTGTTCAGTTTTTGATTTTCTAAGAACTTTCAGTGTCACCCTCGTAAGAATTAACTTTACGTACGAAAAATAAATATTGCAATTTGGCTTAATTCAAAAGTAAGGTCCCGTGTAAAAATTTTTTGCAAGAGACACTTGATATCATTATTTATATCAGACAACAGTTTAGACATAATGTTTGACAGTATATTAGGTATGTTTTTTAAACTGTTGTTTTTATAATATAATTTATAGACTATATGGGGTGTGTCTATGTTGTTGTCTGTTATATTTTATAACACTAAATTATACTAGATAATATTTTCTTATGATTAGTATAATTACTAATACAGATTAGTGAATAAAAGATTGAAACATATGAATTGTTTAGACTTTAATTAGCATAACTTAATACATAATTAAAATAACCCTGTATAATACAGGGTTATTTTGCAATAACCGGCCAAATTTGCAGAGAAGGTTCATAATAAGTAATATGGGCAAATGGTGAATAAAAATTATTTAAAAAAATCTCAATAATTCTGTTCTTTTTATCTTTTAAATTCAAAATGCGTGGTAATGCATTATTTTAACTGATTTTACTGCGCACGCAATCATTCCTAAGGGTCGATCGGTAGGCAAAAATTCAATTTGGTATAATTTCAAATAAAAGTAGAAGCCTTATTTACTCGTATTTTCAAAAACTGCAATAACGGTATATCATTATTTATATAATTGAACTTAAGTTTAAAATTTGGCTACTCTGAAAAATAACCCTGTATATGTTGAAATTCGATTTTATGTTCAATAAATAAATGTTCAAAAAAACATATTGTCAAAAATGAGGTTAATACAAAAAAATTTCTGGAAATACTCGAAGTCCCAGGATGTCCTGAGACTTTGACTATTGGCTATCTCGTGTTCTGGGACTTTGAGACTGTCGAGACTTTCCAAACCCTAGTAGCGAAGTTATTTTTTATGCATGAAAGTATCTGAAACACTGTAATAATACCATTATAATTTAAAGTATAATGGTTTTTCAAGGATTTTAACAAAGAAAACAAAACCTTAAACCAGTCACAAAACTAAGAATATCGAGACTTGTGCTGCTTAATGTCAATGACATTTAGTGTAATTTTAATTTTGAAACAAAGTACATTTTCGAAGGTGAAAATTTGTATCATCACTACAAAAAAATTACATAAAAATATTCGTAATACATTATGAAGGAAAACATTATTACCATGTTGTAAACTTGAGTCATGTGGTGATACGATTGGAAGAACATGTATCTTTGAAGGAAATGAAGGAGGCAATGGCAGAGCTTGAATAATGCGATTTCTGCCTATTGCACCAACTCCACAACTCCCGTCGGTGATCTAAAAATATTAAATATAAAGTCATCGTTTTCAATGCTCAGTGTTAGAGAAATTTAAAGCACAATTTTTAATTTTAAAGCATTTATATTACAATTAAGCATTATATGAAAATGTGTATTGAACCAAAGTATGTATTCAATTTTGTATTAATTATTTTTTGTATTATAAAACTGAAGTATCCAACTTTAAAGAAAGAAAGTCACAGATGGCTTGTCACCTCTAAAGACTAAGATGACCTGATAGCCTGTAATTATGCTGGCTCTATACCTTTCAGACTATTTGGTGGCAGAAATAGGTAAGAGAGTGGTACCTATCCAGATGGACTTCTAGACAGACAAGGAGTTCTACCACCTAGTAAAAGATCATATGTTTATATAAAAAATAAAAACGAAGTAATGATCACCATCATCGACAGCATCATTACAGACCTTCACAAGTCCACTGCTGAACATAGGGTTTATCAAACGAATGCCACAAGCATGGTCCTGAGTGATGATCCATCAACTTCCTGCATCTCTATCAAGATCCGTTTGACTATGTTTATTATCATTTCAAATGAGAATATCCGCAGTCTCTAATGCAAATAAGTTTTGAGCATAGCCTTCTCTATAGCTCGCTGAGCGCCTTGAGCTTCTTCATACAGCCAGCAGTGAAGGACGGAAAGCATGATTATTGTATATTGAAATATCTACAAATAGTTTAAGGGTGTGATAGAGAAGAGGGGTAATTCCTCCATGAATTAGGCAATGAGCAACCTTATTGACCATGGAAAAGTTTTGGATTATTTTTGCCATCTGGCTTGTAGAAGGAAGCCGGCCGCAATTGTGGCATGTCACAACTGGCTCAAACACAGAAAACCTCATGCTCGTCCTAGGTTGTTGTAGCATCCTAAAATGTTCTAGGATGCAACTTTACAAGGCGCAGGTTCGGCCGCACATGGAATACTGTTCCCATCTCTGGGCCGGGGCTCCCCAGTGCCAGCTCCTTCCAATTGATCGCATCCAGCGCAGAGCGGTTCGAATCGTCGGCGACCGAGCTCTTTCTGATCGGCTTCACTGAAGAAGAAGAAGAGATGTTGCATCTCTTTGCGTATTCTAATCGTATCTACCACGGGGAGTGCAAAATACCACGGGGAATTCAGAGGAATTGTTCGGACTAATTCCAGCCGCTCAATTTCACCGTCGCACATCGCGAAATAACTTGGGATACCATTTGTACCATCTGGATGGTTGGCGGTCCACTACTGTGCGATTTAGAAGAAGTTTTCGTCCTCGCACAACTTCCTTGTGGATTCGAATACCACCAGCAATTTTTCCTGACCGATACGACTTAGGGATAGGAGGATAGGGAGGCCCTGCCTGAAATAAACAGTTGTTTAACCAAAGTTCTAATGAGACTGAACAAGCCGCAGATCAGGGTAGTAACAAGTGCTATCACAGAACATGGCTCCTTTGACAAACATTTATTTGCCATAGGTGTTACAGATAGTCCCCTGTGCAGAGCATATATGTGGGAGGAAGAAACGGTGGCCCACGTGTTGCTGACATGTCCGGAGGTCGCTGCATACAGGGCTAAACATCTTGGCACGCCGAGATCACTCCGCGAAGTTGCTTGTAACACTAAAGGACTGTTGAACTTCTTCGGGGAGATTTCATGGCTCGAATAATCACATTATTCCTGCCCACACGTAAAATACACGCTTAGACGTGGAGTTGCGGAAAACAGCCCGTCGTAAACTAAACTAAATTACGACTTAGGGACCTTCAAGAAAAGAGCCTACTCTTTTTTAAAAGGCCGGCAACGCATCTGCAATGTTGCGGTTGTTCATGGGCGGCGGTATCACTTACCATCAGGTGAGCCGTATGCTCGTCTGCCCCCTCTCATATAAAATAAAAAGTATGTATGAATAAATTAGCTTTGTTGACCCTCCAGCGATTCTGCCATAAGGACAATATCGTCGGCAAATCGAAGTTGAGTGATGTACTCGCCATTGATGTTAATACCGTATCCTTTCCAGTCCAGTACCTTGAAAAAGTCTTTCAATGCAGCGGTGAAGAGTTTCGGGGATATAACGTCACTCTGTCTTACACCTCTCTGCAGTTGGATAGGTTTCGTACTCCGGTTCTGTACTTGGATAGCCATTGTAGTCCCACTGTACACACAATTCAGCACTTCGATATACCGACAGTCAACTTGGCACCGCTGAAGGGACTGCAACACCGCCCAAATTTCGACGGAATCAAAGGCTATGACTATGTCTTGCGTATGTGGACTATAAGAAATTATAGTCCACATACGCAAGACATAGTGTCACATTGTACTCCTGGGTTCTTCTGTACAATTTGCCGAAAGGTATGTATGTGGTTCTATGGTGCCTTTTCGGAAACCGGCTTGTTCGGGAGGCTAGAAGTCGTCAAGTCTGCGTGCGAGACGATTCGTAATGACTCTCGAAAACAGAAGCAGACTTCAAATCGAAGACACTGTAATTTAAATGAGAACAAAAACTTTTATTAGAAATATTTTAAAAGTAAAACACTTTATTCTTTACTTTAATTTTTAATGTGAAGAATGAAATTGTCTTATTCACTGTTTTATCAATAATTGCTTTATAGTTCGGTTTTATGTGCAATAAAAATAATTTCGCGGAACCCTTGTGACTTTTCTATGGAACCCCTAGGAACCCCACGGAACCCACTTTAGGAATCGCTGGTATAGAGAGCCAGTATAATTACAGGCTGTAAAGGCTTTCCTCTTAGTCCTCAGAGGTGTCAATGCATCTATAGCTTTCTTTGTTTGAAGTTGGCTACAGGTGTTCATTTTTTTTTCAATGGTCTATTCTCCACAAATCCATGGGTAAAACCCAGATTTGTGGAGAATAGACCATTGAATGGAACATGGTGGAACCCCTGGAGGGTGGGGAAGGGGAGGTTCCTAGCCCCTACCCTTCCCCTTGCGGAAATGTATAGTTTATGGGTAATAATTTTTTTTGTAAAAATCATAACCTCTCTTTTTTACACAGGAATATTGACTCAAAGTTACTTCTGCAAGTCTTCGGCGCTACGGGAAGTCCTCACCTCCGCAGCTTCGGCTTATCGGTCTCAGCCGCTAGCGGTTCACACAGGTGTCTGCGATTTGCTGCAGCGGGCGGGGGCTGCTCTCCCTCCGCGCTTTTAGCTTTACAAAAACACTCTAGGGGTAGGGAAGACAAGACTACGTGAAGTCGGGATGTTCTGATTCGGTTTTAGTACAGATTCAACCTATCTTATCTATAATGTCAGGTTGTCCTAAACTCTGCTATGATAGTGGTAAATGAAACAATATAATGTGAATTGTTATAATTTTGTTTTCTGAAAATCCTCTTGACTGCTCTCCACTACGGCTTAATTCATTGTGTATGAGTCCTATTGTCATTTTATCATTCATCAGTCACGAATGAATTGTCTGGGTCCGAGTAATTAACTTTTATGGGTGACGCGTTTCGTTATATGCAAGTTTTAGTTAGTGAAATTTATTTTTATCATAATTAATTCAAAACACATCCGAAATCCAAAACAGTATAAAAGGGTCAAGCTTAACCCTGAAAACCTCCTAAACTGAAAACATAGTTAAAATCAAGTACTCGACATCTGCTTCATAATACTAGTCACTGTCAAGAAAATGGCCGGCCTAGCGAACCATTTTACGCTTTTATCATTTTCAGATGACTTTGACAGATTCAACGTCAAAAACGTTAGAATTTAGTTAAATGTATGTTCCATTCCACGTTTAGTTAGTGATTTACCAATATTTTTAAGCAATAATTAAAAATACTTTGACTCTGCTCCGGCAGTAAAAATCGCTTGGGGGTGCTTCAGATAAACCCACTTGACCCCCCCATGACAGAATCCTCAAATTCAGGTGACTTACATTCAAACCCAACCCGTATGTTCATTTACCACATCAGTTTTATAAAAAAAAATATGCAAAAACAAGATCTATTCAAAATAAAAATTAAGTTTCAAATCAATTGCAGATATGTACACTCAGAACTATTAAAGATTTAAACAATTATATAGAAAACGATTATACCAAAATTGTTTGCACTAGAGTTTGATAACCCCATTCTCCAAGTATAAGTTGATTGACACCAAGCAGTGCGGTCTCTATACAGGTTTTGTCACCTTCTTCTAATTGAGGCAATTTCACTTTAATGCTTTCATAGTCTCGCGTAAATGGTACAGCCACTAAAATATACAAATAGTGCTCAATCAAGAGTTATAATCACTCAGTTATACCCTTAAAAACTTGATTGATAAAATACCAACTAACCTTCATACATAGAAGAAAATGTTACCAAAGCAACATATTCTAACTTCGCATGTACACTTAAGTAATCTAAAAATGTATTAATAGCCGCTGAAGCAAGTGTAAGTCTTGTAATATTCTCTGTTGAGTCTGGTATCGGTATGGGTCGAGACATGGATAAGGAGATGTCAAGTAATATTGCCGTTGGCATTTTGTATTTATTTTACTCAAAAGTTGATCGAATTGCTTAGTAAGAAAGTAAAACTTTATCATATAAAAGTAATGATATTATTTTTATTATGTACACTTTTCATTTTATTTCTTAAAATTCCTTTGATTTGATCCACTTTGACAATCAAAATTCAAAACAAGTAAACAAAAATAGACGTATCTAACCATAGTGATAGAAGTATTGTAGTTACAATTCGCCAATTCAAGCAGGCAAAGGTCTTAGATCATATAGCCTTTCCAATTTTACATTTTTCTTAATATAATAATAATAAAGGTTGAAGAATTGTTAGGTTTTCTTAATCGTAGGCTTTGTTGCTACAATATTTCATCCAATGATAAAGACATTAGCCAAGCAAAATCTAGTATTGGAAATTAGATCAGTCATAGGTTTAGACATGTCTAAATCAGATTTTTATGTCAAGTTCAATAAAGTACAACCATATATTCTTGTTTCTAAAGGGATATATCTATTCTTAACTATAATTGTTTCATCAGTAAAATAAATACAAAAACGGCCTTATATAATAATTGAAATATTGCAAATGCTTTTTTGTTTATCAAACTCTGGAAAAATAAGATGATATAAAACGACAATTTATTATATGGCAAAACATTGTTTTGTTATTTAATGTGGTATTGGCTGCATTGAACCAAAAAGAAGGAGAGACATTGTTAATTATTTCAGATCATGATGATGTTTTAAAAAATGGATAACAATTCAATTAATTTCTTATATAAAAATCAATACACAGAAATCGGTTAAATGATCTTCCATTTTTGTTAGTATTTTCGCTCATGTTATGTTCTTTTCTTTAAAACATAAAAATAAAATAGTCTGACTAGACTGTATGGGTTTAAGTCACTTTGCTTTTAAATTCTTAAAAATGAATTGACATTAATATACCATAGACTTAGGATATTATTTTAAAACGTCTTATACACGGTCCATATTGCTGTACGTCCCGCCAAGGTCAAGCACGATGCACGATGCAAAACGACAATGAATAGGCTTGACGTACGTAATTATTAATTATAAACTTGTTCATTTATTCATGTGAGCTATGAAACCGGGACTGTCACAATTTTTTATAGGTATGTCTGAAAATATGAAAGCTATCTCAATACATGACAAACTGTTATAAAAGTCTAATTATAAGTAAAAAAGTAAAGAAGTAGCTTACATACGTCTTACAACTGTGCACAGGGTTTCTAATTACCCATAGTGCGAAATAGCGGTTTTCATATGTTCTCTTTACGCAATTATTGACGTACGTCAAACCTGTTCATTGTCGTTTTGCGTCGTGCATAATGCATGACCTTGGCGGGACGTACAGTTATATGGACCGTGTATAAGACGTTTAAGTCTATGCATTATACTAGAGATGAGTCGTACTAGGTAAATTTTGTACTGGGTGCACTTAGTCCAATTCAGTACAAATACTCGATTCAAATACCTGTTCCACCTAGTCCATGAAGTACGCATAAAGTTTGGTATTGTTGGAATATGTTACATTTTAAAGTATGCTTAGTCTTCATCTACAGCCGATACGTGAAGGTAATCATCCCTTCATACTTTACACAGGCTTAGGACTGTCAACGTTAAGATTTATCTACATTCTAGATTGTTGGCGTATTTAAAAGGTTTCAATTAATTTTTCTACCCTATGGAATTAAGTCAATTAAGTCAATTTGAGGTATAATTATATAAATAAACTTACAGTCCACGTGATGGTAAGTGGCTTCTGCAATACCTTTAAAAGACACATTTAGAAAAGAAGGCTACAGAAACGTTGTCACTTCTGAGGACGAAAATGGAATGCGTGAGCTAATTATACTGGCTCGCTATATCCTTCACACCGGAACATAGCAGTTAAAATACTGGAATGTATTGCAGGAAAAATATGTATGAAGGTGGTACCTACCTTCCCCCGAAACGGGTTCCCGTCTTGTCGTGGCGGGGGGCTTAGTAGCCGTGGCTTGGTCACCCGCGGTGAACTAAGAGGAACCCACATGGCTGGCCTGAGGCGTGAGGCCGGCCCGAGGAGGACCGAGTGGACTTGGCGAGCCCACTTCAGATGTGTGTTGGTGGGCTGCGGCGAGAGTGGTGCCCTCTCCCCCTACGCCTGCAGCTGAGGTGGAGTGTTGGTATGGCGATGCGCCACTCGCCCTATCCTCTGCGACTGACGGGGCCGCAACATTGATTGATGCGGTGGTGGTAGGGCTGTCGGTATTGCGAAGCGCCGTTCTCCCTACCCTCCGCAGCCGAATCTTGGTTAGCGGCGGAGCCATAGACCAGATCCGCCGCTTAGGTCAGGAAGGCTAGTGCTTCTGAGTGCTTGTTTTTCCTGGCCCCATGGCCTTCGCGCATCGGACACGGGGGTGTCCGTTGCACAGCTGAAGTTGGAGGCCGCGGAGGAGGGCGCGGCATGTGTTCTGGTGCGTCTTACTTGAGAAGGGGATGGGGGAGAAGTAGTCCTCTACCGAGGAGAGGCCGGCATGGGGCAGCCAGCGCTGGTGGGGCGCGAATGTGTGCGAAAGCGTTCCCGTGGCCCTGCCAATATGAGACAATGGTGGAACACCATGGGGTTTTAGTCGGTGCGAGTCCGACATAACCCGTCCTTGCCCCTTACATGGGGAAATGCCTACGGCGGGTATGCGTAGGCATTTCCCCATGTAATACAAAAAATGGGTAGAACACAATACAATTTTTAAACAGACAATTTTTTTTGAGAAAATTGTAACGGTAGGATAAATATCGATATTTTTTTTGTATAGCATATAGACTCACTTTAAAATATTGCTAAGTTATAACTCAATAAATAAAAAAGTTGCAGAGATAGAGTATGAGTTATGTATGTTCTGCTATAATTAAATAATAATTATAAGATAATTAAAAATTAATTTTATTCCTTACTGAAATAAATATCATGCGAGCGAAGTCGCAGGCGACAATAGAGCTAACCTAAGACGTAATGGCCAAGGGCTACTTTATTCAGACCATACCTCAGTGTGGCCACCACTGAATACCAAGGTTAGTTGTTCAGCTTGTTATTAAATTGCCTGTTTTATCCTTTAAAGCGGAATGCACCGGTGGGAGCAATGCTGCTTGGTGCCAGAAATGAGTAACCCTGATGAAGTTCTTAAAAAAAGAGCACCACTACATAGTAAATATACACAACACTGTGTAATATTGTGATATATTATATTAAGTGTCGAATGAATTTTAAAATACGCATAATGCAATGTCTATTGTATGTAAATCAGATGTTGTATAGCAATAGATTTTTACAGTAAATGCATTGAATAGAAATATCTAAGCCGCGTAGATTTCACATTAAATATGAATGATTTTTTCTAGAAAAATAATATTTACATTGAGGTTAAAATTATTGTTATGGAAGAAATCACTAACGATAACAATAGGTTTATTGAAGAAGGCATAGATAGCGATGAAAACGATTTAAGTTATAACTTTATAAATATTCCTTGGGACGACCGTTCAAAAAGAAGTAAAATAGCAATGCTATTATTTTTAGTAGCGATATTTTTTTCTATAATGGCTTTAGTCATTAATAATTTTGTTGTTCATTATAAAAACTTTAAGTTCAACGAATTCTTCAATAGAGGAGAAATAAATTGCAATCTCGTTAAAGTAGATGAATATCGGTATGCAGCCAGAATTCATTCTGTGTCATCTCGCGAGTTGATATGTGTGGGTGCAGTGATAAATGAAAATTCAGTTCTGGCAAACGAAGTGTGCCTGAAATCTGGACCTGTTCGTTTACATGTTGGGAGTCCTACAGAGTACAGTATTTTATACTATTTATTTGTTTTATTACTTAACTTACCTTCCTGTTTTTTCATCCTTTTATTTAAATTTTATTTTAATCCTTTCACAAAAAGATCTCTTATATCCCCACTATTTATTTTGTCCTAAGTTAAAGTAAAATATGCTCGTATAACAATCAGTATTTAGTTTAAAAGTTTTAATTTTTTTACTATAACGTTAATAAATATTTATTAATTAATTAATTCAATTATTACAGCCTCTTAGAGTAGACTGCTGAATACCGGCCTATCGATTGTCTCATAGGGGAGATATTTGCCATAGTTACCTAGATCGGCAGACGGGTTAGCAACCGCAGTTTTTTATAATGTTGAGTTGCAATCAGGAAGACGCTGCTGTCCATCTTCTGTTTCATTTCCCTCTGCCATCTCTTACCACAACCACGGGATGATATGGAGTAGTGGATTTTCTTACGTCGCTGCCTAACAGCAGTTCCTTATTTTCTTGTGCTAGATTGATTGAATTTATTGATTGAATTTAAAACTAATTTTATTTTATTTTAAATTTAGTCAGCGTTGTAAAAAAGGATTTCCGGTGGATGCTGTCGAGTTAATACCACATGATGGGGTCATATCGAAAAATCTAGTGCTTTTAATCACATATAAGAAAATGATTCAGTGTGTGAGTATTATAAAATCGGTGTAAAAATGGATTGGAATGTGCATGCTTATGTCATCGGACGTCCATTTCGTGGTGAAAGGTCCTTGTCCCGTCAGCTTGTCACCTTAGATGTTCACGATAACTATACTTACAATGGCCAGTTGGTTAACAATTTGCGTAACAACAAAGTGATTTGCGTGAAATACCTTTCACGCTGCCCAGTGAGAGCGGGCGATCTATTAGTGCAGAAGGGCCATCTATTGGGGTTAGCTTCCACGAGCACACAACGGAGAGAAAATAATAAGCTCGCGTGTTTTGCCAATGTTAGTAATGTTCACGAAGAGTTGAAGCAGCTGGATGTAAACATTGATTTGAATAAATGAGTTGGTAAAAAAAAGTTGTGTTATATGTTTATAAAATTTTGTTAATCCATGGCTTATTTATGACATGCTTGGTACCTTGGTAGTGAAGGATCGTGAGGAAATCAAACAGAAATTAAAAATAATCAAGGATTGGGGTAGCACAGCGGACTCTTCCTAGCTACAAAACCCTTTCAGAAGTAAGACGAGGCCTGTGCTCAGTAGTGCAATGTGAGAAGGCGTATGTGTGTAACTTTACATACGACGTGGGAAAGCAATTTTGCTGTAAGTAGGCGAAGTATCAAAAATTACTTCCTATAACTATTAGAATCAGAAAAATAACTGCTGTGGGTCCAGTTTTCCACGACGAAAAAAAATCACGCCTGAATTTCTATTTTTCTTCCTTAAGTAGCTGTATGTAGGCCAAAATTAGGTAGTAGTTTATTAATTTTTGAAAAAAAAAATATATTGCAATCTGGAAACACATCTTAGAGTATTTATAAGCAAGCTATTATAAATACTCTAAGCAACACGTACACATTATGTGTTCCTGTTCCGTATTCAAAACTCAAGGCTAATAACAGCATTTCTACTTGTGATTTTTGAGATCAGTTTACATACATTCATACATACATATAATCACGCCTCTTTCCCGTAGGGGTAGGCAGAGACCACTTCTTTCCACTTGCTACGATCCTTACATACTTGTTTCGCTTCGTCCACTTTCATTATTCCCTTCATACATGCTCTTCGGTTTAGGGTACTCTTGACCTGGCCTTTTTTCAAGACGTCCCTGATTTGGTCGAGAAACGTCCTCCTAGATCTACCCCTTCCAACACTTTCATTCACACTCGCCTTATACACTTTTTTCGTCAATCGTTCTTCATTCATTCTCTCGACATGGCCAAACCATCTCAGCATACCTTTCTCAATTTTTGTCACTACATCTTCTTTCAAACCACAACGTTTCCTTATCTCACTATTTCTTATCCTGTCACTCAATTTAACTCCTATCATACTTCTTAACGCTCTCATCTCAACTGCATTTATTCTGCTTTCATGTTTCTTCTGCCATACCCAACTTTCACTTCCGTACATGAGTGTCGGAACCAACACCCCCTCATGCACAGCCAAACGAGCCTTGTTAGACAAAGTCCGACTGCTCATAAAGGAGTGCAAAGCTCCGTTCACCATGTTTCCTGCATTCACTCTTCTTTCGATATCACTCTCACACTTTCCATCTCTTGTAAACTTTGAACCCAGATACACAAACTCCTTCACCTGTTCAATTTGTTCATCTCCAATCACGATATTGCAGTCTGTCACTGCCTCATCTCTTTCAAACACCATCACTTTCGTCTTCTTTACATTCATCTTCATTCCCTTTTTAACAAAAGCTCCACTCATAGCAGTTACCATCTCCTGCAACTCCTCGGCCGAAGACGCAAGTAGTACTTGGTCATCAGCATAGAGAAAACATTTGACGAGTAACTCATTCATTCTCAACCCACTTTCATTCTCTTTTAACTCTGTCAAGCAATTGTCCATGAACAGATTAAACAGCCACGGTGACGCTACACATCCCTGTCTAACATGTCTAACATGTACAAAGGGTTGTGCAAGAAAAGAAGAAAGCGTGGTTGGATTGGTTAGCAACAAAAGCTAACCAAAAAGTTCAAAAGGCAACGGATGACGAGATAAAGGAAGCAAGAACGAAGTATAAAAGATTGAAATAAGTAGCGAAAGAAGTTGTGTCTAGAAAGAAAGAAGAACGAAAAGATGATTTCGATAGGAGGCTCACTGAAGATTTCAGTCAAACATCAAGTTTTTCTGAAATCCATCAAAACAACCAGAGGAAAAACTTCTACCTCGGGCTGAGTACAATCAGGAGTCAAGATGGGAGAAGAATGTGTATTAAAGAGATGGAAAGAATATTTTGAAAGTTTGTTTGAAAGAGAAGTGCAGGTACAGCATCCGGCACCTTCCATGGAAACTAATATAAATGTTGATGAAAGTGAGATAAGCATGGATGAAATAGTGAAAGCGTTGAAAAGTATGAGATTAGGTAAGGCTGCAGGGTATGACAGGATTACCGTCGAGATGCTGAGGGCTGGACAGGGCATAGTGGCTAGTCAGCTGTACCGCCTTTTCAATTGGTGCTGGCGAAATGGGCAAGTACCGGGAGACTGGTGCAAAGCCGTAATCGTGCCATTGTATAAGAGAAAAGGGTCACGGCAGGACTGCATAAATTACCGCGGTATTTTATTATGCCTTCTCAGCGTCGTCGGTAAATTGTATGCAAAAGTGTTGATCGAAAGGGTTGTGAATGAAACAGACGAAAAAGTATGGGATGCACAAGCGGGATTTAGAAAGGGAATGGGATGTATGGATCAGGTCTTTTCCTTGCGGTGCATAGCCGAAAAGTGTTTGGCTAAAAACAAGACGGTCTATTGCGCTTTCGTGGATCTAGAAAAGGCCTATGATAGAGTAATGAGGAATAAATTGTGATCAGCACTGTCCGTGAACCGTGTGAGCAGTATCCTCATACGAGCACTGCAATCTCTTTATAGGGATTCTAGTGCTTGTGTAAGGATAAACGGGGCATATACTGAATGGTTTAACATAGAAAAAGGTGTTAGACAGAGATCAGTTTACTTATAGCAATTTTATGTAACGTTTATTTTTGTTTTCATTACGACAATAATTGATATTGATATATTTTGAACAACTTTTTTAATAAATTTTGGTTATTTTTTTGGTTATAATATTGTAACATAATATAATTATCGTGTTTGTTTAATTTTATTCATTATTTTGTCCTTTTCTTGATTTTAAAATAGAGGCAATCACAACTATTTCTCTTTATCTATCTCTCGTCAGACAGTAGTACATATATAATACATGTCCTACATTCCTTGTTATCTGTGTTTGTTATTTGTTTGACCTCGAAAGACTTTCTTTTTTTATAATAATTGTTGACTTGGTAAAAACTTGGTAAGGGAACTTGTATCTTCTTCATAAAACTGAAGAAAGTCGTGTTTGTTCCAATAATTCAAAATCACATTGAGATGAAAATGCCTTTCACTACTGCCAAACAAGTACAATACTGATTTACATGGATCATTATTTGTTTACCATAGAATATTGTGTATGTATTAAAGTATTCTATGTTTGTTTACCTTGTAACTTATAATTGAAACAGTCTCCTAGAACAGTTTCAGAAATTAATGAATGAGTGATAGTCGAAATCAGTAAGAATAGATAAAGAAGCTTCAGAATTAATCACAGTGTTAAACACTGCAAAACATTCTGAAATATTTAAAACTGTGCTCCACAACTAAATCTTACACTTAGCAACAAAATTAAGACGGATTTTAATAAAATTTAAATGACGTGGAGTTTAATCAATAGTGAAACCGGCAGTCAAGCCAGAATCCTCCCCGACCATATCCTGAATTTTATCATGCCAAGATTGAGTAAGAAATTAGTGACAATTATGACAAAAAAGTGATTTATATTTATTTAGAATACCTGTTTTTGGAAGGATATCTACTATGCTAAATTTAAGCTAGCAGCTTCCCTTTGAAAACACTAGTAGTTATTGTCTGAGTTTCCCCCAAATGAGTTCCCGCCTTCACGTGGCGGGGGCTTAGCAGTCGTGGCTTGGTCTCGCAGTGACCACCTTAAGTCCAAGGCCTTAAGGTGGTCACTGCGAGTGGGCTTGGCGATCCCACTTCAGATGTGTGTTATTGGGCTGCGGCGTGAGGATGAGAGGGCATCCCCCTACCGCTGCAGCTGCGGTGGAGTCGCAGGGGAAGTTAAGTGCTGGTATGGTGATGCACCCTATACTCCGCGACTCAGGTGGAGACGCACCGCGGTGGTGGTGGGGCCGCAGGGGGAGAGGATTATCGGTATTATGATGCGCCGTCCTCCCAATCTCCGCGGCCCAAACTTGGTTGGCGGCGGAGCCAAAGACAAAGACCAAACCCGCCGCTGTGGTCAGGAAAGTTGATGCTTGCGATTGCTCATTTTTTTCTAGCCCCATGACCTCCGCGTATTGAACTCTTCCATCGCGCAGGTGGAGTTAGAAGCCGCAGAGGAAGTCGCGCCTTGTGTCCTGGTGCGCTTTAACTGAAAAGGAGAAGGGGGAGGAGATATCCTCTTCCGAGGAAGGACGGCCGTCGCTCATGGGGCCGCGGATATGTGCGGAAACGTTCCCTGCGGTGCGGTGGAACACCATGGTGCTTTAGTCTGTGCGAGTCCGACATAACCCGTCCTTGCTCCTGCAAGGCGGCAGGCCTGCGTATAGGCATTTAGTCACGTAAAAAAGGTGGTGAGCGATCGTCGGTGGTAAACGATTCAAAATGTCGATGTGTGAGTGACTAATCATACCGATATCTATATATATCATAATACCGATTTTTTGAACCATTCTAAGCCTGTGACTGAAACGTATCGCTCTTAAGGAATCGGGCGAGAATTCTTGTAATTGTAACCTCAATTTCAATTTCGGTACAGTTGTGCGTAAAAATAGACCACAGCGTTACTTTCTGTTTTTTTTTAGAAGTGCTTACATATATATTTATATATGTCATATTATGTAAAGTTTTTATTAAGATTTTTGGCTTGGATACCTGTCCTTTAAGCCATGTTTTCATTTATCTCAGTATTATCAAGTGATAATAATATTTTATAATAGTATGCTTCACAATATGTTGATGCGTCACATTGCGCAGCCCTTGGGAGATTTTGACGGCAACTTGAGCCAGGCAGACAGTTGGCGATAGTATATCAAGCCGCCTGTGTAGACAGACACATTATCTTGAGATTCACATCACCATCGGAGCACTTGTTTCACCGTTTCCACTAATAGTTCACATGCGCAGACATTTAATACACAAAATCGCATCACTTTTACATATTAAAATCAACTTCAAACCATTACAATACAGGAGCAGCAATCCGCCGCCCGTCAAGTTGCCGCCAAAACTTCTATGTAAAGGTTTAATAGTAGATAGGTAGCAGCAGAGCAGATACGTTTCATTAAATCTACATTAAAATAAGAAATCGGATTATAAATGTAAAAAATAAGTTAATCATAATTAAAATCTAAGAGAAATTGTTGAATTAAACTACTTTTACGGATTATATCGCGTTTAATTAACTTATTTTATTAATTCCCGACGTTTCGCGATAACTAACGCGATATAATCCGTAAAAGTAGTTTAATTCAATGTGTAGTGTTCGCGTAAATATAAGAAATCATTATCTAAGAGAAATTGTATTAGGAAAACACAATTGTTACCAAAGAATTAATTAATTTAGGATGATTGTGATAGATTTTATGGCGGCAGGTTCGTCTCAATACTCGTACTGATCCTAAATCCACTTCTTCAGGCGAAGTAAGACCCTTCCAGTCTATTCCACTAAAGTAGATCCAGAGAATAATCAGAAAAACTGCTACAAAATAAAGCAAATAACCGCTAATATCTAGAATAAAATGCATGCTCTTCATAATATGGTATCTTTTATAATTTTAAGTCTACATTTTCATTCATTCAATTTAACTCTTATGCATTTATTACTCCAATTTCGTAGAAACGCAACCAGTGAGTTAATTTTGATTGTTTTTAACGCTTAGTGAAAAAGAAAACTCGCATTTTGGAGTTAGAAAGTTAGTCAGTCGCTTGATAGAAAAATATTCTTGTTAATTTATCAACATATTTCTGTTTTGAGAGAATATATTTATTTAAGGTAAAGATCGAAAATAAAATTATTACTTTGTAATTAAATAGTTACCTTGTATCTGTAATTAAAAAAAAAAGTTTTTATAAATACGGATGGTCATATGATATTAAATTTTTTCTGAGTTTATTACATTTTATATTAGTTTGGAACAAATATACGATAGTAGATTAACGAATGAAGTAAATTAATAATTATTCCGATAGGTACAAAACGAAGTCCTAAAATTATTTTTAATAAAGACGTCGTCGACCTTTTTAATAAAAGTATTGTATGGTCAGCAAAATAAATTTTGTCATAATTATAGGTTCTTATTCTTTTTCCCGACTCATCAGCCCGTAAAAGACAGCTGCTGAACATAGCCTCTTCCATTTTAGGGAAATTATCTTATAAATTATATTAGCGATCCGCCCCGGCTTCGAACGTGTTATTTCTGGATCTCAACAACAGCACCATCTACGGCGTCCAATGGTGAATCTAAACCATCCAGGGACCCGATCAATCACACATAAAAAAATCATCAGAATCGGTCGAGCCAGTTTCAAGTTTAAGCGAGACTAACGGACAGCAATTGATTTTTATACATGTCACAGTCAAAACTCATAACCGGTCAAAACCCCTTTGACAGCAAAAATCAGACAAAAATGGTTTTGGCCAATTCCCTTAGTCAAAAACAGTTTTGACAGATCTTTGTGGTCAAAAGTGGTTTTGTCTGATTTAAAGTTTAGACTATCGGTCAAAACTCGCCATATCAGTAACAGTAGGTTAAGGTGCGGTTCTTAGGCATAACCACTTTTGACCAATGTAATTTGATCATTAACCAATGTTTTTGTAGTTAAAAGTTGTTTTGTCTAACGTCCTTAGTCAAAACTACTTTTACCTGATTTTTGCAGTCCAAAGTGGTTTTGACCTGTAATGAGTTTTGACTGTAACATATACATATACAGATTATTAATCATCACGCTCGGTAGGTGGATCGACCGATCGTGGTCATAGTGCCAGATGTCACGTGCTTTTAACGCTGACACCCGTCGCCGGTCTGGATTTTTTACATCTGGTGGCGACAACGAAATGGTTTTTGTTGTGTGAAAATTTTTGTACCTTTTACACGGGGGACGACATGTCTTTTTTACTTTTGTTCGGCTTTTATTAGGAAAATGCTACTGCCGAACTCCTGGTTTAGATTCTCTATATCGCCTCTTACGACACCCACGGGAATATATGGGGTAGTGGATTCCCTAATTACGCCTTTACAAAACGCAAGATGAAAGGTTCTCCAGTGGCAACCTTATACTCGTGTTGGGCACCCCATGAGGTGGAATAACGATCTAATGAAACATATGGTTGGTTGTTGGGTCCACATAGCTCAGGACTGTACTTCGTGGCAATCTACGGGCGAGGCTTACTATGTTCAGCAGTAGAACCTCTTTGTGGAATCGTTTACCACCGGCGATTTTTCCGGACCGATACAACTTAGGGACCTTCAAGGAAAAAGCTTACACCTTTCTAAAAGGCCAGCAACGAACCTGTAATCCCCCTGGTGCTGCAGTTGTTCATGGGCGGCGGTAGTCACTTACCCTCAGGTGAGCCGCATGCTCGTTTGCCCTCTCTTCTATAAAAAAACGAAGAAAATAATTTACGCTCGTTTCTCTCACAACACAATTTGTGTTATTTGGTTAAAAAAAAAATTATAGGATAGGATGACAAACGAGCACACAGTTCACCTGATGGTAAGTGGTTGCTGTGACCCATAGACATCTACATCTACCCTCAATAAAGAATCAAAATGCAGATGCGCTGAAAACTTGAATGACGAAGATATAATAATTTAACGTCTATGCTTCGAAAGGTATTCATTAAGTAAGCATGTTGGTCACCCGATAGAGTGTCTAATCTTAAATGATTCGATCAAATTCGATGTTCACTTAAAATTACAATAACCTATTAAGAGGCCGTCACACGCCTGATTGGGTGTTATACAACGACTGACGACCCACTGTGATTTTCCAGTGTCGAGTATGTCATGGCTACCCGGGTGTAAATGCGCCAAAATCGCTTTGGCATACACAATTAAAATGTTAATTTGTTGTTAGCGCCATTCGCACGGTCACACATGTCAAATCGTCCTTGTAGTTATAATTATTTTTTACTCGTATTTGACACGTAGACCGTAGAGAGGTACCTTCGTTTTTACACCAAACAGTTTTTTCTTGTTACGGAAATATTTTTTACCGTTACCGTTACAGCCTATTAAAGTCCACTGCTGAATATAGGCCTCCCCCATAGGAGGGTCATTTGCCTTAGTTGCCACGCCTGGCAACCGAGTTGGCAACTCAAACCTAATAAATGCTTACGTAGCACTTGCAGTACGTGTTGCGCTTGCGCGTGGGCATAGAGCTACACGAGCCACCGGCGAACCGGAGGAGAGTAGCCATAGCATTTTTCCCCGATACAGAACTGTCATTCATTTTTTGCAGGGCAAATCTGCGCACACAAAAACAACCGTCTGTTACTACGAAACTCGCACATAACAATTAAAACAATATACTAAAAATTTCACACATACATAACACTATCGCTCAGTAATATGAACAACTCGGATACAGACTCGGATCAGTCGCTCGACCGATCCGTATATTGTATGAGGGCGAGCGATTTGGTAAACAAATCCGAAATAGCACGACCGTTATTATTGTAATTTTTAAGTTTAAAAAGAAGTAAATAGCAATAATGTGATTAAAAATTGCTTATGTATGAAAGGTAACGCCATCTTTTTGTAAATTTGACGTGGCAGATCTCTTTTTTGCAGCAAAAAACTGAACAATTCGGCATTTTTGTAGGATGTCGATTCAGCCGCGCAACTACCTAGATTTAGTGAGCATTGCGGCTGCAACTAGTTTTATTGTACGCGTAGGACTGTGTGGACTTATTATACATTGAAAGAAGGAAACGTCTGCGTATGGCTACTCTTCCCCGAACCGCCAGTGGCCCGTGTTGCTCTATGCGCGTAGGTAGTATGCGTAGCGGTAGCACCAGAGTCTAGTTGCTGCTGTAGTTGTAGAAATGTATTTTTATATCATTCATTCACTCATAAAAATAATATTAATTAATATTATGATTACATCACTACATAGTAACAATAATGATTTCGCATCTTAAAATTATCCTATTCTAAACCTAAATATGACCTTATAAATTCCTACAGACCTTTATTAATTTATATTATAACATGGCCTTTACAAGTTGATTGTTTTTGAATCCCGTTATAAAATAAGGCTCTTTTAATAATCTAATAATATATCCATGAAATATCAATATAAATTTTGTCATATACCTACTTGTCAAAATTTTTAAAGTTTTACATCCATAGATTACTAAAGGCCACAGAATACAATTACTCTCTACCAAGAGAAGAACGCCAACTTCATACTAAAAAACGGAAACACGTGTTTATGAGTGTACAACAAAAGCGCTACGATGGGCGCCCATATAAAACTTTTTAGCGGGAATTTCAAACCTTTGCATTCTGTAACTTGAACTTTTTAAGGCATATTCGAGTAATTTTGGCTCAAGCCTCACAAACCTATGGGGTAAATTCCCATACATTTGAGAGGTTGCACCAAAATTACTCGAATATACTTTAGATTAGTATGTGAGATAAAATAAAACTATAAATAAGTATAGTTATGTAATTTTCTTTTCTGGAAGATAGATTGTTTTATAAACTAATAATTATTATTGATGTTTTTTATTTAATGTTTTCTTATATTTACGCGAATATTACACATTAAATGAAACTAATTTTTACGGATTATATCGCGTTTAGTTTTACTTTTTAATTCCCGACGTTTCGGGTGCTTTACAGCACCCATGGTCACGGGGGGGACTGAGGTGTTTGACGTCCCAATGTCATAGTTAGCCCGGCTACCTTTAGTTTTTTAATATTAATTTTTGGTTCGATCTACGCAGAATGAGCTTACAGTATCTTGAAGTCTAGCAGTGGTATACTTGGGTTTGGATTTAATTTTATTAATTATAGGATCCCAAGCAGATGGCAGCACCCATCCATCTTCTCTATTGAAATTATGATACGTCGGTGCTTCATCGGGAAGTCTGCAGTTTGTAAACAATTTAACTAGCTGTTCTTTTAACTAATTGGTAATTTTCTACCATCATAACGCCAATATCTACATATCAACGAGGTCTCTTGTAACCTTGTACATCCAGTGTATGCTGAGCAATCTACAAGCTTCTTACTGATGATGATGACGGTAAAGCAGAAGTAGTCTATGTCACTTATAAAGTAAGTTGAGTAAATTTACTTTATAAGTTACGGGACCCTATTACTAAGCCTCCGCTGTCCGTCCGTCCGCTCGTCCGTCTGTCAGCGGGCTGTATCATGATCCGCAATAGGCAGACAGTTGAAATTTTCACAGAATGTGTATTTCTGTTGCTGCTATAACAAAAATAAAAATTAATTAAAAATTAAAGGGGGCTCCCCTACTAGAAACGTGTTTTACGATGGTACGGAACCCTTCATGCGCGAGTCCGACTCGCACTTGGCCAGCTGTATTTGGCTTAGCGATAAGCTAAAAATCGTAAAATCGAAAATCACGTGCCTACTAATGCCCTAAAATTTCACGTCCCCTTGAATTCTTTACGAGGCAAACAAGACAGTATTTAATATTTTATTGCATGCCGCCATTCGGGTCATCAATATTAAACATTGCTTGGAATTGCTCTTAATTTATGTCATGATTATCCATTGATAGCAATTTAGCTGATGGAAAGTTACCATAATATACTCAAAATAGTAAAAAGCTTACGGAAAAATTCGAAGTACCTATATTTTAAGACACTAGTTGAGTGGTCACTCAATTAGTGTTATTGAAAATGAATGCGCACCTTTTTCCCTGAAAGGATATCAATTCGCTTAAAATGTTTTATATATCATAAGTGAGGTAAACAATACTTCGTAATGAACTGAAAAACCATGTCTTTCTGTTATATTTTACATTTCACATAAATAATGAATTATTCTATCAAACGAGAATATTCAATCATGTTTATTTTATCCATTTTTAGTCAACCTCAAAAAAAGGAAGAGATTTTTAATTTGAGTGTATTTTGTTGTATTCATGTTAAGCGATACCTTTTTTGTGAACTGATTTTAATAAGTATTTTGTTATCAAATACGCTATAATATCTCAGTAGTACCATTCTACCCGAACAAGAGGGACGAAGTATCTAGTGTAGATAACTGTTTAGACAACATTCTAGTAGTTATCTAGAGCTTGTGAGCATTTGTAACTGTTTAGTCGACATTTTGTCGAACTTTTTTTCTAATAAAAACCAAAAAGCAATAATCTAAGCCTAAACATCATTAATTTTTTATGTAATACGTTTAATTTGTACTTGTCCGAAGAATAGAAATATTAAACTGTATGGGCAGCAGGGAACGAATTTCGCTAAAAAAATGAATGATGTTTAGGGTTAGATTATTGCTTTTTGGTTTTTATTAGAAAAAGAATAATGGTGAATGTATTATCTATACTTTCATCTCATGTTTTAACCAAAAATATTTTCTAAAATAATAACGAAATAGCCTAGAGAGCTCAAATAGAAAAGGCCGTTTTAGATGTTTTTGACCATCAATGACGAATTTTTTTCTCAAAAATCAAGAACTTTTTTACAAATAAAACGCGGTGAAAATGAAAACTCATCTATTAACTAATTGAGATTTTTATTGTGGTGTCATTCAATGAAGTCAGTTCTTTAATATTTTTAAAATCGTAACTGTGTATTCTTAAGGACCTTTTTTTACGTGGTAGAGCCATGCTGCAGCTATATTACTGGTATAGTTGTAGCACGAATGGTTCGGCTCGACCGGGGAAGGACCACGCTCTCACAGAATACCTGCGTAAAACAGCAGCTTAACACTGCTGTGTTTCGTATGGTGAGTGTAGAGAACCGAAGGCCTTTTTGACTGGAAAAGAGGCATTCCATCTTAATCCTCACGGGTGATAACGCATCTGCATTTTGATTATTTATTGAGGATAGATGTAAATGTCATGGGTCACAGCAACCACTTACCATCAGGTGGACTGTGTGCTAGTTTGTCACCCTATCCTACAAAAAACAAAACAAACAAAAAGGACCGGCCTCTTAAGGCAAATTGTATTCTAAATAATTTTCAAATTGCAAACCTGAAAGTTTTCATTAAAATTTATTGTTTTTGTATGGAGCATAGCAAAACCCTCATATTCCCAACTAGTGACAGGCAAAAAGTTATTCAATTAATAATTACTAATTACAGTATTTGGTAATTCAAACAAATCAAATCATGAGGATAGAATAGTTTACATCGATTGAATCTTTATTTGAGAGACAGCTTTTCATATGAAGTACTTTTTTATTTTATAATGTCACTTCTGTATTTATTTATTTATTTCTTTTCTGTTCATATTATACATATATTGTTTTTATCTCCAACTTTTAAATTTTTATAAACGGTTAATTATTAGACGTATTTATTATAAAATAAGGCCCTGTCCGCACTGCGATATTTCACCGCGTGACTTTTATTCTGGCGTATTATATTCCGTGATAGGAATTACACGCAATTAGTACGCATTGCGAATAAAATTTCGTACGATTTTTGTCAGTTCGATGCAGTTCCCGGCTGAAACGCACGTCTAAAAATGAACAACAGATTTTTTTTTAATTTACCTGATACTACGGCGGCGGCGTGATAGATGTATCAAAAGATGTCATGAACATTGGATTCACTAATTTACGGCCTTGAGACCTATGAAAGTATTTTTCTACATAAACATCAAAGGCTGCGAAAATACAGTTAAAAGTTTTTCGGATATTACAGAATGACTATAAAATCATTCGATAATTTACTACGACTTGTTGGTTGGGCTATTACCTATCAAGATACGAATTGGAGAAAATAATTTTAGCTGGAGAGAGACGCGAAACGCGAATTTTATTCCGCAGTACGGACATAGCCATATTTACTTTATACTGCACAAAATATTCGCGCGGAAATAAATTGCACCGCTTCGCGTTCACAAGTCATATTTTTCCCCGCGAGTTTTTTACTGCCAGTGCGGCTACTCCTATAAGATTCACAGATTTTTTCCCGCGCGAGTTTTTTTACTGCCAGTGTGGCTACTCCTATAATATACTATGTGTTATAGAATTGCGAGAAAAAAATCGCGCGGTGAAATATCGTAGTGCGGACAGGGCCTATAATACGTTTTTAGTTACCTAAGACCATAGAGCAACACTGGCCACAGGCGGATCGGAGGGGAGTAGCCATACGCAGGCGTTTCCCTCTGTCAATGTATATATAAGTCCACACGGTCCTACGCGTACAATAAAACTAGTTGCAGCCGTAATGCTCACTAAATCTAGTTGCACGACTGAATCAACGTCCTACAAAAATGCCGAATTGTTCAGTTTTTTGTCACAAAAAGAGATCTGCCACGTCAAAGTTACAAAAGCATGGCGTTACCTTTCATATATAATTATTTTTAATCACGTTACTGCTATTTACTTCTTTTTAATAAATTGTTATGTGTGAGTTTCGTAGTGACAGACGATTGTTTTTGTGTGCGCAAATTTCTGTGAAAATAACAGACAGTTCTGTATCGGGGAAAAACGCTATGGCTCGTGTTGCTCAAGACTGATGTTTAACTTAATATAATATATCAAATATTTTTCATTTTCTATCCCTGTTTAATTTAGATTGTATAATAATTTTTATTATAATAAGTACCTTCGCCATCATGAAACGTGTTCATGTTTCATGATTGGTTAATAAACCAGCGATGAAATGTTCTTCTTGCACTGGTTACCGATGTTGATATCGCGTACTTCTCTTGGTTTGTCAAGTAATATTCACCGATGCACTAAGAGGTTACAAAAAAGAAAGTTAGAAAGCGGCTAACAATTGTAGAATTTATAAATATATTCCTATGTACATATTATGAATTATTTCAGGTCGTTTGGATCGCATACTTCAAAGATGACGATGGAATTTTATTTAGATATTTTCGGTTCAAGTAAATAATTCAAAAAAAATATAACTGAAAATTTAGAAAGATGTACAAAGTATTATATTAAGTATAACATATTTTAAATCACTAAACCAAGCCCAATAATGTCCACATTCATTGTGTTTTGCTGCTGTGGGTTTTATTTATAACGTGCTACGACGAATATTATGAGGCTTTAGTGGAAAGTGTGGTGCTTATGTCTTTACTTTAAAATGGAAACTTGCTGACTCTGTTAGACTACAGTCACATGAGTTGCCGCTGTTGCCGAGCATCCATCAATACATGAGGAAAGTAATTAAAAAAATAATCCAATTAATATATGGACTATCTAGTCAAACTATATGTTGAACAGTGTTTTAAAATTATTTTTGTAACAAGTGACTCATTGACTTTCTAATCAGTTGAGAGAAATGGCTGAAAGCCTTATCTAAAGTAAATCGAAGGTCGGAAGATTGATAATCCTGCTAAATTATGCTTCCTTTATTCCATTTTGTGTTTTGACTTTTGATTATATCAACAGATATACCGTGGCCGTAGTGTAAAGGTTTAGATTTGTGGTCATTAACTCTTAGAGTATTTACATACATACGTATGCATTAATTAGTCGTTATAGATATATTCTAACGTCAATTTATATTAAATCTATGCTGGTCTACTAACATAAAGATTTATCTGTCGGATAAATTTGCTTGATGTATAGTCTGTTAATGTATAGCAAAACACAGATTTACCTGCCCTATACTTGCCGTTCGTACTCAAAACCAATAAATTGAGTACAATGCTGACAATTCGATCATTATTTGCGCAGACGTTTCCGCATAGTGTCAACGTAAATACGTCTTTTTTCATATCTACCTTCCGCATTTTACTTAATGTACTACCTAGACTAATTAAAGTATTTCGTCCCTCCTACGGCACGGATCACGTCTGAAACGCGTCCGTCGGGTAAACCTGTACATGTGTGAGATGTTACTGGGATAACAGAACTGTTTATAATTGATGACCATAACAAATAATTAAATGACTTATGTATACCTTTTTGTGTAACGAACGATTAAAAATTGTTATGGCTTCAAGACATTTTGCTTCAGCCGATCGGAAAGAAATTCGTCGTCGATGATTCGGTCCGTTCTTCGTTGTTTGCGCCGCTCAAGTGTAAGAAGGTGGTACTGAGATGCGCCCGCCCAGAGATGAGAACAGTATTCTTACGTGAAGCCGAACCTATGCCGTGTAAAATTGTTATAGAAAGTACGTCTCGTTCTACTGAGGACACCAAGTTTTTTAACACCAAGTTATTTTACCACTTCTTTAGAGGCCATATTACTAAGTGACTGCGGTACTGTACATCACTCGATATGTCAACACCGAGGATTCCAATATATATATTTTTACAGAACTGAAGTGACAAAATAATTTATAGTTCACGTGATAAGTGGCTACTGCAGTCCATAGACACCTGCAGCCAATTTCAAACAAAGAAGGCTTCAGCCAGAGAAATTGACGTTGCTCCTCGTTTTCACCTCTGACGATTAAGAAAGAATGCCTCATAGCCTGTACTTATACTGGCTCTCAACATCCTTCAGACAGGAACACAAGCACTAACACAAGCACTGCTATTTGGCGGAAGAAATAGGTAAGAAGGTTGTACCAACCCAGACGGATGTGAGTCCTACCAACTGGACTAGACTGCTGAGGAGAGTGCCCTCAAAAAAGGAGATATAACGAAGGGTTTTATTTCAAAGGCAAACGTGTGCGTTGTGAACCAGTGTCTTTTGAGAATCAAACTGGACTAGATTTAATCAATCCCAATCCGGGACTGTTTGAGATAAATACCTGACTTCAGACCAAGACTTACAGCACGCACTGTTCCTGAAAAAAAATTCGCACGGCCGGTGTATAGAGTATCGTCAGTATTATCATCTGCATAAAAATTAATGTTTCTTATTGGCAATATTAAACTGATATGCAGAAGAAACAGGGTAGTTAGGCGAGAGCATGAGGTGTTATGGAACACCAGCATTCACAGGTTTGGAGTCAGTCAAAGCAGCCTGTCGCTTCTTTTCAGCGGCAGATTAAAAGAAAATGTTATATAACCTGCATAAACAGAAATCAATCTCTATTTGAATAATAATTTTTATTTAATATTATCCTAAATAGACTAGTGAAAAATTTCTTGGCGTGTTTTTTAAACGTTACCTCCACACTAGGATTTTCTCCTGTATCGCGGGGCAGTTTACATACATAGATTTCACAAGGACAAACATCCAGACACAGAACAATTATTTGTAGGCCATACAAATACTTGTTCCGTGCGGGATTCGAACCCGCGGCCCTTAGCGCTGCAACTCATTGCTAAGCCACTGCGCCACGGAGCCGTCATATTTCTTTTTATATATTTTGAATCGCTATATTATTACTTTCTTGTTTTATCAGTTTCACTGTAACTTTTTTGTAAACGGTGAATTTCTGGATTTAAAGAAAAATTACTCATCAATCAATTACCGGAGGCTGATATTGCATCCGGTACACATCACTAGTCCAGGCCATTCGTATTTCATCAGCATTACACGAAAAGTAACTTGCTGCTGCTTTGCTAGATGCTAAATAGGTCCAGCGTGACGAGCAAACAATCTCTATATATAAAAATCAATTGCTGTCCGTTAGTCTCGCTAAAACTCGAAAATGGCTCGACCGATTTTGATGAAAATTTTTGTGTGTGTTAGACCGGTAGATGGTGCTGTTGTCGAGATCGAGAAATTACCCGTGCGTAGCCCGGGCGGATCGCTAGTAAGTAATAATTATTGACGTACGTCTAGCGTACTAGTTGTCGTATTTCATCGTGCATCGTGCATGAACTTAGCGGGACATACAGCTAGATGGACCGTGTCTAAGCCGCTAAATGAAGTTCCATCGACCAATTTAAAAAAGCCAAGAGTTAGAAATTAGAATAATTTACTTCTATTGTAAAAACAGATTGCCAACATATAGCGACCTACCATTACACAGGTACAAATCTACACGCAGATGTGCGAGAACCTTGAGGGTTCATTGCCAACGCTGATCGATATTTTGCCTATTAGTTACTAGAGAAACACTAAATAGATGCAAACATTCCCCGACAGACCTAGATACTATGGAGATAAGAGCCTCTATTTCAAGTGTAAACAGTCAAAACCTCTGATCAATTTGAGTTTCAAATCGTTAGTGTATCAAAGTAAGTTGTATGAAAGGAATGTATTGTGGTTAAAATTCATATACCTACAATTTTAAAAGTGTTACACGTGTGTGTGTATGTGTAAAAATAAAAGTAAGTAAAAACCGATTGATTTTTTCAGTGATTATACTATATTTATAATAGTTACATATGAGAGATGCTTAAAAATATATAGGTAAACTTATATTACTACTCATAATATTTGTTTCCTTGTATGATATGTATGTATCGTATGATTTGGATACTATCCTATGTCGCGATTGCAAAGCCAGCTGTGGCAAACAAATGGAAAGAAATCGTGTTCCATAAATAATTGAAATGTTTACTGTATCTAGTAATACTTGAATGAAAAATATTTCCGTTCATTTTATTGAAGTTCTAAAAAGAAGCTTTTATTTGGCCCACCTTTATATAATGGTAATTTAAGCAATCCGTTATATTGTAGCTTGTAATGACGCCCGAGTAATTTGGGAAATAAAATTTGATTCGTAATAAGAGAAACATGGCTCTTGAAATTTTAACTTTATGAACGCTTTATATCGTTTGAACGCTAGCAAAGAGCACGTTGTTAACTCGAAACAAGATTTTAATGTTTACTGTACAACGTGTTCGCGTATTTGCACTGTTAAAGACTAATCAAACAATGAATAACTCACAAACAAACTTGCGATGATTAATTTGTTAATCATTACGCGTTTTGAACTGATTAAATTCGGCTTCTCTCACAATTTTGTAAAATACGTGAAATTAGTTAGTGTAATCACATAGTGGTGGGATCAGCCTTTCTGTTTGCTCTGTCCAACACATCATCTTCAGTTAACTTGCAGGTGCTGAGATCTTTGTTGACCAAATTTATCCAACTCATTTTCGGTTTGCACCGTCTTCGAGGCCCAGGTATATTCAGACAAGGCCTTTTTCCAATGTAGCTACCAACGCAACCTGCTTTTCTGGAGCTTTTCGACGAAGTCGTGCACACCGATATTTTGACCGAAATTTGTCGAGTCTTGTAAGTCGGCACATCTACCGAAGCATCTTCATTTCTGTCATTGCATGGCATGGACATTGTCCTGTGTTACGGCCCACGTTTCACTTCTGTACGTAAAAACTGGTTTGATTATTGTCTTGTAAATCATTTCCTTGAGTTTAATGGGTATTTTTGGGTCACAGGTTACGCCAGTTACTTACCGCCATTTCAGGCAGGCAATTGCAATAGAATGCTCTTTGCGTCCACTCCCCCTGAAGTGTGGACCATGGCGCAGGGACTTTCGTACTCGTCGCACTTGGAAACTTATTGGCCATCGATGGTGAATGGCTCACCGGCAGTATAAATTTCGTTGCACACCATGTATCGAGTCTTCGCAACACCCAACACCAAGCCGCTTGCACATTTCAAGGGCATTTGCTAGTTTTTCATGTTGATCATCAGTATTATTATCAGGATATTGTACATATGGCTACATCCTCTGTGTAATGAATGTCCAGGAAGACAAGATATTTGGTAAATCTTACTTATACGTTTTCATTAATTAAAATATATGGATATTAAATTGCGATAAGTAATAAATATTGTAGCAATTATAGGTACTAAGATTTTTCGTGTTCCGCAACGGGGAACATTTATGAAATGTCCTTCGTTCTGTCTGTATGTTTTTCTTTTTAGAGTCTATTCTTTTAAATTATTATTGAGGATTATTATTTGAATTTTTATTATTGCCTTATTGCAACTGTAATATTTTTAATAGCAGATTATATAGCAGAATGTAACCTTGTGCACAAACTTTAAAATTATATTTTTTTTGTAAAAATTTAAGGTTTTAATTTAATACAATCTATCCAATTGATGCCCAACTTCAGTATTAGACATAGACTCCTAATTTCTATTTCCTGCTATTAAAAATTACAGAAGAACACAAAACTCTCCGATCACACTCTTAATCTCATGGTTGTTAGACGGGAGATGAAGCTGCAGTCTTCAGCAGATTTGACAGCATACAGGCAACTGAACAGACAGATCTCCAAATGCATGCGGCGGGACTTGCGCAACTTCAATACAGCTCGTATTGAAGAAGCGATCGAGCGGAACCAGGGCTCCAAAGTCTTTGCCAGAGATCTGTCTGCCAGAAAGAGCCAACTGTCGAAGCTGAAGACCGATTGTGGTAGCATCGTTTCGGGACACCTGAGATTTTGAGTGAGATTGAGAGGTTCTATGGGCAGCTGTACACGTCATCGTTGGAGCCACGCGCAAGTGTGAGTAACGATCCAAGAGCAAGTCTTATCCGACACTATTCCGATGATATCCCGGACGTCAGTCTGAGCGAGATTAGAATGGCTCTCCAGCACCTTAAAAACGGCAAGGCCCCAGGTGAGGATGGAATTACAGCGGAGCTTCTGAAAGCGGGTGGAAAACCGGTACTTGAAGTCCTTCAGAAGCTCTTTAATTCCGTTCTCCATGGTGGCACTACACCAGAGGCGTGGAGCAGAAGTGCGGTGGTCTTGTTCTTCAAGAAAGGCGACAACGCTCTCTTGAAGAACTACAGACCGATTTCCCTTCTGAGCCGCGTCTACGTGCTGTTTTCGAGAGTCATTACGAATCGTCTCGCATGCAGACTCGACGACTTCCAGCCTCCCGAACAAGCCGGTTTCTGAAAAGGCTTTAGCACCATAGACCACATACATACTCTTCGGCAAATTGTACAGAAGACCGACGAGTACAATCTGCCACTTTGCCTTGCGTATGTGGACTATGAGAAAGCCTTGATTCCGTCGAAATTTGGGCGGTGCTGCAGTCCTTCAGCGGTGCCAAGTGGACTGTCGGTATATCGAGGTGCTGAAGTGTTTGTACAGTAGGGCTATGATGGCTATCCGAGTACAGAACCAGAGTACGAAATCTATCCAACTGCAGAGGTGTAAGACAGGGTGACGTAATATCCCGAAACTCTTCACCGCTGCATTGGAAGACGTTTTCAAGCTACTGGACTGGAAAGGATACGGTATTAACATCAATGGCGAATACATCACTCACCTTCGATTTGCCGACGATATAGTCCTTATGGTACAATCGCTGGAGGATCTAAGCACTATGCTCATTGACCTCAATAGTGTCTCCCAACGGATAGGTCTCAAGATGAACATGGACAAAACAAAATCATGTTTAATGTCCATGTCACACCTATGCCGGTAGTTTTTGGGAGCACTAAGCTCGAAGTAATTGACAAGTATGTTTACCTGGGATAAATAGTTCGACTAGGTAAGTCCAATTTCGACCGAGAGGTCAATCGATGGATTCATTGCGGCTGGGTAGCGTTCGGGAGATTACAACACATCTTCTCATCAGGCATACCTCAAAACCTCAAAACAAGATTGTTCAACCAGTGCGTGTCGCCAGTGATGACATACGGAACTGAGACGTGGTCCTTCACTGCTGGCCGTATGAGGGAGCACAATGTCGCTCAGCGAGCTATGGAGATGGCTACGCTCGGGGTTTCTCTGCATGATAGACTTAAAAAAGAGGATATCCACAGTAGAACCAGAGTAACCGACATAGCCCAATGGATTAGTAAGCTGAAGTGGCAATGGGCCGGCCATATAGCTCGAAGAACCGACAACCGATGGGGAAGAAAGGTTCTCGAGTGGCAGCCTCGTACCGGCAGGCGAAGTGTAGGCGTCCCCACTAGATGGAGTGACGACCTGGTAAGACCTGCAGGAAGTCAATGGATGCAGGTGGCTCGGGACCGTGCTTTGTGGCATTCCGTGGGGAGGCCTATGTTCAGCAGTGGACTTGTGAAGGGCTGTAATGAATGAATGAATGAAAAAATTACATGGCATAGGTAATATTATTTAGTTCAATTCAATATTATGTTTAAATATAGCTACGTTTTTTAATATTATCTACCTTAATTGCTATTGAATTGTAAGTTTTTTTTTTCTTTATGTAGATACGGAAAATTCAATGAATAGATTATTATTAGTCTCTATATCAGCAGATTTCATCACGAAGAGCATTTCGCTAAGTTGCAATTTTCATTTTGGCTAAGAAAGCATATACATTCTCTAATATAAATGGCCTGCAAATAATATCCTAGATTATGTATATATATATATATATACTTTTTAGCGGGAATTTCAAACCTTGTGTTCTGTAACTTTTAAACTTTTTGTTTATTTAAGACAAATTTGAGTAATTTTGGATCGAGCCTCACAAACCTATTGGGTTAATTCCCATACATTTGAGAGGTTACACCAAAATTGCTCGAATTTACTTTAGAGGAGTATGCGGGACAAAATAAAACTAAAAATAGGTATAGTTATGTAATTTTATTTTTTGGAAGAGATTGTTTTATACACTATATATTATTATTTATGTTTTTTATTGCTTTTGCAGATAATATTTCAATGCGTAATATTGATTTATAACATATGTTATCGTGAGAGTTATTCTTCACACACAATTTAAATCAGCGAAATTCTCACGGTGAAAACTTAACTCAGCCCAAATACATGATCTGAAACAGATAAAATTCGAGTTAATATAGTAATAATCCTTACAAATAACGATCAATAAATTCAAAATGCTTAAAGACTTACCAAAATATTGTCAAAAGTTTTTCTTCTTCTATTGTAGGAAACCTGCAGAAAGTGATGAGATGATTTTGTGCTTTTTGTTTGCACAACGCTTAATTTATTTCGATTCTGATCACACATCGTGCATAAGAATTTTAAATAATAAATTAATTTATAGTCAATATCTCATACAGAGTCAACATCTCACAAAAAATCTTTACACACACAATCGCGAAGTAATGCAAAATGAAGTATTCTGAACCGATAATAACTGAATTTAAGCAAAACGCAATAACAAATATTAAAATCTAAACTCTAAACCTATTAAATAAATTTGAATCAATTTCAGAAAATATTTTCAATGTGAAAGACGTTGACAAACAAGTGTCATTTTTTTCTTCTTTTAATTCATGGCTTCTTGTGATAGAATTCTGCTTATATTCAATAATTAAATTTTAAATAATTAATAGGTGAAGTAATTGTGCAAATCTCAGAGTAATATTTATGTAATTATACTCTAATGAGCAACCAAAAAAAAAAAAGTTTTACACAGAATTAACATTTTCAGTTTCTTCCGATTTAATGTGTATTTTGTACTTATCTAAATAAAATATATACCAAAGAGAATATAATAATCACTACGTTTTAATTTATTGCGTTGCTCCTTAAGAGTAAAACGTAGTGATTATATGCTCTTTGCATATGAGTATCGCATTGTACTATCATGTGATGAAAAGCAAAAGGTATTCCGTGCGGAATGCAACCCTTTGTACCTATTATGAAATATTTTATGAAATGGCCGTCGTTGTCCTAAAAGCTGTTCTGGTTTACGTGTAAAAGCAAAAATATTTAAAATTTTAAAGTTATTAACGTAAGGTTATAAACAACATAAGTTTAATATATAAACGTTTATGAATATACCGTATACCATTCTATGACTAACAGACTTAATTCATCTTATAAATTTTTATAATTTTTCATTAGCACAAAACAATAATTACTTATAATTTTTTTTATAACGTATTTTAGTATTAATGAACTGATTAGAACAAAAAGAGCATGGTAATTTATTATTTTTGCTTCCAAGGGCAAACTTTTGTTTACTTTTTTTTAATTTAATTCATTACTAGCTGTTCCCCGCGACTTCGCCCGCGTGGAATTTATAACGGTTAGATTTCATGGGTTTTGATTTTTTCGCGCGGAACTCTAATTATTTTTCTATAATAAAAGTAGCCTTAGTTACTCTTTATGACATCAGCTATCTGCCAGTGAAAGTCTCGTCCAAATCTGTTCAGCCATTTCGGAGATTAGCCGGAACAAGCAGACAGAGAGATAGACCGACAGACAGACAGTTTTTTGTTATAAGTACCGTATATAATTTCAAATGCGTTTAGTAAAAAGATGTTATTTTGACATTACAAACAGACAATTCAATTTATGCCTACCTACATCTTTTTTAAATTTCGTTCATAGTAATATTCACAATATCACAACTATAACTTTGAAAGATTTTAACAACTTAAACTCTAATTTATAACAGAGAGAATGTCACCGTTATAGCAATTGTCGATAATTTAGTGCTGTTTGAAGATAAACAGGGCTAAAAGTCACGTAATACGCAAGTTCAAACGTCGTCTTAAATGTATGGTCCAGCCATATGTTCTCGTTTTTTTTATTTTATTTTTATAGAATAAGGGTGACAAACGGGCATACAGCCCACCTGATGATAAGTGGATGCTGTAGACCATAGACATTTACATCTATCCTCGATTAAGAATCAAAATGCATATGCGTTGATGCGCACTCAGGTTCGCTACACTGACCGTACGAAACACAGCAGCATTAAGCTGCTATTTTACGCAGGTATTCTGCAAGAGCGTGATCCTGCCCCGATCGAGTTGACCCATTCATGCTGCAGCCATAATATAGCAGCAGCATGGCTCTACCAACTATAGACTTTTTTTATAGGAGAGGGGTCAAACTAGCATGCGGCTCACCTGATGATAAGTGACTACCGCTGCCCATGAACAACTGCAACACCAGGGGAATTGCAGATGCGTTTCCGGCCTTTTAAAAAGGAGTAGGCTCTTTTCTTGAAGGTCCCTAAGTCGTATCGGTCCGGAAAAATCGCTGGTGGTAATCGATTCCACAAGGATACCCTTTGTGGGTGGAATTTCATAAAATCCGTTCTTGGTAATTTTTAACATGCCAAAAAGAATATTCTGGCCAAGTTTTATACACATAAGAGCTATTACTTGAAAAAAAAAAGTGATTTTTTTTAATCACGATATCTCTGGCATCATAAAGCCTTGAAATTTGGTACGAATATTCCTTTCACCGAGAAAAGTCAGCTAAGAACGGATTTCATGAAATTCCACCCGCAAAAGGGGTTGCGCGGGTGTTAATTTAAAAAAATTACATTAACCCCCTTGCAGGTGGAATTTCGTAAAATCCGTTCTTAGCTGACTTCTACTCGGCGAAAGGAATAGTTCCAGAGATATTGTGATGAGTCAGTACATTGGTGGAAATCTCTTATATATATATATAGATAAATCTGCCGTGACCCTGACGCGAGCGACATGAAACTGTTTGCTTATTAAAGGAAAAGTTTAATTGGTTTTCCTATTTATTAATAACTCAACGTTTGTATAAGTGAAAACCGAAGTTCTTGTTTGATGTCGTACTGGATATGTAGATTAGTTTTTGCGGATATTCAAATAGAGAGATTTTTCATGACGAAGATGATTAAGGGTGATAGCTGTGGAGGCGGTCATTGAGATGATGACATGAATGGTGTTGACGCATGCGCGCATGCTCTGCTTGCTGTGAGATATAAACGCGCGGCACGATCCCAACGCCGCACAACTTTGGCGCGCCCAATCGTTCCCACTCAGAACTTGAGAACGGCACGCGAACTCACTTCAGTATCGAAATAATTTACTTTTCATCCGCAACTATCTATAGTGGAGTGTCATAGTTTAACTTAGTGGAAACTTTTTAATTGCTTATATCTTAATCTCACGATCGATTAAACTTTCCGCGCTTCGATTGTATTTCAACGTTTCAGCGGTAAGTTGTTTAATTATTTTATTAAGTATAATATTAAATTAAGAAAGTTGTAAACAATATATTTAAATTCATAACATTTTTATAAAAGGTCACATAACATAATATAAATTATTATAATACTTTAAGACTTTTATGAATCCTTAAAATTTAATTCAGTCAATTTTATTTCTGAAACAATTCCAAAATTAATGTAAATTTAATGAAAAAAATCAATTAAAATATGTATACCAACCTCGTCAACAAGCGCTTCGTAAAAATAAAGAACTGTTAAGAACTAATCGTCTCCCTGTCACAGACGTTCTTGGCAGATACTTAATAATATATCTTAAAAATATAATATATAAAAACCTTCCCTCTGTAATTTTTTTACGGTATACATATAAAATTTATTAATAATTCGATCAAATTGCCACTTATCGGAACCAGATTTTGTAATTTTTTTTGGTACTAAATCACGAAATGAGGTACTAAATAATGTCATTTTAATTCTAGAATATGGGATTTGTTAATTACTTTACAGAATACTCTACCTATCAAATAAATCCTCCATCCATAGCTATGAACCATCGTCCCTATAAAATATATGATCTCAAACGGTCAAGTCGTTCAGAAGTTAAATAATCAGAAGCTAAATATACTTGCTGATCTGGCAGACGTTCTGCCTTTCCGATTGGCGGCGCGATGATGAGCTTCCTCCGAATTCATTTCGGACTTTTTACGCTGTAAATATAAAATTAATTAATAACTCAACTACCATCTAATGAATCCTAGCATAGCTATGAACCGTCGTCTCGACAAAATAAACATAAAATTGTGATAATACGACATCAATTGGTCAAGACGTTCAAAAGTTACACGATTACTAACAGACGCATCAAAGATCTAATATTATTTTACTATAAATCCATACCCTGGCTTAGTCTGTACATTGAATATTTTAAAAAAATGTGAAAAGAAGTCTTAAAAGACTTCTTTATCGTTAAAGAAGCCAAAACATATTTCTTTTTAATTTTCGACAGTCAGTCTCTTTGACACAATAAATAGGCTCTGAAAATACTGAAAGGATTTTAATAAAATTTGATATGGTTGATTTCGCGCTATATCTATAACACAAGATTATGATCTACCGCCGGACGTCGGCAAGTAAGAGCGGACCATCGTCATCAAATACTTACTAGGTGATAGTACTCTTTTTCTGATTAGAAGTCCGTCTGGAGTAATCACCGGCAGTGAGGCGATAAATCTAAATCCTCAGAGGTGACAATCTTTAGCCTTCTTTGTTTGAAGTTGGCTGCAATGGTCACTTACCATTGAGTGGCGTATAAGTTCGTTAGTCATTTAATTTATAAAAAAAGTGCGCATTCGCGCCCTGCACGCAGGCAGCATAGCAGGAAGTGGAGGCATGAATTCGCGTGAGGACACACGCAGTTGACGGTTGGCTCACAAAGTGATATCTAATGTCGAATTTTTAAACGCATTGTCTGCACACCTCCCACCGCACAAATTTATCTTAAAAATCGATATGCTTATAAGTACTATTGAGAAACTTAAGCCCACCAAAGTTATGTAACGGCACTATAGGTCCTAACGTAGTGTAGGGCTGGGGACATGTCTTAGTGCCTCGAATTTCATTCATACGCTATGAGTCAAATTCATCAATTTTCCTTTCCGCTTTAAGCGTGTAAAATTTCTTGTCGGCGTCTGCTATGCAATGACAATTAATTAAACTCAGGGACAGATTTTGCACACATCGGGCGTGGATCTTACTTACCACTAGCTGTAGCCACGGTCAGTTGCTTTATCACAAGTGTAAGTGTAAGTACTCCAGGCAGGCAGGTAGGCCATTTTTGGTAAGGTAATCTGGCTGAGGCTTTATAAAACGACTAAAAATATAAGTTGGAAACATAACGAGATATTTACAATATATTTGCCTACGAAATTGCATTATTGTGATGGGCAGTTGACATAAAAAAATATTAATCAAAATATTTACCTAAGATATTACTTAAACACATTCTTGCGATTTTATGGCCAGATTGTTGATGACCGTGCTATAGAAGTATGACGCACGAGAATCGATGAACTCCTTAAAGGTGTTCTTTACTGCTTTTCCGGAATTGAAATTTTTGCCTATCAAAATTAACTAAACTTTGCAAAAAATGATAGTCTGTTGGCCAAGATCCGGGGAATATGGTGGATGAGAAAAGGTCTCTGGCTTTAGCTCTTGTATACAAAAAAAAGTAAAACTTCTTAAAAAATTAATTATAAAGTTTTATCGATTTGACTCGAATTATCTAATATTGTTTGACACTCAAATCAACATCTGACGCTAGGTCAGCCGTAGTTTGAAACGGACCGCTTCTACTATTGCCTTCAGTTCATCATCAACCACCTTTTTCCCCGGTTGGCCATGAGGTTTATTTTGTTAGGTCAAAACTTCCCGAACCAACGCAACTGAGTCGATAACGCACTGTTCGTTCTTAAGCAGTACTAGGTCCGTATACGTAATTGATATAGCGCACCGTTTGTCACAAATTTTTTCTACGTCGAATTCATATTCCAAAATAACACGTGTTTACCTAGAGTCAATGGTTATAAATATAGCGATATGGAAGAAAACAATACAAAGAAACAAATGAATATCTAATTATAATAAAGGAATACCTTATTATATACAATATTTATTTGAACTGACAATTCTAAGTCAAAACATTGCTATTAATTTTTTTTATAAAATACGGGTGCCCAACGAGCGCACAGTCCGCCTGATGGTAAGTGGATGCTGTGACCCACAGACATCTACATCAACATCACCCCTGAGAACTAAGATGGAATGCCTAGAAACTGATCATACGAAATACAGGAGCATTAAGTTGCTTTAATATGCTGATATTCTGTTCATCTCCGGTCGAGCCAACCCATTTGTGCTACAACCATAATATAGCTGCAGCATGGCTCTACCACTTATAAAAATTTTAATTGGCGAGCTCAGCAAAACGGCAATTTACGTAAAGACCTAAAGTTGTTTTGTGTAAATGATTAAGGGCTTTCTGTCGTACATTAATTAATAAATAATTAGTTTTAGCGACCTATCATTTCATATTTTTATTCTCCAAGGTCTATTATACATATAATAATTAACGAGACCGCGAACGTATTCGCGGGTACAGCTAGTTTTAACATTAAGATATGAAGAACGCATTCATTGAAAATCTTTACTTTGTTAGTTTAGTTATAAGTTATGTTGATATTATTATCAATAAATATTGCAAGGTTTATACTCGTAAGTTAAATTATTAACTATTTCTTGAGGACACAATAAATTACTTATACAAATTAATATTATGTACTATTGCTAATATGTACGGACAGTATGACATTTTCAGTATGCAATAGCAACTTACCATTGGGTGGACTGGTAGCTCACAATTTGCGTCGGCACAAACATCACCAAAAATGCCTACATTAAAAATATTAATTGAATTTAATATTTCCACTGTCCCACTAGTTCAGAAAATGTCTTATATTTCAGAAGAACTAAACTTTAAGTAGAAAATGAAAACTGACTTCAAAGTATTAAAATAATAAAATAATTTCCACGTAGCAGCATCTGAAGTCGGTGCTAAGACATAGTGTATAGAAGAATAATAATTAAAGCCCCGACTTCAGAAGCTGTTCTGTAGTAATTATTTTATTCTTAGGAAATTGTTTCATTGATTTGGAGTCGGCTTTTACTTTTCAACCGACTTCAAAAAGGAGACGGTACTCAATTCGACTGTATGTTCTTTTTTTATGTGTTTTACCTCATAACTTTTTTCTAGGTGAACCGATTTCGATATTTTTTTTTGTTTAAAAGCTGGTGCTTCTCATGTGGTTCCATATAAATTTGATCAAGGTCTGACTAATAGTTTTTGAGTTATTCTTAATAATTTATATTGAAGTCGGTTGTACAAAATTTTTAATTTTAAATTATTATTAAAAGTTTTAATTATATGAACCTTTTGTCAAAGAAGTTTCATAACAACTAGAATGTCGTCTAATTCCCTTATTTTTCCACCCTTAGGAGTAGAATTTCTTCTCCGAATCAATAAACGGCCACACCTGACTGAAATATAACCTATCTCATAATAAATAAGAGTTTAAAAAAACTTAAACAACACGCATTGATCATGAGCTATGATAATCCTGATAATTATTTTATTTTATCCCGGTGATCATAATCAGGATAACAGGATAAAGTTATTAAATTATTGTATTATCATCGGTCCTCGATACGAGTGCAAATTTTCAAGTCAATCGACCGCCTACAAGTTGGTGAAAATTACATTAAAAGATTCCGTTAAATATGTAGATAGATAGATAGATACATGCGAAGCTAATAAAAGCTTGTTAAAAAAAAACATTAAAACGGTTTAAAATCGACGAAAATATCACGCTATACATGCACAAAAAATGTCATACAGTCGAATTAAGAAAATTCTCCTTTTTTACTCTTTTGAAGACAGTTAATAATAAAATTCCCGCAGTATTCCTTAATATTGTACTTACTTTTTTATTTTGTTTGGAGTGTTGCTTGCATGTTTTAATAAAAGGAGAACTTTTTATAAAGATTTTCTAATTATTTTCATCATCAATATCATCATCATCACAGCCCTTCACAAGTCCACTGCTGAATATCGTCCTCCTCCAAGGGCCCACACAACAAGCCAACATAGTGACCACGGAGACTCGAGGCCATAAGTATTCAAAAAATACATTCAAATTTTAATCTATTTCGGACGTGTATTACGTAGAGACGAAGTAGAGAAAATCTATCTCATACAAACTAGAGGGAACTTAATCAAAGGGGATCGTCGTATGTGTTATTTCTAGTACCCGTACTTTATTACTACGTAATATGATATTTCACATCATTCCTTCCTTCAAACGATTGTAGAAACATAGTGAGTGTTGAAACTGTAATGTTATTTGCGAAGTAAGTTTATCTGTGTATAGTAACAGTAACAAGTAGTTGGTTAAAGTTTATAGGATAGGAATGCTATTGTACAAAATGAGACCCGGGGTAACAATGGCTGGATTTGTATATAATATATATACAAGATAATGTAGATAGTGTTTAAATAATTATTGTATGTTTCTGCTTAACTAGCTTTCTGTTTGTCACCGTAGGAGCCATTACCAACGGTCGCCGACTAAAAGGTCAGTTAAATATGAACAGCACAGTCGTATTTTTCGTACCCAGCAAACCTATATATCATGCGATGTGCTTTGGGTTTGACTTGGGATAGTAAATTTCCGATTTTATTGATCATACACGAGCATGCACATACTACCTTTCGCCCTGCGGTGTTACCTGCGTCCAATTTGTATCGTCCAGACAACCACGCGTATTATGAGACCGCATACAACGGAGAGCTCAAGCTATCACATGAGAACTTTCCCATATTTTGATTTTCATATTTATAAGGCCTTTTGAAAAGTGTAAAGCACTATAACAATCTTTCTCTTCGTACTCCAGTAAATTCATCCGCTTTTTTCATTAAATAATGTTTTGTTGTCTGTACGCTTGTGGAACGCCTTGCTACAAGATATTCGCTGCGGTTAATGCCTTTTTCTTTCAAAAATCTATTTAAAGCTTCTAGTCCTTTCTTGTATCTATTATACTTTCCTCGACTGTCATCATTTTGTGTTTTTATTTATTTTGTAACTTAATTGTATGATATAATATAATATTTCATTCAATATAGAATTACATAACAATAATACTTCTGCAAGTCATTATTTTATTCACCACTGGTTTGGAAAATACCGTGGGAAGAACCAGCAAGAAACCCAGGGGACCCGGGAAACCCGGTATTATTTTAAGACATAAAATTTAACAATGATAATGTAGAAATATGCATATGAATAATAATAGGACCAGCATGGTAGCAATCATTTAATTCCCAGGGGTTATTTTCATTCATGTATTGCTTAATATTCGAAGAACCCTTTTTATACACTTTTTATATGAAATTTTTAAACTTGTTGATTGACATCAATGTTCGTTATTTTCTGGGATTTTGTCTTAAAAGCGTACAGTTATTATACTCTTTGGCGTATACATTGCCGAATAAATTAATTACTAATTCTGTGGAGTCTAGTAACTGTCATTACAAGCTTTGTTTGTTCTTAGTAGTTAAAGCTTGGACAATGTAAGATAATTTGTTAAAGATTTAAAGTATGAATATCTTTATTCTTTACGAAACTATTTATGTCCTTATGTACATATATTACTTATTAATTTTCATAAATAATTACGTAAATGATTTCTCGGAAGGAAGGAAGACTTTCTCAGAAAACCGGCGTAAAATAGTAGCATTATACCGGATTGGTTATAAGTGACAAGGATACAAGAGTGACTAGTAACCAAGTATTCCATGGTATTGGACATAATCTCACACGTTTCGTGAAACTGGCCTTACTTAAGTTCTAAAGCTAAATTTCCATAATAACGAAGAAAACTCATATTAAAATGAAGTATGATCACAAAGTGAGAAGAGTTTTAAGCGAACATTTAAATGCGGTGTACTGCAAGATAATGTTAGTTTTAAACTGCATGAAGTAAAACTGTAAGATTCTTATTCCTTACTTTAGGCGGTTTTACGAAATCAAGACTACGGTTCCACTTTGGTCCAGTGTTGAGTGAGGAACTTTTTCTAAAGAATGAACTAATTGCTTACCTTCAAGGAGGTTTTATTTCATGTTTAATTTCCGTGATTAATTACTTTAAATAGAGATTTTTATATTTGTTGTTTTTTTTTGTATACACAATGCCTGCACCGCATTTTTGTTGACTTACCTAAATTGTAATGAAAATTTTCAACATTTTAATATAATCAGTAGTTTTTATGAATTATTTATGTTATTTTCATCATCATTATAGTCCACTACTTATATACATAACATTACTGTACACTCATCACAAGTTCACTGCTGAACATAGGCCTCCTCCAAGGAATGTAAAAATTTCGTTTTGGTAAAAGATACATTTTATCTTCAGAATAAGGTGATTAAATGAATATTAAAAGTGAGAGAACATTCATACATTACATTAAAATTTAATACAAAGAAACAAAAACCATAATATAAAAGTTTTACAAGCAAAACTACGTTATAGAAACAAGTGCTTACGATGATTTACGTTGATGTTTAACTAAGAATTCGAAACGAACTCGTTTCACAAAAAGAAAATTTATTTATGATAGCAATATATTACACCTTCAAATACATTAAATTTGCTGTCTTTTTTATACAAGTTGAGACTCCGAATAAAATTCAAAATAATATAAGAGTTCAAAAAACTTAAACAACACGCTTTGATCATGAGCTGTGTGATGATCCTGATAATTATTTTATTTTATCCTGGTGATTCTGACCAGGATACTAGGATAAAGTTATTAGATTATTGTATTGCCATCAGTCTTTGATACGAGTGCAAATTTTCAAGTCAATCGGCCGTCTACAAGTTGGTGAAAATGAAATTAAAAGAAAATTAAGTTAAGTCTCTCTTAAACAGGACAAACAAAAATATCTATAAAAACCCACGTAAAAGAACATATAGCTGACTTGAAGCACCGACGTTCCGGGGAGTCTGCAGTCTGTGAACATGTTCAAGATCGTCCCCGCCATTACATCAGATTTGATAGACTACAAACCCTCGCAAAAGAACACCGATTCCTACCAAGAATTCCTATTGAAATTAAAAAAAAACATCCTAATTTCAATAGAGAAGATGGATGGGTGCTGCCATCTGCTTGAGATCCTGTAATTAATAAAATTAAATCCAAACCCAAGAATACCACTGCAAGACTTCAAGATACTAAAGCTCATTTTGCGTAGATCGGACCAAAAATTAATATTCAAAAACTGAAGGTAGTCGGGGTAACTATCGGGACGTCAAACACCTCAGTCCCCCCCGTGACCATGGGTGCTGTAAAGCACCCGAAACGTCGGGAATTAAAGAAGAAAAGAAAAGAAAGAAGTTAAATTAAACGTGATAGAATCCGTAAAAAATATTTTCATTTAAATATTTTTCACTTTATATTTAGTTCAAGGTAATCATTTGAAATGAACTAATAGTTTTAATGTGTGAAGCGTGTTTTTTAAAAGTTTTCTAACAATATTATGAAGATAATTCACAAATCCCCTGTTTATGTATATATACTAATTAGTTTATGAAAAATTTTAATAGACTTTTGATGTACGTTGTCTTCTGAGCCAACCCTATTTACCTTGCTTAATTATAACGAAAAAACCAATAATGCGGTCCAACGCAATACGATTCCTTTCATCCAGATTTTTATGCCCAATTGCTCACTTTTCCTCTTATAAGGTATATTATAACTAGTATCCAATTTCGTGGTTAGTGGTCAAAGGGGTTCTCTGTTATCTACAAAACTTATCGCCCAGCTGGATGCGAGACGCAAAGCTTTTGTCCGTGCTACAAGAATCTTCCGGGCAATACATATTTATGATCTTTTTTGTGTGTAAATTTTTCAAATAACATGATTCAGTTACCTATGTTTTTTTTTAAATTTGTTACAATAAATAAAGCTATTGCACTTTGACTGTTGAAAATGACTGAATGTAGATAAACTATTTTTTTTATATGTTTTTTTAAGTAGGTAAAATAAAGATTTAGATTGCCCGGTTTTCACTAGGTTTTTTTTTGTATTACTATTCATGGTTGCATGAGTAATCTCTATATACAAAACTCAACAGCTGTCCGTTAGTCTCGCAAAAACTCGAAAATGGCTGGACCGATTTTGATGAAATTTTTGTGTGTGTTTGAGTAGGTCCCTGGATAGTATACATTCACAATTGGACCCGGTAGGTGGCAGTATTGTCGAAATTCAGAAATCACCCGTGCGAAACCGGGGCGGTATGAAATACCAGAAAAATCATGGAGCTTCCTATAGATGGCGGGTATAATCATCACTTTAATGCCAAAGTTATAAAATCCAGACCGACGGCATCCAGCATGGGCGAGGTCATTATTCAGCAGTGGAATTTTTCGGGCCGAAAAATAATAAACTGTTTTCTTTTAGGCTTCCCTACAGTGTTTTCCTAAATGTTGAGTACAACATGGTAGGGTACATCAACACTTAAAAGGACTATTAACAATTAATGCGCTTAAGATTTAAGACAAGCTTCCGACTCTCATTCAAATTTCATTTATTCAAATAATACCAAGTGTAATAGACAATATATAATTCGTTTATTCATAACGGCTTATCAAAAGAACATTATTGAACACAGATGGCCTCATAGGAGTATAGTTGCCACGCTTGGCAAGCGGGTTCGCCACAGCAGTTTTTTTATGACATTGGATAGGAAATTTGTTGTTTTGTAATATTGACAGAGGGGATGTTAGCTTTCGCAATACTAATACTAAAGTTATTTAAAATTGAACGGATTTCAATTAATCGTTTGTAAACTATTAATAGTAATAGTTTCTGCCAATTTGTTAGTCAAAATTTTGTATCCAGCCGAGAAACCCGAAACTCGGGATGACTGATAAAATTTACGTAACGATAATGAGGGTAGCTCGCTGATTAATTACGTCGTAAATAATAATTTTTCGCGACTGGATTGATATTTTAGGACTTAAGCTCGAAAAAGAAGTAGGCACTATCTATAAAACGTGATTTATTAAGTAAAATCGTATTGCCTTCTCTCAATCTATTTGCGCTACAAAATGAAAATATCAATTCTACAAGGATTTAAAGTTCAGACACGAGGATTTGTTAAAAATATATTTTTGTAATATGGATAAGGGCGATTAATTAAGTTTTTCAAATAAGGAAAGGCTTATAAAGTTTTCGATCTATTTCAATATTAACATTAATTTCAAAGACGAAGAGTATTTTGAAATTTCCCTATTGTTTTGGTGAAGTTACTTTGTCCCTATTGTTTTGGTGAATTACTTGCATCATTATTTTAACGTTAAAAGCGGTTGAAGCGATTCAGTCTGCCTTTACTATCGACTCATTTGGTAACTATTTGTAAGTTATTTTTATTGAGATGCTGAATCGAATACAATGAAAACTTAATCATGTTTTCAATATTGTTTAGATATTATTGTTTGTTCTAGAGATATTTTGTGTGTATGAAATATGATGCGATCATAGAATATCAGATCCAATAACTAAATCGAAGTAAGATTAAAAAATATGTAATGCAATTTGATATCAAGTGAGTTGCATTTTGTTAACACAATCACCTACGCGAGTTTTCTATATTTTTCTTTTATAAAATGCTATTAACATTTCGTTCGTAGTGATATCCTATCTTCTATGTTCTGTTCTTTGTGTTAAAAATACAGATTTCTGACGCGGTAAATACATTTAATTACCTAGCAATAGGTTTCCATTTATCTGTCGCATAATACCTTTTGAAACTCTTATCGAAATCATTGTCGTTCAATCTGGATATAATTATATAAGTAATGATTTCTTAAATATGCGCAAATACGTGGGGTACACTGAAAGTTTTGCGTAACTCATAAGTGAAACAATTTATATGTAAAATACTAAATAGACTTCTTTTAAAGTATTCGCCATTACATTTTAAACACTTTTTCATTGGTTCAAACCTATTTTGAAAACATAAGACCATTAGTGTGAGGACATGTTTTTCACATGTTGGTTGAAAGCTATAACGGCTTCTTCCGGATCCGTAAATTACAAATAAAGAAATCTCATGGTGCGAGGTCTGAACTGTGTGCGGGATGGGTCACAAGCATCACTTTTTCAGAAGCCAAAATTTGTCTTATTCGCGGTGTGCAATAATGCAATAATGTGCGATTTCTTGGTCGTTATTCCTAACTTTCTCAATGACACTGGGCAAACAAATGGTGATGTACCACTCAGTATCAACTGTCTTTTGCTGATCAAGGGGATCGTGCAGAAAGGCCCAATCAATCACAATCATTTGTTTTTGCTCACGTTTTTTGTTGAATTTTGTTGGTTTGCTGTCGCCTTCGAGCACCCATAGGAAGACTTTCTGAAATGTAACAATATATGCAAGTATCTCCTATTGCAATGTCATAACCATTTGCACGTCCGTGAACACATTTTAACAACATTTTTACACCATTTTGCTACGAATGACGAACTTCACTTGACGCGATAAAAACAATTGAAACGCAACTTCTCATCAAAAATTATTTTAATATAACAATAAAAAAAATATATTGTATAAAACAATATTTTAATATTTTGGGCCCTCAAGGGCCCTTTGGGTGTCAAGTTGACTGTCGGTATATCGAAGTGCTGAAGTGTTTGTACAGTAGGGCTAAGATGACTATCCGAGTACAGAATCAGAGTACGAAACCTATCCAACTGCGGATAGGTGTAAGACAGGGTGACGTTATATCCCCGAAACTCTTCACTGCTGCATTGGAAGACGTTTTCAAGCTACTGGACTAGAAAGGATACGGTATTAACTACGGTATTCGATTTGCTTACGATATAGTCCAGAATCGCTGGAGGACCTAAGCACTATGCTCAGTTACGCCCATGTCATACCTATGCCGGTAGTTGTTCGGAGCACTTAGCTCGAAGTTGTTGACGAGTATGTCTCAAGGTCGTTCAGCGAGCTATGGAGAGGGCTATGCTCGAGGTTTCTCAATATTAGATTATTTGCAGCAAATCAGTAAAATAGAGAAGCTTGACAAATGGGTTCTTTACGAACTGAGTAACGCTCAGCGAGAAGCTCGAATCCAAGATTTCATCATATTTCTGATTCGCCATAGAAATGAGGGAATTTAGAGTTGAATTGTTACTTACGATGAGTAGTGGATTCTATACAGTTTATCACAGTGGTTAGATCCAGGAGCACACGCCAAACAACGCCCGAAACGGAAGATAAGCCAGAAGAAACTTATGGTGACAGTATGGTGATCTACTCTTGTTGTTTTATTACTTTTTATTCACCATAGCTACTTGCCATTTGGTGCCAAAGTTACTGCCGAGCTAAACGTAATTCTCAAGAATTGCTAATGAAGGTGGAGAAGCTGGCACTCAACGAACCTAGATTGGTGAAGTACTTTTCGCTATTGGTTCTTCATAACAACGCCTGACTGCATACTGCACAGCAGACGTTTTTAGACCCTTGTTACTGGATACGAGGCATTCCATCTTAGTCCTCAGGGGTGACAATGCATCTGCATTTTGATTCTTAATCGAGGATAGGTGTAGATGTCTATGAGCCACAGCATCCATTTACCGTCAGGTGGGCTGTGTGCTCGCTTGTCACCCTTATTCTATAAAAAAAATGTTAGCAAAATTTGCAGAGCTAAAGCTGTTCTTTAGCCGACATTATTCTTCAGACTTTACCCCAACATACTTCATATTTTTGCGAAGATAACTTATTTATAGATAAAGATTTCAATTCCGAAGAAGCAGTAAAGAACGCCTGTAAAGTTTATCGATTCTCCTGCAGCAGATTTTTATAGCAAGGCATCAACAAACTGCCCATAAAATGATAAGAATGTGTTAATAGTTTACGCAAATTATTACATTAATTAAAGTTTTTAATATTTGTTTTTAACTTTCCAAAACGGTAATTCATTGATAAATACCTGATAAGTTAACTATCATAATAATAATGTTGACTATTTCATTGTCAACGAAATAAAAAGCTAGGATTTGAATTGCTTGGTTTAGAAAATCTAGTTGTATAAGACAAGTACATACTGTACATAAAGTTGTCTGCAATGTTTTCTTTTCCCAACAATGGCGCTGTCAGATGGGAAGTGGGTGGATCTGCAGGAGGCATTTTTTCTCCTTGAAGCGGGCTTGCGTCTAAAATGTTCTATTTTATGGACTTAAGCATTATTTTTATTATATTACTCATTGATACGAAATTGTAAGACTTCAAGAGGCCCTTCTAAGTGTTTTCTTTTGTACTGTGTAAGTGACGGATATTATATTAATAAGTGGCAATTTGCTAAGCCACGTTATGTAACCATTTCGATTATCATTAATATGTTTAACATAATATTAGGTAAGTTTTAAAACAGTCACACACACTTCAAAACATAATATATAATAACTGTAATTAAATATTTGGTGACAAAATTAAATGCTCATTTACTTTAATTAACAAATTAGGTGCATCATAAAATCTATTTGTAATAAAAAGAAAAAAGGCTATGTAGAGTTTCCTCCTTGTTGAATTCTTGCTTGCCACTTGTTGAATTTCACTCTGATAAGGGTCGCCACTCGCCACTAAGTTATTTAGTCCAGCTCCGGTGATAAAATTGTGAGTTAAATTTAAAAATATATCTTAATATAGCTGATAATATATGAGTAAGTATTAGGTTTTTATTTAATGGTTTCTAATACAGGCATATATCATGATCATTTTTAATTTTCATCATTGCGAAGACAATGTTTGAGTAGAGTGCTATTTTGTCATACAAAGTTTTAGAAACGAGACTAAAATTTAAAAAACATGAATGTGAGTGTAATTGTTACAGATATTTAAAAAGGAGAAAATTCTTTGATAAATTCAGCTCGTCTTTGGTATCACATTGTCTACTTTATCAGCTTATTATACTGATTAGCTCATGAATTTGAGGTAAATCTAGACAAAGGAAGTAAATTATTTTTTTAGGTCAAATGTACCTATGTATATTAAAATCCATATGTAAAAAAAAGATCTATGTATACACATAAACAGAATCTAGGGTTAATGATTTGTTATATTTACATGACTACAAGACATTGAATAAAACTAATTTTATGGATTTTATCGCTTTTAATTTGAAACTTATTTTAAATTACCGACGTTTCGAGTGCTTTACAGCACCCATGGTCATGGCTGGGACTAAGGTGTATGACATCTCGATGTCATAGTTAGCCCGGCTACCTTCAGATTTTGAATATTTATTTTTGACGAGCTTACAGTATCTTGAATTCTCGCCGTGGTATGTTTAGGTTTGAAGTAAATTTTATTAATTATAGGATCTCAATCAGATGATGGCACTCTCTTCTCTTTTGAAATTTGGATGTTTATAATTCCAATAGCCTTGCGAATCATCCTTGGTAGGAATCGGTGTTCTTTGGCAAGGATTTGTGGTTTATCAAATCTGATGTAGTGGCGGGGACGATCTTGAACATGAATATGAACATGAACACCAGCTAATAATAAAAACCTGCGTAAAAGAACGACTGTGATTGTTCCACTTTAATATGAATAGACTTCCTGGGGAATTTGTAGCCGGCTCTCACATCCAGGTGTTCGTCAAACACTCCTCGCTTGTACATTGTAACCGCAGCACCGCCCCGCGGACTGCCCGCGATTGCCCCGTAGTAGTGCTGGAATAATTTGATCACTCACCAAGACCTGCTGTTCTAACTTAATAATTAATTGTCTAGCCGTTAGGTTACCTTCTCATATCGTAATTTGTAAAAAATATTAGAATTTTTATTTTTGTTGTCATTGTTATTTTGTTTTATTTTACAATAAACGCCTATATTCTCTCTTTACCCACTGCCACGAAATAATAGCCAATAATAGCTCTTTGGAAGAAGCGCCTCTTAATTTTCTCTATATTAATATTTCTCTTATTATTGGTACAGTTTTATTTTGTTTGTTTATGCATAAAATTTCTGTTTACGTTTGTTTATTTTATAAAGTTTGTAGAAAAGTCTGCAGTGGTGCAGATTAATAAATGCATTATTTTAATACATGAAAATTGAAAATAATCGAACGTTTTTTATTGTTTATTATAAAATAATGGGAATGACGCTTACATCATCTGAAAGCTACTGTACATACTCATAGATGTGCTTGAAATCGAGCTTAAAAGTAAACAAGCACACTTTTTCCAGACAAAGCGTTTTAAATAATTAAATGGTTGAATTTTGAACAGACGGTATACTAGTACATATTAAAAAGGCAATATAGACTTCATCTCCAATGTCGGCTCAAGTTTTCTTTGTGAGTTTGTGACACAAAATTCAATTTAAGAGAAAATGCACCTTATATATTTTATACACCGGTATCTATAAGACTTTCGTGAATATTTAGAGCATCCCTAAATAAAGCGAATAAAGGAAAATAAACAAATATTTTATCCATGCAATTGCATCATAGCGTCAGATAATAGTAAGTAAGAAATTAGTGAAATTTTGAATCCAAACTGACATAATTTCTTTTAATTCAATGGTAGATTGCAATTAATATATTTGACACAAAATACTCGTATATTCATTCCCCGATCTCTTATTTGGTCAGGACAGCAATTATGAAAGCAAAGATATAGTGAGTCCTTATTACCTTTTAAATAACAAAATTATCTTTTAGTATAACGGTAATGTCAATTATTTAATTAATTAACAAAAATATTCAAAAATAAAATATGCATGAAGTTTAATATTTTAACCAAATTATTAAAAAAATGTCGCATTTGAATACAAAGACATTATAATATTAGTAATATTAGTAGTAGTATTAGTAGCTGACTGTCTCGTTGGTCTAGAGGTAGTAAACGCGACTGCTGATCTTAAGGTCCCGGGTTCGAATCCCGTGTTGGGCCAAAAAAATCAGTTATTGAGTTTTTCCGTCAAGCAATTCTCAGTAGCTGCCCGCAGTCAGTAAGTTGGTGGTGTCCCTCCGGTACCCACCGGTAAACCGACACGTTTACTGTCCCATCGGACTATGAAAGTAACATTATTATCAGTAGTAGTACTTTTAGTAGTGTGATTGATATCAGCCTAAGCAAATGGAATAAGAATTTATTAGTTTTTATTTACAGCATTAATATTCTACATAGTATTTTGTACCAAGTAAATGCAAATCGTCAATAGTGTAAAACATTTAAAATTGATGTTTTTATTATTAATAAAAATATTCTAACCTTAAGAAGAGAAGTAGTTCAGAGCAATTCACATGCAGACGTATTTCGTAGCATTGTAAAAATGTCGATATAAGATACTGGTTGGGTCGCTCGTTGCCACAATTTATTCTAGAAAATTGAACGTCCACAAAAGCGATAAGAAAAGGAATGGTTACCATAATCGAAAAGACCTACTGAATTTTATATTTCATCATGATGTTGATTTCATTCCATTCCAGAACCAAGTGCTTTTGCACAAACTCTTCAATATGTTTGCACGTGTTGGTTGGATTGCAGATGCATTTTAGTAGCTTTGTTTTAAAATGTCAGTTGACTGCCGTTATGTTAATGTAAAATATTATAATATAATATGTATAGCTAATTCACTAAGCTAAAAGAGAAAAGAGTGCCTATTCCAAAAATTATTTATTATTTGTTCATTTGTTTTACAATTTCTACATTATACACAAATAGTTTAGATGACACAACCCAACAGAGTACCGTGATACTATACTTAATGCATAATGAATGTTATCATTTTTTCTTTTATATGGAATTATGGAAAATATAGGAAGCTAGTTCATTAATTCATTAAAAATACATATATAAAAGCGAAATACCACTAACTCACTCATCAAGAGATCTCCAAAACTATACGCCCGATTGACTTGAAATTTGGCATATTTGGAATATCCTTTCTCGACGTAGACACTTACTAAGAAAGGATTTTGTAAAATTCAACCCCTGAGGGGGTGAAATAGGATGTTACAGCTTGTTATCTATAAACGACCAAAGCAATTTCTGGACCTTTTGTTCTATTATCTGAGTTTCTGGAGATATTTGGGAAATAAGCTGTTACTCGTAAATCTTTTAACTTTTAATATCTTTTGATTATTTAATAAAATACACTATAAAAGTAGACTGTAAAATTATTCATTTTATTAATAATATTACGAAATCTCACCTCGTAAGCTATGCGAAGCCTATAAGAAGCAAAATTTCATTTTTGTTTACCACATACTTACTCAGTTATATTTAATGATAAAACTATCGTTCTCCATAATCTTAAAATAAAATCGTAAAGTTATTTAAAACACAAAATAAATTATACTGTTGTTCTAATATGAAATCTATCATGAAGTTATTTTAGTTACTTTCTTTTTATTAAGTTCAATATATATTTTGGGTGTATACATCGATATATATGTACTACGTACTAGATTTGGCATTCCGAACATTCACTATGTTCAAATGAACTGTACTGCAATCCGTACAAATTTAGTGTCACTTAGTGTGGCTTCAATATTCATAGAGTGTGGAGTTACGCTAATAATACGAGATTTCAAATTAAAGTTTAAACCTGAACGTAATTAATAATTCAGTAGTCAAATAAGTAAAATTATTTGTTGTTCAAGTGAATAAATAGGTAATAATATTACAATAGAAAAAATAAATTTCTTCATTTATATGCCACGCTATCTACAATCATAGACTAAAATCTACTATCTCCCGCGCATGCGCGAAAACAGAGTAGTGCACATTTTTTGTTTGGAATGGCTTCTCTAGTACGTAGTACATAGAACTCAATGGGTGTATATTTAAAAACTTGTTGTATGACTATAGGTACTTACTTAAATTCTTTGAAGAGGAAATGACAAGTTTACGTATTCATTTTAATTAAATTAAAAAAAAAAATTTCGATATGTTTTAAAAAATACGATCACGTTCCATTTATTTCATTATGACGTTCGTTCATCGACTTTGATATAATTTTTGAACTTTGTCAATAAACTATATTAACCAAGTTTGTCTAGATATAATATGACGATTAACGAATGTCTGTCCTAGGGTTCGCCGAGTATTCTGGGTAATACTACGCCCTGGGTTCGAATCAATTTTTTAAAGAAGATTGGGCAGACAGCAAGAGCATGCGGTTCACCTAGTGTTAGCCATTCAAGTTATGTTCTTTTGGTGCTGAATAACTCAGGCGCTATATGTGCACTTACATATTATTATGTACAATTATGTTCTTTACTATAGATTATTTGTATGACATCCCTGTGTGTGTGATGTACACATATATAACCTGTGAGTTAAAAATATTTAATTGCCTAAAGTCATTGACTCGAGCACGACAAGTACGTACGAAAAGTATCCGTAATATTATCCAAAAGCATATCGAGCGTATAATGACCGAACAGTGATTACAACTCGTTATTAAATTCCTACGCACCATTCTACACGATTGCAACGATATGTTCTCTAACTCGTAACAAAAATTGAAAAATTATACAAATGAGTATTTTGTGGCATTATCAAACAAATTGATGCCATGTTTATGATACGCGTCTAGATAATCTGCACTTTTACTCCTGTTTCCATCTCACTAACGATATTATTATCATGTTAATGTTATTGCTTGTAGCCCGGGTGTAGTTGAAACATAAAAGCTCCGTTAAATTTTAAATTTGTGTTCTCATGATTCGCGAAGAGAGTTATTTAAAGAAATCATTAGATTAAATAAATAAGAGATGAGTAAGTAGTAGGTAATGTACAATCAACGCGTGTTGCCAGTTCGGCCAGATGTATGCCAGTTGCTGTAATGATAATTATGTTAATGAAGAATGTAAAAATAATTTTTACTAACTTTTTCTACAAATGTTAACCTTACTTGCAAGCGGTGCAACCTAGTAGCGTAGCAAGAAGGGGAGAGGCGGGAAAGGCAGGGGGTACATTAGGAGGCGGTTTTGAGAAAAACTTAATTAAAAAATAGTTTTACTTAATAATTTCGATTAAAATATAACGATCACTGTAGCATTGATAGTTCTGAAAATAGTTATTATAATCTGCACATACACACTTGCCACGGCTGTTGATGAGTGATGTAAATGTTTATAACTACATATTATGTTAACATATGTACATAAATATGTTAAAATATGTACATAAATAAAAATGATATGTATTTATGTACATACATAAATACAAATCTCATTTCTCAAATAAAATAATAAACGTCATCATGAATTCAGAATTGGACATAATCTATTTCCAATTTACGATGACGGACTGATAATCCTAGATTAAGAATGGTTTAGATGAATGGTTGTGCCGTACATACTTAGGTTTGTAACTAGATTCGTCATATTTAGTAAAATTTAAGAATTATTAGAAAGTGCTTGTGTTCAAAGGCTTACCAAAGGTTGGATTACGCTCTCACAAAATTCTGACATAAAATAACAGCATAATGCAATTGTGTTTCGTTTGGTGATTAACGAGAACCGGGGACTCATTTGACTGGTAACGACGCATTCCATCTTAGTCCTTAGGGTCGAAAATACAGGAGAGTGAAAGTGAATTAAGCATATGTATAATATAGTTCTTTATGGTTCTTTAGCATTCACTTGCCATCAGGTAAACTGTGTGCTCGTTTGTCACCTTTACTTATACAAAAGTTTAACACCAAATTATGGCGTGCCAAACGTGGCGCTACGCTTTTGAGAATAGCTCGACAGTTTTATTTTTTGTTTATACGTACAGATTTTCACTATAATTAATTTAAGAAGGAAATTTCAAGTGACCCCGTGTAAAATTACAAGTATATCCCTTGGTAAAGCTTTGGTATATCAACTTCTCTTTAAAATGGTCGAGGAGCGGGACGGTTTTCGTAAATTTTCTTTCACGGTTTTATGTTCGAATAGAGGAACTCTATTTGGACACGGTACAATATTTGAAATGGAAATGAATTTTTATTTTATTTTATTTTAAATCGCATACGTAGAATAAAGTCGCTAGTCGCCATCTTCCTTATATTATAATCAATTTTTTTTCAATGTAATTCTGTCTCTATCGAGTCATTAACGATACTTCTAGACGATTTATTATAATCTGAGTATTTTAGAAATTACGAATTTTGATAAAGAAGCAAGAAAGAAATAAGAGATTTCATCTAGCCGTCGGATATTCTCGTTTTTATCAGTCTTTCTATATCCACTAGATCCCTGATACACTCTATATCTAAAGAACATAGGGCTTAAATTTATTATCTCATTTTTAAATAATAGAACGCAAACAGTAGTTATCAATTGCAGTATTTCAATTCTCTCCCCCTTTTTTGTTACTAGTTTATATTAACCTTACGCAGGGAATAACCATGATATAGTTTATTTGCTCGAATTTCAGAGTTAAACGGCAATTGTTAAAATATGACCAGTGCTACATTAGTCACTAGTTTAACGTCAACAATTTGCTTTTGAACGGTAATTAAACGAAATGTATTAAATTCACAACACTCAAAGTTAGGAATACCGTTATCATCATAATCATCATTGATAATAATGTCCTCCAGACCGAATTTCGGTCACGGCGGCCAGCCTCAACGGAGGCTAGCCACCGGTGCAGGAAAGAATTATAGTGCCCAAGTGTATGCGCAAGCACAGTTGCACTCTATATTCCCTCATTCTCATAGTCCGATGGGCCGGTAAATTTTCACGACATGAAAGAGATTAGGCGCAGGACCAACGGCTTTACCTGCTTTCCGAGGCACGGGGGTGAGACACCGCCAACTCAGGACTGGGCACATACTGAGAATTTCTTGACGGAAAAACTCAATACCTTATTTTTTTTTGGCCCGACCCAGGATTCTAACCCGTGTTATATGTGGAGAGTTTGTTGTATCCCTAAGATTTGTATGTTTTAGGAATAAATATTTACTTGATGTTCATTTAATTTTAAGTATAATAAAGGTACTTTATAGAAGTTCATTGTGAAAATTTATTTTAAAACAGTTATTAAAAAAATCGACAGCGTTAAAAAATTTACCGAAAAAAAAACATGTGTGCAGTTCACCCATAAAATTGCACGGCAAATTATTTACTTAATATAATAATTTTCAACCACAAATGCGGCATAAAATATAAGATAAAAGTTTAGTTTTGTAGCAAATACAATCGATACAATCCTTATTTTTAGACATGTAGAGCCTAAATTTAGTGTGTAAAAATTAAAAGAATATTTTCTTTCGAGTATAATTGCTATGCAGTAGCGCCATCTACTTCATTTTACAGGTAAAGTCATTTTATCGAACAAAAATTGATTGAATTTCAAAGTGTTACATAAAATAGATGTTAGGCGACCTAAATACGACTAATTTAATATAATATTCTATCTCATTCTCTCGCAGGCTATAAATCCTTTAGATGTACATATATGTTTGTCTCTTTTTAGTGTCGCTTTTTCGTTTCAGCGAGTTTCAAATCACAACGATTCTAAAGAAGTTTTCACTTCAAAAAACTTCTCCTTCCCTTTTTTGGATTAGCAGATGCAATATATAAATATTATATAGCCTATGTCACTCCCACAATAAAGACAAATCTAACGAGTGTTCCAATGAAATAGGCATACATACATATATGTATACTCTCGAAAAACATTACCCTCCTTCTGGGGCAGTGGGGTAATAACTTTTATACAGTGTTTGTTTATGAAGCAACGTCAAGAAATGAATATGTTCCCCAAAATCGCTTTGCAAACGCAGTTCGGGAACACCCTGCGAAACATTAATCTCAACCTGTGCACAGTCATCAGGATTTAATCAATCCCAGTCACTTCTTGATTGATCACCTAATGAGCTGAATACTTAAGCGTTACATTGTTCTGAATATGTGGAGTAATTTTAATTCAATATTAAAAAAATACTGCTCATATTTCTAAAAGGCCCGTGGACTTTGTTAAGTATGAAAACGTTTCCTAATGGATGGGTCTTAAGATAAACATTGACTAGACAAAAATCTCGTTTAAAGTCCATGTCACACTTATTCGCCGGCAATTGTTGGTAACACTACGGTCATTGCCAGTGATGACATATGGAACTATTGTATTTTTTTTTTTCACTTACGGAAAGCAACTTTACTTATAAATGACCGATATATAAAATGAAGTATCGCCAAAATCGTTTGTAATTTGTTGATCGGCGTCAATACAGATGATAGTGTACTCGTCAATTAGTTCTTTTATCAACTCGTGCTTTTTTGGAACGAAGTTCTTTTTCGGACGGTACGGATTTGGCGGATGGGGGCTAGGCGACAAAAAGTGTAAGATTTTTCCTTCACGACCCCTTCTGACGTAGTGTAGACGGCCTTGGCGGGATGGAATAATCCATCTCTCTCGCACGTTTTCTTATCTTACCATGAAAGAAATATTATTTTATTTTAAATGATGCTTAATTTTAATAGACGCTAGTAATTCATTTATTTGTATTTGTTAATCAATAATATAATACGTTTATCAATAATAATATACTACGAAAGGAACTTCGTTCCAACCGAGTGTTCCACGACACTAACGCATGTTTTTTATATTGCTATTTATATTTAATACAAATGAAAGTTTTCGAAAAGTAGACAAGGTGTTAACTTTATCTCGTAGTGTTGAAAAAGCAATTTTCTACAGCTGAGGCTTACCGTCACCTTAAAAGCAACCTATGTAAGCACCGAGTTATTCTGTCGCAAATTATAATTTTTCTACCACTATTAACAATATAAGGATTCGTCATCGAGCAAAGAAGAAGACTTCGCGAGTTAAAGACTATTCATCACCATCATCATCATTACAGTCCTTAACAAGTCCACTGCTGAACATAAGCCTTCCCTATTATTTTATATTAGTTGAGACCTTTATAAAAAGTACGAAGTACTATATTTTTCATGACAACGTAATCTCTTACTTCGTAAAAAGACTTTGAACTTTGAACTAAAATGGATGCCTCACATAATGGATGCCTTAAATAACACGCCTGTGATTATACTGGCTCTCGAACTCTTCAAACCAGAACACAACAGTAACTCCCTACATGGCCTTTTACATGTACTACAAAGTATAATAGAAAATATGTAAATTTAGGTACGTGACAGTGTTTTAGTTTCATGTTTTAAAATATGAATTGTTGAAGTACATAAAGCGAACTACTTTTGTTACGCCAGGGTCGGTAGAGTTTGACGTAGTAATACAATGTAACAAAACTGTGGTGTTTTATTTGAAAAGTAAAATAACAGCCTACTAAATACATGCCACTGATGAGTATCTGAGTAGTGAGTACAGACTTAAGAAAAGTCCAAATCATGTTGAAGAACTTCATGTCCATGAAAAATTTTGAAAATATCTAAGACATACAGGTTTTTCTATACCTCCGAGCTTTTGGCAAATCACCCCTTGAAATTGCGATAACAATTTTATTTGTGCCGATAGGTATCGAACTCGTTTTATTCTAGGGTCATGTATTATGAAATTTTAAGGCGAGCATTTCCTTAGTTCTTTAATAAATTTCTTTGTTTTTGTTAAACTGCTCAGCATTTAGAAAATTTTTTAAAAAAATTTAGAAAAATGCTCTATTGGTTCCTAAAGTTCCAAAAATAGCTCTTAATATATATTATATTATAGCATTAGCATGCATGTCATATACATTTATATTTAGGTGTAGAGCATAAATATAAATGTATATGAGCATAGTATTATACGTGGTAGAGCCATGCTGCAGCTATATTAATTGTATAGTTGTAGCACGAATGGGTCGGTTCGACCGGGGAAGGACCACGCTTTCACAGAATACCAGCGTAAAATAGCTGCTTGATGCTGCTGTGTTTCGTATGGTGAGTGTAGAAAACCGGAGACCCTTTTTACTGGAAAAGAGGCATTCTATCTTAGTCCTCACGGCTGACAACGCATCTGCATTTAAATTCGCAAACGAAGATAGATGTAGATGTCTATGGGCCACAGCAACCACTTACCATCAAGTGGATTGTGTGCTCGTTAGTCAACCTTATTCTATTAAAAAAAATGCATGAAAGTGTTACGTATGTTAAATTATCTGTTAAAAAGAAGAGCTGTGGATGGCTGTGGAAGATTTTTCATAGAATCAATAGAATAAAAAATACTCATATAAAGATGAATGGGAATCTCAATCCGATAATGGAGCAACAGCCATGATCCTCTTTTCTTATTTATAAATATTGGAGGTCTTTCTGAGGCCAGTCAGTGTCACGCCGTAGGATGTTTTAGCGTTATAACTCCAGAGGACTACAATGGAATGTCTCGTTATTGGTAAAAAGTATATTCGGTTTTCGTCAATTTACTTACGAAATATGTTTACGGTCTATACATGTTTCTATAAGCGACATATGGTTGTTACGTATAGCGTATTAATTAAAGGTTGGTTAGAAAATTGAATTTTAGGCAGTTGTTGAATAAATTGATCTGTGCGATTAATTGAGAATTAATTACTTTATCGTTTAGCACCTGTTTTGGCCGCTGAAATTTGCGGCGGAGGTATTTCTGAACTGTTTATTCTTCGTTATAAAGAAATATATTATCTACTAATGACTTTACGATAAAATTTTAAATCCATACATAATAATTAGATATTTAAAGTTTTCTCTTATTTGAGTTATACAACTGACGTCAGATTTATATAATAAGAAGAAAGATTAAAAACTGCTAAGACAATTTGTATCGTTCTGTCCAGCGTAGTGATGGACGACCATTCACTACATGGATTGATGCAATGATCAAACATGCAGGGAGTCGATGGATGTTCAGAAGTAGACTTGTGTTGTAAACCTATAATGACGACCTACGCAAAATAAGTTTTTATAAACAACAGATTTTTTTTAAATAATTTAATATATGTACGACTTATTAAAAGACCTATCTGTTCTATTAAATTTCTTTAGCATTATGTTACATACAGACGTATAATTTAAACCCAAAAAGCAATAAAGCGTCTATTTATATTTTGAAAAAGAAATGATCGTATACACCACAATAGTTTTTCCGTACCGTTATACGTTTACTTTTTTAAAATACTTTTACATAGTTACAAAAGAAAGAAATAGAGCAGTAACTGAAATGTTTTAAAGATAAACCGGAGAGTGGAATTTCTTAACAATTATTCGCAGAATTTCCATTTTCAAGCGCTGATCTACAGGAAAATATGCGTCACCATTTCTTCCTGTGAATGAAACTAACCTGTAATTTCCGCTATGCAATGATAAAAGTTAAAAGTATTTTACTACTAACTATTAACCAACATTTTATCAATTTTTGTGTATGGTTCTTCGTCGGATATTCATTGTATAAACACCATTTTTTCAAACAATTAAGGGCGAAAATTGAGCACACATTACACCTAAAGGTAATTGAATGCTGCGTTACATATTCGCTTCTTAGACAGACAGATAGATAGTTACCAATAAAAACTGCTTCGCTGCTATTTTTCGTTAGTACTACTTTCGTTAGTACTACTTTCGTTAGTATTACACATATATAATATACAGGGTTATTTTGCAACAACCGGCCAAATTTGTAGAGAAGGTTCTGAATAAGTGATCTAAGCAAATGGTGAAGAAAACTTAATTAAAAAAATCTCAAACATTCTGTCCTTTTTATTTTTCAAATTCAAAATGCCTGGTAATGCATTATTTTAACAGATTTTACCGCACACGCAAACTTTCGTAAGGGTCGATCGGTAGGCAAAAACGTTGTTGCCCATAAGTCACATTCAATTTGGGATAATTTCAAATAAATATCATTATTTATATATTTGAACTTAAGTTTTAAATTTGGCTACTCATTGCAAAATAACCCCTTGGCATTATTTGAATGGCAACTATAATACTCGTATAGCTGCAGCGTGGCTCTTCCACGTAGAAACTATTTTATTCCTAATATAGACATTTTATCATTACAATTATGATTTATAATAGCGTTGCCAAACGATGTTATGAAACTTCACTTCTAATTGTCGGTCTTCATATAAAAATACTTTAAATTCAGATTGCTTCGTGGGTCTAGTGGTCGTAAGCGCGACTGCTGGTCATGTGGTCCCGGGTTTAAATCTCAGGTCGGACCAAAATCAGTTATTCTGTTTTTCTCTATTGTTTCGAAGTTGGCAGTGTTTCATCACCGTACTTCGGAAAGCACGTAAAACCGTTGTTCCGTTGTTCCGGCGTCTGATCACCCTCTGGTCGTATCGGATTGCTGTCCAGAGTAGGAAAGTGAGGGAATAGAAATTAAATCTGTGCTTGCGCACACAATCGGTGCACTATAACCCTGTCCTGCGCAGATGGCTAGTCCCCGTTGAGACTGGCCTCCTTAACCGAAATTCGATCCGGAGGACATTATACTATAAAGAAAGCCAAGCACTAAATTTGTTTTCAAGGCACCTTAGTGCGCTTAATACATAATGAAACATGCCTGCGTGCCGAGCTCAATCTCAACTCGTGGCAAGTTATTAAGTTTACTAATTAGGTGTCATATGTCTTTGATGCAGTAATAAGTCCCTGTAATATTAATTTAAATGTAGTTATCAAGGTGTCGTAGCGTTCTTTCGGTACATTTCAATTAATAATTTTGACATTGAAAATGTATTTTAGAGTTTGATAATTCTTTAATAAATCTTTGAAATTAATATTGTTGTCTGATCCTTAAATAGGATGAATAATATATTATCTTCTGTCATCATAACTATAACTTACACGTGAAAATTAGCGACATGTTATTTCGTACATAAGCATATAATCTGCTTTTATAAAATAATACATTAAAATAATTACACAATACTTACAAATAATACTGTTAGGTAGTTTAGATGTTGTACACGTATAAATATTTTTTTTTAAATTAGTACCTACTTATTGAAGCAACAAAAAAACAAATAAATATTAAAGTGAAGGAATAAATAATAATAATATTTAGGAAACACGAGAGGATAATATTAGGCAAAACAGTAGTATGTACATTATCAATCGGCGCAGAAACCATGCAAGCAGTAAACGGCACTTAAAAAGCACTTGATAATTCAGCCCGAAATCACAGATGTTTTCACAGATAATATAACGTTTCGTACATACGAGTACAGCCGCGGCGCGCACAAAAATTTTACGTTAAACCGTCATTAGGTGAGGAATCGGATTGAAAAGGGGCAGACGAAGAGGAAGGAACAAGTATGTGAGCGTCCGTATGCAAAATATTGCAAAAGGCTAGGTTTTTACTTTACACCGTGCTTTGTAGCCTTTAGGGGAGGCCACCAGCGAAATTGTGATGGGCTGTAAAGATGATGATGATAATTTAAGGTCCATTTAATACTTTTATTTAGCAAAGCAATACCACAGAAAGAACATGTTCTCCCGGGTCTCTAATCTAGCTAATTTATGTCTCGGCAATGAAAGAAAGAATATACAGGCTACTAATAGGCTACTTTAAATATAAACAAAATAATAAAACAAGGTTACATACAAAAATATGTGCTGTTAACACTACACAATATTTTAAATACAATATATCAACATATAGAAGTGGCGTATGAATTTCCAACCCATAATATTATGTTCCTTTAAGTCCATATAGTAATCTAATACGATAAAATTTTAACCTCTGATAGATAATGGAGCTCTCTATAATAGAGTGAGCGAGAGTGCGGAAGCATCACACGAGCGTCTCGCAACGCACGCACACAAACGCTGGTTTCACCTACAGTACCTGACAGAGAAAATAACACAATATTTAGTACTACCGACGCGGGTAACGCGTTACATTAAAAAAAAAAATATAAATTAAGTGTAACAATTCCATTGCAAATGGCCGTAAATTTCACAGTACGTGACTTCCCCCGGTTCGATTCAAGTCGTTACCAATGAAACTGTAATTTGCAATTTTAGCGCTGATTTATCCTGCTAGGCGGTGAAGTATATCATTATGAGGAAACCTGCATGTCTGAGGATTAAAAATATTTCAAAGACAAGTTTGCCAACACGCACTGGAGCGCGGCGCACTTATTGCTCCATAAACCTCTCAGAAATGACCCTAGCAGTGGGACGTATATAGGCTTTAACCTTACTTTTATATTATGAAACATCATTGAATTCTTACAATGGTTAGTTCAATCGTAAACGTTGCTAGAATATAATGAACATCAAAACGTAGGAAACATAAAGAAGCAAAAAAAGATAGCAGCTACGGAAGTTCCGTCCGTAGAGCTAGAGCTTCTCTATCTCGTAACTATTCAACATTTTCAATGCTTTTAGATATCTAAAAAGTTATTTTTCTAAGTTTCATAGAATTTTCATCCTTTTATACTACTTCATTGTTTGTTAAATAGGAACTTTTTCAGAATTTAAAGCTTTTACTTTGGTAAGTGGCATTCTAGGAGGCCTATGTTCATTAATAGAGTTGTAATGGGCTGCAAAGCTAATTAATTAATGAATATTAAGTTAGCATCATCATTACTCTCTAAGTAAACATAATATTAATAGTACATATGGTGGCATATGTTGTAAAATATTGTCGATGGGTGAAATACATTAAAAAAGTTTCAAGAAAGTTAGATAACTTTTGGAAATACACTTGCTTGTATAAAAACCAAAGACAATAAAGCCACTGTGGTTTTATTCTCGATGATAAAAACGAATACCTATGTATCACTGAATGCACCTTACAAAGTACTGAATTATGTTGGACTCCTTTCCGTTCTTTGTAGCCAGAGGGAAGCCATTTAACACAATTTGCCTTCGTAGCCCGAATATATTATATAATAATTATAAATTTTTGCGCATAATTTTAGTGACATTAATGTGTCACTTTTTTGCGCTACCTTGTATTCGAAATTACTAATTTACATTTTAAAAACCAGTAATGGAATTAATTGTCTTATATTACGTACGGAATATTATTTTTGTTGAAATTTAAAGTTAATTTATATAAAATATTCATTTAAAAATATTCATTTTTACCTTAATTAAGAACGTCAAAATGCATTAACGTTTATGAAAGTCAGACTTCTATAGAGAAAAGAACAAAACTAAAAATTTTAAGCGGATCACTATCATTATTTACATACATTTTTTTTCGAAATATTATTTCATTTCGTACTTTCAAAGAAACATCTACACAACAAATTCTTTGTTGTGTAGATATTTCTTTGGAACTATATGATATTTTTAATGATAACATGACCGATAGTTCATCTATGCACATCAGTTAAATTCATGAGGCACCAATTTCGTTTAAAAAAGTTTATTATTTATTTTACCATATTGCAAATGAGTCAATATTGTGGGTAACTAACGTCAAACTATAACGCTAATTCCTTGGTTGTTAGATAAGGATTGGCTTTCACCATTAAATTTAATTCATTGTTATTTACCTTAGTTTCTGGTCTTTCTCATATTTCATTCTCTCAATTTTCAAGTCGAAGTTTCCACTACGAAAATGTTTAAAACAAAAACGCACAGAGCGATCCATAGTTTACTCATGTGCCATAGCCGTATCGTCTTCAAACGCAGCATTGATATTGCGATCTGTTGCGTTAGAACCACATCGGTATTCCTAATCGAAAATTACAATTTTTTGAGTTCTCCATGTTTAACTCAAATACTGGATGAAGTCCGGTGCGTCGGTGGCCCGTGTTGCTTTATGCTGAATGAAAAAGCAATTATAAGTAAATATATAATTTTTGATTTTAGAATGTATCACACTGAAATCACGAATCTTTGACAATGGAGGCTTAACTTTTATTCACAGTGGCTGCTCCATTAAAATAAACATCACACTTTAATCCCTATTATGAAGCTCCTTAAGTTTCCTCTTAAGAGTGGGATAAATACAAGCACGATAATCTCAAGATACGTGCACAGGCTACGAGGCACGCATAATGTCGTCGTTATGCGTGCCATCAATGAAGCGTTGAAATAAAATGATGATAAAATGATATTAATATCTGGCAAAAATTGGCTTTTTGCCTTTCGTTTACATAGGGTAATGCCTACGCATATCCGCCACGCGGAGGCAAGGACGGGTTATGTTAGACGCGCACCGACTAAATCATAGATAATATACTATATACTATATAGGGCAGACTAAATGGTGTCCTCAATGGTGTTCTATCTTCGCCGCTTATTAGCAGGGGTTCGGTTTACCTACACCACAGCGAAGGGAAGAATTGTCCAGCGATGTTGTGAAGGAGCTCAGAGGATTTAAAAATCCACGTAAATATGAAATAAGAAAAAGAGAAAGAGAACGTCACGTTTGTCTCTACAGTGTAAATATAGTGGTGGCGGAGGGCTCTTATTTTTCTATGCACCAGGGGATATGGGTAAAACAAGCGTGCCGAACTTAGTGCTGACCCAATTTTCCAAGTACCGTAATATAGCCTTGGCTAAAGCTTCATCGGCATCGCTGCAACGTTGCTCAACGGTAGATAGACTGCATAATAGGCGTTTAAATTGCCCTCCTCTTACAATCGAAGAAAACCAACGTGCTACATCAGCAAGAGTAGCAGCCGCTCTCTTGCAGTAGTGCAAGTGAATCGTATGTTTTAATGCACTCATTAAAACATTAAACCGCAGCATCTAGATACATCTGCATCAACAAGGCTCTGATAGGCAGATTTTGTCCTTTTGCTCACAGAAGACTTTAGAGTCCACTGCTGGCCTCTTCAGTACACCAGCTGAAGAAATGAACGCATTTTTTAATAGTATAAAAGTGACAAGTGAGCACACAATCCACCTTATGGTAAGTGGTTGCTGTGGCCCATAGACATCTATCCTAGATTACGAATCAAAAGGCAGATACGTTGCATGTTGCATGTCACTCACATGCGCGCAAACATTCGTACATTGTACGAATGTTTACACGCATGCGAAGGGCCGTCAGACATTCATTCGCAAACTTAGCGGATATGCAAATGGTTTTGCATTCTCAATTTGCGACCCGTTTGCATTTCCTCCTACACTTGTTTATGGGATTTCTTTTGAGTATCCCATATGGTCGATTCATTTTGCAGGAGTTCAATGAACTCCATCACCTTGGTATTGTTCCAATCCATGATGAAGTTAGTTTAAGTACGCTACACAGCAGACGTCATGAACTATGAAAATGGCGAAACGTTCGTTACCTACGCAATCGTGTACACAACTGGTCGCACGAATGTGTGGAAGACTATGCGAAGGATCGAGGTTCGCGCGCTTTTATGTCCGTTAAAAAACCGACACAGCTTGGAAAACCGCGAATGCAGCGAAAACTTTGCATAATCATTTTCAAATGTCGTCCTACACTTGTGGGTTTGCGTATTCGTGCGAATTTGAGTGACCGGTCTTAAGGCATCGTCACTGTGGTCCATGGTGAGAAAACATAAACATGCGGGAACAACTTTATAATGATCAAGAATCAGGTGCCTATGCAAGTAAGCTGCAATTAATTGGAGATGGTCGACTGGAAACTGGCGCAGATGGCAAAATTCAATTTTCACATCAATTTTGCCATCTAGTGACGACAGAAGACGAGCTTATAGCTCACGTTTTCTGAAATTTAATAATAATCTATCCATAATGAAGATTGGTTATGTGAGAGGGCTGATTCGCTTGAGGGCTGGCGCCAACAAATGAAACTGTTAATAAAATAAATAAAAATATTATACGGTAGTTGGCGAGTCAAAGATTTATTCATTGATAGATGTAAGGGCCAATGACTATGAAGCTGTCGCCAGTCGAGTTTCTTAAATCCTTGTAGTTATCGAACACGCCTTCGTATTTAAGCTAGTAAACGTCCCAGTTCTATGATGCGCAACCTTGATGCATCGAGAGGACACTAGTATGCGCAATACAGAACTGGGGGGAAATACAATTATAAAGCCACTATTCTGACCGAAGCAGATAAAGCGTCTCTCATTTCAGTTATTCCAAATTACTGTAAAATACACTCAACATTTGCATAATATCAAGGTATATTTTTCACAACAGATGCCTGCAAATAAGATAATATACTCGAATATTACGCAGCTTTGCGTACTGGCATAGTATACTTTTAATAAACACGCTTAAGTTGCGTTCTATGTCCTTTTGCCGAGAATTAATTAATTAAGGACCAAGATAACGTGTTCATTTCGTGTCTATTGTCCACTGTAATGAATTTACAGAAGTTATTCAAGTATCAGTTAAATAATCGCATTCAAACTTAAGCTGAAGATAATACTGGATTTGCGAATACGCAACACAAAATACAAATTGCTTATTATTTATATAATATTAGCTTATTTACATTCTAGACGAGAATAACAAATACATAAAATAATTTTAATAGGCAAAACAATTTTGATAAAACCTACCTACGTAATCAGAATCTTTTACACAGCCCTTTTTTTAAATAACTTTTTTTTTTCTTTTAATTTTTTTGAAAATATTGGTAGACTGCGTGTTTTGTTTTTTTTTTTAATTTATTTAGGCATTTAATCTTTATTGTAAGACACCTTAATCTAAGGGTTACAATAGGCGGAAAAAATGCCTTATAGCGTTCTCTACCAGTTAACCCTGGGAGAAATAGATAAAGTAAAGTAGTGTTTTCATGTGGAAAAGTGGCTATGAAAGTTCGATTGTAAAAATTTAATACCATAAAATAAAATACTTGTCGTTGTAAGAAAAGCTTGCCATAAGGTTTCTGAATTCTGATACTGCGCTCACCAATCCATCTGCCAAGCTAAGCAATTTGGTCAAACCCACCCTACTTTTTTTTACTATTCTAAACCAGCGCTTAACTACAACCCCAACTGATGGTAAGTGCTAGCCTAAGATGATAAAGTGCACTGACTTGAGAGTCCAGCAGTAGACTGTTATGAGCCGATAAAGAAAAATAATATATAGATAAACTTTCGTAAATATTTATGTTATAATTATTTTGATGTTTTATTGATGATGATATTATTTCAAATGCTCGATTACTTTCTTTACGTGCAGACAAATAAACAAAACAATTATTTTACTGTAAGGCGGCGTCAAATCATATTTTCCTCCACCTACTTTAAATTTTTGTGTCTGAGTCTGTGCATAGAGTGGCAACCTAATAAAAGTTAATAATAAATGATGAACTATTAATAAAATGCGTGTGATGAGAATGAGTTTTTTACAATTAATATTCTATATAATATAATAAAATAAATATGTAACATATTTAATTTTTATAATAATAAAATATGTTGCGTAACTACTTAACCGTTTTGCCTTTATTGTGTTTTTTGCATTATTGGGATAAATCTCCTTGGTTTTATATATTTTTATTCAACTTATTTATTTATAACCAAATGTTACGATAATTATTGCAAACTTATTATTATTTTGAGTTATTGTTTAGTTAATGAAGATGGATTTTGCACTTTTGCTTAAGATAATTTTATTCATTCTGGACTTCGAAGCTTATGGAAACGAGTAATTAGTAATTATTTACTACGCAATATTTTTAAGCTGACGCTTGTACTCCTAAAATCTATTAGTCAACAAACTACGTGCTACAAATTTTTTAATTGGAAATTATATTCAAAGTTTTGTATTTCCTAACTGAAGTTTAAAAAGTTTTGTAAGCAATTTGCAAACATTTTACTTCCATCCAAAATGTCCAGTAAAGGACTTTTTTGGGCCGATTAAGACGAAGATATTTAGTTAGGTTGGTAATCTTTTTTCTGTAATTGAAGCTATGTAGTATTACTTGTGTGGTAATACATAGTAAACGCAAATAAAACATATTGGCGTTCACTGGTTTTACGCGAGTAGACGTTTGTTACATATTTGTAGGTACATATTTAGATTTTTCGTTTCCCTAATTCGCGGTAACAAATTTTCTTATGTTTTACTTGGGATGTTTTAAATGTTTACTTTCTTGTTATCATTATTTTAGTTTCCAACATATCACAGCTTTACTGTTGACAGTAATACAGATTGCCACAAAGCACGGTCCCAGGCCTTCTACTCTACATCCATCTTACGTATACGTGGTAGGACCACGCTTCAGCTATTTTAGTTGTGGCACATTTGGGTCGGCTCGACCGTAGAAGAATCACGCTCTCATAGAATACCAGCGTAATAAAGCAACTATATGCCGCTGTGATTCGTATAGTGCGTGTAGAAAACCAGGAACCCTTTTTCCTCGAAAAGAGGCATTCTATCTTAGTCCTCGGTTCTGGCAACGTATCTGTATTTCGATTCTTAATCAAGGATAGATGTCTATGGGCCACAGCATCCACTCATCATCAGTGGCCCGTGTGCTCGTTTGTCACCCTTATTCTAAAAAAAATCTAATAATAATGGTTATAAAATAAAGGACGTAGGAAATGAAAATATGTATTGGGACGTTCACGTAGTCGGAGAACTTCGTCAAATATTTAGAAAATTTCTGTTAGCATTTAAACAACTGTTGACTGTTACAAATTATTGCAGGTTTTCTTAAAGTTTGGGCACTGGCGTAAATTTGCAGCCGTAGAAACTAATATAATATTCTGAACTAGCTGATACCCGCGACTTCATCCGCGTTGCTTGATATATTAACAAAGTTTTCGTATATGCGAAGGAAAAAACATTAAAAAAACCGCAAACAAAAATATACTTTGCTTACAAAACTTTGTAAACAATGTTATTCGTTGCTCCGTCTTTAGCTAAAATATATAAATTATCTGGGTTAGTAACGCGAGAGTAAGCGACGTACAGTTGACCGTGTGAAAACCCTGTATAAAAATCGTTGTTTCTTAAAACTTTAATAACTTTATATTAAATGAAGACATCGCAATATTTTTTAGATAAGAGCCAAGTGTCTAGGAAATAAAACTTAGAAAACCTAATTGAAATCTATCCAGTAATTTTTCCGTGATGTCACACAACTGCAAATTATTATATCATATCATTTTATTTATATAGATTAAAACCAATAGTTAACAAAAATTTACTCTCATTGGAGACTTGATTAAAGGACACAAAAGCTGTTAATTACAATTAAGCGCCAGTTACCAAAAGGTAAAAATTATTGTTAAAATGTCTAGACTATTCAGATATTTCTATGAATAATACTGTATATTAAGTCTGTGTTTTTTTAAATGATCTCTTAATTTACTTTAAAAAATACAAAAAATTGCTGTAAATTTTAAAAGGAGAGTGCAAATAAAAAATGCGTAGTAAGGTTATGTAATAAATTACGAGTGGATACAACCATATAACAATATTTAAGTCCGGCCTGCACAGATACCTTTGAGATGAATACCTCTCGTAACATAATCAGAGCACGTATTGTTAATAATATTCATTAATTATAATCACATAAACTCGAAATAATTACATTAGACACGGTCTGCTAATTATATCACGAAACCAATCACATCGCATAGATGTGTTTATTTATTAAATTATTTAGATCCTATTGTCTATTTATCATAAGTTATAAATTCATAACATGAATTGTGTTTCATTTTATGTAGTCACGCATCATACATTTTACAGTTTCAAGTTGTTGTTGTGTGATTTGTGATTATTACTCCAATAAAACATCTATTCAAACAGCTTTCGCTTATATTATAAGCCAATGATTCAACTCTCCGAAAATTTCGTTCAGATACGTACGTAGTAGAGCCACGAATTTGCTCTCATAGAATAGAAAAACAGCGTAAAATATCAATCCAGGGACACTCTTTGCTAGTATGATTTTATAAGTGGTAGAGCCATGCTGCAGCTATATTAATAGTATAGTTGTAGCCCAAATGGGTCGGCTCGACCGATGAAGGACCACGCTCTCACAGAATACCAGCATAAAATAGCAGCTTTACACTGCTGTGTTTCGTATGGTGAGTGTAGAAAACCGGAGAACCTTTTCACTGGGAAAGAGGCATTCCATCTTAGTACTCACGGGTGACAACGCATCTGCATTTTGATTATTTATTGAGGATAGATGTAGATCTTTATGGGTCACAGCAACCACTTACCATCAGGTGGACTGTGCTCGTTTGTCACCCCATCCTATAATAAAAAAAGTGTTAACAGGTAATTCCATCTTAGTTCACAAGGGTGACAACGTATCTACATTTTGATTTATAATCAAAAATAGGTTTAGGTGTTTACACTCTTTCTTGTATAAATTCAAAGAGCACTTTGAAAAGATGCAATAATAAAATCTTAAGCATTTTATTTTAACATAACCTTCGTATACCTTTTTTAAATATCCCACGTAAATATATATGGATTTGGAATTTTGAGTGAAGTTAATATACTGAAAATAATAATATTCTTGTTTAAAATTTATTAACTCTTTCATAAAAGTTGAAAAGTTATCAATGTTATTGTTTTGACTCCGTTACCTCGAAGAAAATCGATTTCCGTTTCACAAAACTTTATCGTTACTGATACGATAACGTACATATTGTTTCTAAAGCTATTGAGGTAATTTATTTTACATGCAATCCAACTTTGTGAAAGAAACGCCTTTTTAATGGCGTATCAAATGCTGAGACATTGTGATATGCCTTTCACCGTCTCATATTACATAGTCATTTAGCGTAAAGACAAGAAACAATGATTAAATTTGAAAATTGATAATCCTTGTGAAAAGGGTTATGCTCAGGGTTTCTTTTATGTTATGCTTGGGCTATGACATGGCCCAACGGATCGGTAAGCTGGAGTGCAATGGGCTGACCATGTAGCTCAAGGAATCGACAAATTATGGAAAAGAAAGGTTCTCAAATCCTGGAGTGACAACTTGATAAGACATGCAGAAATGCAGTCAATAGATACAGGTGGTTCAGGACCGTGTTTAGTGGCATTCTTTGGGGAATGATTAGGATCAGCAGTGGACTTGTAAATGGTTGTTATGGATAGATTATGGAAAAAATAACTTGTGTAAAATGTTTCGATTTTGTGGGGCATGTAGAACTGGTGTAATGAAATATGCGAGCCGTTTTGTATGTGGTTGGTAGCTGAGTAAAACAACTTGGTATCTTGAAGGGAAGTATTATGTTGTAAAATATACAGTGACAAGGTGCAACGTATGACCAGTTATAGCAGCAAAGGCGAAATACGGAAATAAAAGGACAATGCAGAAAGCAAGTATGTAGATGGGATCATATTACGAATAGCTTACATTACTATGAAAAAAGAAGATTATTTTTTTATTCAAGAGTACCAGATGTTTTGTGTGTACGTGCCAGAGCTACGAACCAGTTGTATAGTGTCTGTAGTGCGAATAGATCGGCTCGACCAGGAAAGAATACAAACGTAAACCTAATACTGAGGTGTTTCATGTGGTGAGTGACGATAACTGGTAACGAGACATTCCATCTTAATAAAATCTCATTCGCATTTTGAGAAAAAAAATAGATGGTGTCTAAGGGACGCGGCATTCAATTATCATCAGGTATTATTGTGTGTTCGTCTGCCTTAACTTGTATAAAAGAAAACTATGATCTATAATCTCTATTATAACAATAATAACAACACGTCTTTCAAATTGATACTGATACAGAATTGAGATAATACTAGAGTTGATGTAGAATAGATACTTGTTACGATGGTTACGACTTCTTCGTTTCAGACGGCTGTAAGATAAGTTAACTAGTCATGGATAAATTGAAAATGAAACGTAATAGGCAAAGAATAATACAGGTTATTAATATATTTTTTTTATTTAATATATTATCAATAGCAAGACAACATATTGCGGATTATGTTTTAAATAAAAATGATCAAATTTTGTAATATTCGTTATTTTAAGACAAAATTTACATTAATTATAACCAAAGCTTGGCACGATAGGTAATTGAATGTTGAAGTGTTTTGAACTGGGCAATAAAGCAGTGTTTCTGGCAGAATCGATCTGCTCAGTCGTAGTTAGTCAATGTATACCTGTCCACTTCGACTGGCAATCAAGGTGCATTATTTGACTCCTATTATAATGCGGTAATATGCGTTCGATATTATTTGGTTTTGAAACAATTATGGCCAATTGAAACAGACAAATATACGTATAGCATCTACTCGTGTGCATTAACATTTGATAAATATTTAGATACATACAAAAAATAATTTGTGTAACGTTTTCGATGATTACCGCAACAGCGTCGATTTTATTATAAATATTAGAGCCCGTAAACACTCTACTTATTCCACTTATATATGCAAAGCCTTAAAGGCATTACGTTAGTTTATAGTTACTCTTTAGCATACCAATTAGCGATCACTATAATACCAGACGCTATAACATACCTTAGACTTTGTCTATCTTTATGGGCTTGGCTATTTCAAGTCTTAACGATGTAAAAAATCAGAAAAACGGTTGACCCTGAAGGCCAACCGCTGGAACTTCCCGTATATTTTCGAGCGCAACGCTCAATAATCTATTTAATTTTTGTTTTTTTGTTTTTTATTTTTTGAAAATCTTTGAAACGGCTTGACTGATTGACTTGAAAATCTAATCAGTTCGAAGTCTCAATGAACACTTTCGTACGCCGTGTCCCCCATCTGGATCAGTTGATTCGTTCTAAAGATATCGTACCACAAAATTTTATTTACATACATACATACACACACACACACACACACACACACACACACACACACACAATTTTCAAAGCAAAATAAAATGATGCGTCTACTTCACCTGAGGATGTCTCGTAGAGGCGAAACACGTGTCGTATTATCGACGGTGGCGTGGCGCGTTATTTCAAGTCTGGCATTTTTTCAAAAATATTTTTTTGGTCCCATATAAATTTGATCAAGGTCTGACCAGTTGTTTTTGAGTTATCCGTAATATGTTTATGTTTATGTCTTGTTTGTTGTTTGGGTTTGGCTATTTCAAGTCTGCCATTTTCAAAAGTTCCCTTCACTATCCATCGAAGATCACGAAAGAAATGTAGGCTTTATCAATGTTAGTCAACTTTTAATTACAGGAATATTTTTTGTTTCCTTAGGGGTGAATAAAGTTAAATACTAACAAAGCATTTTCCAATATCTTAGAATTTCTACCTTTATCAATAAATATTATTTTGTTCGGATTTTATATTGAAAATCAAGTAAGATTTACCAGAGCTTTAAAACAATCGCCAATGAAGCGAGGCTTTCCGACATACATTTTATTGGATTTCCCGTTCACAGAACAAAATGATGTATCCGCTTAGCTACAGCAATTGTTGTATTCATGTTGTTTATTTCTTTAGCGATAGGCAATGGATATTGGCTAGGGATATGCAATTTTCAGAGCAACGTACAATTTACAGTGATGAACTGTTTTGTATGGCAGCCCCAGAAAATAATTGCAATAAATTCCAATTCTGTATAAATACTTGCGTGCACAAAAATAATTTAACCAGACAAATCCTCCTTACTATGGAAGAGGCTCATGTCTAGCAGTGGGCTGTTACAACTCATTTAATGGTGGCTTGCAGGCAAAAAACTTAAATCAAAATAAATATTATCCTCGTCTGATATACAAGTTACTGTGGCTTATCATAAAGTAAATGAAAACTTGGTCGTTACTAATTCAATAGAGTATTATAAATAGTAAGTTTTGTTGTTAATCAAAAAATAAATATTATTTATTTAGTTTATCGACAAAATTGGCGATATATTGATGATGGGCTAAATTAAAAGTACCAATAACCGACTAGCATGTATGCGTAGGTATTATGGATGTGATCAGGATTGTGTCAAATGGAAGTCCGTAGTCTCTGCCTTTGTGCTCTGGGTGACAGGCGTGAGTTTTATTTTTAATTTATAAATATTCCATTACGATCCATTAGATCCGCCCCAGCTTCGCACGGTTGATTTTTGTATTTCGACAACAGCGCCAACTATCAGGTCCAATAGTGAATTTAAACCATTCAGGGATCCACTCAAACACACAAAAAAAAATTCATCAGAATCGGTCGAGCCAGTTTCGAGACTGACGGATTTTATATATATAGAGATTTAAAACGAAATGCAATAGTATGTATACCGGAGTACTTATCTTTTAGAGCTTTTCATTATTTTGTAAGCACAGTTCATTAGAAACCGCAGTGTAGGACGGATGGTGTATCTATCTGCGCTAGGCAGCTGGCAGCATCTGGATGCGTGAAGCTGAAGATCGGCTAAGTGGCGCGCCTTGGGGTAGGCCTATTTCCAGCCGTTGATTGCCGCAAACTGATGATGATGATGATTACAGTTCATTGACCATATTAATCTTCACCTAGAGATTTATCTACATCATGTTTTAAAGTTACTAAAACAAAATAAAATTTCTGTGACTAAACGACTAAATGTATTTAATATTTTTGCCTACGTTAAAAAACCGCTGTATTTAATAGCAGCATTCAGCCATAGCAGTCGAAAAAGTTTGAATGTAAAAGACAATTTATTTCGTAAAATACGGATACCTTTTCTTTCTTCAGGAAGCAACCTTTTTGAGTATAGCTACTGTACAGTTCCTGACTACAATTGTACATACAATACACGTCCTAAGTACAACATCAAACAATTTTTGTTTTAAAAAGTCTTCGGTAAGTTCGTGCTTTATATTTTTAGGGGATTGTTTATGACGAAATATACAAAAACAAAGGACTAAATGATAAAATAGGTGAACGTTGACGTGCTCTAGATACGCTATAGATACTCCATGCTAGAATTGGGTCATGTCGATCATATTCCTTTGTACTGAGAGTGTGAAATGATAGGTAAAATATCATTACGGTCAAGCATCCGAAATATAGGGAAATAAAACGCATAAAAGTAAACGTCTACGTAAAAACGTTAATGTAATAATTATTTAGACGAAATTCTAGTTGCTATCTTGACCTTGTGATATTTCTTAGTCCACTCAAAAGAGTAAAAAATTTTTTTATTAAAGAGACATCCTTCAAAATACTAAAAATAATTAATTAATTACCATATTCTGAAGTCGGGGCTTAGGGCATCCGCTGCGGAATCCGCGCCGTGATCCCGTCGCGGGTACACGCTACAGGCTGTGTCACTTGTGACCTTTGCACCCACCGATCCCGGTTAACGCAACGCCGCTAATACTAATAATAATCGTGCCATACATAATGGATTATCTTTAAGTTTATTATTAACGAACATCCCCTTAATTAGAATTTATTTACCCATGTTCGGATATATATTATCCCATATTTTAAAGTACTTATTGAATAGACTTCATATTAATAATTTTATCCATTTAAAACAAAGTAATAATAATACCAACACCTACTTTCCTTTCATTGCGAATATGAACATCGATATTTAACGCGTAATAATTGGCTCGTAATATGGGATATATCAAATGAATGTGGCACCGCTTGTAGCGAGTAACGGGTAGCCCGCACGGCGCGGCGCGGCGTAGGGACCGAAAATGCTCTTGTATTTTGAAGAAACAGCCCGCTTAACGCAGCGCACGCTCTTAAATTTTCTATACCTGGTTTATAATCTTTATTAAAAGTTTAATTTTGTAATGTAACGTTTTATTCAGTTAATTTAGATGCTTTTAAAATTAATCATATACTCGTAAATATTTAGCGTACATTTTGCAATGGAACATTGTAGCAAATACAAACGGCGTCATTTTAGGGTGCCCTTGTTTAATTAAAAATAATGTTATATTGCTAATATCGTCAGGTATTCCGTTCCATAACAGTCGTGCCAATTTTTTGACTAAACCAACACTTAAAATTGAATTTAAGTAGTGTTGGTACCTACTTGGAATAGAACTAATGATATATGGTGATTAAACATTTCACTTTACTTTACTAATGTTGTAAGCAAAAGACAATTTGGTTAACAACATATTTTGAACTGTAGTTGATTATCATCATCATCATCATTATTACAGCCCTTCACAAATTAACTTCTGAACATAGGCCTCCCCCAAGGAATGCCACCAAACACGGTTGAGCCACCTGTTAATTGATGATTATTTGTCTTACAAGGTGGTATATTTGATCATGCCTGCTTATAAAATCAATTATTCCAAATAAACTATCTATTGGGAAGACCTCTATTTAGCAGTGTAGTGCTCTATAGAAAATGATAACAATATCAAAGGTGCATCTTTCATTTTGATATTAATAAAAAGAAAACTGAAAAGGCATTTTATTTGTTGCAGATCCAACCCTATTCTGTTGCTAATTTGCAAACAACAAGAAGCAAAAATGGTAAGTCTTAATTAATTTTAATAAGACCCGACTGCTCAAGAAGGTGGGTAATATTTTTCGAGTTATGTATGAGTCTATTTTATTTAACACGCTTTGTAGCCTAAACGGCGGATGGATTTTAACAAGGGGCCGTCGTGAAATTTGTCTTAGTTAGATGCGACAGTGTTAGGATTTAAATTTCTCCCTTTTTAGTAAACTTTTTTATATAGTCGAATTTTTTATTACTGTGTTAACTATCTAGTATAAATAATCAAAACTAAAAAAAGTGATAACCGACTTCAAAACTAATAAGATTAAAAATTTTTTTTACGTCATATAATACTAGGATTTATATTTTAGTGTTTTTAGTTTGCCAGCGAGCGTTTGAAGCCGATTTTTACTTTTTTATTTATTTTTAAAGTTTTTTCCCCTTTTAAGTGTAGGTACTAATGAATATCTAAAGTTCTTTTTTTTATAGTATAAGGGTGACGATCGAGCACATAGTCCACCTGATGGTAAATGAATGCTGTGGCCCATAGACATCTTCATTTATCGTCTTTAAGAATCAAGATACAGCGTTGTCACCCCTGAAGAATATGATGGAATGCCTCGTTTTCAGGAAAAAGGGTCTCCGGTTCTCTCTCTCTCTCTCTAACCAAATATAAATTCAAGGTAACAACTAGAATGTCGTCTAAATAGTTACATAAAAAACTTTATCCTCTATTTTTTTACCCATAATATGGATATTTTTTTAAATTTAAGTGGTACCACCACTAAATTAAAAACTATTTTATAAAAAAAGAACCATTAAAGTCAGTTCATAAAAATAAAGTTATGCCATATATGCAAAAAATATATACAGACTAATTGTGAACCCCTTGCCTTATTTAAATCAGTTAAAAATTAATCCCTGATACAACGGAATTAAACAACAAACTTCAAATTAAAAAGCTTTCCTTGTACAAAAACAAAACTTAATATTGAATCTGGGTTAAATGATTACGGGAATGCTACGATTTCTGTATGTACATTGTACGTGTTAATAATTTACTCTTTATCTATGATCCCACAAAAACAAAAACTCTATTAATGTTTCAAAGTAAATATTTATACTCCATTATACTGTCACTTATATTTGCGAATGTTCAATTTAACTTACTTCACAATAAAAGCGTAATAGGTTTTAGTTTACTGTAATGGAGCGGTCCACGCAAGAGGGATATAAACGAAAATTTTGTAAAACTCCACCCTAATATGATTTTGACAGTGATAGATATGAATCTTATATATATTACATCACAGGTCATAATCATAAGGTAACAATGGATTCAATGAGCTTAGCAATATTTTATTGAACGGACCGCAAAAAGATTCTTTGAACGACAAATAATATTATTAGGGCTAATGTTGTTATTACAGATAAGCTCGGGATCGACAGAATAAAAAGAAGTGAAACATCTTATGAGTACATTATGACTCTTATTTTTTATATGTAAAGAAGTTTTATTTTATGATAAAGTCTAAAATTTTTACATTTGTATTAAAAAATTGCATGCATATTTGATTGGACCAAAATAGCAACAATAAATGAAAAAGGTCTTAATTTTTATATTGCCGCTCTGGATTTGGTGCCCTTATGATAAGAAATCAGAAATGTATCATACCAAACCCTTTTTAACGTGGTAGAGTCAGCAATATTATGGTTGCAGCGGGTATAAGTTGGCTCGGACCGTTCTTACCGTAAAGTAGCAGTGTAATACTACTATTCGTAGAGAAGACCTTTCTTACTGATAAAGAGGCATTTCATCTCAGTCCTCATATTCAACAAGCCATCTTGATTTTTAATGGAGGATAGAAGTAGATATCTATGGGCCACAGTATCTAGTAGAAATCAGGCGGATTATGTAGAAGCCAAAATCCTCCCATCTCAAAAAAAAAACACAAGGGTTGTGTCACACTCGTTGAGGGATCATTGTCATACCGGTTCGCATGTCTGCGATTTCACAAGACTTTAAAATTAGTGGAATAATATCATATTCATGCTCTTTCCTACACCTTCCTTCTTAAAAACTTGAAATAGTGCAGACTAATGTCCCAAGATAACTTGATGAAGAATGTTAACCACGCGTGTTTTCAAACATATTAGCTTCACCTTGTATTCAAACCGAAGCAGTACACTGGTCAAAAAAGAAACAATTACTAAAGCGCCCGGTTGAACAGGTCAGGTGACAAAGCATGGTCTCATGCCACCTTTCTATTCTTCTTCTTCATCAACCCGTTTAAATCTACTACTAGTCATGGACTGATCCCGTTGTAGTGAGTATTGGCCATAATCGCCACGCTAGGCAAGCAGATTGGCGATGGCCTGACATCTCAAATTTATAACATTGCCGGTTTAACATTACCGTAAACGAAATGATTATACTAACATCTGTAAAAGCTATAAGATCCTTCTGTGATGTGCAGATTATATGCTTCTGTAAACGAAAGAGCTCTGCGCATTCTATCCGAACGCGGATCCTTAATGTGCAAGCGTAGCATCCATCTGGGATGCAATAATCATAAGTTATGAAGCTAAGAGGAAATTAAAGCTAATTCATTGCAGGAGATGCTTAGCTCTAGAGGCTTAGCGGTAAACTATAGCCACAGTAGCGATCTCAGTAGTTAACAGTGGTCGCAATGATACTGGTCTTGCATAACCTGAATAATTACTATGATGGTTTCTTACGACACCCACGAAATAGAATCTCTTATACCACCGTCACACCGCATGCGACCTGTGCTAGCTACCTTTTGTTGTTGCATAGTTCTATTTAACAAAAAAAATATTTCGTATTTCAAGAGTATAAAGCTATATAAATAGTTTTATACTATTGTCCTTTTTGATAAGACTCTACTTTTAAATTTCCCCATTGTGCTTATCGGATGTGTTTTAATGTCGCAGTTCAAAAAACTGAAACCACGAAAAGTGTACGGAGCACGTTTGTGAGATAGTTCTAATATTTAAGATATCAAATGATATGAATATTAATTATAAAAACATTATAAAATAACGAAAGTAACTAGAATTTCTGGATTGCAAAGTATGTTGTAGATGAAAGTCCACGCTTCGAAAGTTCAGACGAGAGTTATACGGTAAGCGAAGGAAGGAGGCCTCGTTCGAAGACGGAAGCGGGCTTCCGCCCATTGCTCCGAGTCAATATTTGTCCAATATTGATGGTGTGTCTTTGACACTTGTTGCATTCGATATTTCCGTACGCCTAGCAATACACTGCGTACGTGTGACAACGTTATATTTTCAAATTCAAAGATTCACTTCACACACACCGCTTCTTATAATATTAGTTGTAATATTTTTATACATAATTAAAGTAAGCCTTTTATTTATATATATATATATATATATATATATATATATATATATATATATATATATCCATTCATTAGAAATATAAGTAAAAATAAAATTTTCAAAACCCCCCAAAACAAAAAGGGCTGATGATCTTCAAACGGCTGAACAGATTTTTTTGAAACAGCTAAGAATACTCTCGATTGAGGCACCTTTCAAACAAAAAAAACTTATCATAAGCGGTTCATCCGTTCAGGAGTTATGATGTCACAGACAAACACACAGACACACAGATATACACTACAAACATATAAGACCCCTCTGTTTTCGTTGGGGGTTAAAAAGCTTACTCGATGTGTCATTTTCTCATTCAGAAATAAAACCAGGGGTTGTTTTAATCAATTTCTATAGTAATGGGATATTGGATATTATTTCCTAGAACGTTCCTTAGTAGACATCTATTTAGTATACATACATGTTTATATATATACAATATACATACACCAAACCAAGAACACCAAGCTTCAATTATATCTTTCAAAAAGATAATATCTAAATAATGATTTCTTATATTTACGCGAACACTATATAATTAAATAAAACTGGTTTAACTTATTTTATATTCCCGACGTTTCGAGTACTTTACAGCACCCATGGTCACGGGGGGGACTGAGGTGTTTGGTGTACCAAAGTCATAGTTACGGCTACCTCCAGATTAAAATTATTAATTTTTGTTCCGATCTATGCAGTATGAACTTACAGTGCATGGTATGAATATAAAAAGATAGTATCTGTTGTTTTCTGGAAAAAAATACCTAATTCAAACCTACAACAACTAAGAAATATTATTATTACAGACTGACTTTTTATCTAAAGAAATTTACTGAGACCCTCTATCCCGAGGGTCACCGTAACAAATGTTACATAGTTTGTCTTCCTTTTAAATTTCATACAATTTACCTTGACACTAGACACTAGTGAAATAACTTTAATTGTATATTTTGAAATTATTTTTTAATTAAAAACTAAAGCTTTATTCTTAAAAATAATAAGTCTTATAAGTTTAAAGATTTTGACGAAGGAATTATCGATACTATACGAGTAATTTACAACAGAATGGTAGGTACGTGATAGATAAAAGAATATAAATAAAGCTCGTCGGGAAATAACAGCAAGGTCGCTAAGTCATGTGATTAATCTCACATGAAACAAGCATCTCTATTCAAAGAATTTATGTGAAAAGAAATTTATTAATATAGGGAAGAATGTTAAAGTATATTTAATTGTGCATAAATTTCGGCAAGAATTCTGTCTTGTTTATCATTACAAATAACGTAATCTATGAACATTTTACTTATAAATTATAATTTATTGTAATCGTTGGGAATTAATAATTGCTATTATTTTCACTACTTTGAGGCCTTCATTTTCGATATTCTTTTAGTTGCTACCGATAATTTATTATGATTTTAGTCCCTACTTGGTCCACTAGATGTAATCAAATTTTGATTTTGAAACAAAATTTTTGAAACAATTTTTGAACAAATTGAACAAATTTTGAAACTCGACATTATCTGAATCAAATAATTTTCGACTAGAAAGTAATTTTTCTGAAATCATCAAATTTTTCTTTAATATTAATTTACATCGAATTCATAAATTAATTATTATTATGCCTACTTGTTGGTAGTATAGCAGGGATCAGACCAGATTCTTATATTCAGGTATGAGTATGATTTTGAATTTCTCCCGGAATTATGCAAAATCACAAATTTTCTTACTTCTAGAAACGTGGTGAGATAAAACATAAGCAATTTAGCCTTATAAAGATGCGGAAGCTAACTCAGTCGACTAATTGACTACTTCCAACTGTGGTATTGGCTTCATTAATTACATCGTCAAAGCGGAGTGCTTAAGAATTTCAATACCAAGAATCCTCAAGAGGAATGAAGCTTTTATTACTTTTGTACTACGATACGATAATTAACTTAATTATTTCGACAAGTGAAAGGTATAAACTAATACTTACGAGTATAAGAAAAACAAATCATATAATCTTTAAAATTATTTGGAATTTAAAAATCAACAAAGGTATGAGATTTATACATTGTAGAGCCATACTGGAACTAAATTATGGTTGTGGGTTGCCTCGAACGGGGAAGGACATGCTCTCACAGAATGCCAGCGTGAAATAGCAGTATAGTGCTGCTGTGTTTCGTATGGTGAGAGGACCGGAGATCCTTTCTACTAGAAACGAGGCATACCATCTTAGTCCTCAGGGGTGACAACGCATCTGCGTTTTGATTCTTAATCGATGAGATATATATCTATAAGCTACAGCACCCACTTTTACCATGAGGTGGGTTGTATGTTTGTTTATCACACACTTATTCTATAAAATGTCTGGATCTGCGATCGCAAATCCGCTTGCCAAACACACATCAGTCTATGTCAAGCAGTGAACTTTTAGGGGCTGATGAATAAGAGGTAGAAGTAGGCACTCATATACTTATATATATATATATACATTTATATAGACTTATGAAATTACAGTTTCCGTTCAGTTTATATGACAATTATGTATATATACAATTAGATTTATTATATAAATATCGTTCTATTATATATAATAAATCGATGTATCAGCTATTACTATCGATGCACTTTCGTCATTTTAATGAAAGTCCATTAAGCCTCTGCTATAGACAACCCTGTAGAAAAAAACAGTCATAAGCAGCTTCTCATGAATCAATTACTTTCGGAACGTAATATCAGTAATAATTATTTTCAAAATAACATATTTTTGTGTTTAAAAAACAAATTGAAGCGCTTCGACGCAACTTTACCGCTATTCTTTTGTAAAACCTTATCGTGTTCTGTTTCCGAGCTTTATTTTCCCAATTAAACACAATTCAATCAATTTTCTATTGCCACTAAATGTTTTGAAATCTGTGGCTAACTCTCACGTGGTTTGACATGACTCCACTTCCACAATACCTTTCAATTTGTCAGTATTGATTTTACTCTGCAGTTGCCCATGGGGCTTCTTGCTGATGTCAAAATTACTAGAACGGAAACAATCACACCAAACACGAACTGTCTGAACAAACGAATTCATTTGCGGGATCTAGATCAAATACTTGGTTAATTACTCGAACGGTCTGTGCAGGATTAGTGTCACAACCGAACTTATTTTGAAAACTAAATCTACTCTACTAAGTCATGGTCACAGGACTGTGTTATCAGAAGGAAGATATAAGAGAGGGAAAACAAATGAATACCTAGTTCTTCAAAAGCCATGCTATAGCTATAATAGGGCAATAGTTTGAATTTAAATTTAACTAAACTTTTAACTAGTCAGCAGTCATGGATAAAGTCTAATTATTTTCACTGAATGTTGTGGTGCAGTTATTAGAGTTTCAATTCAATATAACAGATTTTCTAAAGACGCTACACAGATCCATTTATCTTTAGACGAGTCTCAATGAATTATATAAGCGATGTAATCTAAATAAAAAGGCTTTTTACAAAGTGTTAGCAACGTCACTTGCTGTGTAACCTCAAACAAATGCTTTGCGATTTGGCTATGATACTAATTTACGCCGAAAATTAATGTTATCTACAGCACTCGCGAACGGTATGTTTACTTACATTAATATACGTATTTTATAATTTCTTTTATTCAAAGAAAACTTATTTATATGTGTAGTGTAAACATAATTTCAGACGTGCGTTACAGGGGCGTAAAAGCGAAACTTTTAAATATGATTTTAATATGTTTAGTTTTGAGGGCAATACATCATAATGACATACAAGTTCGTTCATAACTTTAGTTGTGTCGGTTACGCTTGAATGTATTATACTCTCTAACCGACTATCTCTGGTTTGGTAATTTGTATACCTGCTTAAAACAGACTTGGGCCTCGCAACCCAACCCGACCAGATAGGCGTCCAAAGTCTCAAATTCATTCAGGTATTAACTTCTAAATACACTGTTTACAGCCTTCCTGTCAGTATTTACAGCGCCTCTGTGCTCTAATCCCTATAACCAAGCGTACTTTTTAAAAGGAAAGTAAAATAAAATTACAACTTACTCTATACTTATACTTATACTCTGTAAGGGCTTAAGGGCAAAGAAATGTTAGCCGCGGTGTAATAATGCTTGGTGTGCGGACTTCACATGTTTTAATTTTTTTAATTTCTTGAACATGCAGGCTTTCTCACGATGTTTTCCTTTACAGCCGAGTATGTGGTAAATCATCACTTAAAATTGCAATTAATAATATCATTGGTGTTGGCGGGGACCGAGCCCGGGTTGCTCTCGTATTGTGATATTTATAAAACTCAGAGTAAAAGTACCCGGGCGACCGGGCTTTGTTCACCGTTAGAAAAAACAATTATAATTTTCTCAGAGATTAAACCTATCTAGATAAAACTTGGAAGGTAAAATATTATGCCTAGGAGTCTGCCTAATTAAGAACCAATCTCTTTTCTATTTCTGCCACGAAGCAGCAGTTCATTATTGTGTTTCGGTCTGAAGAGTATAGAGAGAAAGTATAATAATTATAAGTAAATTACAAAACAGAGTATACACAACATCACTGCTAGATAGGCATTGCAGAGGCATGCTGCAGCTATATTACTGGTAGTTGTAGCACGAACGGGTCGGCTTGACCGGGGAAGCACCACGCTCTCACAGAATACCAGCGTAAAATAGCAGCTTAACGCTGTTGTGTTTCGTATGGTGAGTGTAGAGAACCGGAGATCTTTTGTACTGAAACCGTGGCATTACATCCTAGTCCTCACGGGTGACAACGCATCTGCATTTTGATTCGTAATCGAGGGTAGATGTAGATGTCAATGGGCCACAGCAACCACTTACCATCAGTTGGACTGTGTGCTCGTTTTTCACCCTTATCCTATAAAAAAAATGTCTAGGAGCGGTCTTTTACAAGAAAAGTAAATTACAGCCTGTGATGCTGACCTTTGTCCTTCTTTGTTTAAAAGTGGCTGCAGGTGTCCACGCGCTACAGTAGCCACCAACCAGGTGGGCTGTAAGTTTGTTTGTCACTTCAGTTTTATAAAAAACTAGCTGATACCCGCTCGCTCGCACGATAATATTTTATTGCGGAACCTAGATGTAAAATATCAAGAAATATTTTTTTGACGCGACTATCGTAAAATCCGTTCTTAGTGAGCGTTTACATTGCGAAATGAGTAACTATACTTAATTTCAAGTCAATCGGGTGTGTAGTTTTAGAGATCTCGTGATGAGTCAGTCAGTAAGTGGTATATATATATATATATATATATATATATATATATAGATTAACAAAATTTCATCCAGATCGTTAAGGCCGTGATATTAGTTTAATAAATTTATATGAAAAAACTTTAATCTCATTAATTAAGTAAATAATTGTAATTGTTTCAAAACATTAAACCCAAATAAATATACTTAATTCGAACTATTTACAGTATAAACGTATATGACACAAAGGACAAGTCGGCAACACATAAACGCTGGAAGTTTGGCGGAGTCCTCAACAAATAAAGTGATTTCGTTTAAGTATCCTCGAAATCAAATGCCCTTGCCACAAAGCCTAATAGGTTACATGAGAAAGAACATGTGATTGTGTTTGTTGTCGGAAAGCATGTAGAAAATTTAATTTAATTACACAAAATTTGTCTTTACAAATTCCCTTTTTACTTTTTCGAAGTTATCGTCGTCAATTTAGATCCTAGAATATTAATTTTTTTTGTACAAATATAAACTCTGATTAGGATTATTATCTAAAATCTTCAAAATTTAGCCATTAATAAGACATATCAAAATAGAATTCATAAAAATACTTTTGAAAAGCTATATAGTACCCCATATACTGAGCATGGTTTTGTCTTTGTCCGTATTTGTACAAGGTGCTAACCTAAATAATTTATTTCAATAATATAATTTCAAATTTTAAATTTAAACAAGCTGGCCCGACAGACGTTGTTCTGCCCAATCCGGTAGGTAGCGCGATGAGATTCACTCCGAATTCACTTACAGTGGAACTTACAGTCTTAGACCAAGAAAGAAAGATTGACAAATACTAAGAGATGCAAAAACCATGCTCAACTTATGCACCTATGACCATAACCCAACCATTATAAAGACTCGCTAGCCCGGCAGACGTTGTTCTGCCTTTTCAGGTTGTTTGCAAAAGGAGTTTCACTTCAAATTCACGCCCGATTTAATCCAGGATAATACTCGTAATTAAGTTCAAACGACAGCGCCACTTATATCGCGTCCAGATTTTGTTTTTGTTTGGTACTAACCAAACATATATTGTGAATAGAGTTATTTTGGTCGATAAATATAAACATTGTTAATAACTTATTGACTATAGCACTATTTATCGGAACTTATAATAGCTACAAGCCATCGTCTCAGCAAAACAAATATTGTGTAAACGAAACCTCAATTAGTCAATTCGTTCAGAACTTACACGATCACTAACAGACGCACAGATGATTATAATAGGTACCTATATAAAAATTTGAAACTATCGATTCGTATTTACATACAAACAATTTTAAAACAAATGGGGGTAATTTTAATTTACTTTTACAAAGATATCATAGATTTTTAGATTCGCGTAATAATATTCATAAATCTACTGAAAGTTATTGCGCGAGAATAATGCCATTAGGGAAACTAGGCTATTAACTTTGCAGATAAAAAAAAACATTAATACTATAAATTAAAATAAAACTCGCAAAAAAGGTCCTATATTACAATTAACCGCTTTGTGGAATAAATATTTTCCGTTTGTGGAGACTGTAATATTTTTGGAAACCGTCTTCAAAATTGAAAAAGCCTTATGATTACTTATCTTTGTAGAATTAGGCAAGCTAAAAGTTCACGTGATGGTTTGTGGCTAATTCAGCTCCTGGTCCCATACAACAAAGCAGGTCACAGGACAAGGAATGTCTCAGAAGCGACATCACCTCTGGAGACTAAGATGAAATGCGTCGCTGCCTGCAATTAGCCTGTTATATGGTCATCATCAATATCAACATTACAGCCCTTCACAAGTCCACTGCTGAACATAGGCCTCCCCCAAGAAATGCCACAAATGCGTCCATCGGCTTCCTGCATGTCTTACCATGTTGTCACACCACTTAGTGAGGGTGACCGAGTCGCTATATGGTACGTTGCGGTAAATTGCCATATGGAAGTGGCGTAAAAGAATCCATTATCCCATTTCATCCCGTGGGTACCTGCGGGAAAAGCTAGAAAAATCTAATGACTTCTAATAGATGCTGATATACCATCTCACTTACGCCAGTAGTAAAATATCCAGAGTGACGAAGAGCAGCAACATCAAAGGTGCGAGACTTCTGGTGTTATGATCATCAATCCGCCTGCCAAGCATGATGATTTAGACAAATCCTCTTTGGTCTAAAGAAGGAGAAGAAGCATATGTATGACATTATTTGGGGAAAAGGCCTAATGTTCAGCAGTGGACTTGTGATAAACTGCAATTACAATTGAGATGATGTACAACTTTACTCGTGTTGAAAATTTATTGTTTACCTGCTGAATTTATAGTTTTTTAAGTGGTAGAGCCACGCTGCAGCTACATTATTGTTGTAGCACGAATGGGTCGGCACGTCCGAGGTAGGGCCACGCTTTCACAGAATACCAGCGTAAAAAATAGCAGCTGTGTTTCGTATGGTGAGTGTAGAGAACTAGAGACAAGGATACAAGGCATTCCATCTTGGTCCTTAGGGGTGCCAGAGCATCTGCATTTTGATTGTAGATGTCTATGGATCACAGTATCCTCTCAGGTGAACTGTGAGCTCATTTGTCACCTTTATTCTATAAAAAAAATATCGATACATCTAATAGTTTTCATTTAAATGATAATTTATCACACTCATTTTAGTGGCATCCCTAACTGTGTATTAATAAAATCGATTACTGACACCTCTGTGGCAGCGATTGCAGAGTGTATAATCGTATAATCTTTAGACGACAAATATCCGACGCGCATCGGAAAGCTGACAAGTCCCGCTCGCTCTAAAAGCTCACCACGCCAACTTAATAGGCTTGATAAAAACAATTTTTCGTGGCGGGATTTAACTCGGCATGAAAATGTTATTTAGTTTTGAAATTAAGTTCTTATTTTTAGAAAAACTTCAGTCGCTTTCAGAATTCTATCGAAGTTGAGTAACACTTAATTTCTTTCGTATCTTTTTACATATTTGACAAAGTTACCGCAATCTGATGAACAAACAAATATTAATTTTTATACATATATTAGATTATTTATTATATTAATATTTTAAAGATTTTAAATGCAGCAGACGTTCTGCGCATTCTGACGAACCTTCCTACAAAAATCGTAAAATTTGCAATAAAAAGATTAATGAATGTCACTTATCGGAATAAAAAACTATCCATCTCTCAAATTGGACCAAACTGCACAGTGTGCAAAATTTCATTGAAATCAGTTCAGTAGTTTAGGAGTTTATCGCGAGCAAACAATGTGACACGTAATTTTTATATATGAAGATTATTATTTTGTAAAATATTAATAAAATTATATTATTTGAATAATATTATTCTTATTTGAATATTTTTCATATAAATATTTTGGTTCAGATGTGGTGGGCAGTATGGTGCATTGCTGTGGCGGCGATGGGAGCGTTCGCAGCTGCAGGACCTTCAGGGAGCGCACTTGCTCCAATCTCCGCTATTGACTGGGAACAAATCGACCCATCTGCCCCTGAAGATGTAAGTTTATATTAAGTTTAACTTTAATTCACAGACAAAGAGACCTTAAAGAAAGAAGGTAGATCTAGGCACTTTGTAGACATTGGCCGGAATGATGAGAAGATATTGAACATTATATCTACCTCAAAAAAATTTACAAATTTAAAAATAATGAACTTTTTAGCTTCACTAACCACGTGTTCGAATACCGCACGGGACAAGTATTGTTATGACCAACAAATATTTGTTCCAGGTCTGGATGATCCATTTTGCAATTTATGTATGTAAAACGCCTTCTCGATACAGGAGAAATGTCTCAGTCTGTTTTTATGGAGGTTTTAAATGTAGGTATTTAGTACTTCAAATGTTTTTAGGAATGCATTCGTCCATGAACATTATATAATTATGCTAAAACATTGTGTAAGCGAAATATTCCGTTTTAGAATCGTACAAGTATATTCAGTCATGAGTTTCATATTTGTACACATTTTCTTAAAGCTTAAACTTTTCTTTTCAGTAAACTGTTTAAGTAAATGATCATGCAAAAAAGTGACGAATCGGTCTTGAGATTAAAATAAATTGGAGAGTACCTTTTTTAAATTAAGACGTTACGAGTCCGTAGATTAGAACGACAGTAGATGATCAGCACTAATGTATATATATGTCATTAACACACACACACATATATGTATGTTTATATATATATATATATATATATAGATAGATAGATAGATAGATAGATATATATATATACCCCACTAGATGGAGTGACGACCTGGTAAGACTTTCAGGAAGTCGATGGATGCAGGTGGCTCAGGACCGTACTTTGTGGCATTCCTTGGGGGAGGGCTATATTCAGCAGTGGACTTGTGAAGGGCTGTAATGATGATATATATGTATGTCTATATTTTTCCTTCTGATACAGAATTATAATGACTACATCACTTAGGCAGTACTTTTAGAAGACATCGTCATGGTAAAAATTGGTTAGAAGCCTATCATAATTATTGTTTTAGTTTAGATGTTGATAACTTTCATTTGCTATCCGCCTGCTAAGCGTGGCTATCACGGCAAATCCTCTCCTACAATGAGAGGCCCAAGTTCAGAAGTTAAAGTGAAAGCCCCTAAACAAAAAAAAAAGAGAAAAAAAAGTTCACAAGTAGACTGTTATGAGATAATGGAGAAAAACTAATGTCGACCGATGTACGAGTATAGAGCTTCGCTGATCAAACATATTTCTAACGCCACGGCGATTCTAATTTCTAACTCTTAATATTTGTAGTAGATTTTATTGGAAGACCCACCACTCTATATCACCTCGTGGATGTCGTAAGACTGACAGAGGGACGTCTAACAGAAGATGTGCGACAGCATATTCTTGATAATAACACAAAATAATTAAAAAACTGCGGTTGCCAAACCGCCTGCCAAGCGACTGTGGTAAATATAAGGCAATCTATGAGATGAGGGTCTATGTTCAGCAGTAGACTTTTGATATGCTATAATGAAGAAAATAAACAATAATACAAGAATATTACTATACAAATAAAAAAACTAACAATTCATTTATTTAATAGGAGAGCCTGAATGCTGTGCCACCGATGGGCGGACGCTACACAGCTGCTGCGCCTTGGCTCTACCTGTTTGCTGATGTTCCAAGGGAATCACAGGTAAATTGAATAATATTTAAATTTTAGCTATTTTGCAATATCTGTTGATTTTAATTCAGGTTATTGTACAAGAGGTTAATGTAAAAAGTATGCGGCTTCTACATCTCAGTTAAGCAAATTAATTAATTGGGCCATTGAGACACTTCATGTTCGGGCAAAAATTTCCAATTCGGTTCGGTAAAATTTTCTGCTTTTAATCACCCGAGATTTTCAAGTCCTTAATAATAAAAGTGTTCTGTAATTAATAGAGTTAATTAAATCGTTACCTTATTGCATTGTTACACTTCTTATTGTACACTGAATTGAACTGTAACAGTAATTAATAACACATTCTTAAAATTGACAAGTACTAAAATATATAAAATTTATATTTTATTACCTTAGTACTTATGTCTAATCTTATTATGTCTCGTATACTCGTGCATTTACTCGGTGTCGTTAAAATTATAAAGTGTCTACGAAGGTTAAAGGTAATGAGGCGAAGCGTTCGCGAAGTGCTTTCTCCGTGTACCCTGCCGTGGAAGTGTTGCAACGGGGAGCGTACAACAACTATCTGGAGAGGCTGGCCCACGCCAACAGAGATTTCCTCAACTGTGTCGGAAAACGAGGTCTGTCAACATTAATTACAGCAAACATAAATCTACTAAAAGCACATAAAAAATTCCCAATTTTGAAGTTTACTCGTATTCTCAATTACAAAATAAGTAAACCTTTGTTACTCTGTAAATCTGTAGTTGGGATGAAATCCTATTGAGTAAAATTTGATGAGATTATAACATTTAATTTCTTAATTTTTAGATCCCTGGAACAGCCCGGACTGCAAGTTGAAGAACTAAGCTGTATAAAACCCCGGAATCTCTGCCGTCCCTTGGTTGATATGTTATGATATGTCAAACCTATAGAAGTGTAGTTACTAGACCTTAGCATAAAACGATTATTGTTATACAAAATAACAAGAAATTAGTATATTTATTATGAATGTTACGTAATTTTATAATACATTTTTGTTGCGATAATAAATTGAATTAACCGTAAAACCAGTTTTTTATTTCACTATCCCCGTTAGTAATCATGCGCAATGTACGAGTATAACTATACTAAAAATAATAGTGATTATATATTTAAATATTTTAAGCAAAATAACCTTTTATTTTAAAATACCTATAATTCACTATCATCACATAATCACTTCACTGCTGAACATAGGTTTCATACACTTACATACAGAATGACCATATCCACCATGCAAGCGAGACTGACCAAGCTTGGCGGATTGGCAAACATTGTAATTTGTTATTTCTTAATATAAAAAACTGGGTCGTTGGTTTAGTGGCCGTAAATGCAGTCCTGATCCTGGGTTCGAATCCCGGGGCCAAAATTGATTATTTATTGGGTTTTTCTATCAAGAACTGAGTAGCAACCGGGAGTCAGGAAGTTGGCGGTGTACCCACGAGTTACCCACGTGCCTCGGAAAGCAGGAGAAAACCGTAGACCCTGCGCCTGATCTCTCTCCGGTCGTATTGGATCATCGTCCATTGGTATTACGAGAATGAGGGAATAGAGAGTGCACCTGTGCTTGCCCATACACTTGGGTACAATAATGGTTTCCTGCGCAGATGTCTAGTCTCTGTGGAGACTGGCCGCCGTGACCGGAATTCCAGTCTGGAATTCCGGTCACGGCATTATTATTATTATTATTATTAGTACTATAAAAACATAAAATTTACTCAACTTAAGTCACGTAGTCAACAATATCCGTGAGCTAATTAAAGTGTGCGTATATGGGGATAAAGGGTGAAAGCGGGCGAACCAAGCGTCGCATGCCATCGCTGTCCATCGATCTGCCCATGTCAGTCCTGCGCCACAAGCTGAGCCTTGAACAGGAGCGTAAAGTTCAGGCCCTGCGAGCTGTCGCCAACAGGAACTTCTTGAACGGCATCGGCAAACGAGGTATGTGCAGAGCTGCACCATGAACTGTATCTTACAAATAAAATTTAAGTGTTGAATGACAAGAATAATTATTTTTCATTTTTTAATCTCGAAAAATGTTATTTGCATTTAACTTTCACGATTTCTTTACATTTGTAAGCTATTTAATTAACTAAACTATAAATTACAGGATTCCAGTGGAGCCAGTCTGATGAACAAGGAAATCTTTATAAGAAGCCCTCAGTGTACCGAATCTAATATGTACTCCTAGCTATTTCACTTATGACAAACTACACTGACCCCAAAGAATGTTATTTAAAAACTTGCTACTTGCTACTTATTACTTAAAGTTTAATAAAGAAACAATTAGTGTTTTGTAAATTATAATCATCATCAACTTAGTTAAGTTTAAAATTTAGCTTAGTTTCATTGTACTTAACATTTTATGATTAGATTTCAAGTAACTCACTGCGTAGTACTCGTAAATAGTCAATATTCATAATCATTGATTATCTATAAATATTTAATAATACTATCCGTAGATGTAAAATGTATTTGTTTACTTAGTCAAGTTACCTGTTATGTATTATGTGGTCAAGAGTAAAATGTTTCGAAAATTATATTCAATTAGTCATAATTCTAGTTTTTAATAATTTATTTGAGCCAAAAAATATTTAAAAGTCTATTAAATATTGTAATAAACGGATTCTAAATTAATAAGTTGTTTTATTTTAAATCGCATCCTAAAGCTGTTATATTCCGTAAAAATGGTTTTACACCAAAATAAATTATGAGCGCTAATACAATTGAACAAAAAAGAAAATTATTTTAATAATAAAAGCTCTTTTTATGTCACACCAAACGAATCTTTCCTATCAATTCACCGCTTGCTTGTAGAATTATTTAGTGTTAGGATACTTAAGAGCTTATATATCGTATTACAATTAATATTGGTACAATTTATATCTCGTACTATACGAACGAAAATGGGAAACGTAATTCAATCAACAAAATATATCTTCTTATTGAGTGCTGTCATTCACTTATAACTAGGCAACATCTGATACGTTCAGTGATTAATACGGTAATAATTATTATACAAGCAATAGTAATGAGTATTAAAACATATAAGTATTATTATAATGCAATTTTAGTAAAAAGAAAATAACTCATCCTTCCCAATTCAAGCTTAATTAGCTATATCAGTTACATTATTAGTTATCTCCGTTTTGTCTGAAACAAGAAGAAATTAAAATATATGCATGTTTTCAATTAAAACTTCATTACAAGGTATTTTTTAATTTTAAGGAATTTTAATTTTTTTTTAACTTTTGGGAAGTATGACATCTAAATAAAACGAGGTAATTAAGGTTTTTCATTTAAATATAATTGAAAACGGCTTATTTAATCCAACTTTCACGACGGTGTCGCTTATTGGTCGGGGAACTGTTATGGATGTTACGTTGCGGGTGCTTGGTTCGAATCTCAGTCATTTGGTTTTTGGTTTTGTAATGGTTGCCCCACGTCTACATCCATGACGGGGCACATGTACCTTTGTGTTAAAAGCGGACATAGTATGTGGCATAAAAGTTAGTCGAAATGGCTAGGAGAATCCACCACAATCGTATACTTAAAAAATTAATAAAGTTTAAAGTTACAGCCTATATACCTCCCGCTGCTCGGCACAGGCCTCCTCTCACTTCTGAGAAGATTTTCTTGTCAGTCAGTTCTTGTCAATAAATATTAATTAAAGTAATACTAATGAGGAGGCGACTTTCCAAAATCGTAAATTACTTGAGATCAAAACAGTTATCATGTTATATTTGGGGTTCAAGCAGAGAGAGGAGTGGAGCGAGGGACGTGGGCGACCTAAACGCAAGATGCCTTCGCTCTCCATCAACAACCCCATGGAGGTGCTGCGACAGCGGTTGCTACTTGAGGTGGCACGTAAGCAGATGCGCGAAGCCAACCAGCGACAAGCTGTTGCCAACAGGGTATTTTTACAGAATGTTGGAAAACGAGGTTTGTTTTGTATACAAAGCAACTGCCATACACTTTCATAATTAGAAATAATTTACTTTAAAATAAACTCACTTTATTGGGGCTTCTTTACTGTCTTGATGCCCGTCTAATAGTACCACCGCACCGAGCCATTTTCTACCATCAAGCAGTAGTGCTGTGTGTTACGATTTGAAAGGGTTAACTAGCTAGTATATAAACCATTTGCCAAATTATTTATATCTAAAAGATTATTGTTGTCTTAACGGAATGACAGAATTTGACTGCTTTATTTGAGGGCTAAGCGTTTGAGTGCGACGCTGTCGCCGGCGGTTTGGAATCCTGCACAAAGCAACTATGTATTTTCATTCATTGTTCACACATTACAGCTTAGCAAAAGTCCACAGCTGATCACATCTTTGAGACAATCTGTGGGATAGGTCCATCTATCCCACAGATTGTCTCATAGATGTGATTTTTGTCATAGTTGCCAGGCTTTTTATTATTTTAATATCTCAGTTTGTTATTATTTTGAGAGATATATTTAAAGGGATGCTACTGCTCATTTTCTGTTTGATTTCCCTCTGACGCCTCTTACGGCACACACGAGATGAAATGGACGTAGTTATACAAAAACGTTGCAACCCACAAGTCATGCAAAATGAGTTAAATATACAGATCTACTTATTTTGACATCTTCTATCTGTTTCATTAATCTGTTTCAGTCCTCAAGTGACAGTTTTGATATTTTATTTTGACATTACGTTCCAACCCACTCGTTGTCCAATTAAATGCAAAATGTATGTAATAAAACGTATTTATCCGTGTGAAACGTTTTAATAAAACAATATTACACTATTTTTCTTGGAAAAGAATGTTCCAAGGTTTTTAGAACGTTTTAAAAAAAATATAAAATGATCCTTTTCATTGGAAACAATGTTCCAATGCTTTTGGAACGTTTTAACAAAATTACAAAATAATCCTTTTTCCTTAAAAAGAATGTTCCAATGCTTTTGGAACGTTTTAACAAAATTGTACACTATTTATTTTCCTTGAAAAGAATGTTCCAATGTTTTAAGAACGTTTTAAAAATATTATAAAATTTTCATTGTTTTGATAAAGAATGTTTCAAAAATTGAAACTGCTTTAAAAAATCAACAGCGTGTAAATACAGCTAAAGAGCACATAGATTTTTTTTAAAATGCCAAAAAATAAAAAGAAACTGTTGTGCGAGTATGTAGAATGGAGAAAACAGATTTTTATAGTATAGAAAAGATTGAAAAGAATATAATGAATAGAAAAAAGTTTATAGACAAAAGTAAAGTAAGCTGGCTAAATGCCAAAGAAATCAAAATAGAAAAAAATAAATTAAATTCATTTTTTATTTATTTTTATTATTTTATATATATTTTTTTTTTACGAAAACTTCTTTTGAGGAAGCGTTTAAGGAGTTGTTAGTGACAAAAGAACAGAGAAATAAAAGAACTGATTTCACTCATTTATGGCCCAACGGAAAACCGATCGCACCAGCTAAGTTAGCAGATGTAGAATCCATGTATTTGTTTATACCGAGGACTGTCTTTAATTTTATAAAATTTAAGAAGTTCCGATGAGATCATCGATAATTTTGATGGGTTTGGTGGAGAGCCTGACTTCGAGATAGTTGATGAATAAAACAATCTATCCATCAACTTTTATACTCTAGCTTTTATTTTTTCCTTTTTTTTAATTTTTATGATGAATTTCTTGTTTTTTAGGGTTCAATTAAAAAAATGTTAGTGTGTCTTAAGTTTATTTTCTAATAAATCCGTTTTATTTTGTAACAAGTTGTATTTATTTTAATTTAAAAAGTGGAACGTTTTACAAAATTGATTGAATGCTACTTCACAAAAATTAATTTTTCAAAACGTTCCAAAGCAATTTTTTCAAAATTCCTATGTTTTAATTACTAAATTCGAAAAATACTACATGATAAAACAATATTAATAAAATACTTCAATAAAACCTACAGTATTCAATTATCCTAGTTAAAACAAAAGAGCCGAGCTAAAACACAAAATTGCATTTATCTCAGTTTCAACTTATTGTGGGTTGGAACATTTTATATAACTACGTCCAAATGAGGTAGTGAATTCTCTTACGCTGCCACTACACGGTATATTCTATTTCACGATGAAGTTTTGGCTTTGGTTGTTGTTAGCCGTGCACATACACACTGTGTTAGTGTGCGTAAGTTGCGGGCGCTCGGGAGTAGCGCTCACGAGGCCTACGCACACTAACACAATGTGTATGTGCACGGCTAACGACAAACAAAGTCAAAACTTCATCGTGAAATAGAATAACTATACCTTTTTAAATGGCCTACAAAGAAATGATCTGGATTCAATTTATGTATGTAAAACACCACCATGATACAGGAGATACTATGTGCCTATTTCTTGAGTAACTTTTTCAGTTAATAAAAAAAAAAAAACAATTTCGTAATGAACGCATCACCATAAAACGTACCTCGCGAGATACGCATTAGTATTGCAAGAACTTAGTTTTTTTTAAACGCGCCATTTTATACCCCTACCGAATAGTTTTAGTTTATGGTTCGAGCAACATTTGTTAGTAAGAGTAATCAATATACATAGATCCCTAGACAGACATGGAGCCCTACTATGTATATAGTAATACATGGTAGAGCTCCATGTCTGGCTAGGGATCTGTGTATATTATAAGTAAGATGTAAAATATCCAGACCGGAGACGAAGATCAGCGTCAAAGGTGCGATACATCTGGTACTACGATTGCTAATATGTTCGATAAGCGTGGAGATTATATCAATTCTACAATAGAACCACCATATCTGGACAGTGCAATGTTAGAGGCTGTTATAGAAGAAGAATAATATATATAAATAATTAAATGTTAAATTATCTATGGTTTCCCCCTCCTATGAGGCAGTCAATGATGGAGGCTTATGTTTAGCAGTGGACCTTTGATAGGCTGTTACGGTAAAGTGGCAAACTGTATAATTTTTGTATATTTCTAAATCTTTGGAAAGTATAAACACCATTTCTACAAATTTATCAAAGAGAGCACAACTTGTAATATGGAACTTGATCAATAACGAAATTTTTCATTCGAATTTTTTGAGGCAAAAAAAATATTAAAAATTAAGTCATAAAATATTGCTATTATGAGGCATTACGATTTAGTAAAAATTTATTTACACAGGATTTTGGGCGCATCCAGCTTCATCCCCGTACGAGAACTAAAGTCTACGTTCGCCGACCGCCTCCTTTTCGTTCCATCAAGCTGATATAACAGGCCGGAGAAACATTCACTTTTTTTTTCAAAATAACTAATTTAATAAAAGTTACATATTAATAATAGTCTTTTTATATATTTAGATGAAACTCTTAAGCAAATTTAACTAAAAAACGTTTCTATCACTCTTAGGAATAAAATTGTAGCAGAGTATTTAATATGTTTTTCTTTCAAGTAGCAAAGGAAACCGACAAGTTAGAAATACAATACAATGATAATTTAAATTAGTATGAAAAGGTACTAGCTCTTTACATTGTTGAATGTCTGAACTTTCACAATTACTACTACCACGTCTGCTTGAAATATTATTTAAAAGATTAGAATGAATAATGACATTTTTCATTTATTTAATGGTGCATGCAAACCAGCTCGTGCATGCAACATTAATACTACAATTTGGTTTGTTAAGGTTATATATTGCATCGAATACTTTAAAGCTTTTAAATAAAAATTTAAAATTACTTTAAAATTTACGTAAAATACTCGCTTTAGTGCCAAATGTATTTATTAATAAATTAAGTTGTAGTGTATTTATAGTATAGCTAAATTAAGAAAAAAAAAAAAAAAACTAAAACTAAACTAAACTAGACATTATCGTTAATACAGTCTACATACTACAGTCCTCATTGCTATATTGTTTTAATCTATGTTATAAAGTCATGATATATTTACAGAATAGCTGGAATTTATTTTAAAGCGATTTCTGTTAGCATAAAATTTAGGAGTGTACTAGTATATTATACATAATATTATAAATTGCGTTCAATAAAAATGTTAACCTATAGAGTCTCGTTTCCTTCACGTTATGTGAAACTTCCGCAAGTTTTGAATAAATTCGACATTCCTTAAAGGTCTCCATAGATATAACTGTCACTTCAAAAGATAAAATATATTCACGTGTTATTCCGCTTATTTATTGAGCTGAGTATTGCGACTACACAATAGATCTAGGGTTCTATTCGGGTTGGGGTTGCGCTGATCACAAAGCAAAGAAAATTACGGCTTTGTACAGCGATAGACTGTGGCACTGCGGGCTGCAGGGACAGATACCGTACGGAACATCTATTTAAGGACCCGCAAATTATTGTTTCGGGTCTGGATGTTTGTGCATGGGTAATTTATGTAGCTAGCGCTAAGAGAAATTCCTGGGGTTAACATAAAACGTTTCTGACTTTAAAAAAATGACAACCGAAGCTATATTTACGCGAAAACAAATTGCTGTTTATGATTGTCCCATTTCTCTGTATCTACATAAGACCTTATCGCATGAATTAGAATTAGTAATAGCGTATTACATCTGATACGAGTAGGATAAGACTAATTAATGTCTCTGTGTTTGTGTGTTCACATAAGACAAGGTAATGCGCAGTTGATAGCTTCCGGAAAAATTCAGAAATGGTTTTTATTAATCATTGAGGTAAGGGTGACAAAGGAACACATTGTCCACTTGATGGTAAGTAAATGCTATTCGGCCCATAGACAACCTACATGTATCCTTGATATAAATCAAATTGCAGATATGCGTCACCATTGAGGCCTACGGGAATTATTATATAGTAATAAGAGGATCTCGACACTTACCATAATAATATTAATGTCCTCTATACCGATTTCAAAACCGAATTGGACAGTTTCAATTGAGAATTATAGAGCATAAGTGCGTGCGCAAACACAGGTGCAGTCTCTATTGCGCAACCACTCTCTATTGACGGAAATCCGACACGACCGCGGTACGTAGTACCTACTGTTATTTATTCTGTGACCGCATAGAGATCAAGCGCAGAACGAACAGCTTTACGTGCTTTCCGATGCACGAGGGTGAAACAACGCCAACTTCCTGAATACGGGCTGCTACTGATAATTTCTTGAGAGAAAAAGCCAATAACTCACTTCGGCCCGACCAGGGATATAATCCGAAACCACATGATCATCAGTCGCGATTATGATCACTAGACCAAAGAGGTAGTCACTTACCATATCAAACAAAGAAGTATACTACTGCTTTAGCAGCAGTAATTTATTACACTGGTATTCTGTGAAGGAGTGCTCCTTTCCCAATAACGTCGATTCATTCATGCTGCATGTCTTTGTGGTTTGTGTCGGGTGTCGGCCAGGAGCATCATCCAGCAAAGTTACAACGTTGTTTTGTGACATTTTAATTTTATCTCTATATTTAAAAATAAATTGATATCCGTTAGGGTCAGTTCACACCGAGACGTGATGCGATGCGATTGTATTGAGATAATTCGAAAATGTTCCGCGGCGTCGCGCTGCACCTCGATATGCCTCGCGGCGTAGCCCGCCGCATCACGACGCAGCGGCGCGGCACTTCTTCGGTAGGCGCAGCGTGCAAGAGAGGTGAGCTGCCAGCGACTTCATGAGGCGCCTCGCTGCGTCGCGATACGTCTCGCGGCAGCGCGGCGCGCTGCACGGTGCGTCTGGCCTCTTCAAGCATCGTCGCGTCGCGTCGCGTCTCTGTGTGGACTGACCATTAGTCTCGCTAAAACTCAAAAACGGGTCGACCGATTTAGATGAATTTTTTTGCGTGTTTGAATGGGTCCCTACTCCCTAGATGGTTTAGGTTTACATTTGGACCCGGTAGGAGGCGCAGAAATCACCCGTGCGAAGCCGGGGCGGATCGCTAGTTTTAAATAAATTTGTGTTTCGAACTTATGGACATAGTTAAATTCATTAAAAAAGTCACGCTAAATAGAAGACTAATGATATGATAGCCTTGAACACTTGGAATTTATGCGTTGAAACATTGGGAAAGTATCTATTCATTTGGAACGAAACAAAACCGAAGTGAGTTTAATTCATTTGTTGAGCTTTGTGATTGGAAATTAGAATATTATATATTTTAAGCTCACAAAATTCAAAATTTATGAATGATTTAAAACAAGGTACACAATTTGATACATTTTCTTATAAACCACTTCGTTCAAAGTGAAAACCATGGTATTATATTTTGTGAAGTTCTTCATTAATTCTCTTTATTTTAACTTTACTTAAACCTATTTTAAATCAAAACCAAATAAGACCGTTAAATTAAAATTTTAATGTTGACCCTTAATTATGTAATCTATCATCTATTCTGTTGGTGTATGTGAGTGTGCGTATGCGTGTGCGTGTGCATGTGCGTGCGTGCGTGCGTGCGTGCGTGTGTTCGTGTGTGTGTATGTACTATTGTAATGTTTTAAATCAATGTATAATTATAGGTGAAAGGAAAATTTCTCTTTGGTATAATTAAAGTTCTAATTGAGAAGGAGTGCAGAAAGGTAAAATGTATTTATAACATTTTCTTATTGTTCATACTAATGCTCATGCTAAGGTCAACACATAATTGTCCCTTAGACAAATTATGTCGTTTGTTGACGTCCGTACTGCCAAAATCTCAAAGTAAGTACAAACATAATATTATATGTGTTATTCACTGACCTCTGATCTCATAATCTCATGAATTCTAGACAGAAAAATAAGCTGCGGTCTTTAACAGTTATGACAGCATACAGGTGACTGAACAGAAAGATCGCTGCATGCAGCGAGACTCATGCAACTTCAATAGTGAATACAGCTCGTATTGAAAAAGCGATTAAGCGGAATCAGGGCTCCAAATCTTTGCTAGAGATTTGTGAGCTAATTGTCGAAGTTGACTGAGAGACTGTGGCAGCACTCTTTCCGGGACACCTTCACATTGGAGTGAGATTGAGAGGATCTATGGAAAGCTGTACACATCGTCGTGGATCCACACGCAAGTGTGAGTAATACAAGAGCAAGTCTCATCCGACACTAATCTAATAATGTTTCGGACTTAAATCTGAGCGAGATTATAACGGCGCTCCAGTACTTTAAAAACAGCAAGGCCCAGGCCGAGGTAATTCGAAAATGTATCCGCAACTTGGCTAGTTTTTTATTGCTTAGGAAACTCATCTAGCGTTCTTGGCACTATACCGTACAGAGTATACGATACTTGTACATAATACACAAGTAAACATATGTAACTGGTTTCTCGGAAACGGCTCTAACGATTTGAGAGAAAACAAACGCACGGGAAAAAAATTATAATGCCAAGCAAAGTTCAATTGCTCGAGTTCTATAAATGTGATGCATGATAATTTTATACCTTGTAGTGGCGGTGTAAGAAAATATCCACCCCACGTCCCGTGGGTGTCGTAAGAGACGACAGAGGGAAACTGAAACAAGAGATGGCAGCAGCATCTTCCTGATAACAACTGGAAATCGAAACCTATGGTTGCCAACCGCCTGCCAAGGGTGGCAATTATGACCAAAGCCGGGTAATTCGGCTAAGAGCTAAGAGGTATTCTATGGAGGAGGCTTATATCTACTGCTGAGACTTTTATTAGCTGTTATGTAATCAAGGTCGGTGGTTTTAGTTTTTAATTTTATTTATTTTTTATCTTTTATATTGTAATATTGTAATATCATTATGTTATGTTAATAAATACATAAATTAAATGAATATCAGTATTTTTTAAATAATAATTTTTACTTCAACCTCGCGTAAAGACAGACCCTAAATTTTTATTCTGTTAGGTAATTTTCTTCTTTCTTCCTCCTTCCATATTACGAGATCTTTTACGATATTGTACCATTCTACATTAAATTGACGGTCATTGTCATCTCTCCATTTTTCCTTTGTCTGCTTCTGCGCCTTCGTCCTCGTGGTATTGGGAATGTGTATTATAGTGGTGCCAGATGGTACAAACGACCGCAAATACGAAATTATTTCAAAAAGTATGAAAGTATATTCGTGGACATAATATTTTCATTATTGCATTTACTAGTTTTGTGTGTTATTTTATGCGATAACTTCTTATTTTTACGCAACTGACCTAGAAGGAGGGTAATGTTTTTTGAGTACATGTATGTATGAATGTATTTATGTCTATATCTTTCGCACGTTCTTTAGTCTAAACAGCTTGATGGATTTTAACAAGTGGTTGGCGTTAGATTCACGTTACGTACGTACGGAAGTGACATAGAGGGTAATATTTTTTCGCTTTTCACTAAAAAAATTTACCTAGGCGGGAATTTTATTACCGTTTAACTTTGGTCAATTAAGAGTCTCAATTCTATAGAAACGTTACGAGCGGCTGGTGAAACCCTTAAATCGGTTCATCTACTACGAAGAAAGGTATAATTAATGGTACAATCAAAATAGTCAAAAAAATACTTTCACTTAACGGCCAGCGTTTTATTTTAAGCAAACTTCATAGTTGTTACAGTACATATAAAATAAGCAACGTTGAGGCTCTTGTATAATATCCATGAAATATTAAAAGACGCTGAATAAAGGAGGTTTAGCTTCACGAACGACAGAGGCCCGAGGGTACTCGTCGCACGGCTCCGTCTACGAGAGGTAATTAAAGACGATTTAATTTGATGTGACACCCCGAGAGCCACGTGATTGCATTACGTTCCGGCACATTTCCACCGTCGTCAAGCGACTAGAGAATTTTAAAACGTTACGTTGCGAGCAATCAGTTGCAAACCTGAGATCACTAACATCGTTACGAGCAAGACTTCGCGGTGTATTTGTGTTGTATTTACTTAAATGCACGTTATTTAAGCATTTATCGATGACGACGAGCGATCGAGTCGTCGTCGATGAATGCTTAAATATTATTATTAAGAAAACGCATGTAATTTTTATTTAATTTTACTGACTTATTAGTAGACAAGGAAACTTAGTAGGTAAAATTATAACTAACTCTAAAGCTAGTTTGGGTATTTTTGACACGCATTAATATAATAATGGGTATATTTTGCACCGGTTGCAATCATGCTGGAACTTCGAATTTTACAACCACCTGCTGGACATATTAACGTTTTATTGATTTAACTGACCAACAAGATTATACAAGTATATTTTGATTTAAGGAATTGTTTACCCTTTCCTATTTTTGCAAAATTTCAAACAGTTTTGGTCTTTATACACTTCTATAAAATAAAATGATGGAAGCATCTCATTTAAAACAAAATTATTCTTTATTTTTTGAAGTCAGGGTGACAAACAAGCACATAGCATAAATATCTCATCCATAAATACTACATTTATTTTTTTACTTTCATTCACAAAGTAGTACATAAGGTGAACTTAAAACAAAATTCCTTTTGTGCTCGATATTAAGAATTAAAATACAGACACCTTGTCACTCATTAGGAGTAAGATAAAACGCATTATTAAAACGGGACTAGCCACTCATTGTACTCATCGTTGCTGTTTTATCGGTATTCTATGAGAACGTAGTCTTTCGAAGGTCGAACCGATCCAAGATACGTTCTAGCATGGCCCACTTTGTCCAAAAAATATCATATCTATCATCCAAAGAAATTCGCGCCGACGTCAATAAAACTGATTTTAAGTGCTGATTTACCACATGATCGACGGTGAAGGAACACATCATGAGGAAATCTGCAGGGATAAAAAAAATTCGAAGACACGCAATTTCACCATCACGTTATGGGACAGCGCGGCGGATTTAGTCCATTGAGTTCCATGACACGCTCAGAAATTATTAGAATCTTGTACCTAGCTGTGGGATATGATACGCAACATATGATACGCAAATTTCATAAGGACTAACATCCAGACCCGAGACACATTTGTAGGCCATACAAATACTTGTTCCGTGCGGGATTCGAACCCGCGGCCCTCAGCGCGACGGAGCCGTCAAATACCTATGACTTTGTACTACCGGTTGTATTAAACCAAAGCACGAAAAATTAAAATATTTCTTTATTTGTAATATTATAACTGATTGTCTGTTTTAATATGTATAGAGTGTTTTGGCTTTTAAATAATACAGTAATTAATAGGCTAAGTACGAATAATACAAGTAGATTTGAAAATAATTAAATTTCTCACAAAGAACAATTTTTAGAAATGATTTTCAAAAATTTAAGCGCGCTTTGTAAAACTTTTCTGATTGAAATGTACAGTGAACGAAGAAACATTTTTGTGGGGGAAAATATTTAACAGTTCTGCGTCTTTTTGTATCATCAAAATATATTTTGTTAAAGAAGCACAGAAATTATAAAATTTTAAATTTATTCCCGCGATTCGCCCACGTGGAATTTATTGCGATTGGATTTCATGGTTTTTAATTTTTTGCGCGGAAAAGTAGCCTAAGTTACTCCTTATAACATCAGCTATATGCCAGTAAAAGTCCCATTCAAATCGGATCACAGGTTTTTGCGTGATTCGTGCTCAGACAGGCGTCGTGTTAGAGTTTTATTATAGTACAACTCTGTGTAAAAGTATCGGAATATGTCAATAAAAGACCCGCGTAAAAGAGGTCGTTCTAATTTTTACTGCATGTTGGTAGCACTGTACTGATTTAGCGCGCAAAGTTTGAGCGGGATCTGTCATTTAATTTGTTTTAAACTACACTTTTGTTGGTCATAGTTTTGAGTTATCGGCGATTTTTACAATGGAAAATATTGTTGAACAAAGAGTGCCTTAAATTTTGTGTTTCGAATGATATTTCATGTGGTGAATCACTAAAATGTTGCGAAATACCTACGGCGAATCGTGTATATCGAAAACAAGGACTTATGAATGGTATAAGGCTTTTAAAGAAGGCTGAGAAGTAGTAGTAGACTTGCCTCGTTCTGGTAGACCTTCAACCGCTACGACCAAAGAAAACATCGACAAAATCAAGAAGCTAGTGCTCGAAAATCGACGTATGAGTCTGAGAGAGTTGGCTAGTGAGGTGAACATATCTTTTAAGTCCGTCCACAACATTCTCATTGACATTTTAGGCATGAAACGCGTCGCCGCTCGACTAGTTCCAAAAGAGCTCAATTTTGTTCAAAGAGCGCAGCGAAAGCATGTCGCTGAAGACATGGTTTCCGAGCTTCTACGGATCCGACCTTTATGAAACGTATAATAACTGGCGACGAGACATGGGTTTATGAGTACGACATGCAAACAAGCCAACAGTTCAGAATGGCGTCTCGAAAACGAGCCGAAACCAAAAACCGCGGCAAAGTCGCTCCAAAATCAAGGTGATGCTGACAGTTTTTGACTACCGTGGTGTGGTTCACTCCGAATTCTTCCAAAGGAGAAACAGTGAATAAAGAATATTATTTAGGCGTCATGAAGCGTTTGCGTGAGAGTATCCGCCGAAAACGTCCAGATTTGTGGCAACACAACTCATGGATGCTGCACCATGATAATGCACCATCACACAGCCATTATAGTGAAAGAGTTTTTAGCGAAACATTCAACAAAAGTTCTCGACCAAGCACCGTATTCACCTGATATGGCTCCGTCTGACTTTTTATTTCCCAAGTTAAAATTACCACTTCGAGGAAAACGTTTTGAGTCGATAGAAGCCATAACAAAAATTCGCTGAATGAGCTAAAGGCCATACCGCAAATAGCCTATGAAAATGTATGGAAGACTGGGTGAAGCGTTGAGATGTTGTATTGCAAGCGATGGGGCCTACTTTGAAGGCGATAAAATAAATTTAGATGAATAATTTGTATTTTTGTTTTATTGACAAATTCCCGATATTTAGTACACAGAATGTATAGATAGATAGATTGATCCTATACATAGCTAGATATCATTCCCGAAATCAGCTTTAAAATAATTTCAGCCCATGGTCACTGCTGAATATTATTACGCTTTCCCAATAAAATATTTCTGTGAGGTGAGCCACGATTTACTCGTTCAGGTATGCAAGGAAGAACACTTCTATGGTTTATTTTAAAACAGGTTTATGTACTAAATGCACAAATACGCTGCAAAAGTGAGTGAGAGTGGAGTTTATCAACCAAATACTATTCTGTCTTGAATGTCCATCTATAACATCTAATGTTTGTACTACTGTTAATCTTAGCTCTTAGAAATGACAACGCATATGTAGCCTTCTTTGCTTGAAGTTGGCTCCAGGTGTCCATGGACTGCAGTAGACATTAACCATCAGGTGGACTGTAAGCTTGTCACTTCGGTTTTATAAAAAAACTAACTGACACCCGCGACTTCGACCGCGTTGCTTGATATATTAACAAAGTTTTCGTATGTGCGAAGGAAAAAACATCAAAAAGACAAAATTTCTTTGTGAACATTGTTAATCGTTGCTCCATTTGTGGCTAAAATATATAAATTATCTTGGTTAGTAGCGCGAGAGCAAGCGACGTACAGCTGACCGTGTGAAAAGCCCCGTATAAAAATCGTTGTTTCTTAAAACTTTAATAACTTTATATTAATTGAAGACACCACAATATTTTTTTTGGTTAAGGGCCAAGTGACGAATAAATAAAACTTAGAAAACCTAATTGAAAACCATCCAGTAGTTTTGCAAATCTCTATCATTTTATTTATATAGAAGATACTGATATATTAAAGATGCACTAAATTAAAAGTACCCTGAATCGACAAGCATGTATGCGTAGACTGGATGTGTAAGAAGTGAGAGAACTATATTAGGATTGTGTCAAATGGAAGTCCATAGTCCCTGTCTACTCCTTTTGATGACGAGTGTGAAAGTTTGTGTTTATATGTATGTTTATGTATTATGTATTATTCAGAGTTACTCACCGGAATTTGGTGGACTTTGGGATGCAGCGTTACTTAGTTCAAGTGACGGTGAGTACTAAACGCCTGGTTATTTTTCGATTGAGACTGCAATTTGTAGATATCCAAATTAAGATTTTTAAAACTTGTAATAAAACTGTAACAAGATTTTTAGAAAATAGTCAAAAAGATTACCTAACTCAGTAATTAAGCCGACCAAATTGGAAGTATAAATATACTACCCAACTTAAAAAAGATCTTGTACTTGTGACACAATTAAATACACCACCATTAAAATTGCCTATAGCTTATATCACAAGGGTGTTTCCAGGCAAAGATAATTATGTAAGAGTAGCCTGACGTAAAATTTAATAACATAATTATATAAGTTCCATTAAACTCTCCTTATTCAAATTTTAACATAATACTTTTATATTTTACATGTACTTTTGTATTTTATTTTAATTTACTGATATGATTGTTTAGTATATGGAAATGTTGTACAGATTATTACTTGAATTCTCGCCTAACCCAACTATTTAACACAAAGACAAATGATTCTGTGTATTGATTGTGGTTATATGATAATTTAAAAACAACAAAAGTTTGTTATTAATTATTGCAACTGCCAACATTTTTACATTTTAAAAGAGATTAAAAAAATTCTTACAGTTTCTGTAGTGTCACTGTGTGCGTTACTAATTTTTAATCAAAATTAAAAAACAAAATATAATTTTGCTCTTCATTTTGAACACCTCGAATAAAATGTTTAACGACGTTCCAAGTCGACCAAGTGTTTTAACTGACGAATACAACTTATAAGTGAACAGCGTTTTATTAGGTCCTTACATATGAAATTGGCGTTTTTTACGGGAGGAATATAAAGTCAATATTTTTTTGTAAAATATACTTAATTAATCAAAGTATGCACCGTTGTTATCTATGCACTTTTGCCATCTCATAGGTAGTTCATTGATCCCTTTACTAAAAAAACCATGGGGGCGAGAATCAATAAACTCTTTGAAGGCGGTTTGGACTGCCGCATCGGAGTTGAATTTTTTTCCTTGTAAGAAGTTGTCAAAATTCCGGAAAAAACGGTAATCTGTTGGAGCAAGATCCGAGGAGTACGGTGGATGTCGCAGACATTCCAATTGTAGCTCATCTAACTTTGTGGTTGTTTGTTGTGCAGTGTGGTCTTGCGTTATCGTGAAGGTAACCAATAACGCTCTAGGCCACTGCTGGCCTAGAGCGGTTGACCAATCTCGGTTATTTAGCAGCTAGTTCTTCCTTCATAGTTTGCAGTTGCTGACAATAGATATCTGCCATAATCGTTTGGCCAGATTTTAGAAAGCTGTAGTGAACGATTCCGGCGCTAGTCCACCAAACACTCACAAGTAACTTTTTCTGAGTCAAATTTCGTTTAGGGCAGGTATTGGCTGGGTCTCCAGGGTTCAGCCATTGCGACGAGCGCTTCCGATTATCGTACAGTATCCACTTTTCATCACAAGTAATGATTTGATTTAAAATCCCTTCATTATTGTGTCGGTTGAGCAAAGTAACGCAGCAGTCGATGCGTGTTTCAGTTCGATTCACTCAATTCATGAGGTACCCATCGTTCAAGTTTTTTTACTTTATTTGCTTCAAGTGGATTAATATAGTTTTATAACGTACCCCGAAGCCTGCAGCTATCTCTGAAGTGCTTTGTGATGGATCCGCTTCCACAATAGCCTTTAATTCTTAACTTTCCACTTTGGTCTCCGGCCGTCCACGGGGTTGGTTCTGAAGGTCGAAATTTCCAGAACGAAAACGTTGTAACCAAAAACGTACCGCGCTTTCTTTTGCGACACCAGCGCCGTACACATCATTAATCCTTTGAGCTGTTTCTGCAGCACTGGTGCCACGGTAGAACTCGTACTCGTAAATATACCGATATTTCATGTTTTCCATTATGCGGTAATAAGCAACGCCAAAGAAAAAAATAATGAGGAAAAAAACAAATGAATGACTGTTTTCAAAACTCAAATGTACCAGCTAAATGAATTTATAAATTTGAATTTGGAATTCTTAACCAAAGAGGAGATATTTCAGATCAAAGTGGTCAGTACGACAAAACGCTAATTTCATATGTAAGGATCTAATAGAAGTCGGGCAAATATCTCGTCCCTTAAACCACCAAACGTTACCTAACCTATACTTCTGAATGTATGAGGAAGCTTACGGTCACTGAACGTAACGTATAAGGCTAATCACACCAACTTTACCTGAAAAGGATTACCTCAAAAGGCATGAGAGTCTACGAATGAAAGTGACTCTAGACTTCTGTTTATTAATGGACTCGCACTCGTGGCTATAATTATAATGATGATGAAAGCTACTGTTTAGAATTTAAAATGTAAAATAAGTAGAACAGTCGTTTCCACAGGCTGATGACGATATTAACTGCAATATTAGTTTGATTGTCATGATAGTAATGAATCAATTAAACAATTTGTAACCCAATTTCGCAGTTTCCTATCGCGCTTTTGCCTTTTTAGTGAAGCCAAGGTGAGTTGCTGATGAACCAGTATATTTACTGTTAAAAATGTTCAAAACGTGAGTTCGCATGAGTGGCTACAAACAGTAGAAAACACGCATTGTTTACCCCGTTTAGACGATATATGAGTGTACACGTTTACTTATCTAGTTATTGCATTTTTGTTTATTGATTAATCAGGTTATGTACGTTGCTTAGCAATTTGTCATTGATCAACCACTAGTCCATAACGGAACGCGTCATATAGCTGGAACCACTGTATTTAAAAAAACTGGATCTGTTTTGTCAAACAAATAAAGTATCATAACAGTAACCAAAATGCAAGGAACTGTAAGGTAAAATGTCATAATTTCTATATTCTCTTTTTAATCTGTATTGTAACAACACAAACAACGAAGATTAATTTAAAAAAGATCAAATTAACATACAATATAATATTAACTAGATGGAGTGACGACCTGGTAAGACATGCAGGAAGTCAATGGATGCAGGTGGCTTGGGACCGTGCTTTGTGGCATTCCTTGGGGGAGGCCTATGTTCAGCAGTGGACTTGTGAAGGGCTGTAATGATAATGATGATAATTTTATTTAAACAAGTAGTTTTGAATTCTATTTCTTCTTTAATTGTCTTTTTTAATCTATTGCAAAATCTGAAATATGTGCAAACTAGCACGCATAACTCAAAAATTATCAATTCTTATTAGATTGTGCAGGCAGGTTGGTGAACACATAGCCGATACTCCCGAACTGATAATATTTTTTACCATTACTTAGGTTACGATATTTCGGAATATTTAATTTACTGAAATTTATCTATCGTTAGATTATCATCTGTTCTTAAACAAGGTGTATCATGTACAGGTGAGGTTAACACACGGCGAAAAAGCAGTTACCAGTTACACACCATATTAACGGAGGTCCCATTATGAACGTATATTTCGAATTTAACGCCATTTTTTGTTTCGGTCGTAATTCGTTGTTCTATGACAACTGTTGTAATATACTCGTATGAACAGTGAGGTTTAGGTTATCGAGAATTACACGAACGCACGACGTATTTAAATTGGGAAAATACATTACCACACTAGGGAGGTTTTTGAGGAGATGGTTCGTAAATATTGTGGATTTTTCGATCACCATTTTTTTTTCTTTAAAAATTAATGTTCTTAGTTCAGTCTCCGTTTCTTTAAACTAACCGTATGAAAGACAGCAGTATTATGCTGATTCTTTACCGTTTGAGCCGACGTAGCTCTACCATGTAAAACTATATGTAATTAATAAAAATAATTAAAAAAATATTGAAAGTACATAATTATTTAAATTATAGAGGTAGCATATAGTTTCTTTTTAACGTTGTTGTTTACATTTTTTTTATTTAAAATAACAATTATAGGTTTTTCTATCGCTGTTTTAATCGTCTAGACAAGACACATTGCATAGCGTCGATATTGTATGATGTCCCGTGGGTAATCTTCGTCGTTCCTCTATTATTACGTTTCGCAGTACATCAACATTTAGAGGAAATAAGATTCGACTTTCCACTTCTATTATCGATATTAAACTCTTTTATTTTATTTTATACGCAAATAGTTTATAATGTAAACAGAATAAAACCATAGCTTGCTATACAGTCTATTAAAACTTCCTGAGCATGTATCATGAAAAGATGAAAATGCATACATATAAAATGTTATAAAATAAAGAAAAAGAAGAAAATTTGTTAAAAAAGTAACCTAAACACATTCTATTACGTCACATGATTTGCCAAACTCTCTTGGGGCTCTCAACGATCATAATATGAAATTTTTATCCGACCAAAGCCTTATATTGCAGCTAGTAGAATTTTATAAAAGTTATTAAATAATTAATAATTTTAAAATATTAATATTATAATTTATTAATTAAAATAATAATATACTATAATTAATAATATCTCACGTGGTAGAGCCATGCTGCAGCTACATATATTATGGTTGTAGCACGACGGATCGGCTCGACCGTGGTAGGACCACGCTCTTACAGAATACCAGCGTAAAATAGCAGCTAAATGCTGCTGTGTTTGTTATATTTATTGTAGAGAACGGGAAACACTTTTTAATGGAAACGAGCCATTTCATCTCAGTCCTCAGGGGTGACAACGCATCTGCATTTTGAATTTTGATTCTTAATTGAGGATAAATGTAGATGTATAGACATCCAAAGCATCCACTTACTATCAGGTTGACGACTGTGCGCTCCTTTGTCACCTTATACTTATACCATTTTCTTTAAATAAGCTCTTGCTTTAAAATTTCATAATCTTACGCGACTAAACCGAGTTCTATCCCCGCAGGCACCAGTGACATTGTTGAGTGTGACATTGACAAAGTGACTGATGGTATTTGACTACAGCAATCCATGAACTCGTCGCACAACTTCAAATAAGGAAATCTACAGATGCGTTGTCATGTCCGAGGACTAATATACCTCATAGCCTGTAATTGAACTGGCTCTCTAAATCCTTCAAACCAGAACATATCAGTGCGGGAACTGCTATTTGGCGGTAGATAATATGTAAACTTTAATGTTAACAATTGTGCTACTAAAATGTAATAAAAAATAAAATAAAGCTTATAAAAATTTCTTGCTTATTACATTTTTTTGTCTTTTTTTGAGACTCTAACTATTTACTAAACATTAAGAAGACACTAAAGTGTCTTATTTTTATATACAACTATCAAAAATAATTATATTAAAATTTGGATTTGTTAACTGTCATTTTTTTAAACTCCATTACTTATCATTTTTATACCTTATCGCCATTTTGGCGATTAAGGTATATTATGCAAAAATCTAGAAAATTATTGACGTCAATGCAAAATAAAACAATCAAGCAACTAAAAATCATCTTTTGTTTCACTAATGAACACTGAGGTCCCCTAGGCCATCTTAACACCTACGTGACTCTATAAAAATAAGTGGTTAGCCTTTAAATTAATAAAAAATGCTCTATAATTTATTAGGATCAGCAACATGGACGCCTTACTCTTTGTTTTGATCCTCGAAGTGGTCCTTCTCCAAATGCAAATTTTAGGTAAGTACAGTACACTAAATTGTGATTATCTATTATATAATATCTTATTGCACGAAATCTGTTGATGGTATATAATTTCGTAGCGCAATTCTTTTTTTTTTCTTAGATAAAATGAAACAAAATATCTTTCTAGAAGTCGAAAAAAAATACATTTCTAGGTTTGCCAATCGAAAACAATGAAAAATATCGTTTGCCTGCGAGGCACATTGAAATCAACACTTGCCATTTATTTATGCAGAGTGATAAATGAAAATATCTCCTTCTTATTTTCTTTGTCAGCCTTTTAACAATCCACTGCTGGAATTAGGCCTTTTGCCATTGTGAGAAGGGATTTGAAGAAGAAATATAAAAACTCTAACCACCGTATCGCTTTTCGAGTGTGTTGGTTAGGCCTTTATTTGCGTGAAAAATTTTCACACTTAAGAGGTCGAAGATTCTACAACAGGAAAGCCTCATTCCGAAGACTATATCGAAAACGAAACTAGCCTGCCTCTACGCTATCTACCACACAGAAACGAAGTTTGAGACCCTCTACTAATAATGCTTGTACCGTGGCCACGTCGTAGTCATTGTTTCCGATTCAACAACTACAATGATGTGAATGAATGTGAATGTGAAACTAATGAAGCAGCACTAAAATATCCACTTACTATACTAGAATGCTTACGAAATTGTTCGAATTAGTACGAGGATGGGATATCCAAAAAGTGGGAAGCCAACTAAGTAAGCATTAGGTTCTCGATACAGAATCTCACTTCATTGAAGATGCTGTGAAGAAAAACTTCCGTATAATATTTCTGTGCACACATAGAAAATTCCAAGCACCCTCACCTTGTCCACATATAAAGTGAGAGCTCAACTATCTAGCCTTCGATTGCGATCCAGATCCACAAAGGCGAGAAGAAGCAACGAAGCCGGACAACATGACAGTTCTTTAAAATAAAAACTTCCGTCTTCCCGCTTACGAAGAGACGAAACTATGAAATTTCTACAATCACAATTTAGTCCTAACATTGTAAATCAAACGCCACTAAAGATTTTAAGCTATTCAAGACCACAAACAAGTTTCCTATTGTATCCCGCTAGTACATAATAGCTCAATGCCCGCGCCGCGGCTAGTGGTAGAGGTAATCATTTTGCCCGTTTGAAACACGGACGCCAGCAACTGCATAAAGCGCCTGGGCACGAAAAGATAGCAAACATCACATTAAGGCAGCTGCCTAAGATATCTGTTGGATCATCCTACTTAACAGAACATCCGAGGCGCAGGGCATGATGAGCAAAGACATCGCGGTGAGTTGATCCGTGGTTGGGAGCTTGGACCAACCGCTGCAGCCAGTTATCTAATATATCTAATACAGTCCACTCCAGTTCGCATAATTTTACCAATAAACTATCAAAGTCTACGATATTCAGCCATAGTTCCGTAGCGTCGATCTCGAGATTGGAGAAGGGAAGATTATTGTACTGCCGAAGTCTAGAAAGGAGCGAAGACACGCCACCAGCTATCGCCAGAAACCGATTACGTTGTTGCAGCACATTGCAAAACTTCCTGCAAGGTTTTAAGTAAGCACCAATTTTGTCACTATAAGCGTCGCTAATGACGTAATTTTTGAAATAAGCAATAGAATTTTCTTTTTTAAACATCAAGAACGAAGCTGGCAGTGTGACCTACCCTCATCGGCTCACCTCAAGGCAATTTCCAACCTTATTTTCTTAGAGCTTTTTTTTATTAACTTAGATTCTCAAATCTGCAGTGTCATGAAAAGCATCACAAAATAATGCGATTTAATATTTACAAATCACTACAATTGATCATTCCTATGTTAACTATTGAATAGATTGGTACTGTAATAATCTACTAATAGCAGTAATATCATGGATACACTATATGTACAACAACATCTGAAAAAGATTCATCCCAGTCTAGAAAATAATTTTTATGCTGCTAATAGACTGCTCATGTATACCCACGTACCAACGTATATAATATGCCATTTGGATACAGATGATAAACCAGGCTCACATTGGATAGCTTTATAAATCCATACGAATGGCATCGGTCAATATTTTGATTCATATGGACGATCACCTGCACGATATCATCTAGAGTTTTTAAAAAGGAATTGTAAAAGATGGGACTGGAATGTTGATAGGATGTAGAATGAGTGGACTTCAGTTTGTGGTGAATATTGTTTAACGTATTGGCTATATAAGTTTCAGGGATGTTCAATGCATAGTTTTACGAGCATATTTACAGGAAACATACTGTACAACGATATTTTAGTGGATGAGATGTTTCGCTCCTATTTTATAGATAATAAGCAATAACATTTTGGAAATAAAAATTGTAACAAAATTAAGGAATGTGTCATTGATGATTCAGAATAGCGTGGTAGTTATAAAGAAAGAAGTATAATACAATAGCACTGTTAAGCAGGGTGTATAACTAGTAATAGATAAGAGCGGCAATGACGGTGTTCCAGGAACAATAGATAAGAGGAAATGCTGAACAATGCCGGATATCAATTAGATATTAGTTAATTGATCTGCACATCTCCGGAACCGCGCATCCTACGCAAAAACGAACCGCAGATTCGTGATCAGAGCATACCAAAACCTTATTTTAGGATCCGTCGACCCACCGTGAGGAGCCAGAACTGGTACAAACTAACTACTCAAAACAATCATTTTAAGCTTATTTAGAGTGGTTAATGGGAATATTATTAATGTTTGAATGTTATGAATCCTTGGTAGTATTTTTATATAGCAGCGATATAGCAGCCAAGCAGCGCTTTTTCTTCCGGCGTGTGCACGTGTCACACCAAGTACGGGCGAGATGCAGTTTAAAATTGGTATATTTTTATTCATTAATCGCTAAATATTAGCCACAGACACACATGCGGTTTTAATATATGCATCCACGTATAGATTACAGAAATTGCTGTCAGCTGATTTTGGGATATTAAGTAGCTCCGTGTAAACTTTTAATTTGCATAAACTACTACTTGCAGTCGTATTGTAGCTCCTATAGCGATCTCATCAACGATGCATCGACCACTCAGTAAGATTGAAAGGACAATTTATAAAACTCCTCACTGCAGGAATAGCACACTACACCTACCCTAGAATACAATAAACTAAGAACCACAACGCTACTATATAAAAATAAAATTAGAGTTTAAGAAGACTATACTATGTTTTATTATAATATGAAGCAACTAATAAATAAAAATATTTCTTAGTTGGTTCATCTCGGGGTAATGTTTGTAATAAGCCCAGAGTAAAAAAAAAGTATCAAAATGCATATTCTATAGTGAGCCTTGTATTTTGTGCATGGTATATGCCCAACTTAAGATTAATTTGTTTATTTTATTTTATTATTTTATTCTTACATAAAACTACAACGATAATCTAAAACAATAGCAACATTAGCTTTTCAGCGAAACCAAACACTGAAATCGCACACCGAAATCGACACGATCTGATGAAGTGACGGTAGTATACATTTATTTGATCACGAAGGAAGGATAGTATAGATATTGCAAGTGATATACTTACATTAGCGTTTAATAACATGAAATATGTAGAGACTCATGACCGTCCTATATGGTAATCGGTGGGGCAGAACTATGTTTAGTAGGGGAATTGTGATGAATTGTAATGATTTTGATGATGATATCACACAACATGTCAAAGACATAAAATAATAAAAATTAATTATATGTTTCTTACACGATGTTCTATTTTTTCTCTCCTACATTTTGGTACTTCTATATAAAGGACGTGCTATCTATTAAATAATATATTTACCCAGTTCCTATTATTTGAATCCTTAAACAAAACGTAAAACAAACACAATATGAACTAGGTTTTCCCATATAACTATATATATTTTTACCAAAGAATGACACTGTATATCTATGTAATTTCTACTGTCATATTTATCCTTACCAACATTTAGGTAAATTTATTGACAAACTCTCTTAGAAATGAGAAAAGACCGTGTCCAGCAGCGGACCGTGACCGTGTCCAGGATATAACCTGTAATTTTGCTTTAAATTTATTAGATCACAAAATAAAAGCAAAGCAACTTTGAATTATGAATTATGACATAATTTATTCACAAAAGATTTCTTTTAAGATTAGGAAATTCTCTACACGATAAAACCTATTTATAATTTGATTTAAATGTGAAACTAGCATAAAAAAATAGCTTCAAGTGCCATCTGTTGCTTAAACGATATATGTTTTAGAGAGACGTGCTCTCCAGAATGTTGAACTATTCTTCGCTTCAGACAAGAAGAAAAGACATCAACATGATAAGCTCTCAAGAGATCGGTAAGTTTAATTTAAGCTTAAATAGATGGCGCTGTCTGCAAATGTCACGTTATTATAATATTTTTAATAACTATGAATTGTATTGCATCATAAATTGTAAAATATTGATAAAGGTCAAAAATGCATGTCATAAAACTGCTAAAATCTGATAAATCCATTACTAAAATGTTAGACAAACTGCTGCATGTCATTGTAAGATCGTAATTCTGCTGAATTTACAGTTTCCTGCTATATGTAGCAACGCTCACTAATTCCTTTAAAAGCTAATTGATCATAATACATTTTTTCACATATTTTTCAAATCAAGTCAAATGTTAGAAGTTTTTGAATTACTTATTAAAAAAATATTCCATTCTAGGAAATTGCCGTTTTATTGGACAGGCCACTTCGAACTGTAACAGCTATTATTTAACTTGTAATTATAAATTCAAATTAATTTTTATGTTTAGATTTATATATAATACTTTTTAAATCAATGATTGACTCTAAGTAGATTCAAGTTATTTTTGAATATGAGTTAAAATTTTGAGCTCACAAATGAACCTCGTGACCACCCGGAGAAAAAGGTTGATAATGACGAACGTTAGGTGATAGAAGAAGCGGATTCATCACAAACTACGGCTGAGCTAGTGTAGGCTTTTGATGTAAGTATCAAAACAATATTAGATAATTTGTGGAAAATCGTTAAAATAAATAAACTTAACAAATGAGTGTGTCAGAACTTAGTAACGCAAACTTCATTGAATTGTTTCCTGCGATGAGAAGTAAATCCTATAAGACAATCACAAGCGTCCATCACACTGGTTAGAACCAATTCCAGTTGAATTTCTTAAATCCTTTCCTAGTGGATACTTACGTAATAAAAGGAACCTATTGTCCCAATTTCACGTTTCTACGTCCGGCAGTTCGGGCAGTAAATCTTAATACAAAATCTTTCATACAAACTTTGCTTCCACGTTTAAAAACCTTAAGGGTGATATTTTTGAAGAATAAAAGAATAGATACTTAATTATTTTAATTCATGAGTATTAACAACAATTTCGAAATTAAAAATAAAAGACAATGAATTATTTTTTCTCTATACAAATTTGAACACTCTCTGGCCTTCCGTAAGGGATGTTTTAAGAAATAGCAAAGTAGTTGTGTAGCTGTTTCAGTTTCCTACTGTCGCTACTTACGACATGCATGGGATGATGTGGGACAGTGGATTCTTTTAAGCCGCCACATCCCAAGCAGCATGCAAGCTGTATACGAGCTGTATTGAAGTTCGTTTTTATACTAGAGACTGTATTTTCTGGCTGTATAATACAGCTTGTATAAGCGCTTATACAGTTCTTATAAGTAAAAAATTGGCACAAATTATGCAGCTTTATGCGTTAGTAGCGCTGTACAGTAGCTGTACGAGCATAAAAGAGGCTGTATAATTTCTGTATTACAACTGTTATTTGGTGTGCAAGGAAACTATTACACTGCAAATATTGTCTTATAAGTAACTTATAAAGACAAACGTACTAAATTAGTTTTTGAACGGAATTACGAATGAATATAAAACAAAAAGAACGTTTATTGAATGATGGCGACAATGTCTTAACATATATTTAACATATTAATATTATATTCGGATTGGAGTTGAGTTTTGACGGTGATAATTGGTAAATTGAAAGTGCAAAATTAGATTTACGGTAAATTTGTATATGTTTTTATCAAAAAATTGCCGCGCCAGCAAAATAAAAAAATAATATAAGGACAAAATACTAAATACGGTAACTAAATATCGTTTATATAGGTTAGAATTTAAAAAAAAATTAAACTAACGGATATGAAGGCACATTGGGGCACAGTGATCAATAGTCAAATATTCCCAAAATTATATTTTAAATTTTGTTTTTGTGGGTCTTAAAATAGCGACAATTTACTAAACAGCCTAAACGATACTTTGAGGATCTTATAGTCTTAGTAGCTGTACTATGCATGTTATGGGTTATATCATGCAGCCATTGGTTTTTCATCAGTTTTATAATAGGATATTTTTATTACTTAGGCTGTATAGCAGTTTTTTCAACATAACATATAACTCTCTTTAGATATACGTATAAAAGGTGTAAAACCTTGTCTATTGTATAAATTTAACTTAGATTTAACATGATCTTTTAACTTTTTTTTATAGGATAGGGTGACAAACAAGCACACAGTCCACCTGATGGTAAGTGGTTGCTGTGACCCATAGACATCTACATCTATCTTCAATAAAGAATCAAAATGCAGATGCGTTGTCACCCGTAAGGACTAAGATGGAATGCCTCTTTTCCAGTAAAAAGGGTCTCCGGTTCTCTACACTCACCATACAAAACACAGCAGTGTTAAGCTGCTATTTTACACTGGTATTCTGTGAGAGCGTGGTCCTTCCCCGGTCGAGCCGACCCATTCGTACTACAACTATACTACTAATATAGCTGCAGCATGGCTCTACCACGTAAAAAACTTACGTGGTAGAGCCATAACTGCACCAAATCTTTTTCTTTTTTTCTACATATTGATAACAAATTAATTTTGTTCACTAGCATAATATAAACACACAATGCATGCAAAATGGCGATATTCTGTCACTTATACAGATTAAAGTTGTACTATGGCTGTTATGTATTTTTTTAGTTTTATATCACTCTCATAGACAGAAGTTATAAATGTGTTTACAAAAGTGTACAATGACACTATAAGAATAAGTTTAAGAAGAGAGTTTGCATACACCATTGTCCAGAAATAAGATTTTAGTGATACTTTAATAACACTTAGAGCTGTATAAGCAAGGGACAGCATGCAAGAAAACAGCTTCTATACAACTTTAATGATAAAATCAGATTGAAGTATTACAAAATACTTAAAGTTGTATACTAGAGTTTTCATATCCTGATTAAGAACTCTAAGCTTACTAAGATCCCATAATACAGACTTTATACAGCTTGAGATGTGTAATAACTGCCAAACCACTCTTATAAGAATACAACCTTTTTTTCAACACTCTTATAGGCTTTTAAAAGAACTCTAAGTTCTATGTGGGCTGGTATATTGATGTTCATAACGCTTGTGTGCTGCTTGGGATGATCCGCGCCATATATTTTATGGTGGTAATTGATAGAGCTAACGAAATGTAACAAATATCGCCAGCAAACTTTATGCCGTAAATTCAAGGCACATTTTAAATAAAATATAGCACTACTTTGTTAAAATAAATGAATGAAATAATTGAAAAAAACATTATTAGTTAATAAAAAAAAACTTTAACACGCATTGATCATTCATTGTGATAATCCTAATGGAAATATTAGTTATGAAATTATAACTCTACAGTACGGTTATGGGTTCATGATACGTCTGCAAAATTACAGATTTGTTCGAAAATAGATGAAAACTGAAATATAAAAACTTTTTAGCTTCCAATTTTACTCCCAACAATGGATTATTTTAATTACTAGATCGGTTTGTTTCAATTCAGTTTCTGCATATGCCAAATGCCAAACTATGCCAAATTTCAAACATCTACGTAAAATAATCGTGTCATAACACCTAGGTGATTCCAGGAGTGTTCCGTTTTGCACATTTTGGCATGGGATACTAATGATTTTGGTAAACCGAAATCCACACGGGCGAAGTCACGAGAAAAAGCCAGTACGGTATTAAACACAATAATTATCTTTAACTCTTTCAGAATATTGGTGACAGACGTTATTAGAACGACTTTACTGCAAGTGGCTGAAGAAGGTCATTATCAGGCTCTTTACCAAGCTGTGGACATCTTAAATCAATCGTCATCTACAATTACATCAATGCAGCTAAACCATGATCGTTTGAAAACGTATGATTTCGGTATTATTTTATGTATAAGTATGGCTAGTACTATTATTTATTCTGTGGCTTAAGGCTTTAGAGCTCCTTTAATTATTACTTCGTCTTTACATACTTACGTACTTACTACGTACTCGTATTCGTCTTGCCAGGAACCGCTTCTTATTTATTTCTGTCTTATCTACCCGTTCACCAAATGTTGTGTTCAAATTCGAAAAGTATTATGATAAAGGTACTATTCTATCGTAGTTCTCGGACGTGACAGTGTACCATGGACTTTCTTTTTTTTTTTAAGGTTGACAGGTGTCATATGGCAGGCAGCCATATCCGAGATACAATTGCCATATTCGTTTAATTTTTTTTCAGTTTGTTGTTTTAGTTTATTTAAGGCTTATCTATTTATCACCTGATTGATATAAAACGTAGTTCAGACTCAACATCCGCGACAGTATAGCGTAAGGGAAGCGTTCCACTTCAATGTGGTCTTTAGGAAAAATGCCCACAACAAAGTCCAGGAGAAGTCGAGTTCAAAAGACCTAGGACCTTTTGTGACTTTTCTTAGGACATTTAAACCGGGTGGTAAGTGGATTATGAGGCCCAAAAACTACTCTATGTGTATTCAGAAAATGTGGGCCCATAGACACCTATACATTGGCACCCTGAAAAGGATCTCCAGTTCTTGTCACTCGTCTTATGAACAGTAGTATCATGCTCCTAATTCACTCTGTGCGGGCGTAGTCCTTTCCACACGAGCCGACCTATTTGTTCTGCAGCTCCATAATATACGCTGCAGTGACTCGTACAAATCATTGTTTCCAAATTCTATTAAACATATTATATTGCATTAGATTTTGTTGGTGATTTAAAAAAAATTACAATCTATTTCAGGGTTCCCTGTTTTGTGAGCCTTATAAACTCCTATCATTGTAATATAGCCGTGCGTAAAATAATTCATAACCCTATATCATCCAATGAGTGTCGTAGGAGGCGACAGAATCTGGAACAGGAGATGGGCAGCAGCATCTTCCTGATAACGACTCAAACTAGTAAAAAAACTGAGAAACCAACCCGCCTGCCAATTGTGGTAATTATGGCAAATATCCCCCTATGAGGCAATCCATGGGGGACGCCTTTGTCTAGCAGTGGACTTTTGATACGCTGTAATGATGATGATAATTATGATAAAATAATGTAACAGCCTCTTTACGCCACACAGCTGGAATGTGTCCAGCTGGAATGCTTCTGCCCCAATTCCTAATGGCGGCATTTACATGTGCTTGAAATATATAACATAGAAATGCAGGTTTTCTTAAAAACTTTACCTTTTACATGGTAACATTGTCATTATAAGGTGTTTTTTATAATATTACTAGGGTAGAACCTACCGAATCCAGCTAAGGATCAACCAGGTGACCCCATAAATATCCCATAAAAATTACATCATAACCGCTTAGGAGGAAAATAATTACGAACACCGGAATTTTATTTATTATAAAGATAATTTTAGTATAGGTACCATATTTTATTTGGTAGAGCCATGCTTCAGCATATTATGGCTTTCATTACATTTATATCTATTATGGCTGCAACATATATGGGGTGGCTCAACCTGGGAATGTCCACGCTCGCACAGAACACCAGAATGAAATAGTACCATAATGCTGAGTGATCAAAACCGGAAGCCCTTTTTCTGGTAACCTTTTTCTGGATAATGCATAGATTGTGTTTTAATTCTCAATCGAGCATAGATATAGATGTCTACAGCATCAGGTGAATTGTGTGTTCGTATCACCTTTACTTCTATAAAAAAAGCGAAAATTGAAATGTAATTTTCAGATTAATTCAAAATGTTAAGCATCAACTGATAACAAAACGATCTCACTGGGAATTACAGTTGCGTAACTATGATGAAAAAGTTGCTTCACTGAAAGATGAGTTTAGAGTAAGTATCTACTTATAGTACCTTTTTTACATTAAAAAGCACAAACGTGATATAAAAGTACAAAAATACCACAGTATAAAAATAAAAAGAGTTTTGTTAGACTGCGGTCTATGGTGATACGATATACCGCATACGATACTTCTATTGTAAATTTTATTAGCAAAATCTCTTTCTATACAACCTGCGTTTTCATGTTAACATATTATCCCCTACCTTACATATTCTTTCTTGTTTTAGGATTCCCAACTGAATGCAAAAGCACGACTTTGCTTTGCAGAGAAATACATGTATGCCACGGCAGAAGTGTTAGAACTACAATATCAAATCAAGCCGTCTTCTTTACCACGCCCAGAACACGAGCAACGTGTCCACACAGAAATATTGCGAGCTTATGAATTTCAAAAAAAAGTAAACTATATTCCTTAAGCTTTTTGTTGTCACTTGGTGAAACTTCATCTTCATTTTTGTGATTTAGATATACACGTGTCATTTTTTTTGTTTTTTTTTATTGTAAGCCAGAGCTTGACTACTAAAGTGGTGATACAGCCGAAGATAGTTAATATAATAATAATAATTCTTTATTTCAAATGGCAAAGATCCATAAGTTGTTAGTATGACTTAGATTAGGTTAGTAATTGAGAACATTAGATAAAAAATTTAAAATTAAATTAAATTAAATCAAATCTAAACCCAAAATGAAATCACAATAAAATCAAAATAAATATAATAATCAAATAATAGTTATGTCAAAATAAAATAAAATAAAATACAATCAAACAAACAATCAAATAAAAATCAATCGAAATCAAATAATGTCTGATTAAATAAAATAAAATACTATCAAAATAAAATAAAATATCAAAATAAAATCAAATGAAGTCAATTTGGATTTAATTTAAATAACTGTGTTTTAAAATAACCCTCCTCACAAAGCAGGCCCAAAGCGGAGACGTGTACCTATTTGCTAGGGTTTGCAGAATGCTATTGGGACTGCCACGCGCTCTAAATATCAGCGATGTGTTTTTTTTTTGCGAATAATGGCTGTAAAGCCGTCAACTTGGTATTCCGCAAACATCGCCGATGCACTACAGAAACTAGGCAGTCCTAACAACATCCTGAACACATTATTATCCAGCGACTTCTTGGTATAGCTGGCCCACAGATTTCCCATGTTTTGGCAATACGCTTTAAAAAGAGTCACCTTTACGTCTTCGCTACAACGATAGAATCTGCAAGCCAACATATTACCTCTTCCTGAGAGAGCCCTACGTTCCCTTTCTATATCAGCGTCGTCTATATGTCCCAGATATTTAAATTTTGGTACACGTTGAATGTTCACGCCGTTCAGGGTAATGTTATTGACTTTATCGGGACATTTACCAGCGGCCTTAAACGCCATGCATTCTGTCTTTTTTGCATTGTATATGAGCCCGTGCTCAGCAGCATATTTCTCACAAACCCTCAGCATCTCGTTAAGACCCCCCGCAATGGACAGAGCAGTACACTGTCATCAGCGTAATTTATATTGTTGGTGCTTACTCCGTCAATACGGCATCCGACACGCATACTACTCAACCTGACAATGAGATCATTAATATATATATTGAAGAGTGTGGGAGCCTCCCTGTCTTACCCCACTCTCCAACACATATTATTCCGAGAGAGAGTCGGCCCATTTTACACAATTTGTCTGGTTGGCATACAACAACTTAAATATATTTAGCAATTCAACCGGTAGTCCCCTGTCCTCTTTCGCTTTGCCCATAATATGTTGTAAGCCACTAAGTCAAACGCCGTTGACAGGTCTAGAAAACAGCCATACACCTGTGTCCCGCGATTAGTATAGTATTGGACAGTGTGCTTTAGATTTACAATTGCACTCTCAGTAGATAGCCCAAACCGAAACCCAAACTGTTAAAGCGCACTGACTTAACAAAAGTCTATTCACTATTGCCTCATATTGTTGCACAATATTCATTTTAAATTATTCGGCGGAGATTTCCTTGGCCTAAAACCCTCTCAGAAATGAGAGGAGGCCTGCGCCCAGCAGTGGGACGTGTATAGGCTATAACTATAACTTTAACTATATTTTTCTTCCTCACAGCATCATCAGGGTGGCGCAACCGGTCGGTTTTTATATTTAACTAGCTGTTTCCCGCGACTTCGCCCGCGTGGAATTTATTACGACTGGATTTTATGGGTTTTAATTTTTTTGCGCGGAACCCTAGTTTCTTTTCTAAAATAAAAGTAGCCTAAGTTACTCCTTATAACATTAGCTATCTGCCAGTGAAAGTCACGTCAAAATCGGTGCAGCCGTTTCGCAGATTAGCCGGAACAAACAGACAGACAGACAGACAACATTTTTAAAAATTGTGTTTTTGTTTTAGGTACCGTATATAATTTACATTGACATTACAAACAGACACTTCAATTTTATTTATTTGTATAGATAAAACCTAGCATTGATTTCTATCTGTTAGTGAAGTTTCATTACAATTGGTTCAGCCCACAAACTAACACACAGCTCAATAAAAGGCAGTTATTTCGATATAACAGACAGTCATTTCAATTTTATTTATATGTGTAGATGTACATATACATATATATAAATATCACTAAAATGTATCTATAGTGTAGTATATGTATATTTATATGTGTAGATGTATGTATATATGTATATAGAAATATCACTAAAATATATAGAGGTCACGAAGAAACGAGTGTATGTTTTTTAAGGAACGAGAAGAATTGCTGGAGTTTTGGAAAATTAAGCAGAATGACGACACTACCAAGATAAGAGAACAAGTAATAGAACAACGTGACAAGTTGCGGGTGACCATTGCTCGTCGTGAAGAACTACAAAAATTGGTGAAGTTACTTAATTTTTACTTTTATTATATCAACAGAACAAAATCTTGTCTTGTCCCTCAACGATATTATGGTTGTGAATGATTCTTAAATGATTAGTTCTTATATATTATGGTTGAAGTAGCACTATTGTACTAGTGTATTCTCATATATTAGATATGGTTGTACTACAAATAGGCCGGCCCGACCGGGGAAGTACCACGCTCTTACAGAATATCAGCGTAAAATAGCAGCTTAATGCTGTTGTCCCGGAGAACCTTTTTATAGAACACGAGGCATTCTCTATTAGTCCTCAATGGTGACAACGTATTTGCATTTTTAATTCTTACTCGAGGATGGGTGTAGATGTGTATGAGCCACAGCATACACTTAGCATCAGGTTGACTGTTTGCTCGTTTATATATTTCATACGTGGTAGAGCCATGCTACAGCTATATTAATAGTATAGAGTGCCGGCCCGAGACAAGTTTTAGGATGGAGCGAGATCGAATTATGGCGCCTCCCTTGCTTACCCCTAATATATACCAGTTATGCGTGCACGTACAAGCATGCAGGAAATGGAGAATCGAATTCAATTCCGATAAAAGCAGGGCTATCATGTTCAAAACGAAAGCTCGCTATAAAAAGACACTCTTGAGACTCAAACTACACAAGACAGGAAAATCTCTCTTTACAATGTCCCAATTCCTTGGGATAGAAAGGTTAAATACCTGGGGGTAACATTAGAAAGTAAGATGAGCTTCACTCGTCACATTAAAGCGGTTAAAAATAAGGCGAAATTTGTAATTTTTCGTCTATTCAGCCTAACTCAAAAACGCAGTAAGCTGTCCTTAAGACACAAACTGCATCTTTACAAAACCTGCGTACGCCCCATTATGACATACGCAGGTGTGTCCTTTGCCCATCTTCATATCAACTCCGGCAACTACAAGTTGTCCAAAACCTATTCCTGCGACGAATCACAGGAGCTCCATATTATGTGAGGAACGCGGATCTCGACTGCAACCTCGACATGCCCACCATCCAGTCGTATCTTATGGAATTATCCTTAAGATACTTCAATTCGATCAAAGATCATAACAATCCGTTGGTGACTCAGGCGGGCTCGTTGAGAGGGATGCTGCCCCCCACAGGAGACGCCCCAAGAACGTTCTTCTTGATCCCGACGACGAGATCACTTCTATGAATAGGTCGACCGCCCCCCCGCCTTCCACAGGAGAGGGAATCCGTCTATCTAACACTAACACACACATACACACATTGAGACACTCTACACTAGTACAGAACACTAGGGTACACCGCGTTCGCCGGCGAACGCGAGGTCACAGACACACCCCGTACACGAGGTACAATACCGGTTCAAGGCGAGGTTCTTACCTCCTTCTGAGGGGCCTTTGAATCACATCGAGTACCCCCTAGCTAGAGGAGCCTCACTCCGAAAACAGGGGTTGGGGTGCCTCGGGACTGCAGTCGGCGAAGCGGCGCTTCGGGTCGCCTCGCCGCCGGCAGAATCGTTGCACTCAATAGCTCCTCGCTTACGAGCCTATTTCGATGAAGCTGTAAAGGCCGCCGGGCCAACAGCATACACTTTCAGAAAAAAAAACGTGCAAGCATGGAATTGGGAAGATTTCGACAACATCTTAAGTCTATGTCTAATTTCTCAATTGACAACAGCCATGCTCGTGGGATTTTAGGCACTGCACTCCTTACGGTATCTATAGGAACAGTTGATGTAGAATGGAAAAACAAAATTAAATAGGAATTAAGGTACATTTATTTAAATAAGTCATACAGTGTAATGTGATGCTTACGCACATAAGTCATAACAACAACAGACAATAAAACAAAATTAAGTCAACATTCATTAATGAGATCAATAAGCATAACCAATTTTAGAACTGGTATTTATACGTTATGTTATATGTTTACTAATTATTATAACAGTGCTTATTAGAAAAGGCCTATGATAGAATAGTGAGGACTGAATTGTGGTCAGCAAAATCCGTGAACGGTGTGAGTAGTATCCTCATACGAGCATTGCAATCTCTTTATAGGGATTCTAGTGCTTGTATAAACGGGGCATACACTGAATGTTTTAATATCGAAAAAGGTGTCAGACAGGGATGTGTAGCGTCACCGTGGCTGTTTAATCTGTTCATGGACAATTGCTTGAAAGATTTAAAAGAGAATGAAAGTGGGTTGAGAATGAATGAGTTACTCGTCAAATGTTTTCTCTATGCTGATGACCAAGTATTACTTCCGTCTTCGGTCGAGGAGTTGCAGGAGATGGTAAATGCTATGAGTGGAGCTTTTGTTAGAAAGGGAATGAAGATGAATGTAAAGAAGACGAAAGTGATGGTGTTTGAAAGAGATGAGGCAGTGACAGACTGCAATATCGTGATTGGAGATGAACAAATTGAACAGGTGAAGGAGTTTGTGTATCTGGGTTCAAAGTTTACAAGAGATGGAAAGTGTGAGAGTGATATCGAAAGAAGAGTGAATGCAGGAAACATGGTGAATGGAGCTTTGCACTCCTTTATGAGCAGTCGGAAGGTGTCTAACAAGGCTCGTTTGGCTGTGCATGAGGGGGTGTTAAACATGAAAGCAGAATAAATGCAGTTGAGATGAGAGCGTTAAGAAGTATGATAGGAGTTAAATTGAGTGACAGGATAAGAAATAGTGAGATAAGGAAACGTTGTGGTCTGAAAGAAGATGTAGTGACAAAACTTGAGAAAGGTATGCTGAGATGGTTTGGCCATGTCGAGAGAATGAATGAAGAACGATTAACGAAAAAAGTGTATAAGGCGAGTGTGAATGAAAGTGTTGGAAGGGGCAGACCTTGGCGGACTTTTCTAGACCAAATCAGGGACGTCTTGAAAAAAGGCCAGGTCAAGAGTACCCTAAATCGAAGAGCATGTATGAAGGGAATAATGAAAGTGGAGGAAACGAAACAAGTATGTAAGAATCGTAGCAAGTGGAAAGAAGTGGTCTCTGCCTACCCCTACGGGAAAGAGGCGTGATTATATGTATGTATGCTTATTAAAAACAAACTCTTTAGGTTTAGCCTACAGACTCCTAATAATAATATAATTAACCCATTGAATGTCGGAAAAATTAAAACAATAGCATAACAATAGCAATTAGGACACGTGTATATCCCTAAAACACTCAATGGGTTAATAATAAACTATTTAAATGGAGAACAAATTTTAATTAAGTCGTTGCGTACGCACTTTTGCATTTGCAAAATTTTTTATGACCTCATATGATAATATCTGAGCTATATCATTATCAATTGGCAGCAAGGCTAGATCAGAAAGCTTATCTTCTGCAAGAGTCGACCTCAGCTACGTTTTAATTAGCTTAAGCTTGCTAAAACTGCGTTCACCTTTGGCCACCGTAATCGGAATAGTTACAAAAATCCGGAGAGCTGTCCAAATAGGTCGTTACCTATGAAATTGCCGTTCTGCAGTACTGGCCATTTGAAATCAAAATAATTTTTGTTTGGCTAAGAATTCTAATTTCAAATTACTTTTTTATTTTAAAAACGGAATTATTTTTCAAAATTAGTCATTTGTTTATTGTTATGTTATGTCTTTTTCGTCATCATGGATGCGTTAAAAATTCGAATAATTATGGAATAATTTTTTTTATAGGAGAGGGGGCAAACGAGCATGCGGCTCACCTGATGGTAAGTGACTACCGCCGCCCATGAGCAACACCAGGGGAACCAGGGGAATTGCAGATGCGTTGCCGGCCTTTTAAAAAGGAGTAGGCTCTTTTCTTGAAGGTCCCTAAGTCGTATCGGTCCGGATAATTGCTGATGGTAATCGATTCCACAAGGAAGTTGTTCGAGGAAGAAAACATCTTCTTAATCTCACAGTGGTGGACCGCCAATCATCCAGATGGTGTGGATGGTATCGGGAGTTCTGCCGCGATGTGCGTTCGTGAAATTTGGCGGCTGGGATTAATCCGAACAATTCCTCAGAGCACTCCCCGGGGTAAATGCGAAATAAAATGCAAAGGGATGCAACATCTCTTCGCAGCGCCAATGAATCGAGCCGATCGGAAAGGACTCGGTCGTCGACGATTCGAGCCGCTCTGCGCTGGATGCGGTCAAGTGGAAGGAGCTGGCACTGGGGAGCCCCAGCCCAGAGATGGGAACAGTATTCCATGTGAGGCCGAACCTGCGCCTTGTAAAGTTGCAGGCGTTGTGCCGGCATGAAACACTGTCCCGCTCTGCTGAGCACGCCAAGCTTTTTAGAGGCCAATTTGGCCTTCTCTTCCAAGTGACAACGAAACTGCACGTCACTCGATATGTCGACGACAAGGATTCCGATACTGGCTGAGGCAACAAGGGGAGTGCCTTGAAACTGAGGAGATACGACAAAGGGGTTCCTTTTAGCGGTAAACGCGCAAACTTGTGTCTTCTGAGGATTAAACTGGACTAGATTTAGTCGCCCCCAATCCGAAACTTTGTTCAGCAAAGACTCGACTTCAGACACAAGTTTGTTCCGGTACTCGGCGACGTTTTCCCGAGAAATATTGGCACGACCGGTGTATAGAGAATGTTACCGGTTTGCAACATATCATTGATATGAAGAAGAAACAGCGTTGGTGATAGCACGCAGCCTCGTAGAACACCAGCGTTAATAGGCTTGTAGTCGGAGCATGCACCGTCTACAACGACCTTGATGCTCCGATCTACAAGAAAGTTGGTGATCCAATTGCACAATTTCTCGGGAAGCCCGCTGATTTAGCTGATCTACCCGACGAAAACCGTATTGGCGGTCACTAATCAGCTGGTAATTCTCAAGGTACTGCATGAGCTGGCAGTTTATAATGGATTCCATTATTTTGGAGAACAAGGCGGTAATATCATCAGTAGGACAACTTGAAGAGAATCGCATAAAAAAATTGAGCTGGAATAGTTTTGGTACTCATGCGCCGATTCCTCCTGGGCTATAAGAACATTTTCTTCTTTTTTCGTTCGCGGATTCTTTCAAACTCCGGATTTATTTCAACTTTTTCAGCTATATCTTTAGCTGCAATGAGTTTTGTTAAAAAAGTTAAACATTTGTGCATCATTTTTGTAGCATATGATAAATCTATGCGCTCTGCTTGCATGTATTTGCTGACAAGATTAACGTGGAATAAAACGTCGTACCAAATTACTGAAGACATCAAAAACTCGAACTTTCCAAATTGACTGCAAGTGATTTAGCTTCCAAACTTGTCACGGGATCAGTTGTGTCGATACTCTTCTTCCAAGGCACTTTTTATTTCGGCGTACTGATACCGCACCGCTTGCAAGCTGTTGACTCTACTTTCGCATCTTGTTTCACACACCTTTTTTAAAGTTTTGAAATAACTTCTCATTTTTTGTTGAGTTTGAAAAAAATATAAATAAGCCCTGGAGAATGCCGCGCTCGTCTCAACAAATAAGGCCATACGCACACATACCAACTAGCCACACGTTCGGAATCAAAATATTGAAAAGCGAGCAAATTTCCACCAATAACCACTCAGGCACATGAGCAAAGAAACGGAACACAGACTAAGCTTCTACGGAGCGTGCAAAATTGTTACCTAAATAAATTAAAAGATTGTATTTTGCTATTATGTAGGTTACTATGCTATTATAAAATTTGACTGAGACGCCTCCTGGGACTTGGCGCCTGGAGCGGCCGCTCCGTTCGCCCTATGGTAGGACCGGCCCTGAGTATAGTTGTAGCACGAATGGTTCGGCTCGACCGGGGAAGGACCACGTTCTCACAGAATACCAGCGTAAAATAGCAACTTAACGTTGCTGTGTTTCGTTTGGCGAGTGTAGAGAATCGGAGACCCTTTTTACTGGAAAAGAGACATTCTATCTTAGTCCTCACGGCTGACAACGCATCTGCATTTATTCGCAAACGAGGATCAGAGAGGAGGACCATCAGGTGAACTGTGTGCTCGCTAATCATCCTTATCCTATAAAAAAAAACACAGCCCACCTGATGGTAGGTGTTAATATAAAAAGCTATTGAATATTACTAATAAAAGTGCTAGCGGTACTTTTATGCGCAACTCGGAAATCGCGAAATTTTGCATTTATTGCATGTATTCTAAAGAAATGGAATCTATAAAATATAATATGCAATAATATTGTATAATATTTCATAGAGCTGTTAGAACTTAAAAAAAATATCCTTGTAATTGCAGTTCAGTTACCATGCTGGTGAAATGCGAGCTTGGTCAACATTTAAGAGGGAACGAGCGGCTCGGTTAGCCCGAGAGGAAAGATCGCGAGCGGCTGCCACAAGGATCCAAGCTTGGTGGCGTGGCCTCATGGTCCGCCGAGCACTTGGTTCCTTCAAGCATTTGAAAAACACTAAAAAAGCTGTTGTAAAAAATAAGAAAAAATAAAAGTAATTATATTTAATTTAATTCTGAGTTCTATTTCATTAGTTTTTATTTGTTTACAATGTGCGCGCGCACTCGAGAAAAAAAGGAAGAAGACACTTGCCGTGTTTTAGTAAAGTTAATGTCTAATACATTACAAAGTAAAGTTTAATTGTCTTTATGCGCTAATTGATAGCAAAATAATTGAGAATCGACATCAAATTAAAATTATCAAGATACATAAAATAATACAATGCAGGTCCTGGTTTCGAATCCCACATAATTTTTTGTTTCCAGCTCTGCATCTGCATTCATTGTGATCATGATCGTGCAACACAACTTTGCAGTGGCGCGCATTTGTTGTATTGCACGGTGATCGCCCGAGTGCCATAAGGTGGAAACTGGTAGCCGATGTAATGAAAATATTTAAAAAAAAATGTACAAAATAATCATAGTAATTTAATAAAATCGAATTATAATATGTTTTACGCCCTACACTTCGCCTACCGAGAACCTTTTTTCCCCATATGTTGTCGGTTTTTCGAGCTATATGGCCGGCCCATTGCCACTTCAGCTTACTAATCTGTTGGGCTATGTCGGTCACTCTAGTTATACTGCGGATATCCTCATTTCTAAGTTTATCATGCAAAGAAACCCCGAGCATAGCCCTCTCCATAGCTCGCTGAGCGACCTTGAGAGTCCTCATACGGCCAGCTGTGAAGGACCACGTCTCAGATCCATAAGTCATCACTGGCAACACGCACTGGTTGTACAATCTCGTTTTCAGGTTTTGAGGTATACCTGACGAGAAGATGTGTCGTAATTTCCCGAAAGCTGCCCAGCCGAGTTGAATCCGTCGATTGACCTCTCGGTCGAAGTTGGACTTACCTAGTCGGACAATTTGTCCCAGGTAAACATACTCATCAACAATTACGAGCTTAGTGCTCCCAACAACTACCGGCATAGTTGTGACTTGGACATTACACATGATCTTTGTTTTGTCCATCTTCATCTTAAGACCTATCCGTTGGGAGACACTATTGAGGTCATTGAGCATAGTGCTTAGGTCCTCCAGCGATTCTGCCATAAGGACTATATCGTCCACAAATCGAACGTGAGTGATGTACTCGCCATTGATGTTAATACCGTTTCCTTTCCAGTCCAGTAGCTTGAAAACGTCTTCCAATGCAGCGGTGAAGAGTTTCGGGGATATAACGTAACTGTGGAACTATCTTAATCAATTAACTAATAAATCAGAAACAGACATTATACTTTTCTAACAATTTAACTTCTCCGCCATTAGATCTGTCAAATATTTCACCTTATTCCAAAGTCGCGCCGTTCTTATAGTAGAATAAGTTGTGGAAGCCCCACTGACCTGTAAATAACAAGTACAATGGACTGGCTATACACTGTGACATAATGAGGCGATTTGATTGTCGCCATTTTGGCGCTAATAGCAGTAGTGAGCGTCCACAGAACTAATAATAGAGATAGGACAGTGTGACTAAATATATCTATAATATGTATGCCTACCCGTAATGTCCATTCTATTTATGTATCAGTTAATATAATGTCATACTAAAAATAAATGTATCAATTAATACTTATGTCTTAGACACAAGCTTTATACCTCATATAAAACAAAAATTTATATGTGGTATCTATATGTGGTATTTATGGTTCATTCAAGAGGTTTAAAAAGGTTCAATGAGTAAGAAAAACTGGAGTAGGTATATACAAAATAAAAAATATAATTTTGTAAAGAATTTATTGTTAACCATTCATTTAGTCCTCGTATTAGAGAAAATCAATGAGCAGCCAAAATAATGCCTATTTCAAAAATATCTTTAGGTACAATTAGATTTTTACAAAATTTAAATTACATTAAAAAATACCATACCACAAATTATTGACGTCATAATAAATTTGCTTTGGATGCCAATTCACGAGTTTTATGCTTTTCAGTCACAGTTTTAATATAGTCAGTAGAAATCTGTAAATTAATAAATATTTTAAAAATTTTAACGACAAAGAACTCGTCAAACCTATTTAACTTTATTGTTTATCAAAATAGGTAATTTACAGCCAAACATGTTAGTAATTACATTTAATACTCTTAGACGTTTTGAGCAACATAACAACTATTTGCAAATTATGTCAAGTTTAGTTCCCGGTACACTCAATAGCAGCGCTTCAAATCGGTACAAACGTTTTGTAGGGTATATCCAGTCCAGCGTACTAGTATATGTATATTGAAATCAGTGGGAAGCCCTCATAATACACTGAAAAGAAACAGCTTGATGATGACTGATTCGTGTAAATTGGTGAACTAAGTCACGCTGCTTTGATTTGGTATAGTATATTTATATTTCACACGAAACAAATGCGAACTACCTTTCATTGCGTTGAGGGTTGAAAGGATGTTTATTGCATAATTTGAGCTATGCCAACTTTCATGACATTCTAAACTAAACTCGTAGTTTATAGAAACGCCACTTATAATATGCGATTCATTAAATTTGACGTATGCCACTTGGCACCCGATCCCGACTCTTTTATCGGCGAAGCTTACAACCCCAACTTCGTTAGTTTTGTACCAAACACTTGGCTCCCATTTCACATTTTGAACTATCAAAAAGGGGATGTGTTCATTCGAAAAGCGGAAAGTACGTACCTGACATACTTAAAAGTAAAAGTAAGAAAATTATTAGATACCCACATAAATCTCCAATGATTTGTAATAAATGTTGAAATCAAACTAAAAGCTGGAATAGGCTATGACTTATATGAAGTAAAACTTAAACTTTCTATATTTCTGAACGCAAGTGTTAAACTATATTGTTCATGTTCATTTGTTAATTTTACTCCAATGCTGCTAATCGGAGAAGAGTTATTCGATTGGGGGGAAATAAAGGCATGCGTGGGCACTTGGTTTAATACGTACCAATAAGGTAGTTGACACCATCATTAATAAATACTACTACACCATATACTTAGAATTTGTCAGCTTTTAAAAAGGATTTTAATAGGCTAGTGTTATTACACCCCATATTTAATGTCGTGTTTAAGTAATGTCTAATATATTTTAACGTAAAGATATGCAAGTTATTTTTATTATTAATATTTATATATATTTTTATTTATTCTTGCATTCCTTATAACAAAAGAATACAAAGAGCGGACTGAATGCCTTGAGGCATTCTTTACCAGTCAAATATATAAATATATGATATTTTATACATAAAATGTTATTTCCTATAATATTATATCATGTTGCGGGGAAAATCGGGGAATTAAGATTATTTCGGCGGGAACTCCGAAAATAAACAATGGTAGCACTGATCTGCTCGGAACTGCAAATGTGAGAGTTTTGGCGGGAACTTGATCGGCGGCGGTTTGCTGCTCCTGTATTATTGTTTGAATAATGGTTTGAAGTGGATTTTGATATGTAAAAGTGGTGCGATTTTCTGTATTAAGTGTCTGCGCATGTGAACTATTAGTGGAAACGGTGAAACAAGTGCTCTGATGGTGATGTGATTCTCAAGATAAGGTGTCTATCTGCTTAGGCGCCTTGAGATACCATCGCCAACTGTCAGCTGTCTGCTTACTCAAGTTGCCGTCAAAATTTCCCAAAGGCTGCACAATGTGACGCATCAACATATTGTGAAGCAGTGTACTATGAAGGATAAATAAACATTTGGGGAAATTATAATAAACCGAATAAAAATACCTAAGACTTGGCCTAAAGGTCTAGATACCAGGCCATAAACTCTAAAAAAAAAAGAACTGCAAATGTCAGTTTGTCAGTGTTGTCATTGTCATGTCAGTGTCAGTGTCAGTTGCTTTTTCTCATTGAAGGTGGGAGCATGTGGTGCCTAGTTACTTTTAACTTTTTTGTAACAGTTTTCTTTCGTATAATTTAAATATTTGTCATAATAAAGAACTGTAAAACAAAGTATGAATGAAAACGATCAAGTGTTGTGGTACTAAACGAACTGTGACAAACTGACTGACTACATGGTGTTAAAACTCGAATTCTTGGAAAGTTGGATATTACTATCTTGAGATTTGGTGAGTAATTCTTTCTTTGTATATGGTTTGAAAGATTTTACTTATAACAAGTATATCTTTATTAAACTTAACGAATTACTTTTGATACTTATTAATATAACGAGACAATAACGAATTACACCGATTTTTAAATTTATTCTTAATTACATTTCATATCATGAAACTTGTAAAATAAGTTTTAACTCTTTATTCTGGAGTAGATTAAATAAGTCTGCATATCTTTATGTAAAGTAATCCAAAATTTTCTTTTTTTAAGTAAAGATTAATTTTCATTCCATCATCATTTCGCTTTCAGTGTACTTTGTTAATCCTTTCTGTAATATTTACTAAACCCACTCTTAAAAGTAATATTTAAAATAAATCAATACCAAGTGGATTTGCTAGATTATCTTAGTGATAAGTTTACAAATTTTGTACAGAAACTTCATATACAAATCTCTCATTTCGAAACCCCTTAAACAAGAATGGAAACAAGAGTGTATACTATACTGTTCTTTTAAGAACACTAGTGCCAGGTTACTATGTTATAAAATGTTGTAAAATCTATTGTGATCTTCATAAAAACTAGCCAGAAGCATAGCTTTGTGGTATCTTACAAAGCTAGTAATATAAAAATAAATGTTAAAAAATATATCAAAGCACATAATTTTTATCATTGTGATGTGGCTATAAAACCAACTTTTTATGCATGAAGATGGCAGATTAGACTAATGTTTTACTCTAAGTATTAGGGAATAATATTTTTCATTCTGTGTTCTTCTTGTTTGTGACATTGTAAGACTTTACAGTCCAAAGATCTTTTACATTTTGTTAAACAATTTGCTATTACTGTCTTACTGGCAGTACTGTAACACTTAAATACCTGTACTTCTTATTTTTAATTTTTTAAGTTTATATTACCAGGTTCGTGTCAGGTTGTTGCATGCAGGTGGCTCAGGACGGTGCTTTGTGGCATTGGCAGGACATTGACTTGTGAAGGGCTGTAATGATGATGATATTATCAAGTTATATGATTATATTGATGACCCTTGAAAGCCCCAGTTTTTAACCCATATTTTGTGTATAAAACTCCATGGGATGTAAACCCACATAATATTAACTGTTCAGAAAAAAAGTTAAACTATTGTGTAATGCAAGGGACCGAGGATTGATTAATAAAACTGCTGTCTTCATATTTTTTTATTGTCAGCAGAAGTTCTAAATATAAAATAAAAATAATATTTTGTGTAAAGAAACAAGTGAACTGATCTGATGCTTACATTTTTTCCTATTCTTATGACTATATTACTTGATTCTTTTAAATATACAAACATAATATGTATATCATCAAGTAATAATATAAATCAAAATATAGACTTATTTTTTTACATACACGTATTAATGCTGTCACAGAATGGCAAACAATTGTCATTTACAACAATAATATAGCCACGCTGCAGTTATATTATGGTTGTAGCACGAATGGGTCGGCTCGACCGGGGTAGGACCATGCTCTCGCAGGATACCAGTGTAAAATAGCAGCTTAATGCTGCTATGTTTCGTATGGTGAGTGTAGAGAACCGGAAATCCTTTTTACTGGAAATGAGGCATTCCATGGTAGTCCTCAGCGGTGACAACGCATCTGTATTTGATTCTTAATTGAAAATAAATGTAGATGTCTATGGGCCACAGTATCCATTTACCATCAGATGGACTGTGTGCTCATTTGTCACCCTATGCTATAATAAAAAAGAAGGTAAAATTCTGAAAATATTTTAAAAGTTATGTTATACTAAAGCATTTCATACTTAATATATATCAAATCCATTTTATTACTAAGTACATGAGAAAACATAAGAAACATTCCAATTTTTTACAAAATTATCTTTTTTTTCCCAATTGATTTATCAGGTTTTATGTTCCTATTAACATGTCTTTGCTTCATGCATAAGGTTTATACAATACCCTTTTTATGTAATTGGTGACGAACAACTCTCAATTACTAAAATTATAACATTAAAAATGTTCCTTTTACATGTTTCTTCTTACCAACTAAATAAATTTATCAATCTCTTAATGACAAATTACTTATTGCAGTATGATTATTTTTCTGCACTTGGTCAAGATTGTGATTTGTTTCTTTACAGTATTTCTTAGATATGTATGTGATATCTAAATCTTATGTATAGGTATACTATATACTTGTTGGAGAAAGAAAGTATTCCAAGAAAACCTGCTGGAGAGCAATGTTATTCAAAGATCACATGCCTTCTGCTAAATCTAATGTGGTGCAATATGTTGGCGTACTAAATATTAACACAAACATGTACTTTAGTGAATATCTAAATAATTGTTTAGACAGATATTATTGTAATCACATAATATAACTTTCTCTTCCCATTTTTAATTGCTTTATATAATGGATTTTTTGAGAAATATTTCAATTGTTGTAAAGCTTGTATTACTTCATTTTTGTTTTGCTTGTTTTAAATGCTTTATCTATCATTTTGTTAAGAAACATTGCATATGTAATAAAAATTATCATAATTTTAAACACAAAGCAGACTAAATGTCCAGTAATTTTATATAGTGGTCATTACTTAGAATAACAAGAGTACTTGACAACAATATTTCGAATTACGTATGTGGCATTAAATGTTACAAGAGAAGAGAATGCTGAGCAAATTAGTACATAACAACTGCGGTTCGGTGGTGTACGATGGCGTGTGTGGTAATTAGTGCATTAATCGTCCTAGCGCGTACCACTGTTGATGCAACTGCATTTCTGAGAAACCGATCAGCGGAGCTCGCGGGAGGAGCGGCAAATTGCCGTCAGATATGTGTGCCGGCTGTCGTTAATTGCAAAAATCACTCGACGCACCGCGAAACGGGCTTGTGGTCCTCCATGTATTACATCTCATGTGCCGAGCGCCGGCATTAATAGCAGGAAGACATACCTGTGTGGCAACTCTCCATACGAGCTCTGTATCGTTGCGCTTTGGACCCGGTAAGATGGCGTTGGATTGGTAGTAATTACGAGACGTACCTATGTATTATCTCCGATTGTGTATTTTTATTTCATTTTTAATGACCAACTATTCGTAATTAATATTTTCTCAGTAGTATAATATGCCGTGCTTTGTCGCTTTCCTTAGGGGAGGCCTATGTTCAGCAGTGGACTTGTGAAAGGCTGTAATGATCATGATGATAATATATAACATTTTTGTTTACTTAATATATTCGCTTTTTTAAAATAAAACATTAATATCGTGAATACGTTTGACTTACATAAATTGCAAACGGAAAAACATCCAGATCAGAATTATTTGTAGGCCATACAAACCCTTGTTCTCCTTTTGTTAGTTCGTTTAGATTGGAACGATTCATAATAATGTACCAAAATATTAGCTAAGTTCCTCAAACTATTGCAACTTAATTTGAGTAGGTATAAGCTACTAAAGATCGTATTAATTTAAATACTTTTTCAATTAAAAAAATAATATTAAAAGTACATTTGCCTTATTTTATTTGCTTTTTAACTTATTCCTCTGATTTTTCCCTGGATAACACTAGAGCAGATATTTTTTTTTCTAAATTATTGTGCGAAGTATAATAGGGGTTTTAGATCAATGAAACGTCCTCCGCGCGGCTCTAATCCTTGTTGACAAAATTCACGTTTCTTTGAAATATTTTTTTTTAATTTCCCAGATATGCAGTTTAACTCACGGTTTTTTCCTTCACTGCCAATCACGTGTTAAATCAGAAAAATAAGAACGGAACTCGTGTTGCTCGCATACTGTAAAATCTATAGCGAGCGCTTAGCAACCAAGCTACCATGGTTTATATAATAAAAACAGAAGTAAGCTTGGACGCAGTCTCAGAGACATGGGATAATACCAAAAAAAAATGTATCCGAAGCCTTTACGCGCGACCACCAGTACTTACCGTTACCGCCTATTAAAGTCCACAGCTGAACATAGGCCCCCCCATAGATTGTCTCATAGGGGGGATATTTGCCATAGTTGCTACGGCTGGTAAGCTAGTTGATAACCGCCGCAGTATTTTATTTTTAGTCGTTATTAGGAAGACGCTGCTGGCCATTTCCTGATTTGTTTCCCTCTGTCGCCTCTTACGACACCCACAGTGTAGTGTAGTAGTGTTGTAATATATAACTATATAAAGAATGACTAAAAATAGATTTAAGTACCTAGGTATAATTTCTGAAAATTTTATAATTGTTCTCTTTATAAATGCAGATTATAGATTTTACCCTATAGATATAGAGTATACATAAGCAAGTTACTCTACATGTTACTTTCGCCATTTCGCCCGAAAAAAGTACTGCGGTATGCTCAAGAGGCGCTTAAAGAAGTTTCATACAATTTTTACGCACAAATTAATGTTAAGTCTGGCTGAAATTAGAAACCAGGACACACGACTTAGTAGTCAAGTAATCTGATCACCAGGCAACGCATTCGTTTTTAAATTCAATTTCATATAAAACCGATGATGTGTGATCACATGATACTCTTCTCGTTCATAGTTTCTAATTACCGCCAGTAACGGTACAATATTATATTGCATGTATATAAAAAATATTTAGCATAAAAATATTATGAAACCTACTTTTGCACCTTAATGATGTTACCAACTTATGTTTCTAATTTCTAATCATTACGTACATACATATAATAACACCATAGACTGTAATATGTATATTAAGTATTAGAAAGCAACAACGTATACACAAGACGAGCATATATATTTATTGTGACGAGGTTAGATATAATGTTTTGTTAATGATTCATTATTTAATTAATATCTGTTGTGGAAAATTCAGTGGAGTGGATACTTTCTGGTTACATTAACTCTCGGAATTCACACTACCTACTGCCCTTCACATTCTGCGGTTTTTCGTCGTCAAGACAAATCAGCTCTACAAATTATGGCACATATTATTTGAGTAAATAAATAGGTACACAATTTAATGTAATTAACAATTTAAATGTGGCGTGCCCATGTGGTGGCGGCATAGTAGATTCCACTACCCCATTTTGTCCCGTGGTTGTAGTAAGAAGCGACGGGGAAATTAAACAGGAAAAAAAAAGTGGTTGCCAACCCGCCTGCCAAGAATGGCAACAGATATCCTTATATGAGGAACATAACTATGAATCTAACTCTATGTTCAGCTGTGGAAATTTTGATAGACTGTAATGAATGAATGAATAAATAAAGAATTTGAATATATTTTTTGAACGTTTTACGTAGGTAATTATTGTAAAATACAACTAGTTGGATATTTTTTTACAAACTTCGAAGAAACTTCAAAGCTATACAATCTTACATTATAGTACGTAGAGTACCTACCGAAAAAAAACCACAGATCGCGTAAAGGAAAACATTAATAAAACTATAGGTATTTCCAAGTCGTTTAGGGCCGGTCATATAGTGACACATTCGTAGAATTGTAGAACAGATCATTCAGTAGGTACGTAATACGTTGTGTGAATATTTACTATTTAGGTTACATTATTTTGTAGGCATTAAGAGCGAATTCTATTTCTCATACGACATTTACATGGCGAAATGCGATGATGGATTCTCGAAGGTCGCCGACTCACGGCAAAACATTCTACTTACATTTTTTTAAATAGAATAAGGGTGACAAACGAGCTCACAGTCCACCTGATGGTAAGTGGATGCTGAGGTCCATAGACATCTACATCCATCCCCGATTGAGAACCAAAATGCAGATGCGTTGTCACCCTTGAGGATTTGAGATGAAATGCCCTTTAAGATGACATGTCTCGTTTCCAGTAAAAAGGGTCTCTGGTTCTCTACACTCACCATAACAAACAGCAGCATTGCGCTGCCATTTTACGCTGATAGTGTGTGAGAGCGTGGTCCTTACCCGGTCGAGCCGACCCATTCGTGCTACAACCATAATATAGCTGCAGCGTAGCTCCACCACATAAAAAAACACATATTCGAAAAAGGTATTCTAACCCTATAACAAACAGATGCTTTTAATTATAAAGTGTAATGCATTATGCCGTGTAATGGGTATCCCGTGGGTGTCCTAACACCATTAAAACATATGTATTAGCTATGGCAATACATATGTTTATATTATATATTAATATGCAGATTTTCAAAACCTCGCTATAATAGCAATTTATGTCTAATGTCTTTAAGCTGAGTGAGTACCCATTGTTTGTAAACGTCGCTTCTTTAGCTAGAATCGTTAGTCAGCGGTAATGCACCTTGAGTATATACATTATAATAATCTAATAGAACATGTAGTGAATGAACTGGTTTGAAATGGAATACCGTTCAGAATCAGGGTTCTGCATCTTTTATTTAAGCGTAGCTTATTATACATAATTATATATTGTTGAATTGTATCCATAAGTATATCATCCTCAAGGCACAAAAGAAATATGGCGCCCGGGATATAATAGGGATTAGTCTCACTGACCGTGCGATCGCTAAATTAGATATACTAAACAACTGTGTACATTAAAGTATATTTTAATATTTGATAACTTGTAACAATTCCATTTTATTTAGGTACATATTTTATTTTTGATGGCCTTAATAGTATTTAATCCTGGCACATACAAAAATAATCGAAATTAAAAATAAACATAACTAGAGAGACAATCTTGTTTCTGTTTCTGTTATTAGGAGCTTGTAGCAATCACAGTGTTGTAATCCTAAGTCTATTGTGATGCTAATATAGCAGCGGATAATAGACAAAAGCAACCAATTGAAAGTATACTTTTACCGTTATTGTATGAAATACTCAGAAGTAATAAATTGTCGTAAAGTATGTTTTAATTGTTGATTTACTTTTGCCGGAACTGTATCCTTCTTTGTCACCCAGCTATTTTACATATTTATTTACAAGTCACTGCTTTTATTAGAACGGCTCAAACTCAATAACAAAACTCAACAAAATAAATTGTTGCCTTAGTTCATTCCGTGAATTGAATAAAACTATTTTTACGGATTTTATCGCGTTTAATTTTACTATTTTGATTCCCGACGTTTCGAGTGCTTTACAGCAACCCATGGTCACGGGGGGGACTGAGATGTTTGAAGTCCCGATGTCATAGTTAGCCCGGCTACCTTCAGTTTTTTAATATTAATTTTTGGTTCGATCTACGCAGAATGAGCTTACAGTACCTTGAAGTCTTGCAGTGGTATGCTTGGGTTTGGATTTAATTTTGTTATTCATTCCATGAATTTTAGTTATTGATAAAGTACAAGTTGAGAATAAAACCACGATTATATCATAATATTGTAATAAACCTACCTCGAGAAATATGTTCTAGGCTCGTTAAGAGCTAAAATTGGACCTCGTCCAGCTCAAATCTGAACCCATTGGACTGCAAGTTGTGGGTAGTACCTACTAGAGAATACTGTTTTAACATCAATAGCGAGTAGGTACATAACTCACCTTCGATTTGCCGACGATATAGTCAATTTGGAATTGCTGGAGGAACTTAGCACTATGCTCAATGACCTCAATAGTCTCTCCCATCGGATAGGTCGTAATTAATGAACGTGACAAAACTTATGTGTAACGTCCATCTTTTTAAAACGTTATGAGCTGACCATGATAATGACTAGAGAATTCCACTCATCATCGTCATCATCAATATTACAGCCCATCATAAGTCCACTGCTGAACATAGGCCTCCCCCATAGATTGCCTCATATGGGGATTTTACCATAGTTGCCACGCCTGGGAGGCGGGTGGGCAACCGCAGGTGTTAATAATTTTGAGTTGTCACAGAAAGATGCTAGTGCCAATCTCATGTTTGATTTCCCTCCGTGGCCTCTTGGGACACCCATGGGACGACGTGGCGTAGTGGATATTCTTACACTGCCACTACACGGTTACGTATTAGCACATAAGTTTAATTATTATTGCAATATTTCTTTGAAAATTATATGCTTTTTATTGTGTGACAGAACTTATGGCCATTCGAGGAACTTCTAGCAGTTCAATTAAGCCCTGGCGGATACACACAATTTTTGATCGAATAACTATTTAGTTGTATGTGAAAAGTCTATAGGAATGCGAATGAGGCATCAAAATACCACATCGACTGCTTTTCGACTGCTGTCGAACAACTATCGACCAAACAGCTCAATGTATTACCATGTTTGGAGGTGGCGCATACGCCCTACTAAACAGTTTATCCGCTACTGTTTAGTTGTACACTAGCGCCGTTGAAATGACATACCTTCTTTTTCTATTTTGCTTATTCTGCAAAGCACAAGTCCTTCCTTATTTATAATGGTAGTTGTAATTCCGAAGCATAATTGAGTGCTGCAAAATGACCGCCCTTTAGTGAAAACTAATAAATCGATAATGGCTCGATCGACTGTGTGCGCACCACCATCGACCAAACAGTTTAATCGTCAAGAATTCGTCACAAGCACACAATTAGACTAAACAGTTTAATCGATTTAACAATCGTATTTATGCGATAGAACTTAGTTTTCGAAATACCAAGCTTCAAAATAGCTTACGATCTTAAAAAAAATATTATAAAATAGCTTTTACCGAATACCTTGATTCAAAGTGAAGTAATACTTCTATAACTTATCTAAACTATTCAAATAATCTCTAATAAGAGCGTATTACTGGAATTTTTTTTCGGAAAGTATTTTTTCGGTTAATAGTGACCGGTCACAGCTGCTTGAAAGGCACTTGTCTCCTTATGCTCCTTAGCGTGTGAAACAGGTCTAGGAGAGTGCGAATGTTTTTCAATGCGCAAACATTGCACCATCTAGACATTTAATGCCACACTAGCCCCACACTAAATATTTCTTCCATATCAAAATTTTAATCATTCACACGAATTCACACGATTCCAATCTCGTTTTCCAATAATCTACAAAGGGCATTAAATTTACAGTTTTAACATCGATTGGAAGTTGAAGTCAGTGCAAATTACAGTAATGTTGCAATAAGCGTTAAGTTGCGAATAAGCAATTTGTATTTAATTAATATCTGGCTCTTAAAATTCAATGTGGTTGATGCGAACGCAATTAGTGTTCTCGTCGCCGTATACCTACTGGTTTTAGCATTTAAACGGGTCGATCTTCCGGGAAAGGCCATCTATTTATCCCGCTCTAAAATGCTACCAAAAAAAATGCCAATATATTTTGTGTACATAGTACATAACGAGATTCGGGGAACCAATTTATGCCATTGAGACATAATTTCATCTTCTCCTCAAGAATTCCAACATCTTGATTTCTGTGAAAAAGAATGACAAATGACACATCCTAGGTACTTGGTTATTGACGACTTGCAAGACCCACGCAAATTACATATACCCTCGATGAAAAATTAAGATGTTGGCATTCTTGAGGACAACATGATATGGCTCAATGTCATAAATTGGATCTCCTGATCTAGTTTCACTCCTAAGTATTTTAAGAGCTGGAGAAGTAGACTTATATGAATAAAAACAATGGTGATAAACGAAACTCAACCGGTTTTTTTTTAATCAAGATTATATACAATTTGTCTTACGATCAAAGATTAATGCATGTATTTATAAGGTTTTAAGATGTTATTTTTACGGATTATATCGCGTTTAATTTTAACTTTTTAATTCCTGACGTTTCGGGTGCTTTACAGCACCCATGGTCACGGGGGGGACTGAGGTGTTTGACGTCCCGATGTCATAGTTAGCCTGGCTACCTTCAGTTTTTTAATATTAATTTTTGGTTCGATCTACGCAAAATGAGCTTACAGTATCTTGAAGTCTAGCAGTGGTATACTTGGGTTTGGATTTAATTTTATTAATTATAGGATCCCAAGCAGATGGCAGCACCCATCCATCTTCTCTATTGAAATTAGGATGTTTTTTAATTTCAATAGCCTCGCGAATCATCCTTGGTTGAAATCGGTGTTCTTTTGCGAGGATTTGTGGTCTATCAAATCTAATGTAATGGCGGGGACGATCTTAAACATGTTCACAAACTGCAGACTTCCCGATACGTCGGTGCTTAAAGTCAGCTATATGTTCTTTTACGCGGGTTTTTATAGCTCTTTTTGTTTATCCTATGTAAGAGAGACCACATTCACAATCCAGCTTGTACACTCCTGCATCTTGTAGAGGGATATGACACTTGCCGGATGGTAAAAATTGACTAATCTTCTTCAGCGGCTTGAAGTATGTATTAATGGAAGCTCGCTTCAAGATGTATCCAACCTTGTCTGTGACTCCTCTGACATAGGGTAGTACAGCAGACACACGCTCGACTGTGCCCGGCTTCACTGTGACGTAGGCGCGGGACCCGAAACTTGTTGTCTTGCAGTACTAGCTCGACGTGCTAAGTTCGGCGGCCAGATGTTTTCTGTCACAGATCCTTTGTTTCAGAGAGTATGAGGGATATGTGTAGTAATCTTAATCTTTTTTTATGTTGTTTGAAATGCTTAGGAGAAAAGTGAGCTTACTACTTTTTAATATATTTCTGTGCACTGTTTATTTTGGACATCGGAAAATTTGTATATTTCTTCGTCTTCTTGCGGAAAACCGGATTTATATTTGTTTTTTTATTTATCAGGATGCAAGTGTAAACAACAATGTGGCTGCTTCTAACGCTGGCGGTGTTGGGCTTCGCATCGCGGACGCTCGCCGCCGGCTACTGTTCCATCAACACTTTTCCCACAAATACAACCTGGATGCAGTTTACTAAGGAGCCAGTCTCTTTCGAGTACGGATACCAGGACAAGTTCAAGAGCATACATTGCTGTGTCAAAGGATACAGGAGTATAGAATGGTGAGTACATATTTCAATATCTAATCGAAATTTCAATCACGGCAGTGTTAAACATTCTCGTTGAACAATGCGCAGGTGCGGACGATGAGTATAAAAAAAAATGTTGTAAATTTTTGTCCATTGTATTCGCAGATAAAATTATTATAATCGTGTACGGTACGCAAGAAGCAACGACCCAGCCATCGCAGTGTTCGCTGTCCACAACTGTGAGAATTAAAAGGCACAACTTTTTATGTATCTAATTTCATTCGAATAGCCTTTGATTCATTGATTGCCTATTATTTGATTGATCATTGGATAACATGTTGTACTTCGGCTACGTTTATTTGCTATTACTGTAATATGATACTATATTAATGTTATATTTATATAAGTTTAGGCTTAAGGGAAACCAACTATCCCACATATATCATTCCATATGTGTCGTAGGAGACGACAGAGAAAGATGGGCTGCTGCATCTTCCTGATAACAACTCGATCCTCCGTCCCGCCTTCTAAGCGTGGCAACTAGGGCTATTATGAAAGGGGATGTGGGAGCTTATGTTCAGTAGTGGACTTTTGATAGGCTATAATCATTGGCCTACTACTAAAAGGTCAATGGCTATGAATTAATTAATGAGTTAATTATTTTGTTATAATCAGTCGAATGCTTTCATTAATTATTATCACTGTTAAGTATAAATTGAAGTAGAGCTTGAAGAGTAATGATGTGAAATATAGGAAGTTACTAGTAATTCCCTTCCTATTACTTACTATCTGGAACAGCTAACGTTTGTTTAAAAGAATGAAGTGTAGATTTTCTTATTCTTATCGGTTACACGCGTAAGGTGGTTAAAACTACTTTTATTTACTTAGTCAGTATATTGAGGAAAATACATGCCAGTCAAAACTATTTTATTTCTTTTGTATACATTTTTTTTAAATAGCACCCAAATATACCATCGTTGCGAGACGAACCGGCGATCGACTTGACTATGGTAACATGAAATAATTAAGGCTTCTCCAAATCAACTTCATTCGAAGCTTTTTTAATTGTACCTACTTAATTGTTTTTATTATTATCGATTCTCGTCGGTGAAGGAAAACATCGTAAGGAAACCTGCATGTCTGAGAAATAAGAAAAAAATAATTCGAAGGCCAACGCGGCGGACATTTCCTTGCCCTAAAATCCTCTTAGAAATGAGAGGAGGAGGCCTGTGCCCAGCAGTAGGACGTATATAGGCTGTAACTTTATGTGTACATACACTCCACGCAAATGTTTATATTATAGAGTGTTGCACAAAAGTGTCAATGGTAGATAAATTATTGGCCTAATCTTGAAATGAGCCTACGAATAATACATTCACGTGAAGGCGCATTGATTTCAACAGCGTTTGTATATGTACATGCGTAACGACGATATAAGTTATAAGGCATAGTCTTGTCGCACCTGTGCGAGACAGCTGAGATTCGCAGAAGCGGAGGCTGTTGGTACTTGCAGCCTCGCCTCTGTACAACCTATCATTATAACTACGAGACTACGCCGACATACAGCGATGTGTTCTTATAATGTTTATTGGACTGAATCCCTTCACTTCTAAATATATTTATTTGTATATTGAACCAGTGCTGCAGAAATCTTCCAATAATATGTTAGCTAGATATTATTTATGAAACAAAAAGTTAGAAGTTGAATACCCATAAAGAATAATACCATGTATTCTTGTAACTGTTCAATAGGTAACCGTTCATTTCTTTTCTTTTCTTTACTTTTCTTTAGTTTATAGTTCTGTCACATACATTCGTTGTTGATTAATAATTAAATAATTTATTTATTTCAATAAAGCATGCATACTTACCTATTAAAATTTTACAGAAATTTTAATCCATAAAGAAAAAAACAGTAGCATGCAACAATATTACGGTTTACGGCTTGCTCGTACTTTATTAATAATGATGATAAAATTAATTACACTGCAATTCGTAGTCGATCGAATAACAGTCCCCCGAAATCCATCACTCAGCATTTACCTAGATGCTGAATATTGAATCAATCTTCAATGTCTTCATAAACAATCACTGAAGAATCCCATATTAAAGAAGTATTACGAAGTATTATTTGTTATTCATAGTTAAGATAGGCCCTCACAACCGGGAAAGCGTTCCCGTGGCCATGCCAATATGCGGCGAAGGTGGAACACCATGGGGTTTTAGTCGGTGCGAGTCCGACATAACCCGTCCGTGCCCCCGCGAGGCGGGTATGCGTAGGCATTTCCCATGAAAAATAGGACCTCTCAACGGGAAGATTCAGGCACGAATTCAAGCTTTAAGCATTTCATAGACAAAAAACAAAAAACTCCAAATTTGTCAGATATCAGGGGTAAGGTGCTATCTGTCTGAATTTCGTTAGCCCCACAAACCCCTAGCAATAATAACCTCATATAACCTTAACCTATATTCTATTGCAGAACCCTCCTCCGTGACCATTGGTGTTGTAAAGCAGTCGAAATAAGTAAAAATAAGTCAATATTGCCGCGATAAAATCCGCAAAATTAATTTATTCAATCTTTAAAATTGCTAGTATCTACATCTGAAAAATTGTGGCAAAAATAAGAATTGACTTATTCTTATTTTTGCCACAATTTTTCAGCCTTAAAATAGTTCGTTTATCCATGATTTTTACTTATAATAATTTGATTGATATTATTTTTGCTGACGCCAAGTGATTTGTATAAACGGAATCCATAATTTATAAAGTCCTAACACACTATCATATTATCCCCTCATGTGTCATGGCGCCTGCAGGGGGTTGACAGCTTTCAAACTCCGGTACTTTGTGAAAATAAACTCTTGGTGAAAATAACTGGAGTAATACACAAAGAAAAATAATGTTATTAGAAGTATTTTTTGTGGGTTTCAATTTTACACCCACAAAGAATATTCAAGAAAATTATGAATAAATAACAGACAATTTTGCATGAAATTCTATTTAGGTAGGAGATTCTTCAGTAATCGTTTGTGAAAGTTAAAAAAGATTGATTCAACATTCAACCTAGGTAAATGTTGAACATAGATATAGATAGACATCGGGGGACTTCTCCACCCTCCGACTATGAAGTTATAGTGTAAGTTTTACTTAACTTTTTTTATTGCTTTTTTTTTTTTTTCACTTTCAACGTATGCTTTTTTTTTTCAACATTCAACTTCAAAGTAATTGTAAAATGAACTTTTGGACTACCTCGTTGGTCTACTGGTCGTAAGTGCGACCACTGATCACGTAGTCTGGGTTTGTATCACAGGTCAAAATCAGGAGGATGGCGGTGTTTCATCCTTGCCCACGAAAGAACGTCCTGTACATTATCTTATCTCTCTCCATTCGGGTGGGATTGTCGTCCCATCGGACTATGAGAGCGAGGTAATAGAGAATGCACCTGTGCTTGCTCACACGCTCGTGTACTATAATCCTGTCCTATATAGATGACTAGTTTTCGTTAAGATTGGCCGTTATAACTGAAATTCGGTGTGGAGGACATCATTAAATGTTGAATGTTGGATTTCGGAGGTCTGTTCATCCTTAGACTATGAATTCAAGTGTACCGTGCCACTACCTGAATAGTTTCATGCAATGTTGTCTATTATTTAATCATATTTTCCATGAAGATCCTTTCACTTTGACAGTTAAAAAAATTAAAATTAAAATTATGCTCTGAATGAATTTTCTGGTTATTTTCCAAATTAATTTTTATCGTGTGTTACGAGTACAAATGTAAACATAACATATGTAGTCATTTTTACAATCAATCGATTCTACATCATCTCGATATGATACAAATGATAGGTAGGTATAGTCCACATGTCCTGAGTTTATTTGCGTGACTCACGTTTGTGATATGAAACTCTAGGCCGGCGGGCCAATGGATTATGTTATTATCTAATTGCTCTAACTTGTTAAATTGCAAGGTATAAAATTATCACGCGCTTATGAAACTTCTGAGAAATAATAAGCGCTGCAGCATGTAACTTTTATCATTTCGTTCTCTTAATTTGCATGACCCTGACGCCGGGCACAGCACTTGACTTAAAAATGTAGAACGCAGTTGTTTCGAATGAGCTCACACGGTCAGAAGCAGGACAGGTTGTAATAAGGCTTGTAGGTACTTAATTGTGAAACAATGACCGTTGATATGCTATTTAGTTTTAAATCCGGAATTTGTAAAGTTTTATTTACTTATCTACTTATAAAAAGGCTTGAGCTTATTATTTATATTGATTTCTTATCCAAAAAACATTTTTATATTCTAAAAAAATTACCTATAATGAAAATTAAAAATCGATTTCAAAAACTCAAAAGAATATAATAATTTTCACAAAATACCTTCTGAAGTCGGTGCATGACATAAATTAAAGCCCAAATTGTAACTATTTACATGACTTTCCAGTTACCTTTACTTTTGATATACCTTAGACGACTCAAAAGGTAAAAATTACTTTTCATAAAAGTAAAAACCAACTGCAAAAAATTTTCATCCTCTATTTTTTTCCCCCCTTAAGGTGACATTTTTTCTTCAACTTTATAATATATGAGACCACGCCTGAAATATAACATACTTAATAAAAAAAAGTTTCTGAGAATTCGGTTAATATAAATCAATACCTACATAGAAAAATATACGGGTCGAACATAGAAGCTTAGCATTTTTTTTTAACTCGGTTAATAAAATAGTACGTTATTTTACTGTTTATTGTTCTTTTGCAAATGCAATTAAATGCGATTTCAAATTTGTTAAACTTGCCATTTTGAACTGTACATAAACACTGACGGCATGATTGGTATTCCTTTTTCGAAATCCATTATTCTTTTTTTTTGGGTTTGTTATATTATGCAATATCGCTTTATTTATAATGATGGACTTTAAAAAAAAGTGATATTTTTAAATATGTGTTCCGACTATTAACGAACGAATTGTGCGTAATTCTTTACCTTTAAAATTGAAACAAAATATGTACTGAAAAATTTAAATATTTTTTTCGATTTGAAGGTAACCTTTTGATAGGCAGGAATTTCAATTTTGCAAAGGCAGTTAAAACACCTTCAAAGAGTTCATAAATTCCCGTGCAAGTGCAATAGACTTCTATAGCAAAGGCGTCAATAAATTGCCCATAAAATGGCAGAATATGTTAATAGCTTACGCAGATTTGTTTCATAAAAATAAAAATAATTTGCCCAAACAAAAACCTGCAATTTTTAAGATAAATATTTTATATAATCAACATAAGCTGTTTTATTCTCAACATTGTAAAATTTACTTGTATAAATGACATCGTCAACTTTTTATGAATTTAAAAAAGTCAAAATAAAACAAAGTCTCTTTCCGCCGTATGTGCGCTTATTTTTTTTAAACCAAGCAACGAATTTCGATGCAGTTTCCATCAACAGACAGAATGATTCAAGAGGAAGGTTTATATGTATAAAACATGCATATTATATAATTATTCTGTCCATGTTATGTTTAGGAGTTCAGTCACATACGTGTGTAAACCGCTGTACCGATTTTGATGAAATTTTTTGTGTGTGTGGTTGTTGGAAGTTGATTGGAGAATGGTTTAGATTCACAATTGGACCCGGTAGGTGGCGTTGTTGTCGCGATCCAGAAATCAACCGTGCGAAGCCGAGGCGGAACGCTAGTCTGTGGTATAACTTTCTACTACTTCTTACGAAAAGTAATAAAATAAACTTTAATAAAACTTTTTTGCTTACTTAGCAAAATGCTTTAAGTATTCAATTAAACTGGGAGAAAATATTTACCAGAAGGAGATAAATTCGGTGCCAAATTGACTGTCTGCTGATGTGTTTGAGTACAGTATGGCTACGGTGGCTATACGAGTACAGCACCAGCGTACGAACCTATTTAACTGCAGATGTAAGTAAGAGAGCGTGACGTAATGTCCCCTAAATTCACTCACTGACACTGGAGGATCTCAGTGTGCTCAATGACCTCAATAGTGTCTCCCAACGGATAGGTCTTAAGATGAATATGAACAAGATAAAAGTCATATGTGACGTCCATATCACGCCTGTGCCGGCAGTTGTAGGAGCACTACGCTCTATGTTTTTGACGAGTTTGTTTACTTATGACAAATTGCCCGACTAGGGAAGTCAATCTTCGACCGTGGGGTCAATCGATGGATCCAACTCGTCTGGGCAGATTACGATACATCTTACAAGTAATACAAGAGTGTACAACCAGTACGTGTTGCCAGTGATGACATATCGACAGGGCTATGCTCTGAGTTATAGACTTAATAATGAGGATATCCGAAGTAGAACCAGAGTAACTGACATAGCCCAACGGATCGGTAAGCTGAAGTGGCAATGGACCGGCCATATAGCGCGAAGAACCACCAACCGATGGCGAAGAAAGGTTCTCGAGTGCCAGCTTCGTACCGGAAAGCGAAGTTTATTGCTCTCTCTCGATGGTGTGGGGTACCTAGTAAGAAATGCAGGCAGTCGATGGATGCAATCTGGTCAGGGCCGTGCTTTGAGCCATTCCTTAGGGTAGGCCTATGTACAGCAGTGGACTTGTTAAAAAGACGATGATAATGGGGAGGAAATGAAATGAAATTAGTTTTTTTAGTATTTCAAAATTAGACTAAGCGTGTCACTTGGCATGACACAGCTTCCTTTCTAAGCGTGGGCTAACTCTGTACCGTGTAATGGACGTCAGTGCTATTTCGTCTTAATAATGACTCTGTAGACTCAGAACGCACGTGGACGTTTATTTACCGCGCACTGTTCCGAGAACGCGGTAATTGTCTCTTATGTTTCATATTTTTATGTTATTATTATGATAGATTATATTATTGAATTGTATTTAAGAAAAATGTATAATATTTGTTTTGTTATTATGTGATTCATAAAATGTACGATATTATATTTAGTATAAAAAATAAAAATATTTTTAAGTATGTTTTAGCGCAGTGTGTGTCTTTTAATTTAGATATTATGAGGAAGTCTGAAATCGTTTAACTGCCTCGTAAATCTAGATGTCGTAAGCGATACTACCGGCCATGTGTTCCTGGGTTCAAATCCCTGGTCGGGACGAAAATCAGATATTGGGTGGTTTTTCTGTCAAAAAATTCCCAGTAGCAGGTTGGAGTTAAAACGTTGACGGTGTTTCAACCCCGTGCCTCGGAAAACACGTAAATCCTTTGAATCTGCGTATGATCTTTCTTCGGTCGTGTCGGATTGCCATTCGTTGCCGCCGACATGCAGAAAAACTGTTTTAGGTACTGTCAGTAACGTTAGGTCTTATGGAAAATGGTTAGTTAACTTTTTGTTCAAAAGTGTTCTAATTTTTAGCCGATTTTAGATTGCTTGATAGCGATGTATCCACCTTTTCGAACCGCGTACATACATGTCTTGATTTGCAAGTCGACATTATTTGGCGCGGCATACGTCACTTTTCTCATTATTTGATTTGAAACAATATCGTCATCAAATGAAGTAGGTTACGATTTTGTACCTATATTTACTACGAGAACATCCATATATATGGAGAAAATCATTGCGGACTATTTTATTACTACAAGATTTGACAGGTGTTGTACGATAAATGATAATGCAAAACAAAGATTTTTATATGGCAATATAATATCGAGGACGCGTCTTATCACTGTCGCATTGCGTCGACAAATTAAGAAGTCCATTGTTCAATACGTCTCGCTATTAGCTCAGTATGTCCAGAAATTTTTTGGATTTTTTGGTACATCGCTGCCGCCTGCCGTACAGCAGTGGAAGAAGCAGACTTACTTAAAAAAATGTTCTTTATTTACGTATGTTTACTTTTAGATGATAAAAACTGAGTAGCAAAAGTACAATATTGGTCACATTATTGTATGGTTAATTCAATTCAATTCGTAAATCATCGAATATAATACACATGTTACATATACACAGAGCTGTGGTAGCTCAAGGACTACTAGGCGCTCGCCATAAATTTCGCATTACACGGGTTCAAAACATGCCGGCACCAATGAAGTTGTTTGTTGTAATTTTAAGTGCTGAATTACCACGGACACGGGCTTGGCGATGAAGGAAAAGATCGTGAGGAAACTAAAGAATATAAATATTTCGAAGATATGTTAAGTCCGGCAACACGGACTGGAGCAGCGAAGCGAACTAATGAGGTTATCCACGACTTTTTATGCCACCAGAGCGGCGCCACTTTACAGTTGACAGATTTCATATAATTTCTTAGAAAATGGAGAGGTTAATGTTTCTTTCTGTATTATTAGTTATATTATATATTAATTAGATTAAAAATAAATAAACCATCAATCAACTAATATATGTAGATCATTATAATAACACCAATTATGAAAGAGAAAAATATTTACCCCTGCAGCAGGGCTAGCATGGGTAGGAGACAATTTTATCCCCGGGGAAAGGAGAAAATGTTTATCCCCTCGCTTAGTTTTATCCACCCTTCGAGCATGGGCACACCGGTGGATATAATATCCACAGTAGATAAAATGGGAGATAGACTTAGACTTAGATAGATTTTTTGTATGAATATAAACTTAAGCCCGCGTCCAATGAACTAGGATAAAATTGTCCCTTTCAAATGTCAAAAAATCATAATTTTTTATCTTTAATTTGGCTCCATGCTACGGACGGGGGATATATTTCTACTCGTTATGTCAAACGGGGATATAGGTTCTCCTCGTTGCCATGCTTTGGCATAAGGACAAGATAATTTTATCTCTTGTCAGTGGATATAATCGGGGGATAAATTTTTTGTCCCCAGCCCATGCTAGCCGTGCTGATGAATTATTTAATAGTATAAGAATAAGTGAATTGATGTATATGATTATAAAGTTATTTGTTTTTTTTTTAAATATATATTCATTATTGTACACCAAAACCAAACCTCAGATCAACAATGAAGCGCTGCGTACATTCCAAGTGATGTCGAAATCATGCTCAACTTCTTTGACACGTACTCCCGCACACATCTTTCTTCTTACTTTATTTATCAGCCAGTAAAAAATTTCTTCTAGACTGATTTTAGGTGTTTATTATGCACCTAAAATTGGTTGTTAATGTTATATGCATGAGTGCGTGTTCTTACAATAAGTTGAATATGGCTTTGGCTTAGTTATTGCCCTGACTTGAAATGTACGCAGTGCTCCGTTTTTTTTATTGTTGATCTGAGTACTAAACATTAAAATAACACATAATTATTGAATAATATGTGTTAGCAATTGGCGATCTTAATGCTGGCAGTTTTTTTTTTCATACAACCAAATCATGTTCGAAAGAAAAATAAAAAGTATGTCGACTTAATGACGTGATAAGGAAATAAAAACATATGCATTAAAACGTATTTTAGTTGAATTATATAAATGTTTATGCTATGCATATTCATGTACCTCATCAAAATGTGTGATTACTGATTACCAGCTTACAATAAAGCATCTGGTTCCGTCAGTTGAATGATATGCAGGACTGAGAGTAAAAACACCGGGTACGTCATAAATCTGGAGTGCCTATGCGTCGGAACGAGTTGTTGCCCCGCCCGGGAATTTTATTTTATTACATCACTTTTACTTTTTAACCACAACGCTTCTCACTGCTTGATTTGTGTTAACATGGGTATTTTATCGCGTAATCATCGATAAAATGTTCATAGTACTAGTGAACAACGGCTGTATTTGATACAAATATTTACGTATTCTGTTGGGGGTTTATGGCAGACTTGGCTTCGATGACTGTCGCTTGTGGTCATATCTTATATTATTTAATGTTGTTTTGAATCGCAGCGGAATTGAGTTTATTTACTGTAATTTTTGTTTTGAATTATTTGTTGTAGTATTCTACTTACAAATCCATTCGTCCATTAGGTACAGCCTATAAAAGTCCACTCCTGAACATAGGTCTCTCTCATAGACTACAAGCGGGGTGGCAAGTTGCTGCTGCCCATCTACTGTTTTAGTTTCTATCCGTCGCCTCTTACGACACGATTCGGATTCAATATATTTATATATATTTTTTGTTCTTATATATTTTTTTTAAAAACGTCACCCCGACACTAGGATTTTCTCCTGTATCGTGGAGGCAGTTTACAAACACAAATTGCACAAGGACAAACATCCAGACCCGGAACAATTATTTGTAGGCCATACAAATACTTGTTCCGTGCGGGATTCGAACCCGCGGCCCCCAGCGCAACAACTCACTGCTAAGCCACTGCGCCACGGAGCCGTCAATATAATATGTATATACATATAATATGCATTTAATTACAACAATATGCTTATTCGGAAACGATTTTGTTTAGTCAAAGGATGCGCTAAATTCTAACAGGCAAGGGATTTAACCTTCATTACTGAATCGTAATAACTTTCGCTGATTAAAAGAAAAAAATATACTGCTTGATTATGCTAACAGTCGGCTGGCTTATCCTAAAATAGGGGAGGATCAGTGTTTTGTGTTTATTTTTATTTTTAGTTGAAATAGGTACTTTTAAAAGACTTATTCTCACTAGTTCATCTATATATAAATCCTTTTAAGAGTTGAACTACTTCGAGAAAATAGTTAAACTTCACACCACCGGATTAAATTTATACTTATTTATAACCTAGGTTCTTAGATTTACCCATGCTTTTCCTGTAAAATTGGAATATTTTATATGTTATAGAAATGTCGGCCATAGTCTTTAGTAATATAAAATATTTCCCAAAATAACTACCGATAAAAGAAAGGCACCTAATGTAAATACACTTACAATAAAATATACTTTATGATTGAATTTAATCAGGTAGTGTGAATTCAATTATTTTGTCTCAGTAGTAAAACTACTGACAAAAAGTATCGCTAGTATAATAATTGAACTAATCTTAATCAGTTCAACTAGTGGGAACACTTCGCACTTTTAATAGTATAGGAATAGGTACTCAACATGATGAACATAATTATTTCAATATTTAGAGACTCATTTATTTGGTGTATAGATTCGTTGCAATGTAACATGGCTGCAATATGAATGGGTCGGCCCACAGGGTCGGCCTGACGACCGGACCACGCTCTCACTGAATACCAGCGTAATATAGAAGCATAATGATGTACTTACATATAAAACTCGCTAAAACTCGAAAACGGCTCCAACGATTTTGATGAATTTTTTATGCGCGTTTGATTGGGTCCCTGGATGGTTTAAATTCACCATTAGACATGGTAGGTGGCGCTGTTGTCGAGATTCAGAAATCACCCGTGCGAAGCGAGGGCGGATCGCTAGTTATATATTAATAATAGCAACATAATGTTGTTATTTCATATTGTGAGTGATGAGAACCAAATATTATAAATATATATACTGGTAGACACTTTTCATCTTAGTCTTCAGGACTGCTATCGCATTTGCATTTAGATTCTTAATAGGGGATAGATGAAGATGTCTATGGGGCACAAAATCCAACTTACTATCAGGTGGTAATACACAATAAATCTATATATATATTATTATAAAAGAGGATGTCCTGTTCTGAGTGACTGACTCATCTACTCGTATCAACGCAAAACCCAATCCGCTTGACGTACAAATCTGAAATTTGGACAATAGCTGTCTTTTATGACGTAGTAATCCACTAAGAAAGTATTTTTGAAAATTTACCCTTAAGAGGGTGAAATAGGGTCTTGGGGAGCAGAATGTTTAAATTTTTACTAGGCAGCTCGGAAGGCGCTTACTTGAAAGAAAAAACTAATGGCTCAACGAATTTCGCTGGCCACACAACTTGGCAATGCAGCCAGTTTAGTGGTCAAGTTTGAGCCTGGAACGGTTCAGGTATTTTTTATATAAATATCAATGTTTCGTATATTTTATATTGTAAACATTATAATTAGTTTTCTTTTTTATTATATTAAAATCTTTTAAACTGTAATAACATTTATTGTAAAATGTTCTATCTTAATCAAGTCAAAGTCAAAATCGAACCACTTTTTGAAAGTCGAAAAAGCTTAGAATAAATCTACGCCTTCGTTACGGCTAATCCCTACCGGGAGACCTTGTGAGGAGAGGCGGCACGGCATGAAACTCACAATTAGACTCTTTTCCTTCCAACAGTAACAACAGGTCAAATACCTTGACCAGGTGAATGAGCCGCAAATATTATGTGGACTGCAGGTACTTTGGAACTGCAACTTAAGATTTATTACGCGTACCTAATTAAAGTTATGGAAATTACTCATTTTATCAAAGGTACCTTTTAAAATATTTTCTAACACTAATAATATTAACTAGTATGAACTGTGAAGGCAACATTCAAATTATAAACTTTATTAAGTAATATTTTTTTATAGAATAAATGTGACAAAAGGGGACACATTCCACCTGATAGTATGTGGATGCTGTGGCCTATAGACATCTACATTTAACTCGAATCAAAATGCAGATGCGTTGTCACCCCTGAGGACTAACCTGAGGGGTGACAAACACATCTGCGTTTTGGCGGAATGCCTCGTTTCCAGTAAAAAGGGTCTCCGGTTCTCTACAAACTCTGCAGCGTAAGCTGCTATTTTACGCTGGTATACCTGTGAGAGCGTGGTCCTACCCCGCTCGGGCCGACCTATTCGTGCTACAACTAATATATAGCTGCAGCGTGGCTCTACCACGTAATAGTGATAATAATCATATATTATAGTAGGTACTTATATAGTCTATGTTCATGTGCTAATATGTTCTGTAATATTTAGAAAATAATGATTTTAAGAACTAAGTTAATAAATGAATTTACTCGATTTATTAAAGTGCTTAATAATCATAAGATAATATTATAACAACATAATACTTAACAAAAAAGATTTTTTTACGATCTTGCAAATTGTTGATGTGTCAATAGAGGTGCTCGAAACGACCGTTCCGATACTCTTAATGAAGTGGCCATAAAACGTACAAAACATCCATAGACGACCCACTGTGTTCTCAGTTCTCACAAGCAAAAAAAACGAATGCTTGTTCTGACATGTTAAAACGACTCGATTTAGTGAGCCGATTACTTCTAAAGCCCGGCCTTATATTATACGAGGTGCACAGGTAGAGAATCCATTTTGTTTTACAAATTCGTTCTTATCGACTTTTATACAATTCTGTGGGTTGTCAAACTAAATTTTAAAACGGGTGCCGATACTTTTAAATATAGATTTCCCTTTTTAAATTCAGAACACGCTGATTCTTTTACCTACTTGTTTTTGGGGTTGACATTATCTTTGTTTCGTTGTCTTGGACATTAGCAATTAAATTTCAAAGTCAATTGAAATCAAACACTTTATTTTTCCAGCTTACAGACTATTTAATGTTTAAAAAAGGTTTCTGTGAATTAAATTAAAGCTGGAATATAACCGTGTATTGCCGGTGTAAGAATATCCACTAACCTGTATCGTCCCGTGAGTGTCGTTAGAAACCGTGTAGTGTCGATGTAATAAAAATCACTACCCCATATCGTCCAGTAGGTGTCGTAAGAGGTGACTTAGGAAAACTGCAACAGGAGATGTGGCAGCAGCATTTTCCTGATAACAACTCAAAGTAATAAAAAACTACGATTGCCAACCCGCCTGCCAAGCGTGGCAACTATGGCAAGTGTTGACGCCTATGTTAAGCGGTGGACTGTTATAGGGTGTAATGGTAATTCTAGAAATAAAACATTTTGACAGCTTTACATACCTCATCATCATTACAATTACAACCCTTCACAAGTTCACTGTCGAACATTGGCCTCCATTGGCCATTGGCTTCCTGCATGTCTTACAAGGTCGTCACTCCATCTAGTGGGGGATGCCCTACATGCTTAATCATAGGTATATCAAGTATATCATGATTAGGAAATATTTTTTCAATCGAGACAATTTTCTGACCGTTTTAGAAATTCATATAGCGCGCCTTTGTAGACGCCATTGGTCTGTTATAAAATAACGCGCTATTAGATCGCAATAGTTGTCAAGAACTGTTAGATGCCGAATTGCCAATTTGTTAAATTAGATATCCAGTTCAACACTTTTGGCAAAGACTAACCAAACAACAAATATAATAGAGGTACCTAACATTTTAAATGAAGCAATACTGAAATACTAACATAATATTATTTATTTTATTAGCTTTACTACGATTTTTTTAATATCCTTTACTTTTAAAACACATGGTTTTAATGCATCACATGTGTTTGTAAGGCAGAAAGTACAAATGATATCGAATTCGTAATAAACTGCATTTTAAATATTTATCATTATAATAAAAAATCTATAACTCAAAATTATAATTATCTATATCCTAACCCTCTCGGAATAGTGGTAAGAATGCTGGTTGCGTTTCCTCGCTGAATGCCTATGTGCATAATCTTTGAACGAGTATAGAACCACCCCCCTTCTCATTTTAAATTTTAATAAATATTGACAACAATGAATTATAATGCTAGTTTAAAGTCACGCTGGCTAATTTATTGATGATAAATATATTTAAATTACTAATTTTGACCGACTTTTATCTTAACGTTACGACTTATGAATTTTTTTTTTTATACGAGAGGGGGCAAACGAGCATGCGGCTCACCTGATGGTAAGTGACTACCGCCGCCCATGAACAACTGCAACACCAGGGGAACCAGAGGAATTGCAGATGCGTTGCCGGCCTTTTAAAAAGGAGTAGGCTCTTTTCTTGAAGGTCCCTAAGTCGTATCGGTCCGGAAAATCGCTGGTGGTAAACTATTCCATTAGGAAGTAAAGAGGAAGAAAACATCTTCTAAATCGCACAGTGGTGGACCGCCAATCATCCAGATGGTGTGGATGGTATCGAATTATAAAACAACATTAATAGTCTTCTTATAAATTATTAACATAAAATGTTTTGTTGAATAATCTGTGGATTGCTGAATTATTACACAAATACAGATATTATAAAGGGAATCACACGTGCTCTTACGATATCCATCATTGTTACACTGTATTATTCCCATCTAACGTATATTATAATCTTCTTTCACATTCAACTATTATTTATTTATCCTCTATTTCGCGCACAATACCATTGTAGGTATTTTTGTTCACATATTTCATAGCAGTTACTGTAGGACAAAAGGTGGGTCCGTGTGAAATACTTTTAATTATATATAAGTAATAATAGATCTTGACTATACAGAGCTTTTCAAACTGAGAATTATTGTGAAACAGAAATTGCGTTTCTAACAAGGGACCTTATGAAAATATAAGTTTGTATTTACACATTTAGGTTTTTTAAATTTACACATTTATGTTATAAAATTTGCTGATGAAATTTTGTCACATTCTGGTGTACAAAATTTATCATGAGTTAATTATATTTTAACATTAGCTATAATACTATCTTTTCACATATTATTATTAATAAGAGTGTTTTATTGTTGACATTTTACCGAATACTAATGAATTATTAAACAGTATTATGTTTTTGGTCATAAAAGCCAGAGCTTTACTACAATCCCGCCTGGTGGTTAGTGGTGATGAAGTCCTACATGGTAAATCGCAGTCTTAGCGCAACAAAAGCCTATTCACTCTTGCATTGAAGACACCCAGGCCTTCAGGGCGAATTGATCTAAGAATTAAAAACTTGAAACTTGAAACTTTTATTTTACATTTTTACTTTATTAGATTTCATCTTGGCCTAGGGTTCATAAGTGTGATTGCTATCACGGAGTTCGAATACTGGGTCAGCCACAATCAGTTATTGAGTTTTTCTGTCAAGAAATCCTCAGAAGCAGCCCAGAGTGAGGTTGGCGGTGTCTCACCCCGTGCCTCGGAAAGCACGTAAAGCTGTTGGTCCTGCGCCTGATCTCCATCCCGTTGTGTGAGAAGGAAAAGAGAGTAAGAGAGTGAACCTGTGCTGGACACACTCATGCACTATAATCCAATCATGCAGATGGCTAGTTTGTTGAGACTGGCCACCGTGACCGAAATTTAATCTGGAGAACAATCTCCTATATTTTATAAAATAAAGAAAAGCATAGTATGCATGCAAAATTATTTATTTTAACAATGCCTATTATGGTATCCAGTGAGTTTTTCCAAATTATTATTTTTGAAAAGTATAAAACAGGTTTTACATTATAAATTCCAGCTATTTACATTTAAACTCTTCAAAAATAATAATTTTGACAGACGCACTGGATCTAGCCTGTTACGGCTATCTGTTAATGTATTTCCAGCTAGGGAAAACAGCCGTTCTGAAGGGATTGATGTTGCAACAATTGTCAGATACTTCAATGCCAAACAGTTGATTTGGTTGGCGGGGCCATATTAAAAAGTATTTTAAAATAATAGTTTACGCTCACAGAACAGCTCAACTTTTCTATCGCAATAATACAAAGAATGAAAGATCAAAGAACACTAACATAGGTACCCGATATAAACAAAATATTATCATACCTACCTTCATATTTCATACATTACCGCTTTTGATGTAACTCGAAGTTACTCTCATTCAATGTGTAGGTAGGTAATCTTACTTTGTTTTAGTTATTCTGTCGCCTCCCCGGCAATACGATAGGTATGCAAAGATCAGTTCGTACGTTAGTACTTTACGGCACAGAGTAAAGAGTATTCTTTACTCATGTGGTTACGGTTCGGTTGATGTTACGATGCGATTCGATCTGGGTGAAGATCGCATTCCCTTGAATCGATTCAAAAATCGGTAGATCGTATGGTCGTGAATCGATCTTCCAGAAAATCCAGAGGTCGGGCATCCCTACTGCTGAAACAGTTGCAAGGGGCAACCACTCAAAATATGCAAATTTATCGCAAACATATCACTTTTTACCTTTTGCATTTGAGACGGTAGGGTCTTGCGGAGCAGAATGTTTAAATTTTTACTAGGCAGCTCGGAAGGCGCTTACTTGAATGAAAAAACTAATGGCTCAACGAATTTCGCTGGCCACACAACTTGGCAATGCAGCCAGTTTAGTGGTCAAGTTTGAGCCTGGAACAGTTCAGGTTGGGCTCTTTGCCTTAGTTTTGCTATTTTTATATAAATATCAATGTTTCGTATATTTTATATTGTAAACATTATAATTAGTTTTCTTTTTTATTATATTAAAATCTTTTAAACTGTAATAACATTTATTGTAAAATGTTCTATCTTAATCAAGTCAAAGTCAAAATCGAACCACTTTTGAAAGTCGAAAAAGCTTAGAATAAATCTACGCCTTCGTTACGGCTAATCCCTACCGGGAGACCTTGTGAGGAGAAGCGGCGCGGCATGAAACTCACAATTAGACTCTTTTCCTTCCAACAGTAACAACAGGTCAAATACCTTGACCAGGTGAATGAGCCGCAAATATTATGTGGACTGCAGGTACTTTGGAACTGCAACTTACGATTTATTACGCGTACCTAATTAAAGTTATGGAAATTACTCATTTTATCAAAGATACCTTTTAAAATATTTTCTAACACTAATAATATTAACTAGTATGAACTGTGAAGGCAACATTTAAATTATAAACTTTATTAAGTAATATTTTTTATAGAATAAATGTGACAAAGGGCACACATTCCACCTGATAGTATGTGGATGCTGTGGCTATAGACATCTACATTTAACTCGATCAAAATGCAGATGCGTTGTCACCCTGAGGACTAACCTCAGGGGTGACAAACACATCTGCGTTTTGGCGGAATGCCTCGTTTCCAGTAAAAGGGTCTCCGGTTGTCTACACTCACCATACGAAACTCTGCAGCGTAAGCTGCTATTTTACGCTGGTATTCCTGTGAGCCGCTCGGGCCGACCTATTCGTGCTGCAACTAATATATAGCTGCAGCGTGGCTCTACCACGTAATAGTGATAGTAATAATATATTATAGTACTTATATAGTCTATGTTCATGTGATAATATGTTCTGTAATATTTAGAAAATAATGATTTTAAGAACTAAGTAATAAATGAATTTACTCGATTTATTAAAGTGCTTAATAATCATAAGATAATATTATAACAACATAATACTTAACAAAAAAGATTTTTTTACGATCTTGCAAATTGTTGATGTGTCAATAGAGGTGCTCGAAACGACCGTTCCGATACTCTTAATGAAGTGGCCATAAAACGTACAAAACATCCATAGACGACCCACTGTGTTCTCAGTTCTCACAAGCAAAAAAAACGAATGCTTGTTCTGACATGTTAAAACGACTCGATTTAGTGAGCCGATTACTTCTAAAGCCCGGCCTTATATTATACGAGGTGCACAGGTAGAGAATCCATTTTGTTTTACAAATTCGTTCTTATCGACTTTTATACAATTCTGTGGGTTGTCAAACTAAATTTTAAAACGGGTGCCGATACTTTTAAATATAGATTTCCCTTTTTAAATTCAAAACACGCTGATTCTTTTAGTTGTTTTAGAGTTGACATTATCTTTGTTTCGTTGTCTTGGACATTAGCAATTAAATTTCAAAGTCAATTGAAATCAAACACTTTATTTTTCCAGCTTACAGACTATTTAATGTTTAAAAAAGGTTTCTGTGAATTAAATTAAAGCTGGAATATAACCGTGTATTGCCGGTGTAAGAATATCCACTAACCTGTATCGTCCCGTGAGTGTCGTTAGAAACCGTGTAGTGTCGATGTAATAAAAATCACTACCCCATGTCGTCCAGTATGTGTCGTAAGAGGCGACTTAGGAAAACTGCAACAGGAGATGTGGCAGCAGCATTTTCCTGATAACAACTCAAAGTAATAAAAAACTACGATTGCCAACCCGCCTGCCAAGCGTGGCAACTATGGCAAGTGTTGACGCCTATGTTAAGCGGTGGACTGTTATAGGGTGTAATGGTAATTCTGGAAATAAAACATTTTGACAGTTTTACATACCTCATCATCATTACAATTACAACCCTTCACAAGTTCACTGTCGAACATTGGCCTCCATTGGCCATTGGCTTCCTGCATGTCTTACAAGGTCGTCACTCCATCTAGTGGGGGATGCCCTACATGCTTAATCATAGGTATATCAAGTATATCATGATTAAGAAATATTTTGTCAATCGAGACAATTTTGTGACCGTTTTAGAAATTCTTATAAGCGTGCCTTTGTAGACGCCATTGGTCTGTTATAAAATAACGCGCTATTAGATCGCAATAGTCGTCAAGAACTGTTAGATGCCGAATTGCCAATTTGTTAAATTAGATATCCAGTTCAACACTTTTGGCAAAGACTAACTGCAAACAACAAATATAATAGAGGTACCTAACATTTTAAATGAAGTAATACTCGAAATACTACCATAATATTATTTATTTTATTAGCTTTACTTACAGATTGTATACGATTTTTTTAATATCCTTTACTTTTAAAACACATGGTTTTAATGCATCATATGTGTTTGTAAGGCAGAAAGTACAAATAATATCGAATTCGTAAATTAAAAAAAATTATTATTCGTGCATTTTAAATATATATTATTATAATAAAAAATCTATAACTCAAAATTACAATTATCTATATCCTAACCCTCTCGGAATAGTGGCAAGAATGCTGGTTGCGTTTCCTCGCTGAATGCCTATGTGCATAATCTTTGAACGAGTATAGAACCACCCCCTCTTGTCATTTTAAATTTTAATAAATATTGACAACAATGAATTATAATGCTAGTTTAAAGTCACGCTGGCTAATTTATTGATGATAAATATATTTAAATTACTAATTTTGACCGACTTTTATCTTAACGTTACGACTTATGAATTTTTTTTATACGAGAGGGGCAAACGAGCATGCGGCTCACCTGATGGTAGTGACTACCGCCGCCCATGAACAACTGCAACACCAGGGAACCAGAGGAATTGCAGATGCGTTGCCGGCCTTTTAAAAAGGAGTAGGCTCTTTTCTTGAAGGTCCCTAAGTCGTATCGGTCCGGAAAAATCGCTGGTGGTAAACTATTCCACAAGGAAGTTGTGCGAGGAAGAAAACATCTTCTAAATCGCACAGTGGTGGACCGCCAATCATCCAGATGGTGTGGATGGTATCGGGAATGATAAAACAACATTAATAGTCTTCTTATAAATTATTAACATAAAAATGTTTTGTTGAATAATCTGTGGATTGCTGAATTATTACACAAATACAGATATTATAAAGGGAATCACACGTGCTCTTACGACATCCAGCATTGTTACACTGTATTATTCCCTATCTAACGTAATATTATAATCTTCTTTCACATTCAACTATTATTTATTTATCCTCTATTTCGCGCACAATACCATTGTAGGTATTTTTGTTCACATATTTCATAGCAGTTGTTACTGTAGGACAAAAGGTGGTTCCGTGTGTGAAATACTTTTAATTATATATAAGTAATAATAGATCTTGACTATACAGAGCTTTTCAAACTGAGAATTGTGAAACAGAAATTGCGTTTCGAACAAGGGACTTTATGAAAATATGAGTTTGTATTTACACATTTAGAGTTTTTTAAATTTACACATTTATGTTATAAAAATTCTGCTGATTAAATTTTGTCACATTTTGGTACATTAAGAGGCATAAAAATTTATCATGAGTTAATTATATTTTAACATTAGCTATAATACTATCTTTTCACATATTATTGTTAATAAGAGTGTTTTATTGTTGACATTTTACCGAATACTAATGAATTATTATACAGTATTATGTTTTTTGGTCATAAAAGCCAGAGCTTTACTACAATCCCGCCTGGTGGTTAGTGGTGATGAAGTCCTACATGGTAAATCGCAGTCTTAGCGCAACAAAAGCCTATTCACTCTTGCATTGAAGACACCCAGGTCTTCAGGGCGAATTGATCTTAAGAATGATCGGATCTTGTTTTTAAATTTTATCCCATGTCTGCAAAATAACTTTTATTTTACATTTTTACTTTATTAGATTGCATCTTTGGCCTAGGGTTCATAGGTGTGATTGCTGGTCACGTGGCGCAAGTTCGAATACTGGGTCGGGCCACAATCAGTTATTGAGTTTTTCTGTCAAGAAATCCTCAGAAGCAGCCCAGAGTGAGGAAGTTGGCGGTGTCTCACCCCCGGAAAGCACGTAAAGCTGTTGGTCCTGCGCCTGATCTCCGTCCGGTCGTGTGAGAAGGAAAAGAGAGTAAGAGAGTGAACCTGTGCTGCGGACACACTCATGCACTATAATCCAGTCATGCGCAGATGGCTAGTTTCGTTGAGACTGGCCGCCGTGACCGAAATTTAATCTGGAGAACAATCTCCTATATTTTACATAATAATGTGTAAATAATGCATCTAAGTTAGAATTACGGACCTTTTCAAAAGTCTATAACTTAATGGGACCCGAGCTTACGACGTAAAGCCTTCGTTGAACTTTGTTTATTGATTTGCTTTGGTCAGACAATCTGTATCAACTAAGGCTGATTTGTTTTTATAACGGATGAAGATAATGTAACTGTCTGTCTTTAGACGACATTCTAATCGTTACCTTGAAACTTGTGATATTCCTTAGACCAGGGTTTCCCAACCTTTTTTTGACCAGGGACCACTTTGATTTCTTTGTTGTTAGCAGGGACCACAAGGTGAAAGAAAAAATTGTATTAACCTAACAATAAATTTTAATCACATCTTTTAACATAATTATACAATAAACTGAAAAGAAGCATTCATTCACAGTATTATTTGTGTATTTATTGTAAAAGAAATTATACATGTTTGGTAAAATATTGCGATTTGATTACGGCGCGACGCGTGGTGTTGCACTGCCCGCGTGACGAGAAAATAATAAATGTGTTATTTAAAACGATTAGGTAGGTAAAATATTAAAATTTTTCGCGGACCATATTTAAGGTCTTGCGGACCACTGATTGGGAATCACTGCCTAAGACAGACCACTTAAAAAGGTAATATAATTTCAATTTAATAGCTCATGAAGTCGGGGCTTAAATTCTTCGACACTCAATGATATGTATAAAATATCAATGGATACACTACGGTCTTAGCACCGTCTACGGAAGCTATTATGTGAAAATTATTTTATTATTTTTAGTTATTTAAAGTAGGTTTTTGATAGGCTGTATTTCAATCTTCAATATATATTATACACGGGTATTGGACCGTTTCCAGTCTGATGATAATGATAATACCATCGTCCAGTGATCCCCGACGTTATGATTAGTATGCATAAGTCGCATAAAATCTCTGAATATTTCATATACAAGTCGCGGTTGTAGTCTTCGCTTTTGAAGCTTTGTGAATAAAGACATTATTGTATGTTAATGCGAAAATAAATTAAATTAGTTGCAAAGTTAATATCATATCAATATATTCCATGCCATATATATTTAATTTCAATTATTCATTTAAAGTTAAGCTTCCAGTATAAGGTATAAAATCATAGGTGTTACGAGGGTGACACTGAAAGTTCTTAGAAAATCAAAAACTGAACAAACTAGCAAGTTATTACTTTTATTATATATTTTCAAAATAGTGTCCATTAATATCAATACATCGCTGCATCCGATCGAACCACTGAGAAAAGCACTTTGCCCACTCGTCCTTAGGGGTCTCTTCGACGGCATTTTGAAACGCAGCCACTGCTTCCTCGGCGTCCATAAAACGTTTTCCTCTAAGTTTTACTTTTATTTTCGGAAATAAATAAAAATTGCAAGGTGCGAGGTCGGGGCTATAGGGCAGGTGATCCAGTAATTCCACGTCTGACGTCGCCAAGTAGTCGATTGTTTGCTTGGTGGTGTGCGACGAGGCGTTGTCGTGGTGAAGGAGGATCCTACTGCGAGGTCGTTTCACCCGAACTTTTTCCAAGACAAGTGGCAAACAATTGTTAGTGTACCACTCTGCAGTAACTGTTTTTCGATCCTCTAAAACAATTGTTGCGTAATGACCTGTCCTTCCGAAGAACGAGGCCACCATCTTTTTTCCCACGCTTCGACCTCTCTTCACTTTAGTTGGCAACTCCTCGGAAGGAAACACCCAGACAGCAGACTGTCTCTTGGTTTCAGGATCATAATAATAAATCCAGCTTTCATCACCCGTAAGTATGTCGAACACAGCATTTGAGTCACCTCCGTTAAATCTTTGAACCATTTCACGACACCAATCAACACGACGGAGTTTTTGGGCCTCAGTCAAATTATGAGGTATCCACCGGGCACAAAGCTTCCTGACCGCTAAATGTTCATGGAGGATTTTGTGCACTTGACTCATACCGATGCCTAAGCTTGTCCGAATCTTCTGATAAGTCACTCTTTTGTCAGTCTCTATCATACACTGATGTTATCTTCAGTCGTCGCCGTAGAAGGCCGTCCCTCACGCAGATCATCGGTGAGATTAGTGCGACCACGTTTAAACACATTAAACCAGTTGTAAACAGTGGCACGAGATGGGGCTTCATCGTGAAAGGCCAATCGAAGTCTATCATAACTTTCTTGTTGACTTAAATGACATCGAAAGTCATAAAAAATTGTGACACAGACAAGTTTCAATTTGCCGCCAAATCGTAAAGAAATGACAAATTAATAAAATACATACACAATAATATTGACAAAGAGTTCCATTTTCAAAATTTGAACTTATTTTTTTATTATATCGTTTACAAGTGGCCACTTCTAAAAACTTTCAGTGTCGCCCTCGTATTATTATTAGGTATCAAATTATTCGAATTACTTAACAGTATAAAAGTGCATTTTATTTAATATACGTACTTCCACTAACACAGAGATCGTCACTAATTTAAAACTACACGCGTCTCGCATGTATTTTTGGTGAATTTTATCACTTTTATCATGTCCAATATAGTAAAATGCTGTAATCTACCATTACACAATAGAAAGGGCCACAGATTTAATTACATGATAGTTAATACGGTAAAAGTTACTAAATCTACCAAAAATACAAGAGAGGTGTGTGGAGTTTGAAATTAAACGATTTCTACTTTAATTTTTGTCGTGCAATATTCCAGGTCACACAACATTTAGTGGAGATACAAGATTATCTATGATTTTTTTAATATTATTTCTCAAATAGTCGAGCCAAAACATCCCATAAAAACAAGTTTAATCATGTTATTATTATCATAAAATAACCCGAAGTCTTAAATCAATTAACATAGCACGACGAAGGAAGAATGCCGTACAAATTGTATCTTATAGCCCCGTTCCTGTCAGACTAGTCGATTATGTCTCACGGTCTACCTATTTAGGGCTGATTTTTCAATCATCTGATAAAAGTGATTCATAGGATAAAATACAACGTAAACAAATTAAAAATTACAGTTGCATGAATAAAATAGTTTAATTGTTACACTTTTATATTCAGTCAGGTCATACTTTATTTGACGATTGAAAAATCAGCATTTAGTCGATTTTTATTTACTAATTATATAAAATATAGTTCATTACTCGTACTCGTCACACTAGACAGGTGGGCTGGTATTCCCAATGACCAGAACCGATAAACTCGTAGTGATAATGCCATAGGGTAGGGCATAATTGAACTTGATATAATGAAGTGATAAGATGCTTACTTTTCTTTAATTCAATACTACATTTAAATATCTGAAGGTGTCATTTAGTTTTGACGAATATTGTAAGACATACAAGTATTTAAAAAAAGCCTTTTGCACGCCTCATAACGCGAAGCGTTTGAGGTAGTGCTTTACTCTCGACACGTCAAGGTCAAGCAATTTTGTGTTCTTAAAATGCTTCTATCATAACCATATTGCACTTATACGATAATATGAGTAGCCGAATATCAAGAAAACACGCTAATTAATCCATCTTATATTTTCTAAAAAATCATTATATGTTACTACATACTTTGAGAAAAAATTTACGTGAACGTCCGGATGTTGATTTTGTATGTGGTCAAGATAACACCCGAAAAAATTTGCGTATAGAGAAGAGACCGGGTTTTTATTACCTTCAGAATTACATGAACTGGTTCCATATTTCATATCAATAGCCTAGTACGCGTAGTTTGTTAATAAAATGATTTTCAATTTTATTGCTATTAAAAATTTTATGGCACTTTCATATTTTTTAGCCCTTGATAGACAAAGGACAAATGCACAATACAGCCTATATCGATTTTATATTTTATGTAATCGATTTATTTTGGTGAACATTATTATTTTTTCCCTGTAAGTGATACTACCTGTTAAAATAATAGAGCGCTAAATTTAAAACTCGTAAATAATATATTTTAGAAGATAGGAATACAATTTATTTTTTTCATCAAAATTAAATGAAACGCTCATCAGGCGTGCACTTTTGGATTTTCCAAACTATTTATAAATACTATTACCTCGCTGTGCTGTTAAAGAGAGCCAAAATTGGAGATCAAAATTTCACGTCATTTCACTTGTTCACAACTGTTATATAGTTACTGTCACAGGTTTCTTGATAAACACTATTTTTGGCAACTGATGCTGTTCATAGTGTTTTTAAGTACCTTCTGTATTTTGCGATTCCTGCCACAATAAATAATCTTCGAAGCCACCTGTTTCAAAGCTTTCAAAGTTTTCTTATGCTGTTTATCGGCAAAAACAGATATGTTACAAGTATAATTACAATTTATTTTATATTTAAAGAAAGTGTCATCAATGTGGAGTAAAGGCCACATAGGGTAGAGTTATTTCAAACCTATTTTTATCACTTACACTTATCGGATACCGAATTATCTTAAACTTTATAAAAAAAAACGCGAAATGCATTATATCTTCCCCTATTAGATTAAAATATATATATTTTAGAGATGCAGGAAGTCGATGGATGCAGGTGGCTAAGGATCTGCTTTGTGGCATTCCTTGGGGGAGAAGAAAGGAAGTTCTTGAAGACTTGCGAAGTGATGTTATGATAATAATGAAGCTTTTAAAGTTTCTATCTATCCTCCCGAAGCAGTTCTTTGCTCACACAGATCGGTGGCCTGACGATACCGTTACCGTTACAGCCTATTAAAGTCCACTGCTGAACATATGCCTCCCCCATAGATTGCCTCATAGGATATTTGCCATAGTTGCCACGCTTGGCAAGCGGGTTCGCAATTTTTTGTTTTTAGTCGTTATTACGGAACGCTGCTGCCCATCTCCTGATTTGTTTCCCTCTGACATGGGGTAGTGGATATTCTTTCACCGCCACTACACGGTTAACGATAATAACGGCCTGACGATACCTACCTACTAAAGATTATCAAATATCTTTTTCATAATTATTTTTTTACTTAAAAGCACTTTTTAATTTAACGGAATTTTCAAACTTTCTTGGGCTTAAAAGAAAGAAAACTGGTGTACGATTACAATTTAAAAATGTACACAGCTCTCATGTCGATGTCTCTACCTCTCATTTGCGTTTCTCCTTAAACAAAACCGTGTTGACATGCGCCGTGGTTGAGTTCTCACTTAAAATCTCTCTGATTGTAATCCATGCGTATGGACTAATGTGTTATCCGTTCGCCGACTAAGAATATATACTACGAACGCATGAATGGAACTCATTAGAATGTAACTAGTAGGAATATTTTATCTCGGGGACCACCGTGCTCGCGGTCAACTCAGTGATGAAAGGGACACTCGATACTATGTACAGAGCAGATTGAATGGAAGCACACGAAGTTGTATGCATTATATTATATAAAGCAAAAAATACAGTTCGTTTAGAGAAGAAATTCATTGCTTTGTTTCATGTATGAATTAATTAAATTAATTATGAAATAATTTCAATGTTTCAAACGCTGTTAGATGAAAATTGTGTAATTCTTGTTTCATCGTTATCTTTTTTAATTGCTCATGCATTATAAAGGCACTAAAACTCTTTTGTCCATTTTAAGCAACGTGTAATAATTTATCAATCGCGACATTCGTGTCAAAGCTCTGGACGGATCTGCGTTGTAATACTGATTCTTGAATATCGCATAATAATTCATGCAACAATAGGCGTTGCACGATCATCGTTTCGTATGGGTTTCGAGAAATGTAACTCGCTCGTTATACCGTCGATTCACGTTCGACAAATGGCTTCATCGTGAAAATTAACATTCGGACAGCATCTCGCGAGCCGCGCCGTTCCCCCTCTCCCACCCTTCGCACCCACCTCTTAAATAAATATTGAACTTCGCTCAGAGACCTCCGCTGAGGTGTCGCATTCCTGGTATCGGTTGCTACATATTTTTTCAACTGTCTCCTCCACGATTTGAATGGGAAATGTCCATTCAGTCTCGTTGTTCTATGAAATTTACATAACTTAATATTGATACATCAAACAATCCCAAAAAAATTCCTTATATACCCTTGTACGTTCAACTGTAACTTTATCATTGCTATACCTCAAAGAAGGAAACGTGAAATGTTATATTAAAAGGAGCTGTCACTGTCTTTATACCGTTGTTTGGCATCCAAAAATAGACACAATTACTAATTACGTTACTTTTAGTAATAACACTTTATGTAGTTATATGAAAAAAGAGAATATAATCACTACGTGTACAGTTGTGACTGCCGCGTTGATCAAGTGGCCGTAAACGCGATTGCTGATTGGTCCCGGGTTCGAATCCCGGTTTGGTCCAAAATCAGTTCTTGGGTTTTTCTGTAAAAAAAATCTCATTAGCAGCCCGAAGGCAGGAAGTTGTTGACAATTCACCCCCGTGCCTCGGAAAGAACGGAAAGCCTTTAGTCCTGCGCCTAACGAGAGATCCTCTTTGTTCGTGTCAGATTAACGTCACATCGGTCTAAGAGAGTGAGGAAATAGAGAATGCTTGTGTGTGCTTGCGCATACACTCTGACACTATAATTCTGTCATGCGCAAATGACTAGTTTTTATAGGACTGGCCGCCGTGACCGAAATCTTCTTTTTTTTCTTTCCTTTCTTTAAATCTTCTGCTAAATATAGGCCTTTTCAAGAGTACTGCAGTAGGCGTGCATATTCTGATATCGTTACCCACCACGCTGAACAGAAATGTTCAAGTCCAGTGCTGATATAGAACTTTCTTTGAATCCGACAGCTGTCAAACATTCGTTAAAGGTTTGCCAACGTTAGATGGGATGGTCGGTGAGCGCAAAGCTTGGTCACACGAGGAATTCTCCTTCCCAACAACATTGAATGAAATTGAGATTTAGTGTTTTTCGTAGTTATCCCTATTTACTACTGATTGCAGAGTCAATAATTGGATCACTAGTACATATTTATAACAAACAAATACAAAAAAATATATGCAAAGGAAAACTCGCAAGTTTTCCGTTGCATATATTATTCTACGAAAACGCTTGTATATATTTTTTTATTTGTGGAGTTTGTTCTTTAAAAGATGTATTCCTCACGCGCCGTTAAGCTACATGCTCCACGGAACGCTCTCCTCTCAAACCTTAGGCTAAATCCTGAGCGGCAACGAACGCATTACGCAACACTTACGACTTAGCCTAAGGTTCCTATCCTGAACCCAGTTACCGAACTCTTACTATCGTATACACTTATTTACTATAATATGATGTGTCTGTTACAGATACTATTCTGTGATTTCTTATCTTTTATTTTTAAAACTGCAACTCGCCTTTATTTCGTTGAGAGGTTGTTTTTTACTATTAACTATCATGGACTATTTGACATTTGAAAAACTGTTCGCCATTTCGAAAATTCACGCACATCAGTTTGTGAGGTATATGATGCTTTGTAATTTGTCCACATGAAGCCTAACACTGTCAGATCGATCAATGATCTTATATGACATTTATTACATTTAAGGTTGTTCTTAAACAACTATTTTAATTCAGTTTTATGTCCGGAAAAGGAAGAGCTCCACCGTTGAACTTAGTTCATGTTTCAGTGCGTTCAATAAATATTTATGATCGTTTTTAATGTTTATGAGTATTAAAGCCTATAATAAGTCCACTGCTGAACATAAGCCTCCCCCATAGATTACCTTATCTCTATTTATAAAAATGAATTGCTGTCCGTTAGTCTCGCAAAAACTCTGAAATGGCTGGACCGATATTGATGAAATTTTGTGTGTGTGTGTTTGAGTGGATCCCTAGATGATCTAAACGATTCACAATTGGACCCGTTAGGTGGCGTTGTTGTCGAGATCCAGAAATCACCTGTGCGAAGCCGGGGCGGATCGCTAGTATAATATATATTTGTCCAATTGCCACGCTTGACAACTGTGACTGTGACTGTGTCCTTGTTCAACATCATTGTTTAAAAAATAAAAATAAAGGTTTTTTTTTAAATAAGGGGTATAGCAGATATTCTTACAACGCCAATACGTGGTCATTGAAATATTTAGAATTATGTTTAGAAATATTAAAGATATTTTTATTATGTACATAGCATAATATTACTTACATGTGAGCCTGAGCCTGAGATCCGCGAGCAAGGTGATTTTGCAATATCTGCCAAGTGACTCATATATTAACCTAGTGAGGTAACGTTACTTACTATATGGTGTCTGTAGTTTTTCTCGGCACCTCTCTATTTTGTATCACGTCAACGAACTCGAAACATTCATTCATTCGATTTCAAATTAATTGTACCCGGATTTTATTTATCTATGCCCATGTGTTATCCTCCCTATGAGGCAATCTATGGGAAAGGCCAATGCTCAGCAACGGACTTTTATAGGCTGTAATGTATGGATGGATGAATGGATGTGTAAAGCGCATTTCGCTTCTTTAATGCGTCAAACGTAATATAAATTACAAAAGTTTATGGTCATAAAACATGAGCACGACCCAAGACAGTAAAACCGTTGATATTTCTCATAAAAGAGATGTACTGATCGCTTAGTGCTTTAATTACACATCAGTTATTTAATAATAACAAGTCATACCCACAATTAGGGTTGCTAACGATCCTGATTTGCAGCTTTTTGTACGTACCGCAGGCAGGGATCCGAGTCCGGGTTAACTACTCGACGACTTGAAGCGTACGAGTTTTTTGCTTCTCACTAATTATACCTCGTAATTATATTCTTATTCTGTTTAACTTAAAACAAACAAACTTTAAAAATGCCGTCGTGTACGGAGCCGACTACATATTTTTCCAGTGTTCGACATTGAACCTTCGGAAAAATGTCACTACAGAACCAGATTTTGTAGTTGACAATCCTAGCTGTAATTTACATACACTTTTTGCTGTTTTTTTTCTATCGACCACTGTCATAAGCGCCTGCGCATCGAAACTTATTTTAACTGGGAATAACCCTTTAATGTATAATACCTTAATGTGTATTTTATTCTTTATACCTTACATTAATATCCACTATGAGGATAATAATAATCATCACCTTATTTTTATAAGTGAACGTGAGTCCGCAAAAAGTTTTACGGGCTTCAGTAAACGTATGGTCCGAGTAATTTCACAAAAGTATTCCAATTTGAAGTAATTGTTCACGGAGCTTTATAATGTGCAATTGAAGTTAAAAAATCCGCAAAAGTGTAACATTTGCTACTGAGAAGACTAATTACTGGGGTCGACGATACACGGTGCGATTAGCGGGAAGATGCTCGCGTGCGTCTAAGATCTGCCGACGGACTCTGTGGGTGCCGCCCGCGCCGACGCATGCGAGCACGCATGGATTCCTCCAACTGCACTTTGCGTACATCCTTATATATTATACAATTTAATTTGACTTTATAACGATGTTGTCAATTATTTATTTCATTGAAGAGAGTAAAGTAAAATCAAGCGCGCGTTATCGCACGTGCATCTTGACAGCGCGCGGTTCTCGCGAGGCTTTATTATGCGCCCGTCGTGTCTCGTACGAGCGTCTATCTACCGCGGTGGCCGATATATATTACGTACCGCGCGCATTATGTCTGAATAACTTATACAACTTGCTTTTTTACATGTATTTATACAATTTTCTTACAAATGCGATGTCAATTTTAAATCTCTAATCATACACGATTTTTACTTTTAGAGTGTTATAACAAGAGAATCAATGCGCTTGTACAGATTCTTAGAAATACTAGGCGAGTTACTTTGACCCTTCTAACGTGACTAGGGCCGATCGTCGCACATCCGCTTGTCTAAGAATGATTTTATCGATGCGTCAAAGCCAAGGGTCAAGTAGGCGCCCAAGCCATCCGAATCTATCATTTCACGCACACGTCGTGCATAATGAAAGAGCCATTTCCGGCCGATTCGCGGAATCAAATATTAAATATTTCGCACAATTGAGTAGCCGTCGTCGGAACACGCTCGGACAAAACAGCGAGTGCCCGCCTGTTTAGCATTCGTCGCGTGACCTAAAGCAATAATAAATTCTTGTGCACTTGCAGTTTCACGTAGTGCCAAGAAACCACGATCGGCTACCGAATGTTAAATGTCTGTTATTCAATAAGTAGCCGATCATGCGGCTTCTAAACGAATATGCAGTGATTTTATTTTTATCGTAGCGATAGAAGTGATTGCGAAATCGCAGTAGCCTTACCGCCTATGTCACGTAGCACGAACTCTATCATACCTTTTGTCAGTCGACAAACGCTTCCTGTTTCCGATTACAGTGACGCTCGCCGAATATCAATATAAAAGCTTCGCTCTACTGTGTCCATAACACTAGGTAAGCGTTCGGCAGAGCGGAGCATTTGGTGAGCATGAAATACGCACGCTCTAGTTTTGCAGTGTCCTGTCTCCTAATCATGAGTTTTCTATCGTATTTTATCGCCACTGAGTGATTTTGTATTACAAAAACTAGTTTCATTTACCTCTGCCATATTTCCATACAATTTTAGTCTATAACGATACGGAAACGTTAGTGTCAAAAACTTGTGCTAAAGGCACAGAGTGACGAGCGCACAAAATGTATGCCGAACGCGCAGCTACACCACGCGCCTCGACGAACACTCCACTGACGTTAATGCGTAGATAGACATAAATGGAAAGATGAATCGCCAACACAATCACATTATATCTACAATAGAAAAACAATGGCCGAAGACACCGATTGCAAGTACACACTTGGTACAGCCAAAATCTCTGTGGCCATAAAACACGTGCATCGCTTTCCTCCATATATTTATATTTGAGATAACTAGCGGTTTTTACATAAACAAATAAATTTCTATGCTATATGCTACATTCTACTGTGATTCAGTTCCTAAGTGAACCATAATGAGCGTTACTAGGAAAGCCGTTATCGGCTACCTGAATCAAGTTCTACAGACGTATAGCGATCGATGCGAGCTGACGGACAGTGTGTTCCCAGGCGGGAGCTCAGCTCGGCGGCATTCTTTGCCCATACGCAGCCGCGCGAGCCACCTGGCTGTTCCGGGACGCATCGTTCGTTACGTGCCTCTGGAATACATTCCCTGTACACCAAGACCGCAAACGCAAACTGTCGTTTTCCTCTTAGTTGTTTCTCATCGCGTTGCTCTTTCTAAATGCTAAGCTTTAGTAGATCTTGGAGATAAATTAGGAGGCTTTGTTTATCAGTCAGACGAAAGATACTAATTGATATACTTTTGTCATATATTTTTATTTATATGTATATTTATCTGTATTTTCTCCTGTTAGTAATCTTATAATTGCCGTGCATTTGTATTGTATCTGAGACAACGATATTAATAGAAACAGTTTCCTGCTACAATATAAACATATCATAATTAATAAAATGAAGTCTAATAAATGTGTTCTGAGAAAAAAATATGTTACAAATGCTTACATATTTGTAAGGAAAACCAGCCAAGTGCGAGTTGGGCCTCGCTCTATAAGGGTTCCGTACATATTATGACCAATTATTAATCTGCCCTTTTCTTTATCTTTGAAGATGCATAATGACATTAATAGGGCTCTATTATACCTTTAGAGTACGGAATTCTAAATCACAAATGAATATGATCACTTTTCTGTTGAAGAAAAATTACACAGATTCTAAAACTCGAGATAAAATATTCCGGAATCAGCACGGCTGATAGAAGCCTCTAATATTTCCGCTGCAGTTTTAATTCATTTACTTACGATTACCTGCTTTGTCTATACAACGGTTTCCATGTATATTTTAGAATCTGTTTATATTATATTATAATCATAAAGCCATAGAATTTTCCTATCTTAATTATATTATTAATGTCTTAATTATTTCTGTTTTATACATATATATCTATCTCTTAATTTGAGAATGTGAACACATATATTCACATTGTGAATTCTACAAACCTAGTTTGTTGTTATTGACAGTAACTGTTCTGCAAGATAGTGCTGATTCCCTGCAACTGAAATTTTTCGAGGTCTTACCATACCATATCTCCATATATAAAAATCAATTGCTGTCCGTTAGTCTCGCGAAAACTCGAAAATGGCTAGACCCATTTTGATGAAATTTTTCGTGTATGTGAGTGGGTCCCTGGATGGCTTAGATTCACAATTGGACCCGATAGGTGGCGCAGTTGTTCAGATCCAGCAATCACCCGTGCAAAGCCGGGGCGGATCGCTAGTATATATGTATAACATGACATAATATATTTTAATTGGTAATATCGATGTGATTTACATAGATGCGAATTAATATTTTCAACAATGCATTAAACTGGTTTATCCCAACTTACTAATAAAGCGGTTAAGAAATCACAACTCTCCTTGCTCGTTACGAAAACAATTGTTACTTATTTTCGATAGTCGCCATTCCCACAATATTACATAAGTAGTTGGATTATTTAAGGTATTTTTATAGACCATAATAACAGCGCTCTCGTCAGAAATAATCTTAGATCACCGATGTTCCACGAAGATATCGATCGGGCTGTTGCAAATCTTAGACGTTACGACTTCGACCAGTGACGCATAAACATAAACTCGCACGGGGACTTGAATCACATCCTAAATATACTTTACAATTTGGGACAAGGTGATCACGAGTATTAATTATTGTATAAATGCATTTTTGCATAGGGGAGAGTGGGGCATGTTGTTATAGGGGTAAATAGTTACACGCATTTTTACGGAGATTTAGAACTCTCTGGCGCATAGTATTGGACTCAATTGGTTCCTTATGACATCGCTCACTACGTAAGAACGACCTGTGACCACCAAACAGCGTACTGTAAAGTTTTGTGCACGTGCTACGATTTCAGCCAAGTAAGTAAAAAAATCCTTTATGAAATCTTTGATTTCCGATATATTTTATTTTTATTTTCGACCACTTTTTAGGGTTTCGACTCTCTTAATATATCTACTTTTAATTTACAATATTGTTTTTTTCTGCTAGCGATATCCATCAATAGTGACTTCAATTTGTTTAAAAAATCGTGCTATGGGGCAGGTAGTTACAAATTTTTGGGGTAAGTTGTTACATGTAACAACTTGTCCCGTATAATTTGGGCTTGATTATCTTATTAGCTTATCAGTCTCTGGAAGGGATAAAAAGCAAGTTTTTAAACCACTTTCAAGGCGGCATTCTATTTTCTAAGCGTGTGTATTTTTAATATGTGTTTTCACTTATACCTTATATGTAACTTCATATTTATAAAACGTAAATATTAAATGATTATTTTTCAGAATGAGAAATTATAAAAGAAAAACATAGAGATCCCCCTACTTACTTGCCGAATATCTCCAATTTAACACCTGGAAAATCCGGAATTGTTAGTCATCGTAAACGAAAATCCGCTGTAGGAAAAACGTTTTTACGTGGTAGAGTCATGCTGCAGCTATATCTATATAAATAAAATGATAGACGTTTGCAGTTGTGCGCGCATCACGGAAAAACTACTGGCTAGATTTCAATAAGTTTTTGAAGTTTTATTTTTTAGACACTTGGCGCTTATCTAATTTTTTTTTATTATATCTTCATTTAATATAAAGTTATTAAAGTTTTAAGAAAGAACGATTTTTATAAGCACTATGTGTTCAGTGATGTGTGTTTTCTTGATATATCAAGCAACGCAGATGAAGTCGCGGGTATCAGAAAGTTAGTAGTATAGTTCTAGCACGAATGAGTCGGCTCGACCGGGGAAGGACCACGCTCTCACAGAATACCAGCGTAAAATAGCAGCTTAACACTGCTGTGTTTCGTATGGTGAGTGTAGAAAACCGAATACCCTTTTTACTGGAAAGGCATTCCATCTTAGGCCTCACGGGTGACAACGCATCTGCATTTTGATTCTTAATCGAGGATAGATGTAGGTGTCTATGGGTCATAGCAACAAGCTCGTTTGTCACCCTATCCTATAAAAAAAGAAGCATTAGGAAAAGAGTGTGAAGAAAAACTGGCCAAGAAACAAAAAAGTTGCGATTAAAGTAAAGCTAAAAGAAAAGGTAAGGGAAAGGCGACGAAAATGGGTAAAAAAAAAAAGAAAAAAGAAAAGATAATGCAAAAAAATATTGGATTCAGATTCAGACTGATACTGATGAAGTATTGTTTAGTGTGTAGCGAAAGTTACAATTCTTCTAAAGAAGAGGGGTGGGTAGAGTGAATAGAATGCAAAATGTGGACCCATGTCAAAGGTGTAACGGGAAACTTTCACTCATTTATTTGTATTAATTGCAATTCTGATGAAGACTGATTTAATACTTGTATGTGATATTCTTACCTACCTTTACAAAAATGATTATCTATTTTTTCTATCCTATCCTATTCTGTATAATTGAAATAGAAGTGAGTGCCGTATTAATGTTAGAATCCAAATATAATCCAAATTGCCATCACTTTTATTAAATTAAAAAAATTGATTTTTTAATTTAATAAAAGTAATGGCAATTTGATTTTTTTTACACAAATTTATTAAAATTAGTAAAAGTTATTCATTATCTACTGAAAGTTGCTTGTAGCTGATGAAGCTTATTTCTAATTTTAAATAAATGAAGATATAGACACTATAATTACAGATAATTTTTATAAGATTGGCTAAAATGATTGTTTTCTTTATATCGTTTAAAAATAAAAATTAAATTGTGATTTACAATTGTTGACTTTATTCATTTATCTACCGTAAGAAGGTGCCCCAAAGGTGTAACAACTGGCCCCGAACGGGGGCAAGTTGTTACAATACATTTTTTTTATTAAGTTGCCCATTGTGAGAAAATAACGTTAACTTAAATATTTTTTAGTAATATGTTACTAGCTGAATATTTATATTATCGATAAAAACAATCAAATGTATAAATTATGTGATAGGCTTTGACATATTGACAACTATCTAAAAAATGTAACAACGTGCCCCACTCTCCCCTACGGGTTACATTGTCACGGCCACACTTAGTTTTTTTTCTTTCACATTACGTTTAAAATTTCGGAATACACTAGGTAGTAGGACTCATTCTCTGACTAGCAGGTCAGAGAATGAGTCCTACTACCTAGTGCAACCTCTTAGCAACCTCTTACCTATTTCTGCCGCTCTTCCTTGTTTGAAGTTGGTATGTAAAAATATTAAATTGTTAGAGTGGTTCGGAGTTTATGGCGTATTTATCAGCAAAGAAACGAACAAATCATTACATTTACAAGTAATATCAAGTCTCACCATAAACCCATTATATCTTTCCGTGGGTGTTGTAAGAGGTGACATAGGGCAATGAAACTGGCGATGAACAATAGAATGTTGCTCATCGCCAATTGAAAACTGCGGTTGCCAATCCACCTGCCAAGCGTGGCTACTATGGCATATACCTTCCCCTATGAAGTATATCTAGTCTATGGAGGAGGCCTATATTCAGTAGTGGGCTTTTGATAGAACTATAGTGAAAGAGTGAATGAATTAATGTAAGGCTTATGTGACCCTCACCAACTGAGACAGTGATAATTTGAGATGGCAAGAATAAGAAAAAAAATAGTTCTAATTAATAATTTCAAGGTTTTTTAACCCCCCACGCAAAAAAGGGGTGTTATTTGTTTAACGTATGTATCCGTGTATCTGTGTGTCTATCTGTGGCATCGTAGCTCCCAAACGGATGAACCGATTTAGATTTAGTTTTTTTTTTGTATTTGTCCTGAACTATGATTCAAGAAAATCTTTTCAGCTTTTGAAGATCATCTCTTTTTGTTTTTAAAATTTTCAATTTAAATTATCACATGCAATATTAACAATACCAGTATAACTTGTACCTTACCGATCATTTTGTTAGTGCTCCCAATGAAGTAGCAATTGAAAAAATGTCATTAGTGTTTTTGCTTTAAAAGCATATCGCTTCAATCGAATTCGATTCGAGTCGTTAAGCCTAAAACGAAATAATAAAACGTTGTAAGTCCGTGTGTGTTGCTTGTAAAAGAACGGGAATGTATCGGTCAGCGTTCGAGGAATGAGTCGCACCGATCTCTCTGTCTGTTCACCTGTTCTGCTACTTCGCGTTTTTGCCCCGCGGCCCGAGCTCGCTTTTTCTAACAGTCAGTTTCAACGTATCCACTCTTCCCACAACATCCCTAAACCGCGATAACTGTACAAAATAGCTTCGACCACCGTAACCCATGCTACTGATATTTGTTATTAATATACGTGCTGTTATCAACTCGTGCGTAAGCAATTCTGCATTCCTTAACGTTCATATCTATCTACGTTGTACATAATTGCACACCAACTTGCATACTCAAGCAAAAAGCAAAGTACAACTTAATTGCTTATATCTTGCTAAGACTGAATCAATGTGTTTTTTTTTTATAGAATAAGGGTGACAAACGAGCACACAGTCCACCTGATGGTAAGTGGTTGCTGTGGCATAGACATCTACATCTATCTTCGTTTGCGAATTTAAATGCAGATGCGTTGTCAGCCGTGAGGACTAAGATAGAATGCCTCTTTTCCAGTAAAAAGGGTCTCCGGTTCTGTACACTCACCATACGAAACACAGCAGCATTAAGCTGCTATTTTACGCTGGTATTCTGTGAGAGCGTGGTCCTTCCCCGGTCGAGCCGACCCATTCGTGCTACAACTATACTATTAATATAGCTGCAGCATGGCTCTACCACGTAAAACGTGTTGTTATGAGATCTTTAATATATTTTTATATATTGTTAAAGATGTTACGCCTTCAATCAACAGAATTATAGAAAGACAATGTTTGTGTTGTTGTATATTGTGACATTTTGTGAACCATGAACATAAATTAAAAAAACATATGTGTGTACTTATGTACGCACGTAAGAAGTTATACTTCTTAAGCATAACAAAACAAAAATAAATAAAACAAAACACGTTTTATAGATTCATATATATTTGAATACCTACCTTGAATATAGTTATCAGTTCTCACGAAAACTTGACAGTTGACAGACAATTACCAACTAAAGTTGTCGCATTTAGGTATCGGTGTGCGCGCATCGTAACAACTTCATCCTGTCGTTTTTAGGTGTGGGTGTGCGCGCGCATCGTAAAAAATTCACTCTCCAAACGCGCCAAAAGAAGTATAACTTCAAAAATATATACGGTAGAGTAGTATTTGCGAGTACATCCTTAAATACATTGCATGTACTTCAGGAGCTACGCGTTAATTCCTTTTTCAAGCAAATTTTATAAAACTATAATTTTTAAAGTGGGTCTTGAAAACTAAGAAATTATTTATCATATATACCCTAAGCCAGTGTAAGAATGTTAATAATAAAGAAATGGAGAGCCAGAATAATAGCCCTAAATATCTTACTACCAAGTAAACCCTGCAATCAAAAGGAAAACACATGTAACAAAATAATTTCCACATAATAGCATCTGCAGTGGGTGCGGTGCGGCTCAGAAGTTTTGCTGTGGAAATTATTTTGTTATTTTTAATTCTTTTAAGTCGGTTTTTACTTTTTATTATAGATTTAATTTTTTCTCATTACAGTCTTCCTTTTAAAATCTATTTTATGGTTACATAAATGGTATATTAGAAAAATTATTACTATGTAAGTAAAATTATTCTTTAGTAGTGTTTGGGCGGTAGATTTTAGAGGGCGGCATTTAACAAAAGAAAAGCCTGTTCCGCCTTAACTTTTTAAATGTTGCCAGCAAAACACGTAAACAATCTGAACTCACCCATGGGACGATATGCAGTAGGGATATTCTTACATTGTCACTATTTGTAGTATCATTTTCAAAAAATGTACATGGACTATAGAATACTTTACCGATTTTATTTATTGAAATAGAAATAGGAACAGAAACTTTTTTATTCAATATAGATTATAAATAATACTGCATTATATATATATTTTATGATTCTTGCAAAAATTAAATGTGGTGAGGGGCGGCTATTTTGGCCTATGGAACACTTGAAATGAAAGTTAAATTCGGTAGTCATTTGTTTTTATAAATTGATCCTAATTTAGTAAGTTTGGCTTACGGCGCATATCAGAGCTAATAAAAAATTACCCTTAATCAGTTCGAACACGCTTAGGCATTAATATAAGTGAAATAAAAAAAATTACATGAAAATCAGCAAGATTTATACAAGATATCCCGCAATGTGAACAAAGATCAAAAACTCCATATTCCGAAGAAAAGTACGACAAAGATGATTCCAATACTGTACTGACATCGTCACAGGTTAAGGTTAACAAAAGTAAGATGGAAATCAAAGAAAAAGATGGTTGTTTCATTCTTAATTCGTAAATAATTACTACAAACATTTGTAACTACAGTAATATTAAGAATAATTGATAACCGATTTTTGTTTTAAATGCGACAGCAGCGCCTTCGAATTATCCTCTTTCCCGTCGGCATTTCAGCGCAATCTAATAGTCGCATATTCGATTTAAATATGTCATCCGATATACAGTCCCGACCTGGTACTTTGCGATTTTTATTTATTTTAAAACGCCTGCATTCGGAAAGACTGTGTGATCAAACATAAACCTTGATTCTATTGTAGCATTTAATGCTATACTAATGTAATATAAATATCTATTATTGTTAATAACAATAAATTACTTATTATTCTAAAATATTTAATTCACTTATTTGGATTTATTGACTGTTTGTCATCTCTAGTATGGTACGACCCTAAGTCAGCCGCCTTGCTATGCGCCGGCTGACCTCCTAGCGGATCCGCGGGCACTACCACCTGTGCCCGACTACCACAGCCTACATCGGCCAACTATGCTCAGACGAGTACACTATCTACTACTAGCTACTACCAACAATGAATTATAAGTGCACACTTTAAAGATGAACAGTGAAACGTTGACTGGTATCCACGATCTAGCCGTGGTTACCTAATTATAAGCATCTATGCAAGTAAAACTATTTACTCTGTGACATCTATTTATGTTTTCTACCTAAAACCTACACGTCACACTACATTAAGACATATTTAAATATTTTATCACATCAAGTACTTACCCTTTTTATGTCCACCGGACGTAGGCAAGAATGTTCGAGCTGGCAAATTATATTTGGAAGGTTTGCCCGTACTTAGCCGGCTAAGCATATGGGCCGATACTCTCGCACTGGTACTGCTGCTATAAGTCAGTCGTCGATCAGCAGGTGCATCGTAATATTTTATCACTTTCTTTTTTCATTATTAAGCGTCTGTGATTATGCGTATTGACGGATTACATACGGGTTTTCTCACAGAGGATTGTTTAACACTTGTTTAATTGTGAATAAGCATCTTAAATTGTAATTGACAGTTTCAGCGTTGCTAACCGGACCTCATTGAACCTAATTTTATTAATTTGAAACTAAATTGAATGCTTCTGTTTGAGTTGTAACAACTTCGACAAAACGAAACAAGTAAAAAGAATCCATTTGCAAATAGGGTATGCCCTGGTATAGCATATAGATTGTTTTTCTGTTGGGCTGACAAATGCAGGGACTTTTTGCATGTCTGCGAATGTATGCGAGCTCATTACTTCCCATCTCGGCTAGCGAGCTTTTTTCATACCCATGAATTTTTTTTACCTGCGACATTTTACTTCAATGATCATATTATATTAACCAATATTAAATGTAGGGACAACATTTTTTTGATAATTCAGCTTTAGGCTACGATTTGAATTTGAATCAAATATTTTGATATAATTGAAATTCTAAACCTATATAAATTAAATAACTTATTTTAATTTTTTAAATCTTAAAATTTATAAACTATAAGCTTTGTGGATATCTGCGGGACGTTATGTAATGATACCCTCATACACCACTCTCCCCTTAGTCTTTTGAGAAAAGTAAAAACTCTTTGGTTGATAATAATTTGTTATGTAAAGAAAATTACAAGCCATGCACATTTTGAACCGATATTGTTCATTTCTAAACTTTATTTTGCTAGAGGTCTTAAAAATATGGGATGGCATTTATTTTATAAAAATGTATAAGAAAAAATTATTTATTCGCCCTCCAAATGACGTGTTAAAGTATTCTGAATGAAGTGAGGCCAATATCTAGTGATTTTGAAAACCAAATTGCCTTCCTTGGTAAGTAGTCAAATGCCAACTTCATGGTTTTATACAATTATGTCTTTGTCAGACCTATGCCGGTAGTTTTTGGGAGCACTAAGCTTGAAGTTGTTGACGAGTATGTTTACCTGGGACAAATAGTCCAACTAGGTAAGTCCAACTTCGACCGAGAGGTCAATCGACAGATTCAACTCGGCTAGTCAGCGTTCGGGAGATTACGACACATGTTCTGGTCAGGCATGCCTCAAAACTTCAAAACAAGATTGTACAACCTGTGCGTGTTGCCAGTGATAACCTATGGATCTGAGACGGTCCTTCGCTGCTGGCCGTATGAGAAAGCTCAAGGTCACTCGGCGAACTATGGAGAGGGCTAAGCTCGGGGTTTCTCTGCGTGATAGACTTAAAAACGAGGACATCCGGAGTAGAATCAGAGTAACCGACATAGCCCAACGGATTAGTATGCTGAAGTGGCAATGGGCCGGCCATATATCTCGAAGAACCGACAACTGATGGGGAAGAAAGGTTCTCGAGTGGTAGCCTCGTAGCGGCAGGCGAAGTGTAGTGCGTCCACCACTAGATGGATTGACGAACTGGTAAGACATGCAGGAAGTCAATGGATGCAGGTGGCTCAGGACCGTGCTTTGTGGCATTCCTTGGGGAGGCCTATGTTCAGCAGTAGACTTGTGAAAGGCCATAATGATGAAGCTTAAAGCGTCAGTGTTCATCGAGGCGTGTTGTGTAGCGGCGCGTTACTGTGGACTTGTGAAGGGCTGTAATGATGATGATGATCTCTTTGCTTGATTTCTAATTAAATTGATTAACAAAAACCCCCGTGTTGACCTTTGCTTTACTACGATGAACTTTCTTTCTAAAGTTTGAGTTTATTTTATTTTTATTATCAACCAGTGTGTACGAGACCACAGAATAAATAATAGACTCCGCCAATTTGTAAAAAGTAAAAAACATTTATTTGCGCTTCAATGCAAAGATTTATTTATTAGCTGTTATTTTTAATGAACTGTATCTCGTACCTTACGGTATTTCATTAAATTTGTCATCAAAATCAAATCACAACCAAATACAAGAAAAACGTGAGTTATGAGTTAATAATACTTTTATTTGCTCGAAATTATTAGTAAAAGTTTGAAAACCTTTTTTAAATTAACTACAGTTTAGAAAACAAATATGGGTAATTAATATTGTTTTTAATAACCTTATATGTAAAGCAAAACAAACAATGAGATCTTAAAAAGTTTACATACGTACCAAATTACAGACCAATTATCAGAATACTCACATTTATCATCATCATCATTACAGCACTTCACCAGTCCACTTTACGGTCCTGAGCCACCTGCATCCATCGACTTCCTGCATGTCTTACAAGTTCGTCACTCCATCTAGTGGTGGGACGCCCTACTCACATTGATGAATTATAATTATCACTAATTTAATCAATAACTATTTTTCACGTAAGACAGACTAGAGATATTTAAAATTGTATAAACGCGTAGAAGTAGCCATTTCTGCAGATAGTCGTCGAATACCTGCTCTGCACCTATCTTAATGATCTCGTCGGATTCCCACAAAGGTACGCGTTATTATTATTGTCATCAGTGCGTGACGGACGGACATGTGATTATTAAGTAATGCGAGGCAGCGAGCCGTGCTCTGCGACAACTGGTAGTAAGAAGGCCTATAATTGAGATGGTTTCGACGAAACGATCAACATGCAACGCCAACAAAAGGGCTGCGGCCCTACTACGGCCGGTTTCTTCAGGCGTTGTCAATTTTGCGCGGGCCACTTGCTAGCCCTAATTACCTCTTCGGCGAACCGTTCCGGTCGACGTACGTCTCTCATTAGCGACGTTTCCTTTGTGCAGTCAAATATAATTTTTATTCTATACAATACTTAAAAACTTTCGAAATCATGTACGTTCTCAACAGGATGCTGGAGAAATCATTTTTTATTAAAATCTGTACCTCATATCATAAGAGTTCTTGCCTTGGTTCTAACCCTTCTAAAGGCCTTGTAACTTCTTGACCCTGTAACATTTTCCTTTTACTGATTTCCTCCTGGGTGCGTGATTCACTTTGCCCGTTGCTCTTTCTTGATAATAAGCAAGCATCAGGACAACACTTGGGTAAACGATCGCGCGATTTCATCGTCTCTCAAGGTCATTGTTTACGATAATGTTCGTTGTTCTTTATTAATTTATACAGTATTTGTGTAAGTACTAAAAAACCTGTAATTTTTCTCGACGGACTAGAAATTAATAGTACATACTGATATACTTAAAATGAGGTTAGTTATATTTAGCTTACACATTTTTCTTCACTGATATATTATGAATACTTACAAATTTCGGTGTAATGCATTATCACGATACAATTTACGTAACAGCTGACTTGTAATGTACTAACAACATACCCGGATTTTGCACAATTTGGTATTCGCATAATATTGAAATGTCACGCGCATAACATCGATCACAAAAACCTGCCACAAATTCATTTAGATCAATCGTTTTTACCTATTTCGTTAGACGGGTTATTGACTCTTCCGACAAAAAGCCGGACCCGGACATGGTGCAGAATCTCCGACATTGTTAATGGTCCATTATCATTGCAGATTGTACTCGTAATTAAAGCTTTTTTCAACTCTCAATTCCAAGTACTTGTGAGCGAGGAGGTGTGTTTTGATTTAATAGTATTTTGTTGAATAAAATGTTCGTTGGAGCGTTGCACAATCGACAGTATGTTCTTTTCGAGGAACTATCTAAAATATTGATGGGAAATGTATTAAAAAGTATAGTGTATCTGAATTTTCCAAAACATTTTAATGTTTTGAATTTATGAATAATTATTCGAGGCATAGCAATGCTCTAAATATGGATGTGGCGCGAATAAAAGCCATCATAATGTGCTACTGTGTTTGTATGATGAGTGTTGAGAACCGGATAACGTTTTACCAGTAACGTAGGGGTGACGACGCGTTTGCATTTTAGTTTTAATCAAGATGTAGTGTCTATGGGCCACAGCAATCCACTTACCTACAAGTGGTCTGTGTCTCTTTCAGACAAATCGGTTGCTATAAACGTGCATTAATTTGTATAAATCATTTATTCAATATCCTATTTTCATAACCGTCTTTAGAATTGCAGCCGATCACAATTCCACTGCTGAACACAGAGACAGTTTTCCACAAAGCATGGTGCTGAGCTCCCTAGTTTTCAGAAAAAAATCATCAAAAAAACATATATCCATACAATATTCATTGTTGAAGCTGCCTAGTAAGCATATATATATATACTTGTGGCAGGCAGCTCCGCCCTTTCATGATGCTTACATACTATACGTTAGATGTTTCGAGTTTTATTGACTCCCTTCATATTTTATCAGGTTGTAACTTGATTTGTGCTGGAGTGGTCAGCCAACGTTCATCAGTGCGAGACTGCCTCTCGAAAACATGTCTTCTCCATCAGATTTTGGTTCTTCAAGCCCTATGGCACTTCAGCTTATCAATCCTTTGGTCTCACTCAGTTTCTCTTGTTTTATCGCGTATATCGTCGTTACGGTTGCACTAAATAACTAGAGAGAGGTATAGAAAGAGAGATCCTCCCTCTTGCACTCTTTTTTCCTCCACCCATTATTCATTTCATCCATACTATAAACAGTCAACCAACTGAAGGGTATTTGCTGAACTCACGCTTTGCAGATTGAATGCCCCTTTGACTTTATCACCATCTATCGGAAGCCACAAGATCTTTATTAGTCGGCTCTTACAACACCCATCCATCGTGATGTAACAGTTAACTTGAAAGGTTATCAATTTAAATTACAGTAGCTAATGGTAAAGGATACGGATTGCGAAAGTCATAAATCATACAATCGAATCCGCCATTCGTTGTAAGCAATTTCTAGCACAAGCTTTTAAGTTTAATTGGAATTTAACTTTAATTGTAGTGGAGGATAGGGAGAATTAGTTGTGCTATCAGCAAATATATTTTAACTATGTCCAACTGCTAGTATTATTAACAAAAAACAAACCACTTTTTTTTAAAGGATAAGGGTGACAAACGAGCACACAGTCCACCTTATGGTAAATGGTTGCTGTGGCCCATAAACATCTACATCTTTCTTCAATAACGAATCAAAATGCAGATGCGTTGTCACCGTGAGGACTAAGATGGAATGCCTCGTTTCCAGTAAAACGGGTCTCCGGTTCTTTACACTCACCATACGAAACACAGCAGCGTCAAGCTGTCATTTGACGCTGGTAATCTGTGAGAGCGTGGTCCTTCCCCGGTCGAGCCGACCCATTCGTGCTACAACTATACCAGTAATATAGCTGCAGCATGGCTCTACCACGTAAAAAACTACATCTACTGCCGTGTTCTGTTTTGAAGAGAAACAGAGTGTGGACAGGTTGTGAGGCATTTCATGTCAGTACATTCTACAAGAATGACAACACATCTCTGGACTTCTTTGAAGAAGACTTCTTTCTAGAAGTTGTTTACCAGTGTTTATGAGCTGCTGTAGTCTCGTTTGTCATTCTAATATTAAGGTGCTATAATAATACTGCGTTAAATAGTGATTTATCGATGTTTTCAATTACTGCAGAAGCATTCGTATAAAATATATTTAAATCATTCGTTACTCGGTATAACGGCCATCATCAAACTTAAGTAAAAAGAGATGTCATTAAAATAAAAATAAAAATATAATCTTCCTGAACTTGGACGATGCACGAATGATTTGTTACACGTTGAACGAATGCAACCCGACACTCGGTCAAAGACCGGTTCGCGTTATTTCGGAAATATTCGCAGGGCAGGGACCGCGGGTGGGGCTTGTTGCGGTCTGGACCACGATGATCTCATCCTATATTCTTTTATTTGGGAACTTTAGGTTTCACGTTACAGTGTATTCGTCATTAAAATTAACATCCATTCTGATGCTCTATCGTAAAATTTTAATACATATATATAACTAGTGGCCCGCCCCGGCTTTGGCCGGGTTGGACAATTATTTATATTGTCTCCCCCGCCCCGACATCGCCGTCACCGCCGCGCAAATAAAAATGGTTACTGTGAGTTATCCTTAGAAGATAGACATATGCTGTCGCGGGCTTTTTTTAGAACTTTTCAAGATGAACAAATCAGCCATACATTATATTCGTGCAACTTTCACTAATGATCCAGCGCACGCTGTATATATATATATATGTGTGTGTAGCTATATCCATCTAGAATAATGTACCTTTCAAATGGTGTAAGAATTTTTCATATTGCAGCAGTGGTTCCCGCGACTTCGCCCGCGTGTAATTTAGGATTTTAATTTTTTGCGCGGAACCCTCATTCTTTTTCTAAAATAACCTAAGTTACTCCTTATAACATCAGCTATCTGCCAGTGAAAGTCCCGTCAAAATCGGTCCAGCCGTTTCGGAGATTAGCCGGAACAAACAGACAGACAGACAGACAAAAATTTTAAAAATTGTTTTTTCCTTATATACTTTCATATGCATTTAGTAAAAAGCTGTTATTTTGACATTACAAACAGACACTTCAATTTTATTTATTTGTATCGATTCTATATCCTAGTTCCTATATTCAAAGAAACAACAACCTACTTAATTTAAACAAAAGAGTGACAAGAGACATGTCCAAGTATTAATCTGACTTAAAAACATAATAGTGAAGCTCGTTTCTCATTAAACCTTTTGTTATGTTTCTATTTTTCATCCGTCTCCTTTTCAAAACATTCCACTTCTGAGCATTGGCTTCTCCTGTGCTATATTATTTTGTCACCGTCACGCTTGATTTTTTAGATTTATTAGACTATTCTTTGCACTTTTGCCGCTACTTTTCGTCGTCTTTCTGAATGTTTCATATTTGCTTATACTACTAGAAGATTATATAATGGCATTTATCAAAGGCCGTAAGTTTTTTCTGGCATTGGCCTAAATAGCATCACACGATACTTACGGGATGAGATACCACACAGTTTTACTACTATGTATATTTAACGATTTAGCTTGCCTTTTAGTCGCTTAATGCGTTTCTAGATACGCTTTTTACTGATCAATAGGATTATTATTTAAAAAATACTGATCAACGTTTAATCTATTTCGTATCAGTTTTGAAATTCCTATTGTGACCATATGTTTTCCTTCTATCGTTTTTAATCTTATGTAACTTATTTATAAGTACTAAAACTATAATTACAATGACTCAAAAGCAAAGAAACAATCGGTTGCCATACATGTGTCGCGTTACAGAACAACGACGGCACAAGGCCTACAAAGTGCACCGCACTCGGCAGCGCAGTTTTTATTCGCTTTTCCCTTTACTTGTTCGCTTAGTTATGGATTTCCGCCGACAAAACCGCGTGCGTGCATTGGAACTCGTTTCGAAAAGCTTTCTTTAAATCCCTGTACCGTAAGAAAATAAACAACTTTTACAATAGCTATATCGATATTCGGAATGTAACTCAGATTATTACATCAATTTTAATTTTTTTTGCACTGATATTCTGTCCTCGTTATTGTATTTTATTAATCCAATTATTAATTTGAATAGCCAACATGTGTAAGTCAATTTTTAAGAAAACGTTAAATATACCTCGTTCTCCCAGGAACATGTATATTGTAAACATGCTCAGTACTTTTAATATGGTTTCTTAGAATTTGTTAGTGAAGTAAAGATGTATTTATTCGCGAATATTTACGTTCGACGCGTAAATGGGATGCTGGAAGAAAAATATTTGATTCGATCCATATGGTCAGATAATCCATATTGATAGGCGAATGGAAGATAATTGCGTATCTCGGTACGCTGGCGGTGGTTCTGGCCGCTGGATATTCAGCGCGACGCGGTCCGCTGCCGGTTCTGGGAAACACTCCCCACACGGCCTTGCGATGGAGCATCGCTCAAATGTTTGTTTTACTTTCGGATGATTCAAATATGGCCACTGCAAAATTTTACTGTTCGCGTGAAACGTCGGCTCCATACGACGTTTTGTTTGCGCAAACTACATTCGCGCCGACAATTTACAGCTGGTTCAGTTCTGCCCGATTTCTAGGTGTATAAACATTTACCTACTGATTAGCCTTTCCTTTGGTAATATGCGATACGCAGAACATGACAATGCTGTGATTTGTTAAAATACGGTGCCACCAAGTCGTATCTGATTAATTATATGAAAATATATTATACATATTTGAAATTATTTACCTTTCTTTTAATAAGTTTGTCCTTAGATCCCTAACAGATCTGAATTTTAATTCTTAATCTAAGATAGCCGTCGGTAATAAATGTGTGTAACTATTCTATCTACCATAGCATCTATTTAGACTGTGTGCTCGTGCGTCAATCCTACTTCTTTAAAAAGCAAAAATATTGTCTTGTATGTCAAACCATATAACCATGGAGCAAAGCCGCTAGTGTACTATTGTTTTATCGGGCTATAATATAGCTAGCTACATCGGGTACCCAGCGTTCCCGACGCTCAAGTGTCGTGATTTCCTCATTCGCGAGCGTTTGATGTAACGTGTTTCGCGGAAGGCAACTGTCAACGGCAGCTGCGCAGCGTTGCGCAACGGCTGCGCACCAAATGACGCTCCATTAGCCACTACCGCGAATTGTTTCCGCCACGGACCTCACCATATTCAATTGATCTTTTTTTATAGAATAAGGTTGACAAACTGGCACACTGTCCACATGATCGTAAGTGGATGCTGTGGCCCATAGACCACATTTATCCTCAATTAATAATCAAAATGCAGATGCGCTGCCACCCCTGAGGACTAATATGGAATGCCTCGTTTCCAGTAAAAATAATCTCCGGTTCTCTACACTCACCATACGAAACACAGCAGCATAAAACTGCTATTTTACACTGGTGTTCTGTGAGAGCGTGGTCGCCGGTCGAGCCGACCCATTCGTGCTACAACCATAATATAATAGCTGCAGCATGGCTCTACCACGTTAACATCGTCTTATCGCGTAATCACATTACGCCGGTGATATTAGTACAGATGATCCGACGGCGCTACGTGCAACCAGCGTAATTTTTGAATTAAAATTGTTAAAGATATATTAAATCATATTTTTTCTGCACATGTTATCAAAAGGTGATGAGAGAATCTCTTATTATAAAGTATCAAGTTTTATTTTGGCTTCATTCATGCGACTATCCGAGACAAATGTTAGAAACATACCTTTAATTATAATATAATAAAGACTCACACAGTCACACACTGCAGTTAAGTGACTGTAAATGTCATAGTTTTCTAGCTTTCTGCTAGAAAGCCGAAACTCAAACACAACATCACAAACCTGACATTATAGAAGACAACAACCATGATTTTTAACTTCTTGTTGTTTGTTTGTTTTTCGTCATCGAATCTCGAAGTGATCAATATCCGTTCGGTCGCAGGTTCAAAGACGGGGTGGCGTATCCGTGGTCGGCGGGCGTGTCGAACCTGATCCTGTACCCGGAGGCGGCCAACCAGACGCTGTACACGCGGCGAGCCGCCCGCACCGACTCTGGAAACTACACCTGCCGCCTCAGCAACGAGACGCACAGCGAAACTCACACCGTGCGCCTGGACATCTTAGGTATTGTGATCTATTCTATACATATAAACCAAATTGAATTGTCTGTCTGTAATATTGAAATAACTACCATATTTTGAGCTAAGGGGGGCAATGAAACAGAAACAGAAACAGAAACAGAAACTTTTTTATTCAATATAGATTATAAATAATACTTATTGAAAGTCACTCTTTTGTCTAATTACCACTGGTTCGAAAAAAAAACCTCTGTCCTGGGAAGAACCAGCAAGAAACCCAGCAGGACTTTTTTTTAAATAACAGCTTACAATCATGTATATTACACAATTAACCACAAAACAAATTAGAAACAGCCTGGCAGCGAACACCTCATTCCAGGGTTATTATCATCCATAAATTCCTTAACATTATAATAACCCTTTTATACAAACTATGTTTAATAAAGTTTTGAATTTTGAGCAGGTCGAATTTTGTTTATTTTCTGGGATTTTGTTGTAAAACGTATACATCGCCCCAAGAATGAATTACTGACTCGGTGAGTCAGTAACTGGTACTACTAGCTTGTGTTTGTTCCTAGTATTTACAGAATGAATATCACTTATTTTTGTATAACTACTTTTATTTTTGTGTACGTACATTACATTTTCATAAATGTATTGAGAGGCCAAAGTTAATATATTAATTTCCTTAAATTTTTGTCTGAGCGACTCTTTAGGTTTTAAATCATAGATTGCTCTTGTGGCCGCTTCTGTAAAACAAATATAATTTCAGTGTCAGTTGCGTGTCCCCATAGCAAAATACCATAGGACATTATGCTATGGAAATAGCTAAAGTAAACAAGTCTAGCTGTTTCACACTGGTAAGATTTCTAATCTTTTTACAGCATATGCTGCAGAACTAAGTCTGCTTGCTAACTTTGATATATGGGGCTCCATTGAAGCTTCATGTCTAGTGTTATTCCAAGAAAATGGTGGTATCGACAAGACTCAGTTCCTCCCATTTAAAATTACATTAGTATTTAATTGTCTGACATTTGGAGTCATGAACTTCATACATTTCGTTTTAGTGCTATTTAAATGCAAGTTATTAACATTAAACCAATTTACTAATTTAGATATAGCATTATTTACTTCGTCATATTTTAATAATTGTCGTTTTAATTTGAAAATTAATGAAGATTAATGAAGTGAAACGAAACTTAAATACATAGAACAAACGGATAAAGAGCAATGCCAGGTGATCTAGGCTATATTTTATTATATGGACATTAATAGATCCTACTATAGAGGATCTATAGAGGATACTATAGAGGATCCTATCCAGACGAAGCCGGGGTGGGTCACTAGTTCTTGATAAAACGCTTCTTTTAAATAAAGTGTTTATTTATTTTCCAAAATATTACAAAAAATGTTAATACTACCGTTTTCATTAGAGTAAGCCAGCTTACTGTTAGCCTATTTAATAATGTTTTACCCCAAACAAATGTACAGTATCACAAATACTGCCGCCTGGGGTCTCAGTGCCAAGGTAGAAATTAAAAAACTTCACGTCCCCGACGTAAACAAGTTATTTCTCTGGCAAATGTACTAGTACTTGTATATTGAAAAATACTTGGCAAAGTTCTTTATAGTCACGTTTAATGTCGTTTTATAGCATGTTTGATATTAATTTGCTCTGTAACTAGAACTCCGGTTGCCGCGTCAGCACTGGCATATCATTCGATGCATATTACAGTGCCGAAGAAGCTTCAATTACTCCACGCGACTACCAAATTGCGACGCCACCACTAGAGAATGACCATACTTTTACAAGATACCATTGTGAAATAGAAAAATATTTTGTGAATGCTGGTGTTTTGTATGGGATATGGTTGCAAGAAATAGTCATAGTATTATATATGTCTTTTTAACTAGTCGGAAAAGCCGACTATCCGGCCATATTTGTTCTCGGTGACTAGTCGGCAAAAAGCGCCGATTATGCGGCCTATTGTTTTATTCATATTTCAAATAAATTATATAATCTGTAGGATAGTTGAAATAAAATCTTAACCTTCATTGCTAATAATTTTTATTTTAGGATCAGTATTACAGTTTGTAATATAGCAATAAGAACTTTTATAGATAATCTAAGATTAGAAACTTTTTCTTTGGTAAATAACTAGGGGTTGTAGGAATTAAAATGTAAACTCACTATTATTTAGCAATAATGGCAATCAAAAATAAGATAATTAGATTACAAATGTAAGTAATCTAACTAGGGTAACAAACGAATCCTTACATAACCATTTGTAAATCACAATATGCCTATAAAAATATATTTATAATTTTACTAGCTGCACCCCGCGGTTTTACCCGCATAAGTCCGGGAACGGGATAAATCCGGGCCTATGTCCTTCTCCAAAGTCCCATTTATCTCTATACCAAAATTCATCAAAATCGGTTCAGCGTTTTAAGCGTGAAAGCGTAACAAACAAACAAATAAACAAACTCACTTTCGAATTTGTAATATTATATTATTATAGTTAGGATAATAGACTCTGCCCTTTCTGGCAGCAATCTACTTCTTTTCGTTTTGTATATATTGCCAGCTTCGGAGAAGAGTCTCTCGCTATACACAGAACTAGCTGGACAACAGAGGTACACTTTAGAAAGACATTTCGGGATATCTTGAATTATTACGACTCCACCACTCAAATGGATCACTGATGCGAAGTGCGAACTAAAACGCCGACTAGTCAGCCTCTTTTCAACCGACTAAGTCGGAGAATCGGCTAGTCGGCCAATGTCATAGTCAGCCCATCTCTAGCATTTATATAATATACTTATTTCTAATAACTACTCCAAATAATAAAAACTGCGGTTTTTAACCTTCCTACTAAGCGTGGCAATTATGGCAAATATACCCCTATGACCTATGAGGAAATCTATTACTCTCCTATTCCCACATTGACGACTGTTTATGCAACGGGTCCCAGATTCAACTCAGAGTCGGAGTCAATAATTGTGCAAAAATACAAATTGTTCGTTTTAAAGTCTGGTTGTGTGTTGATAGTTCCTGTGTGTCAGCCTACCTAATAAAGATATAAGAGTAAGCATAAGGCAATATGTAATGTAAGGCATTACGTAACATAAGGCACAGGTACTGTGTACAGACACTTGTAGCTTTCTAATGTTTCCAGGGTTATTGACAGCTCCCGATTGTTGATAAGGTTACATCGTGGTGGTAAACAAGCCAGGAGGACTTCATCAAATATCATATTTCTACATGATAATGATTATTAATTGATTCTTAATCAAATTTAGAAATACGATAATTAATGATGCTCTTCTCATTCATCATTCTTCATCGAAGTGGGATGTGGTTGTCTATGATACCTTATTAATTCTTGTAATTCCAGCACTTACCATTTAGGCAAAAATATTTTTAATTGCATTACTTTTTAAAACTCTTTGTGTTTTATTGTTATAATTTAATTTTGTCTTAAAATAAAACAGCAGCGCAGTGGCTTAGCAATGAGTTGCAGCGCTAAGGGCCGCGGGTTCAAATCCCGCACGGTATTTGTATCGCCTACAAATAATTGTACCGGGTCTGGATATTTGTCCTTGTGATATTTATGTATATAAACTGCCCCCACGATACAGGAGAAAATCCCAGTGTGGAGGTAACGTGTTTTAAATAAAAATAAAAGAAAAATAAAGTGTATCGTATAACTATGTTTATAGTTAACCTACCTGTAATATTGACGTCGTCATGTCTTTAAGCTAATAACATTATAATATGTTCGAAATACAAAATCCTCTTCACGGCAATATTGGCACGAGGGTCGAATTCCTCGTAAGGCTTATGTATTGCTTTTGACGTAGGTGCATAACATATTATAACATTAGATAGGCGTCTAATATTGCTGACGACCGACTGATCGGGCGCACTTGCACGTCAATTCCGAGAATCGAACTAGTCGTTCGTGATTGGAAAATTATTATTCATCAACGTTGAAATTAACGCCATCTGTGTCCTTGTACGGAAGATATTGAGTTTTCACTGAACAGCATCAGATTTAATTCGAGGAAATATTTTCAATAGCGTTTCTCACACGCAACGTTTCGTTTCGCAGAAAAGCCGACAGATGCGCCGAAAACAATGTTCATTTCGAAAGACCAGTGGGTGGAGGAAGGGGGCGAGGTGCGCCTGTACTGCGAAGCTCTCATCGGTAAGTTTCCGTTATACGGCATTACACATAAAAATACTGATAACGCCAAGTAATATAATGCTGACCTAATTTCGTATCATCAGTTCGCGGAACGAAAGTTTTGTCGCTGACTTTCCTCTTAAAGGTAATGTTGCAAAGCTGTGTGTAACATTAACTCGCTGTCTCTCAAATAATAAAAATAAATAATAATTATGAACACCAGTCCAGCTTAAACTAGCCTTTACTGTCACGCTAGCGAAACGAATTGACAAGACGTCTGGCTCAAACTCCGACACTGCTCCCCGACGCCGGTTTAGATACCGCTACTTGTATATATTATAATAATGTTATGTACTTTAAATATACTATATTGGTGTATGTTATTTTACTTATAAAATATATTATGCTGCTTTATGCAGTACCACTAATACACCATTGCGATTTTCGGTTTATATCATTAAACGCATAATTTTTTTTAAGTAATTGATATCAAATTTGATTAAATTTAATTACCTATAAACATAAATACTAAAAATTAATTAAATTTTTATTGACACATAAATTAATTCATAAAGCTCTGGGGATTTTAGCACACTTTATCTCGCCGTTACTATGGTTGCCACCTCGTCTCGCCGTTACTATGGTTGCCACCTTAGCAAAAACAGCTGGGTCGCTACGGACTGGGGGCCGTGTCTTTGTTCCATTATTTTTACGAATTGGCAACCGCAGTTTTTTATTATTTTAAATTGTTATCTGGTAGATGCTGCTGGCTATCTCTTGGTTTAGTTTTCCTTTGTCCCCTCTTACGATACCTATGGGGTGTCATGGGGTAGTGGATTCTCTTACGCTGCCACTACACGACGGTGGTCTGGTTTTCAAGAAAGGAAACATAGCCTTGTTCAACATTTACAGACCGATATCCCTTTTGAGCCGCGTCTACACGTGCTGTTTTCGAGAGAAATTGCGGTTCGTTTTGCACTCATTCTTGACAACTTCCAGCCTATCGAACAAGTCGACTTCCGAAAAAGTATTAAAGCCTTTTCCTTGCTCTAAAGCACCCGAAACGAGTTAAAATAAGTAAATTAAACGCGATAAAAGCCGTAAACATAGTTTTATTCAATGTGTAGTGTTCGCGTAAATATAAAATCATTATTAAAGCCTTACAGGTTGACGTTATATCACCGACACTTTCACCGCTGCTTTGATCGAACAATAGACCTGGTAAGACATGCAGAAAGTCGATGTATTCGGTTGGCTCAGGACCGTGCTCAGAGGCATTACTTCGGGGAGGCCTATGTCCAGGAGTGAACTTGTGAATGTTGGTAATTATGATTGTACAACAAATAATATGTTCAGCCATATATATGTGTATATATGTACATTCTGTGTACTAAATATCGGAATTTGTCAATAAAACAAAAATACAAATTATTCATCTAAATTTATTTTATCGCCTTCAAAGTAGGCCCCATCGCTTGCAATACAACATCTCAACGCTTCACCCAGTCTTCCATACATTTTCATAGGCTATTTGCGGTATGGCCTTTAGCTTATTCAGCGAATTTTTGTTATGGCTTCTATCGACTCAAAACGTTTTCCTCAAGTGGTAATTTTAACTTGGGAAATAAAAAAAGTCAGACGGAGCCATATCAGGTGAATACGGTGCTTGGTCGAGAACTTTTGTTGAATGTTTCGCTAAAAACTCTTTCACTATAATGGCTGTGTGATAGTGCATTATCATGGTGCAGCATCCATGAGTTGTGTTGCCACAAATCTGGACGTTTTCGGCGGATACTCTCACGCAAACGCTTCATGACGCCTAAATAATATTCTTTATTCACTGTTTCTCCTTTGGAAGGAATTCGGAGTGAACCACACCACGGTAGTCAAAAAACTGTCAGCATCACCTTGATTTTGGAGCGACTTTGCCGCGGTTTTGAGTTTCAGCTCGTTTTCGAGACGCCATTCTGAACTGTTGGCTTGTTTGCATGTCGTACTCATAAACCCATGTCTCGTCGCCAGTTATTATACGTTTCATAAAGGTCGGATCCGTAGAAGCTCGGAAACCATGTCTTCAGCGACATGCTTTCGCTGCGCTCTTGAACAAAATTGAGCTCTTTTGGAACTAGTCGAGCGGCGACGCGTTTCATACCTAAAATGTCAATGAGAATGTTGTGGACGGACTTAAAGATATGTTCACCTCACTAGCCAACTCTCTCAGACTCATACGTCGATTTTCGAGCACTAGCTTCTTGATTTTGTCGATGTTTTCTTTGGTCGTAGCGGTTGAAGGTCTACCAGAACGAGGCAAGTCTACTACTACTTCTCGGCCTTCTTTAAAAGCCTTATACCATTCATAAGCCCTTGTTTTCGATATACACGATTCGCCGTAGGTATTTCGCAACATTTTAGTGATTCACCACATGAAATATCATTCAAACACAAAATTTAAGGCACTCTTTGTTCAACAATATTTTCCATTGTAAAATCGCCGATAACTCAAAACTATGACCAACAAAAGTGTAGTTTAAAACAAATTAAATGACAGATCCCGCTCAAACTTTGCGCGCTAAATCAGTACAGTGCTACCAACATGCAGTAAAAAAATTAGAACGACCTCTTTTACGCGGGTCTTTTTATTGACATATTCCCGATACTTTTTACACAGAGTTGTATTACCTATACATATATACACATATATATGGCTGCCAAGCAGGCGTTTTTATCTACATATTAATATGTCCGGGTGATTAAAGTTTGAATTGAAAATTTACAATGCCGATTACTAAGAAGTAGCCCCGTCCTCAGGGCGCTCGTATCTGGCGGACGCTCGCAGCGATCTACGCTGGTGGAAGGTCTGGCCCAACGGCACCGAGGGTGACTTACTGCCCACGCAACGCGAAATCAAAACCTCTCGGTAAGAAATATGCTCCAATTAGGTACTTAGTAATTTATTATTATATCTGATGTTTCTTGTTACAGAAATAATAGTTTTCCATCTCAACGAGATGTATTCCATCCATCATTTCGGTTTTTTATGGTTGCGCAAGCTAGGTCACAGTCCACCTGATGGTAGGTGAATACTTTGGCTCTTAGACACCTACCTACCAGTCTTTAATTATGAAACAAAATGTACAGCGTTGTCACCCCTGACGACTAAGAACCAAGACTATTCTGTGATAGCGTTGTACTTCCCTGTTAGAGCCGACCCACTCGTGCTGTAGCAGTAATATGCCGCAGCATAGCGTTTACAGCGTTACCACTTATGCGGTCTTGATGAAGTTTCTTGCCAATCCGCCTGCCGAGTTGCCTGTATACTGTTGGCGCATTTTTGAGAAGGCGATAAGCTCAAGACTGAAAAAGGCTGGTTTGATACACGTGTGTGCTTACTGAAGCGATACTGATCGGTATTCTCCTTTTTATTAACTTCTCAAAATGGGAGAACGCGTTTTTTTTTAACAACAGCATTCAGCTAACTGTCCATGATACTTACTTAAAACAAAGAATACTACAGATGAGGGTATCGTCCCTATTGGCCCCCCATACATAGTTTTCAGCCTAAAACACAGCAGAGAACGCACTGCTTCTCGGTGGCGAAACTAAATCCACTATTCAAATTGGACATCAATCGATTACTTTATTTTTCAACATGTTTTTCAACACTGTAAAAGGCCTTGATTAGTCTTATACCTAATACCTGTTAACATTATTCAAATTCAAATTCAAATTGTTTATTGCATGTCACATTACAAATTAAAGATGTTACATTTGATAGGTATACATGTGACGCCCTGCAATGGCATAGCAACACTAGAGGACTAACAATTTTTGTATAACTTTTAAACATAAATTATAAAATATATCATCAACATTCAATATTATTTTATATAAATTACTTAAATTAGAAATACAATATAGACGAAGTATTCTTCCTTTGTCATTATTTATCGCCAAAAAATTCATTCAGAGTATAATAACATTTATTAATAAGGAATGCTTTAAATTGTTTATTAAATTGCGCAGGGTTTTCTAGGATTTTTATAGAATTCGGTAAATGGTTTTCTTAGAGACATAGTTAACAATAAAGTAATATTTTTGGGCAATAGAGACGATGTGGAGGACATAATCGGCGCATATCTGAGCATCGAGCGTGTGTCGACGCTAGACTACGGGACGTACGTGTGCGTCGTGCACAGCAACGACTTCGTGTCGCGCAGCTACGTCACGCTCCACTACAAGCGTGAGTGTGCACTCATTATATTGTTAATTCTTATAATTATAATCTTAAATACATTGATAACTACTTTATACTTCAAATGAGAATTGGTTAAAATATTTTTATTGCGACTTTGTTTTGTATGAATAAACCATTATAGTGTACAAAATGTGTATGCGAAATAGCTGTCAGTTGGTGTTGACATGTCGCGGCGCTGTTTACATGTAGATTAAAGGTAGGGACAGACTGGTCCCACCTACGCAACGTATGCGATGCAAGTAGAGATGCCACGAATAGTGATTTTACGGAATACCCAATACCGTATATCCGGTCACGCTCTTGTTCGAAGCGCCGAATAATCGGTGCTTCAGTAGGCAACAGTTTCTGGAATTGATTTGAGGAAGTCGCTGCAGAAAATATGGAGAAAGATGGTTACCTGGAAAAGAAAAGTGCTATTGCAAATGAGATTGATTTTTATCTAAAAACAGCTCGCCTATATCGGACAGCAGACCCTTACAAGTGGTGGTCACCAAACGTACAACAATATCCAAAATTGACAGAATTTGAAAAAAATTATAGGGTATACTTTATTAGGAAAAGCGCAATGGGTTGCTATCAACAAATGCTGAAAAAATTCTTTTCATTCATCTAAATCTACCTCTTCGGCCGAATACCGAATATTAAACAAAGTAGCCGAATAGGCCGAATACCGAATAGAAACCGAATATTCGTGGCATCTCTAGATGTTAGCGCTCCTACGTTGGTATTACACACTTGGCCTACGTATGCAACGTACATTTGGCGTCAGACACTTTTGTTACTTCTTAGCGGACGTATGAGTACAAATTTATTCTATGTTTTCTGATTTTGAGAGTGAGTTGGAGAATGATTTACTTAATTTGATATATCTTCCCATACTGTTTTACTGTAATGTAGCATCCCGATATTCAAAACGTTTAATATTATAAATACTTTCGTATCACCTTACTAAATCGATGAGCTGTTCATTTCCCATTTTGGCAACGAAATTTGGTGCAAAATTCTATTTGTTTATGACGTGTTACGGGTAAGTTCCAGAAACGCACTGGTCGTACGCGTGGGATTGTGTACAAACATCCCCTTCACCTTCCCACGCCGATCTAGACATTGCAGACGTTGCGTAGGCGCGTTGCATACGATAACTGTGTTTCTAATATATATTTTATCGTACAAAATGAAGCGGCCAGATGTCATAATGCGTTGCATACGTTGCGTACGTGGGACTAAGTCTATCTGTACCATAAATGTGGTGTACGGTGCGCAGTGTGGGGGGACGGGCCGGCGGCGTGGTGCGGCGGCGGCGCGGTGCCGTGGCGCGCGCTGGCGCTGGGCGGCGCGGGCGGCGCGCTGCTGCTGCTGACCGCCGCCGCGCTGCACCGCCGCTGCACGCCGCGCCTGCTGCTCGCCGCCAGGCACGCCCGCGCGCGCGCCGCCACGCCCGCGCACCGCGCACGAGGTACGCACGCGCACGCACACGCACGCACACGCACAATACTCTACACACGCAACGCACCACGTGCGCGCGCACGCGTGCACAACTCTCACACGCACATGTGCAAACGTACCAAACAAACATGCGCATTCTCTTACACAATACTTTCCCACACATACATACACACGTATACGGTGGAACCGTGCTGCAGTTATACATATAGTTGTAGCACAAATGGCTCTGCTCGATCGCGGAATAATCACGTCCTCTCAGAAATAACAGCTTAATGCTGTCTCTCAGCAGCACAGCTCTTGCGTACACACGTTTACAACAATCTCACACCCACCCCCACACACCCACACACACACACACACACACACACACACACACACACACACACACACACACACACACACACACACACACACACACACACACACACACACACACACACACACACACACACACACACACACACACACAGAGAGAGAGAGAGACATACACACACACACACAGACATTTTTGTATGTATGTTAAGCGATATCTTCGCAGATTGTGAACCGATGTAATGATATTGTTTTATTAAATAGGCTTTAAATCAAGGGTGGTCCCATTAAATTTTGAGAAAAAATTTCACCCCTAAGGGTAGCATGCAGGGGAAACAGTCTTATATTGGACTATTGTTTAAGGAATTTCATATGATATCTTCGCAGATTGAGAACCGATTTTAGTGATACTTTTTTATTAAATAGGTAATACTTCAAGGGTGGTCTCATATAAATTTGGAGAAAAAATACCACCCCTAAAGGTAGCAAATAAATAACTTCTTTTTTAGCAATTTGAAGTCGGTTTTTACTCTTTGTTAAAAGTTATAATTATTATTTCATAAAATAAAATAAAAAACACGCAACGCACACATACACAACAAGCTCACGCGCCAACACACACGCAATACTTCTGCCGCATACTGCACCGAAGGTTCGTACGTGCACATAATTGTTTGTTAAGGATTCGTATATTATAATTTTATAAGTAGATGAAACTACCATATTTTAATAAAGACTGACTATAGCGTGAAGCTAATATTATTACTTCAAATATAAAAAAATAAATTTGAAACAAATATGTTTTATTTTTAACCTTTTATTATATAGCCTTGAAAATTCTATATTTTATAAAAAAAGATGAGAGACACACAAAATCGGCTCCGTGGCGTAGTGGCTTAGTAATGAGTTGTTGCGCTGGGGGCCGCGGGTTCGAATCCCGCACGGAACAAGTATTTGAATGGCCTACAAATAATTGTTCCAGCCCGGCTAGCATGGGCGGGGGACAAAAATTTTATCCCCCGGTTATATCCACTGACAAGAGATAAAATTATCTTGTTATGTCAAACGGAGAGAAGTATATCCCCGTTTGACATAACGAGTAGACATATATCCCCCGTCCGTAGCATGGCGCCAAATGAAAGATATAAAATTATGCTTTTTTGACATTTGAAAGGGACAATTTTATCCTAGTTCATTGGACGTGGGTTGAAGTTTATATTCATACAAAAAAATCTATGTAAGTCCGAGTCTATCTCCCATTTTATCTACTGTGGATATTATATCCACCGGTGTGCCCATGCTCTAAGGGTGGATAAAAATAAGCGAGGGGATAAACATTTTCTCCTTTCCCCGGGGATAAAATTGTCTCCTGCCCATGCTAGCCCTGCAGGTCTGGATGTTTGTCCTCGTGCAATTTATGTTTGTAAACTGCCTCTACGATACAGGAGAAAATCCTAGGGGGGGGTAACGTTTTTTAAAAAAAATGTTATCGTATGTAAATCCACTCATAGACTTATTATCATTCTTATCTTCTTTCTTAAAAAAATATTTACTAATTTTACAGTCTTGGAAAAAGAGTTCGATGTACTTGTATGTTGGACGGAAGTGGACGGCGAGCTGGTGCGCGGCGCCTTGCTGCCCACTCTAGCGCTCAAGTACAAGTATCGAGTACATGCAGTAGTGCTTTCCACACAGCCGGACAACTGTGAGTTTACATTTTTATGAAAACTTTTTTGTTTTGTATCAGGTTATTTATTAATGATCTACAAGAATATCATCAGTAAAATATGGGATTTAGACAAAATCAAATAAAATGTTCACTTTTTAAACCTGTTATGAGATCAAAGCATTTATTATTGATTTATTCCATTACAATCAATCAAAATTCCACTGCTGAATATAGGGCTCCCACGTAGATTGCCTCATAGGGTTATTTGCCGTAGTTGTCTCCCTTGACAAGCGTATAGGCAACCGCAGATTTTTATTATTTTAAGTTTTGAAGAGCCGTGGTAGCTCAGGGGCTAAGCGCTCCCTGTAAATTTCACAGTACGCGAGCAACCCGGGTTCCATCCCGCTAGCACCAATGAAATTGTTAATTGCAATTTTAAGTGCTGATTTACCACGTGCTCGGCGGTGAAGGAAAACATCGTAAGGAAACCTGCATGTCTGAGAAATAAGAAAAAAAAATATTTCGAAAAAGTGAAATTTGCCAACACGCATTAGGGCAGCGCGGTGGACATTTCCCTGCCCTAAAACCCTCTCAGGAATGAGGGGAGACCTGTGCTCAGCTATGGGAAGTATATATGCTGTAACTTTAACTTTAGGTTTTTATCAGGAAGATAGTTAGTTATATTCGTCTCATCAAAAATAATCTTTGTGAAATACTCGTCAAAAAGTAATAATGAAAAGTTAAAGCTTATTCCATTGTTTGCATTTATTAAAACTTAGGCCAGGGGTGTATGTAATATCTAGATTCGTGGATTTTGGTGAAGTAAAAAGAGAAAACGGTTTTTGATGAAACAGGAATTACACACTTTAATTCCTCCCTCCCCTTTCCACCATCGAACAACCAGGCGGTCGGCGGGTCTTCACCCCTTTGTTGTCGATATTCCACGCATTAGAACCAATCGGTTTGCTTCGTCTGTTGTAATACGTACAGCAAAGGAGTGGAATAATTTGCCGGCGTCTATCTTTCCGTCCGAATATAATATGAGCGTCTTCAAGGCAAGAGTGAATAGGCTTTGTTACGATAAGATAGTGCGATTTACCATCTAAGGCTGCTTCACCACTTACCACCAGGTGGGATTGTGGTCAAGCACTGGCTTATAATAAGTAAAAAAAAACGGATTTAGTATTGGTCCAATCAATAATATTTGACGTGTTCAATCAGTCAGGTCAAAAATTGGCGTGGGCCGTGACATTTACGATATTCACCTACAGTGACAAGTTGAATGCTGACTTCGAGAACAGAAGACTGCATTCCTCTGCGAAATGTTTTCCATCTATTATCCTACTCCATTACTGTACGCATTACAAACGACGACGCACTGTCGGGACTGGACTAAGTAAAAGTCCAGAGTTTTTGTATTCTTTATCTGGTCTCGTTGGCCTTTGTTGATTTAAGTAATTTTGCTTTGCAGGGTACAGCGAGCTAGTAGGTGAAGTCTCGCGTTGCCGTTCCCTGGTGGCGGTGCTGTCTCCTGCACAATACACGCCTCAGCAGCTGCTCACAGCACTGCGCCAGCTGAGAGCTTTACCTTTACCGCCCGTTGTCGTCTTACTGCAGGTAGGTTTTGTTTCTTTTATTTGATACAAAAAACAATTTTAAAATGAGTATTACAAAGAAATGGATAATGGAAATGGTTGTAAATATAAATCGAAGTGGAGTCTTTGGTCCAAAATTACACCAAGATTCGAACAAAAGAGGCTCTATGCAATGGTTTGTCACAGAGGGTATAGTTAAATTTAACCACTTTTATATTTTTATGTAATGTAACGCTGGGATACTTAAATGAAGTATATTTTTAGACAATACAAACTCAATTAAGATCTTCTTGAAACAGTAAACAATCATTTACATTTTTAATAGATTTATAAGCATTTAGATCATCAGCAATATAATAAAAAAATTGAATGCTTAAAAATTCGTTTATTTTATTTCATTTATAAAGAGTATAAAGAGCAACGGACCAAGGATAGATCCTCGTGGCACACCAGATATTGCTGTTATTGTTTTGGACCAGTGGTCATATAAAATAACTACTCGAGTCCTATTTTAAATGTATGAAGAAAACCACCTTAGTAGGTTGCCTCTTATTCCACTTAATGCTATTTTTTAAGAAGTAGTTCATGGTCAACTTTGTTAAACGCTTTCTGGAAATATGTGTGTACGGTATCTGTTTGTATTCGAATATCGATGTTAAAAATAGCTTACAAACATAAAGGGAAAAGTTAGCTATAGTTGATCCTTGTTTTGCGAAGCGATGTTGCTATAGTATGCAAGTATTATTAAAAATTGGACAGATTTCCCTATATTCTATTCTTTCACAAAATTTTATTTATTTATTCTTTATAGCATTTCTTAACCTAAAGAATACAAAGGGCGGACTTAATGCCTTGAGGCATTCTCTACCAGTCAATTTTAATACAGTTCATAAAATTGAAATTGGACTATCATTTTCAATATTATGTTTTGACACATTTTTTTTTGTACGAGTACCACATCATTTTTTACGTGGTAGAGCCATGCTGCAGCTATATTAATTGTATAGTTGTAGCACGAATGGGTCGGCTCGACCGTTGAAGGACCACGCTCTCACAGAATACCAGCGTAAAATAGCAGCTTAATGCTACTGTGTTTCTTATGGTGAGTGTAGAGAACCGGAGACCCTTTTTACTGGAAAAGAGGCATTCCATCTTAGTCCTCACTGCTGACAACGCATCTGCATTTTGATTCGCAAACGAGGATAGATGTAGATGTCTATGGGCCACAGCAGCCACTTACCATCAGGTGGACTGTGTGCTCGCTTGTCACCCTTATCCTATAAAAAAAATAACACGCTTAATAGCACAGATATCAAAAAACATGCAGAGGTTACACATATGTTATCTTTGGTTCGATAATTGCAGGAAGGCCATCAGGCTCATCTCCTTTTGAGGTGTCTAAAGATTTAAGATCATTTTTATTTAGAATAATATATTCCTCCTATATTTTTAGGAGGAATATAAAAATAGTTTTACAATTACAGTATATTATCTAAAATCTCAAAGTCATACATAAACATAACAACGAGCAATAGGCATGTTTAATGGAATAAGTCGAACACATAAAGTAGGTAGCACTGCAGGCAAGCAGCTCGCTTTACTTGTACTAGAAGAACTAAGACAGAATATCGACTCCGATTAAGACTCGTTCGTAGAATGACTGATCAGAGCTAGTTGCCTTTCGAGAAGATATGAGGTGTTTTGATGAGGTCTTTAATTAACTTTGAGTATGAAACTTTGATTAATATGATGGGTGGACTGAGCACGCAGCTCCCGTCCGCGTAACGCGGGCGCGGCGTTCTCAGTTCCGCAAGTGCAAGCGATCAGATCGCACCATTTTAGCCTTCAAACGCCACCAGATAATTTTGCCCGGCGCGGTGGCGTTTACCCGGCTACCCAACAAAATTATGTGCCGGGTATAGTCTGTTCGCTTAGATACGGTCGCCTTTGTGTCGCGCCGCCTTGGCATGTGCCGCAACTTATCAAAGGCGCTGCCGCGACATCATAGTTCGCCGCGTGCGGCGTACATCCGCAGGAAAATTTGGCATTTTAAAACGAAGCGCCCTTGTGAAAGGTTCTTTGCTACCTAACTTGTATTTGTTATTTATATTCGTATTTTATTACAATAACCATAAGAATAAAATAGAATACTATTTTATTATTAGAATAGAAAAACATTTATTTAACAAACACAGTGAAAAATAATAAAATAAAAGCAAAATAAAAAGTGTCCGGGTGTACCGATACTATCTTAGCGAACAGACTATACCCGGCAGAACCGGCTCATCTCTGTTTCGAGTTCTATCCTAACTTTGTTGTATTCTTATTTTTATTTAACCCCATTCATTTTTTTTAAATACAGCTTATCAACAGTGCACTGTGGAACCTAAACTTTCCCCACACATTACTTCATGTCAACTATAGCAAAACCCTTCCATTTTTTGAATGAAACTGATGCTTAGCTTATAGTATCCTGAAGTCTTGCAGTCGTATGCTTTAACTATAGGATCTCAAGCAATGTGTAGTGTTCGTGTAAACATAAGAAATCATTATGCTTCCATTTTTCTAGGTTGGGTTGTTATCTGGAAAATGCTGTTGTTCATCTCTTGTTCCAGTTTTCCTCTGTCACTATTTACGATACTCAGCGATAACAAATCTTTCTACCTTCATTTGTAACATAGTCATGTATAATGCATTTACGTACTAAAACAACTATTTCAAACATAAAGCCACTCTTTTTCGTCGCGTGTGGTAGTTACGGTAAGCGCTTGATATAGACTAATTGAATAAGAGCTCGTAGACTCTAGCACGCGTTGCAAACAAACAAGTATTGGTGTCTGTTCTAGTACGTAGTACATCTTATTTTAATGACAATAGTATGTATCAAAAACTTGACAAGTAAAGCAATCGGTGTGTGGTGTCGGTCAGGACCTGCCGAAGCTGAAGCGCGAGGCGAAGGAGGCGGGCGAGTGGCTGGTCGGCGCGCTGTGGCGCACGCGGCTGGTGGCCTGGCGCCACGTGCACGATCGCGCCTTCTGGACCGCGCTGCGCCTCGCGCTGCCGCTGCCGCCGCCGCCCCCGCACCACCCGCCCCCGCACACGGTACGTCACGCACACACACGCACCGGCTGGTGGCCTGGCGCCACGTGCACGATCGCGCCTTCTGGACCGCGCTGCGCCTCGCGCTGCCGCTGCCGCCTCCGCCCCCGCACCACCCGCCCCCGCACACGGTACGTCACGCACACACACGCACCGGCTGGTGGCCTGGCGCCACGTGCACGATCGCGCCTTCTGGACCGCGCTGCGCCTGCGCTGCCGCCGCCGCCGCCGCCCCTGCACCACCCGCCCCGCACACGGTACGTCACGCACACACGCACCGGCTGGTGGCCTGGCGCCACGTGCACGATCGCGCCTTCTGGACCGCGCTGCGCCTCGCGCTGCCGCTGCCGCCTCCGCCCCGCACCACCCGCCCCGCACGGTACGTCACGCACACACACGCACCGGCTGGTGGCCTGGCGCCACGTGCACGATCGCGCCTTCTGGACCGCGCTGCGCCTCGCGCTGCCGCTGCCGCCGCCCCGCACCACCCGCCCCCGCACACGGTACGTCACGCACACACACGCACCGGCTGGTGGCCTGGCGCCACGTGCACGATCGCGCCTTCTGGACCGCGCTGCGCCTCGCGCTGCCGCTGCCGCCGCCGCCCCCGCACCACCCGCCCCCGCACACGGTACGTCACGCACACACACGCATCGGCTTTGTGTGCGCGTGACGTTTAGTTTTTAACAATTTATTGTTTTAAACTTTACTTATAATTCCATAGAAAACTGTTAGTTATCAATGATTATATTTTTACTTTTAACTGTATATCTTTCAGGAGAAACCTAACAACACGGAAGCTGAGGAAAGTAAGAACTATCGCTCTGGTAGTTTAACTGCGCTCGTGTGAAACTTAATGACAAAACGGTGACCAATGTGGGACTCTTCGAAGTCATAGCTTCGTGAACGTAATGGCAGCTGTGAACTGTGAATAAACTCGTGTTAAAAGTGTCAGACACTGCTATTGAAACCGGCCCGTTTCTCGGGACACGCGTGAATCAACGTAACAACGCGCGCTATGGTGCCGCCAATCAGTATGAAGACTGTGAATAGATATTAAATTATGTATTACTGAACATTGTATCACATCAGACAAAACAATTAGACTTAGTTCAATTCGAAATCTGTATACAGTTTTCTAAGATCTCAGCATCATGTGTCTTCTCTCGGTTCATGTTTCATTTGTCTCCTTCTCTTTCTCGTGCCAAAGCGAAATTATGTCATGACAATTAATCTCTAAGATAAAAAGTATTTTTCGGTTGTCTTTTTTACTATTTATTTTATTTATCTCTACTTTAGAAATTTTTGATGACTTGTGAAAATTGTCTGTAACTTATTTCATTCTGTTAGCATAAGTTTTGTTTACGATAAGCTGATTTAATTATAATTTAGAGTATTGAATGACTTAATAAAAATTCTTTACCGACCAGGGTGTTAAGAACCTCTATGTAAGTTATAAGTTTCTTCCCTTATGTTTAGTTGTTAATAAAGTTGGAGGCAGGATGTAAGAAGTATTAATTAGAGATGGTTTTGAAGGTCTGTGATATCGAAGCGAGAGTACTCCATACGTGTCAGTAATTTGTAAAGTGAGATATTATGTGTAATTGTTGGGAGTTGGAAGTAGGAAAAAGAAGGCATATAACTCTGTCAGTAAGTTATACTATGCATGTCTAATAATAAAAACTTGCAAAAAATATTATCCTTTGCAGAATATCTCATGGTTTAACTTTATACTGGTACTACAAGATTGTCCCATTCTTCTACAAACTTTTTCCAGCAAGCAATGTACAAGGGATTAGTTTGCACGCACGTTATAGTTCGATGTATACATATTTAGAAAACTTTTATGAATACGAAAATGGTGGATACTAATTTTTCGTCGGCTATACTTAGGCCCGATTTATGATTCTTACCGGCCCGCACAGATTTGAGCGAACGTTTGGAGTTGGGTTGTTTGACAATCGGGTAGTACCAGCGTAACGTAATATTGGAACTGAAACTTATTTTTTTACCTATTTAATACTAAAATGTTAAATGTAAGTTCGGTGTAAATATATCAATAAAATTGTTGTCACGGTAAAGTAAGATGACTTGAGTATTCAAGATGCGAAGCGGTCTTTACTATTTAATATAATTGTCTAGTATTATTATGTACTTGTCACATTCCGAAGAAAGTTTTCTATTGAAGTATTTTAGTTACTAAATTTATACTGAAAAGTCTACATGAACAAAATAAAAAGAATTTGATTATTTATTGTTTCATTTACATTTCATTATAAAACATTTCTTAGAATCATTTGTTTTCGAAATATTTGCCAATTTGTGTTTAATTTCTTAAATAAAGAAGATTAAAACTTTATAAGGTGCGCTATAATCTAGTAAATTATAATATACATAACAATAAGGAAAAATTTACTTTATTTACTTGTATCGCCTTAGGATGAAATTCTACCTCAGAACATTAATAACTAAGTATTTGTTTGCACAACTTTTTTATAACATTTTTCCGTGCAGGGAAGGCAAAGGGATTTTAGCTCACAGCACAGTCATGAACGTGATCAAAACGATTTCATTTAAATGGATAGAAGTAGCGAGTAGTAGTGTTAGGTTAGAATGTTTTGTATGGAAACATACGTAATATTCTTTTTTTGTGCATATCTACGAGTATGACACACTATCTACTACCGCCGAATGATATATATTTTTTTACTTTTCTTATGCAACGTATAGATAATCGCCGAGCACAGACGAGTAGGCACGAGTACGAGCATGGCAAACGCCTTGTTCAGGTGTTCTCGCTACTCGGCCCGAGTATTCGCCTGTTGTCCACTTGATGTCGATATTTTGGTAGTAGTAAAAAGATTGCTAGTGTGTATTCGTATCGCTGTTTACATACTCGTCATTATTCGCTTGTAGGGTTGCCACCCGTACTTTATAATAAAGTATTGAACGCTATCTCGGCAAACTTACTTTATACTTTATGAAACCAATAAAGTACGTAAAAATACTTTACCAATATTTACGATTTTGAAGGTTTTATTTAATGTTTACTAAAATAATGAACTATATACATACTGTAAGAAATTATTCCACTTCTGATGTAAGAAATTATTCTCAAAACTATTTAAATAAAAGAACACTACTCGGTAACAAACCCTGCTTACTATCAGGCCACAATTACATGATAACACCAAAGTATGCAAACCAACAGCATCACTACCCATCTCAATGTAACACAGGCAGCCGCTTTCAGCAACACGATCTTCCTTGCCTACACTAGTAGAATACCCCAACGGGCATAGTAACCACAGTGACACTCGTAGAATTACTGACTGATGCCTCTTTGTCGCCTGCGCGATACTTTATACTGTTCTACCTTCATTTGTTCGTATTTCCTTTTATTTTTTACCCTCATTCTTAACATAAGATCTGGATACAGAAACTATAAAGGTACCCCTTTAATATAAATCGAACAAAAATATTTAACTTTTGGCTTAAAACATTTCATTTTAATCTTTAACGCTGCACTTTAATGATTCGTCAATGTCGTAAATAGGACAATAAACTTCATTACTAATAAATTTCGTATTATAATGAAAAAGTTTTAACATAATAATTTAAAATGTTGTACAATCGACTTCAATATAAATTATTAAGAATAATTTAAAAGCTATTAGTCAGACTTTGATCAAATTTATATGGGACCACATGAGAAGCACCAGTTTTCAAATAAAAAAAGAACTTTATCCCAATTCTGATGTAAGAAATTATTCCACTTCTGATGTTAGAAATTATTCTCTAAATTAACACAGGGCATCCTCTCAGCAACACGGTATTCCTTGCCTACACTAGTAGAATACCTCAGTCAGCGGGCATAATAACGACAGTGACACTCGCTGAATTACCGACTGATGTAGTCGCCTGCGCGATACTTGATACTGCTTGAACGGGTGGGAGATTACAGTTCTACCTTCATTTGTTCGTATTTCCTTTTATTTTTTACCCTCATTCTTAACATAAGATCTGGATACAGAAACTATAAAGGTACCCCTTTAATATAAATCGAACAAAAATATTTAACTTTTGGCTTAAAACATTTCATTTTAATCTTTAACGCTGCACTTTAATGATTCGTCAATGTCGTAAATAGGACAATAAACTTCATTACTAATAAATTTCGTATTATAATGAAAAAGTTTTAACATAATAATTTAAAATGTTGTACAATCGACTTCAATATAAATTATTAAGAATAATTTAAAAGCTATTAGTCAGACTTTGATCAAATTTATATGGGACCACATGAGAAGCACCAGTTTTCAAATAAAAAAAGAACTTTATCCCAATTCTGATGTAAGAAATTATTCCACTTCTGATGTTAGAAATTATTCTCTAAATTAACACAGGGCATCCTCTCAGCAACACTGTATTCCTTGCCTACACTAGTAGAATACCTCAGTCAGCGGGCATAATAACGACAGTGACACTCGCTGAATTACCGACTGATGTAGTCGCCTGCGCGATACTTGATACTGCTTGAACGGGTGGGAGATTACAGTTCTACCTTCATTTGTTCGTATTTCCTTTTATTTTTTACCCTCATTCCCAACAATACATTAATTAAAAATGTTGATATACAACGAGTTATATAAGAATAAGTAATATGCGCATGGAAATAATTTTGAAAATTTTTCAGTTTTATCCGCTTTAAAATAGTGGCAAAATATTTTTCTATGTGGTATGTAATGATTTTGTACTTTAATTCAAAATCGTGTCATGTTTGCTACCCATCCCATCACTTCAGCGTTATTTACCGTTACAGCCTATTAAAGTACACTGCCGAACATAGCTCTCCCCATAGATTGCCTCATAGGGGGGACATAGGCCATAGTTGCCACGCTTGGCAAGTAGGTTGGCAACCGCAGTTTTTTTTATTTTTAGTGGTTATTAGGAAGAAGCTTCTGCCCACCTCCTGATTTTTTTCCTTCTTTCAGGCGATTATTTTTTTAAATTATTTTCTTAAAAAATAATTTAAAAAAATAATAATAAAAATACCTACCTACTGTGATGGATTGCAGTAACGATTCGACTATTTTATAGTACTAGGAGAACCGTGATATTGGGTCCTAGAAATCAGTTTTAAATAAATATTAATGAAAATAAATATTTCATCATCATCATTATCATCTTTACAGGCCTTCACAAGTCCACTGCTGAACATGGGCCTCCCCCAAGGAATGCCACAAAAATGACTTGTGCTATCTTCATCCATCGACTTCCTGCATGTCTTACCAGGTCGTCATTCCATCTAGTGGCGGGGCGCTCCACATCCTCCAAATAAATATTTGTGAGTCTATAATAATGAGATGCACGTCATCCATGTTTAAAAGACCTACGTTGACTGAATACAGACGAATATGTACACGTGTCGTACTCGTTCACGAATAACTTTGCGAGGTACTTGGCGAGTTGCTCGTGCCGATAATGTAAACGTGCCATTAAAAAATACTAAAAAGTTACTTAAATTATCGATGTTCACATATCAATAAATTGCTTTCATTTTATTCATTCATTACCGTCTATCAAAGTCAACAGCTGAACTCAGTTTTTGTTATTCTTTTATTATTAGTTGTTATCAGGAAGACGCTGCTCTGTCACTTCTAGGGACATAAGGGCTGATTTGGGGTAGTGGATTAGCCACTACACGGCGGACTTCAAAAATTAATATCGATGTTATTAAACTTTAGAAAAATTTAATTGCACCCACAGAAGATGAGCATCGTAGAGCTCTAGCAGCAGCTTTATGCTGAATACCTTTTAGTAACGTTTTACTCAATTTATAGTAGTATTTGAATATACCATTTTCTTTCTTTCTCAGTTGCACATAGTTTTTTTTTAAATTCATTATAATATTAACGAGTGCGCGTAATAAATAACTATAAGACAAATATTAACAATAAAAACCCATTTATCAATACAAAAAATGAATGCGAGGTGTCTAAATTGTTACACGACAGAAACTATAAAAATGTTTTTCCCAGCGCAATATCCGCTAACAAAACATCAGTTATGGTATAAGGGTTCACAGGATATGGAGAATTTGTTGGCACTAGAGTACTTTTAAAATTACAATATATAAGTTTAAATAACTGATGGAATAAAATTAGAAAGATAATTAGTTACAAAATCTGTAAAGTCTAAAACAAAATGTGCTAAATATTATGTGAAATTTTTATTCCAAATAAGCAGATAAATCCACCCAGGATAAGAAAGAGATAAGAGGGAGAGAATTATTTGTTTAAAGTGATATATAAAATTGTAATAAATTCGAAAATATAGGCAAAATGAGTAAATTTATAATTATAGAATAAGTAGAACTTAGATATATTTATAATAATAATAGCCAAAAAAAGTTCAAGAAAAATACATAATGAAATCAATAAAAAAAAGTAATAAAAATATAATGATGGGCTTAGAATAATTAAAAAATAGGTAGTAAGAAGTGCAAAATTATGTACTATCCTAGTTGTATAAAGAATTTTCGAGTTTTAACTTTTTGGCCCCGGACCGCGAACGGCTCGAACTGAAATCACAAAAATTACTCTCACTTCCAGAACATAAATATAACATTGTTAAAGATAATTGTCTACTTCGTTTTATTGTCTTTTTTATATAGAAGACAACCACACCCCCACAAACGATCATGCGGCTCACCTGATGGCAAGTGTCGGCCACCGCCTATTAACAAATACAACACCAGGGTAATTGCAGGCGCGTTGCCGGTTTTTTTAAAAAGGGATAAGCTTGTTTCTTGAAGGTCCCTAAGTTGTATCGGTCCGATAGTAGTGGACCGCCAAACATCCCGATGATGTGGATTTGCGAAATGCGTTGATGAAATTTTGTGGCTGGAATTAATCCGAACAATTCCTCTGAACATTCCTCGTGGTAAACGCGATAGAAAATGCAAAGGGATGCAACATCTCTTCGTCTCGTCTTTCGTCTTCGTCGGTCGTTGACGATTCGAGCGACCTGCGCTGGATGCGGTCAAGTGGAAGGAGCTGGTACTAGGCAGCCCCGGCCCAAGGATGAGAACAGTATTCCATGTTAGGCCGAACCTGCCCCTTGTAAAGTTGCAAGCAGTGTGCCGGCATAAAATACTGTCCCGCTCTGCTGAGCACGCCAAGCGTTTTAGAGGCCAATTCAGCCTTCCCTTCCAAGTGACCACGAAACTGCACGTTATTCGATATGTCAACGCCGAAGATTCCAATACTGGCTGAGGTAACAAGGGGAGTGCTCTGAAATGAGGAGTTACGACAAAGGGGTTCTTTTTAGTGGTAAACGCGTAAACTTGTGTCTTCTAGGCATTGAACTTTAGTCGAGATTTAATCGCCCTAATCTGAGACCTTATCCGGCAAATACTCGACTGCAGACACAAGTTTGTTCCGGTACTCGGCGACGTTTTCTCGAGAAATATAGGCACAGCCGGTGTATAAAGCATCACCAGTGCACGTTACTGGTTTGCAACATATTATTGATAAGCAGAAGGAACAGCGTAGGTGATAGCACGTAGCCTTGTGGAACACCAGCATAAATAGGCTTGTAAATGGAGCATGTACCTTCTACTACGACTTTGTTGCTCCAATCTGCAAGAAAACTGCTGATCCAGTTGCACAAATTCTCTGGAAGCCCATAGGAAGGGAGCTTCGAAAGAAGCGCTTTGTGCCAAACCCGATCGAAAACCTTAGCTGTGTATAAACTAACGGCCAGAGTCTCCCTCTCTGCCTCCGCCGATTTATGAGTAAGGTTAGCCTGAAGATCACCAGCTGAGCAACCCCGACGGAAATCGTACTGCCGGTCACTTTTCAGTAGGTGATCCTCAACCTCATGAGCTGGCAGTTCACAATGGTTTTCATTATTTTGGAGAACAACTTTGATAGGTCTGAGCTGTCGATTTTCGGTTATTTTTTTAGAGATCTGGCACTAAAGCTGTCTTCTTTGAGTTCGGGACTACGCCTAGGGAGAAAGAGTTTTAGAAAAGACCTGTGCCAACTAGGGAGCACACGTATTCAGCACAATGAGAGGAACTCCATCAGGCCTACTCGACTTGACGTCTAGGGAGAGTAGTGCTATGCGCACCGAGCGCTGTGTAAACCGTATCGTACCGACCTGAAGGCGAAATTATACTTCTTTTTAACAGCGCTGGTGAAACCTATTATAGCGCGATGTAATTTTACAGGAGCGACCAAACCAGGCACCACAGATGATAGAATAAAGAGTTCCATTCCCTGAAGTACCACATCAGCGACAGAATCACGTTGGGATCATCCGGCGAGAAGCATACCCTCCCCTGTCCTCAAGGGAAGGATTCAAAAAAAGATCGCATCTTGTCCCAATCGGCCGACCTATAGTGCCAAACATGGCGGCGATCTGCAGACCGTAACCGCGATGACCGTGTGAGTGGCACCATAGTCCGGATCAGACAATGGTCCAATGAGCCAAGGGAGGCGTCGACGGAGACCTGATATCCGTCCGGATGAGAGGTCAGCAGAAGGTCCAACAGGGAAGGTGCAAGATCCTCCACATCTAGAATCCGCGTAGGCGAAATAACCATTTGTGTCGGACCATATGCCAAGGCAAAGTCATAAACAGATCTTCCCGCATGATCGGTTAAACGTGAAGCGAGCCATTCGGCGTGGTGGGCGTTAAAATCGCCAAGGATCACGATCTCTACGGATGGGACCTGTTGTAGCAAGGATTCTGTAGCATTTTGGACGTGGTGGATGAGTACGAGCAGTATTAGTTTTGTGCAGAATTTCGCCCCCCCCCCTTCCCAGGATACGCGAGGCAGCCTGAGCACCCGCGCTAAGGAAGAGTAGGGTAGCTTGGGCGTGGATGCTCAGCCAGGGATTCTCCAATACTAGGAGTGCTGGTACCCTCCTGGGATGGTTTCTTATTTAATTACACTATGAAGTTAGGCCTCTGACCACCTGCACTTACCAGGCGAAGTAAACTTCTACTTCACACTGGTTGTCTGTAAGATCCTGGTACCTCCTTATTTCGAGCCGGTCCACCAGGTCGTCACTCCATCTAGTCTGGTCCACCCGTGCGACAGCAAAAGCTGCCGTGTGGCACTTTCACTGTAATACTGTTACACTGCCTGTATTATTAACTGTAATCTACTTCGTCATTGTTTATTCGTTACACATAATACTTAGTAGTAAGTAGCTTTGCTGTATTATGCCCTACAGTGGGCGACAAGGAGCTGATGATGAAGTAGTTTTGCACCTTTAAAGTATTTAGTTTAGTTTAAATAGGGCCCCAAATTCATATTTGCGCCGGGGCCCTTGGTTACATAGCTACGCCACTGAGTGATCCCATAAGTTTTCCGTTTTCCAATTTTGGTACGGAACATTAAAAATAGTGTAGGTAGCTTTAAAAGACGAAATGGTTATTATTATGTTATTAGCACTTTGTTTAAAATAAGGTAGGTACCCACATTTTTGCAGGTTTATCGTGAATATTATTAATGTTTGGGTAAATTTTAGCTATAAGCTCTTCTGCAGTGAAAACAATTGTACCTAACTCTGTAGAATTCTTAGAGAATTATATTCTTATCCAGTTCCGAGAAATCGCCATTTCCTATTTTAAGCAACAGGTCTGAGAACTGTCCAGCAAAAAAATAACTTAAGATAACAACCATTAAAAAATAACCTAAGATGGACTCTCATATTTTTGGAAAGGCTCAGTTTTGTCACCGAAGGCCACAAATTAGACCGCTTCACGCACGGTTTAACTTCGTCTAAAGGCGTCTCTGGGCACTACTGGTAAAGTCTGCCGGAAATCGCCTGCTAACAATACAGTAACTTCTTTCATTTGGCAATTATTATTCCTAATATCTTGTAAAGATATTGGGAATAGTAGTACTATTTAGGGCTTTGAAACCCACTTTATGAGCCATAGTACTCTCATCCCAAACAATTAATTTCGTTTTGTGGAGTACTTCTGCCATATTACTTTGTTTGGGCATATTGTAGAGTGGGGTTTCGTTTTGTATCAAATCGAGAAGAAGTTTGAACGCGGAGTGTGCAGTTTTACCTCCTTCCAGCAGAGTGGCAGCAATTCCGGACGATGCGACCGCTAAGGCGATATCACGATTGCTTCTCATTTATTGTAGATTTCACCTGCTAGTGTTCATCTATAATGCCAGAAAGCCACTTGTCGTTTGTAGTCTTCTGATAGGCTATCCCTGTATTTTACCCAAAGACTTAGTGCGTCTACAATCTGACAGAATGCCAGCATTATAGAAAAAAGTTCACGCATTTTAAATGGCGACTCGCATAAGGCTGCTTACTCTAGGGCAGAATCCCAATGTTTGTCGTCCTCTAGCAAGCCATGTTTCATGCAAGCTAATTAAAAAGTTGGTTGGAGGACACCGTTGACAGTCTTCAAGTCATCGCAGGATGATGGACCCCTAACCTCGTGCAGAAGTAAGCGGAGATTGTAACACTCTGTGTTATTCGGGTGAACCGTGCACACTCTACACCTAGAGCGTGTTCTTTCATTATTCCTGGTACCCGAATATGGCCAGCCATCTACGGGTTTCGTCTTTTCCTTCACACAAATTTATTTTTTTGCCATACAAAAAATTGAAGGCACTTCCGCATATAGAAGGGTTTTTGCAATCATCTATTTGCCATAAATCAAAAAATGCTAACACTGTCGTTTTTGGTGAGCTATTAACTTTGTCGGCGAGGTTACAAATGTACTTTATCGATTTAACAGAATTGCATAATTCTACAATAATATGTGCCTTAAGACATGGAAGTTTAATAAAAATATCAAAAATAAAGTTATAACTTGCCAACGAGGAATAGAGCGGAGTATGCTAAACATAAACAGCCCTATTAATAAACATAGACTTGAGCAAGATTAACTTTACTCCTAGTTTAAAGTTTAAAATAACTAATTTCAGTATTAATAAACATAGAGTAAGGAGGGAGTAAACTAATCCGAATCTACTCTCTGAATAAAAGTTAATCCTTGGCGTTACATAGTTTAACGACAGACTAAGCATAGACTAGCCGCGTATTTTGACATTTAATAAAACTTTGCGCACGTTGTAGCTACCTAGTAAGTTCTTATTTCGGTAACAACAACCTTAAGATGGATAGAGATTATTTGATTGATGATGTGAAGTGGTTAATCAGATTCCATTGATGAGACGTGTAAAATTTTATAAAATTCGTAAGAATCCACTGGAAGAACTTCAAGAAGCCGAATTTAAAATTAAATACAGATTTTCTCGCAGTACTGCCGTTTTTATTATTGACATGGTGAAAAATGATTTAGCTGGTGATTCAAGAGGTGGATTTATACCACCCTATCTGAAAGTTTTGACTGCTATAAGAACATGGGCCCGTGGAGAGGTATTTATTATGTACCTACCTACTATCAATTTTATAGGTTTTTACCTTCATTTACATTAACATCTTCCATTATCAATAGTTTTTACAATTAAGTGTATAATTATTAGTTATGATTTCTAATTCAATTATGTACTTTTGTTTTCAACAGATACAAGATGATGCAGGAGATCTAAGTGGAATGAGTCAGCCAACAATATCACTTGTATGCAAACAAGTTGCTTTAGCACTAGTAGCACAAAGAGCACAGTGGATTAAAACGCCACAAAGTGATGTGGAGCAGAACCATGTCATTGCAGGTTTTTTATTCAATATGCGCGGATTTAGACAAGTGATAGGGGCTATTGATTGCACACATATTCAAATCCCGAAAGATGGTGGAAATATTGGACAATACTATATAAACAGGAAAGGATACAGTTCAATAAATGTACAAGTAAGTTTTATAGCACCTAGCTAGCCCATCTTTGCCATATAGTTACCTAAAGTTATATCTTAGTCAGAATCAGTACAATCTCCTTAATCTATTATTTCATATTAACGAAGCTATGAGTACTTTGTTCCAGGTTGTGTCAAATGCTAATTTAGAGATCATGGATATAGTGGCACATTGGCGAGGCTGCACACATGACTCAAGAATATTTAACGAAAGTCGCATAAAACAAAGGTTTGAGCAGTCAGAATTTAAAGGCAGGCTTCTCGGAGATTCTGGTTATACTTGTACTCCTTATTTATTCACTCCTATCCTGCGTCCCAATACACAAAAGGAAGAAATTTACAACCGATCGCACAATCAGGACCCGAAACACTGTAGAACAATGCTTTGGAGTGTGGAAGCAAAGGTTTCGGTGTTTACTGCGAGGACTTAATTCTAAATTAGAGCGTACAAAATTATATATTGTTGCATTGGCAATACTGCACAACATTGCAATGCACAAGCAAGATCTGCTTGAGGATGTAGTAGAAGGAGATGATGGAAATGTTCCAGTCACACAATTGGTAAATAACTCCCTAAGAGGAAATTCAGTACGGGCAGCATTTATTAATGAAAATTTTTAAAATAAATATACAATATTTACATCTATAAAAGATTTTATTTATCCTTAAAAAATAAAACTAAAATGTTATTTTATTAATTTATAATCTAACAAAGACTTGTTCAGACATTCAGCTATTTTAAATAATATATACAATATTGAAAACTATAATAAAAAAAAATTGTAACTTAATTATTATACAGTTCTACTCTCAAATAATTTTGACACTGTAGGAAATCAGGCTGTGAATGTGGCGGAGCGGAGATATTCATTAAAAAATCTTAACAGATCTCTTCAGCACTCAAGTCTTTATATTACATAGCTTCATATTGACTTGAAATGTGCTGTACCCCGCATCTTTCCCTGAAACACTATCATTTACGGCCTAAATAAAAGCACTTTACTCTATAAATGAAATATTATCACATGACTTCCCTGGATTTATTCCATATTGATAAAAATTGTATGTTGTCATTATGCTTTCACAGTTGACAATGACGCAGCAGAAAAAAATTCCTTTATTAATGAGTATTATGTCTGAAATCAAAAAATAATAATTATTATAATTGTCTTATATATTTACTGATCTTTTTGTTGAAATTTGTAAGCCATAATTGGCCTCTAATTAACAAAATAAAATAAGTTAAATATACGTAGCTTTTGACAGTGAAAAATTTTGACCATTTTTTTTTTGCTTTATATTAATTTTGCTCTTCGCACTTTTCTTAATTCTAAAATTTCTTTCGAGTATTGCACATTTTAGTTGTTCTTTATGTATTTCCATTTTAATTGCATGTTCCTCTTCAGCCATTTCCAAACGTCTGTTCTTCCTCTTTCAACATTTTGCTATGGCTTATCATGTTGTTTACATAGTCATCATGGTTCTGTAAACGAAAACCAGTTTTATTAAAAAATATTAGTTGATAATCATAATCTTTATTGCATTGATTGATAAACAGAGCAAATTTAACAAAACTTGCAGTATAAATATTATTACCTTTTTAGTATTTGAGATTAGTTTTCGTTTGGGCACCTGTAAAAATAAGAATTAGGTTTGTAAGAAAGTATTTAAGGATTTTGCACTGGTAAATTAATAATCATTCAAGCACTGAGAAATAACAATTTAAACTCTATCGTTATAAAACCCAATATTGGGTAAAAGTGCCTCTCAATTAATTAAACACCTTCTTTGGTGAAAACATGCCCATATTTTTGTTAATTGGAGTGGCCACAATTGCATCAGCTTGAGATACCTGTGAGATATTACAAAAATTTAAAGTACACCATATATTTCATACTATGTACCTAGCAGCTATAATATTATTGTTGTAAGCTCACCACTGATGAAGTAAATTTCTTGGCATTCTCTTGTGCATCAACATCTTCAATAGTTTCTATAATGATATCCTAAAAAATGTAAAAAAGAGCATTTAATATTTTAGTATTGTTTTTCATTATTTATTTTTAGCTTTCTGCTATATAATCTCATAAATCAATAGCTATTGTGACTTACAGCTATCTGCTGATTTTCTGGGTTAATATTCTCATTCACACATTGTATATCCAAAGCTTTATATGTCATTGGTTTTGCATCCTGAAATAACAAGTAAAAGTAATAACACACTAAAGATAATTTTGTATGTCATCAATGTTATTCATTATTACTGCCTGACATTTTTGACCAACTAACCTGTAATGTGACGTCACATGTCTCATTGCTAGTTGCCAATATAACTTTATTTGATGATGAACTTTGGATCTATTGAAAACAGAATAACAATTATTGCTTACATAATTAAATAGAATACGAATGATTGATGAATGAATGAATTGAGTAATTAGTCTTCTAAAATGTTATGAACGTACTGCTATAATGAAAGCAGTATAGCAGTACGTAGGTATACATTTGCTAAGAAACTAAAGAATAAAAAATGTACTCACAATCCCATCTGAATCATATATATTATGATCCCTCAACAGCTCTGCTGGATTCAACAAATCTTTAATTTCTATTACTCCATCATTAGGAGTTGCTGGTCTTGCTCCACCACCTGTTTTATTCAATTCTTTTTTGTAGGTGCTGTATTTCTTCCGAGCATTTACCTTCATCGTTTTCCACTGTATTTTCAGCTGACTTAATTGTCGATGTCTGCTATTTAACTCATTAAACCTGTAAGTACAGAAGAAGATTTAAAACGTATAGTTTATTTTTTATTTTTGCATTTTTGGTTGTTGGGTTAAATTTATGACATCTGTATTTGAACCTACTTTTCAAATACTTGTCAATTTTATGCTTAAATTGAATAAAAGATTTGGGACAAATTTAGCAGAAATATAGATCATACTCTGGAAAAATAAACCGGGCACCTAAAAGTCCTAAACTAGGTAGATCATAAAATCAGAAAACCAATAATCATCTTACTTTTTGTGAACCTCTTCCCACGCTTTAGTTTTTATCTTGATTGTATTTGTATCTAGGGATTTATTTTCAATAATGTCCGCATATTCTTTGAGCACAAACCGAAATAAAAGCTGAAACAGTAAAAGATATCAATAAAGACCACGGTACAACGATTCATTAATAATAAATTAATAAAACTATTGACTTAAATTACCTTTTCTTCTTCATCCCAATTTTGAGAGCGATTGCGTTTTTGATCCATTTTAAGGCGTGATTAAAAGATTTAATTTAGAACTTAGTTTTTCCACCGAGTCCGAAAACAAGACGAGGAACAACACGTATAAACTATTTTTCAGCTCTTGTCAAGTTGTCAAACTCAAAATATTGCCTGTCACTGTCATTAATGTCATCATCAAGCGTTGAGTTCATTCAACAATCATTCACTTACTCACTCATTTTACTTTTAAAATAAGTGGGTTGCCATAGCGCACGCGTTAATCTCGGCGTAAGGAATGTATTGTTAGTCCGAGGTTACTACATGTTTATTAATAACATTGTAATAAAGAAGTTAATACTCAGTTACTCTGAGATTAACTAGTCCAAGTGTAACTTCGAATTAAGCTTGGAATAAGCAATTTTTATTAATAAGGCAGAAAAAGAATAAATAAAATAAGGCATACAAAAATACGCAACATCACAAAAGCAACAGACGCCTTATCACAAGCTCTCACATTAAAATGGAAGTGGGCGGGACACATAGCACGCCTGCAAGATCAAAGGTGGACAAAAAGAGTGACAGAATGGAGGGGGCCAGTGGGCAAAAGAAAAAAAAGGAGACCTCGCAACAGATGGGAGGATGAAATTAAACGCATAGCGGGTCCAAACTGGATACAAACAGCGCAATCCAGAGAAAACTGGCTCAATTTGGAGGAGGCCTTTACCTGCAGAGGGGTTCTTACAGAATAATCCACTATAATACTAACATATCAAAAATTCTTTTTATAATTTTTTTTTTAATAATAACAAAACTAATTAACTTTGTAACTTTGTAAATTAACATTTCTGGAAGAAATAAAAGGCTTTTTATTTATTTTATTTTTATTGTTATTTATTATGTGCCGTAAATGTCCGTGATAGAACCTTATTATAGGGGACCACCCACCTATTGTCTACTTCAATGTCTTTTAATTTAAGTAATATACCAGTGGTTAAAAGAATTCCTAGAGGTGCGAGGATGCAGCTTGCTAAAACATTGTCATGCACTATTCAAAATTGTTTCACTAATAGTGAAAAGAGTTGGCAAAAATTATTTACTTTCGCGTTTTCCCATTTTCATTTTTTTTTTTCATTTCAAAGAGACATCTTTTCAAAATTTAGATTACCCAATTAATACTCATTTATCTCGACCACGTCCTAAATTTGATTTAAAAAACGTAGTTGAGTCGAAAGTAATGGATTTTATTCTCAGACGACATCCTGGCTTTTTCTTTGAAAACTGTCTTACTATCCATTTTAAATTTTATTTATATTACTGGTGCTCCTCCTGCTGAATGGAAATCCCAAATCATTTTGCCCATTCTCAAACCAGGTAAGTCTAGCAGTGACCCTTCCAGTTACCGACCTATTGCCCTTTCATGTACTTTGGCAAAAATCTTGGAACATCTAATAAAAAATCGCTTGGAATGGGTTTTTGCAAAGGAATAATGTCTTACCTAAAAGCCAATTCGGTTTCCGAAAAGCTTAAGTACCATGGATAGCCTTAGTACTTTGGTCACAGAAATTCATATTGCTTTTTCAAAACATGAATTTCTCATAGGAGTTTTCTTGGATATTTCGTCTGCATATGATAATGTGCTTCTTCCTGTGCTCAGGCAGAAAATGCTTAATCTGAACATTCCAGTGGGGAAAGTCAATTATGTCTCTAACTTTCTCTCTTCTAGATCCATATCTATAAATGTTCAAAATTTCCTGCTTCCTCCAAAAACTACATGGAAAGGACTTCCACAAGGCTCAGTGCTTAGTTCTCTCTTTTATTCTATATATACACATAATTTAGAACTTTCAGTAAATTATTTTTGTAATGTCCTTCAATATGCAGACGATTTAGCTCTATACATCTCTTTAGACAACTTCACAGTGGCATGTTCCCGTCTAAACTCATCCATGAACTATTTACAAGAATGGTTAACTAATCATGGCCTCTCCTTATATGCGGCCAAAAGCAGTGTGGTGATCTTTTCCCGTCAAAGGGGAGTTCCCGATATATCTGTTGTATATGATAATCGACCTATTCCAGTTAGACTTAGAGGCAATGTTAAATTTTTGGGAGTTATCCTCGATTCGAAATTGGCCTTCGTATATCACATTGAATATATATCACAAAAATGCGAAAAAAATATAAATATTCTTGGGTCTTTGTCTGGTGTTTGGTGGGGGTCCCATCCTTTTTCTCAGAAATTACTGTACAATGCTCTAATACGAAGCCATCTTGACTATGGATGTTTTCTCTTGGAGCCCTGCAATAAATCATCCCTGAGAGTAATAGACAAAATTCAATCGAAATGCCTTCGCATTATTACTGGGACAATGAAATCCTCACCAATAAATGTTCTTCAGGTTGAGTGCGTAGATCCTCCTTTAAGATTGAGAAGGCAATACCTTTCATAAAGATTCTTATTTAAGATCTGCCAGCTTTCAAATCATCCCCTAATTCCTAAATTGCATCTTCTTTCAGTGTATATCTCATCTGGCCGTTTCTGAATCCATAAGGATTCTCCCTGCTTGTTCAAGTTTTGTAATTTTTCTTCAGCTTCCTTACCCAACCTTTTAATGTGAAATAAATCCACTCTTTGATGTTCCTTATGAGCCAATTGTTTACCAACCTGACATCCATCTAGATCTAGGTATAGAAAAGGATTCTCCAATGGCAAATTTAAAATTAAAAGAAATTATACAAAAAAACCTTTAAAGATTGGCTTGTCATGTACACAGACGCTTCCAAACAGTCTGATGAAGACTATACTGCTGTTTGGATTTCTAAGTTCAAAATCATTCTTAACTTTAAATGCCCCTCACTATCCTCCACTTTTACAGGTGAAGCAACTGCAATCAGTGAAGCTTTGTTATATGTCGAGTCACATAATCTTAATAAAACAGTTATTTTCACAGATTCAAAAAGCTGCTTGTTAGCTATTTTGTCCAATCAATTCCATAACAAACATAAATTCCTACTAATTCTCAAAATAAAAAATACCCTATTCAGATGCCATCTTAAAGGAATCCATGTTTCAGTAGCCTGGATCCTTGGCCACAGTGGTATCTATGGAAACGAAACAGCTGATGTACTCGCTAAAAATGCAATTGCTAATAGCATTCTACAAAATTTAATTTACTCACATGACCTAATTTTGCTAGCTAAAAGGAAACTGAATGAAAATTGGAATAAATTGTGGGAAGTATCCAAAAATGTTAAGGGTAAGCACTATGCTGCCATCCAAGAGGTTATTTATTCCTCCCAAGCCTTGGTTTTTTAAATTTAACAAAGCAAATAAACATGCACCTTCAATCATCTGTAGATTGAGAATTGGACATGCTTGGACACATGTACATCTGGCAAAAATCTGAGTTAGGGATAGCTCATTGTGTGAATGTGGCTTAGATGAAGGTTCCACAAACCATATTTTTTTCAACTGTCCCAAACTATCCTCATCCCTTTATGATTACCTTGCTCCTTATATTCCTCGACCTATAGATTTTAATTCTCTTTTAACATATACAAGTACTCCTTTTGTGTATATTTTATGTGATTTTATTAATACTAATAACATGAAACTTTAAATCCTTGTCACTTTTAACATACTAATAAGATTCTAACACATGTGTTTGTCATTTGTTCTAGGTAATTCAACAGATAGATTTGTCAAAATTCGAGGAGGAAAACTAAATCCTTGTATTATCACACTCTTATTTTAATTAAACTCATAAGCTTTCATCTTCCACTCAATACGTCATTGGCGAATTTTACCAAACCGACACAAAAAGGAAAAGAAAGAAAGAAAAGATAGCTGCATGTTTACGATGATTAGAAGGTTCATTTTGATTATATTTTTTTTCTTGCTTCTTGAAGTTGCAATTTTCTGACCACATTGCTAGCCCTGCGTTTCATTGCCTTATTTTTGTGACTTATTTGTCAAACTAATTTCATTTTGGACTGACTCTTGGGTAGTGAATGTTGGAGATTCTATGCAATTATTCGTGGACAAAGAAGAAATTAAACCTGACTCACATTCAGATTCAATAATTGTATAAGTAGACGAATGAAAGTCTTGCACAACATTTTCATTGTGGCATGTTTAAGGCATTGCATTATAAAAAAAGTACTCTGTGCATTGCATTATCCACCAAACGAGTTATTATTAACCGCGAAGGTAAGTGATTTTTATCGAAAATTGGTCGCAATTTTTTGAGCGTTTCCGCAATAGAAGATTGATTTGAGTAGAATGTTTTGATAATTAAAACAAGTTTCTCAAGCGAAAAACGCTCCATATCGAATTTACCTTATCTACACAACATAATTGTTACTGAACAACTGTCAAATTTGCCGCTAAAACAAAATGGCGGCAAAAAGTTTTATACTCTACGTTGGCCACCCTGTACTATTGTCACGAAGATTACAAAAACCATGTTCGACTTAGTAACACTGGCACGCAATTCCCCTCTTCCAGTTCCTGCTATTTCTGAACCACGGGCAGAATCACGCACGATACATAATTATGCATGTAGCTCGTTTTCACTAATATCTGGCATACCTTTGTGGTAAGAGGGCTTTATGCACAGAACGCAGCAACTGTATCTACTTTAACTTCGTTGGGTACAATACTATTGTGCTTATTTTCACGCTACGATTCATGCACGAGTCAGCAGCCAGCGCACCATAGTGACCGATTTTGTTCTGCTTTGAATGTTTTATAGAGTGGTGGTCATAATATACATATTTCATTTACACTTTTTTGGCAGAAGACCCCATCCCATAGCAATTATAATTACATCTAATTTTTATGTAAATAAAAAGCAATATTTTGTAAATATAAAAATGTATTATGTTGCAATAATCAACAAATAACAGATTCTTACATAGTTTTGCAAGTAGCAGGCACTGTATAACACATTTCTCACTAAATTCAGTATCACACAAAATTATCAATAATTATTATTTTACATTTTATAGGAAAATCATGGTTTAAAAATTTTGCTTCAAAACCTAAGTACAATTATTAAGTAACTCTGTTTAAGTAAAAATCATTGGTTTTTCATTATCACCGAAAATTTTTTTTGCATTTAAAAAAATCAAACCAGCTTATAATTAAGTACACAAAAAGTTTAGCACCGCTAAAACTAATAATAAATTAGACAAAAGATACACACAATACAAGATTCATGTTATTCTTGGAGCAGACTAAATCGTGCAAAAATATTGCGAGATTATGTAAAATTGATTAAATTATAATATTGTACATACAATTATTTAATATTCGAGCTTATTGTTTTTCAATTTCAAGTATTCGAATACAATAATTATTCACTAGGATATTTTTCGTAATTAGATTATTTTATAGGTAACCACGTACAAATTATGGCGTTTGTTAACCAGTATCAATAATTACAATTACTTTCTATTCTTAAAAATATTTCGACTCGTACATAGTAACTAATACCGAATAATTTAAAATGATATTTTGTTGATTTTAAGTAGATAACAATAAACGTTTTCTAATTAGTCAATAACTTTCCTATATAATGGCAGGCATGAATAGAGTTAGTTTATATTGAAGTCATTTAAATTTTGTGGTTGAAAACAACAAAACAGGGCAAGCGTTTAGCGCATTCGAAGCTCTAAATTCTACCTAGTTCTGTATGTAAAAATTGCTTCTAGCTTTTATTATTCTGAAGACAAAGGTTATCTTTCATATTTACAAAGAACAAAGTGAATTACTTAAAAAATGGCAAGTACAGAGTTTATTGTATTGAATATTACGGATCTCATATTTTCAATAAATAAGTACTGAAAACTCGTAGGAACATGTTACAAAAATGAATTACATTTAAGATGTTCTTATCATAAAATTTTAATGTTCTTAAAATAAAAGAAGAGATAGAAACGATTGAACGGATTGTAAAAAATATTCTTAAAATTTAATTTTCTTGTGCTACCATCAAATGTAATTCAATATTGTTTTATGTTTTAATCTAAGTGAATGAAATAGTCAATCTTTACTATTTTTATTCGTAAATTGCCTTGAAACTACGAAAACGTTGACGCTATGTCCTTTGCCCAAAATATGTTGTCCAAGTTACACTCTTACAAATATTGGAATCAGTGAAAACACTTTCATTCTGACTTCTTAAACTTAAAATTGTCATCGACCTTTTCAGACCTTCAGAATCACCTATAGGAACACTTAAAATGTGTTAATATTATTTAAAATCATCCAACGATCAGTCTGTGGTGTCTGTTTTCCACTGATACTTTTGTTCGTATGCCTGAAACAAAGAGATTTCAAAAATATTATTTCAATTAAACTAATAGGCCAGCAAACATTCCATCATCCACAGCGCGCGGCAACTTACTCGTAGGTTGCGAGCACGACGCAGGATTGGTAGTCGTAGCAGTCGTCTCGGAAATCGGAACGCGCACTTTGATTTTAGTAATTTTATTTTCGATTCGTCAGTATTACTTATTCCTACTTTACTACACAAGAGATCTTGTTAAGAGGCCTTTAAGTTCTCCATATCAGCTGGCAACTGCATTTTTAACTAATTTAGAAGAGCTCATAAAAAAAACCCAGCTAATACAATATGCTAATGAATTATCGCTGCTAAAAAACTACTTTCGGTACCAGTACCTACTATAATTACTTGATAATATAAATAAAAACTTCCTAACACTAAAATTTTATAATAGCTACTTACTTTAGAGGCGGTAAAAATATAATTGTAAACATAATGTAAGTCTAATAATTTGGTTGATACTTTACATTGCGAGCAACCGTAAAACTCAAGCTGTGACTCAGGAAAGTTCTAAACAAAATTCACAATACAGCAAACGAAGGAATTAAAACACTAGAGCATGACGATAAGGTGCGATTGAGAATCCACGTGGTGTCTACCTAATTTTGTAGGCTACTAAAATATTTCATCGATTTCAAGTGAGTGAAACTTCTGTACGTTAATACTATTACTAATTCTGTGGTGTCTCACTAGGCTTTGCAGGTGCCTCTACATACGTTGAGTTTTGAGAGTTATTACTAATGTAATTAAATAAATAAAACGCGATATAACCTGTTGTGCGACTCTGGCGAGCGTCTCAGCCATGACGCGGCCGGTCTGGTCCACCATGGACCGCAGGAAGCCGTCGCTTTTCTGCAGCAGAACGTGCGGGTGATCGAATTCCACCATTTGTCCCGCATCCATTACCAACACCTGGTATTAAAATACCATTAACAAAACTACTACTACTTGTACTAGTGCAAAATAAAACATAAATTGTCCAATTGTCTTCAAAAATCATGACATCTATTGACAATGTTGCATCCACTCAGTCTCTTATTACAGTTAGATTATGATGCATTTAAGTTAACTGTGTCTACTGCAACCAAACATTTTCTGTTTTATATATATACACAGGCCTTCTCTCATCTCAATCAGTACTTAAAATTGCAATTAACAATTTCATTGGTGCCGGCGGGGATCGAACCCGGGTTGCTCGCGTACTGTGTAATTTACAGCGCTTACCCCTGAGCTACCACGACTGTTATTATATACCATACTAAATGTTGGTATGGTCTTAATCAACCACGAGTACAGTCTAATACAGCAACCATTTCACTATTTATTTTCATACGAAATTATTTATAAATTTCTTGTTGTATTTCAGCATACTATATAAATAGAGATATTTGATTCAAAACAACAAATCATGTACACTATACCTTATCTGAATCCATAACAGTGTGAAGCCGATGCGCGATGGTAAGGACTGTACAATCAGCAAATTTGTTCCTTATTGTTGTCTGGATTAATGTGTCAGTCCTGAAAATATTTAAAATTTTAGACGATTATTCACTAGGAGACCGATATTCCGTTATTCATAAACAAGTTCAACAGGATTCAAAGTTATTTAGGGTAAGTAGGGTTACGGCTTTTATTTAATTTATGGTCATAGCCTATTATTAAATATTTTTCATGTGGTAACACTGAAAATCTCGGTCAGTAAATTACGGATTATATTATATATACTAGCAGCCCACTATTTTGTAAGCGTCCATAGAAAATAGTGGGCTGCTAGATTGGACCTTAAAAAATTAAATTCCGAAGGGTACAATTGCAATTCCATACAGAAGTACCGCAGTCGGGCATATACAGTAGGTTTTTTTTCAAAATCTGTCATAGGTATAACCATATGCTTGTCTCTAGTTACTTACTAAATGAAAATAAATACTTTTGCAGCAAGGAACTAATAAATATAGTTGACAGGTTCTATCATGGCAAGTCATGACTACAGCCAGTCAAGTCAGTATTGTATTCGAAAGGCCCAATTGATCAATTACTCAATGTAGTTGTCGGTGTTTGACGCCTTAATGCGATTTTTATTGGAAATTCTTATGAAAGCATCAGACCATAGAAGAAAGAAGACGGAGCGCTGCGTACATTTAAGTGACGCCGAATTGAAGCCAAAATCATGCTTAACTTATTATAAGAATACGCAATCACGCACACATACGCGTTTAAAATAATTTGCAAACATCATGATTTTAGATGCATATGTGGGCACCCCGCAGTGGAATTTTGCGTGAGTGCGTGTTGAGAAGTTGAGCATGATTTCGGCGTCACTTAAAATGTACGCACGTAACTTAAAATATTTAACTTAAAATATACGTATGCACGTTGTTGTAATGAAGCCGCGTATCGATTACGCGCTCCTGGCGCGCGCGCCATGAATGACCGCGCCAACCAGTCCGCTCCGTGGAACTCGCTCCAAATGTTCCAAGTGTACTAACTAAGTAAGCACGCCTGGCGCGCGCGGCAGCCGTTCCAATGTTTGACCGTTCAACATGGATGTTGGTCGTGTACGAGCAGCTGCCGCTTTCATAGTTCCATGCATCTTCTCTGAGTGCTTTATTATGATAAAAACGACTTTTGCTATTCCACAGCAGATCTTTTAAACTATATAATTGTATTAATTTACGGCAACTTTGGTTATCGATAGCTCGTAACGCAACGAACACACGAACGATGAAAACAAACGTCCCAACTGGAGCGCGCGCCAAAATTTAAACTACTTTGATACGCGGTAAAAAACCGACACCAGATGGAGCCGCCCGCTCCACGTTTGGGCGCACCAACGAACAATTTGGCGCGCGTTCCAAGGCGGTATCCATTTCGCGCGGCTGGAGCGCGCGCCTATGTTCGACCTCTTGGAGCGCATAATCGATGCGCGGCTTGAGTTGAAAACATAGAACCTAAGGATTTTCACCACTTATTAAAATCTTTAGGTTCTATGAACTTTTCTGTTTAAGAATCTGTCTAGGTATGACCACTCTCTCACCTATTCTGCCGCCAGTAGCAGTTCTTGCACTGCTTTATTTCGGCCTGAAGGTTATTAGAGAGTCAGTATAATTATAGGCTATGAAGCATTTAATCTTTGTCCTCAAGAGGTGATAGCGCAACCTTTTTTGTTCGAAGTTGGATGCAGGTGTTCACGGACCGCAGTAGCCACTTACCATCAGGCGGACAGTAAGTCCGTTTGTCACTATAGTTTTTAAACGATTTCATTTTAGTATAATTAAGGGGCTTCAATTTTTTTATATACTATGGCTCAGCATCGACTTCTGAATGTGAAATTATTTTTAAAGCTTGACGAAAAAGAGGGGTGTTATGTGTTTAACGTGTGTATTTGTGTATCTGTCTGTGGCATAATAGTTCCTGAACGGATGAACCGATTTTGATTAAGTTTATTTATTTTGAAAGGTATCTTAATCCAGAGTTTTCTTGGTTGTTTTTAGAAAATCAGTTCAGCCGTTTGCAGATCATCAACTCTTCTTGTTTCGGGGGTTTGAAATTTTTTAATTTAAGTAATATTCTTTTAAGTTTTTTTGAAATCCGTTTTTACTTTTTGTTAAAAGTTATTTTATAAAAAAAAAACTACAACTCGATTGAGGGTAGGATTGTTTTTGCGTAACGGCGTGCAATTGTGTAAGAAAATAGTGTGCGTGACTGACTGCGGGTCGACGTTGGCGGTGGCCTCGTCGAGCACGAGCAGGCGGTTGCGGCGCACGATGGCGCGCGCCAGGCACACGAGCTGGCGCTGCCCCACCGAGAAGTTGCCGCCGCCCTCCGACATGCGCGAGTTCAGCCCCGCCGCCAGCTCCATCACCGCCTCCTTCAGCTCCACCTGCCGACCAACCGACCATCACACACACCGCTCACGACGATGTACGACTATACAGAGGCGTAGCGTGAACTAATATAGACGTGGGCGAAGTCGCATCAGCGAGGCCCCTTTTCTTTCGTTCCCAAGATCTACCCAATAGACCTATCCTACCATACATGCTTTGACACGACATATCTAGTCATAGCTATAAATTCCTGACAAATCTCGTATTCCCTCAATCTAACGGTCGCGATATTTGGAGGTAGTAACAATGGCCCCTCAGTCGCACATAAGAGAGGCTTCTTGCGAGGCCCCAAGCAAACACGCTTTTAAATTTGTGATGTTCTTTTTCGAGCGTAAAAGTTATCAAAGTAATTAGTTATTTGTGGGAAAGTCTGGAGCATCGCATTTAAGGGGCCTCGCGAGGCCCCTTTAAATGCGAGGCAGTGGGCGAGAGCTGACTTCGCCCACGCCAAGCTACGCCACTGCGACTATAATATGTATGATTGGGCATTTCGTGAAACATCGCCTTTTCATGATTTGGACAATCAATTACCCGCCAGATCACCATGTGCCTAATTTACTATTTGTAGATATTCCCAGGTAAACAATTCGTCTATGTCGCAGTCCAATTAATAGAATTCGTTAGATCGTAATCGGGTTGCCAACCCGCTCGCCAAGCGTGGCAACTATGGCAATATACCCCCCATGAGCGACAACACAAATAAACGGCCCCCAGTCCCCGGCGGCCCCGCTACTCCTGGCTACGGTGGCGACCATGGTAACGGCGGAGCAGGGGGTGCTAAGAATCTCCGGTGGAGGTTCGGTTGCCACGTACGACGACTCGACCTGACAACATATAACGCACGCACCCTGAGGACTGACGAGAAGATCCTGGAGCTGGAAGAAGAGATAGATAAGTTACGCTGGAATATAATAGGACTATCCGAGGTCTGAAGAGAGGGGGAGGACACGGTAATCCTCGAATCCGGCAACTTATTCTATCACCGGGAGGGCGACCATCTGTCCCAAGGAGGTGTCGGATTTATCGTCCACAAGTCTCTCGTTAACAACGTTGTAAAGATCGAGACGAGGGTTGCGTACCTTATACTCAGAATCACCAAACGGTATTCGCTGAAGGTCATACAGGTTTACGCACCAACCTCGGCACACCCCGATGAGGAGGTGGAGGAAATGTATGAGGATATCTCTAGAGCCATGCATTCCTCCAAAACCCACTATACGGTGTTAATGGGAGACTTCAACGCAAAACTAGGCACAAGAGAGAGCGGTGAGCTGAAAGTAGGGAAATTCGGAATAGGGCAACGAAACCGGCCAGCAGCCGGCCGACTTTATGGAGAAAGAGGGACTCTTTATGATGAACTCTTCGTCGAGCCCCGACGGTTCGACAAAAAATGAGATTGACTTCATTATGACGACCAGACGACAACTGTTCAGTGATGTCTCAGGGTGAAAACTGGCAGCGATCACCGAATGGTGAGAGGCACACTGAACTTAAACATTAAGTTGAAGAGGTCACGTCTAATGAAGTCAACGCTCCGTCCCCCTCGTGCTCTAATCCAAAGTCCCGAAAACTTTCAGCTCGAGTTACAAAATCGTTTTTAGTGCCTAGAAGTTTGCAATGAAGTGGACGATATGAATGACAAGCTTGTGGAAACTGTCCATGCGGTCGGAGCTAAGTTCTGTAAGACCCGTCGCAGAAGAACGCAAAAACTCTCCGATCACACTCTTAATCTCATGGTTGTTAGACGGGAGATGAAGCTGCAGTCTTCAGCAGATTTGACAGCATACAGGCAACTGAACAGACAGATCTCCAAATGCATGCGGCGGGACTTGCGCAACTTCAATACAGCTTGTATTGAAGAAGCGATCGAGCGGAACCAGGGCTCCAAAGTCTTTGCCAGAGATCTGTCTGCCAGAAAGAGCCAACTGTCGAAGCTGAAGACCGATTGTGGCAGCATCGTTTCCGGGACACCTGAGATTTTGAGTGAGATTGAGAGGTTCTATGGGCAGCTGTACACGTCATCGTTGGAGCCACACGCAAGTGTGAGTAACGATCCAAGAGCAAGTCTTATCCGACACTATTCCGATGATATCCCGGACGTCAGTCTGAGCGAGATTAGAATGGCTCTCCAGCAACTTAAAAATGGCAAGGCCTCAGACGAGGATGGAATTACAGCGGAGCTTCTGAAAGCGGGTGGAAAACCGGTACTTGAAGTCCTTCAGAAACTCTTTAATTCCGTCCTCCATGGTGGCATTACACCGGAGGCGTGGAGCAGAAGTGCGGTGGTCTTGTTCTTCAAGAACTACAGACCGATTTCCCTTCTGAGCCGCGTCTACGTGCTGTTTTCGAGAGTCATTACGAATCGTCTCGCATGCAGACTCGACGACTTCCAGCCTCCCGAACAAGCCGGTTTCCGAAAAGGCTTTAGCACCATAGACCACATATATACCCTTCGGCAAATTGTACAGAAGACCGACGAGTACAATCTGCCACTTTGCCTTGCGTATGTGGACTATGAGAAAGCCTTTGATTCCGTCGAAATTTGGGCGGTGCTGCAATCCCTTCAGCGGTGCCAAGTGGACTGTCGGTATATCGAGGTGCTGAAGTGTTTGTACAGTAGGGCTACGATGGCTATCCGAGTACAGAACCAGAGTACGAAACCGAGGTGCGAAAACGAGGTGTAAGACAGGGTGACGTAATATCCCCGAAACTCTTCACCGCTGCATTGGAAGACGTTTTCAAGCTACTGGACTGGAAAGGATACGGTATTAACATCAATGGCGAGTACATCACACACCTTCGATTTGCCGACGATATAGTCCTTATGGCAGAATCGGGGGAGGACCTAAGCACTGTGCTCAATGACCTCAACAGTGTCTCCCAACGGATAGGTCTTAAGATAAACATGGACAAAACGAAGATCATGTATAACGTCCATGTCACACCTATGCCGGTAGTTGTTGGGAGCACTAAGCTAAGAAGTTGTTGACGAGTATGTTTCCCTGGGACAAATAGTCCGACTAGGTAAGTCAGACTTCGACCGAGAGGTCAATCGACGGATTCAACTCGGCTGGGCAGCGTTCGGGAGATTACGACCCATCTTCTCGTCAGGCATACCTCAAAACCTCAAAACTAAATTGTACAACCAGTGCGTGTTGCCAGTGATGACATATGGAACTGAGACGTGGTCCTTCACTGCTGGCCGTATGAGGAAGCTCAAGGTCGCTCAGCGAGCTATGGAGAGGGCTATGCTCGGGGTTTCTCTGCGTGATAAACTTAGAAATGAGGATATCCGCAGTAGAACCAGAGTAACCGACATAGCCCAAAGGATTAGTAAGCTGAAGTGACAATGGGCCGGCCATATAGCTCGAAGAACCGACAATCGATGGGGAAGAAAGGTTCTCAAGTGGCAGCCTCGTACCGGCATGCAAGGTGTAGGGCGTTCCCCCACTAGATGGAGTGACGACGTGGTAAGACATGCAGAAAGTCAATGGATGCAGGTGGCTCGGGACCGTGCTTTGCGGCATTCCTTGAGGGAGGCCTATGTTCAGCAATGGACTCGTGAAGGGCTGTAATGATGATGATGGTGAGTGCAGGTGGCCGGAGGCCCAACTTCATCAACAAGGTATCTATACACTATACACTAGAACACTCCTTTGTGCCCCGGATTGGAGTTTGCGTATACGTGAGAGAGGACATCTGTTTTCGACGCCTCGGCAGTCTTGAAGGTACGGACCTGTCCATGCTATGGCTGCGCGACCATCCTCGCATCTACGGGTGCCTCTATAGGTCCCATAGTGGTAATGCCGAACCAGACCGACTCATCGACCACGTCCAAACGGCTACAGATTCCTTGTTACAGCAGATCCCATCCGCAGAGATCGTGATCCTTTTTTAATTTAATGCCCACCACGCCGAATGGCTCGGTTCACGTTCAACCGATCATGCGGGGAGATCTGTTTATGACTTTGCTTCGGCATATGGTCTTACAAAGCTGGTTACTTCGCCTACGCGGATTCCAGATGTGGAGGATCATGCACCCTGTTGGACCTTCTGCTGACAGGTTTCCGTCGACGCTCCTTTAGGCGAGTGTGGTGCCACTCACACTAATGTCGCGGTTGCATTCTGCAGGCTGCCGCCGTGTTTGGCACTATAGGTCGGCCGATTGGGATAGGATGCGGTCTTTTTCTGCATCCTAACCTTGGGGCGGGTTTGCTTCTCGCGGAAAGATCCCAGCGTTGTTGCTGATTCTGTTGCTGATGTGGTACTTCAGGGTATGGAACTTTTTATTCCATCCTCTGTGGTGCCCATCGGAGGCAAATCCCAGCCATGGTTTGGTCGCTCCTGTAAAATAGCATCACGCTATAAGCAGGAGTGCTACCGGGCCGGGGCTGACGCATCAACGTCTCGGGATGTAAACACCTGTGCTCTTAAAAATAAGTATAATTCCGCCTCCAGGCCCTTCAAAAGAGTCATTGCCAAGGCAAGGTCTGAGCACATCGGCAGAATTGGCGAGAAGCTAGTTCACCTTCCTTCGGGAACCCGTGCATTCTGGTCTCTCGCCAAGGCTAAGGGAACTTCTTTCAGCCATCTCTGCACAGAGAGGACAACTCACTGGCCCATGCCGCAAAGGAGAAAGCCGATCTGTTAGGCTCTCTCTTTGCGTCTAACTCGACTCTAGATGACGGGGGGAACACACCGCCGACTGTCCCGCGGTGTGAGTGCTCCATGCCGGATGTGCGGTTTATACAGCGCTCGGTTCGGAAAGCACTCCTCTTCCTGGACGTCAGCAAGTCGAGTGGGCCTGATGGAGTCCCTCCCATTGGGCTGAAGACGTGTGCTCCGGAGTTGGCACCGGTTTTAACGCGTCTTTTCCGGTACTCCTACTCCCAAGGCGTAGTCCCGAATTCATGGAAGACAGCTTTGGTCCACCCGATCCCTAAAAAAGGCGACCGCTCAGACACATCCAACTACAGGCCTATCGCCATCACTTCCTTGTTCTCCAAAATAATAGAGTCTGTTATAAACTGCCAGCTCATGAGGTACCTTGAGGATCACCAGCTGATTAGTGACCGCCAATACGGTTTTCGTCGGGGTCGATCAGCTGGTGATCTTCTCGTCTACCTGACTCATAGATGGGCGGAGGCAGTAGAGTCCAAGGGGGAGGCATTGGCCGTTAGTTTGGATATAGCGAAGGCCTTCGATCGGGTCTGGCACAAAGCGCTTCTTTCGAAGCTCCCTTCCTATGGGCTTCCCGAGAAATTGTGCAATTGGATCACCAGTTTCCTTGCTGATCGGAGCATCAAGGTCGTAGTAGACGGTGCATGCTCTGATTACAAGCCTACGAACGCTGATGTTCCACAAGGCTGCATGCTATCACCAACACTGTTTCTTCTGCATATCAATGATATGTTGCAAGCTGGTAACATTTATTGCTATGCAGACGACAGCACTGGTGATGCCTTATACACCGGCCGTGCCTATATTTCTCGGGAAAACGTCGCCGAGTACCGGAACAAATTTGTGTCTGAAGTCGTATCTTTGCTGAACAAAGTCTCGGATTGGGGGCGACTAAATCTAGTCCAGTTCAATCCCCAAAAGACACAAGTTTGCGCGTTTACCGCTAAAAGGAATACCTTTGTCGTATCTCCTCAGTTTCAAGGCACTCCCCTTGTTGCCTCAGCCAGCATTGGAATCCTCGGCGTTGACATATCGAATAGTGTGCAGTTTCATGGTCACTTGGAAGGGAAGGCCAAATTGGCCTCTAAAAAGCTTGGCGTGCTCAGCAGAGCGGGACGGTATTTCATGCCGGTACAGCGCTTGCAACTTTACAAAGCGGAAGTTCGCAAGCACCCCAGTGCCAGCTCCTTCCACTTGACCGCATACAGCGAAGAGCGGTTCGAATCCAGAATTCCAGCCGCCAAGTTTTACGAACGCACATCGCGTCAAAATTCACGATACCATCCTCACCATCTGGATGCTTGGCGGTCCACGACTGTGCGTTTTACTAGGAGTTTTCTTCCTCGTACAACTTCTCTGTGGAATTGTTTACCACCGGCGATTTTTCCGGACCGATGCGACTTAGGGACCTTCAAGAAAAGAGCTTACACCTTTCTAAAAGGCCGGCAACGCATCTGCAATTCCCCTGGTGTTGCGGTTGTTCATGGGCGGCGGTAGTCACTTACCATCAGGTGAGCCGCATGCTCGTTTGCCCCTTCTTCTATAAAAAAAAAAAATTATCTAGTAATATCAGCAACTGTAAATTTTGGTGCTGCTGAGGTGACCACTGGGCCACACCCAAAGCACATAAGTATATAAATTAAACACAAAGTGTTATGTCGGATAAATCATCGACAACATCATTAAATTGCGGCTTATCGATAAATTTACAATCAAGGCAAGGCAGATTACAATCGGCTCAATGCTACGATTGGACTACGAAAATATAACGCACGATTTGGCGAGTATTAGATGGCCAATCACGAAAAGGCAACCAATTCATATAATGCCCAGACTAATCACGATCTGGCCAATACAACGATCAGATGAAAATCTTATTATACACACCCGGCGTACACACACGTACCTCTGCCGGGCCAGCTGGTGTGTATATATTATGTAAATATAAAATTTATTAGTAACTATGTCCACAGTGACATCTATCGGGTAAATTAAGTGATTCTCTTTTTTGACACGTAAGCAACATAATATATTTTGAATATGTGTGATAAATATAGAATTTGTTAAGAACTTGAGATCAGTGCCACCTTTTTCTAATCGCAACATAACATAGCTATGAGATATCGTCTCGACAAAACAATTATATTGTGTGAATATGACCTCATTCGATCAAATCTCTCCGAAGTTATATTATCACTAACAGACGCACCAACAATTATATACTATAACATAATAATTAAATACAGGTTAGGATCGAGTTTCATACTCTTTACAAAGTATTTTTCAGTAGCGATCACTAACCCCAAGTTCTTGGATGGGTCAAAAATGGTATGGCTGCAAGTGAAGCAGCTTCCACAGTTTTTGCAACGCGTCGAATTGTCTTGCAGTTCAGTTGCAGGCGACTCGTCCGAGTCCTTGGGCGTGGGTTGGAAAGGCCAACTGGCCAGATTCTTTTGATTGTTGGTAGGTTAAATTGTGAAAAAAGTATTTAGACAAGGATGTTGCATGGATGGATCTATGTTATGGTTTTTGTATAGTATGATTAAAAAAATAATATTAAAGACAAAAATTATCTGACCTCTTCCAAAGCGCGCCAGAGCACCTGATCCGGGTACTCGTCGAAGGGGTCGAGGTTGTGTCGCATGGTGCCCGAGAACAATACCGGCTCCTGCGGGATGATGGAGATCTGGCTGCGAAGCTCGTGAAGCCCTAGCATTGATGTTTCGCGTCCGTCGATTATAATCTCTCCTTCGAGTTTTGCCAATCTGCTCAAATAAATTTAATGACAAAAATATTTAAGACATTTTTAATAACAAATATTTTACTTTTGTGCTAGGGATTTCCCTTGTATTGTTGAATACATGAGTTGCATATATCGCAGACAAACATTCTGTACTACAGTAACCAACTACTTAAGGAATATGTAGTAAATTCGATTGAGACATGTGTAACCAGATTATGTAAAGGCAAATAAGGCAAAGCAGTTAATTTATTCAAATCACCATGCAAAATGCTTAATTATTATTATTATTAATAAATATTAATTCTTTCTCACTTTAAATGTTAAGTAGACTGAAAAGAAGTCCTACCAAAAACTTCCGCTTAATAAAGGGTTTCATTGATGGTTACCAAGTATGGTTAAAAGTCCAAAGTCATTATATATTTATGGCATTAAATGTTTAAAGTTTTTACTTCTGAGTAAATCAATTAAACCTGAAACATCTGGCTCTAGTGTGAAGAAATTCAGTAAAGGATCAAGATGATGTTTCAGTTTCAGCGCGTACCTGAACAAGGCGTTGATGAGTGAAGACTTGCCAGCGCCGGTTCTGCCGACGATGCCGACTTTCTCCTTGGGCAGTATGAGGAAAGAGAGGTCCTTGAGCACTGGCGGCTCGCTGGGCGCGTAGTACAAGAACACGCGCCGGAACTCCAGGCGGCCCGCTTCCGGCCAAGATGGAGGGGGCTTCTTACTGGGCTCGGACTCCAGGGGCGGCTCCGATTCTATTGTCGAATATTCCTGTATCCTGTAAATATTAATAATTAGGGCATATGATGGTTATAGTTCTTATTGATCGCGTTAAAAAACCGCAGGATGTCCTAGCCTAACTTCGAATATCTATTGGTCTCAACATTTTGTGCAAATACAAAATTGTTAGTCAACCTATTATAATCTAATTTCTCTAAAAATAAACAATTACTTCTTAAAACAGTATGAAAAGGAAGACAATAAGGATGAATTTCATTAAATTAATATGTTTTACAATTTATTTATTTAAATTACCAACCCTTTGATTTAATGGTCCAATGGTTGGCAATTTACTGGTGGCTAACGGTTTTAAAACATTTAAATTTAAGCTATGCAGTTCACTGTACTATTCAACTTAACACTTACAATTACATACTTATTTATATGATTAAATCTTAATTTATTGGCCTTTTTAAAATTGAGCAAGAAGTCTGATCAAGTTTACAGTAACTCAATTAATGATATTACTAAACACGGCGCTTATAGAGAAACAAACAATTAAGACGGTATGTAGCGAATTCAACCTTTAAGCATTTGATAGACAAAAGAAACCCCAATTTGACAGACTTCAGGGATTGGTTAGGAATTTCGTCAGCGAAACAAGTCCCTAGATTCTATTATATTTTAAAGAAAATCTAATTTATTCTATTTTAGTCCTCAAAGATGACAACGCATCTGTAGCCTTATTTGTTTGAAGTTGTCTGCAGGTGTCCATGGGCTGCAGTAGCCACTTACCACCAGATGGGACTGTGACTTTGTTTGACATTTAAATATTATATAAAAAAATATATGTAACACATCATATAATTACTCTATTAAATAATTTAAGAAAACCAAAATAACTTTAAATAATTAGTAAAAGTACTTTGTGAAAATAATAAAACAAAATTAAGAGAATATAATTTTATCTTAAATTTCGTTGTTTTTAACTGTTTACTGTTTTTGATTGTCAAAAGTGGCACTCGTATAATTTTCATGGACAGCATGACAAACAATACATAATGTTGTATTAAACTCTAGTCAGTTGGAGCATTCTTCAGTTAATGTTTATGAAAAAAAAATAATCCAAATGCTGAATTATGGATTTCGGACAATACTTTTTGGTTAAGAGTTCTAGTTTAAGATTTTGAAAATTAATTTGAATCTTTACCTCTCAACGCTAGTCATCTGGTTCTCGAGTTCAGTGGACTGCCGCATCCCCCACTGGAACATGCCGGTCAGGCCCATCGCTTGTGTAATCGCCAGACCCACGTTACCGCCGTATTCCTCTGTATTAAAATCAATAAGTGCAAGAATGATGAATGGATATAAGAAGAGCTCACTTGTGATCGGGTCGCTAAGAGTGAGTTTGCACAGATATTTTTTTACCAATAACTTTTCCGGCACCATCGAGTGTCATGGAGTTAAGTATTCTCCTACAAATTAACCATTATATTGTTCGGAATCAAATGATATATATCACAAAAGTCCTAAGCCCGTAGTGTTATATCGTGTGATAAAGGACTAACCCCTCTATCCTTAGCAAACGAGCAATGGCAAGACCCAGCAGTACAGTGCATTTCCGACCGGGAGACCGTATGAGCTCCACTCCAGAAAGAGCTCCACGGGAGGTTCTACAAGGCTCTTCATGAGTCTTTCATAGACACAGTTGCCTCTCTCCACTGGCTAAGTTTCGGTGAACACTTCGGGGAAACCGAGGGTTTTGTCTGTGCAATACAGGATCAGGTTATTAAGACCAACAACTATGGGAGATACATCCTACCGTCCACGTATGTCGAGCTTGTCACCATCCTGGTGAGTCACTTAGGCATGTCATTTCTTGTTGTTCGGCGCTTTATAACTCTGAGTACTTGCACAGGCACAACCTAGTAGCCAGGATATTTATTATATTTAACTAAATTAGTAACAAATAAAAATAAATGATCGCCAAATGATGAGATTCTAAAATTGCCAGGACCTTGAATGAAACTGTGTTCAGTGATAAGCATCTAGCAAAGTGAGGTCTAAGTCTCACAATTGGACGGTTACAAGGTATGTTTTCAAACAAATTCAGCGTCGAAATAAAATGTTACGATAGAATATTTTAAATTATAACTAATACCCTGGTAAAAGGTGAATAAATATTATGATAATTATTATATAGTTTTTACTAGTTTACATTTTTTTCAATTACAATGTTTTATGTATTAAAATTAATTATAACCAACCAAATATTGTTCAGAACATACGCACCTTTGTCGAAAACGAGGAAGCTGAGTGTAACAATGGCAATGTAGACAACGCACACAAGATCCAGCCAGAAGCCGAAAGCGCGCGAACTTGCGATGAATAAATACCTGCACATATTGAACAAATATGCTTTAGAAAGAGATGGGTATGGTTGCGATTAGGTTCGCTCTCACTATCAACTTCCTTTTGACTATTTGTTTGATTTAAAAATAAAAATAAAAAATGCTAGCGAAAACTTAATCAAGTATTGATTATGCAATTATTTTGATATCATTATTTGTTCTATTTTTTTTGTTTTTGATATCATTAAACGAATAAATAGGTACTGTTTCTACCGCGCATCAAATTTCACACCTATGAGAAGTTACCTTGTACTATTTGCACTATTGTATAATATCACTTATTTTTGTAAAGTATTGTCTTTAACAGCACTAACTCTCTTTAACACCGTATGAAGTAGCCTGATAACGTTTTCGTAGTAAATAATGTCTATCACAGTGTATAACCGGCCGCCAATGCAGGCTGAGTCTGTGTGACACAACCACATAGCCCAAGCGATTCTTTAAAAAATAAACAACCTACTGCAGTTAGCAGGTTAAAATTAACGCAGTTCTGTGTTAAATTTTTCTCCATCACTCACCAAGCGGAACTGTGCACGTCTTGATGGTTATCGAACTCCCTAATGAGAGCCTCCTGTGCGCCGAAAGCACGAATTGTTGTGATACCCTGCAGCGTCGCGTTCAAATGAGAGAATACCGGACTACGAGCTGTGAAGAAGACGCAGCTGTAATTCTACTGTAAGGGTATTGGAAGTAGGTAATAGAACTGTGGAAAGTCAGGGACTGATGGCTTTTCTTAGTCAGAACTAAGCGGGCAGTCGAAATGTATTAGTGGAAAAATTTGGTGCCCATAACGTAGCGCTTATAGAAAATAATGTAATAAAACCAGCATGACGACACTAAAAATATTTCGAGCTGTATTGATCATGGTCCTGGATTGGAATCCCGGGTCGGGTCTAAATAAGTTATTGGAAGAGAGACAAGAAGTCGGCAGTGTGACACCCCGTGCCTCGGAAAGCACGTAAAGCCATTGGTCCAGAGCCTGATCGCTCTCCGGTCGTGTCAGATTACCGCCCCATACCGAGTATGAGTGAGGTCGAGAAATAGAGATTGCATCCGTGCTGGCCCGCGCAGATGGCTAGTCTCCGTTAAGACTGACCGCCCTGACCGAAATTCAGCCCCCGGAGATAAGAATGACCTCCAGGACATTATTATCATTAGTTAGTATTTCTAAGTAAAAAAAAGTAAAAAAAAATCTCTAAAAAAGTTGGCATTAGCCTCAAGATAACTTACTCACACCCTCGAGGCGCTTTATGCTGCGTGACGACGCCAGGTATACGATACGTAAACCGTAGAACACAAAGCCGATAGCCAATGTCGGTATAAGCAGCCACCAGTTCACAATCGCCACCACTACCACAATACCAATTAAAGACAGACCAATCTGTAATAAAAATATAAAAACGCAATTCAATAATCGTTATAATAAATTTAATAATTGGTTGTGTACTAAAAAAAAGAATAAGGAGTTGGGCTAAACTTGACATGCCTTGGAGATGAGAACATGGTCGGTTAAACATTATATTGATTGAGAAGCAAAATTTAAAGATAACATAATAAACATATCAAATGAGTAAGTTATTAATTAGCTCATTTATTTGAGCATCACAATTAGCCAGGAAAAAATTACAACTAATAATAAAAAAAACCTTATATTTGTAATCTAGCACAGACGAATTTCAAGTGATAATGTCAATAATCAATTAATAAGGTCAGCTCTTAGATATAGAATTGTGATGGGGTTTTCAAAGAAAATAATAAGGTTGTATTGGGGTACGACAGTTGAGTACAAACACAATAAATACAGTTGGCTGGGGAATAAATGGATATGTTTAGCGTTTGTGTGGGCTACCAGTAAACATTATTTTTAGCTTTTTCAGTTCTATGACCAAAGCGTTTCCTTTGTCTATGGGCCAGTCTGGGTAAGTAACCTGTGTAACTGCAGAAGGCTAATAAATATTATGTATATAATGAGACATTACTCTTTTTTGAAAATGGATGCAAGTGTCCATGACTTCGTAAGAATATGCACCGCCCTATTTCGTCCCTTGGGTGTTGTAAAAGAGAATTATGGGAAATGCCTGAAAAATAAAATGTTTCCAATAGATGGTCGTTTATACCAGACGTTATCTCGTATACGCCAGACGTTAAATACCCATGTGCGACACGTCTGGTACTGTTAATGCAAATCCGTGTGCCAAGTGTGACGATTAACGCCAATCCTCCCAATCTTACAGGAAATCATATCAAGTAATGGATTTTTATGAGCTGATGTAGATGGGTTGCAGTATCCACTTACCATCAGGTGTACTGTAAGCTTATTTGTCAATAATGTTACTGTTGAGTCCGAGCCGCGCGGCGCGAGGAGCGAGGACATCGCGACTTATCGATCGGTCGCTTTCGGATCGGCCGTTGCGGGTCGCGGGCAGTGAGTCAGCTACTACTCTACTACTACTAAGCTACTCAGGCCCCGACATTGTATAGGATCAACTTAATCAGACCTATGGTCAGGTCAAGGACACCAAAAAAAAAATTTGAACCTCACTTGCAGAACGTCGAGCAGTGCCGAGGGCAGCACCTCGTCGACCGCGCCCATGTCCTTGGAGAAGCGGTTGAGGATGCGGCCCGAGGGGTTGGTGTGGAAGAAGCGCATGGGCGCGCGCGTGATGGCCGCGAACATGTTGTTGTGCAGCCGCGTGGACGCGCTCATCGCCATCGAGAAGAACACGAACGAGCGCAGCAGCGACACCGCCACCAGCGCCACCACCATCGCTGCCCGACCGACACTCCATTCAAGAAAACGCTTTCGACCCATTCTACTTATATGGTACTACGTACTAGAAGAGACGCCGAGACTTAGTCGTTTGCAACACGCTTTAGAGCCAATGGCTCCCACTTACCACGCGACCCGCACTGCAAGCACATATTTTGTTCGCGGTATCTGTTCTAGTACGTAGTGCAATAGTATTTCAACGTTTCGCCCCATTCTTCTTTTCTTAAAAGAGATTTGTTTACTTTCTAATATAGTAATTTTAGCCTACCACGGCTTTTACAAAAAAAATACTACGATTCTTTAGCTCGGAGCCTTGGTGCTCGCCATAAATTTTACAGTACGTGAGTAACCTGGGTTCCACATGCATTATTCCTACATCGATTTCCTACTATAAAATTTAGATCCCTCATTCTGAGCATAGTAATTGTAGTTACAGTCTATATACGTCCCACTTCTGGGCACAGACCTCCTCTCATTTCTGAGAGAGTTTTAGGGCAAGGAAATGTCTGCCGCGCTGCCCCTATGCGTGTTGCCGAACTTCACATGTCTTCGAAATATTTTTCTGGGATTTACGTAGTACATTCTGGGAATATATAGCATTAAAGTAGGAAATCCTTATCACTTATTTTTATAACCTCCCATAATTGATAATGGTATAAACAATTCAGCAAGTAGAACCGATAAATCGAAACAAGGTTAACAACATCAGCATAATTCATAAAAAAATACCCAGTTATATATTACAATCACCAACCCAATTCCCGAGCGCGGCTAGTGAAGACAAAACGCCAGCTAACAATTACTTGGCGGTAGGATTCCTTGTCTGCCACTCTTACTATTTCTGCCACCAAGTAGCAGTGTGTGCACTGCTGTGTTTCGGTCTGAAGAGTACAGCGAGTGAGTATAATTACAGACTGAGAGGTATTTCATCTTAGTCCTCATTAGTGACAACGCACCTGCACGCTGCACAGACGGAGAGATATAATCCAGTTAACAAAGAAAAGTATGTTTCTAAAGTAATTATGGCAATGTTCCCAAGTTGGGGGAGCCCTCACCCAAAAGTGAGTTGTTAACATTCTGATAATTAACATAATGCTCCTAAAGACTTACCGCTATAAATATAGATGCAATCGTATCGTGTAAGGCCGGATCTAACAAATTCCGCATTGTCGATCAATGGATTAGTGAAGTTCGCAGACAGCTCTAATGGGCCAGTAGTGTTGTTTGTGTCGAGCGCATTCATAAACGATCGTGGAAGGTCCTCTTCTAAGTTCACCCTAGAAAAGATTTATATTAAATAATAAATATATTCATCTAAAATGTAAGATCTCACAGAACACCAGAGTAAAATAGCAGTATAGTAACTGCTGATGGTGTTAACCGCCGGTGTGGTCGAGAGAAAATAAACTAAAAAAAGTTTGGTGCGAGCGTGTACATCCGCGGGAAGGGAGACAGGTGTCACCTCGTATTATGTTCCAGTGCAACTGACAATAAGCATAAGGTAAGTAATAATTTTATAAATATGTGTAGATATTTTACATATACTATGTCATATTAATTAATATTATTTATGTTTCAGGTATTCTAGAAGCAGCGTGAACGTCGTCAACAATAACATAATGCTACTGTATTTCGTATGGTGAGTAATAAAAACAGAATCTGTTATTATTAGCAGGCCTGTCTCACTCCACGCATTAGGCATGAAAATATATGTACCTACGCTGCGCGGCCCCCCACAAGGGTCTAATTCCGTTAGGTCGTCACGCGCACGCTCGATCTGACGTGCGACTTACATTAACAAAAAAGTATTTTTCTCTTATGAGTATTTAGGCGCTTTTGATATTTATTTTTGGTTTAAAGTTTAAAGGTTTAAACTCACAAGTTTGCTATCAGAGAGTGATTCTTTCGTTCTTGTACTATTATTTATTCTGTGTTATTAGTAACGTCTTAATCATTATGGGGTGTTGTATGCATTTGCATTTGTATTATTTATCGAAGATAGACTTAGATGTCTACAGGCCGCGGTATCAATTTGTCATTAGGTAAACGCTGTTCAGGCTCACCAGCGCCCTCAAATTCCGAACAGACTAATCAGATAATATCACTTACATTTTTGGATCCTCTTAAGTAACAAAAGAGTTCGACACGCTGGTCCAGTGGGATGGACCAGAAAGTTTAAGGCAATCGTCCGGTCCTTGAATTATCATGAATCTAGATGTATTTGTTTTTCCATTAGATTGGTGTCAGTGTCTTCAAGAGTGAATAGGCTGTTTTATATAACTAAGTCAGTGCCCTATACCGCTACATTACTTACCATTAGATGGGATAGTATTTTAATAGTCATGGCAGCTCAGGGAAAAAGTACAAGTTATAAATTTAATAGTATTTTAGCAAATTGAGTTCCACTCCTGCCGGAAATAGTTTTGTTAATTGTAATATTAAATACTGATTTACCATATGCACGACGTTGGAATAAAACATCGTGTGAAAATATGTACGACTATGCAATAAAATAAATTAAATATTTACATTTATACACATTTAGATCATATTTATTTAAAAATATACAGGTATATTTAGCAATAACCGGAAAAAATTGCAGAGAAGGTTCAGAATAAGTAATATAGGCAGATAGTGAAGAAAAACTTATTAAAAAAATCTCAATAATTCTGTCCTTTTTATCTTTTAAATTCAAAATGCGTGGCAATGCATTATTTTAACTGATTGTCATTCATAAATATCTATCGCCTGCAATTTTACTCACATATTCGTAAGGGTCGATCGGTCGGCAAAAACGTTATGAATTGAATCGCACACAGAGGAGCTAAATCAAATCAAATAAAAGTAGAAGCCTTATTTACTCGTATTTTCAAAAACTGGAATAACGGTATATCATTATTTATATATTTGAACTTAAGTTTAAAATTTGGCTACTCTTTGAAAAATAACCCTGTATAAGAATATAATAGATTATACATGTATTTATTGTATACAATGTATTTATTAATTTATTTTAATGAATTTATATATGTCCACTTGCTAGGGGATTTTCTTATTGGTAAGGGAAGCGTATTCCAGAGTAAACAATAAAGGATTAAGTACCAGTAGCTGGTCCACCAGTCGGCGCCGGAGCCGAGCAGCTGCGCGAGCACGGTGACGGCGAGCATGAGCGCGACGAGCAGCGGGTGTCCGCTGGCGCGCAGGTAGGCCGCGTACACGGCGCACGACACCGCGCCCGCCGACCGCAGCTCCGCCTCCTCGCGCCCGCCCTCCGGCGGCGCCGCGCCCGTCACGTTGTCCACCGAGCTCACCTGCACCCGCACACACACACACACTTAGGCCCGTATTAATAAACGTTACTCAGCTCAAGTACACGCACTTGAGTACAATCTTGAGGTTATAATCTTATTAATAAACATATCTCAAGATGCGGTTTAGGTTTACGATATCAGCTGAGTGCCACACTGATTAATAAACGAAACTCGACTCTCAAGTGTGTATACTTGAGTGCAAGTCACAGAACAGTATTCCTAAGTACAGCGTTTTGAGATACTGTTTTTATGTGTTTATTAATTAGCAACGATCTTGAGATGCTGATTTCGTAATGAAGGCGTATCAAATGATTACACACTTGAGTTCGTCGTTGAGTAACGTTTATTAATACGGGCCTTAGTGCCTCCTTTAAAGCCCAGCCTTTATGACACACATGAGTACATGAAAATTTATAGATTTTTTTAGAGAAAAACTGATTATACTTACAGAATGTATACTCAATTGCCGTTTGCGGAAACTACCCTGAAGCATAGAATCCTCTAGTTCAGTGTTTGTGTCTTGAGGTTGTTTGGGTTTCTCTTCCTCTTGTTCGCCTCGCGCGAGCAACGTTGCGAAATCAAGACCAGAAGCGCTCAATGTTTCGAAATCACCCGCCGCTGCTATTGAACCGTTCTTCAATATAATAATCTGTTAAAAAGTGTAAATCAAAGAGATCTAATATGTAGGCGGCACTGCACATTGAATAAAACTCTTTTATACGGAATAAATCGCGTTTAAATTTAAATTATTTTAATTTCCCGATGTTTTGTATATATAGCGGCACCTTTAGTCACAGAGGACAAATAAAACGGGAGTTGAATTAGTTTTATCCACTTACTTACTTACTTACTTATCTTCACGCACAATCCCTGACGGGGTAGCTAGAGAGAACAGATCGCCAAGTGTCACGATCCTTACATATCTCTTTCCTTCTTTCAGATTCATAATCTTCTTCATGCATGCACGTCTAGGTATCCGAGTACTCTTGACCTCCCTCTTCGAGCAGTTTGCTCACATGGTCTTCGAAAGTTAGTCTCGGTCTACCTCGACACCTTTTAATATTAACTTTCGCGCTATATATTTTCTTCACCATTCGGTCTTCACTCATTCGCTCAACGTGCCCAAACCATCGAAGCACGCCCTATCAATTTTGTGATAAGGTCATCTTTCAAACCACCATATTGCGAATCTTCGTTTCGCTTTCGGTCAGCCATGGTAACGCCGCACATTTTACGAAGAGATCGCATCTCCACTGCATTCAACTTGCTTTTATGCTTCTGGCATACCAGGTTTCGCTGCCATATAACAAAGTTGGTACCAACACTGCGCTATGTATTGCAAGGCGTGCGCTCTTCACTACGCCTTGCCTTTGACCAAAGCAGTCAAGGCACCATTGACTTTGTTCCCGGCAGCGACACGCCTGTCCATCTAAATCACATCTTCCATCCCGGCTAAAAGCACTCCCCAAGTATACAATTTCATTTACCTGTTCTAGACATTCTTGATTTACCCATATTTCACACTTGTTCTCTCTTCGTCCCTTTCAAATACCAGAACCTTAGTTTTATTGGCATTCAAACGGAGACCTTTAATTTCACATTCCTCTTTCATACGCGTGACTAATGCCTGCAGTTCTGCCTCTGATGGTGCAATAAGCACTGCATCATCAGCATACAGCAGACAATTTACTTTTATGTCACCCAATTTCACACCCAGACAGCTATCTTTCAGCTTCTGTAAACAGCTGTCGAGATATAGTATGAACAGCCAGGAAGACATGACACAACCCTGTTTTACTCCCCGTTTGGACGCTAAACATGGGTGACAGGTCATGCCCTACCCGCACACAGGCTTTACAGTCGCAGTAAAGTGCCTGCACAGCCCTTAGCAATCGACCATCCACACCGTACCCGGCAACAATTCCCACATTTTCTTCCTTACAACCTTATCAAATGCTTTCTCAAGATCCACAAAAGCACAGAAAATCTTCTGGTTAGCAGCCAGAAGCTTCTCCGTGATCATGCGGAGAAAATATTTGATCCGTGCATCCTCTTCCAGGTCTAAATCCGCATTGAGCCTCCATAGAAATCTTTCCGATTTCTCTTGCATCCTACGTCTTATCGCACTTTACATACGCGTTTTATCCAATACGTAAATAATTGAAAATTTTAAGTCATATGTAGATCCCTGGTACTGAGTTTAATAATACCTTACTACTTAAAAGAAACTGTAATTTTATAAAATAGATTTACACATTGGCACCTCACATAATCCAAATTCAATGGGTTTAATAGAACGTTTCCATTCTACAATTTTGGAAATGTATCGTATCGCTAATTATGAACAAAAGATAACAGACGCTGCTGGTGTAATGACATACGCCAAATGGCCAATTACTCAAACGCTTCTCAATTTTAAGTTGTCGTTAAGTCTCGCGGTGTCACAGTCACTTTGACTTAAAGTGATAGAGACAGCACGAGACTTAACGGCTTAAAATCGAGAAGCCATTAGTCATGTAATCTATTCACATGACTGATGGCCACATAATCTATGTAATATATTAAATATGACAAAATATGGTCTATTAATGAGGGCATCCACGACTCTTTCGGCCACCATGGCGGCGCCACTAGAAAGTGAGGTATAATATTTGACAGATTTCATAGCAGGGAAGTTAATTTGTTCGGAAAATGTAAAAGTTATTGTTTCTTTTTGTGCTATTAGCTATATATTATTAACATTAAAAATAAATAAACCAAACCACAGATATTCATAAAAGTAGAAAAATTAAAAAAAAGTTAAAAATGTGCAAAAAATTAAAGAGCAAACCACTGACGCATTGTTTCGTGTATTAATATAATTCTCTAGAAACCGATAAACTTTTATTAAAAAACAACTTCTCAATTAAATTACATTGTGTAACAAAAAACTTTACCTCCGTGTCAACTAGCGACATCTGGTGAGCAGAAAATTATTAGCCCTCATTAAGCTGAAAATCGCAAAATATCAACTAACACATTTACATCTAATAGTTACTTTTGGTGATTTTTCGATACAACTAATTTCTACTAGACAGTTAAAAATAACATTATGTACCTACACAAACCATGCATTCATATTAAATATTGGGGAAAAGTGTTGCGTCTCTACAAGATCTGGCAGTCCAATGACTCTTGTTATCTGGTATGAAAGGTTATACTATATAATGTAGTCATTGTTATAGACTATTGCCACCTATGAAAGTGATAATATAATTCATTCGTCTTATTAAAAGGAATATTTGAAATAAGCATGTTGTACAATGATATTTATATCGACATCAGCTAGGAACATGGATCCTAAATCCAAAATCATGCACGATGTTTCCTTTTTACCAACCTTATAACCATCTCCGTACTTCTGTTGGCAATACCGAACAGAGAAAATATTAAGTGACGTTAATACGATGCCTACGTTACTAGGTCTTAGTTAAAATTACAATATTGCGCTTCTCTTAGCAATACCAACCACACAAAAAGAATTAAGTGACGTAAACTACATATGAATGGACCCTAATTAGCAGTAAAATATATATTTTCTTTATTTTTTTATTTGTGGTTTTATTTTTTGGTTTATGGAATAGTACGACATCCACACAACATATTCTAGCACGTTACTATATTAGTAATAGCTTTTTAAGGGCCAAGATCTTCATGTACAAGAGTACATAATAGGTATGTTATGACGCGCATTCATGTCTAGGGCATTCAAGTACATCAAATTAAAATAATTGTTCCGTACGAGAGTCGCAAGATTCGGTATAAACTACCCTTAGTCACTGCGCTACCGAGCCGTCTAAAGCCCTTAATTATTTGCATGTACCACACAGGATCGAATTAGCGTTCGCATTATCCAATATGGCATACAAGAAATAGGTATTAATCAGTATCATCAGTCTTTTTAGTTCACTGCTACACCTAGTTCAGCACTAGACTAGATCACCATACACATCCTATTTGAGATCGTATTATTTAAATGGATTCTTTTAACACTCATCATATCCAACCTTATTTAAAAAACTAATTAAAACTCTGGCTCTTTGCACAAGATAAAGCAATATGAAGTATAACCATATATTAAACGAGATAGCTTAATGAAGTCTTGCAATTAAATCGTAAGATCTCACTGAAGTAATGATGCAAATCTTACCTGATCAACATCCCTTAAGAATTGCAGCTGATGTGTGACGAGGATGCGAGTGGTGTTTCGCAAGTAGCCCACGACGCAGGATTCGAACAGGTGGCGGCCAACATGCGCGTCCACTGCCGATAGCGGATCGTCCAACAGGTATATATCCGCGCGCTTGTACACCGCACGGGCTAGTGAGATCCGGGCGCGTTGACCTGCCAATACAATCAAGTCACGGTTTTAGGATGTTTTTAAGTGTAGATAATACATACATGAAGATGATAGATAAGGGTTGCTCAAGAACATATTTTCTGGCAGTCTTTGCGTGTGGCATATTATAATAATGGACTGAATTTAAAGCTTTATATATTTAGACTAAAGCAGGGGTTCCCAAACTTTTTCAGTTCATGGTACACTTACAGGTTTAGTATTTTGTCACGGCGCCCTAGCTAGTCGAAATAGGGTATAATCATACTAGGCGATAAGCACAAAATTTAAAACATCCACAATATTCTTAGAAATTCCGGAGAGTGGTAAACAGGAGCGCCTCACGGGGCACCGTGAGGCGCTCCTGTTTACCTCTTTACTCTCTACGGCGCACCAGGGCGGCAAGGCGCGGCGCTCACTTTGGAAAACCCTGGACTAAAGGATATGTCTCACTATACTATTTAAAATATGCAGTACGTATTCCTTGACAAATAAAATCTTATAACACTTCATTGAATAATCATCATAAATTGTATAAATAAATAAGATAGTAAATAATACTTGCTTATGATGTTTAAAATTCTATATTTTAAATATTTACTTTTCTAATTGTATATATTCTGAGCAAATATTAACAACAGAACAATTATTATTTTCACTTGAAGAACAGAGAAAACAGTAAATGTTACTTATTTTTGATTAAGATACGGATGAAAAATATTGGCTATTTTAAATTACAAATATTCAATCTGTTTTGTATTAGTGTGAATACAAAAGCACACACGCACACACATGTCATGGACCTAAAATTAAAGAATAATAAAAACAATACAATTTACCTCCACTAAGACTGACTCCCCTCTCACCGACGACGGTCTTGTCTCCATGCGGGAATAGTGCAAAGTCTCGGTCTAGAGCGCAACGACGAACGACGGTGTTGTACCTCGGCCGGTCCATCGGTTGCCCGAAAAGTATATTCTGACGAACGCTTCCTGTTTATCACCCAGATAAGACAAAGAAATTAGTTAAAAAACAGAAGTTAATTCCACTTTTATTTTATCTTTTTTATTAATTTTAGGTCTTAAAAAAGACAAATCTACAACTGTTTAGAGTGTTTAAACCTTTACAAAGAGGAACCAATAGGACCTTGATGAATTTTTGGGGTCCTTTAGAAATAAAAAAAATAAAACATCTAAATGTTCTTTTATTTAATGAAATCATGAATGAATTATTATTACAGTGCATCCACTAGTCCACTGCTAAACGTGCCTCCCCCAAGAAATGCAACAAAGAACGGGTCTGAGCCGCCTGCATTCATTTTCCTACACCTCGTACCAGGTCGTCTCTCCATCTAGTGGGGAACTGCCTTACATTTCGAATAAAAACATCAAACTGTTACATGTCTATGTGTAGTAGTGCAAAGTGACGTAAATAATATTGCAGTGAATAAGTATTAAGGCTCTTGCAGCCCATGAAAACCTGCAATCAACTTCAAACAAAGCAGGCCACAGATAAAAGTTAGATGGTGTTACCTACCCAAACGGACTCACAATTTAACGTTTCATACATGCAATTTTCTTCGAGCATGTTGTAAGTAAATCAGGGCTTTAAATTACAATTATGATTTTTATTGGTGTCCGTCTGAAAACGAGCTCGGGTTGCTCGATGGCTCTTAAGGTGAAATGAACTACCTTTTTAATAACACCGCCCAAACTTCAACGGAATCAAAAAGTGGCTCAATATTGCTAATTGCAGTACTTATAACACATCACAATAAGAGATTTGCATCTTTTCAAATGGACAGAAAATAATAATAATTTATTACTGCATACATAAACTGAATTGTTACATATCTGCTTAATTGTATACCAGCAGAATGTGATCTCTATAGCTGTAAACGGTACCTTTTGGACGTAATATGCTCATTGCATCATCTCATCCCCTTAACTGATTAGATAGATATGCCACTAACAGTTAGAAGATGGATTAGACTTAGAACACTGTGTTATTGAGCACAATACTGAAATTCTGGTGTATTAAAAATTTAAATGTAACGATGCACTCACCAGCAAACAGCCATGGCTCCTGGCTTGCATAGGATACAGTGCCGCCAACATGCACAGTACCAGACTGTAAAGGCAGCTCCCGCAATAATACGTGTAGAAGCGAAGATTTTCCGGCGCCCACAGGACCTATTACTGCTATTAATCTACAATAAAAGATAGATAATCAGCCTCTTCTTCGATTCTATATAGTCAACAAAATTATTTTTTTTTGTTTTGCAGTTTTTTTTACACCAAAAAAGGTGCTCTTATTTTATCTTCTTATCTCATAAAGTATTGATGCAAAATCGATTTATAACAATTTTTTTAATTCAAGGCGTTACAGGACCTTTTAACATGAAATTGATTTATCGAGTTTATAGCAAAAACTGAGTATAAACTGGTTTTTCAATAATTGAAATATTTGCCTAAAGACTATTATTATAGGTGTGCAGTGTATTTTTGTTTAAGTTCTATGCGAACAAGTCGAGAAAAAAAGGATTTCAGCAGTCTTTAACAGTCAATTAAAATATTTTTTTGGCGATTGTTGCACAATTTGTTTGATGCTTCCAGTTTTTACAAAAACTTCTACAACGGCTGGTGCATACAGACAGTGCGCAGAACAGGGAATAGTCGCGCAAGTGAAAGGATTCGCGCGTGCGCGTTTAGAACAATGTCTAAAAATGTTAATATATTTTGGCAGTGAGAACAGCGCTGCTCTGGGCTTCTCTATTAGTTTTCCTAACCTACGAACAGGCAACTGGAGCTGCGCAGCGGATTGCACACGTCCTTGAAATATCTATAATTTATTTGTGTTTTTCCCCACATGTTTTTCAACTACAATCACGTAGTTAACACCGCCGATAACCTAAGGCTGTTAAAACACGTCAGCACTCACTTGCCGGGCTTGATGGTGAGCGACATGTCTGTGAGCGTGTTCTCTGCGTGCGCCGCGATCCACTTGGCGGTGGCGTGCCGCAGCCGGACCCCTCGCGCGTCTTCCTCCACGCGCATAGCCAGCTCTTCATCGTCGTCTTCGCCCGATTCTAGAGGAGCTAGAGTAGCGTTACCTGCAACAAATATTTTCATTTAAACTTACGATTCGGATGTAAGGGGGAGTTTAAAAAAGATTTATAGCGTGTCAAATTATATCTAAATTAATATAATTTGATACATGGTAGAGCAATGCTGCAGCTATATGTATGAATAATATTGTGGTTGTAACACGAATGGGTCGACTCGACCGGAGAAGGAGCACGCAGTCACAGAATACTAGCGCAAAATAGCAGCCTGATACACTTTTTACTAGAAACGAAGCGTTCCATCTTTGTTCTCAGGGGTGACAATGCATCTACATTTTGTTTCTTAATCGAGGATAAATGTAGATTACTACAATGAGGAATATGTGCCCTAGTATCCACTTACCATCAGGTGGACTGGGTACTCGTCACCGTTTTTCTGTAAAAAAAAAAAATTGAATGGTCATTCTTCTTTACGATATTTAACGTTAAATGTTGATACTTACCATTACCCTTAGCTTCATCTTTTTGCTCGCTACTTTCGGCCACTTCTTTCACTGGATTCTTTTCATCTGGTGATTGAAATTCATCTTTAGCTGTAATTATATCTTCTTTGCTTTCATCTTCTTCTTTTCCTTCTTTTGGTTTTTTCTTGGCGGCTGTCTGTATCTCCGCAAGACCCGGCACTGGTTTACTTGTGTCCTCATAAAGCATAAAGCTTTGAAGACGTTTAATCGATATTGTTGCTTCAGCTACTTGAGCAATACCTTAAATAATTTTAATATCGTTAGCACGAGTTGTTATTTTGTGATAACTCTTATATAATACTTTAAAAACATAAAAAAATAACATGTTGACATTTTAAAGTAAAACCAGGATAAGCAACTTATTCGGCTTATATTTACATAGGTTGGAATATCGTTATTGCCTCTAAATATAGAAAATGATTAAAAAGCAAAAATCGTGACGGAAAACTACTGCAGGCATTGTTTTTAATAAAAAATAAGAAGTTGATTAGATATCATTCCATGGGAATTTTAAGAATCAAATAAATATAGATCTCCCTTAAGATTTTAGCTTCTAGAGATCTATAAGCCAGACGTAAATTCTCACGTTATTACTATGTTCGCCATTACTCTAGTCGAGCATGGCGATTAAGACAAATTTTTCCTACTATAGGAGTTTCATATACAGTAGTGAACTAATTTAAAATGTTAGTTTTGATATGAGTGTATAAGACTTACCCTGTGGAAAGAACACGGTCATAGTCTGACGTAGAATGTTGTAAAAGCTGGTTACTACGAACACTTGCTTGGCGGTAATGATGTTATTCTGGCCCAACACGAACGCTAAGATGGAGAAGAAAAGGCAGATGCGCGTTGTAAACATTATGAACGACGTTAAAACGCCTCGGATATACGACGTCGCGCGGATCTGTTTGATTTCCTGCCTGAAACAATAAGAATACAATGTGGTGAACAGTTTGATGAACATAATAAGATACAATTTGATGAAACGCATAAAATATTTGCAAATTTTACAATGCAAGAATAAAATGGCAATTTAGTTACTTTAGTAATTTTGCTTCATAAAAATATAATAATTATTAACATCTCAATTGCGATTCTTCAAGCAAGAAAAATAAAGTGCGAGCGTTAATTGCTACGTGGCGCGGCGCTAGGAAATAAAGGTCCAACCTTGACCTGCACGTAAAAATCTGCAAGCGTCGTAAAACATTTAATTTAGATTCTTCGAAATTTCTTCATTGATTAATTGTTTCGCCATTGTGATAACTTCGAGGTACATTAAAATTGTAAACTATACTACCTAACTATACTGCAATATTTATAATTTTTTAATCAGATCAATGAAATAAGATTGCTCTAAATCACTAAACACACCAACCGACAGTCATTTGTTATATATATCCATCACTAAAGCTGGGAGGATTTGCAATAATCACCACGATTAATATTTGGATAAGATAACTAACTATTAGATAACTCTTTACTTTGATGACAAACTCGGTATATAATAGGGTGGTAAGATTCTCTTGTATTCTCGCCAATAAAACGGTGGTGTAACATCATTACTAAGTCAGTAGAAGAAAATAAAAAGAAGAATAATTGGTAAGCGATTGGCCTAGGCGTCCGTCCAACTGAACGCCGGCGACTAATTGAGAGCCTTGGCCTCTTACTCTCACAGACTAATTTAATTTCACCATACGGCAATGGCATATATATTTTATTAAATATTCTGAGATGTCTAAATATACATTATCATTTTCAGACGTAATAGAGCCACGCTTAAGCTGTGTTATGTGTGCAGCACGAGTAGGTCGGTTCAACCGCGGAAGAAATCCGCTCTCACAGAATACCTGCGTAAAATAGCAGCATAATGCTGCTATGTAACAGTATAATGTGCAGTAAGGTGAGTGATGAGAACCGGAGACCTTTTTACTGACAACGACGCATTTTATATAAGACTAGTCACGTGTTTTAACGTTTGAGATAATGTCATTCCCATTCATATTTATAGTTTTCTATTGGCGTTAGCGATTGTAGAAAGTCAACTCGGCAGTGGCCTTTTTGCCTTTCAAATACTAAATATTACATTTCTTCAGATACTTGGGAATATATAAATTTATTTCTCTAACTTCCAAATTTCTTTGGATCTATATCTAACCCGGGTTCGATCCCCGGTTACCAATGAAATTGTTAATTGCAATAAGTGCTGATTTACCACGTGCTCGAAGTTGAAGGAAAACATCGTGAGGAAACCTGTATGTCTGAGAAATAAGAAAAAATATTTTGAAGACATGTGAAGTTCGCCAACACGCATTGGGGCAGCGCGGCGGACATTTCCTTGCCCTAAAACCATTTCAGAAATTAGAGGAGGCCTGTGCCCAGGAGTGGGACGTATATAGGCTGTAACTTTGGATCTCTTGCTCCGCAGCACCATTTTACATTTACATTCCCAATTAGTTAAGATTTTAAATAGTCATTTCCTTACTTACTTTCGCGCTTTAGCCACGAGATCCGCGAACGGTTTCTCCCATGTATACATTTTGATGACCTGTATACCGGAAAGAATCTCATTCATTAGTCGGACACGCTCGTCGGTTCTCAAGGCGGTCTTAAGACGCAACACAGAGGTTCGTTTTCCAAAGTATGCTAGAACAAACAAATTAAAATATTAAGAACAAAAGTAGTGTGAGAACTATGTAAACTTTGTCTGTGCAAAAGAAATAAATGTGGCGTGGTTCTGGGTATATTTTTTAAATACGGTGTCACGAATGACACATCCACCATAGCGCGTACTTTTTACGTTTAATGTTCGTAAATAGCAACACTATAATAACAACATGTTTCCACTTTTTATTTACAATTTAAATTGTATGTAACTTATAAAATGATGGATTGACGACAAAAAATAATTTCATTTTCTTTGATATTTAGTTTTATAAAAAAATCTAAATAAAATATATTTAATTGATAAAATATATAAACCATAGTGACGGAAACTAATGAATGAGTTGAATTGAATTATTCAGGAAACCGATGCAACGCTGCCGATGCTTTGTTTTGATTATGAACTATAAATACGAATTCCATTTTGTTATTTATGTTCCACTAGCGACCCGCCCCGGCTTCGCACGGTTGATATCTGGATCTCAATAACAAAGCCACCTACCGGGTCCAATTGTGAATCTAAACAATTCTCTAATCAACTTAATCACACACACAAAATTTCATCAAAATCGGTCCAGCCATTTAGGAGGAATTCACTCATGTACAGTCACGGACAGAAGAAATATACAATATGCACGTATTATACATATATACCTTCCTCTTGAATCATTCTGTCTATTGATGAAAACCACATCAAAATCCGTTGCGTAGTTTAAAAGATCTAAGCGTACATACGGCGGGAAGCGACTTTGTTTTATACTATGTAGAGATTAGATTAACGAATAACATCTCAGCTTTCCTTGCTTATTTTTATTTTCTTACGGTCAAGACTAGAAAAATTAGTGTTAGCCGCACGAATTTGTGCGTCTGCAAGACTATTTTTAAACGCGAACCCGTAAAGAACAAATAGTTAATTGTTACTTGATGAGTGATTGAAAAAAATATTGCCGCTTGTATATTAAAAATGTCAAAGTTTGGTCAAGAAAACAAAGGAAGTTAAAAATTTATAGTTAATAATGAAATTAAAGTAAAAGGAAACTCGCAGCTCAAATTTTTGATATCACCACCATGACGGCAACATATTTTTTTTTTCTAAAACGATAAAAAATGTGACTGAAATGAAGACCGATAGTAAAATTTATGATTTTCCTCAGGAACCGCAAAAGTAAATTTTTTGTCATCCACGGCGGCCCGTCTCAATGGAGACTAGCCATCTGCGTGTATGCGCAAGCACAAGTGCACTCTCTATTCCCTCACTCTCATAGTCCAACGTGGTAGAGCCATGCTGCAGCTATATCAGAAGTATAGTTGTAGCACGAATGGGTCGGCTCGACCGGGGAAGGACCACGCTCTTATAGAATACCAGCGTAAAATTGCAGCTTAACGCTGCTGTGTTTCGTATGGTGAGTGTAGAGAATCGGAAACCCCTTTTACAGGAAACGAGGCATTCTATCTTAGTCCTCAAGGGTGACAACGCATCTGCATTTTGATTCGTAGTCGAGGACAGATGTAGAAGTCTATGGGCCACAGCAACTACTTACCATCAGGTGGACTGTGTGCTCGTGTGGTTATTCGATACGACCGGAGCGAGATCAGGCGCAGAACCAACGGCTTTACGTGCTTTACGAGAGACGGGGGTGAAGAAACATTGCCAACTTCCTGATTCCGGGCTGCTACTACGAACTTCTTGGCAGAAAAACTCATGATCAACAACCGCGTTTACGACCACTATACCAACGAGGTAGTTTTTTGTATAGATAAAGGCAAATTATCTATATCTATGTACATATAATGTATTATTATGATAATAATAATTATTGTTCAATAATTTTTGTATTGGCCTGTCCGTGTTTTTGATCATTCACTCATTATTCATATTATGGCCTCCCCATATAGTGCCTCAAATGGGGATATTAAATGCCATAGTCGCCACGCTTGACGGACGGGTTGCAACCGCAATTTTTTATTATCACTAAGTTGTTATAAGATAGATGCTGTTGTCCATCTCCTGTTTTAATTTCCCTCTGTCGCCTCTTACTACGCCCACGGGATGATATGTGGTAGGGGATTCTTTTATATCGCCACTACACGGCACTCATTACTACTTTTATCATTTACATTATGATTATTTTCATTTTCATGAATAAAAAGTGTACATTTGTAGAAAATTGTATTGGAGCAGATTATACGGCGGGTTATGAAACCCTTCTATAATATATCTAAGGTTTTTATTTCTTTTGCTCGCTAATCAATAGCGTTACCATTGTTACGTATACAATAGAATACAACAAAAAATGTCTGTATATCGTCGGCTTAGTGCAAGAACTCATTAACTACAAAAAATCACTAAGTACAGTTTATAATACCACTGAACTCTTCTCGATAAGTTCTGTATTATGCAAAAACGCATTTATTTCTAGCATTAAATTTGGACGTTATGAACTAGCTTTAAAGTCGATAATCACAATTTTGGTTAAACTGTTTCTTAGAAACTCGGTAAAGTACAATAATAATTTTTAACAAATAAAAGAAAAACAAAATAGTGCATTTTATTGTAATACAAAGGTCATTTATGTGACTTAATAACTTTTTAAGACACACGTTACGCACATCACTTAAGAACAGCATTTGGTTAAAGTTCATTAGGTGCACATAATTCAACGTGTGACAACGGTGACCGTCATTATTTACAGTTTTAGTTTAATCAAAATTACTTATTGTTTCTTAGCGATTCTTTGTTTTACGAGATATATGCAATCTATTCATTTTTATTCGAATTAAATACAGATAATTACTTTTCATAGACTCCGGTAAACACTCCATGACTTTTAATAAATTTATGTTTCCGTACGTGCACACACACGTACTACAAACTCGCGTCGGAACACGGTGCCGTTCAATGTAAGTGGTTTCGTTATGAATTACAATTATTTTATCATAATCAGAATGAAACATATAATTCACGTCTATTTTGTAATTGCAGATCTTATTCAATGACACAGGGACAATTTCTCCGGACCGCGTAATCACAATTATTGAACAATCTTTAACAACTCTTCAAGATCATAACTAACACTTATGTCTAGAAGATGATTTGTACAACATATCAGTAAGTTAAAGTTAAAAAGTTACAGCCTATATACGTTCCACTGCTGGGTACAGGCCTCGGCTCATTTCTGAGAGGGTTTTAGGGCAAGGAATGGTTCGCTGCCCCAATGCGTGTTGGCGAACTTCACATGTCTTAGAATTTTTTTTCTATTTTCTTAAACATGCAGGTTTCCTCCCGATTTTTTCTTTCACCACCGAGCACGTGGCATATCAGCACTTAAAATTGCAATTAACAATTTCATTGGCGCCGGCGGGGATCGAACCTGGGTTGCTCGCGTATTGTTAAATTTACAGCGAGCACTAATTATCTGAGCTACCACGGCTCTATCAGTAATTATATTTGTGTCACAAATATAGCTGCGCCAAAGCACAAGGCTCACGCGTCCTTGCTGCATGGCAATTTAAGTATGAAGAACACATTAAAAGAACAAAGCCGAGAAAGCCAAGGAGGTAGATAAAATTCGGGCTATTGAAGATGAAAAATCTATGTCTATTACGTTGAACTTACAAAAGGTACTTCATATGCCATCTAGTAACGTGTCACTTCTGTACTATCTAAGGAAACTGAACGTATATAATGCTACAATTTACGAAGCACGTTCGTCAAATGATGGCCTCTGTTACTTTTGGTCTGAAGTTGATGGATAGAAAGGAAGTGATGAGGTGGGAACGGCATTGTATCTTTGGATCAAACGTCTACCGTTATCAGTAAAAGACATATCGATGTTTTCTGATACCTGCGCAGGCCAAAATAGGAATCAGTTTCTGTTATGTTTGCAGCTGTATTTGGTTCTGACAACACATCTTGAGGTTATAGAAAACAAATACCTCGAATCTGGACACACTCATATGGAGGAGGACAGTATGCATAGCGCAATTGAAAATCAAATGCGCTTTATGCCAGTTTTATCGATGATTGATCTTCAACATCGTTAGATTAGCCAGGCCTAATAGAAAATCAAAGAAAACACCATCATCAATAAATCATTTTAACCTATAGTAATGGATAACAGAGAGATTTTAGACTTAAAGGATTTACGAAATAAATTGATGTTGAATCGATTTCTTGGGCCTAATGGAGAATAAGTGCAGTGGATAAAAGTGAAAAGTTTTAGGTTTGAAAAAAATACCCTATCATCGATTAATAATATAGATACGACTAAAAAAAAGGGGGCAACTGAAACAGCCACCCAAATGATTAATCTGCGAAAACGAAAATCTAACGTAGAAATTTTCACTGATTATAACACTTACGTTCTAAAAAAAAGCTTATAACAAACAGCTTCTAATCACTTAAGCAAAGAAAAATGATTTATTAAAAATGTGCACTGAAAAACTAATACCTCCTGAACTGCATCATTGGTACCAAAACCTACCAGATAAAGAAGGTCGAGATGTTTTACCGGAAGAAGAATATACGGACGCGGTAGATGAGTAGGTAGAATAACTAGGCATGTTTACTACTATTTCATTTATTTCGTTCCAAAGTTTACTTCTATGACTGATTTATGTGCCAATGTCACTTTTTTGCAAAAAGAGATAGTTTTTATTGTTCCATTGAGAAACTAGTCTAGTGTTAGTACTTAGGCTAATTTAAGAAATGTCTAATTCACCCTTAGACAAAAACTTCAATGACAAGAAGTCATTAACTTTGTTTTTAAGCTTTAAAAAAATATCCCCGTAATTTTTATAACTTATGATGATGATGATACAGGACATTTAATGGAAGCAAAACTAATTCAATGATTTCTCAAAGTTGTGTGGATGTCACATGAGTTCTTGCAGTAAGCCGACGATATAATGACTTTAAACGTACAAAGCAGTTTAATACGTGTGGAAATTTTGCCGTCGAGCACGACGTTGTGAAATCATTTTGTACCTGGCTTCCGTGCAAAATTGTCGGATTCTATACTGACGAGTTTCATTTAAAAAGAAAAAAATATATTCTCACAAGCGTCAAGAAATGTAACATTAAACGAAAGGACAAATGTAAACCTTAGTCAAAGCTATATAAGGTGCATGCAATGACAATTGAGTCCGGATGATCAATCGCAACAAATTAAACACAGTCATCGAACATACGTTCTTTAAAGAAAGAATATTATTATTCCTTGTGTTATCCTAGTCACTAGGACCTAGTAGAAGGTTAACGAGAATGTATAAACATACGTGTTAAAAGGCAACGTTAGATTTTTTATCTTACGACCATGTTTATAGTACCACTAGTATGAGATTGGTGATACCGTTAATATGTTGTATCGCTAAAACATAAATTACTTTTTATGCAATTCCATCATTTTGGAACAATACTGCTTGCTAAAATAAAACATTTCAATTCTTACAGACTATTAACATTAATTTAAACAGATAAGAATAAGAGCCGTGGTAGCTCAGGGGCTAAGCGCTCGCTGTGAATTTCACAGTACGCGAGAAACTCGGGTTCGATCCCCGCCGGCACCAATGAAATTGTTAATTGCAATTTTAAGTGCTGATTTACTACGTGCTCGGCGGTGAAGGAAAACATCGTGAGGAAACTTGAATGTCTGAGAAATAAAAAAAAAATATTTCGAAGTATTACATGTCTTGGCTCACACGAGTTCGCCAACACGCATTGGGGCAGCGCGGCGGACATTTTCTTGCCCTAAAGCCCTCTCAGAATTGAGAGGACGCCTATGCCCAGCAGTGGGACGTATTAGGCTGTAACTTTACTATAGATAATAATTAAAATAATACCTTCAAACCTACCCCGACGAACCCCTCATTTGTAAGTTAAGAGAAGGCCACTGTAGTTTGGTTTTGTTTTTAACCGACTTCAAAAAGGAGGAGGTTCTCAATTCAAGTGTATGTTTTTTGTACGTATAAGACGCGATATCTTCGCAGATTGTGAACCAATTTTGATTATTCTTTTTTATTAAATAACTTATACTTCAAGGGTGGTCCTATATAAATTTGGAGAAACAAATTCCCCTCCTAAGGGTAGCAAATAAATAACTTCTTTTTTAGCAATTTGAAGTAGGTTTTAACTTTTTGTTAAAAGTTATAATTATTAAATAATAATTTGCTTGTTTACTTTATGAACTATATTCCCTGCTTATTTTTCTAAACTCAATATTAAAATTCGATTATCATTAGCCAATTATAAAATAATAATAATAATCAAGAATCACACAAAGGCAAGTTAACCGATTACAAGTCGCCCCTGGCTGCTTTATTAACGGTTTTTTTTAATTTTACTTACAATGAGACCTAAATACATTTCAATATATTATTAGTGATATAAATATAATGAAATGTATTTATAATACAAAAGGCAAATTTTAAAAGCATAGCGTAATACAAAATACCGGAGGAACTAAAATATTCCTCAAGCGAGGAACTAATTGAGAACAGCCTATAATAGATCGTCGTATGAACTAGGCCTATCCGAAATTGAAAAGCATTTGGAAGGAGGATGTAGTAAGCTAGTAAGCCATCAAGCATAGCGATACCTATGCTCAAGCACTCTCTGTGAGTAGCGACTCATGACGCAAATCCAGATCCTGCACTAGAGAGCGAAGCATTCATACACGATAATTAGACGTAGCCAAGCGTGGAAGGTAGATTGGTCATGGTAGAGCCAGATGCACCGTCATAAATCTGAATGTCTTTCTGTCTTCTCTATTTTATCAATAAATGAGAGAATTCTTACGACGCCACCAACGGCACAACGATTTAACGTTAACTTACTGAAAAACGCTTACTGGTAAATGACATATATTATTAATAACATAATAAACATAAACGACAACATATTTTAAATTTTAATAAACATTTAATTTAATAAAGAGCCGATATTAACTCTTCTACCACCAGGTAACATGTGGCTCTTTGAAAAGTCTTGTGAGTGGCCGATAAACCAATTGACCAACTTGACTTGTTTGGCATCCCGCGGCATGCCGAACAAGTCAAGACGCGCTCGTGTACCGGACGCTCGCGCGAGTCGCTGAGATTGCCGGCGCAACGGGCCAGAACCTTGTTTCAATTACTTCCTTTAACAACATGAAGTAGCCTATGCGTTTCACGTGATGCAGCGGCGTGCCGTGACATCCCATGGAATGCCGTGACGTGCCGCAGCCCGCAGCACTCCGCGGTGTCGCGCGAGATATTTCGGTCTATTCGTGTTGAAATAATGGAATGTCAGTGCTAATATCATTAAAATAAGTTCGAAAATCTTTTGTCCACGAAAAAAATCCTTTGACACGCCGTGCCATGCCGTGCCGTCTGTGAGCGCAGGCCCTTAATAGTTGGAAGAAAGTTATCCAGGTTGTCTATTGATCATAAATTAACATGGCGCTATAGAATATAACAATCGACCACACTCAGCTACTCTACGTATCTCCTTATGAAATTTCATTACTAATTCTTTATACAACTTCTTCAAGTTCTTTAAACAACTATTCATATTTTAATCATGTTTAAATTATTATGATAAATGAAATGACGACTCTTATAAATGTCTTAATTTCACATATCTTCTTATATGTACTAGGCTACCTTATAACAAACAAAATTATCTGCCTGGTGTGTTCTCAGTTTCAAAGCTTACCTTGTAGAGGAATAAAAGCAAGCATGAACCCGACTCCGACCACCGCCGCCCAGCCAATCTCCAGCCACATGAAGTACGCGATGATGACGGTAGCGAGTGGCCCGATCCACAGGTAATGTAGGAAGATGATAGCCACGTCAAAGCGGTTTACATCGTTAGACAACAAGTTCACAACTTGGCCGACCGTTGTCTCTCCAAGGGCTGTTTTGGAAAGCCTTAACGACTGTAAAGAAAATATTCGTTTGAAAATATTCATAAGATAAGTAATTCATAAGAGAGAGTTTGTAAGAGAACAACTTTTAGTTCGATTCTTAGAGATTTCACTCAATTTATACAAAAGGGTATCTTTCAATAGAAGCCTGTTAATTGACGCATTCTCTGGAAGCGACCTATACATGGTCAACTCAGCATGTTATGCGAAACTAAAAAAAATATCTATGGTTGAAGTATTTATTATTACACAATATTTTCAAAGAATTCTCCGCAAATATCTATACAAACAACAATTTAATATAAACACAACAAAAAATAATAAACCGATATAATGTCCCTCTGTGTTATTACTTTGTCTCTATCTTATTACTCTGTCTTACTCCTCGCTGCAGTTGGATCGTACTTGGTATAAATTCAAGATTCATCACCTATAATAATTTCGTAAACACGCTGAGAGGAGCTAGCAACGGTGAGGTTGAGGTTTGTTGTGCGGCACATATCGTGAAATTAACCTCCTTATGCGAAGGTGTTCGTGTAAAATGTTGTGAACGCTTCTCGATCCTATGTGCAATATGTGCTAAATCTCTTCATACGAAATTCGCCTTTTAACTGCCAGCACGTTTCCATTCGTAACCGCCGTCAAAGAGCGACCACTTCTTTGCTCATCTCTCTTAAGAAGGGCTTTTATCCATAAATGCCGTTCAAGCGATACGTCCGGCTTCGAGGTGACATTTGAAATCGGAAAAAATTACCCGCGAAAATGTTTCCGACGCAGAACCATTCGAAATGTAACAGGATATTTTTCAATATTTTTCGTAAAAAATAACGTGGAGGGAAATTCAAAATTGGAACATTCGTATTTTCACACGTAAATAATGGTATTTTCAAAATACATTATAGCTGGCCAGTGTTTCATACAAAACCTTTACTCGCAAACTTTTTGCGTGGCAAATTGATGATTTTGTGATTGTTTAGTTTTATGTTATCAACATGGTATTTTTCCATTGTTGTTAAATTTAAGTAACAAAACCAACAAGATCCCTCTCAAACACAAGTTTCTTTAGTTATAGTAAGAAAAAGACTTCAGCCATCCTTATATATTTCCGTTATTCACATTCAATGCCAATAACGATATAAATCAATCAAATAAATACATTAATATCACTATCAGACAGCGCACTCTGTTTTCTCCATTAAATTAATTATTGAAGGCAATAATTCATTAGTATACAATAACATCATGTATTACACAAATTGTTACATCATTATTATTCATTACCGCACATCACAAGTCCATGGCTGAACATAGTCCTTCTCTATAGATTGCAACAATTCTGAGCACAGTCCTGAGCCACCTGCTTCCATCGACTCGCTTCATTTTTTATCAAGTCATCACTTCTTTGCGTTTACCGGTACGAGACTGCCATTCGAGAACCTTTCTTCCCCATCGGTCGTCAGTTCTTCGAGCTATATGGCCGGCCGGTCACAGTTCGTGGAGTTAGGGAACTTCCTCATACAGTCAGCAGTGCAAAAAGCTGCAGTTGCCAACCCGCCTGCTAATAGATGGCAATCTTAACAAAAATCCTTATACAAGGAACATAATAACAAACAGCACATAATAAAGTCACAGCTAAGCAAGTTGCTATAATAATAAAAAGAATAACGCGAGGGAAGTCTCCTGGACACGACGGCCTTAGCATTGAACATTTTCGCTATGCGGGGCCACACCTACCCAGACTCTTAGGGCTGCTGTTCACGCTATGCATTAGGCATTCCTATCTGCCAAATGAGCTAATGAAGACGGTGATAGTGCCTATTATTAAAATAAGACTAGTGATACTTCCGACAAGTGCAACTACCGCCCGATATCATTAGCTACAACCACATCTAAGGTGCTTGACGGCCTGCTTGAGAGACAACTTAAAGAGCATCTCCGGATCATACACGGATAGGAACACGCCTGTGTATGCAGCCTTTCTTGATCTCACTAAGGCATTTGACCTGGTTAGATATGATATTCTTTGGCGTAAATTAAAAGACACAGGTATGCCAGGTGGTTGATCAAATTAAATATTGGTAATATTTTAAATATTGGTATGAACTCCAAACAAACCAGGTCTGATGGCTTGGTGAGCTTTCTGATGAGTACGGGTTGGAGTGTGGAGTGAGACAGGTGAATAGGTTGATTGTTGAGCTGAGTGACACAGGAGTCGGCTGCTCGATTGATGGTCACTGCATCAACAGTATCAGTTATGCAGATGACATGGTGTTGCTCAGCCCATCAATCGCCGGTCTCAGAAAACTAATAGAGTATGTGAGAAGTACGCTTTGTCACACGGTCTCCTGTACAATGTTAAAAGAGTGATCTTTCAAACTAGGGTCGTAAGCTGGGAGATGTGCCGCGTGTGCTGCTAAATGGCGTCGCTCTAGGCAGGGTGAAAGAGTTTAAATATCTCGGACATGTGGTTACCGAGGATTTAAAAGACGATGCTGAAAGGGAAAGGAGGGCAATGGCGGTCCGCTGTAATATGTTGGCACGCAGATCCGTGCGGTGTAGCTTTGGAGTGAAGATAACTCTCTTTAAAGCCTTTGCCAAACTCTATACACTTGCAGTCTGTGGGTCAACTACACGCAGCGGGCCATCAACGCTCTCCGAGTACAATATAATAACGTATTCAGTAGTGCGTCTGCGATGTTTGCGCACGCGCACACGGACGGCTTCCACGCCGTGCTGCGGCGCCACATCGCCCGCTGATGCTCCGTACGCGGAGAGCCTTCAGAACCAACCCGGACGGCCGGAGACCAAAGTGAAAATGAAGAATTAAAGGCTATTGTGGAAGCGGATCCATCACAAAGCACTTCAGATAGCTGCAGGCTTCGGGTAAGTGATAAAACTGTATTAATCCACTTGAAGCAAATCGGGAAAGTAAACAAACTTGAACGATGGGTACCTCATGAATTGAGTGAATCGAACTTGCAAACACGCGTCGACTGCTGTGTTACTTTGCTCAACCGACACAATAATGAAGGATTTTAAATCGAATCATTACTTGTGATGAAAAGTGGATACCGATAATCGGAAGCGCTCGTCGCAATGGCTGAACGCTGGAGACCCAGCCAAATCCTGCCCTAAACGAAAATTGACTCAGAAAAGTTACTTGTGAGTGTTTGGTGACTAGCGCCGGTGTCGTTCACTACAGCTTCTCAAATCTAGCCAAACGATTACGGCAGATATCTATTGTCAGCAACTGCAAACCATGAAGGAAGAACTAGCTGCTAAACAACCGAGATTGGTCAATCGCTCTAGGCCACTGCTGCTTCACGACTACGCAAGACCACACACTGCACAACAAACAACCACTAAGTTAGATGAGTTACAATTGGAATGTCTGCGACATCCACCATACTCCCATACCTTGCTCCAACAGATTACCATTTTTCCGGAATTCGGACAACTTCTTACAAGGAAAAAATTAACTCCGATGCGGCAGTCCAAACCGCCTTCAAAGAGGTTATTGATTCTCGCCCCATGGTTTTTTTAGTAAAGGATCAATGAACTACCTATGAGATGGCAAAGTTCAGAGATAACAACGGTGCATACTTTAATTAATTAAATATATTTTACAAAAAAAATTGACTTTATATTCCTCCTGTACAAAACGCTAATTTCATATGTAAGGACCTAATATTATTCATATAATTAATATTAAGTAGTTTTATGTTAAACAATCGATATAAGTTAAATTGAATTGAATTAAATTGAATAAGATTAAATTGAATTGAATTAAATGAAATGAAATTAGATGAGATTAAATTTATTATAATGTAATGTTTTTCTTATGTCACTTGTATGGACTCTGTCTGAAATAAATTGTTTTTTTTTTTTATAATATGCTTTACAACAGCATTAACTGTTTATTGGATATTCATACCACAACTCACCCTGTTTTAAAAAAAATCTGTAATCACCTGGTTAAGAACACAGAACTACGACGACCTTGAGGCACTCTTACACCGTACTTCGTAAATTGTTAATTAATTAATCAGCATACACACACGCACACACCCGCACGCGCGCACACACACACACGATAAGGAACAAAGGGGACTCTGGATTTTCTTTTAAACTTACTAGAGGACCCATCCACTATATTGTTTAAGTTTGTAATCTTAAAGAAAAATAAGTCATTTATTTATTATTTATTTAATAATACTCAACTTTTCAGTCGGTCAAGATAAATAAGATATGTAATAATACGTAATATGTACCATCCTAAACATGGAATAAGCCCAAATTTTTATAAAACTTATTATCTATTGAGTAAATTATGTCAACAGCGCAGTGGTAGACGTAACAACATAACCGAAAAATCCAAAAGTATATGTGCCAATAAGTATTAGTTCCTAAAGAATTAGTTACGAGTAAGAAGACAAAAGCAATCAGAAAACTGCAACATCTACCTCCATAAGTTTCCGTGAACCTAATGGCAAACAACAATGTAACACCTAGAACTTAGTTAGGTACCTATCATAAAAGATGAGCCGAAATACTCGTTTGGTAGTAACTAACAACGACAGAATCAATTCAAGAGAGAATTTATTATTTAGTTTGAATTATATTTCACGCATTACTATCATCGTTATCATCATTTTACAGCCCTTCAACAAGTAATGTTACAGGCCTCCCCGAGGAAGGCCACTAATCCGTACTGAGCCACATGCATCCATCTCCTGTATGTCATTATAAGATCGTCCCTACATCTAGTTGGGGCAGCACTGAGAACCTTTTCCCCATCGGCTGTCGGTTCTTCGAGCTATGGTCGGCCCATTGCCACTTCAACTTGCTGATCTGTTAGGTTATAGTCGCGCACTGGTTTAACACGCTTGTCTACAAGTTTTAAGAAACGCATGACAAGAACATGATGTGACCTTGCTGTTTTAAGGTGCTGAAAAGTCATTCTGAATAGTACAGGTGATTTACTCTTAAGTCGTTACTCACTCTTGTGTAGCTCCAAGTTTTCGGAATTTGAATTAGAGCACAAAGGCGGCGGAGCGTTGACTATATTAGACGTGACCTCTCCAACCTAACGTTGAGATTTAATGTGCCTCTCAGTCTATATAGTCAGCATATGAACATCTGCCGGATCTTAGCACATCTTTTTTCCCTTCCCTTTTTCTTACGTGGTGAAATCCTCATGAATACCCGGCTGCTCTATTAGGAAGCAGACTGATTAAGCCAAACACCTACAAATTTATATCAAATACTGGCACAACAGATCGAGGAAATATGCCTATGGAATTTAAATATTACACACTGAGCGTAAAATAGTAGTTTGAGTACTTCAATGGGCATAACGTCACGCACTAACATTCTATAATTACGTAATAAGCACGTCTGCGGACACACATTACGTGACATGGTAAAGAAGCTACGTCAAGGTTGATCTTAAGTGATAGAGCAGTTTTCTAAAACCTCGATATATTTTGAAACAGGACTAATGAGAAACGAGAGAGACATGAGTTAATAATTCAAAGTTTTTAATATTTTGCTAAAAGTTAAATGAAAATTATTAAGTATATTTAATAATGGTAATAAAAAATAAAGAATTTTAAAACATTAATTTAATAACCATGAATTACAGGGACAATTCAGGACAATCTCGATTCATTTGTGTAACATAATATTATAGCTAGACTCAAGTATTAACATTATGAAGTTAAGAAACCTAGTTTTAGCTTTACCTTAGATTCAGTTCGCGCAATTCGGTATATAAACTTTTTTTTTAAATTCTACAATCATTTAAGGGACATTTACGGCTTAGCGTATGTCGGTCCCATCATACCCTAACGTACATCACTACCTCATCTAACGTTAATTATTGAATTTAGTAACAAAACCGAGAACTTGGCTTTTGACAACTTGACAAGAATGAAGACAATATGTTTTTTTCTATATCACTAGATTATGACATCACTTCATTTAGAACAAATAGATGTCAATTAATTTCATGCATTTTTGATAAAATAAATTCCATCCCTTATTTTCAAGATCTCTAAATAGCAAAGTAGAAATATAAATGAACATGTAACTATTTTTTTTACAATCTCGCAACGGTTTCTAAATCGGCATGGCTTATAATGTTTACATACCGAATTACTTCGCTGACTCAAAACGGCTGACATTAGTTAATCTCTAATCTAGGACTTTAAAAATGGAACCGTAATAAAGTGAGCCCCTTAATTACGGTTCCATTAGCTTAAGCCTATTTTTTCAATAGAAAGGATTAAAGTTAGATTTGCCGGTGTATACCAGTGATTAAAAAAGTGCATCATAATACTCATAACTAAATAGATGAAATGATAAATTAACAAATTTTCACATTTGTAAACATCGCAAGTTTTTATCTTATCCGATGAAAAGAACTGATTCACATAATTGTGAAACTTGTGGAGTAATAGAAGACACATAATTTTATAATGGAATGGTACCGAGGGACAAGGGAATAAATACCTAGTCCCTCGGTACCATTCAAATAAGGGCATACCTACAAGATAAATGTGTACAATATGGGTATTGCCACAGTTTTATAGACTCTCTTTAAACTGGTATTGCGCAAGGCATTCTACTATTGCATTGAGTATATGCAGATTAATGATAAATATATAAAAGTTATAATGGTATTGACATGTTCACAAACAAAAATCCATAAATATATTAAGAAAAAAAACTATAGAATTGATTTTAATGTAATTCTAATGAGCATTATGCAAAAAAGCAGCGAAATTGGTTTGGAGACGATATCATTATTTTTCTCAAAATAGGCGTGTGCGTTCGTTCTGTTATATCCGTGAATTGTATGTAGCCCTTATTGCTATACTCATTCCTTACGTTATACGTTATTCCCATTGTACCTAGTCAGCATTTCTCGAGCCTCGCGAGTGAGAGTCCCTTGTAGTTTCATCTACATTACACACAGACAACCTTTAAAAAAAGTAGAATCGGACTCTATGGACTACTGAAAGGTGTCTCTACCTTTTAATTGTCCACAGAGTTTAATAGTCCATGTTTCAATTTGGACTTTCAAATATCGGACTTATTACAACACGTCAAGTGGAAATTTGACAATCCTTCTTTTTACTTTTAACACTTGAGACACTCGTTGACAAAAACGAAAGGAGTACAGATTTCTCCTTTGATATTTTAAAATAAAAGTTTATGAATATTATATTACATCTTTCTCTTATCTATCTCTTATTTGCAAAGAATATACGTCTCTCGGATTAATATGACTCAGGTAGTAGATAAATTTATTCCACATATAATATTATGATAGCCTAATGGTTGATTGGAGAGAATGCCTTAAGGCATAATTCCGCCATATGTAGTATATTTTTTGTGGAAAAAGTTTAAATAAATAAATAAACATCTATACATGTATAAAATGAGTGTATCTTTGTTTCTCGTGTATGTGATCCTATACCCAGGGCTCGGAACCGGTTTAAAAAGAGCGGATAATTTCGATTAATTACCGGTAAATATATCGCTCCTTCAATTACCGGTTAAACAAGTAACCGGTTTTTAACTAACCTAAACGGTAAAGGTTACCGGTTACTTACCGGTTTTGACACCCAAATTAACCGGTTAATTCCGTAAAACGTAAAAGTAATTATAAATGGGATAGGTAGATTCATGTTGTGAGGTGCTTATGCCGTGTCGCCGCATGCAGGCATACTTATGGTCAATTATCTGCCTTTAAGCGACACGTTCTTTCACTCGCGATCAGAGTGTCTAGTGGGAGTTTGGCATTAACGAAAAACGTTAAAGTATTAGAGAAGTATTCGCGCAAAAAATTCGGTTGTTTATTTATGATGTAAATAGAATTTGTTCCATGTTTACGTTTTAACAGTGAGCCACGCGGCAGCTTTTGATGTCACACGGATGGGCCGGCCCGAACCAGGGTAATACCACGACCTCGCAGAATACAATGAATGGTAGCGAATCAAACAAAACTACCCAGGAGGGTACCAACACCCTGGTGACGGTGAATCCTCGCTGAGCATCCACGCCCAAGCTGCCCTACTCTTCCTGAGCGTAGGCCCTCCTTCGTGCCCCGCGTATACGGGGGACGGGGAGCAGGGACGAAGCCGACCTTTCTTTTTTTAACCGAGACTCAGGTGTCCTATGTCGCTTAAAGGCTGATACTCATATCTCTCATAGACCTACCTGGGTACAAATTAGAACACCCTCTGGAGAGTTTGCGTATGCGTCAGAGAAGACATCTGTTTTCAACTCCTCGGCAGTCTTGAAGGTACGGACCTGTCCATTCTATGGCTGCGCGTAGACGGCGACGACTATCCCCGTGTCTACGGGTGCCTCTATAGGTCCCATAGCGGTAATGCCGAAACAGACCGACTCATTGAACACGTCCAAATGGCTACAGATTCTTTGCTACAGCAGAGATCGTTATCCTTGGCAATTTTAACGCCCACCACGTCGAATGGCTCGGTTCACATTTAACCGATCATGCGGGGAGATCTGTTTATGACTTTGCCTTGGCATATGGTTTTACACAGCTGGTTACTTCGCCTACTCGGATTCCAGATGTGGAGGATTATGCACCTTCCCTATTGGACCTTCTGCTGACCTCTCAACCGGATGGATATCAGGTTTCTGAAGACGCCCCTCTTGACTCCTAGGACCATTGTCTTGTCCGAGTGTGGTGCCACCACGCCCCTTGCAGTTGCGTTCTGCAGACTGCCGCCGTGTTTGGCATTACAGGTCGGCGGATTGGGACGGAATGCGGTCTTTCTTTGCATCCTACCGTTGGGTGCGGGTTTACTCGCTGGATACCCCAGGGTTGTTGCTGATTCTGTTGCTGATGGTACTTCAGGATATGGAACTTTTATTCCAACTCTGTGGTGCCCATCGGAGGCAGATCTCAGTAAAATAGCATCATAATATACCGGGCATAGACTGACGCGTCAACATCTCGATGTAAATACCAGCGCTCTTAAAAGAAGTATAATTCGCGTCCAGGTCCTTCAAAATAGTCATTGCCAAGGCAAGGTCAGAGCACATCGGCTGAATTGGCGAGAAGCTAGTTCGCCTTCCTTCGGGAACCCGTGCATTCTGGTATCTTGCCAAGGCTGTCTAATGGAACTTGTCAGCCATCTCTTCCATCTCAGCACAGAGAGGGACCCACTGGCCCATGCCGCAAAGGAGAAAGCCGATCTGTTAATCTTCCTCTCGACTCGAACTCGACTCACGATGACGGGGAACACACCGCCGACCATCCCGCGGTGTGATTGTTTATGCCGGATGTGCGGTTTACACAGCGCACGGTTCGGAAAGCAACTTCCCTGAACGTCAACAAGACGAGTGGGACTTATGGAGGCCCACCCATTGTGCTGAACACGTGCTCTGAAGTTGGCACCGGTTTTAACGCGTCTTTTCCGGTACTCCTACTCCTAGGTGTAGTTTCGAATTCATGGAAGACAGCTTTGGTCCACCCAACCTTAAAAGCCGTCCGCTCCTCCTTCTTCTCAAAAATAATGGAATCTATTGTAAACGGTTTTCGTCGGGGTCGATCAGCTGGTGATCTTCTGTTTACCTAACTCATAGATGGGCGTAGGTAGTAGAGTCTAAAGGGAAGGCATTGGCCGTTAGTTTGGACATAGCGAAGGCCTCGATCGGTTCTGGCACAAAGCGCTTCTTTCGAAGCTCTTCCTATGGGCTTCCGAGAAATTGTGCAATTGATCAACAGTTTTGCTGATCGGAGCATCAAGGTTGTAGTAGACGGTGTATGCTTTGATTATAAGCCTATTAAGGCTGATGTTCCACAAGGCTGCGTGCTATCATCAACGCTATTTCTTCTGCATATAAATGATATGTTGCAAACTGGTAACTTTCATTGCTATGTGGACGACAGCACTGGTGATGCTTATATACAAGCCGTGCCAATATTTCGGGAAAACGTTGCCGAGTACCAGAACAAACTTATGTCTGAAGTCGAGTCTGCGCGTTTATCGCCAAAAGAACCCTTTGTCGTACCTTCACAGTTTCAAAGCACCTTTGCTGCCTTAGCTAGCATCGGAATCGTCTGCGACATATTGAATAGTGTGCAGTTTCGTGGTCACTTGAAAGGAAGGCAAATTGGCCTCTAAAAGCTTGACGTGCTAAGCAGAGCGGAGCAGTATTTCATGTCGGCACATCGCTTACAACTTTACAAAGTGCAAATTCGGCTTCACATGGAATACTGTTCTTATCTTCTAGGCCTGGGCACCCCAGTGCCAGCTCCTTCCATTTGACCGCATCCAGCGCAGAGCGGTTCGAATCGTTGACGTCCGAGTTCTTTCTGATCGCGTCGATTCACTGGCACTGCGTAGGATGTTGCATCCTTCGCATTTTCCATCACATCTACCACAGGGAGTACTCTGAGGTTTGGATAATTCCAGCCGCCATATTTCACGAACGCACATCGCGTCAAAATTCACAATACCATCCTTTCCATCTGGATGCTTGACGGTCCACCACTCTGCGTTTTACTAGGAGTTTTCCTTTTTTTATAGAAGGTTGCTGTGGCCTTAGATATCTACACATCCTCGTTTGCGAATCAAAATGCAGATACGTTGTCACCCGTGAGGACTAAGATGGAATGCCTCTTCCAGTAAAAGGGTCTCCGGTTCTCTAAACTCACCATACGAAACACAGCAGTGTTAAGCTGCTATTTTACGCTAATATTCTGTGAGAGCGTGGTCCTTCTTCGGTAGAGCCAGCCCATTGTGCTACAGCTATACTACTAATATAGCTGCAGCATGGCTCTACCACGTATAAACTAATAATTCCTTAAATAATTCCTTGCTCAACTTCTCTGTGGAATTGTTTACCACCGGCGATTTTCCGGACCGATACGACTTAGGGACCTTCAAGAAAAAGCTTACTCCTTCTAAAAGGCCGGCAACGCACCCAACTTTCATAATATGTATTTGGTAAAATCTGTTATTTTGACATTACAAACAGATACTTCAATTTTATTTATTTAAATAGATTTAATTCCATATTGGTTCGCGTAGTGTATATTTTCTTTGATATTGGTAAAGTATGAAAGGTTGTAAAAATTCAAAAGCGATCACTATATTATTTTGATCTTGAGGCGTGAGGAAACTTAATTCAGTTCCTCATTAAAGAGATGTGAAAATGGTAATTTATTTTATTAATATATATAATAACAAATTTTTTTTTTATCGTAAAGACACGACTTCTAATTAAACTTTATTTACCTCAGAAGTGGTAATTATTAGTTTTGCAAAGACCGAGGTAGAGGTTGGTTCTAATCACGAGCTTCTAAATCTAAAAACTCTGGTGATCTGCCTCACTTCAGTCCTAAAAATAACAAATACTGTAACATATAATTTCACCAACTTTTAAAAAAATCGTGTTTTAAGTTCATCATTTATTGCGATATATTACTAAAACTAAAGGCATTGAATTAAAATGCAAAGAGTAATTTTAGTAGAAAATTTTCAATATAATTAAAGTCAATATAAATATATAAGGTCAAATTAAACATGATATCGAAACTTAATTTTAAAGTGGAGATAACGCATAATTAATTGAAACAAAACTTATCTCTGTTATTTATAATACGGTAATTGCTGAAAGATGAAAATATGAGGGATGTCGTTATAAGGAAGTCGCGTTGATGCAATGAATATATCGTACGTGCGTCTAAACTTCGTGAATTCAACAGAGCGCAGCCGTAGCCGTACAAAGTTGAATACAAGGGGTAAGGAGAGGGCGGGGACATTACAAAGCTTGGTTTTAACCGGTTAATTGTTACTACCTAAACCTAATTTGGATAAACCGGTATTCTACAAAACCGGTTTGTGGAATACCGGTTTAAATTCTAAACCGGTTTTGGGGTCAATGACCGAAACCGGTTTCGAATTTAAACCGGTTTCGAGCCCTGCCTATACCATTTATCCAATTACGGTGAATCTTTGAAGAGTTATATTGCCCGCAAAGATTTCTGACAAAAAATATTTTTTTGTTTGTCCATTTTCTTTACGTTCCTACACCATTCCGAATTACAAGCATTGCAACACACGCTGGTCACAGCTAGTAATATAAATAGTAATAAAATTACGTAATCGTAAAATACATAATACTGTAAAAATTTATTTTAAATTGAACTGTATTGAATTGTACTGACCTTTCTGTAAATGAGAGAACAGCAAGCAACCCTGAACTTCATGCCCATGTGTAAAATTGCCATCATGTATGGGTGTGTCACGAACACATTAAGAGCAGAACATAGAATCACAGCCCCAGCATATATAAAGGCTTCTCTGGGTTTCATCGTATTCTGTTCTGGACCATAGTATTCTACTAATTTACCTAAGAATACTGGTTGAGCTATCCTGTTGGAAAAACAAATAAAATACTTAAAAGTATTGTTATAACAATTAATAAGGCACGCAATACGAGGAATTAGAGAATTCGCATTAATTAAAATACAACCAGGCAGCGGTAAACATCGCAAGTAGCTGACAAACAATGTATGTAGTAATTGAACTTATCAACGATCGTTCATAAATGCTCAGCTCGGGACCTCATACGGTTGACTATTAGAAAAATATGGTTTTAATAATTTTCTAAAAATTTTAATCTGAAATAAAAAAATCATCTAAAATTTTATACCAATAATTAACAAAACTTGAAAAGTAAAACCTTACACACACTAGGATTTTCTCCTGTTTACAAACATAAATTGCACAAGGACAAACATTCAGACCCGAAACAATTATTTGTAGGCCATTCAAATACTAAGGCCTATGTTCAGCAGTGGATTTGTGAAGAGCTGTAATGATGACGATGATGATACAAATACTTATATACTATTTCTTAACATATGCTGCCTTCATTAATAAACGTGGTAGAGCCATGCTGCAGCTATATTAATTGTATAGTTGTAGCACGAATGGGTCGGCTCGGCCGGGGAAGGACCATGCTTTCACAGAGTACCAGCGTAAAATAACAGCTTAATGCGGCTGTGTTTCGTATGGTGAGTGTTGAGAACCGGAGACCCTTTTTACTGGGAAAGAGGCATTCCATCTTAGTCCTCACGGCTGACAAAGCATCTGCATTTTGATTCGCAAACGAGGATGGATGTAGATGTCTATGGGCCACAGCTAGTTGCTTACCATCAGGTTGACTGTGTGCTCCCTTGTCACCCTTATCCTATTAAAAAACTGGCTGTTGATTCATCTGCGTATTTATAATATAATATATTGTCTATTATTATCCACCCATCCATCCATTACAGCCTATAAAAGTCCACAGCTGAACATAGGCCTCCCTCATAGATTGCCTCATAAGGGCAATCTATGAGGGAGAGTGTATCAAAATTGCATTACACGCATTTTTGGTACACTCTTGTTTTCAAGTTTTACGTGGCGAGAAGATGTCTCGTAATCTTTTATTTTATTTTATTTAGAAAACCAACAGCTCTTATGAATATACAAAAACAATAATTCATAAATGGTTATGAAATGGTAATCTCCGAACGTTTATTGAAATTCCATCTGACAGATAAAATACCATGAACTCATTACGGGGAACTGCGTCATGTTGCGAGCCGTCCGATACTTTTTTTTTTTTTTTTTATTGACAGGGGCAAACGAGCATGCGGCTCACCTGATGGTAGTGACTACCGCCGCCCATGAACAACTGCAACACCAGGGAACCAGAGGAATTGCAGATGCGTTGCCGGCCTTTAAAAGGAGTAGGCTCTTTTCTTGAAGGTCCCTAAGTCGTATCGGTCCGGAAAATCGCTGGTGGTAAACTATTCCACAAGGAAGTTGTGCGAGGAAGAAAACATCTTCTAAATCGCACAGTGGTGGACCGCCAATCATCCAGATGGTGTGGATGGTATCGGGAGTTCTGCCGCGATGTGCGTTCGTGAAATTTGGCGGCTGGGATTAATCCGAACAATTCCTCAGAGCACTCCCGTGGTAAATGCGAAAGAAAATGCAAAGAGATGCAACATCTCTTCGCAGCGCCAATGAATCGAGCCGATCGGAAAGGACTCGGTCGTCGACGATTCGAGCCGCTCTGCGCTGGATGCGGTCAAGGGAAGGAGCTGGCACTGGGAGCCCCAGCCCAGATGGGAACAGTATTCCATGTGAGGCCGAACCTGCGCCTTGTAAAGTTGCAGGCGTTGTGCCGGCATGAAATACTGTCCCGCCCTGCTGAGCACGCCAAGCTTTTTAGAGGCCAATTTGGCCTTCTTCCAAGTGACCGCGAAACTGCACGCCACCGAAATGTCGACGCCGAGGATTCCGATACTGGCTGCGGCAACAAGGGAGTGCCTTGAAACCGAGGAGATACGACAAAGGGTTCTTTTAGCGGTAAACGCGCAAACTTGTGTCTTCTGAGGATTAAACTGACTAGATTTAGTCGCCCCAATCCGAGACTTTGTTCAGCAAAGACTCGACTTCAGACACAAGTTTGTTCCGGTACTCGGCGACGTTTTCCCGAGAAATATTCGCACGGCCGGCGTATAGAGCATCACCAGTGCTATCATCCGCATAGCAATGAATGCTACCGGTTTGCAACATATCATTGATATGCAGAAGAAACAGCGTTGGTGATAGCACGCAGCCTTGTGGAACACCAGCGTTAATCGAGTTGTAGTCGGAGCATGCACCGTCTACAACGACCTTGATGCTCCGATCTGCAAGAAAGCTGGTGATCCAATTGCACAATCTCGGGAAGCCCATAGGAAGGAGCTTGAAAGAAGCGCTTTGTGCCAAACCCGATCGAAAGCTCTCGCAATGTCCAAACTAACGGCCAATGCCTCCCTTGACTCTACTGCCTCCGCCCATCTATGAGTAAGGTAGACCAGAAGATCACCAGCTGACCGACCCCGACGAAAACCGTATTGGCGGTCACTAATCAGCTGGTGATCCTCAAGGTACCGCATGAGCTGGCAGTTTATAATGGACCCATTATTTTGGAGAACAAGGGGTGATGGCTAGGCCTGTAGTTGACGGGTCTGAGCGGTCGCCTTTTAGGATCGGTTGGACAAAAGCTGTCTTCCATGATTTCGGGACTACGCCTAGGGAGTAGGAGTACCGGAAAAGACGCGTTAGAACCGGTGCCAACCTGAGCACACGTCCTCAGCACAATTGGGGAATTTGTCAGGCCCACTCGACTTGTGAATGTCCAGGGAGAAGAGTGCTTGCGAACCGAGCGCTGTGAGAACCGCACATCCGGCATGGAGCACTCACACCGCGGGATGGTCGGCGGTGTGTCCCCGTCATCAAGAGTCGAGTTGACGCAAAAGTGAGCCTAAAAGGTCGGCTTTTCTTTTGCGGCGTGGGCCAGTGAGTCGTCCTCCTGTGCAGAGATGGTAGTGATGGCTTACAGAAATTCCTTGACAGCCTTGGCGAGAGACCAGAATGCACGGGTTCCGAAGGAAGGCGAACTAGTTTCTCGCCAATTCTGCCTATGTGCTCAGACTTTGCCTTGGCAATAACACTTTGAAGGACCTGGAGGCGAAGTTATACTTTTTAAGCATGCTGGTGTTTACATCCCGAGCCGCCGAAGCCTCAGCCCAGGCTGATAGCACTCCTGCTTACTGCGTAATGCAGTCTTACAGGAGCGACCAAACCAAGGCTGCGATCTGCTCCGATGGGTACCACAGATGATGGAATAAATAGTTCCATTCCTGTAGTACCACATCAGTGACAGAGTCAGCAACAGCGCTGGGATCATCCGGCGAGAAGCAAACCCGCCCCATGGGTAGGATGCAAAGAAAGACCGCATTCCGTCCCAATCCGCCGACCTGTAATGCCAAACACGGCGGCAACCTGCAAAACGCAACCGCGAGGGAGCGTGAGTGGCACCACACCCGGATCAGACAATGGTCCGAAGAGCCGAGAGGCATCGACGGAAACCTGATATCCGTCCGGATGAGAGGTCAGCAGAAGGTCCAACAGGGAAGGTGTATGATCCTTCACATCTGGAATCCGCGTAGGCGAAGTAACCAGCTGTGTCAGACCATATGCCAAGGCAAAGTCATAAACAGATCTCCCGCATGATCGGTTAAACGAACCGAGCCATTCGGCGTGGTGGGCGTTAAAATCGCCAAGGACCACGATCTCTGCGGATGGGACCTGTTGTAGCAAGGAATCTGTAGCCATTTGGACGTGGTCGATGAGTCGGTCTGTTTCGGCATTACCGCTATGGGACCTATAGAGGCACCCGTAGACGCGCGGATGGTCGTCGCTATCTACGCGTAGCCAAAGGATGGACAGGTCCGTACCTTCAAGACTGCCGAGGCGTCGAGAACAGATGTCCTCTCCGACGTATACGCAACTCCAGCCCGAGGCACAAAGGAGTGTTCCAATTTGTACCCCGGGTAGGAGAGATACGAAGTATCAGCCGGAGAGGACACCTGCGTCTCGGTCAGAAAGAGCAAGGCCGGCTTCGCTGTCTCGAGATGGTAGTGACATGTTTAGGTTCGAGTGAAGTCCCTGATGTTGCAGAAACCACGGATAGCGTGGCAGGGTCGCCTTGGTCTTGTTGCTCAGTTTGCCCTGAGCAGTTATTGTTTTGAGCGGAATTTTGCCCCCAGAATACGCGGGGCAGCCTGAGCACCCACGCTCAGGAGTGGAGTAGCATGGTCGTGGATGCTCAGCGAGGATTCTCCAGGGGTGCTGGTACCTCCTGTAGTCTAAGATTTAATTCCGCTACCATGTTGATGGGGAATTGGGCCTCGGTCACCTGCACTCACCAGACGAAACGCAAAGCAGAGCTTCCACTTCACGCCGGTATTCTGTGAGGTCGTGGTACCAACCCGGCTCGAGCCGGCCCATACGTGCAACAGCAAAAGCTGCTGCGTGGCTCTACCACCGTTAAAACGTCAATAAACGGACAATTAATATCAACAAACGAATGCTCACTTCTTATCCGTTCCATTATGAAAACGCGTGCGAGCCATCGCAACTTGATCACGAAGAATCATAAGACGCCTGCTCATCAACAGATTTTCGGCTTGACTAAAGTAACCGATGAATAAACCCAACATGCGAGGTTGTTGGATCCTAGAAGGATAAGGAAAAGGATATATGTTAAGGATTAAGTACATTGGGAAGTAAGGATAGAGTAAAAGGAATGCCTAGTGGAAGCCTAATGCCGGAACCTCAGTTGATATGGTGTATTATGTTAAATGCTTTAAAATATTTAATTATCATATATTAAATAAAATATTTTGTGAAAAATATGTACAAGCAGTTTGAAGTATGTATGTAGGCGGTAAGGTGTTTGTTGTAAAATCACTATTAGGTCTTACACATTTTATTAATTCCTCACTTTAATTTTGTAGGTGCAATCCATATAGATGCATTTAACTATCTCATACGGCGACGACTATCTCATACCTAAAACTATAATTACCTCCATCTATTTTATGCATATAAAGTCTATATGTGCCTTATAAATAAAATAAATAATTAAAAAAAATCAAAAACCCGACTGCAAAAAAGACAATTTAAAAGTAATGCACTAAAACGGCCGAAACAAGATTGAAAATAGAAAACGAAATTAAAATAAAGTATTAACAAAGTAAACTCTACTTCGGTTTAACAGACTATACTATGAGCTGAAAGTTTAAGTTAAATACCCAAATTAAGATTAGTAGCAAGCAGAACCCACTTATTTTCTTTTTGGTTTATAATTTTCAATTGGGTCCCGCCTGTATATTTTTGTAATCCCTTTAATTTTCTTTATTATGGTACCCTACTGATAGGTTTGGTTATTTTTTTTTTTGATTAACGTTTTACTATATTGCCTCAAAATCCGCCATTTTGTTTATTTTTTCAAAAGCTATCTAACAACACTTGGGTTTCTAATACGAATAAAACGATACCTTAATTGTCGAAATCCATCCAGCCGTTTGGAAGATACGAGGTAATAAAGAAATTTACAAACATACAAGATACGTGGAAATATAACCCTTCCTTGGCAGTCGGGTAAAAAGAATAAAAATAGAATAACATAATTTCTATAAAAAGCATTAGAGATTGGTGCTAAGAAGTAGTGTGTCGAAAAATAAATTACTTAACTCTTTACAGTGGACTCAGAAATATCACAAGTTCAAGGTAACTACTGTATATATAAAAATATTATAGCAAAAAGTAAAAAATATATTCCTTTTTATGTAAAATTATTCGTATTAAAAAAGGAACCAACGTTTTATCAATATAAGCCATAAATCTTATAAAATATTACTACGCGAAACAAAAGGAAACATCTGAGAGGAAGATGATTGGGAAATAGATGATTGTCAGATAATTCCGCCTAGCACTGCGACTGTATTAGCGTATTATCACTCCCTGTCATAAAATTTTAAATCATTATTTTCTATGCTCTTACTTATGAGAGCGACAGTAGCCGAAAATGGTTGTGAATTTTGTGCAAGGGAATTAATTATAAAAAAACAAACTATTTTTCAACCGACTTCAAAAAAGAGGTACTCAATTCGATTGTATGTTTGTTTTTATGTGTGTTATTACCTCATAACTTTTTACTCGGTGAATCGATTTCGATGATTTTTTATTTGAAAGCAGGTTCTTCTCATGTGGTCCCGTATAAATTTGATCAAGGTCTGACCAGTAGTTTTTGATTTATCCTTAATAATTTATATTGGGATTGGTTGTACAATTTTTTTTTATTTTACCACTTGTTTTAATATAAAGCCGTAAATCGTTATATATATATATATACCTAAAGTACAAAAATGATCGAAGAGATAGAAAATATAAACACAGACACATACAATATGCATTAAATATAGTTATGCATGAAATAGTATCGGTTGTATCTGTTACACTGTCTTCCTTGTCATCTTACTTTATAACCATGATATACAATATTGTCAGTATGCATTTCATATTAAGAAAGACATTCTATTTTTTAACCGACTGCAAAAAATGAGGAGGTTCTATGTTCGACTGTATGTATTTTTTTATTACTGTCAGAATGCGTGAATAACCGTCATCACTGCAGGCGTCATAACTGTCGACAGAAAGTAATGCAAGGAAACTCGCGTATCTACGAACAAAAGTTGATTAGCTATATCAAAAAATGGGCCACTTCTAAGGTATATGACTGAAGAGGACATATACCATTGTATGTTAATAATGGTAATGGTGATGATGACGATGAAATTCGATTTAAGATGTTGACAAAAGCTTATGAGATTCTTATATCGGACTAGGTACAAAAGAAAAAGAAGAGCGATGTCACAACACCTTGTAACTTTCCTATTAAAAACTTAAAACAGTTAATTACTTAAACTAAATTGAGTAGTATTTCTTGTACTATTATTTATTCTGTGGTAGTAGACAAACGAAAAAATAAAAAACATGCGTGAGACTCGTGGAACATTATTATTGATAAACGTATTATATTATTAATTAACAAATACAAATAAATAAATTACTAGAGTCTATGAAAATGAAGCGTCATTTAAAATGATATTTTATTCATGGCAAGATAGAAAAGTGCGAGGGAGATGGATATTATTCCATCTCGCTCGCACTATAGAAAGGGTCGTGACGGAAAAATCGTATGGGGCCTATACACCATCGGCCATGATGGACGAATACTAGCGATCACGATCGTAGAGGGCATAATCGCCTATAATTGCCCATGATCGGTGATATTCGAGCATAATGGCCGCTGTGTCGGTTTTTGGACAAACATCAAAGGAAGTTCGGACATGATCGTGCGCGCGTCTACATTATCGCCGATCACTCAGTTCTTATTTGTTTACGGTACAGTGAGGACGCGAGCTATTTAGTCATAGTTTCTTTTTACGTAATTAATTTAGGTACAATAAAATGTCGGATACGATGTGGACTAATAACGAAACATTTAAATTTATCGAATTGTACCAAAACCAAAATGAACCCGCAATATGGAATCCTAACTAACAGTCGTTGTCATGAAATTTTGTCGTCAGTCGTTGTCAGGGATACAGTTATCAATGCTCGACACACACGGTCAATTAATCTGATTAGTTGGACTGATCAGTTTAACTGATCAGTTAAAACGGATGTAAGCCAAAACGATTTCCACCACTGACTTCAAATTTCAACTTAAGATTTCACAGACAAGGCAGTTTTCGGATGTATGTCAGTTCAACTGATCAGTTTAATTGACCGTGCGCCCGGAAAACGGTAGCGAAGCCTCCATAGAAGCCGAGAAGCCGGGCTTGGCCTATCAAACTGCTCAATCAATAATATCAACTAAAAAATAACTCGTAAACTCTTTCAAACTATTTCAAATTTCCGCGCTCCTCTGTTCTACACAGGTCATGACCCGTAGCCTTATTATGTAACGTGGACCCCGGTCGCGGCAAAACTGCGCGATACTGCTATCATAAAAAGGAGTTGAGTTGAGCGATTAGTCGTCTCTCTCGCACGCGTGGGCTATTTACCGGGCTTTCGAGAAGACGATGGCTCCTTTCTAACCTGTGGCAAAATGTTCTATAATGAAATATAACTACGATTGTTTATATAGCAATTAGTATGGAGCGATAAGCTGGGCTTCCGGTGTGAATTAGTCGAGCGCGGGGCGCGGGCGATACGTTTGCAAGTTCACTCACATTTCAATGTTTACTCTGTGTGTTTGTTTACTTGAGCAATTGTTGAGAATGAATATTGCGAGTTGAAAATTTATGTTTTTTAAAGATTTTTAGTGAAAATGGAGGATAATAGTGTTCCTTGTGATGAAATGAAGTGTGTTAAAGTGCTAATCGGCGAGGAAAAGGTAAAATCTTTAAACTTTGTTGAGAAAAACAGCTCACATCCACGCCGAAACCAACGTCTGATCTGTGTATTTCTCAGACGAGTAAAACCCACTAACGACAATTTAATAGATCTGTTTACAAAACTCATTGATTGTTGGCTGCTCACATACCAATAAGTTGTACTGTTGGTGCTGCATATTCTTTTCCAACGACAAAACAACTTGGAATACTACTGATATGATGATTTAAATAACTTATCTGGAGCCATTAAAAGGCATATGAATTCTCAAAACACATGAATGCGGTAATTTCGTTTAGTAATTTTGCTAAAAATAACAAAACCATATCTGGGCTTGCCCTAGTTTGGAGCCCTAGCTTCGCCACTGCCGGAAAAATTTTGGGTTGGCGATTGCCGTCAGTTAAAATTTCAACTTGAGATTTCACACTCACGGTCAGTTTTGATGTACGTCAGTTCAACTGATCAGTTTAATTGACCGTGTGTCGGCCATAACATAGTCAGTCGTGTTCCACATTTTAACAAAGGTTCTAAGGTTACGTGATAATGGCTACTACCTACTGTCGCTACTGATACTTTGGAATATAATTAAAAATATATAGAAATTCTGTAGCAAAAATAAAATTGTTTCAAATTAAAATAGCGGCAGCTACTGTTTCAACGTCCATCTCGGACAGATGACAATACAAATATATAGGTGCACGATTGTGTGGGCAGCCGCGCAATGATTATGACAATCATGCCCCATTCTCAGGAAAGAACATCATGGCCGATGGTGTATAGGCCCCATTATGGGGCCTATACACCATCGACCACGAATACTAGCGAAAACGATCGTGTGGAGGGCATAATCGCCTATAATTGCCCATGATCGGTGATGATCGAGCTTAATGGCCGCTGTGGCGGTTTTTCGGACATACATCAGCGAAGTTCGGCCATGATCGTGCGCGCGTCTACATGATCGCCGAACGCCGATGCTCTATAAACTATCCTTGTTCTATTTCGGTATATATAGTTAACATACACCGAAATAGAACAAGTAAAAATAGACCAACTTCCTTTTTTTTCACCACTCTGTTATGGTCTACATATTAATAATAGTTATATTATAAACTAATAAAAATAAATAGCGACAGCTGCTACTGTTTCAACGTCCATCTCGGACAGATGGCAATACAAATATGTAGGATGCACGCTTGTGTGGGCAGCCGCGCAATGATTGTGACAATCATGCCCCATTCTGTGGTTGTCAATCATGGCCGATGGTGTATAGGCGGGGTTACACTTTTTCTCGCCTAGCCCCCATCCATCAAATTCGTACCGTGCGATAAAGAACTTAGTTCCAAAACATAAAAAGTATTTCCACAAAAATAGGGGATGAAGTTTAAGAATTAATATTAAAAAAAACTTCATCCCTTATTTTCCCACCCTTGGGGGTGAAGATTTTCCTTAAAATGTATAAGGGACCACCCCTGAAGTATAACCTATTTAATAAAAAAATAATGATTCAAATCGGTTTAGCCGTTTATGAGAAATCATTGAACATACAATCTTCTAGTTTTTTAAACTCAAAACAACCGTATTCTGTTTTCAAATATTGAGATACGTTATTTTTATTAATTTTACCAAAATATTTTCGAAGGCATTTTAAGAGGTTAGTTTACCAGTTTTTTTTTATATTCATAAACTGTATAAATTTGGTTAAAAATTCTTTCAAACGAGTCAATTTTTTCTTGTCAGCAGCTAAATACAAGTTGTGACCACGACTTTGTGCACATTCACTTCTACAATTCGTGCAAATCTAAATCGTTTTGATGAGGAGTGAGATTCCACTAGTCTTGCAACATTTTTGCAATAAATGTTGTCATTTGTAAGTATAAATAGACATGCAAAGAATTTATGTATGCATTTATGGCATTTGCAGTTCTTTACTCAAAGAAACATAATCTTAAGTCGACGTAGACTACAGGTAGGCTTAAGCAATTAGACGAAAGAATCAGGCAGGTACTAGTGGTTAGTTTTTAATCCAATATAACTAGGTCTTAGAGAGCGCTAATTAATCAAGTTAATGCTATCCAATTACATGCATTTACATTTAAAATAAATTTACTAGTGAACATTAAATGGTACTATTTGCGATTGTATAAAGACGATAAGAACACTTGTAGGTAAATAATATATAATACACTTGTAGAGACATACAGGGTTATTTTTCAAAGAGTAGCCAAACTTTAAACTTAAGTTCAAATATACAGGGTGGTCCAAAAGGTGACGTCCAAAATTTTTTGAATGCTGACCTTTCGGGCTACATGAAAATACCCATGTATGTTCCATGATTTTTCTTAGTTTACGAGATATGATTTTTTTGTATTATTTTAAAAATGTCGACTTAGCGATTCAAAAATTTTTTTTCTTGAAAATTTTGCCTCTTTTCTACTTTTTTATTCTTAGCGTAGTCTTAATGAGTTGGACTTTGACATAAAAAATAAGCTGCCTACCATTAATACAAATTGCAAAAATTTTAATCGAAAACAAATTATGCAGATATGATTGAATCAAAGTTTAATTTTGAAATTTAAACTAAAAATTAAATAATGAGTTCCATGACTTTAAAGTAATTTTAAAACTTCGCAAGACCCTAAGCTTTAGTTATAATACAAAAAGTGGTGGTCAATGGGCCTTTTAGCCCTAGTCGGCCTTTAATTGCACAGAGCCAAAAAGTGCAAAATAATCGTTTTATTATGCACCTATTGTTTATTACTAAGGATAATTAGATTTTCATGGTATGTCATAATCTTTCATAATAAATAAAACAATTTGGTTTTTTTAATACTTATTTATTTATGTTACAACCAATTCTCAAAGTACCCCCCCTCCACTGCAATACACAGTCTACAACGCCTTAGAAAATTTTGTTTCAGTTCTAAAAGCATTTGAATTTTGTCTGATTTTTGTTTCCGCCTGTTAATTTATCTCGCAGTTCTGCTTCGGTGTTTGTTTCGCTTGTGTACACCATCTCTTTGTAATATCCCCAGAGAAAGAAATCTATGGGGTTCAAATCTGGTGAACGTGCAGGCCAATGAATCGGTCCGCCACGCCCAATCCATCTATTGGGGAATCTTTGATTAAGGTGCTCCCGTACCTCTCTTGCATAGTGGCAAGGAGCACCATCATTTTGGTAAATCATACCCCTTCTTGTCAATAAGTTTACACCGCCTAATAAGCCGTTTAAATTGTTTTGTAAAAGTCTAAATATTGGGTCCGTTTAACCTAGCAGGCAATTCAAAAGGTCCTATAAGTTCCCCGTTCAAAATTCCTGACCACAAGTTTACACTATAATGTGTTTGAAAATTTGAAGGCCTTGCCTTATGGGTTTTCAACAGCCCAACTATGGTAATTGTGGATATTGAAGACTCCTGTTCTTTCAAATCTAGACTCGTCTGTCCACAGAATTTTATCAAAAAAACCTGGATCCTCCGCAGTTCTTTCCAGCATTGTTCGACAAAAATTCACCCGTCTTGAATAATCTGCAGGATGCAATTTTGGACGCGTTGAATATGATAAGCGTGGTATCCCTCTGAAAAAAAAACTAAATTGTACTCCAGGAATCACTGTTTTATTCCATGAAATGTGGTTTTGCCCCACATAAGTAATTAAAATTAATTGATCGCTCGTCGCTATTCAAAGGTGCGCTTTAATACGGTGTCAAAGTAAAAGTTTTAAAGACAAAATGAACTTACCTGACTTAAGTATCCTTATAACTGAGGTTCGTGGTACACCAGTCGTTCTCGTAATAGCTCTGGTGCTAGTAAAAGGATATCTTGCACTTGTTCCACGACTTCTCTGACATCTGGATCCACTCTGGTACTCCTTCGTGGAACTGCGTCCCGGAATTCGTCCGTCCATAAATGTATTATGTGTATTTATGAACACTCTGTGATCGGGATAAAGTTCCCGTTCTTCTCCTCGCCGTTCTAGTTTCTCTGTAAAGCCTTGCCGCTAAATGGCCATTGCCTTGGCAACGCTGTAAAATAATGCATTTCTGCATATTCCTTCAAAGAATAACTCATTTTGCAACACAAAAATCCAAATCACAAGGTAATCAATCAAAGTCCGAAACACAAGCACAGTCAAGTCAGTTATAAGGCGAAACAGAATACAGTTAGCAAGCAGTCGTGGTAAATTAGGAAGTATCGAAAACAAAAACAGGAGTAGTAGTTACATGAGCGATAGCTGTGAACAACTGAGGCACTCTATGACTGAAGCTACGCCTGTCGCCTTATGCGCGCGAGCTATGGCTAGAGCGAGAGAGCGCGCTACACACGACACAGTATTTCACTCCTGCTTCCTTTGTTCGACACGTAGTATTTTTGTGATCTGAAACCGTCTACCTGCCTATTACTATTATCATTCATTATCTCATTAACATTGAGGGAAATTCGTTGTTTTTTGTGACCCATCTGTGCTACTTACTGAAGTGGTACTATCCCTAACCCGAAGATTTACATTTCATTTTATTTTATTTCATTTGATTAGATTATATGGCGAACCTAATTATTTTTAGAAATAGGGTGTTTAAATAATAATGTTGAAAATTTTCGCCTCTGTGCAATTAGAAGCTGATTACGGCTAAACAAGGCCCATTGACCACCACTTTTTTTAGATTATAATTAAAGCTTAGGGTCTTGCAAAGTTTTTAAAATTACTTTAAAGTCATGGAACTCATTATTTAATTTTTAGTTTAAATTTCAAAATTGAACTTTGATTCAATCATATCTGCATAATTTGTTTTCGATTAAAACTTTTGCAATTTGTATTAATGGTAGGCAGCTTATTTTTTTATGTCAAAGAGTCCAACTCATTAAGACTACGCTAAGAATAAAAGTAGAAAAGAGAGCAAAATTTTCAAGAAAAAAATTTTTGAATCGCTAAGTCGACATTTTAAAAATAATACAAAAAAAATCATATCTCGTAAACTAAGAAAATCGCGGAACATACATGGGTATTTTATGTAGCCCGAAAGGTCAGCATTCCAAAAAATTTTGACGTCACCTTGGACCACCCTGTATATATAATGATATACCGTTATTGCAATTTTTGAAAATACTAGTAAATAAGGCTTCTACTTTTATTTGAAATTATCCTAAATTGAATGTGATTTTATGGGATATAGTTGTAGCACGAATGGGTCGGCTCAATCGGGGACCACGCTCTCACAGAATACCAGCGTAAAATAGCAGCTTAATGCTGCTGTGTTTCGTATGGTGAGTGTAGAGAACCGGAGACCCTTTTTACTGAAAAAGAGGCATTCTATCTTAGTCCTCACGGCTGACAACGCATCTGCATTTAAATTCGTAAACGAAGATAGATGTAGATGTCTATGGGCCACAGCAACCACTTACCATCAGGTGGATTGTGTGCTCGTTTGTCACCCTCACTCTATAAAAAAAAAAGTTAAAATAATGCATTACCACGCATTTTGAATTAAAAAGATAAAAAGGACAGAATGTTTCAGATTTTTTTTAATTAATTTTTCTTCACCACTTGCCTATATTACTTATTCTGAACCTTCTCCGCAAATTTGGCCGGTTATTGCAAAATAACCCTGTATATTAGGTATAGAGCCGCGGTAGCTCAGATGGTTAGCGCTCGCGTAAGTTACACAGTACGCGAGCAACCCGGGTTCGATCCCTGCCGGCACCAATGAAATTGTTAATTGCAATTTTAAGTGCTGATTTACCACGTGCTCGGCGGTGAAGGAAAACATCGTGAGGAAACCTGTATGTCTGAGAAATCAAAAAAAAAAATTTCGAAGACATGTTAAGTTCGCCAACACGCATTGGGGCAGCGCGGCAGACATTTCCTTGCCCTGAAACCCTCTCAGAAATGAGAGGATGCCTGTGCCCAGCAGTGGGACGTATATAGGCTGTAACTTTTTTTAGGTATATGAATCTAATAAAAAAAACTACCGATTTTTTTGTTGAATATCAAAAAGTTTGACACTGTAGCGCTCTTATACATTGTATAATCATGTTTGCTGGAAGATTTCTCAACACAACCGTAACGATCTATTGTCATTATTCGGAGAAATAGAATTTAACTGAAACGTAATAATATCTGCCCGAGTCGCAGGTAATTTTCCTCCTCATTCAAACGACTCGCAATTTTAGATACACATTCGACGACTCATTTTACGAATGATGGTGGATGTTGATGCTCGGTTTACACCCAGGCAATATTTTTAGTTCTAACCAGAACTGGTCATCTATATATTATTATAGTAGCTTATTTATAATGGAAATTTTGACTACATTTACATTAATCTATATATATAAAATTATAGAGGTTTGCAATTGTGCGTGCATCACGGAAAAACTACTGGATAGATTTCAATTAGGTTTTCTAAGTTTTATTTCTTAGACATTTGGCCCTTATCAAAAAATAAGTATTGCGATATCTTCATCCTATTAATATTATAAACGTGAAAGTTTGTGAGGATGTATGGATGTTTGTTATTCATTTACGCAAAAACTACTAAATGGATTTTAATGAAACTACAATTATATGGCTCATATATCAGAATAACACATAAGCCATAATTGATAAAGATATTGTGTAAATTGGCTAAAATTTAACGATAAATATTAAGTAAGTCGGAAAAAAACACGACGTCTGTCTGAACACGCATCACGCATAAAACCTGTGAACCGATTTGGATGGGACTTTCACTGGCATAGCTGATGTTATATGGAGTAACTTAAGTTACTTTTATGTCAGGGTTCCGCGCAAAATAATTCCACGCGGGCGAAGTCGCGGGGAACAGCTAGTTGAATATAAAATTATTAAAGTTTTAAGAACATTGATATACTTTTGTACATCAATGTTTAAGAAACAAAGATTTTATACGGGGTTTTTCACACGGTCAGCTATACGTCGCATGCTCTCGCGTTACTAACCCAGATAATTTATATATTTTAGCAACAAACGGAGCAACGAATAACATTGTTTACAAAGAAATATTGTATGCGATCTTTTTGATGTTTTTTCCTTCGCATATACGAAAACTTTCTTAATATATCTAGCAACGCGGACGAAGTCGCGGGTATCAGCTAGTAATTAATAAGACTACACAATTAGTTTAAATCATACTTAAATAGCTGAGGTACGACAGGATTCGGAAGAGAGCGGACGCAGCGTCGAAGACAAGAAGATATTTACCAGTTTTTATTATGTACATATTATATTTCTCTCAGTTAAAAATATTGAAAGATATTATTGAACTTAAAGTAATATCACGAGACGTGACAAAGTTGTCCTTGGTCTCACCAATTTTCCCGGTCAGAGACATTATAGATACACTTTATTACCTAATAACAAGTTTAAACAAAATATGATAAAAAATTACATGAACGCAAAACATCGGTGTTAGTTCATTCATCCTGTGACCGGAGACGCATTGGGATTGCACATAATATGTGATAATATGTAAACAACATGAAACATTATTTAATTCGTAATTATTTCGTAAGGTTATGTAAAATATTGCAAAAGATTTATTATAAGTATGATAAATAATTATTTCATTGATAGATTTTAATGTAATAATGTAATTCAATAAATACATGACCCCCATGACGTTCTTTTCATGCGTTGACGCTTCACTGTTTTCTTTTTTAACTTAATCTTTATATATATATATATATATATATAACTAGTTTTTTCCGAATTTTATCGCGATTTTATCCAGAAGTTGCGAGTACTTTACAGCACCTATGGTCACCGGAGGACGGCTACCTTCAGTTGACTTGAAAATTATTAATTTTTGATCCGATCTACGCAGAAAGAAGTTATGGTATCTTGAACTCTTGCAGTGGTGTGCTTGGGTTGGGGTTTAATTTTATTAATTATAGGATCCCAAGTTACCAAGTGGATGATAGCGATCAGCCATTTTCTTTACTGAAATTAGGCTGTTTTTTAATTTCAATTACCTCGCGAATCATCCTTAATAAGAATCGGTGTTCTTTTGCGAGGATTTGTGGTCCGATCCTGTACGTGTTCATAGAGTGTAGACTTTCCGAAACGTTCACTCAATGTGTGGTGTTCGCGTTAATATAGGAAATCATTATCGACAAAATTATTGGTGTGGTTAGTTTAAAGTACAGTTTTTGACTCTATTAGTGGCATCTACCGCACCAACATCTTAGTAGACAATTTTTCGACGCCGAATATTGATATTGATTAGTTTTCAGATTTTTTTCTTTTGTGTGCGGCTCTCTCTCTCTTATACCAAGTTATAAGTTTCTAAGTAACCTAGAAGGAGTCTAGATTTTTTATGACCTTAACAGCTCAAGAACTAAAATAGTTTTATTAATAAAATTTAGGACTCCTCCTTATTAGCTACGTGAAAATACAAGTCTGTAGTTCTAACAACTTTTGAGTTATGGGGGTTCGAAAGTGGCTCGAAATCGTTACGTGCCTAGATTCACTAGACTGCGGCGTAGCCCTAGTTTGTGTTTGCTGTAATAATGGGATTCTTTTTTTTTAATCGCTCATGGGGCATCCCCTCACATTTGTCATAGACCTGATCACATACTTACCTGCCATAGACATGCAAAGAAAGATGGATGCAGGTGACTCAGGACCGTGTTTAGTGACGTTTATTCCGCCTCCCCCAATGTTAAGCAGTGGACTTGTGAAGGGCTTTAATGATGATGCTAATATGATGACGATGTAATAAATGTCCTAAATATGACTCAAACATTCAAACAGCATGTTTGTACAATGTACCTACGCTATCGAACTTTGTACTATTGGAACCACACATGAGAATCCTATTAAATGAATCATATGAAACTTCAATTAGCAATCAGTCTTTTCCTGTCAAGTGTTTGAAACAATTATAGTTTAAAATGTCGCATATGTGTACATTGTGTAAATAATGTTATTTATATTTCGTGAAATTAATTCATTTTTTAATATACACGTTATTCTGATTATATATAGAGGGCATTGTACTATATAATATGAGTTTGTATAAAAGCGCATTATAGATCGTGAATTATGTTTTTCTTTAATATAAGTGTTATTTTGATTATTATGTACTATGTAATATTAGTATATAATATTACATAGTATATATACGCATAATATGGTAATCGCCAAAAGTACTAAGAAGATTAACAAAAAACACAATTTTAAAGTTACATTAGTCCATATATTTAAAGGGTAGTAAGATTCCGATAAAATATTTTTTAATATATATTCACCCTGAGGTCACTAATTAATCTTAATAAGTACTTTCCGTCCATGACATGTACTGATAAAACTACAAGCATTGGATACCCAACCATGTTAAAACATTCTTTCACTGTTAGATCGATACAGTATAACCACTGATTACGTTTCCTCGCCAAAAAATAGGGATCGGTAAGAAATTTTTATACGTGGTAGAACCATGTTGCAGCTATATTATTGGTACAGTTAAAGCACGAATGGGTCTGCTTGACCGGGGAAGGAGCACGCTCTCACAGAATACTAACGTAAAATAGCAGCTTATAGTTGCTGTGTTTGCTCAGGGGGTGACAACGGATCTGAATTTTGAATTTAAGGATAAATGTCGATGTCTATGGACAACAGCATCCACTTACCATCAGGTGGACTGTTTACGTTTGTCACCCTTATTCTAAAAAAAAAACACAATCGAGACCGAATCGAAATACTCATCCGATCGAATCGAAAACGAAGCCAGAGTCTCGAGAATCGAGACTCAGGCGACAAACGAATGGCAGGTGTAGTCATTGGTTTACTAACCTGCATGTCTAGCGTGAAATGTTTGGGCAAATTTTAGCCCCGAGAGAAATATCAAATAATATAACAGTATCAAAAGACGCAAATCACTATTAAGACAAATTAGCTGATATTGCCTCATTAAAACTTTAATTAATACTGATTTGTCTATTGCAAAAACAAACACTGCAAGTAAGAGCAATGAATTGTTATCGTTATCGAATTAATAAAGACAATCCAGACGCAAGGCGTATGATCAACAAACAGAAAATAGATATTGACATGCGAAATGCACGAATAAAATAATTTATTTAATGTTATTATTTATTTTTATTTATTTCTTTGTTTTTATTATATTTATGTGCTTTTAGCTAATTTTAGAAAAAATAACACAGTGGGCCACAAAAAGTTAAAAATGGGAAATTTATATTCCAAGGAAGTTTGTTCAAATCACAATCATAATTTATTTGCAGAAAACATGGTACAATATAGGTTATTAAATTATTTAAGTCCAGCATGCTTTGTCATAACGATGACATCTATTTCTATCTATTTTCGAGATGTTAGCGCTGTTAGCCTATGCGACGCTTACAGCTTTATCTTCACACAGGGCTCGCGAGCTATTTAAAAAAGGGAAAGGCGGCAATTAGGATGGGGATGAGGATGATGATGGTTTATGATTTGGTATTGTTACCAATCATCATGTCCCCTCTGTTGAGGTTTATTGAGCTATCTAACCGCTGTCCGAGTGGGTGTGTGCGTACCCCCGCCTCTGACTGCTTAGCTCGTGCCGTTCGATGTTCTGGGAGGTGAGAACCGCCCAGGTACGCGGGTGTACGGTGTGTACGCAGTGTGTGCTGGAACGCGTCGTGCCTGCCTACGGGTTCGACGCGCCCCATCCGCTATCCTATTTGTGCTCGTCCCATCCCATTTGGTGCGGGTGTAGTGTCAGTGTATGACGTTTGGGTCGACGGGATCGAGCGAGCGTGGTTGTTCTATTATTTACGTTACGCCGTCTACAGAGAGTCCGCGCGACGTTTGGTATCGCGACGTAGTTGGCTACGTTTGCCACTAGCGGGTTTGGATGGGTTTCGGCGCTATCAAAATAGCGCTGAGACATCTCCTTGAAGTATTCGCAGATAGTGGGAAGTTGGCAATCATTGTGCAGATTTGAATTCCGTTGATACCACCGTGCTCCGGTGGCTTTTCGGATGAAAAAGTTTTGGACTTTCTGTAGCTCGTATAGCTGGGTCTTATACGTGTGTGCGAAGGCTACACTTGCGTAAAACATGATAGGTCTAACGCAGGTTTTATACAGGTGGAGTTTGTGTCTTAGAGACAACTTACTCTTCCTGTTGACAAGAGGGTGGAGACGGCCAATGACTGTCTTGGCTCTGTTGCGAACTATACCTATGTGTTTCGCGAAACTCATGCGGACGTCAAAAGTGACTCCTAGAATATTTGGCCGAGTCTTCCCAATGGATGGGGCGGCCGTATAAGTTAATAATATCTAGCTTTTCTTTTGGTCTTCGGATCTTTTTTGGCGTTGAACTCCGTTGAAAGTATATTGCTAACTTTTTTCGGGGTTCACTCGATTCTCCATAGGCGGAACCATTCGCCTAAGCGATTGGTACCTTTTTGGAGTTTCAAAGTGAGACTTTTCCTATTATAGTCGGATACAAAGAGTGCCGTATCGTCGGCGAAGAGAGCAGTGTTTACCACTGGGTCCTTGGGGATATCACTCGTGAAGAGTGTGAAGAGGAGTGGAGACAGGACGGAGCCTTGTGGGACCCCGGCCTTTAGAAAACGTCTCGTGGAACGGGTTCCCTCTACTCGATAGCGAAAGAAGCGGTTTGTAAGGAAGGCTCGGATGATGTGCACGAGCCTATCTGGCACGTTAAGTTTATACAGCTTGTAAAGCAAGCCGTCGTGCCAGACCTTATCAAATGCCTTTGCGACATCGAAGAAGAGGGCTCCGGTGTTTCGAGACCTTTTCTTTGTCGGGTGGTGATTAAAGCCAGACAAAATATATTCTGTTAGGCGATGTATTTGGTGAGTGCACGAGTGTTCGGCTCTAAAGGCAAACTGCTCGTCGGGGAGGAGTCTGTTAATTACAGTGAAGTCACGGAGGCGCTTTAGAATGATGCGCTCGTATAATTTACCTAAAGTGTTGAGTAGACTGATGGGTCTGTAGCTAGTGGGTCGGTTTCGCGGTTACCCTGGTTTTGGGATCCCTATTACGTCTGCTTCTTTCCAGATATCCGGGAAAGAGCAGCTCGAGAGAAGCGCGTTGAAGATTCCTACGAGGAGGTAAATTAGAGGTGCCGGAAGAGATTTGATCACCTTGTTGCTGATGTCGTCTGGCCCAGGGGCTGACTATTCTTAAGGCTTTTTATGGTATTTTTGACTTCGTCAAAAGTCACAGGATCGAGTGGTTCGCCCGCTGATGGTAACGCAGACCTTCGTTCGACTTCCGCTTTTACCTCCAGTAGGTGAGCGGGATCTGTTGGTACGCTGACTCTCTAGACTGTCGGCTAGGCGTTCGGCTTTTTCGAGATCGTCTAAGGCGAGATCGGGGTGGTCTAGCCTCACGGAGATGCGGCATGGGAGATTTATCCAATTTAAGAGCTCTAGTTAGCTCCCAAAAGGCGTCTTGAGAAGGTTCTATTCCTTCTAAGAGGTTTTAACAATTGTCATTTCTAAATTCGGGTAATAATTAATATAATAACTAACATTTTTTCAAATTTAATTTAATTAAAATAATATAATTGTAGTTAGCTCATTTTAACGTCGATGCCTAATCCTAAACATAAAATTTAAATATTCTTCAACAGAGTACAAACATTGTTCCTCAAGCCATTGCTTAACAATCCTGCGAAAACGTACTTTTGGGAGTGATTGAAACTATGTAGGCAATGCATTGAAAATTTTTATACACATAGCTGAACAATTTTTCCTAAAGAGGCTAGTGCTTGGCATTACACTATGAGTCAGTCTTTCAGTATACCTCAAGTTTCTCTGTACAGTATCTCTTAACCTATATCTCTTTACCTAAATAAAATGTTATGTATTTATAGTGCCTAAGCTTAAGGCTATGGGCTCAGTGGAAAGCGTTCGGCAGTGCGAAGCACGACACCATGATTACTACACAACAGCGCGTGTTTGCCATGACTTTACTTAGGCTTAATGCCGTAACGAGCGTGTTTGTTTAGTACCACGTTTGGCATACATTTTATGTTTTCATATTAAAGTTAACCAACAAAAGTGAAAAAAGGAAGAATCCAATGAAAATATGGCGGTTTCATTCGTTTGACCGACGGTTATCGCAACAGTTTCGGTGGAAGATAGGGTGTTACCACTGATTGTCTTGGAAAATGTTCGCGCATTCAAGTCAAGTTAAGTCAAATATTTTTATTTAAAATTTGGCTTTGACAAAGCATTTTTTGAAAGTCAAATGCCACAGCATTGCTTCAACAAGTCCCTGCTGTGAGGAAACCTCGTGAGAAGAGGCGGCAAAAAACTCACCAGTAGATTATTTTTCTCCTAACAGTTACAATTTATCATTATATAATATATACAAAGTAAAAAAAAGTCTAGTCCACGCATTCTTATCTTTTAAATAGTCATCTCTAATTTATAACATACTTTCTTGATAAGAGTGCTTTTACATGCGCTTTGAATGCATGCAAAGGAAAATCATTAATACTACAGGGAATCTTGTAATAGTTATACTGTAATGTGGAAAGGTGTCAATGAGAGGAGACGTGTTGATCAGTCTAGAACTTTAATTAGATTACTCTCTTATTGTAAACTTAACACTAATCTGTATAAATAAAATGATAGAGGTTTATAGTTCTGCGCGCATCACGGAAAAACTATTGGATAGATTTCAATTAGGTTTTCTAAGTTTTATTTCTTAGACACTTGGCCCTTATCTAAAAAAAATATTGCGATATCTTTATTTAATATAAAGTTATTAAAGTTTTAAGAAACAAAGATTTTTATAAACACTACGTGTTCAGTGATGTGTGTAAGCAACGCGAGTATCAGCTACTATATTATATTGTCGTGGGGGCTACACTATACTACAATACATCTATTCAAAAATGAGCCGCTAGTTTTATGAAGTGTGCACTTTGGAACAGCATGCTTAGATTTATTGCAGGTGTTAAAATTATGGGCATCACTCATTTTGTCAAAGTTAAAATAGTTCCTTACATAAATAATATTGTCCAAAATGAATTGTGATACAATTGTTAAGATGCTTATTTCTTTAAAAGGTCTCGGAGTGAGTCCCTTGGTTTAATGTTGTAAATAGCACGTACATAGTGTTGCCAGGTACCCCGATTTGCGCGGGACGTCAGATTTTCAGGGGTCTGGTGACACGTCCCGATCGACGCGACCCTTGATCGGGACTCCAAATGTCCCCATTTTTTCATTAACCTCCTTAGTCTGTACTTTGATCGATAATTTTGACAGTAAAAATGAATACATCTGCAAGCCGTTACTAAATTAAAATATTTTTGCTTTGTAATATTCATATTTTCTCACCAAGCTCGGACTAAATAGTCAACATAAGTTTTGAATTTGTGAGTATTGTGTTGGCGAGATACAGATATTATCGTTCATGCTGTCTCCATTGTTTCTCTCAGCGCCTGATGCCGCCCGCCTGGCTGCACTTTGCCGATGCATCATAAGTTGTCGATTCCACGATCATTTATTATTTCATTCTTTAACTAGTAATTAGTACAGTACCTAACCTTAAAATGCAAAAGTCTTGTGGATAAGTTGTTCCACTATTCAATTTCTTCAAGTTGTTGTACTGTTATTTTCAATAAATAAAGTGACATTACTCGAACGATGCAAGGATTTTATCTAGGCGTTTGAGGTTATAATTTGATTATGAATAAATGTGTGCTTTTTATTGTGTTGCCGTTTTTGATGGTTTTTTGAAGTGAGTGCAGTGGGTTCATAATATTTATTACTTTTTTCAGAATTAGTTTAAAATGAGGGAGGGATTTAGAAAATTCGGAGTCTGCAACGAAAACAAATTGTTCAACAAGTTCTGATTCGCCGAAAAAGAAAAAACACAGACGAATGTGTAGTTTTTCAGATGTTTGGAGAAAAAAGAGTCGTCCATTAGATCAGTCCCAAATAATAATTATAAAGCACATTGCGAATTGTGTTAAAAAGACTAGTATAACTCATGGCGGTCAAAATGTCTCGATTTGAAAACCAAATTCCCGATTACATTTACCTTCCGTCCCGAAATTTGACCCACTTGACCTGGCAACACTACAAGTACAGCTCTTTTCTGTAGTATAAATAAAATATATTTAATAACTAGCTGTTCCCCGCGACTTCGCCCGCGTGTAATTTGTAACGAATAGATTTCATGGCTTTTAATTTTCTTTTCGCGGAACCCTTATTCTTTTTCTAAAATAAAAGTAGCCTAAGTTACTCCTTATAACATCAGCTATCTGGCAGTGAGAGTCTCGTCAAAATCAGTCCAGCCATTTCGGAGATTAGCCGGAACAAACAGACAGACAGACAAAAAAATTATAATTGTGTTTTTGTTATAAGTACTATATTAACTTTCATATTAATTTGGTAGAAAGCTGTTATTTTGCCATTACAAACAGACACTTCAATTTTATCAGTTGCTGATCCCCACAATATAATCCATAGGATATAACTTTGTGGATAGCCAATCTTGGTTCACAACCCAACTGCAACATCTGTTAACAGCCTTATCTTTTTTACGGCATACACAGCGGAACTATGTCTTCTTAACAAGGTCTCAAAATTAGGTCCCCATTGTAGGCGAGAATCAATTGTAGTACCAAGACTGGAATTTTCTTACTCAAGTATTTTATCGTTCAATTTATTATGACCCGCCTTAGATTTAGCAAAGAAATTTTAATGCATTTCGTTTTATTTGCATACAAAAGCAAGTTGTTAGTTGTATACTAATGTAATTTTATAAAATTTAAATACTTCGTTATTTATATCTTCAAATTACTTTTTACCTCTATCAATTTTAAACACTAGAGAGGTATCATTAGCAAACAATATAGTTTCACATAAGTTGTTACTGTAGAAAGGAAGATCATTTATAAACGTTAAGATTACAGCCTATATAGGTCCCACTGCTGGCCTGGCCTCCTCTCATTTCTTAGGGGGTTTTAGGGCAAGGAAATGTCCGCCGTGCTGCTCCAATGCGTGTTGAGTGTTGACGAACTTCACATGTCTTCGAAACATTTTTTTTTATTTCTCAGACATGCAAGTTTCCTCATGATGTTTTCCTTCACCGCCGAGCACGTTGTAAATCAGCACATTAATTAATCAGCACAAGATCGTTTATATATGTACCTATATTAAAAAGTATTTATTGAAAAAACACCTTATTCTATTAACGATCGACTACCAAAGGTGAATAACATAATATTGCGTAGTTAATTGAAGCCGATATACATCCCATTGCTGGGCACAGATCTCCTTTAATTTCTGCGGGGGTTAGGCAGCAATTAGTGCGCCGCGCTGCTCCAGTGGTGGCGGACTTCACATGTCTTCGAATTTTTTTTAATCCCTATACATGCAGGTTTATTCACGATATTCCCTTCACTGGCAAGCACGTAGTAAATAAGCACTTAAAATTGCAATTAACAATTTCATAGGTTCCGGCGAAGATATAATTCGGGTGACAATTAAAAAATACTATTTAAAGAGATATTTTCTTTTCGTTGAACCAACTTTTCGTTGGTGTTTCGTTCAAACAACGACACTATCCATACTAAAATATTACAACATCAAACGTCATAATACCTACATTTTCATATTGTTTCACCTTTGTTATCTGCTAAAGAAGCGGTCGTTCACATGAAGAAAAGAAAATTTAAATTATAACGCAAATTAACGCTCCTACGCGACTTCAAAACAACACAACGTTGCTATGAGATTGCCCTTTTTGATACTGAAAATGAATAATAATCATTTTTTAACCTACTTCCAAAAAAAAGGTAATTTTAAAAGGCAATAATCTTCTTCAAAAGCAGCTTATTGCTGCCTATCTAAAAATAAATAAGAACGCAATATTAGTATTTTCTAATCTGGATGGTTCTTCAAAAGTGAAAACCTTTAACGATAAGAACAAGGATAATCTGAAATCCTTATACAAACATCCGATAAAGTTTCCTGATCTCTTCATAGTAATACTTTAAGGACATACCTAACGTACCTATACATACATATCATACATATAAATTATACATACCTACCTACATAGAATATCCAAAAATGCCTTTCAATAAGTATAACTTAAAATCTATCTGTATTCAATAAAAAAAAACATCTATTCTATATTATTCTATTCTATTCTCATGCCTCTCACCCAGAGGGGTAGGCAGAGACTACGTACTTTATTTGGCACGATCCTGATACACTTATCTCGATTCTCTCACATCGCAACAGCTCGCTGGTTGGTCTAGTGATTGTAAGCACAACTGTTGATTATGAGGTCTCGGGTTGAAATACCAACTAAGTGGTGCCAACATCATTTATTGGGTTTCTCTGTCAAGAAATTCTCAGTAGCACCCCGGAGTCATAAATAAGACCGTGTTTCAACGCCGTGCATCGGAAAGCACGTAGAACCGTCGGTTCTGAGCTTGATATCCATCTGAGTAGAATAGGCAATATAGAGTGCACCTGTGCTTGCGCATACACTTGAGCACTGCACTATAATCCTGTCCTGCGCAGATGGCTAGCCTAGAAATTAGGTCTGGAGGTTTAGTACGAAATTCGATGTAAACACAGTCCACAGCTGGTATAAATAAAATAGTTTCCGTTATTAAAATTTCTCAAGTTTGCGTTTCCACATATTTTCCAAGAAATTTATTAATGGGGCTCAATTTACATTGCGGCGGAATGGAATGGAACGGAAGCGTCAACTTCGCATGGTCGCGCGGGAAGGCGCACGAATTCGCGGGAATGCTCGAGCATTCTCGCGACTGCGCCTTGGAATCTATGCCCACCGTTCAGTTATTTAGTCTAGATCTTTTATTTGACAAGAATGTTTGATTGGATATTATTTTCATATTGCTTATTTGTGAGGCAGAAGAAGAAAATGATGAGAAAAGGAATAATATCAGAAAAAGGAAAATAAATATTTGGGTTAATAAATTATGGAAGAAATGAAAATGTCACCATTCGCGCCACTTCCCGCGGATTCCACAGACTGCGCCGACAGTAGCGACTTTTATTTGGCTCATATCTAGTTTGCACGTTACACAATTAAGATAAAATTCATTTTACTGTGTACAATTTCGTCACAAAAATTCGCTTCCATTCCGTTCCGCGGCTACGACGATGTAAATTGAGCCTAAATTGAGCCCTATCCTATACAGGGCGATATTAGAAAACATTTTATTATTCATTTAGAATTTCCAACGAGACTGACTATCGATAAAAATAAACTCGTAAAACATTTGTTTAAGGTACCAAGCCTACCAAGCTTATTAAGTTTATTTTCTTTATGAAAAAAAAACTACTTTTAAATCGTATTACACATAAAAGTTTTCAAGGATCCATATATTCACAACTTACCGTGTAAAATATTGTGATGATAATTAACAATCAAAAATTATAAAATTAATTCTTCGCAAGTACTGGCAATAAAATATCATTGTTCACGCATTTTTCGAAAATAAAATAATGAAGTAATTTTAAGACAAAAATATTATAAGCAGTTGTTTATAAAAGTACATTAAAAACACAATACACCATTTTAGCTAGTCTGTGCTGAGATTGGGAACAGAATCATCAAGGGTTCTTAAGAAATGAGAACAGATATTCAATGCATTATTATTTATGTACTTACCGTATTCCACATTCCATTAACAGTAGCACAAACCCATAAAGCATACAACGTGCAGCGTAGGCTTTCATTATTACTCTTAGCAAGCTTGGCGTGCGTTTTGCTCCCGCACGAGCGACTTCTTCTTCCCATAGACGGGCGAATTTGTCGCCCAAAGGACCTACGAAGCGTTAAAAATTAAGCACTCGAGTAGTAACTCAATAGTCAATACTATCTTCTTTATCATCAACACGTTAAAGCCTCCGGGCTGGACATGGGTATCTCTCGTTGTAGGGAGGATTTGCCTTAAACGTCACGTATTTGACAGACGGATTGACAGTCGTGGAACCAGACGACGCGAACATTTATTGACGCTGCTGCCCGTCGCTGTCTGGGCATTTTACGTCCTTTTTTATAGAAAAAGGGTGACAAACGAGCAAACAGCCCACCTGATGGTAATGTATGCTGTGGCCCATAGACATCTATATTTATCCTCGGTTAAGAATCAAAATGCAGATGCGTCGTCACCCCTGACGACTAAGATGCAATGCCTCGTTTCCAGTAAAAAGGGTGTCCGGTTTTCTACACCCACCATACGAAACACAGCAGCATTGAGCTGCTATTTTACGCTGGTATTTTGTGAGAGCGTGGTCCTCCCTCGGTCGAGCCGACGCATTCGTGCTAAACCCATAATATAGCTGCAGCATGGCTCTACCACGCGGTGTAAACGAGATGGCATACCGCCATCTACCTAAAGCCATAAGATTATACGGGCGTTTCCCATAGACGCCTCGTGGATCGAAATCGGATTCTCTTATGCCGCCACCACACGACAATCAATACTAGTATAAGAGTAATTTCTACTTTATACTAAGTTTTAATCATGTGTGTTTGAAAAATTCTTCGACACTTTTTGTTTTTCTCTATTTTCTAGTTGAAGCCATTGAAGTATAATGTACCTATGTACTACTTCAATAGTTGAAGCTTCGGTTTATTCCGTTCATCCACCCTAAGAAATCCACCCTAGGGTGGATAATCGGAAACGCATATACGTTTATCCACCCTAGACGAGGTGGATAGTCGGAATTTACTTTTTAATTGTTGTTCCGCCTTTCCACCCCAAGTACAGTGCTACAGAAAATATATTCATACTTTAATATATTATTGATTAATTTTTAATAACCACAAACTTAAACAAAAATCATGTTACGTATTGCATTTAAACCAAATTGAACTTCCTCGTTTTAAATAATAATAAGAATTTTATAAATTCTGCACTATGTCCAGGAGATGACCAACACTAATTTCATTATTGAGTAGACGTAATTGTATGTCCTGTATGAATTCGTTCCTTTACGTATGTTTGTAATTACTCTAAGCTTTTAATGTACATTTGAAATCGTTTTCTAAATTTCTTTGTTACAACAGATGTGCTAGCAAAAAACTGGGCGTTTTTTTGCAAGCAATCCAAAAACTTGACTAAATTTGGATGTTTGTCTTTAATTTCATTTGATATTGTATGTATGCCAAGATTCCAATGAATTTGTAGTACTGTGAGACACTCCGAATGAATTTCAAACAGCCACATAATTTTCGTCCTTGAGCCATGTCTTTTCATAGTAACGCCATCATATTGTCATCATTATTCAATGACGTAAATTATGTCAAATTGAATGATATGTAATTGAACAATTAAAAGTATTTCAGTTTTGACCTTTAAACAAGAAATATGTATGAATTTTTATATATATGCTAATGTCTACTAAGTAATCTTAGGCCAGTTTCTATCATGTTTTTATAAACGACTGTACACAGCCGAGGGAGAAAATCGGAAGAAAAATAATATACGAATTCCGATTATCCACCCTGTGTAGGGTGGATAAACGAACACGCGTTTCCGACTATCCACCCTAGGGTGGATAAACGGAATAACCCGAAGCTTCCTAAAGCTTCAAAACAGTTCATTGCTAGAACGCTCTCGAAATTGTCTTTTCAATTCATTGCTAGAACTTTCTCGAAAATTTCTTTTAAGGCGTACTATATATAAGGAAGCTCCCGAGAGTTTGTTATCTAATCAATTATGGCTCCGAATGACAAACATCAACTTCCAGCGATAATTTATTACGAGTGAGCACTGCAAGAAAAGCTAGAAATACTTGTGATGCATTTAAAAGTATATTAGTTCACCACACTACAATAAATAATTGGTTTGATCACTTTGGTGATCAACTTCGACAAGGGCATCCGACAACAGTGGACAATGAAGCTTTACTGCGTTTTTTACTCCTTTACTACTGTCGTGCATCCGAAACAGAACACTAGCGATACGGCGAAACGCTGTCTAGCATAACTTTGATTAGTGCGTCTCACACAGCAAACGAACCCAAAGCGAAACAAAATCAGTTCACCTTGGATCTGAAACTGGTTGTGGGAAATGCCGATAGATTTTCAAAGGTACGCATGTATTGTACAGTCGAACCTGGATAAGCGAGAGTTCAAGGGACCGCGATCTCTTTTTCGCTTATGGAGGTTTCTCGTCTACCCGAGTTTCTACCTTACAGAGGTACAGGCGAGGCCTATCTCACTTATAGGTCTATAAAAATTACAGAAAATATGTAGTGATAAACATGTGATATATATTGTATGGGTATCATTTATTAGAATAATATTGGACATAGTATTTACAAAAAAAAATCTAACATCATCAATTTGAAAAAAATCCGTTAATTTTTTCTGCGTTCGAATAGAATTTCTTCGAAATTTATAATTCCTCGAAATTTATAATAACAATTACCTATAACAAAGTGTCATAAAGAGCAAATGTTAAATACGTTTAACTGTCGCTTATATAGGCAAAAGCAAGTAACAATTTTAGTTATAGAGGTCCACAAGTGAAAAACGACTGTCACTTATACAGGATTCTATTTCTCACTTATATAGAGGTACTCAAACTCAGTATTTGCCTCAGTAGCATTAAACATGATGATTACTAATTTTTAATATCTTTCTTGTAGCAAAACACTATAGTCTAACATGTCTGTCATGGATTTGGTTCATATCCATAGTGCAATTCAGACAGGTCCTTTATGCGAAATGGATACTGAAAATGTAGCGAATAATGATTTACATTTTCGCTCCACTTTTATGTCTTCCGTGTACTAAAGGCGTTAAAAGAAAAGACAGAAGCTACTTTTCGCGAATTAGCGGAAGCAATCGGTTGCAGCAATCCGTCACCGTGCTTCTCTATTCTCTTGGCTATCGAAAAGTTATCTCTCAATGGACACTGGTATGGTAAAGGAAGATTAGGTTACTGGAAATTAGATCTTGATTATCTGTGTTTTACAGCACTAAATGTAAATCTAGGTAGATTTTTAAAGAAGATAAGCCCACAAATCTGAAATAAACCACAATGGATCAAAGATTCTGGTATGTTGTTGATGGGATTGCAAAGCAATGCTTTATTAAGTGTCTCACGGAAAGTAATTGTACCGCTTCATACGGTCAACAGCTTTTAAAGTTTCCCGAAGTTTTTAGTAAAAAATGTTCAAGAAAGCTAATCTATGCTCTATACTACGTCATCTAGGCTTGGAAACAATACCTCCATATCCTACAATATCCCCAGATCTCTCTTTAGTCCTTATGGATGAGTGTTAACACTTCTGTGGGCTTAGCCAACCAAGTTAATTTTCTACAATTGACACTATTAGAAAACTTTAAAAATAAATGGAAATGGTGTATCCCATGTCCCACATCCCTTGTTATGTAGTATTTTATGTCTGGAGAAAGCTGCAGGTGCAGTGACAGTGGCCACATACCATCAGGTATTTCACCTTGTTTATAGTTAAATGTTATAAAAATATATACAGTCAGTCAGTGTTGAATAATTTTTACCTTACTATCTATACAAAAATAAAATGATAATCATACTCATACTTAATTATCCCATATGTGATGCATTCATGACGATTTAGTAAATTAGGGGTCTAGTCACCACACATACCACATATTCTTATGGGATTTTATTACACATGCAGGAGACTTTATTCCACTTATTCGACACATTTGAATTAAACTGTTTGCTTTGTCTTTCGTAATGCATACAGGAGTGTAATAATTTGCGTCAAACAATCTGGTTGTCTTTATGGCCAGAGTGAATAATCTTTTTTTACTTTAAGACAATGTGATTTACCATCAATGGCTTCATCACCACTTACCACCGGGTGAGATTGCAATCAAGCACTGGTTTATAATGTGTATAAAAAATATGATTAATCACTATATATTGAGCGGTGGTAGAGGAAGGGTTAAACGCACTCTATTAATTTCACAGTAGGAAAACATAAATGATCTATTGGCAGTGATAAAATTTTAAGTTACAATTTTAAGTGCTGATTTACCATGCGCCAGCAGTGAATAAAATCGTACTGAGGAAACATGCATCTTGGAATAAAAAATTTCAAAAACATGGAGTAGCATACTAGAATAGTTGCTTTGTATAACCCTATCAGAAATGAGAGAAGGACTGTGCCCAGCAGAGAAATGAATTTAAGGTGTTACTTAAATTATAATGACCATACAAAGTTTAGATTTTAAATAAAAAGAATTACTTGATGAATGTTCTTCTAGTGGTTCAAACAAGTCCTGCTCCTCCATTTCCTTCTTAAAGCCATTCCAAAATATTGGCAATGTCCACCTAAAATTTTAAATGTAAATATTTGGAATGTAAGATAGTCTCCAATTTACTTATTATACTTAAAAGTGCATAAAACTTAATATATGTATGCTTTATATTATGCTTTTATGTATAATAAAAACAAAGTACAGTAATTAGCCTTTAGAGCAAATGTATTCCTTTTAGAGTAAATGTATGCATCCACAGCTGTTCTAATTTGAAAAAGGTATAGAGAGCTTGTATGATAATAGACTCTGAGGAATTTCATTTTATTATTTAAAGTGACAGTGACAACACAGTTTGCAGTAGTTGCAGTAGCTATGTACCATTAGGTAGAAAGCAATCTCATTTGTAACTCTAATATAAGTTTAATGTGATTAATTAATTATTGTTTCATAATTTTATTACAGTTGGTAATTACTGCTACAGAAGGGATAAAATTTATGAAACATTTAACTTACGCAAATGTTAATGCCGACAAAGGGTTTGCTTTAGCCCTGGGATTGGGTGGCCTGCCCTTTCGTTTAAGTGACTCCATGATCAACAACCTACAATAAAATCATTTTATAATTATATGCAATGTTTAATTAAAACACAATTTAAAAAAAAAATATATTAAAGGGCATTTATTATTATAAATTTGGCCATTATTCAGAAAAAATAGATATAACTTAATATGGATATAATTTATATTATATAATAATAATAAGTAACGGTAATATATTAATAGGATGAAACTTTCATACAAGAAATAACCTACAAAAGATTTAGTTACTCATGACCTCGTACTAAATAAGTGTTTGTATAGGTAGTTAGATCCGACAATTACTTGTTAAAAAAAAAAGATTTTGCTCAAATACAGTACCTACATTTTTCCACAAATTTTAAAAGATTTTTTTTATCAATATGTTACATACTTAAACTCACCAAATTAATATCCACAAAACAGAATAAGCAGACTTTAAAGTTTATCGCTCGAATTTTGCATAGCGTCAATCAGAAAAATTTACCGACAAACAAAAAACCAAATAGCGAAATTTTGAATGATTAAATGCTTAAAATGAAGGTACCCGCAAAAAGAAAAAAATAGTTTAATAATTAATCCCGGTAACAAAATTTGAGCTTTAACTATTTTTTATGTTCTTACACAAAGGCACTGAAAATCTTTATGAAAACTTCAAAAATTCGCAAAGAAAACTGCACTTTCTCAACAAGCTCCACCCATCGGCAACATATTAAGTCAACGTTTGCTTGAAAACTGAACAAATTAAATAATTAAAAATGAAAATGTAAAATTCGACTTGTAGACATTGACAACCATTGACAAATGACAACTGACAAGTTGACATTGACAATTGACAAGTGACAACTGACAAATGACAAGCAAGTACAAGTAGGGACAACCGTTCAATCGTTAAACATCGATATTTTGACACTCTTCGATGTCACCGTTCGATACATCGAATCGTGTTAGATGTTTTGCAAAGCAAAATAAAACTTTTTTTTTATTTTTACAATCCAGTGCTTGACTACTAACCCAACTGACGGTAAGTAGTGTTACAACTAAATTATTCCACTTTTTTGTTGTAAGAATACGAACGACAAAACAAACCGCTTGGTTCAAATGCGTCGTATGTCGCCAACTAAGGAGTTGAGACGGTGAGATCAGCCGAGCGTCTAGTGGTTCCATTATAGAACGGAGAGACAGCAAAATAATTAGACATTAAAAATGAATTAGCCAAGATCCGCACATTCTCCGAAATCACTGATATAGTAGTAAAAAATTACAAAAAAATTATAATATTTTTTATTAATAAGCTTTTGTTATTATACGTTTGGTTTCAATATAAAAAATTCTCTTTTTTATAAATAAATGAATTAATTATTTCCTTCTAGATCTATAATTGTATACTCACTTATATCTCGTCTTTACTTTGACGTTGAGTAGTAAATATGGAGGGTTGATGTAAGGAGGACTAGGTATCGAATAGTGTATGAAAAAATGTCCGTCGAAATTCGTTAAATTAGGGTGGCGCTAAAATAGCGGCAGGATAAATTTTAAAAACAGAAAAATTTGGACTATTTTAAAAAGTATTATAACAGTTCACACACTAAATTACTATATATTTATAGTTTAGTATAAATAAATAGTAATTTTTAATTTTAATTTATTAGTAATTTAAGTATTTGAAGTTCATGTAATAAAATCACTCTCCACGTTTTCTCACAGCAGTTGTTTCAGGTTATATTTAAAAAAAAAATATTTTTTGACTACGTGAATAGTTGAAGTTTTGTATACTGTACTGTAATTAACTCTAGTCAACAAAAATATTTTTTATAATTCGGCACACTTCAATCCATCTAAAACTGATACATTCATACCTTACCCTGCATCTACGCTAGATCCATTCTGGAAGGTTTTTGAACTGTTATCTACTGCTTACGGCTGGACGATTTTTCATCTTGTCCCCCATATGAGATAGTTTTCTTTACAGAGGTAAGGGTAGAGATCCTCCATAGTAGTAAATAATAAACCTAAATATTTATTTACTTAATAGAAAACGTGATTATCGAACCAAAAGCAAGTAACATCCGACACTATTCCAATAATATCCTCGGAAGTCGGTCTGAATGATACTAGAAATCATTATGAATCGTTTTACATGCTGACTTGATGACTTCCAGCCACTCGTCTGTTTCCGAAAAGGCTTTTGTTCCATAGCTCACACACATACAATTTGGAAAACCGTGCAGAAAACAAAAGAGTCAGATATGCCACATTGCCTTATTTGACTACAAGAAAGCCTTTGATTCCGTCAAAGTTTGGGCGGTAATACAGTAGGTACTTTCACCGGTGCCAAGCTGAGAGTCGGTATATTGAAGTGCTGAAGTGTTCGTACAGCAGAGCTACGATGACTATACGAGTACAGAACCCGAGTACGAAACCTACGTAACAGCAGAAAGGTTAGATTGAGTTTATATAAGAAAAGACTTTCACCGCTTTGTTTTACGTAAAACGCAACGAATTAACATCTTTTATTTATTACCGATTAAAAGCGTTAGGGTAAGAGTCGGGCAAATGCAAAACATCGTATTTCCACGGTAAGCCGACAGTGCATTAGTATTTACTAATTCTGCAGTATTATCTAAAATTTGTAAAGCACTTATTTCATCTGCGTTGCGGCGCGGTTTCGGAATTACATCAATATTCAATAGATTCTAGCGCGATCCACCTACGAACCGCATCGTGCAACTGCGCGCAGGCGCATTCACTGTTATTATTATCAAGAAAGGATCGCTAGTAATCGATTCTACTGTGTATAATCTCTAGGTCGACGGTGATATATAGCTAAAAATACGGTAGATTTTAAGAAATTACGGCGATTGGGCCTTGAGAAAAACGGTATAAGTAACGGTGTACTACTTTTGATATAATAACCATTTAAAAGCACAAATTTTCGAAAACAAAAAATTTGTATGACTTACAAACAAAGGTAATTTAAAACATTTGAGTGCAATAATCATAGAGAGCAATACCTTTATCAAACATTAGTCTGAATGATCTGAATCTGTTTCTAACGTCTCCTCATTTTGTAAATATTCTGATATAATCTTTTGAGCATTTCATCATCAGGTTTAAATTGAATGCAGTTTTGTCCGTGCCTTTTCAGGGATTGTTGTACCTTGAGATTTCCTTTTATTGAGCGGGTAATTAGTTTGTTAAGTCTATTAACTAAACCAATTAAATGTAATTCTATTCATATTACTTTAAATAATAAGTTTTATACGCACGCTGAAATTGTTAGCATTATATCGACGCGATGTACGGTGAATTCCCGAACCATAGATTAGGAAAGACATCCTACGAACTTCAACTCATTCGTAGGGATGAGTTCATTATCTTGCAGCAAAGTCACGGTATTGCCAGATTTGGAACTGTATTTTTCAATACATAATTTAAATAAATAAACCGCATAATTCGAACTCTTACCTCCTTAACTATTTTTATTATAAAATTTCAATCCCTGAAGATTACGTTAGATATAGTCACCGTTGTCGTGCTTCAACGGTATGTCGTAATGGTAGATGCTGAGTATGGTGCTTTTACCGTAATTATGGTGCACATGGCAACACTGAGTGGGCGCAACCAAATATATTATAAATGAAACAACATCTTTGGGCGCAACAACCTACAGTCCGTTCACAGTTAAACGTCTTATACACGGTCCACCGTATATAAGACGTTTTATTACCTCTGACATCTGTGTGCTAGTGCGAGTTCCACAAAATCATTCGAATGACTTCACCATCGCGTTAACCGAGCTAACGCCACATAGGTATCGACAAGCGAAGACAAGCGAGTGTGAGTTACAATCGAAGCTAACCCTTCGATGCGCTTTTGCTCACTGTGAATGACGTTCGTTCATTCTCTTACGTTGGCAGCGCGTTCCGTCGTTAGATAAACTAACCAAATTGAGAACGACATTTTTATTTAGTGTTTTAATATTAGCATCTGTCTATCAAAGTTGTATTTATTATAGCGAACTTTTTATCTATTTGTTTATGTTTCGTAATTTTATCAAGGTTTCGACAGTTTGTTTGTTAGTATTATGAGATTGTGAATTAGCCATTTAATTGTTAATTATATGTTTAATTAATGTTGTTAATTATATGTTTTCGTTCTAATATGATTCTATGGAGCAGTAAATGGAATTTAGTTACTTAGTGTTAAGTGAACTTATAATGCGTGTGTTTTGAACTTATGAGGTTTCACAGATTAGAATTTATTAGATTTTCGGCATGGAGGCCTCAGCAAAGCATCCTCTAATGCAAGCGATAGGATGGCCTGTATGAAGAATTGGGAGAAATTGACTTAAATATTGAATAGTGATGTTAGGAACTTGGATTTATCAAACGCTATTTACACCAAAACTTGAATTGAATCCTTAAATTGCCTGTCATCGGGTGTAACAACGAACAAAAATATGCACGAGCTCTTGCTTCAACACTGGCGTTATAATAGCAGTCATCCATTATTATTAGTTATTAATGCCTTCCCGTGTAGTGGCGGGTTAGAATACCCACTACCCCATATCTTCCGTGGGTGTCGTAAGAGGCGACAGAGGAAACTGAGGCAGAAGATGGGCAGCAGCATCTTTCTGATAACAGCAAATAACAATAAAAACTGCGGTTGCCAACCCGCTCGCCAAGCGTGGCAACTACGGCAATATACTCCCAATGAAGAAAGTTACGAAGAAACGGCCCTCAGTCCCCGGCAGCCCCGCTATTCCTGGCTACGGTGACGACCATGGTAACGGCGGGGCAGGGGTGCTAAGAATCTCTGGTGGAGGTTCGGTTGCCACCTACGACGACTCGACTTGGCAACTTATAACGCACGCACTCTGAGGACTGACTAAAAGATCCTGGAGCTGGAAGAAGAGATAGACAAGTTGCGCTGGAATATTATAGGATTATCCGAGGTCCGAAGAGAGGGGAGGACACGGTAATCCTCGAATCCGGCAACTTGTTCTATCGACCATGTGTCCCAAGGAGGTGTTGGATTTATAGTCCACAAGTCTCTCGTTAACAACGTTGTAAGATTGGAAGTGTGTCGACGAGGTTGCGTACCTTATACTCAGAATCACCAAACGGTATTCGCTGAAGGTCATACAGGTTTACGCACCAACCTCGGCACACCCCGATGAGGAGGTGGAGGAAATGTATGAGGATATTTCTAGAGCCATGCATTCCTCCAAAACCCACTATACGGTGTTAATGGGAGACTTCAACGCAAAGCTAGGCACAAGAGAGAACGGTGAGCTGAAAGTAGGGAAATTTGGAATAGGGCAACGGAACCCAAGGGGCCAGCAGCAGGCCGACTTTATGGAGAAAGAGGGACTCTTTATGATGAACTCTTTCTTGCAAAAGCGGCCCCACAGAAAGTGGACCTGGTCGAACCCCAACGGTTCGACAAAAATGAGATTGAATTCATTATGACAACCAGACGACAACTGTTCAGTGATGTCTCAGTGATCGCGAGGGTGAAAACTGGCAGCGATCACTGAATGGTAAGAGGCACACTGAACCTAAACATTGAGTTGAAGAGGTCACTTCTAATGAAGTCAACGCTCCGTTCCCCTCGTGCTCTAATCCAAAGTCCCGAAAACTTTCAGCTCGAGTTACAAAATCGTTTTCAGTGCCTAGAAGATTGCAATGAAGTGGACACTGTCCATGCGGTCGGAGCTAAGTTCTGTAAGACCCGTCGCAGAAGAACACAAAAACTCTCCGATCACACTCTTAATCTCATGGTTGTTAGACGGGAGATGAAGCTGCAGTCTTCAGCAGATTTGATAGCATACAGGCAACTGAACAGACAGATCTCCAAATGCATGCGGCGGGACTTGCGCAACTTCAATACAGCTCGTATTGAGGAAGCGATCGAGCGGAACCAGGGCTCCAAAGTCTTTGCCAGAGATCTGTCTGCCAGAAAGAGCCAACTGTCGAAGCTGAAGACCGAATGTGGCAGCATCGTTTCCGGGACACCTGAGATTTTGAGTGAGATTGAGAGGTTCTATGGGCAGCTGTATACGTCATCGTTGGAGCCACACGCAAGTGTGAGTAACGATCAAGAGCAAGTCTTATCCGACACTATTCCGATGATATCCCGGACGTCAGTCTGAGCGAGATTAGAATGGCTCTCAGCACCTTAAAACGGCAAGGCCCCAGGCGAGCATGGAATTACAGCGGAGCTTCTGAAAGCGGGTTTAAAACCGGTACTTGTAGTCCTTCAAAGCTCTTTAATTCCGTCCTCCATGGTGGCATTACACCGGGCGTGGAGCAGAAGTGCGGTGGTCTTGTTCTTCAAGAAAGGCGACAACGCTCTCTTGAAGAACTACAGACCGATTTCCTTCTGAGCCGCGTCTACGTGCTGTTTTCGAGTCATTACGAATCGTCTCCCATGCAGACTCGACGACTTCCAGTCTCCCGAACAAGCCGGTTTCCGAAAAGGCTTTAGCACCATAGACCACATACATACCCTTCGGCAAATTGTACAAAAGACCGAAGAGTACAATCTGCCACTTTGCCTTGCGTATGAGGACTATGAGAAAGCCTTTGATTCCGTCGAAATTTGGGCGGTGCTGCAGTCCTTCAGCGGTGCCAAGTGGACTGTCGGTATATCGAGGTGCTGAAGTGTTTGTACAGTAGAGCTACGATGGCTATCCGAGTACAGAACCAGAGTACGAAACCTATCCAACTGCAGAGAGTTGTAAGACAGGGTGACGTAATATCCCGAAACTCTTCACCGCTGCACTGGAAGACGTTTTAAGCTACTGGACTGGAAAGGATACGGTATTAACGTCAATGGCGAGTACGTCACTCACCTTCTATTTGCCGACGATATAGTCCTTATGGCAGAATCGCTGGAGGACCTAAGTACTATGCTCAATGACCTCAATAGTATCTCCCAACGGATAGGTCTCAAGATGAACATGGACAAAACAAAAATCATGTTTAATGTCCATGTCACACCTATGCCGGTAGTTGTTGGAAGCACTAAGCTCGAAGTTGTTGACGAATATGTTTACCTGGGACAAATAGTCCGACTAGGTAAGTCCAACTTCGACCGAGAGGTCAATCGACGGATTCAACTCGGCTGGGCAGCGTTCGGGAGATTACGACCCATCTTCTCGTCAGGCATACCTCAAAACCTCAAAACTAAATTGTACAACCAGTGCGTGTTGCCAGTGATGACATATGGATCTGAAACGTGTTCCTTCACTGCTGGGCGTATGAGGAAGCTCAAGGTCGCTCAGCGGGCTATGGAGAGGCTATGCTCAGGGTTTCCCTGCGTGATAAACTTAGAAATGAGGATATCCGCAATAGAACCAGAGTAACCGACATAGCCCAAAGGATTAGTAAACTGAAGTGGCAATGGGCCAGCCATATAGCTCGAAGAACCGACAACCGATGGGGAAAAAACTTCTCGAGTGGCAGCCTCGTACCGGCAGGCGAAGTGTAGGGCGTCCCCCACTAGATGGAGTGACGACCTGGTAAGACATGCAGGAAGTCAATGGATGCAGGTGGCTCGGGACCGTGCTGTGGCGTTCCTGGGGAGGCCTATGTTCAGCAGTGGACTTGTGAAGGGCTGTAATGAGAATAATGAGGCGTAGAATAGCTACCCATTATTATACAAATGTACTGTTATTAAAACGCTTACTTCTAAAATATTTTGTACAATGGAATCGTACAAACCTCATATGGCAACACAGAGCTCAGGTTAGCCAACTTTATAACTCAAAGTACTTTTTAAATAGGTACTTTTATATATAGGTGTTTATAGCTAGAGGTAAAATAACTGTGAACGGACTATACTGTCCTGTAATCCGAGAGAAAAGCCAAGGGTCAAGTAAAATAAATCCACAGTAAAACACGAAATCTATCCACAAACACAGCCACAATGAAAATGCGCACACAGATTACTATACAGTGATTTCTTTACTCATGCTATAATATACTAGTCTACGAAACGCGCATGACACATATACTTAGACTATACTGGCGTATAGACCAACATAGAGTGCAAGGAGAAGAAATTACTTATGGCAAAATGCAAGATAGAAAAGGATACCTAATCTCGTGACTCTGTAACCGATTTTGAATGACAGGTCGGCACAAGTCGGTCCGCAAGAAATAGCTCCTAGATATTTTGTTATTTTTAGAGAGTAATAGTGGTTATTTTTAGTAAGTAACTTTTTTCCAAAATGGTTACTTGTTCTGTGAGTGATTGTAGTGTTAATAATAGAAATAATCCTGATAATTGTACATTTCACAGGTAAATTCTCAAGACGTCAATGTTATGAAGCGTTTATTTTTCCTTAAAATTTATGTTATATACTGTTTAAAATATAGAATGTTTTCAATTATTTTGTTAATTTTGATATTTTGCAAAGAAAAAAGTCACGTTGTTAATAATTTAACTTTCAAAACTTTAGATAAATATAGAGACAGTTTTTGATAGATTATAAAACTGTAGTACATATAAGAAAAAAAATCTTGAGGTTATCCTCTTTAAGCCATTATGAATTCAACTAAGTATCTATTTGTCAACCAAACTAAATGTATAACCTTACTTAACCAACCGCACAGCCTCACGGTCACGCTAGTACAATATTCATAGCATCACGCTATTTTCCCCAAGGGGTTGAGCGGAGCTTCGGAACTTCGGATTATATTCCCAGGTCACAATGATAAAACTTTTAGCGTAGTTAGGTATAGATATTTAGTAATGCTCCTTAAGCGCCACTAGACGCCCGCGCATGAGACGCGATAGTATAAATTCCTTAGTATTTGATACTCACAACGCCCGATGCCCGATTCATGCTTGATGGCCGACGACATTGTGCCGAGGGCTTAAATAGCGTGGTTCCTCCCTTACAGCGTTAGTTGTAAAGAAGAGGAACTCGTGGTTAAGTAATAGCTACGCGGATTAATGGATCTGCGAGATTAAGTTACTTGCCGCGGTCAATCCATGAATGAGTGACCATTTTCTTAACTTTATGATGAGTGACCACTTTACTCTGTTAAGATCATTATGTTTTAAAATTAATGCAGCTAAAATGATAATAAGTTTATTATTACTTTATACTTTTCAGGGATAGATGAAAGAATATAAATATATGAAGCCTCATAAACATATTGGCCTTTAAACAGAGCAATCTTATTTAACTGATTCCTACAAGTTTCCTTACTTAAATTATTAAGTTTACATTCATATTTAAGTCGAATGTTAAAATAAACTTCTATAATGTATTTAATTATTAATTGTTCGTAATTATCAAAAGTATTATTAATAGGAAAAATAAAGCAGTCATTATGTATTCCGTGTCCCCGTATTTTATTTCCCCATCAAAACATTTTTTATTAAATTTATAAAATATAAATAGGTATTATACTTAGTTCAGTATCTATTTATATTAACAATATGTTAAAAAAGAAATTCCGGGGAAACTGCCCACGGGTAAGGTAAAATTCAGTTAATTTTTGAAGTTATTCAATTTCGTGCACTAAACAATTTTTTTAATCTTTTTACCGCTTCCTTAACAATCATTTTTCGATAGTCCTTGTAAGTAAAATGTACATCACTAGCTAACGCACACAATGACAAATCATAATTGGTGACGCGTTTTCGGGCTGTCAAGTCGTCTATACGCCACAGTATATTCTAAGTCTATGGCATGACCACAGAACACAATTACTCTCTACCGCGCATGACAATTCGACTACCATAGACATAGATAGAACTTTAAAAAAAAATTATGAAGGTCACATATATTACAGAAATAAAAACCATTTATTTATGCTTATAATTTATCGTTTAATTTTTTATTACCTACATATTTTTGTATAACTGTTACGAACGATGTAAAGGACCCAAAATCATACATCTCCTTTATGAAGGGGAAGACTGATGTGGACCACAAAGAGCAAAGTATAGTAATAGGGTATTACACCCTTTTTCAAAAAGTGCTTTAAATGAATCCTGGAGTGATAATGAACTACTATAATTTTGTATATAATTTTTTTTAAACCGAATAGTGCCATTAAAATTACTTTTAATCTATCGTTTTAAATTTTCGCGTGAAAACGATAGACGCCATGATGTTCAACTCGTGACGTCATTGCCCTAGAGTTTTGCCGATTTTGCAAAGGAATAAGATACTTTTGGATATTTGATAATCAGTTATCATCTATATCATTGTTAAATTTGTTAAAAATACGAGCATAAGAACGCCGAGGAAGTTATGGATTCTAGTGTCAACTGATTTAAATACATAGACTTAGAATATACTGGCGTATAGACCACCTGACAGCCCGAAAACGCGTGACCAATTTTGATTTGCCATTGTGTGCGTTAGCTAGTGATGTATATTTTACTTAAAACGACTATCGAAAATGATTGTTAAGGAAGCGGTAAAAGATTATAAAAATTGTTTAGTGCATGAAGTTGAATAACTTCAAAATTAACTGAATTTTAAAAATATTTAAAAATATTCATATAACATGTTCCTGGAATAAGCTGAACCTACCTGCCTTTTGTTGGATTTTAATTCAAATGTATAAAATTCAGGTGACTTTACCGAAAACTTAAAAACTCCCCAATAATCAGATCAGAATGTTGTATTTTCGAGCTATGATCTTTGGAGAAAATATTTACTGCCGTGGGCAGTTTCCAGAATTTATTTTTAACATATTGTTAATATAAATAGGTAAATACTTAACTAAGTATATACCTATTTATATTTTATATATTTTAGAAAATGTTTTGATGGGGAAACAAAAACGGGGACACAGGTACATAATGGCTGCTTTATTTTCATATAAGTATTACTTGTGATAATTACAAACATTTAATAATTAATAATTAAATAGATTATAGAAGTTTATTTTAACATTCGACTTAAGTATGAATGTAAACTTAATAATTTAAGGAAGAAAACTTGTAGAATCAGTTAAATAAGATTGCTCTGTTTAAAGGCCAATATGTTTATGAGGCTTCATCATGCTTCATGTTTATATTCTTTCATCTGTCCTGAAAAGTATAAAGTAATAATCAACTAAGTATCTATTTGTCAACCAAGCTAAATGTATAACCTTACTTAACCAACCGCACAGCCTCACGGTCACGCTAGTACAATATTCATAGCATCACGATGTTTTCCCCAAGGGGTTGAGCGGAGCTTCGGAACTTCGGATTATATTCCCAGGTCACAATGATAAAACTTTTAGCGTAGTTAGGTATAGATATTTAGTAATGCTCCTTAAGCGCCACTAGACGCCCGCGCATGAGACGCGATAGTATAAATTCCTTAGTATTTGATACTCACAACGCCCGATGCCCGATTCATGCTTGATGGCCGACGACATTGTGCCGAGGGCTTAAATAGCGTGGTTCCTCCCTTACAGCGTTAGTTGTAAAGAAGAGGAACTCGTGGTTAAGTAATAGCTACGCGGATTAATGGATCTGCGAGATTAAGTTGCACTTGCCGCGGTCAATCCATGAATGAGTGACCATTTTCTTAACATACCGAGATTAGAGAGTGCATCTGTATCCTCAGACACTTAGTGCACTTTACTCTGTTAAGAGCATTATGTTTTTAAAATTAATGCAGCTAAAATGATAATAAGTTTATTATTACTTTATACTTTTCAGGGATAGATGAAAGAATATAAATATATGAAGCCTCATAAACATATTGGCCTTTAAACAGAGCAATCTTATTTAACTGATTCCTACAAGTTTCCTTACTTAAATTATTAAGTTTACATTCATATTTAAGTCGAATGTTAAAATAAACTTCTATAATGTATTTAATTATTAATTGTTCGTAATTATCAAAAGTATTATTAATAGGAAAAATAAAGCAGTCATTATGTATTCCGTGTCCCCGTATTTTATTTCCCCATCAAAACATTTTTTATTAAATTTATAAAATATAAATAGGTATTATACTTAGTTCAGTATCTATTTATATTAACAATATGTTAAAAAAGAAATTCCGGGGAAACTGCCCACGGGTAAGGTAAAATTCAGTTAATTTTTGAAGTTATTCAATTTCGTGCACTAAACAATTTTTTTAATCTTTTTACCGCTTCCTTAACAATCATTTTTCGATAGTCCTTGTAAGTAAAATGTACATCACTAGCTAACGCACACAATGACAAATCATAATTGGTGACGCGTTTTCGGGCTGTCAAGTCGTCTATACGCCACAGTATATTCTAAGTCTATGGCATGACCACAGAACACAATTACTCTCTACCGCGCATGACAATTCGACTACCATAGACATAGATAGAATTTAAAAAAATTATGAAGGTCACATATATTACAGAAATAAAAACCATTTATTTATGCTTATAATTTATCGTTTAATTTTTTATTACCTACATATTTTTGTATAACTGTTACGAACGATGTAAAGGACCAAAATCATACATCTCCTTTATGAAGGAAGACTGATGTGGACCACAAAGAGCAAAGTATAGTAATAGGGTATTACACCCTTTTTCAAAAAGTGCTTTAAATGAATCCTGGAGTGATAATGAACTACTATAATTTTGTATATAATTTTTTTTAAACCGAATAGTGCCATTAAAATTACTTTTAATCTATCGTTTTAAATTCATGTGAAAACGATAGACGCCATGATGTTCAACTCGTGACGTCATTGCCCTAGAGTTTTGCCGATTTTGCAAAGGAATAAGATACTTTTGGATATTTGATAATCAGTTATCATCTATATCATTGTTGTGTTGTGCCTGAATGCAAAAATGCGAACATAAGAAAGCCGAGGAAGTTATGGATTCTAGTGTCAACTGATTTAAATATGAGAAATACTTGGTTAAAACTGGCAAGAAGATACCCAAATACATTGTCTACAAAAACTAGACTATACTTCTGTGAAGATCATTTTGATATAAGTATGACTTATATTTGACTATCGTTTATACAAAACAAAATATCATGAGGTGATAGGTATTACAAGTCAAATTTTCTAATAGATTACGTTATCTTAGATATTATGACTAATGATTGCTAATGATTGTAATCATAGATAAACTCAATTATGTATTATTACATACACTCTGACCTGGTATTGTGTTATTGTATAAACAAAAGTTGGTAATAGGTACTTACATTGATGTTCTAACATTCCTCAACTCAACAGAACAAAAATCGGGATTGCATGCATAAAGTTTTGCCACCGTCATTGCATTTATCCTTGGTAGATTAGTACTTTCTGCTTTTACAAATCCGTCTTCTAAATAAAATACAGAATAATAGTTAACAATAATTGTGATGCTAACTTGAAAAATTTCGAAATAAGACACAGCACATTAGCTAGTTTACTTAAGCAGTGACGTCACGACGGTATCTAATATGGCGGACAGCATTTTGCAGATTTGAGGCACAGATAAAAAAAATATTCTTAAAATTTAAATATAAAATTTATAATGCATTTTTATAAATAGAAATCAATATTTCTCGTTTAATTTTTGCATAATCTATCATAAATATATATATTTTGATTTTTTACATAGTGTAAAATACCCTATTGTCCTAGTTTTCATATATTATATACAATCACAAACTAATAAGAAGTGCTAGCGCATACAATGTACTCTACTATACAATGTAGCGTATACGTACGCGTACGCGTGTAGCGTACTCTACTCTGTGGCCCTAGTGGACCAACCACAAACTATATATAATAAATAATATAACTAGATAAAGCATTCGCGTATGCTTTTGAGATAGAAATAGGTGGGAGGTACTTTCCGTGGGTTACCAGATACTGTTCCATTTCCCCCGTTATAGGTTTATTTATATTTACAGCACTTAAATACATACAAAAATCTTATTTGTTACCATAAAAAAATGTTCTTTTATAATTCGGATGATTAATTCATTTCTCTTGAAAATACATTCTGTTACTAAACACTACGGGCGGAAACGGCGTAAAAACAGAATCATTATTCCGTATTCAACGGCGCATCGACGATTTTACTGGACATTCAATAAACTCTTTGGATTTCGACGGCACTAAGTGAAGACGCTACTAGCACAAAGTGTGATATCGCTAATAAACAATATGTTAAGTATGTACTTAAATATTAATTAAGAATAAAAATATTAATTAATAATCAAAAATTTCCTCGTGTCGAGTTTTATGTTGTTTTACAAAAAAAATTCAATAATGTTTTAACATACCAGTCCATCACAAGTTCAGTGCCGAACACAGACCTCCGAAAGGAAAAGGTTTCCACTTAGGTTTTGTAGTACAAAACACGGTTCTGAGCCAACTCCTGCGATTTCCTGCATGTCTTACTAAGTTAGTGGCTTGTGCGGCAAGTTGTGGCGTACAAGAGAATTTGTCTATACATGGGATGATACTACCCCGCATCGTAAGCAATAATACAACAGATGGGGCAGCAGCACTTTCCTGATAAAAACTTAAAATAATAAAAAACTGCGGTGGCCAACCAGTATAACGTATATTTTCACGCAGGCGTGGCAACTATGGCAAAAGTCAGGCGTGGCAACTATGAGGATATCTAGGGGAAAGCCTTTTTTTAGATGACTTACTTATGGTTAGGTGACTTAATCATGTTACCTAATGGTTAAGGTAGTAAAATGTTTTAGTTAATATACGTTGTAAAGCATCAACAAATGGTTTGTTTTTGTAATATGTTGGTATATAAAATAAAAACGATTTTTTTAAAATATTCTATTTTAATTTACCATGCAGTGTAAGATTATCTGCTACCTCATATCATTCCATGGGTGGTGTATGAGGCGACATAGAGAAACAACAAAGAAGATAAAAAGCAGCATTTTCCTGATAACAGCTAAATAAAATAAAAAGACAGTGGTTGCCACCTGCTTGCCAAGCGTGGCAATTATGGCAAATAACTATGGTCATGTTTATGTTCAACAGTGGACTTTTGATAGACTGTAAAGATATATATTCTATTTAAATGAAAATATATTGAAATTTAAAAAGGAAAAAGAACTAAATTTTGTGTACTTATACAACATATAGAAATATTAACAATGTTACATTAAGTAAAACAAATGAAAACACAATTATAATATATTAAATATAATTCAGTAAAATTAAAATAAAGAAACGATTATTTATTAATTTTTCATCACATTAACAAACAACAAAATCAACAAAAATTTTGTCTTCTTTTTCTTTTGAGCATTTGTTGTAATTCTTGGTTTGAGAAGCTTTAGAATTTCTCAAAGATATGCATTTTTAAACTTCATTTATACTTTTGCATGGCAGAAATATATATATATATATATATATATATATATATATATATATATATATATATATATGTGTGTGTGTGTGTGTGTGTGTGTGTGTGTGTGTGTGTGTGTGTGTGTAGCTTGTAAATAATATATTTTAGTGCTATAAATAATAAGGTACAACTCCTCAACTATACTTAGATAGATAATAACTATCTCTTGTCGAAAACATCTTTATTACATTATTTATGTCAATTAAATGGAAATTATCATAATTATTACATTTATTTCTTAATTTATTTACACTTTATTGTTTATAACACCTTTATAAAAGGGATTACAAAGGGTGGACTAAATGTCTCATTGGTATGCATTCCCAGAATCAGTTTTACAATTATTATTGCACAATAAATTATTCCTTTGTATATTTAGGTTACGACATAAAATTATTTATTTATTTAAATCTTTATTTGCATAAAACATGGGTAGTAACAATAAAGTTCCTACATTTGTAAATGAGGATTCATGTTTAATCAATCTATCTTTAAGTAAATATTTTGTCATTGTCATGCAAACAAAATACACAATGAAAACCAAATAAATATAAATTACAATAAAATTATTACAAGTCATAATAATACAGAATGTCAGCATTTGAAAATAAAATGTCAAGAACCATAAATAAATTAAGCAATGCTAGTCAATTTTTAATACATACAGAACAATGTCAAAAATCATAACTACCAACAAGGTTAAACTTATATCACTTATGGAGGAACAACAAGATACAACAAGAAATTATAACATTTTAAAAATATATCTTAATTATATTATAAATTATATAAATTAAGCAATGTTACATATTTAGTCCGCCTAAAACAATGACGCTCAAAATGTTTTGAGCACGCACTGCTGATTATAGGTAATCAACAAGTTTTGTTGATTACCTATAATCACGATCAGTAGCGATTATCCAACAATTACGGATAGCTGATTCCTTAGGAAAGCTTTAAAATAATATATTTAAAATAAATTAATATATTAAATATATAGTACACTTTTATATCAAGGTATTTAACAAAAAATTCAAGTATGAGTATCTGTGCATAAATACAATATATTAATTAATACAATATCAATTGATTTAATTAAATAGCAGTATATGTATATGTAATGATAATCTTATTCATACAAATATCCTCCACGGCTGGACATAGATCTCCCCATATTTTGTCTGCAAAATAACTGCAATTGCCGATCCTCCTGCCAAGCTAGACAACTATCACAAAATCTATAACTTTTGACTTTTGATAATGACTAATGGTAACGGTAAGTATATTATCATCAATATTTTTTTACATCATTAATTGAGAATAGTATCTTATGTTGTTGTGTTATTGTGTACCTTAAGATTAAGACTTATTTATTTATTATTTTATCTATATTTATATCGATTTTTATATAAGTATGACATATTTTTTTTAATAAATATTGTAATGTAATTGTTGCTAATGTATAACAGAATTAATGGAATGCAATAAAGTTTTGTGCATCTGATTTCAGGAAATACATATTTTGTGAAATTAAATATAATTATTAATACATATTATTAGTGACGTCTATGTAATATAGAAAATGATTGAAGACTTTTAGGGCAATAAGGAGTGTTTCCTTTAAAGCTGAACATAAAAGTGTATGTATATGTATAAGATTATGTCATTCATATTTATGGACATAACTACTCATTACAATAAAAATTATTGTTGAACAATAGGAAAATATTATTGTACTCGCTGATATCCTAAAGTTTCCATAATCCTACCAATCAAAAGTACACGTTTGTTATGAATTTACAAAAGCTTGACATCAATTATGTCAATTAACTGATGGAAAACATTCATTACCATCGCCAAAAACGCATACCTAGAAAAAGACAAGAAATATAGTTTTGCTTCTCCCTTACTCTTATGTCTAACTATATACGTGCATTCTTTTCACACACTGATGATGTCACTGAATGTTTAGTCTATAAGATACTAAGTCTATGTATAATAACAAGTTGGGACCAACCACAGACTAATATGTGATGCTTACGTAGACAGAGAATAGAGATAGACATGCTCTTAAAATAATAATAATTGCGAAAGTAAGACGACATATATGGAAAATGTGTATGTGTGAGCAGTTTTTGTTGTTTGCCACCATAGTCTTTGATGGCAGACAAGTTGTGGTGTCAGTATATTTTCATTGATAAAAACTGTGAAACGCTTATTTTGTATTATTTGCGACTTTAGTGATACCCCAGAGTGTAATATTAAGTGTGTAGTGATGGTGAATTGCTGTATATACGGCTGTAAAAGCCGTAGTGAACGAAATCAACCAAACATAACCTTTCATCGGTAAGTAGCATTTTTTATCTATTACAGCAAGTAAATCAAAGGATTATTGTACTCAAGACTATTTTATGTCAAAAACAAGCAAAATTTGTTGAAAATTTTATGTAAAAGACGATAAAATCATGACTTGTTTTTTTATATTAACCGACCAATGTTTGAAGCACTTTATGTCAGGTTCATATCTATGTCACTTCATGTCATTTGTCAATAGTCGGATAATAGCATGACGGGGATACCAGCACTTGATTATTTTTACCCATAAAAGTATTTCATTTTCTTTTATATTTTAGTTTTCCGAATGATCCATTTTCAAGAAATAAGTGGATTGACTCTACGAGTCACTCCCGTATTTGCTCACGACATTTTGAGGAAAGTTGCTTTCGACGGACATTAAATCGTACCCACTTAAATCCACGTGCGATACCCACACTTTTCATCCAGGTAAATATATTACTTAATTTGTTCTACACGTTCAATTAACTATGAGACGTGAAAATTACTGTTACAAAATAACCAAGTCACAAATAATTTTAATCGTCACAACTAATTGTCAACACAAATAACGTTGATAATATTGTTATTATCAACATTATTTTTGATGAATTTTTAATGTGTGCTTAAGTGTAAGTGAGTGGAATATTTTGAACCAATTATTAAGTCCCCAAACACTAAAAATTTATATATAAACATTGCATATAAGAAGTGAAATAACAGTATACTAGATTATTATCAATAGAACCATAAATATAACTACGCTTCTCATGGTTTGTATTTTGAATATTAAATTGAAATAAATGTTGAAATGAAATACATTGAACTCGCACGCTATTAGCATTGCTAACCTATCAAAAGGTAACCAAGCACCGCTGCGCCCTCAATTCTACGACGGTTCTCTTTCCGCACAGGCTCTTACTAATTCATTCACAAAATTATTAATGATTGATCATATTAGCAATTAATCGCAAGCTCATGTCCTTTTTGTTTTTAATTTCAGACCAGATCGGCTTTAGATCAACCGTGTTCCTCTAACTGTGAATATTTGGGGGTTGATATGGAAGCAAAGAATTACTTGGTACCTATTATTTTTTAGCTGAAGTGGCAATGGGCCGGCCATATAGCTCGAAGAACCGACAACCGATGGGGAAGAAAGGTTCTCGAGTAGCAGCCTCGTACCGGCAGGCGAAGTGTAGGGCGTCCCCCCACTAGATGGAGTGACGACCTGGTAAGACATGCAGGAAGTCAATGGATGCAGGTGGCTCGGGACCGTGCTTTGTGGCATTCCGTGGGGGAGGCCTATGTTCAGCAGTGGACTTGTGAAGGGCTGTAATGATGATGATGATGATTATTTTATATTCAGTATTTTATATTATAATATGTACTTATTTATTTGGGTGATAAATGTTACAAATTTAAAATAATAATCATATTTTCAGCTTGACGATTCATCCATGATAGATATTCATGGTCCTGCTAACCATTAATCAGTTAATCTTTACCGCCAGAAGAAATTGCTATGGAAATTGAAATAGAAATTACTATGGTAAGTTTATTCTTGATCAGTCTATTTTATGGAAATTGGTTTTTGTAGAAGATGTGTGTGTAGCCGTTTATATACATAATTAAACATTTTTATCTTTAAAGCAGTATAGATATTTTTTATATGTATTTATTATTTACGGTAAGTATTTACTACTTACCGTAAATAATAAAAATAAAAAATATCTTTATACATATAATACAAATATTTATACTATACTAATATTATAAAGCTGAAGAGTTTGTTTGTTTGAACGCGCTAATCTCTGAAACTACTTATCCCAATTCAATCAATAATTCTTTCACTAATAGGAAGCTACAATATGTCTGAGTGCTATAGGGTTTTTATCCTGACAAATGCGGCCTTTGACACAGTTGTAAGGATAACTGATAGCGGATAACCTTGCTTCGCCTCGGGCGACTTCTGATCGCTGTCGGTTTTTTGCGCCAGAGTCAAAGGACTTCGCAAAGTACCCCGAAGTTACACGAAATGTCTCACTACACTACTCGGCGTACGCCAGTTATGATTTTTTTTTTATATATATAAATATTAAATAATTACACATACTTTCTACATAATTATTTATTCAGTTAACGCATTGACGTCGTACTGTTCACACAATTAGGTACCTATAGCAGCTGCCTCGTGAACGTTATTCATGTTAAGGGTGCGGGAGACTCAAGATGACTGAGCTCTTCGCGAAGTAGCACGAGCACTTCGTCGAAGTTACTTCGCGAGTAGTGTAGAGGAGGCACAAGCTTCAATGCAAGCCGTGGGCCGTGGCAGCCATATTGCTTGTTTCGTCCGTAATCATTGTGTCACTGAGTGATGATATTATTACTTATTTACTGATAAATTTCCGTTTGGTTGCGTTGATTTATCTCCGCCCTTTCTTTGCATTTTCTTTGCATTTACTTGTATCAACCGATTGCCTTTTACTTTAGTAAAGGATCAACATCTACTATTGATGTGAAAAATATTTTAAAAGAAATTGTTGCGGCTGTTGGTGAGACAGGATAACATTAGTCTCAGATCAAGGAGCTACTTTTAGATCTGCTCTTGAACTACTGCAAGAGGAAACTAGGGCAGTTCAAATAAGAGAAAATAAAAATCAAGGTACAATTAAAATAATTATAATTTTATTTCAATTACATGTAATTAAATTTTTGTACAATTAATGCACTTATTCTAATCAAATTTTAATGGTTTATTTGCAGTTTAAGAATTGTGTTCGTATATTTAGTAAAACCGTGGCAGGAGTCTTAAATTATACATCTGCATTTTGTAAGTTATTATATTAATTATTTTATTAGATTTATAGCACCATAAAACTGTAGTATTTTATATGAGTGGTGAGAACCAGAGACCCTTTTTACTGGTAACAAGGCATTCTTTTGTCTTAAAGTGTGACAATGCATTTGCATTTTGATACTTAATCGAGGATTAATGTAGGTGTCTGTGGGCCACAGCATTCACTTACTATCCAGTGAAATAGGTGCTTGCTTGTCATGTTTAATTCTATAAAAAACACAAACTTCTATAACTTAAAAATATTCTACAGAGTACTTAATGATATTTCAATTAATAATATTTCAAATATTTATTACAGCTCTTTATTCGGATGGGCGGCCAGTAAGCAAAATACTGATAAATACTACTACAGGATGACCTATTTGACAGTGAGAATGGAAGAGCGGTGATAAATAAAAAGAAGAAGGAAAGATTTAAGAATTGCTGTTACAGAAAAATGTAGACACCGTGCATTCTGGCAGCAAGCTTTGTTAAAACTAGAAAATTTAAAATATATTAATAAAAATGGTCATGAATATACAGTGCCCAGTATAAAGAACTGGATAAGTACCGTAAAAAGTTTTATGAAATTGTGGCAGTTTTTGTCCAAGAAAAACAAATATTATGAGACCCCGCTATATAAATTCCAATGCAATCGATTTTTTTTGGTCAAATAACATCATACTATTTTAAGGACAATAACCCGACTTGCCACAATTTCATAAACGTTTATAAATCTTTCGAAGTGCTATCGATGACTGGACGGCTGAGTGTGTCGGCTAGCACATTAGCCTTCCCAGGAGTGTATTCCATCTGAAGACCAAAGGACTGTAGCTTTAAAGCCCAACCAACAAGCCTACCACTAGGCGATTTGACAGAAAACAGCCACTTTAGGGATTGATGATCACTTATGACCACTACCTGGTGACCATCAATATACCCACGGAATCTTTCCACGGCCCAACCAACTGCTAGCGCCTCCCGCTCCGTAGTGGTATAATTTTTCTCTGATGACGTGGAGGAGACGGCTCGCGTACTCGATTGGGTGTTCATCCTGTGGAGACTCCCCCCTGGAGTAAAGCTGCGCCTAGAGCAAAATCGCTGGCGTCCGTCCTAAGGATGAATGGCTTCGAATAGTCTGGCTGAACAAGAATGGGTGGTGAAGCCAGAAGGGACTTAAGATGTAAGAAAGCTTTGGCTTGATCATCTCCCCATTGCCAGATCTGTGACTTTTTGGTAAGGCGCGTAAGCGGCGCAGCTACTTTCGCAAACTGTGGTATAAACTTTCTAAACCAAGAGCAAGTTTGCAGAAAGGTACGAAGTTGCTGGAGATTGGTCGGTTCTTTCATCTCTAAGACAGCACGCACCTTATCTTCGTCTGGAGATATACCGTCCTTGGATATCACGTGGCCTAGGTATTTGAGCCGGTCCCTGGCGAACACGCACTTTTCGCGGTTGGCTCTTAACTTGAACATCCGAAGACGCTCAAATACCGCAGGTAAGTCAGACAAATGGGACTCAAGGCCCTCTGAAATTACCAATAGGTCATCAAGATAACCTAGAATATGCCTACCACCAAGTGAAGGTCCCGACCGGAAGCGGTCTATGAGTCGCTAAAACGTTGCCGGAGCACCCTTGAGCCCGAAAGGCATGCTCGTGAAGCGGTAGGTCCCAAACGGTGTTACGAAGGCCGTTTTATTCCTGTCCGCAGCACTGACCTGCCAGTACCCACTACGGAGGTCTAGCAAGCTCATGACACAGACCTTCTTGGTCGACTGTAACAGCTCGTCGATACGCGGCATAGAGTATGCGTCCGTCTTTGTAACCGCATTCAGCTTGCGATAGTCTACACAAAACCTATAGGTGCCATCAGACTTCGGTACCAAGACGCATAGCGCGGCCCAGGCGGATTCGCACTCCCCAATCACACCATCAGCCAGTATCTTGTCTAACTCGGCGCGCATGATTTCCTTCTTCGCAGGCGTGACCCGATACGGGGCACTATAGCAATATCTATATGGTGTTCAGCGAATGGTGTCGGTTCTCCGACAACATCAAAAACGTCAGAATACTCACATATTAGATTCGCCAATCTAGACCTCTCCGACTCTGATAGCGCGACGGCCTCGTACTCTCGCAACACGTTAAATGCGGTGGCGCACTCAACAGGTTCGCGACGAGTTTCCCATGACAAAGCGTGAAATGTCCGGGGCTGAACAACTGTACGCCAATTCCATTTATCAAAATCAATAACCATTCTAACCTTTGTTATAAAGTCAATGCCTAGTAAAGTATCGTTATTAACGGCATTCGGTAAAATAATGAACTCAATAGGTATATTTAATGAAGCAAGTTGAACACTGACCTCCGTGAGTAGCACCTCACTATTCCTAATAGTATCGTCCGCAAGCTTTACCGACATCCGTTCGGTACGAAAGTTTAAACCGATACGTTTCATTAACGCATAAAGTGAACAACTCGCTACACTACGACGTGCGGCGGTATCTAACAACGCGGTACTCGAATATCCTCCTATAATGACTCGTATGATAGGCCGACCTTGCTCCTTACAATCATATTTCGAATTCGAGTCACAATTACTAACAAAGACAGACGAAAATAACATTATCATCAGAAGGTCTACTTTGTAAACATTTAGGGCAATTTACTCTAATATGACCTTTTTCGCCACAATTATAACAAACAATACCTGAGTTAGAAGAATGAGATCTTTTACTTAACTTATCACAGGAGTCACGGACGTGTCCTCGCGTTTTGCAGTAAACACAGAATAGCTTTCTCTCACCATCACTATTTTTGCTCACGCACTGATCACTACGCGGCACAGGCGCGCGGTCACGTGATGACTGCGAAGCGGAGTCGGGGGCGCGCAGTTGCGGCGCCGTCGAACACGAACCCGAAGTACTATGTTGAGCTCCTTCATCATGCCTGCGGCTGGGTCTCGCGGGTACACCCAGCGGTGACGCCGATGGTTGTGGAGGCGCGTGCGGCGGCAGCGCAGCGTTCTCCGACAGCGACTCTTCTATAGCTCGCGATCTTTCAATGAGAGATTCGTTGTCATTCACAGTATCTCTCGACAACCGTTTTCTGATTCTCTTATGTAGAAGCACGTAAATCATATCTCATCTCGCTTCCTCTGGTAACTCATAGGGTAGTTTCGCCAACAAAGCTCTTATCTTCACGACGAAAATATCGGCACGCTCCGATCCTTGCTCGGCGGCAAAAACATCTCGGTACAACTTATATGCAGGTCGTGGAACTCCGTACATCGAGCGCAGGCGTTTCACAGCATCCGACCACAAGTGTACTTCGTTTCGGATTCCACGCCACCACATTGCTGCGTCTCCTTGAAGTAACATAGGGAGACCACGAAGTGCCATCTCATCACTAACTGATGCACAATCCTTATACATTTCCACCGCGTCAATGAATGCTTCCACTGCTTCCGGGTGTTGAGACGAACCGTTGAACCGTGCAGTGCATTTTACGAATGTCTCTGGGATACATGACGACCGCGGAATTGGTGACGTGACAGTGGCCGCGCCGGCAGCGCTCAATTCGACATTCGGCGGCGCCCCTAAGTGCGATGTCAGAAGAGACTGGACGAGTTTCTGGTTTGCCTCGGCTTGTGCCGCAAAGAAGGCGGCCAGATGCGACGACAGCTGGTTCTCGGACATAAGCACAGGTGATGCAGGTGTCGGGTTTACAGGTGCCACAGGTGTCGGATTCACCGGTTCCTCATCCGAACTGGAGTCATTATTACGCAGTTTTCGCGGCGGCATTATGACTGAGTCATTGTAGTTCGCGTCTCAATATCAAGGGAAAAACGCGTAGGTACACTAGGCACACACTCGCGTACGTACTTGTCCACTAGAAACTTCGAGAGCCACCGTAGGTTCGTTCGTGGCCCGCCGTTGGGAGCCATTATAACGTTCACTAGTCACGGTTGATTAATGAAACGTCACAAATAATCTGAATGCACCGTTTATTCACATAGTAACAACATAAGTCCTTATAAGTAAGTAAGTACATAAACGACGTCTAGCGAAACGCAGCGCGAGCGCGGGAGCAATCGATAACACACATATAGCTCGGAGCTAATCGGCTAGCATACTGCTTGTACCGGGAGCCAAGACGTGGCAGGTGGCGTGATCCCGCGGCGCAGGCGGGGAATCGTACGAGAGGGAATAGCGAGGCATCGGGTGACATAGGTAAGTATAGGCGCGCTACACGCTAGATTTTTTTTTCGCTAGACACATAATTTAAGCCGCTGTAGAAAACGAAATGTCGCTAGATCTAGCGATAAAGTCGCTAAATTGGCAACACTGACTGTCAGCTGACGCATCGACATATTGTGAAGCAGTGTAATATGAAGGACTTCAGGCTCAGAAAGGCTAGAACCCAGAGCCGTAACGCCAGTTTTAAAAAAAGCCAGCAGAGCTTGACAGATTAAAGTCATACAACTTTATTTAGCTTGCTACATATTTATTATCTATGACTTTTATAATTGTGATTGAAGTGCGTTCCAGTCAGTGTTGCCAACTGCACCGTAATTACGGTAAAAACACCGTAATCAGCATAGATCTACCACCTACCGTAGGATTATAATTACGGTAGCAAAATACAAATAATACCCAATGAAGATCGTATCTAAATATGATTATCTATAAACTAAAATAATTTTGCAGTTTGATTGTTTACTTTCTTTACGTTACAGTATTTTCCTTTATTCTACCGACAACACTGTTTTATGCGTCAGTCCCCAATAATGGTACCAGCTTGGAGATATTATGCGAACAATTCGGGGTGCTGTATGTATTAATTTCAATGAATACTTAGACTTTTAATTTTCCTAGTTTATTTGTATCATAAACGAGATACGACTAACATTTCATTAATACTTAAAATTACGTAAGAGTTTGTTGTGTTGTGTTGTGTTGTGTGATCTGAGTGTTTAAAATATGGAAGTGATGGCGACAGCGCTACTGATCGAGAAGATAGCTTAACACGAGTACCGGCTGAAAGCGTTATAAGCAGAAGTTTCGGGAAGAATGGTTGCTGAATAAAGAATATAGTGACTGGCTAAGAAAGGATAATAGGGACTTATCGAAGGCGGTCTGCAATGTTTGCAATACATCTTTCAGTGCCGAAATAAGTGTAATAAAACGCCACAAAGAAGGAACTAAACACGTGAATAATTTAAAGAGGTGTAGTGCTTCAACGTCCAAAAAACAACAGTCTATAGTAAGCGTTTTTAAATCCATGCCAACTAATGAAAAGCAATTGGTAAAGACTTCAAATAAAATTAGCTGCTTTTGTTGCTGAGCATAAGGTATCTCATAATGTCATGAATCATAGCAGATTTGTTACCAAAGTTGTTCCCAGATTCTCAGATAGCCAAAGATATTAGATTAAAAGAACTAAAGTTCAAGCTGTGATAAATAACTGTATTGGAAACAAAAAAAAACTTGATCAGTGACTTGAAATCACAAATGTTTTCAATTTTGATAGACAGCACAGATATTGCTGTAGTAAAACAGTAGCTGTAGTGGTCAGGTATTTTGATCCAATGATTGGTAAAGTTATCACTCGGTTTTGGAATTTGATTCAATTATTTGATGAAAACCACCGATCATGTTGCAAATGCCGAAAAACTTTTAATACTGTTATAGGTTCATTTCAAAGTATGAGATTCCTACGGAAAACATCATAGGTTTCGGCTCTGATGGATGCAACACAATGATGGGATGTAACAATTCAGTTTCAAGTCGATTTCGTCAACGTTGTCCAGGCATAATTGTGATCAAATGCATTTGCCATTCTCTGCATCTTTGCGCTAGTGACGCATGTAAAGAGCTCCACTAAATTGTGAAAAAATGGCGCGAAATATTTATAATTATTTTAAATCCAGTAGTAAAAGGCAGAGTGAGTTGAAAGAGTTCCAGTATTTTGCTGAGGCGGATGTGCACAAAATTCTAAGACCAGCCCAGACTAGATGGTTGTCTTTAAATGCAGTAGTGCAAAGGATTCTGGAACAATGGGATGTATTACGTCTTTATTTCAATAGCAAATGGCTGGAAGAATCGAGTGCCACGATATTCATGCATGCCTGAATGATCCCATAATCAAGGCTTATTACTATTTTTGGCTTGGATGTTGCCAAAATTTACAACATTAAATAGCTGTTTTCAGAGCGAATCTATTTTAATTACGAAACTACATGGGAAAATGACAGCTTTTATAAAGAACTGTTACTATTGGTTTTACACAGAAATTATAAATTCCGCTCCTATTGAAACTATAGATCCAATGACAGAAATAAATCACAAGGACCTAAAAGACATATATCTAGGTTTAGGTGTCCAGAAAGAACTAGATTCTGTTGAAAATGAAGAAAGAAAGTTAACTCTCAGAAAGATGTGTAAAATTTTATTATTAGAGCTTGTGTGGGCCTTCGTAAACGATACTGTTTTAATGACAAAATTATGACAGAAATAGCAAAATTTGATCTAGAGAAAGTAATTTGATGACAGGGAAGAGTCAGTTTCGTCGTTATTTCCATTACTGCCCAGAATTGCCCCAACTTCAATCCAACATCAACAAGAACTAGATGATGAGTGGCGGAAGTTGCCGTTATACTACAAAGATTTGGATTTAAGTCAACCCTGACGTATTTTGGCACCAGGTAAGTTTCCATGTAAACTCGAAGCAACGTGAATTCATATTGGTTTCTATTGTTATAGCAGCCTAATCATTTTTTTCAGGTCGCAGAACTGCGTGACCAACATCGAGAAGGAATACCTATTTCCAACACTTGCCAAAATTTATGTTGGCCATTTTGTCTCTGCCACACTCGAATGCTGAGTGCGAAAGAGTCTTCAGCAGAGTTAACGATATAAAAACAAAAACGGAATAAACTCCTAACGAAATCCATCAAGGAAATCTCTTATCGCAGCAAGCCATACAGCGTCACGGAAAAACTGTGTTGATTTTAATCCCACTCACGCTATGATCGCAAAACATAACAATGATATGTATAAAAATATTGAAACAATTATACTGTCCGATTCTGATTAAAAATATGTTTTTTAACTCTGACCCATAACATGCTACTAAATAAACAAGGTAATTCTACCGTATTTCAAATATATATTACAACATAATTTCGAAAATTCTACCGTATTTTTAGAAGAATTCTACCGTCCGCTAGATTTCAGACTTGGCAACACTGGTTCCAGTGCGTACTAGCTTGCTACATATCTATTTATCTATGGTGCGTACAAAAGAATAGTAACTTAAATCTAATCAAAGAAAGAAGTTCTTTCAAAGAAATAATTATATACCGGCAAATTTAATTAAATACGGAAGTTTGAGTGCACAGTGTAGGTACTTTTAAGTGTGAACTCGTGCAAAGCGATTTAATTCACAAATGAAATCAAATGAAATTCATTGCGCCAAATTCTATGATATAGGTAGTTATTATGTTAAAAGTTGCTCTCAAGAGGTATAGAACTGTAGTTCTTTTCAGTATGTTTTTCTTTTACCTAGGATGCTGTTTAACTTTAAGTTTCTTACGTATTGATTGTACTAAGGTAACTGTTAGTAATAATAACGCCTTGCAACACCAAGACGATACAATAATATTAGCAGAATATATTGTATTAATAGTTAGTAGTCCTAGTAATCAAGTTAAACGTGATGCTGTAAGGGCTACTTGGTCAAATTTTGTAAGTAATATATTCATTGATAACGGTCAAACAATATACAAGTGGAATTATTCTTGGACATCACAATATTCTCAACATGGCTTGATTAAAATGTATTTTGCTGTTGGAACACAAGGATTAAATGAAGAAAAATTAAAAAGCTTAAGGACTGAACAAAAATACAGTAAAGATTTGTTATTTTTAAATATAGAGGACAATTACCAAAATTTATCTCTAAAAAATTTAAAAGCCATAAAATGGTTTAGTAAGAATGTAAAAGGTATGAAATATTTGATCAAATGTGATGATGATTCTTTTGTCAGAATTGATTTGATTGTAAAAGATCTTGAAGCTTTTGCACCAAGTATGACTGCACCGGAAATAAGCCAATTTGTTACATTAAAAGTATGTATATTTATTTCTAAGGATATATATTTATATTAGGTTCTTACCTATGAAATTACCATCATTACAAGCTAGTTACTTCTAATTCAATATAATTTAACTTGGTATTCCAATTTCAAATAAATGTGTCATACTTAAGCTAAGGAACTAAAGCATTGCTTTAAAAAAATAGTGGATCATTTTTATTCGCTCGGAAAAATACCATATGAACTAATTGAAGATTGAAGCTTAAATTTCTTCATATTAAATGGTGATTTCATGTATAAGGACCTAACATATAGTAAAACTTTGATTTCCATTCTAAATTACTTGCAATGTTATTAAAATTCAAATTTAAAATTATAAGAAATAAAACAATAAATTTGGTAATAGCTATGTATAAATCAAAACCAAGAAAAACAGCACAAATGTTCCCATCGCCATTGTTTGGAACTTACTGCTAGGATTTTCCAACTTTCTGTGAAATAGGATTCTGTATTTCACATAACATAAAACTTATGTTTGCAAAATTTTTTTACAGTTTTATATTGCATCATTTCATACATTAACTACACCTCACCTCTTTTCAGAACAGGATACCCTCAGATAAAGGACTATATTGGGGTTATTTTAACGGCCATGCTAATGTTTATCTAAATGGAAAGTGGCAGGAGAAGACTTGGTTTCTATGTGATAAATATTTGCCATATGCACTTGGTGGCGGTTATGTTATTTCTCGCAGTATTGTGGACTATATAGCCAACAATTCAAATTTACTAAGGTTTGATATGTAAAGAATGTATACCTACAAACTTTCTTAATCATGTTTTGGATTTAGTGTTTTAAAATTTTTCACTTAATGCTGGAATACATATGTGGTAGACACGCTACAGCATGTCTACCACATGTGTATTCTTCTTAATTGAAAAGTAGGTGTCAATGAGTCACAGAATTTACTTACAATCAGGTGGTGTTCTCGTTTGTTACATTCACTTCTATAAAAAAAATGGATGTGGCCTTGATGGTTAGTAGCTACTGCAGGCTATGATGGATAACTGCAACAAACTTTGAACAAAGGTTATAGATGCCTTGTCACTTATGAGGACTAAGATAGAGTCCATACCAAAACATAGCGGTACAGCCACTTCTGCTTGACAGCAGAAATAGGTCAGAAAGTGGTTGGACCCTGGCGGACTCCTACGTAGAAAAGGAGTAGAGAGTAGCCAAAAACTTAGGATTCGAGGCAACTTACTGTATTTAAGTTATATCTTCATAATCGTAGTCAGCTCTTGTAATCGATGGCTCCTCTTCTGCTTCATCATTATCATCATTACGGCCCTTCACAAGTCCACTGCTGAACATAGGCCTCCCCCAAGGAATGCCACAAAGCACGGTCCTGAGCCACCTACATCCATCGACTTCCTGCATGTCTTACCAGGTTGTAACTCCATCTAGTGGAAGGTCGCCCTACACTTCGCCTACCGGTACGAGGCTGCCACTCGAGAACCTTTTTTCCCTATCGGTTGTCGGTTCTTCGAGCTATATGGCTGGCCCCATTGCCACTTCAGCTTACTAATCCGTTGGGCTATATCGGTCACTCTCTGATTCTACTGCGGATATCCTCATTTCTAAGTTTATCACGCAGAGAAATCCCGAGCATAGCCTTCTCCATAGCTCGCTAAGCGACCTTGAGCGTCCTCATACGGCCAGCAGTGAAGGACCACGTCTCAGATCCATAAGTCATCACTGGTAACACGCACTGGTTGTACAGTCCCGTTTTTAAGTTTTGAGGTATACCTGATGAGATGTGTCGTAATTTCCCGAATGCTGCCCAGCCGAGTTGAATCCGTCAATTGCCCTCTCGGTCGAAGTTGAACTTACCTACTATTTGTCCCAGGTAAACATACTCGTCAACAACTTCGAGCTTAGTGCTCCGAACAACCACTGGCATAGGTGTGACATGGACGTTATACATGATCTTTGTTTTGTCCATGTTCATCTTAAGACCTATCCGTTCGGAGGCACTATTGAGGTCATTGAGTATAGTGCTTAGGTCCTCCAGCGATTCTGCCATAAAGACTATATCGTCGGCAAATCGAAGGTGAATGATGTACTCGCCATTGATGTTAATACCGTATCCTTTCCAGTCCAGTAGCTTGAAAACGTCTTCCATTGCAGCGGTGAAGAGTTTCGGGGATATAACATCACCCTGTCTTACACCTCTCTGTAGTTGAATAGGTTTCGTACTCTGGTCCTGTACTCGGATAGCCATCGTAGCTCTACTTTATAAACACTTCAGCACTTCGATATACCGACAGTCAACTTGGCACCGCTGAAGGGACTGCAGCACCGCCCAAATTTCGACGGAATGAAAGGCTTTCTCATAGTCCACATACGCAAGGCATAGTGGCAAATTGTACTCTTCGGACTTCTGTACAATTTGTCGAAGGGTATGTATGTGGCCTTTTCGGAAACCGGCTTGTTCGGGAGGCTGGAAGTCGTCGAGTCTGCGTGCGAGACGATTCGTAATGACTCTCGAAAACAGCACGTAGATGCGGCCCAGAAGGGAAATCGGTCTGTAGTTCTTCACGAGAGCTTTGTCGCTTTTCTTGAACAACAAGACCACCGCACTTCTGCTCCACGCCTCCGGAGTAGTGTCAGCATGGAGAACGGAATTAAAGAGCTTCCGAAGGACTTCAAGTACCGGTTTTCCACCCGCTTTCAGAAGCTCCGCTGTAATTCCATCCTCGCCCGAGGACTTGCCGTTTTTAAGGTGTTTGAGAGCCATTCTAATCTCGCTCAGACTGACTGGCTCTCTTCTGCTTGGTGCTATAGAAATCACTTTTGATGTCCTACAAGCCAAATAGCCTTTTTGGACCTTATTATACGTAGGCAGTGTATACCTATATGAGACATTTAAGTTTGTTATTATTGAATCATTATAAATTTCTTATGCCATAAATAAAGTACTGATCCACAAATATTAAGGTCATATTAATTGTCATACTGTGTGGCCTTCCAGAGGGACCTATATTGACTCAAGCGCTATAAAAACAAATAGCATACCCCCAATAGAAAATAATAAAAATACAATTTAATCAAATTTTTCCAAATAAGGTTAACTCGTTGCGAATCCTAGTGTTATTTTTGACTCAACTACCTTTCTTACTACTACACATATTAAAATAATAAGTAAAAAGGTGTTTTCGAATTTAGAATTTATTTTTAAAGCCTTACATGTTAATGGTTACGATTTCTTATATTTAAGCGAACACTACACATTAAATGAAACTAACTTTTTAATTCCCAACGTTTCGGGTGCTTTACAGCACCCATGGTTAATCAATTATCAAGGCCTGCCTTTTAAAGACTCACCATCATTGAATATTAAGTACCACATGTTCAAATGTAATTTTTAACACATAATATACTAACAATTTTTAAATTTCAGTTATTACAATTCAGAGGATGTCTCCATGGGTGTATGGACAGCTGCACTAGACATAAACAGGGTTCATGACATTAGATTTGACACCGAGTGGAAATCAAGAGGTTGTAATAAAACAATGTTGGTGCGGCACAAGCAATTGCCTAGTGATATGTTCGAAATGTACAAGACTTTAGTGCACTCTCATGGAGAAAAACTTTGTAAGACTGATGACTTTAAGAGAAAAACATATTTTTACAATTGGAATGTATTGCCTAGTATGTGTTGTAGCAGTACGCAAAATTAATTTGTTACTTTTATTTTTAGCCCCTGTTTTTTATAATTGTCTAGTCAATCACATCATATTCACAAGATAAAATCAAACACGAAAATAAGGAAAAGTCATTTTATTCATATAATAAACACAACAATAGAGCTCTTTAAATTATTTCTTAAAATAAATTTATAATAAAATAGCAAATTAAAGGTTGCTCCATACGTAACGTGATGAAAGCCGGACGGAACAGGACGACAATTTTTGGATAAAAAGTGCATACGTCATTGGCGCACGGACGGGACGGGGACGACAGGCACTGGAGAAACAGCATAATAAAAGCCGGAGTGCCAGCTAGTAAAATTCATGTTCGACACTCACCATATGAACGTCGCTATTCGGTGAGTGTTGTCCTTCTCCTGTGGAGTCAATGGCAATGACTAGCACCAATTGCTACGGCCATAATAACGATAAATTCAACATGATTTTATCACATTAAAAATAACGTAAAAAAGCTTTGGGCATTTCTTATTAGTTCGCCGAGTATTACGACTTTCGTTGTTTTGAGTAGGCTGCCGGTATTCCATGGTTTTGAGTAGTCTACATTGGCCATTAGCATGTCTATGGAAGCCTATGAATATTTCATAGAACAATGATTTCATGTATCATTTTTATGTTACTAAAATAAAAAAATGTAGTCTTCTTTAAATTCTTCTCTAAGTTCTCTTTCTTTTTCTGGCTAAGTAGCCGTGTAGTAGCGGTGTTAAAGAATCAACTACCCAATATCATCTGGTGGGTTTCGTGTGAGGAAATGGGTAGCAGGATTTACACCTGACTTAAATTCTATGTAATCAAAAAAAAATATGCAAGAGTGTCGTGGAACACTCTGTTAGAACGAAGTTCCTTTAGTAGTATATTATTATTGATAAACGTATTATATTATTGATTAACAAATACAAATAAATGAATTACTAGCGTTTATTAAAATGAAGCGTCATTTAAAATAAAATCATTTTTTTTTTCATGGCAAGATAAGAAAAAGTGCGAGGGAGATGGATATTATTCCATCTCGCTTCCTTATAGCCGCCAAGGCCTTCTACCTTCTACACGACGTCAAAATGAGTCGTGACGGAAAAATCTTACACTTTGTCGTCTAGCCCCCAACCGTCAAATCCGTACCGTCCGATAAAGAACTTCGTTCCGAAAATGTGGTTGCCAGGCGTGTATGGCAATTATGGCAATCCACAGGGTGGACTTTTGACTGTAATGAAATTGAATTTTTTAAACAAAATTACACTTTAAAAAAACGACTTCAAAGAAGAAAAAAGAATAATCTGATTTCCACATAACAGCTCCTGAAATCGGTACTAAGACGTAGTGTAAAGAAAAATTAAAGTTATGTGGGAATTATTTTATTCTTTGTAGTTCTAAGTCGAGTTTTCTTTTTATTAATATTTTGAGTGCACTAAAGAAAATCACTAGCTCAATGTAACAACTAGAATGCAGTCTATACAGGGTTATAGCATAATTGGCGAAGATATTTAACAAGCCCTGCTCCGTCCGTGGTTTGGCGGTGTATTAGAGCGGTTTCAGACTAGCGTTTTATACGCGCGTATGAGCTCGTTTTGGAAGCGCATGTAGCGCCGTATAGGCGCCTTTTGTCACACGCTCGACTCGTACGAGCGTTGACGCGCTTCTAAGCTCGTATAAGTGCGAGCTGCGAGAGAAACCTCCCCGCGCGCCCATTTCCCCCTCTGCCGGAGACCACGCACGCACGTGTCTCAGTTGACAACTTCACATTGCAGTGGATATACATTTTAGCAGTGGATTACGTTTTACAATGTCATATACTGTTGAACGTCTTATTTTTGAAATTGAATCACGCCCAGCAATATGGGATAGTAGGACCAAGGAATATTCTAATAGAATAATAAAACGAAATGCTTGGGAGGAACTATCTGCAGCGTTGGAACCAAACTTTGAAGAGAAAACAAGTGCAGAAAAATGTCTAATAGGTATGTTGATTGATGATTTTACTGTACATTATACCAACAGTAACAAATAAAAAACTTTTAAATTTTATTTTATATCTTTTTATGCATATTTTGATTGCCATGGAAATGCCCCTGCATCACTCACAAAGTAGTCAGCAAAATTGTCGCGGATATTATATGCCGCTTTATTTCTTGTGCTCGGTATTAGGATACCTACAGTATCTTGAGTGCCATTTGTTGTCGGTGAAATATAATTATTCTCTCTTTGACGAACAAAATTATGTAAGACACAACAAGATTTTACAATATCTTCGCACAAATCAATTGACACATTTAGTGGTCGGTGGAGGATCCTCCATGTATTAGCCAGAATCCCAAATGCACATTCGATATGGCGGCGGGCTCTGGATAGTCTGTAATTGTAAATTCTTTGTTTTGGTGACAAATTGTTGCCACTATATGGTCTTTGCATATTTTCTTCCAACCCAAAAGCCTCATCGCCAATGAATGTGAACGGCAATGGCTCGCCTGAACTATGTAAGGGTCTGGGTTTAGGAATATTCAATGACTTTTCATTAATCATTTTGTATAGTGTACTGTTTTTGTATATTTGCGAATCTGCACTTTTTCCGTAAGAACCCACGTCAATGAAAATAAAATTAAAATCTGAATCGCAAACTGCTAATAGCACAAGAGAAAAATAATGCTTATAATTAAAGTAAAGTGAGCCACTGTGAGCCGGCTGAAATACTTCTATATGTTTGCCATCGATAGCACCTAGAAGATTAGGAAAGTTTGTGGTACTATTGAAGCCTTTCGCAATTTTCAACCATTCTTCTTCAGATGTTGGTGGCATGCATATAAATTTCAAAGAATTCCATATTGTTAAACAAGTTTCCCGCACAATGCTTGATACTGTAGAAATCCCATATTTGTATGAATAATGCAGCTCGGTAAATGTGCATCCCGATGCTAGAAACCTGCAACAACTTCTATGTTATATTTAATTTATACATTTATTAAAATACTTGTTTCAGGCACTACTATTCAGAAAAAATGGAAAAGCATCAGAGATGCATTCTCACGAGAACTGAAGAAGAATCATTTAAAAAGCGGTTCTGGAGCCAAAAACTCAAAGCCTTACGCCTATTTCAATAATCTATTGTTTTTGAAACCACTGTATGAAACAAAACCTAAAAAAAGACGAACAAGAAAATACAGACGACGAAATTGTAAACATTGAAGATGGCATTAATGATAACGCTGATAGTAATGATGCTTCAGATATTACTGTTGAAACAACTAGGTCTAGCTCGTCAGGAAAAAGAAAAAATGAAGAAAATTTGTTCAAAATCTTAGCAGATAATATTATAAATAAAAAGAAAAGAAATATGGAAACAGCAGACAATGATGATCCGGACAAACAATTTTTGTTATCATTATTGCCAGATTTTAAACATATGGATCCTCCGAGTAGTAAATTTGATTTAAAATATGATATAATGAAGAGATATAAGATTATAATAAGTCATATTCAGAATACGGTTATCGAACAGGAGCTACTTCTATGAGTAGTCAGTATTCAAATTCGACATCAATCGCAAGCCCCCCACCCGGTTCGTCTACTCCATTGCCATCTACTTCTACTACTTCCAACATTCATAGAAATTCAGAGCACCAGTTCCCGGAGGATGGTGAAGAAATTTTTCAAGATTTGTTCATAAATAATAACTAATTTCGTAAATAAATTTTGTAAACGTAAACATTTGACTTTTAATACTCACCTTATAGTGATCGCAAGCCTCTCTTCAGCAGATATGCTTTTCCTTAACACAGTATCTTTATGCTCTAACTGTGATTTTAATATATTTAACAATACATCAAAAGTGCTCAAAGACATTCGAAAGTAATTTTGAATCGTTTAGAATCACTTCGCAGTTCTGGGTAAAGTGTATTAAAGTGACCGGTCACCAGTCTTGATGCAACTATCGGTGACACCCAGCATTTTTCGTCGTCACGTTTTCGTCTCAGTCGACGGCGAATAAGTAACGCAAATAGTAATGTTTCTTCGTCAGAATCCATGTTGATACTGACACGACACCACCGGTGCGAGCGAACACGCCGAAATATGCCCGTTTACGCGAGTATGGTTTTAGAAGCGCGTAATTTAGCGCGCGTATAAGCGCGTATGCTGAAACGACCGTATACGCGCAAAAAATACGCTAGTCTGAAACCGCTATTAGTGTTGCCGTGCTAGCAATTTTACCGCAAGAACCGCGGATTTTATGAACTTTTAGCAGACAAAATTCTGGTTTTATATGGAAAAAAATGCTCTGCGACTTCAGGCGACTATTTAGAGGGTTCTTAATTTAGAAACTAAAAATGTCTTATTTAAATCGATGAATAAATTATCCAAATCTTAATTTCTGATAGTGATAGTTACAATATAAAACGAACCAGATAAAACGACATCAAAACGGGAATTCCCCTACCATAAAATTATGTCACAGTTTGTTCTGTTTAACCCGCTCACTACTATCCAGAATGAGTTAGATCAAGAATAATGTTTTGGACGGTTTGGAAGGTTATGGTATTTTAATTGCATCGTTATGTTTCGTTGTCGTTCGTTCTCAGAGTGATGATTGTGTCATAAAAAACCATTTATTCATTTTTAAATACAGCCTAGCAAAAGGCCACAGCTGAACAGCCCTCCCCCATAGCTTGCTAATAGAGTGGTTAAATTTTGCTATAGTTGCCACGCTTGGCAAGAGAGCAACCACAGTTTTTAATAACAGTAAATGTGTCAAATTATCTTATCAGAATCATGTAAGCACCGCCCAAAAAAGAAAGATTGCATTATTATGGAAAAGAATGGGAAAACTACGTAGAGTTCAAACATTGGTTGAAACCCGTGATGGGTGACTCGACTCCGAAACGTACGCAAAATAGATATATAGATTTGAAAAAGACAAATGAAATACAAAGCAAAATGCGAACTAGTTTTTCAAAATAAGCAACTGACATTTTCTCCAATAGCAGTGAAAACATGTAAGTCTTGTGTAAGAGCCGAGTGTAGGTTAGCTTTGTACATTGCTAAACATAGCTTAATTTCCCACATAGATCACTTGACTGATGTGTGTAAAAATACTTTAGGGGTTTGAAATCTACAAATGACATGAGATTTTAGCTTTGCAGTCGTTAGAGATTTCTGATGCTGTTGGAATAGTAACAGCATTGATACAGTGTTTAAAAGTTCATGACTGCAAACATATAAACCGATAACGTAGTCATGACCGGTTCCAGAAACAGTGTTTACAATAAGGTATTTTACACCATGTAAAAAAATCAAAAAATATATATTTATGATAGGTTTTGTAAAAAGTTAAATAGAAGAGAAATATTGATTTCTATTCATAAAAATGCATTATAAATTTTATAATTCAATTTTAAGAATATTTTTTTATCTGTGCTTCAAATCTGCAAAACGTTATCCGCCATGACGTCACTGGTTAAGTAAACTAGTGTGCTGTGTGTTATATCATTACTAATGTTGAGTTTTATTCCGAATTTTATTGATATGGCATCATGGAAGACGGATTCGTAAAAGCAGAAAGTACTAATCTACCAAGGATAAATACATTGATGGTGGCAAAATTTTTTGCATGCAATACAGATTTTTGTTCTGCCGAGTTGAGGAATGTTAAAACATCAATGTAAGTACCTATTACCAACTTTTGTTTATACAATAACACAATACCAGGTCAGAGTGTATTTTGATAATACATAGTTATGTTTATCTATGATTACAATCATTAGCAATCATTAGTTATAATATCTAAGATAACCTAATCTATTACAAAATTTGACTTGCAATACCTATCATCTCATGATGTTTTTTTTTGTATAATAATATAATAATAATATATAAAAATTAGTCACACTTACATCAAAATGATTTTCACAGAAGTATAGTCTAGTTTTTGTAAACAATGTATTCGGGTATCTTCTTGCCAGATTTAACCAAGTATTTTTCCTATTTAAATCAGTTGGCACTTGAATCCATAACTTCCCCGGCGTTCTCGTATTTTTGCATTCAGGTACATCCCACCAATGATAAAGATGATAACTCATTATTAAACATCCAAAAATATCTTATTCCTTTGCAAAATCGGCAAAATCCTAGGGCAGTGATGTCACGAGCTTAACAGCATGGCGGCTAGCCTTTTCGCGCGAAAATTTTAAAACGATAAATTAAAAGTAATTTTTATGGCACTATTCGGCTTTAAAAAAATTATATACAAATTAAAGTGGTTCACTAACACTGTAGGATTAATTTAAAACACTATTTGAAAAATGGTGTAATACCCAATTCTCAAAATGCAACACTATGTTCTACATCTTATTTTAATACCTTGTGTCTACCACTCATAACAATTGGCAGTAATGCACGATCAGAAATCACGTTGCCACGAACATAAAGTTTCTGGTCCTGGAAACCTAGAATTGGTGCTCTTGCTTGTCAAAACGGCCGATTGAGTATTTATAGGTTATAAATTTTATGCAACGTCGACACTCCGGCGTATGCAGTCTCTCCTGAAATATCGTAGTGATGCACGTGTCGAATTTATCAAGAAAGCAAATGGATGAAGAAAAAGTAATAGAATGTGTATAATCTTATCAAACTATTGCACACCCAAAGTAAACTCTACTTTTTTTGTACAGAGTACGAGTATGGTGTTTTTCTTCTCGAGAATATCAATTGATGCCAATTCTTTGCTTTTAGTTTTTTTGTAGTTAGTTTCGCGTCACTGTCAAGATGCATATGCATTAAACATCCGTCCCGTCCACGCTCCGTCTACGTTCTAACGCCGTTACGTATACAGTGACCTTTGACCACCTTATACAATCAACAATTACCTGTCACAATTTATAAACTAATTAAAGGTGTACATAAGGGTTTATCATAAAATTTTAAATCATAATATTTTCTTAATTATGGCTGAATGTGTTCTTTGTTCTTTTTTCAATATTGCTACAATCGTTAGATTTCCCTATAATGTAGGTGAAATTATTTTTGTCTCTATATAATGTTCAAATACAACATTTACTATAATATAATATCGAGATGCTTAAATTCTATAGGACTTAATTAGTTTACACAATATTGTTTGTTCTTGTGTATTTTTATCCTATATAAGCTGTAGTAGCAAATGCGATTAATAGAACTGTTTTCAGAATTAAATTTGAATTCATATTGTATACTATTATAATTTTTATAATTTTGCCACTTTTGTGAACCTTAAATTAATATTTCAAGATAAGTTACTTCAATAGTATATAATCCTAATATCACATTAATAGAGGATTCTAGCAAAACATACCTTCTTAATGAGAAGTCTTTACTTTGAAATCTATGTATGTTTGATTGTTGTAAAATGTTGTACGTGATAGTTCCTCTTTAAAGTAGTCGATTGTTCTCTGAAGACCATCCTGTAGAGAAACCTGAAATTAAAAAGATATTGAAGAATATACTATTGTTAAGTACTTTTAGACGTGTTATTGAATTGAGACTACGCGTAATGTGTGACGCCCCTCGCTAGATGGTGGATTTATTTCTTTAACAAAAAGTAAGTCATTAACAAAGTTGTTGATGTTTCTTTGATAGCGTGTGCGTGTGTGTGTGTGTGTGTGTGCGCGCGGGCGCTTGTGCGTTCGTTTGTTTTACGTAACCTTAAGATTGTTGTGAGAATATAAAGTATTTTTATTGTAAGTGAATCGTATAAATTATAAAATTCGGTGGTAGTTAATAAGGCCTTAATAAAATAACTTTGATAAAACATCTTTGAGCTCTTTCTAATTGGGTGCTATAAAAATCTGTTTTTCATAGCACCCAATTTATCTCATATTGGAATACAATAACTAATAACTGACAGGCTGAAGTACGCACTTAGTGGCCATATGTCGTAACGACTTAACCCACTGCTCTGACAAATAAAAGGAATAACGCACAGTGCCTTTGCACCTTTGCAATATATACATGCGTAGCACTGGACGCAACTGATGCAAAAGCTGTGCGTCACCGGACCCCGCTTTCTGAGTAGTTTTTTGGGACGGACATACGCGTTTGCGGTAGCGATGAGCGATTGTTGCAAAAAAAAAAAAAACAATCGACTGAATCGAAAATTGTGCTATTGCGTATTCAATTGTCGATTTAGTAGTTGCTTACCATGATTATTCGAATAACAATCGACAAACTACTAACTGTACGCATACTGCAATCCGCTGCTATATATTGTGCAACGACGTGTGCGGTGAACTGCGGAAGGCCGCGCTGGGCGGTGCGTGCGGGACGGTGTTGGTTGCGTCGATTGTTTTTAAGTACCTATTACATATTTTAATTTGTTTACTTTAGTTGGTTTTTGACTTTTTTTAGAGCAAGGTCACGAGCGCGGGTTATGACCGCTTGACGCGATTCCTAAAAAATCGTTGGTGTGGGATTTTTTCGCTAAAATCAAAGAAGGAAAATTACTTACCTAGCCATTTATTCATTTCAAAGTTCGTTAATATACTACGACAAACGATTGGATGTTCCCTCAATCGATGATTTGATTACAATACAAGACAGGCAATTGAATAATCTATTGGCGTCAATCGAATACCTAATAACTGCAGTCGTAACGTAAGTAGTGGCGTACAGACTTAGCGTAGCGCACGCCCGCCGCACCATCTTTTGTAACTTCTTATTTAGTAGTACGTATAATAGGTGCGCTACGTTACAAATTAGTAATTAAAATTGACACGGTTATCGTGTCAGTCATTGTCGCCCGCCGCACGCCGTTAGTCGATAACGATAAACGAATAACGATCGACTAACATGGATTGTTATCGAATTTTATCAACTAAACTGAACAATCGACGAATTTGATTAGTTTTAGTAATAATCGCCCATCGCTAGTTTGCGGCACCTGACTTTCTCTATAATTATAGGAAATCTACCTAAAGTTTTGTTGCAGGTAATAAATATATAATTGCCGTTTAGATTAGTTATAAGCAGTAAATAAGAAAATTGTGTATTAGTTATAAATAGTGATGATACAAGTAATTTTTAGAAATAACTTGTTTATAATAAATGTTTTGAGATAATGGTTATAAAATGTAATTAAGTATTGGTTTCCACAAAATAACAATAATTATCTATTAAAACAAAGTCAGGGTTTGTAAACATTTTACTTAATGTCCATGTTTTTACACCTTGTCGTTTAATATCACGCAAAACAATATGTCCAATCATGTGCCCATGTGTAAACATTCATTTTCTATGAGGTGAAAAAGAAACCACACAGGAAACTATGTGGCGTCCCACTTAAAAATAGCATTAACCCTACTAAAGGATGAGGGTGTCGTAAAAGGCAACAAGTCCACAAGCGAAGCACTTACATCGTATGCTTCTCTACAGAGGAGATGGGCTCAAAGCATTGGTTGGCCACCCATCTAGGAGAAGGAAAACTTCAAAATCAAAACCGCAACGCGGTCTCCGTTAGACTTGAATAAGATTAAATCCGAAATATGCGGCAGATTCTTGTCAACCAATGAGGCCGAGAGGGTAATTCAGGCGGTTTTATTGACCGTGGAGAGGTCATTCCACCCATACCAGCTTTGTTGCGTGGGCAACGACACGGAAAGTAGCAGTTACCAGTGATAACTTCGCACACATGGGGTGCGGCGCTAGGGGTCACATTCGACAGTGGGAGAGTCTATTGTAGGCCTGTCTGTCGGTTAACACTGCTTCAAATCTGGAAAGCCCCTGGACAGTAAGGTACTGGACAATAGTTCTGCCAGGTAACATTCTTCTATATACCTGCTGGTCACAAGAGCACAAAGTAGTTATTTAAATCTACATCTCGGCAATCCATGCGCATTGCAACATGAAATGTCCGAATTATGAGAACAGGCCTATCGGACATCTGTGAGAATTCCCAATCTCGACGAAGCCTCACTGCGGGAGTCCTTATATATTTTCGTCAGGAAAGGAAAAGACTCTGATGTTCGCGAACATTCAAGTTGGTTTTGCAGGGTGAAACGATATTTTGTCCACCATTGTCCCGCAGTTTTGAATCATAACTGCTATTGAGTTAGATAACTTATGATTATGTGATTTTAGTATTTGCCTATGTTTCTACATTAAAATTCTTGCAGGAGTCAAGACGGATTTTACAACCAACTGGTCGAACAGACATTGTGGACCGAGATCATTTCGCGTGGCCTGTGTTGGTTGCCATGGTGTTGGCAATATGAATGACAATGGCCCACGTTTACTAAAGTTTTGCTCTGGAAAGAAAATCGTTCTAAACTTATTTTATTAATATCGTTGTCGTGTCATGGTCAGTTAGTAATCAATTACAATGAAAACATGTGAGTGGTACTTGGTTTATACTGATTATAAACTTTCCATTTGGTGACTAATTATAAGGGGGTATGGTTAAAAGTCCATTAGACCGAATTTCGGACACGGTGGCCAGACTCAATGAAGAAAATCATCATAGCCATATACGCAGGACAAGATCATAGTGTACGAGTATGTGCGCGAATACAGTTGCACTCTCTATTCCCTCGCATTCAGAGATCAGGCGCAGGATAATAAGACTTTACGTCCTTTGAGAGGCATGGAGGTGAAACACCGCCAACTTCCTGATTACGGGCTGGTACTGAGAATTACCCAATAGAAAAAACAAAACACAAATTTTGCCCAGTAGTAGAAAAAATCCACCTTCACTTGGATATTTTCACACAAATTACATTTTTAGGTGTCATGACAAAAATTGTAAGCAAATTGAATTTATTTTTCACATAAAATGATAATTCATTTTCTTATTTAATATTACAATGACTGACGCGTACACGTAGTACACGAGAAAGTTTAATTTAGTAATTTATTTTTTCGAACTGATTAAAACTGTTAAAGGCTCTTGCTTTTTTATTGGTATCTTTATAGAAAGAAGTTTGAATGAATGGTTTCATAAATTTCCGTGATTACCTACTACTGTCATACTTCTGACATACTTATGATTTCTTCAAATATTGACAAAATTGTACTGCTGTTAACAAAGTGGGTGTGCATGCATTAAAGTAAAAGTAATTATGTAAAAATAAGCTCATTAAAAAGTATGTTAGGCTTGACTGAATAATAGGTTGAGCAATTGTGTGATAAGTGTGGTTTGCAATATGTTGTGACTAGGATTAAGAATTAAAAAAAATTAAGATAGAAATGCTTCGGTGGTTTGGACATTTAAAGTTAAAGTTACAGCCTATAATATACGTTCCACTGCTGGGCACAGGCCTCCTCTCATTTCTGAGAGGGTTTTAGGGCAAGAAGTGTCCGCCGTGCTGCCTCAATACGTGTTGGTGAACTTCACATGTCTCCGAAATATTTTTCTTTTCTTATGTGAAATTTACAGCGAGCGCCTACCATCTGAGCTACCACGGCTGTCCAACATCGCTGTTTGGACACTTAGAGAGAATAAACCTGGAAAGAGTGACAAAGCAAATCTATGCTACAGAAGTGAGTTTCAGAGTCGGCAAGGGACGCCCTAGACAGAAGATTATTGACTAAATTGGCAATATTAAGAGTAATAAATGGGCCAAATTAAGAGTATCCTTAACCGATTCGTTGCGACACCAATTTTCAGTTGATAATAACGTTTGTAAATATCAAACAATCAAGAACCTTAATTTGGAAAAAATAAGGTATATGATTCATTGATATTTACAAATGTTAAATATTATTAAATGTTATACAAATGTAATAGTAAAGTCGATCTGAAAACGTCTAATTAGTAAGAATAGCAAAACAAGTGTTTTCAAAAGGAAAAAACAATAGCCAGATGCGCCGGCGCTGTACGGCGGCGGACGAACAAGACTCTATTTAGTAGCGAACTTTTTTTATGCATGAACGCGTTCGAACTGTTTCAAGCAAAAATAAACCTTATACCATATCACAAGAGCACATGGTACTTCGTAGGTCTATTCAGCCATATGATAGTAATAAGACGGCAGTTCAACCATTTTAAGCAAAATTAAACAATAAGACAAACGCATTGTTTTTTTTTTAACAGGAGACTTGTTTTCCATAAACTTATTTACAAGTTGAGTTTGTGAGCGATCGCAATGAGTGCTATTATTTGTTACTTATTAGATTATTTTTCCACAACATGATTTAAAAAACCCACACAGTAAAAAGAGTACCATGTACAAGTTAAAAAAAGGTTGTCAACCCCTAAAAATTTCAAATTCTCAAAATATCCAGAAACAAAAAAAAACAAAGCTGTAGGCATGAACTACTTGCAAAATAATGAATATTTTGTTCTGGATAAATCTTCCAAAAACGCAATTTGAGCGAGTTATAACAATTTTTAAAATGACACGACTCGCGTCTCATACGTCACACAGAAAAAAAAAACATGCGTGAGTGTCGTGGAACACCGACGAACATGTATGCCTAGGCATATGGATTTGAAAGAAGCCAGAGGTGTGTCAGGATCGTGGGAAGGCGGTAGTCTCAGTCTACTTCTCTGGGTATCAAGCATGAAAGTTTATATTATATTATGTATGCATGCATTCCAGTATAACTGCGTAAAAAATATATTATATAAGTAAAGGTTGTAAATAATAAAAAAATATATAGTGGTCGATTATCGCTAAGTAATTTTTTTTAGGAGAAGTTGATATAGTAATTTTTGTCTTGAATATGAAATATATGTGCTGAATTTTTCTCGCAACACCTATAGCATAATATTTATGAAAACCACTGAAAATAATTATTGGTTTTGAAAAAACAGTTTAATTTTGGAGTTATTACCTTTTTTACTTTGGAACCATTAGATTTTTTTTTTCAAATATTTTGATTTCGAGTACTAGTTGTAAGTTATGGAAAAAAATTAAGTAAAAATCACTAAAGGGCACAAGTTGTTCCCTTATCTCTATCAGCTACAGCCTACTTAAGAAACCAAGTAGGTATATAATTATGATATCCCTTGAGCACTTAGCTTTTATCATAATGATATCACATGCAATACTATTCAACTAAGAATAGGAACGTTAATGACCTCAATCTATCAACGGTCCCTTGAAAAGTATGCCTTTATTTTATTTTCTTTTCTTTTAAAAAAACGTTACCCCCACACTAGGATTTTCTCCTGTATCGTGGAGGCAGTTTACAAACATATATTGCACGAGGACAAACATCCAGACCCGGAACAATAACTTGTAGGCCATACAAATACTTGTTCCGTGCGGGATTCGAATGCTTGCAAAGAACATTAATTACCGTATTAATAACGTTTTTTCCCCGCTTTTTTTAATATAAAATATTAATTAAAAAAATATAAAATATAACTTTAAAATTGTATTTTTTTAAATAAATATTATTTTAAATACTTACATAAATCCAAGTAGGGAAAGCAGCTGATGACGATGATGACTACTTAGACCGTGATGAGCGGAATTGAAGTACTAGATTTAGATTAAAACTTTTTCGTTCATGGTTCTTTTGTAAATAAATATTATTTCAAAAATATCTGGTTTGCTCACCCTACTTAACTTGTTTGAATTGACAGCTACAACGTAACAATATGGCGCAAGGCCATTCCTATCCTTATTTGGATAGTATTGTATGTAATGTATCTTCGCTAAATTTTATGTTACCTTAGGTGACCAATGTAGTTGTTTTTTAGCTAATGTTATATCAGGCCGGCGACGTTGCGGGTCGTCCTCTACTGCGGCGCCGGTCGCAACTGTGCTGCGACATCCGGGGACTAGATTTTTTATTATAACTGCAAATTCTGCAAATAAGTACATCAATTTGTTTAAAAGTAGTAATTCAAGGCTATTCTGCATTATTATGATGTAAATCATACTTCTTTAAAGTTATGGGCAACTATGTCCAAATTGCTGGGCGAATAACAGTAGATGTATAGAATTTTGGAGCTGAATGTAAAACAATTCAGCCAATAAATGTAATTATGATATACGAATGCTGTAAGAAGAGTGGTTCAGGCAGCCGAATTTGTAGTGGCTACATAGCGCTTAACATGTCGCCTTGGATAATGCGACACCTTAAGATTTATCATTGAACTGATAATACTATGCACTGTGAACTGGAAGAATATTAATAAAAACAATTAAATAATTACAAAAGTAAAGAGTCAGACTGCAGTAAACTATTATTTACTAATGAAATGTCTCATTTGCCAAAATATGGTGTAACGAAATACCTCGTTACGTTTTGCGAGTTGCTTAAGGCTCCTAACTGTGTAGTGGCGGTGTAAGAATATCCACTACCCATATCGTCCAGAGGGTGTCGTAAGAGGCGACAGGGGGAAAATGAAACAACAGATGAGCAGCAGCATTTTCCCGATAGCAAATCGAAATAATAAAAAACTACGGTTGCCAACACGCTTGCCATGAGTGGCAACTATGGAAAAATCCCCCCATGAGGCAATCTATCAGGGAGGCCTATGTTCAGCAGTGGTCTTTTATATATAATGTGCTGGATGAATAAGCCTACATTCTTTGGTAGTATTATCAATACAATGTAGCTTGTAACACTTAGAATACACACTTAATACTTAAAAACCCAACCCAGACCATTATGGCTGCTATAGGTCACAAAGGAGCAGACAAACATACATACACATCTGAGCACATAATCCTCCCTCAATAAAAGCATGTTTTACTTGACCGCCTCAAGTTTTTTTTTATAGGAGAGAGGGCAAACGAGCATGCGGCTCACCTGATGGTAAGTGATTACCGCCGCCCATGAACAACTGCAACACGAGGGGAATAGCAGATGCGTTGCCGGCTTTTTAAGAAGGAGTAGGTTCTTTAAGTAAGTCAAGTTAAAGATGCTTTTTACTTCTTCTTTCTATTAATTTAGTAAGAAAAATAAATATAATGTACCTTCTATAGTGTGTTCTACAGGATTTCCAATATTAACAGGCAAGGAATAACTAGACGCCATCAATGCTAAAAGTCCATCAACTAGATCTGATACATAACAAAAAGAGCGGGTTTGTTTTCCATTACCATAAACCTGAAAGAAAGGCAATTACTTCCATTTACCAATAAGAAATTAATACATTATTCATCAATCAAGTCTATGTAATTAACAATACGACAATTGTAATTATCTACTTACTATTTAAAGTTGTATTTATATTAACAATGAGATAAAATATATGCAAAGAAGTATAGAAGTAGTAAAGAATTCATGAACTTACAGTAATGGTTAGGTTTTGCAATGCTTGCATAATAAAATTTGATACGACACGTCCATCAGATACATGCATCCTTGGTCCATAGGTGTTAAAGATTCTTGCTACTCTTACAGATACCTTCTCTTGTTTGGCATATGAATAAGCTAATGTTTCGGATACTCTTTTCCCTTCGTCATAACATGCTCGAGGACCTGAAATAATCTTTATATACATAATCGTTGGTACATCTGTTAGTGATCAAGTAACCTCTGTGCAACTTGAGGTTATTTTCGCACAATATTTTATATATAGTAAAATATTGTGCAAAAATAACCTCAATAATATATATAGTTTAGTAAATAAAATGCTTGGATTTTATAGGTGACTCTGTAGTCAAGTTATAAACAAATTATAATATATTTATGGACCAAAAAGACTCATTTGAAAAGTCTGGAGAGAATTCGGTGTAAATCTTATCGCACCACCTACCAGAAAGTGTAAAGCAATGTCTGCAGGGCCAACTAGTAGTTTAATATGTAAGGATAACATTTATAAATTATTGTTAGGTATTAGATAAAAGGACCAACTGATGACAAAATACCTATCCAATATGCTGAAACCAAATCATCAACAGTGTGAGTGTATTGGCTCTGCACTCACCAACCCAGCCCATGGTGCATGGTGACTATACTGAAATTTACTAAAAGTACTAATATGCAAGAATAAATTTGAGTACATTCTAGTCCTGCAAATTGCCTGTATTATTGTATTATACATATATGTAACACACATTATATTATATTTACAACTAAATTTTCCTGTGGTGAACACAAATGTCCAGCTGTGGACTGTTAAAAATTTGTAGCTATGGTGAATATGATGATTGATGTATTATATAATACTAACCTATAGGATTGACATGACCCCAATAAGATTCAGGTTGAGGGTGTACCATGGGATCTCCATATACCTCAGAGGTACTTGCTATTAAAATCTTAGCACCAACTCTTCTGGCTAGACCTGAATTGAAATAGATGTTGGGGTTAATACATTCTTACCTAGTAGCAATAACATGAAGTGGGGAAGGAAGAAATCTCTTGCTATTGTCAAGTGTTAGTAGCCGTGACGACTCACATGACTGGCTCGAAGTGAAGTGATGGGTTGGCTCCACGCTTTGTTTATATTCAATAAAATGATTTTTTTATGTTAATCACTATTTTCTTATTTTAAACTTATTGAAAATTATTTCCTTTTTCAGTTCGGTTATCTACAAAAGCGTGTTTTTTTAGTTTTTTAAACTATTATTTATATATGAGGTATAAAGCTTGTGTAAGGCTTAAGTTTTAATTGATACATTTATTTATTGTATGGCATTATATTAATATGATACATAAATAGAATGGACTTTATCGATATATTTTGTCACACTGTCTTATCTCTATTATTAGTTCCGTGGACGTTCACTTCTGCTGTTAGCGCCAAAATGGCGAAAATCAAATCGCATCATTATGTCACGGTGTATAGCCAGTCCATATATAGAGGTCAGTGTTTGAACTGATGTATTGGAAGAAATGACCTTCGTGCTTCAACACTATCGTTTTGGAAGTTTCATGCTTTACTATTCATATCAGGTATTCATGCTATCGAATTTTTCACGACTCTGAATATATAGAACAAGCTCTGTACAGTCCGTACGGGTAAATAATGCGATTAGAAATGGCAGCTCATCGAGCACATAATGTCAACATGCATAGTACTAATAGTGAAAACCCGCTAATAACGGTATATTGTTACAACATTATATTATTAGAATAATTGGAAATAAAAATTATTAAAAAAAAAATGGGAAAATATTTGAAAAGAATTGTATATGCAAGTAGGTACATTAATTTTAAAATAAAATTTATAACTAGCAACCTGCTCTGGCTTCGCCTGGGTGGGATCTATTAATGTGGCGTTATTTAGATAATCATTAAAGACCTTTACTTTATCTTATCCATATTTCTATTTTAAAATGGTTACTTAAGTCTCAATAGCATGTAAATATTTTATACAAAATGATTAACAAACAAAATCAACAATAATTATGACGAAAACTCTCGGAATGCATCATAGCTCACAAATTAGAGAAACCGGACTGAATTTTTCTTTGTAGTTTATGTAACTTATTTTTTTTGCGGTCTTTACCAGCTGGTGTGAGCATAGATAGCGACAGTGTGCGAGTAAGAGGTGAATAGAGACGCACGGGTATACCACACAAAGCGTTGGCCGCTCTTCCTTTCGCCCGAGATTTCCCCTTTTCCTTTCATGACCAAAATGGTGAACTTGACGTGTTCTGAACAAGCAACCTGCAATCTTCGAAAACTTCAACTTCCAAGCTTTTGTTACCATCCTCAAGAACCCCTTCCATTTGCTTGAAGGCAAACATAATGGTTTCTTATATTTAGGCAAATACTACACAATGAAACGAATTTTACATTGTTTATTTTTTTAGATATGTAAAGATTGGCGATTGCTTGTCACTTATTCAAAAAAAAAAAGAAACGGACGGATAGGCTGTATACTGTATAGCAACCAGAAATCCATTATATCTTTAGTAGACTATCATATTATAATACTATAGATATACTGCGATAATGATAAAACAATTACATACCTAACATGTTAATAGTGCCCAATGTGTTAGTTTTAATTGTTTTTACTGGGTTTTGCATATAATGCGGTGGGCTTGCTGGGCTAGCTAAGTGGTAAATTTCATCTGCCTGAAAAAGACAATACAAAATTAAACAAATCCATGTAATCTTAAGAGGGTTTCTTGTGAGGCCCCAAACAAACACGAATTTAAATTTGTGAAAATCCTAAAAGTGATCAAATTAATTACTCATCTGTGGTAAAGACTGGGGGCGAGGCCCCTTTAAGTGCGAGGCCGTGTGCTAGGGCCCACTTTACCCACGCCTAGCTACGCCACTGGTCCCACGGCTGGGCACAGACCTTCTCTAATTTCTGAAAGGGTTTTAGGGCAAAGAAACGTCCGCCGCGCTGCCCCAATGCGTGTTGGTGAACTTCACATGTCTTTGAAATATATTTTATTTTCTTATTTCTCAGGCAATACGGTTTCCTTGCGATGATTTCTTTCACTATAATAAGATATTTCAGTATAATAAGATTACATTTGATTTTATATTTTAATTACCTCAACAAATAGTGGATTCACAATATCATGATGTATCAATTCAAAATTCCGGTGACCAAACCAGTGTTCTATATTGCGTTTTCGTCCAGTGAAAAAATTGTCCACAACAATTACTTCATGTCCTTGTATCATTAGCACATCAACAAGATGTGATCCAACAAAACCAGCACCTCCTGTAACCTAAATTAATTTTGTATCAAAATCAATTAAATAAATACTTGTTTGTCTTTGGTATTGATAGTATTAAATTCCTGGCAAAAAGTTATAAAATTCTTAGCTCTTAATATATATTACCAAAACATATGTGGTTTGCGAACCAAAACTCATTTATTTTATTGTAACTTGTTAGCTAGTAATTATGATATTATTATTTTAACAGAGACTTGGCTTAATAAAAACATCCTTAGTTCTGAACTATTCGACAACAGATATGTAGTATACAGGAGAGATAGAGAGGATTTTACATTTAATTCGCATAAAGATGGGGGAAGTGTCTTAATGGCCATTAATAAAAACATTTACTCCAAAAGGCTTCATCACTATGATAGCAAATGCGAAGACCTGTGGGTAGCAGTAGACTCATCCTCATCTACCTCCCCGAACCAGATTGTTTTTTGTGCCGTGTATCTCCCACCACCAATTCATAACTCGTTACTCAATCATTTTATCGATAATTTAAAAAAAGTAAAAGAGCAACTTAACACACAAATGTGCCTCATCGGAGACTTTAATTCGAGCTTTAAGTTGCTCAAATTAAAGTCTGGAGTAGTGTATACAACTCAGAAAATTTACAGACTTCTCCCTTAATATCAAAGCTTTATTGACTTTTCTATGGTAAACAGCCTTAAACAATGCAATTTTATTAATAATTCTATGGGTAGAACACTTGATTTAGTCTTAATAGACACAATTCTCATCATGCACTGTTTCTCGAGCAACAGACATACTATGTACCGAGGACCCGTTACATCCACCACTCATAGTTGAATTAACTTTTGTTAGTAGTCCAACTCTGCCATACAATCTTGATACACGTAGGCTAAATTTTCATCTAGTTGACTATGACAAAGTTAACAAATATTTAGCCAAGATCGATTGGGATGAACTTTTCACAGGTGTCGAGGACATCGATCAGATGTTAGACATTTTTTATAATAATATCAAAGAAGTTATTATAAAGAATGTACCTGTTACTAGAGTAAAGAATAAAAGATATCCATCATGGTTTTCCAAGGACCTAATTAATCGCCTCGTGAAAAAATAAGTACAGTCTAAAATACAAAAGTATCACAATCCCTTAGATTTGATTTCTTATCGTCTTCTTACAGGCGTTGTAGGAACTTAATGAAATCTTGCTACAAATCCTATCACACAGAAGATGAGAATCGCATCCAGACAAACCCTAAATATATCTGGTCATATATAAAAACAAAAGTGGGGCTCAAGTACTTATCCAATGTCTATGACCAACGGTACCGCTTATTTGACAGAGGTAGGGACATCTGCAATCTTTTGCCTCTTATTTCACTTCCATATACTGTAATTCTCAAAGCATAAATAAAAGTAATACAAGCTAATACTTTGACGCCAATCTCAACATAATTTGCAAAAACAGTGAATGCTTTTCTTATAAATTTAATTTTAAAAAGTTAAAGAGTGGACATTTCTAAAGGAGCAGGTTACGATAATGTTCCCCAATATTCATTTCTAAGTGTGCGAACAATCTTCTGAAACCACTTTACAATTTTTAATATTTCACTTCACACAGGAATTTTTCCAACTATATGGAAAACTTCCAAAGTTGTGCCTATTCATAAAAATGGTGACAATTGTATAGTTTCAAATTACAGAACAATCTCTATCTTGTCTACCTTAGCAAAAGTACTGGAAGCACTTGTCTGTCCGTACATATAAAACAACATTCTGAAGTTCATATCACCCTGCCAACATGGTTTTATGGACGGTAGATCAACTTGTTCTAATCTGGTCCTCTTCACTGAGGAATTAATTGGGCAGATGGATAGCAATAGACAAATTGATGTTGTCTATACGGACTTCAGCAAGGCGTTCAATAGAGTTCCTCATGATATTGTTCTCAAGAAGCTATCAATTTATGGTATTCATGGTTCTCATCGTTCATGGTTAAAATGGCTTAAGTCTTATCTTACTGGTCGAGCTCTTTATGTGGTAGTGAATGGCTTTGAAGCAGAATTGCATCCCATCCCTTCAGGTGTGCCCCAAGGTTTTCACATCGCACCGGTATTATTCAACATCTTCGTTAATGACCTTCCTCTTAGTCTTACATTTATGAAACCATACATGTTTGCTGACGACTTGAAGTTGGCTAGAGCCGTTAGTTCACTTGAGGATGCTGCACTTGTGCAAAGGGATATTGACTCCTTGGTGGTTTGGTGTACAACAAACGGCATGAAATTGAATGTAGAAATTATTCCAACTGCTTATCATATCGAAGGCATTCAGATCAAAGAGGTAAATGTTGTCAAAGATTTGGGTATTCTTTTGGATCAAAAACTAACATTCGTCAATCATATTGATCATGCTACAAAGAGCATCAAAATGTTAGGTTTCGTAATAAGAAATGGGAAATTTTCAGAAAACCAGCAACAAAATTTTGCTCTACTGCAGCCTAGTGCGCTCAATTACGTCATTTCTCGTACTCCGTTGGCAAGTTGAGTAATCCCTATTCGTACTCTAAATCATTAAAATACTTTAAGTCGTCATCATTGGACAAGCGATGAGATATAACTGACCTAATGTTCTTTTATAAAATTATTAGAAACTTCATTATGCTGTCCAGAACTCCTCTCAAAATTTTGCTTTAGAGTGGCGCAGAGAATACTTCGTGCTCCTATCAAGCCCTTTAGTATGCCCATTCCGTAGGACGCTACTAGGATTGATTTACAACAAATACTGTGACCATCACCAAATCCTTGATGTACATTGTATGACAACCACTAAATTAAAAAAAACAATTTTAGAGATGTAGCTTTTAGATTTTAGCCTTATTATTTAATGTTTCATTGTGTAAGCAATGATTTTCTAGAAGTGATTGTGCATTATGTCCTAGATACTAAGCTTTAGCAATTAAGATTTTTAGTAATGTAACAATTGTTGGTAATCTAATTAAATAAAAAATCAAAAAAAAATCAAAGGGAATTTGTGGCTCTGTCGTCGCACCACAAGAGATACACATTGAAGCCTAAATCGCACAATCTAAGTTCTGAAGTTAACATGCTATATATAGAACAGCACCGAAATAACACACAGAGTGTTGGATTTGGAGATCTCCCCTTTTCCTTCAACGGTCAAACTGGTCTCCCGCTGGGCAAAGTGTACGCCGGCGTCACAAATTATTTTCAAAATGTTTTCTGTTATTAAGATACATAGAGTATTTGTCTATAATTACCATAGTAATTTTTGTAAGTATTGTGTTGTGCTCAAATATTCATTGTATGTAATTAATAAATCATAAACTTCAATTAAGATTAATAGATAAATAATGGATAGAATATGAGTTAAATAAATGAATACAAATACAGTCGTAAGTGGAATAAAAACTTTCAACTAACCAATATTCGTTTTCTTTCTTTATATCCCAAGTACTGAACTTCTGGATATTTTTGTGGGATTCTGCCTTCTAAAAATGCAATTTTTTTCTCCAACTGTTCAACTTTGGCTTTAACTTCTCGCAGTTCTCGCTTAGTACTATCCTCAACAGTATTACTTAATTCCATTTTTATTTCCTTTTTCTCTCCAAGAACATATATTTCCTTCTTTGGTATTTCATCAAGTTCTCTATAGCCTATGTCCTGGAAATCGTCATCTAGTCTTTTGTGGTGCCTTGTTAGCTCACTACTATTACTATTTTTATTTTTTGTAAGAATAAGGAAAATTAAGAACACTGCAACAAAGTATTGTTGCTTATTATTTTTTTTAATAAAATTTTTCAATCATCACAATGCGAGTAGTTTTTTAAGTTCACGAAACATGGAATAAATTTCATAAAACTTAACCTATCAACGACAGAATTAATTATTATACATAATAGGTACTTACGCAAAGACAAAACACATGCGATGGTAATAGTCTTCCTAAATTTTAAATATTGCCGTATCATGTCTGAAAAGGTTACAGTTTACATTGCTATATATTAATTAATAAGTTCAAATAGTACATTATTAAAATTAAAATATTATACATTCAAAATTTCTTGAATATTGTATTAAAAATTAATACAATATATAAATTACAATACAATTACAACTGTTGAAGTTGAAGTACCGGACAGAATGACCAGATTTTTATTTTAAAATCTACTAAACAGAACAACAAAAGCTTCAAAAGTCTACCAAATCCAACGAACTTCTGTGGTATGAGTTTTTGTGGTATAAACACAAACTAATATAAAGTGCTAGCGCACCGCAGGTATAACTATGGCACGAGTTGGTATATTAAAGTAATTGAAAATATCAAATTATGGAATCTGATTTTGATGTTCGCATAGAGTTAAATATTTTGAAAGCAAGAATTAAAGGAAAATACAAATTACTGAAAATGTGCTAATGATATTTTTTAGTAATGTGATTAATGTGGTAAATTTCTTATTGGATCATTTTTAATAAATTTTAATATACTATTACAAAGTTATTGCGGTACTTATATTATTATTAATAGATTAGACAAAAGCAAAGACATAAAATCTCTGTTTTTCAGTAAAAATTAAAATTATACTTTCTAAATAATCGTTTATTACTAGTAAAGTTTTTAAGAGTAGATAATTTAAGAAAAAAAGATATTAAAAAATTATGATTATAATAATTTTAATTAATTTTATATTATTAAAATCACACAAAGTCGCCATTGTAGAAATAAAAATATTTTAATATTAATAAAAATCACAAATTGTTATGAGAGAAAAAAAGGAGAGTATTGAACGTAGTTTAGAAGTTAATAGTCATAATTTAGTTTTGAAATAGATTTGAATCATTATTAAAAATGAATTAAATTAATAAGAGTCAAGTCTCTTCAAACGCATTATTATTAGTTGTCTTAAACGTTTTCACTATCGCATTAATAGGGATTTAAAGAGGATGGTATAGTATGCGCTTGTTCCACGTTTACAAGTGGCAAAATTAAAAATTTTGTACAACCACTTCTATAGATATAAATAAAATGAGAACATCATCAATGTAGTCGAAGTGAATTAAATACGCATCATTAATGATAACTCAAAAACGACTGGTCCGATCTTGATCAAATTTATATGGGACCATATGAGAAGCACCAGCTTTCAAATAAAAAGAATCAACAAAATCGGTTCACCTAGAAAAAAGTTCTGAGATAACACACATAAAAAAACCAGTTGAATTGAGTAGGTACCTCCTCCTTTTTTTGAAGTCGGATAAAACTCACAATAGCTGATTACAATACTTCGCTTATTTAAATGGGCTGATGGTATGCTTGTGGCAATTCAATGTTCTCCAAATGTGTATGGGCTGTGTATGGGCTACAGCCCATACACATTTGGAGAACACTGCTACACTGCTACTATACGTACCTACGCTTCGTTCGTTTTCTTTGCCTAATATTCTTAGACAGTTGAGCTTTTTATTTAATTCTGATCTTGAATCTTCAAAATTATACCCCAAAAGAGTGTATTTTCTGGTAAAAGTGAAACACCGACCTGCATAAAATCAGAAATATAATACGACTTCCATAAAATTACCGAGTAATGTTACCATTTTTATCATGTCGCCAATTATCCATATTTTTGCCAATTATCTAGTGCCACGCATGGCAGGCGGGACGGCAACCGCAGTTCTTTTATTATTTTGAGTTGTTTTCAGGAAGATGCTGCTTACCCTCTCCTGTTTCATTTCTCTCTATCGCCTTTTACGACACCCACCAGATAATCACATCAGATTGCACGAATTAATTGATATTTTTCACCGGTATAAAATTCAAAATAATGTTGTAGATTTGATGAACATTAAAAATAAAGTTAACTTTATTTTTCATGTTTCTTATTTTCCAACACATGGAATTGCCGTCTTTTTTGTTGTGCCCAGTTTCGACCTTCATAAGATACCCAATTAAATAATTGTGGTAAATTCACAACCCTTCGCAAATCAAAAATTGCAATTGTATCATCTCTGTCAGCTCATCCATTTCTGCCTTTTAAGTCCAATCTTTTCATTTATTTCTTAACGGTAACTATATCGTTTTTCTAGAGATGCTGTTATTGTATGGTCAGCCTGTTCAAACCAATAAGAATTAATGTTCTTGCATATAGATGACATGCATAGAGCATGAAGAACATTGATCCCTATTAGTTTGAAATATGAATAGCTATTTTATATTTAAAAAAAAACTGTTTAATGTTGGCGTTTTGTGGCTGTTGAAAAATCATGGGAATCTTGTTGTACCAAACCATCGATATATATGTACTACGTACTAGATTTGGCATTCCGAACATTCACTATGTTCAAATGAACTGTACTGCAATCCGTACACCTTTAGTGTCATTTAGTATGGCTTCAATATTCATAGAGTGTGGAGCTGCGCTAATAATACGAGATTTCAAATTAAAGTTTAAACCTGAACGTAATTAATGATTCAGTAGTCAAATAAGTAAAATTATTTGTTGTTCAAGTGAATAAATATTACAATAGAAAAAATAAATTTCTTCATTTATATGCCACGCTATCTACAATCATAGACTAAAATCTACATCTCCCGCGCATGCGAGAAAACATAGTGCACATTTTTGGTTTGGAATAGCTTCTCTAGTACGTAGCACATAGAACTCAATGTACCAAACAATTTATAATTTATAAACAATACATTTTTGAGAAATTAAGATCTTCTGAACAGTAATTAAAAATTGCGTTTGTAGCTTTTCTGTGTTTACTTTATTTTATGACTTGAATAATTTGACATAAAATATTATACAATTTATAAATGATGACATGTAATGTTCTGTCTGTGACTTATGTTTACCATTAGTTTTCTGTTTGTTTAGTCTATTAACTTATTTTTAGCTCTAAGTAGACTAAAATGTAACTACTTTTAAATTTGCATGACAATTATAAGTCAAACATGAGGACATACCCATAGACTTAGAATATACTAGCGTATAGACCACCTGACAGCCCGAAAACGCGTGACCAATTTTGATTTGTCATTGTGTGCGTTAGCTAGTGATGGACTATCGAAAATGATTGTTAAGGAAGCGGTAAAAAGATTATAAAAAATTGTTTAGTGCATGAAGTTGAATAACTTCAAAAATTAACTGAATTTTACCATGATAGTTCTAAAATAATTAAAAAATATTCATATAACATGTTCCTGGGAATAAGCTGAACCTACCTGCCTTTTGTTGGATTTTAATTCAAATGTATAAAATCCCAGGTGACTTTACCGAAAAACCTAAAAAATCTCCCCAATAATCAGATCAGAATGTTGTATTTTCGAGCTATGATCTTTGGAGAAAAATATTTACTGCCGTGGGCAGTTTCCCCGGAATTTATTTTTTTACATATTGTTAATATAAATAGGTAGATACTAAGTATATACCTATTTATATTTATATATTATAAAATGTTTTGATGAAACAAAAACAGGGACACGGGTACAACATAATGGCTGCTTTATTTTTCATATAAGTATTACTTGATAATTACAAACATTTAATAATTAATAATTAAATAGATTATAGAAGTTTATTTTAACATTCGACTTAGGTATGAATGTAAACTTAATAATTTAAGGAAGGAAACTTGTAGGAATCAGTTAAATAAGATTGCTCTGTTTAAGGCCAATATTTTATGAGGCTTCATCATGCTTCATGTTTATATTCTTTCATCTGTCCTGAAAAGTATAAAGTAATAATAAACTTATTATCATTTTAGCTGCATGAATTTTAATAACATAATGATCTTAACACAGTAAAGTGCACTAAGTGTCTGAGGATACAGATGCACTCTCTATTCTCTCAATCTCGGTATGTTAAGAAAATGGTCACTCATTCATGGACTGACCGCAGCAAGTGCAACAATTTTGCAGATCTATTGATCTGCGCAGCTATTCTTAACCACGAGTTCCTCTTCTCTACGACTAACGCTGTAGGGTATAAACCACGCTATTTAAGCCCTCATGACAATGTCGTCGGCCATCAAGCATGAATCAGGCATTGACCGTTGTGAGTATCAAATACTATGGAATTTATACTATCACGTCTCATGCGCGGTCGTCTAGTAGCGCTTGAGGAGCATTACTAAATATCTATACCTAACTACGCTAAAAGTTTTATCGTTATGATTTGGGAATATAATCCGAAGTTTCAGCTCCGCTCAACCCCTTGAGAAAATAGCATGATGCTATGAATATTGTACTAGTGTGACCGTGAGGCTGTGCGGTTGGTTAAGCTAGGTTATACATTTATTTTGGTTGATAAATAGATACTTATTAGGTTCATAATGGCTTAAAGAGGATAATCTCAAGATTTTTTGTCTTTAATGTACTACAGTTTTATAATGTATGAAAATCTGTCTCTATATTTATCTAAAGTTTTGAAAGTTATATTTTGAAGTCTTATTATAACAATATTTTACTTACTGGTACAAATAATGTAGAAATGACTCCTTTTAATAAAATTGTTTTTATTCTACTTTTTCTTTTATACTTCTCAAGAAAATGTTTGCTGCAAATTGTTGAGTTCTTCTTTGCATTCAACCAACCCGTCCAATGAACCTTAACCACTTTTTCTAATTATAGAATCTGGAGGGAATCTGTTTGAAAAACGGCAAAATAAAATTACATTTTAGAACGCAAACCGAGGATTTATTTTCTTGTTGTGTAGGCAAGTCTATCGATTCATTATAAACATTCAAGATAAATATCGACATTAATTTTGATATAGTTAAGTCAATCCCTAGCGTACATGTAAAATATTTTGTATAAAAATGTATTTACCAAATTCATGCAAATTATCAACAACGTGACTTTTTTCTTTGCAAAATATCAAAATTAACAAAATAATTGAATATATTCTATATTTAAAACAGTATGTAACATAAATTTTAACCAAAAATAAACGCGTCATAACATTGACGATGTCTTGAGAATTTACCTGTGATATGTGAAATTATCAGGATTATTTTTATTATTAACAGCACACTCACTCACGGATCAATTAACAATTTTGGAAAAAGTTACTTACTAAAAATAACCACTATTATACTTTAAAAATGACAAAATATCTCGGAGCTATTTCTTGCGTGCCAATTGTGCCGACCTGTCATTCAAAATCGGTTACAGAGTCATGAGATTTGGTATCCTTTTCTATCTTGCATTTTTGCCATAAGGAATTTTTTCTCCCTTGCACACTATGTTGGTCTATACGTTAGTATATCCTAAGTCTATGGACATACCACTATGTTAACATCTTTGCAATACCATGTTTAAAGCAAATAAAAATTTCTGATTTCTGATTTCTGATCTCTTTTAATAACTTTTTCAATAAGATAAAGGTCTGGAAATTTAGTTTTTTTGTAATTCGTAACCGTAACAAGAGCCTAGAATATTTAGATTGTGTTTGTCTTCTATTTGATAAATTTGATGATTGGTTTGTTTGATTTTAACGATACGAAATATTTCTGTAGACCAATTAGGGGTATAACCTTTATAAAAATCTCCTTTGTATTTGCTTAAACGAACATAATCGCCAATACAAAACGTTGGTCCTTGGCGTATCTTAGGCTTTTGAGATTTCTTGATGTTTGACATAACTAAAATCGCATCTGAATCATTAACGTTGATAGGCTTGAATTTTGTAATGCGATGCAATGTATTATTATACTGCTTTACTACAAAATCTAAATTATTTTGGAACCGTTGATATCGTCCACATAGACTAAATATTTTGTAAAGGCGTGTTTTTAAAGTTCTTATTACTCGTTCTACAATGGAGGCTTTTTTAACGGAGTACATGGAATAATGATTTATATTATAATTTTTTATTAAATTCTTAAAAGAATCATTATAAAACTCTGTACCAATATGCCATAATAAACTTTGCATCGCATTTTGACACAATTTTTATGTTTCGATTTCAATGGTCTAACCAACACGTATTTTGATAGAGCATCGATTACTACTAGAACATATTTATATCCTTTATTAAACGTTGAATATTTTGAAAATCAATCAGGTCAGCTTGCCATAAATCATCTATTCCTTTAATAATCGTATGTTGACGAGAAAAATTTCTTCTTGCTGCTTTGTGAAGCTCATTGACAATATCTTGTTTACTCATTTTGTGTACGTTTTGCTGCAATCATGAGGTCGATTTCCTTTTTCGTGTAATAAAATGTACTGAAATTGATAGTAGTAAATTTTTCTAAATTGTTAAGGTACTTTTTGATATTATTCTGAATTGTTTTCATTTCATTTTTAAGTTCTTGAACACATTTATCCACATATTCTTTATTTATAGCCTCATCGTCTTTTTCAGGAGATTGCTGTCCTTTTAATCTTGTTGATTTCAAATCAAAGTCACCTGCGTCTGTTCTTACTAAAGTATCACTGAGAATATCAGTGCATTCAGATAGTTGCTAACGCTTATGAACGTGATGACCAAATTTGTCTACATTCATTGCCGTCTTGTCGGCTTCTGTAATGGCTCCTGTAGGTAGCTTAATATATTTAATGTCTTTTATGATGCCAGCTTCACGCATTTCTTCGATGATTGCATAAATTTCATTATAAACCCCAGTGTTACCAGCTGCCCATGATCCAAGTAGTAATTTTAATCGTTCCCCTAACTCGTTTGGATCGTTCCAGTAAACCAAATCAGTATCTTTTTTAACTTATTTTAAAATATCAACCCCTTCTCCCTTTGGAAGACTTTCTACACCACTTTTATGATTTCTCGAGTACTTAAACAATGGTTTAAGTACTCGAGAAATCATATACTTAAATACTTTGTAACTGTTAATCGGTTTGGATGGATAACAACTACGTTTGTGTGCATTAGTATCCAAAAGTAACAATTTATAATTTTGTAAGTCTTCCTCTGTTACAATATCTAAATTTGGTAGCTTTTTAAACAGTAACTCTTTTAAGCTTGGAGTTTTTTTTTCATACTATGATTTCAATTTTTAAATTTTGCCACTGTCAATGTATTTATCCTTGGTAGATTAGTACTTTCTGCTTTTACGAATCCGTCTTCCATGATATCATTTCAATAGAATACAGAATAACAGTTAACAATTATTGTGATTTGTGATGATATCTTGAAAAATGTCGAAATAACACACAGCACATTAGCTAGTTTACTTAAACAGTGACGTAACGACGGTATCTAATATGGTAGACAGCGTTTTGCAGATTTGAGGCACAGATAAAAAAATCTTAAAATTGAAATATAAAATTTATAATGCATTTTTATAAATAGAAATCAATATTTCTCGTTTACTTTTTACAAAATCTATCATAAATATATATTTATTGATTTTTTTTACATGGTGTAAAATACCCTATTTATAATCAGCGCTATCTAACGTATCTAACGTGGTACTACTACAAAGTATTTTTTTAGTTTTCTTACAGATGGCGATAGTAATACAATAAAAATCTAATTAATGAATATTTTACATAATATTATATCTTCTATTTTTTTTAAATGTGACTAAAATAATATTTTTATGATTGATAACACATCTAGACATGAATCGAAAATACTATGTCAAAGCGCAAACCTGAAAGTGTGATAGTTTCTCAGTAAAGTGTACCACAAAATGCATTTATTTTGGGATAGTGCTGATAATAATGTGATAATATATGACAAAATTCAGCTTAAGATTGCAATTGCTATTTATAAAAAAAAATTTTTTTACAAAGTATTAATTTTGAATAAAGATATATTTATAATGTATCTCAATTTAATTACTACATCGACCGCTATATGTTCACCCATTCCGTATTTATATGAGTACATAAATTTAACATGTAAAATTTCGTCTCCAATTGCAGCGATGGCGAGGCGCCGGTCGTCTCCAGTTGCAGTGACGGCGAGGCGCCGGTGTAGTGTCGCCTCCAAACAATTAAGTAAAGCGGTGTTCACATATGAGCATCTAAAGTTTGAATATTAATCAGCAATAATATTCCTTATGAGTTATATAAAAACGGATCAATGCTAAAGGTACCAAATGAAATATTTCTTTATTTTAAAAATATTGTTACGAGCTTGGGGTTCGAGACAATTAAAACTGCCGATTGAATTACCAAAATTGACACTTTAATTATACAACACTAATTACAACTTTAAATCACACTAATAACAAAATACAATTTTACTACAGATCGCTTAAGTTCGTAGTTGTATCGCTCGAAGTCCTCGCTTGTATCGCCAATTCAATACTGACTCGGTCGTGGTCTATACCGGCCTTATATAGCGCCTCCGATACTTTCCAGAACCTTCTACTGTGGAAACATCTAGAATGTTCAGTACATATCGGTCCCGAAATTTCTAGAAAGATCTTGACTCTCCTAGTTCTGCTACTCGATACTAGGGGCGCTAGTGGTAACTAGTGTTGCCATGTATAAACCATTAATAGTGGCGCGCAACACTGCCCCTCCTAAGACATGCTCGTCCTGAGCATTATTGGCCCCATAATAACGCGCCAGTCGATTCACATGGACGATCTTAGGAGTACCTCTTGCACCTTTCTGTATCCGGTAGGTTACATCATTGATCCTTGTCACAATCCGGTACGGTCCGTCCCATTTAGCTTGAAGCCTAGGAGATTTCCTTTGCTGCGAACTGGATTGTAACCACACTAGTGAACCTTCGTCAAACCCTTTGTTGTTCATTTTGCGGTCATACCGTGTTTTCATCTTTTCAGACGTTTGCTGTCCCGATTGTCTGACGTGCTCATAAATGTCATTCATTTTGTTCCGCAAGTCATTTGCATAATCGGTTATACTGCGTGGGGCATCAGGTGGTATTCCGGTGATCAGGTCTGCAGGCAGCCGTAATTCTCTCCCAAAATTTGCTAAAGCTGGTGTCACTGATGTACTTTCGTGAACAGCGCTTCGATATGACAACAAAACGGTTGTATGTGCCTGTCCCAGTCTCGTTGCCGTTTTTCCACAACTTTGCTAGGTACCTCTCAATGTCTGATTAAATCGTTCTACCATTCCATCAGATTGTGGGTGGTAAGAAGTTGTTCTTGTTTTATGAGTACCCATAACTCGGCAAGTTTCCTGGAATATTTGAGACTCAAAATTCCTTCCTTGATCGCTGTGAATCTCAAAGGTACTCCAAAACGACAGAAGACTTCATGAACTAGTTTATCTGCAACTGTTGAAGCTTCTTGATTTGGAATGGCGAAGACTTCTGGCCACTTAGTGAAGTAATCCATCACAACCATGAAATACTTGTTACCACTTTCACTTTCCGGAAACGGCCCCGCAACGTCAACGGCTATCCTCTCCCATGGTGCACCAACATTGTACAATTTCAATGCACCTCTACTACGAGTTTGAGGTCCTTTACAGCCGCACAACTTGTACATTTGCGACACCAGTCCTCGACATCGTTACGACAGTGGACCCAGTAAACCGTTCTTGGATCTTCAGTAGAGTTCGTTTAACTCCCAGGTGACCTCCTGAACAACCATTATGGTACAGCTGTAGAACATCCGGTACTTTAGCTTTAGGGACAACCATTTGCAAATGACAACTGTCTCCCGGCCATTTTCCCATTTACGGCACAGGACTCCATCCTGAATCAGCAAGCTGTCCCATTGGGCCCAATAGCTTTCGTGGTCGAACTCATCGCTGAGACGTCGCTCCACTTCGGCTTAGGAACACTGGCCTTCATCCATTCCAGAATCGGCTTGATGTCTGAATCTTCCTGCTGTGCATGTTGTAGGCTGTCCTTCCACTCATTGCTGAGCTGGTCTGTCCTGAGCATCCTCACAGATACCACTTCTTACCCTCTTGCCTAGTACAATGCTTGCAATCTTCAGGGCAAGGTCTTCTTGACAATGCATCTGCATTGCCATGAGATTTCCGCTGCGATGTTCGATCACAAAGTCGTATTCCTGCAGTAGTTCAATCCATCTCGCAACTTGTCCTTCTGGATTTTTGAACTGCAATAGCCATTTCAGTGCAGCATGGTCAGTTCGTAAGTGAAATTTCCGCCCCAGAAGATATTTGCTAAAATGCTGCAACGACTTTACCACAGCAAGCAATTCTCGCCTTGTGACACAATAGTTCCTTTCCGGCTTTGACAACGACTTGCTGAAGTATGCTATCACAACCTCTTGATCACCATTCTTTTGAGACAACACACCGCCAAGTCCTATATCACTTGCGTCTGTGTCAACTATAAATTCTTTGCCCGCATCAGGGTACCCTAAAATAGGTGTTTTGCACAGACGGTCCTTGAGCTCCTGGAATGCGATATCGCAACTTTCATCCCAGCAGAAATGTCGCTTCTCCTCGGTTAGCTTGTGCAGAGGTTTGGCTATATCTGCAAAGTTCTTCACAAATCGCCGATAATAGAGCACAATCCCAAAATGCTCTAACCTGCGTCTTGTCTTTTGGGACCGGCCAATCCTTGACAGCGGCAATTTTCTCCGGATCCGTGCGGATACCTTCTTCCGACACTACATACCCAAAAAGCTAACTTGCCGTTTGAATAGTGAACATTTCTTCGGACTCAACTTGAGGTTGGCACTCTGAATCTTCATGAGCACGCGTTCCAGGTTTTGAAGGTGTTCTCAAACGTACGGCCTACGATGATGATGTCATCCAAGTAGACCAGACAGGCATCGCCAATTAACCCGGTAGTACAAGCTCCATCAACCTTTCAAACGTTGCTGGAGCATTGCACAATCCAAACGGCATAACTTTAAATTGCCACAGACCCTTTCCTGTCGAGAATGCAGTTTTCCCTGTCCTTAGGGTCAATTTCAACCTGCCAGTAGCCACTTTTCAGGTCCAGTGTGCAAACCACTTTACGCCTGTAAGCATGTCCAGCGTGTCATCAATTCTTGGCAAGGGATAGCTGTCCTTCTTGTAACGTCGTTCAGACGGCGGTAGTCAACACAAAACCGCATGCTGCCATCCTTCTTCTTTACCAGCACCACAGGTGAACACCATGGACTAGATGAAGGTTCAATAACACCATCCTTCACCATTCCTCAATCATGGTTTCCACTTCCTTTTCACGTGCTACCGGCAATCTTCTTGGGCGCTGACGGATAGGCAATTCTTCTCCTGTGTTTATTTTGTGTTGAACTAAGCCAGTCTTTCCTATGTCAGCATCGTTTGACGAGAAAACATCGGCGTACTTGAGTAACAACTTCTTCGCCTTGACCACTTCATTCGGGGAGAGAACGCTGCGACAGTCTTCTAAAAGTGTGGTCACCTCGTTTGTGCATCCTTGCTGGGGTCCCAGTCGATGGATATTGGCACCTACGCAACCAATCCACTTCTCACAAGTACCAACCAGTGCCTTTTTCCATAATCTGTTCCTGATCACAAAGGTTCAGCACACGTACTCTTGAGATGTCGGTGGTTCTGACCAAGGTTCGAGCCACTTCCACGGAAGGTCATTGTCCACCCTTTCCACGAGTACACAACGATGAGCTTGCCCAGGATTCCGAGGAAGACTAACCGGCACAATCGTTTCCGATCTCGGCGGCAGAACAATCTTCTTAAGGCTGTACACATTCCCGGTATCGCCCTTCCACGAAAAGTTCTTCATGTCCACATTTCAAAACACCTTGCTTAACATCGATCTCACAACAATTCTTCCTCATGAAGTCTAGGCCCAGGATGCAGTCGTCCATTATATCAGCCACGATGACATTATGCAGGTAGATCATGTTGCCTAGCTTCAACTCCATCTCCTTCTCTCCACGGACGGGTATGCGCTGACCGGTGGCTGTTACCAAATTAATGCGCTCTCGGTTGTATGCGGAGTCCCAAGGAACTGACTTATGTTGGGAACTGACAACCGTGCGAGAGGCTCCAGTGTCTATGGTCAGTTTACACGGCGTTCCGTTGACCTCGCCTTTGATGATTAGGCTGTTCCCATCATGGGTTTGTGAGATCGAAATCCTTGGGGCTCTTTTAACATCAGCCAGCACCCGCCCCACAGTCCTGGCTTTTACCGTTTCCTGCTGCTGCTGGGCGGTGCTGTTAGCCGCACTACCCTCTCGAGATCGATCACCTCCCTTTCTACAGTTCGCTTAGGCAGCTGGATCGAAGATGGCCCTTCCCCACAGCCGTAGCACCTAGGGCTGTATCCTTATTGCAGTCGCGAACTGCAGCTGCTGCAACCTCCTGACGCAATGGGATCGATGATCCTGCCGTACGGCTTCCACCTCCAGTGCATGGGCTAACGCGTCCTGCGTCTCGTGGTGCCCGAGCCTCACAGCAGCTCTGACTTCAAGGTCGCGGATGCCGTCGATGAATGTCTGCACCAGGTTCCCTACAATGAGCGCAGGTACAGACTGGTATGCTTTTCGAACCAGCTTTTCCACCTCAAGGCCCACTGCTGCAGGTTTTCGTTGCTGTTGCACGCGATCTTTGAGCTGCGCACGAAAGACGTGTTCCAGGTGAGCGTCGCCATATCTCGCCTCCAACGCCTCAAGGAGCTGCTCGTGTCACTTCCTTACCGAGAGCTTCCAGAACAGTTAAGGCCTGGTCGCGCAAGCCTAGGGTGAGAGCAGTCATGGCCTGACTTTTATTCCAGCCGTTCGTCTTCATGACAGCCTCGAACTGGATTCTGTACGCCGACCAGGAAGAAGTCCCGTCGAACGGCGGCACTTTGAATCCACGTAGCGAAGGTATTGAAGTACCACGGGGCTGTAACTCCATCCCCAAGTTTGAGGTCGTCCAGCGTTTTCTTCACGTCAGCAATCACGTTGTCAACCCGATTGTTCACTTGGTCGATTCGGGTTTCAGCTTCCGACAGGCGGTTGTCATGTTGAGCAACCCTATCCTTCACCTCCTTATCTCTTTCCCGAAGGTAGCGTGAAGGTCCTTCGCGAGGAGCATCTGTTCTTCCCGTTGGCGGGCCTGTTCCTCCTGTCCACGCTGCAGCTGCTCTTCCAACCGACGGGCCTGTTCCTCCGTCGGCGGGCCTGTTCCTCCTGTCGGCGGGCCTGTTCCTCCTGTCGACGAGCTATATTTTATTATAATAAACTGATCTATATTTATATCATAATAATAAAAAAAAGTTTTTCTGCAAGCGCTTATTTAATTACTGACTCTTTTTAGTGTAGTAATATAATGAGTATTTAATCATTTATTTTTAGAAATATTTAGTACCTGGCTTAATACTTTTAATAACTTGTAAAAACTATAAACTAAAATTCTAAATCTAATAACCAAAAACTATATTTTATTATAATAAACTGATCTATATTAATAATATAGATCACATACATATAAACATAAACACTCACGCCTGTCACCCAGAGGGTAGGCAGAGACTACAGACTTCCACTTGGCACGATCCTGGCACCTCTCTCGCCTCCTTTACATCCATATATCTACGCATACACGCTCGTCGGTTAAGGGTACTCTAATCTGGCCCATTTCAATATATCGCCAATTTGGTCGATAAACCTTCGTCTAGGGCGTCCTTTCCGATTCTGCCGTTCACTTCTGCAGCATAAATTTGCTTTGTAACTCTTTCTTCGTTCATTCTTTCTACATGACCAAACCACCGAAGCATTCCTTTCTTAATCCTGGTCACAACGTCATCTTGCAAACCACACTTTTCTCTTATCACACTATTCTCACCTGTCATTCAGATTCAGCCCTAACATACTCCTAATGACCGCATTTCTACAGCATTTATTCTACTCTCATGCTTCTTCTGCCAGACCAACTTTAACTACCATACATTAAAGTAGGGACTAACACAGCATTGTGAATTGCCAAACGTGCCTTTTTGACACATTCTGACTCTTCACAATAGCGTGTAGAGCCCCATTCACTCTATTTCCTGCGTTCACTCGGCATAAGACCAGGTAATGATCCGTCGTTGGATCCCCGGTAAACTCTTGTATCTACCACTGCATTCTTTCATCCACATTATGAAATCTATCATGCTTCTATCATTACCTCTTTCCCATGTATACATGAATCCTCTTATAGCAAAAAGTATTCGTCACAAAAGATTCTTTTCTCACATACGGCGAGGAGGTCTTCACCATTCTCATTTACACTTTCATCGCCAAACATTCCTAATATCCTTTCATAACCAGACCTCTTCACCCCAACCCTTCCATTAAAATCTCCTAACATAATGATATTTTCATTTCCTTACATTTCATCAACACCATCCTTACCATGTCCCAAAACTGCTCTCGGATATAAGTGGGCTTAGAACATGTCTGGGGCGTACACCTAGCACAAACAACTTCTAAGCCCACTTTCATGTCCACAGCAGCCAGGCTTACATTCATACTCTTTCACACATTGACCCATTCTTTCTGAAAGGATGACACCGACTCTAGCATGCCCGCTCGGTCTCGTCTACACCAGACCAGTAAGCGGTATACATGCCATGCATGCATAACATCCTTTCCTTTCGTTCGTCTCATTTACATAACATCTATTCCTCTATCATTCATCATTTCGCATATTTCATCCATCTTATCATTCATTGCTACATACATTCATTCAGCGTAGCCAGACGGGCCTCCGCAATCCACTTTTCGCCCTCCGGGACAGAACGTGACGGGTGGCGAACCTCGTCACCAGTTTTACTCCGGAGATTCTTCGCACCCTGCCCATTAAAGGGGCGCCGGGAACTCAGGGCCATTCCTTTAATGTGTTGGCTCATGGTGCGTATAGATCAGTTTATTATAATAAAATATAAACTCTGCGTCGTACATGTTAAACATTAATCCTCTCACCATAAGTCCTATATTCACAAGCCTAACTGCTTACTACAAACCGAGTTTGACAATGTAAGTATAATAGCATGTGCTTTCAAAAACAGATTGTCACTTACAAAATTAGTCCTGAAAAATTAACTGTTTCACCTGACATTTTCTTATCTGACATTTCGCACACATCTCTTCAACCACTGACCCTTGTATATATAGAGGTCAGTGTCTTCAAGTAATTAAACAAACGTTGAAGAAACATACAGAATTAAAAATTAATTTTGAACTGTTTGTTCCATATATTTTACCAAAGAACAATGAATTATCTTAATACTAAATATGAAATTATATACCAAAACACCGATCTACTGTCTGTTTACAATAGTTTTGCAGAAAAAATTACGAACAAGTGTACGGAATTCGAGCTTTGCGAATCAGGTTGGACTATTGAGTCCATAAGACACTTAGAATTAAATATTGTAAAATACTCGTATAATCCGTTAAGATTTCGTTCTTATACACCATTACGCGAAAAAATACGCAAAACAAAATCATGCTTAAATTTAAAAACAATGATAAGCACTGCTTTCTATGGAGTATTGTAGCTCATTTGTATCCAACTACAAGTAATCCTAATAGGGTGAATTCATACCCTCCTTACTCAAGTTTTAATAACAGATAATATGACATTTCCTCCAAGTTTTAATGATATTAAATCATTCGAGCATAGATTACTGCATTCGAGGAAACGAATCCTAATGTGAGTGTTAATATTTATGGTTTAGATAAAAAAATAATGTGACTGGACCGCTGTATAAAATTTTAAAAAGAAAGATTATGCATGTTAACTTACTTTACTTAAATAAAAATAATAAGCATCATATTTGTTCGATAAAAATGTTTGTTAAACTCGTACACAAGCAGTTAACTAAGCATAAATCTAAAATACATTTATGTGAAGAATGTTTTATATATTTTAACACCGCAGAAAAACTTTTTAATCATGATTGTGCAAGAATCCAAACCATTTTACCGGAACAAAATAATAAACTTTATTTTTCAAACTATGAAAATACTCAAAGAATTCCTATTGTAATATACGGCGACTTTGAGAGTTTATTACATGACTATTCAGACAAAAATAAAACTGCATATTATGTGGAAAATATTCAAATCCATGAGGCAAGTTATATATTATATATTTTGTGATTCTAAGCCCGAACTCCATAAATTAGTTTCTTATAGAGGGCAGAGTGTGCTAAAATTTTTATTGAATCAATTAGTAAAGATGTTAAAAGGTTACATCACTGACCTCTATAATATATAAAAGTACGCTGGACTGGCTATACCACAGAACACAATTACTCTCTACCAAGAGAAGAACGCCAACTTCATACTAAAAAAAGGAAACACGTGTTTATGAATGTACACGAAAAGCGCCTCGGTGGGCGCCCATATAAAACTTTTTTAGCGGGAATTTCAAACCTTTGTATTGTGTAACTTTGAACTTTTTATTTAAGGCATATTCGAGTAATTTTGGCTCAAGCCTCACAAACCTATGGGGTAAATTCCATACATTTGAGAGGTTGCACCAAAATTACTCGAATTTACTTTAGAGGAGTATGTGGGATAAAATAAAACTAAAAATAGGTATAGTTATGTAATTTTATTTTTTGGAAGATATTGTTTTATACACTATATATTATTATTTATGTTTTTTATTGCTTTTGCAGATAATATTTCCACGCGTAATATTGATTTATAACATATGTTATCGTGATAGCTATTCTTCACAGAACATTAACGTAAATTTAAATCAGCAAAGTTCTCATGTCGAAAACTTAACTCAGCCCAAATACATGATCTGAAACAGATAAAATTCGAGTTAATATAGTAATAATCCTACAAATAACGATGAATAAATTCAAAATGCTTAAAGACTTACCACAATATTTTGTCAAAAGTTTTTCTTCTTTTATTGTAGGAAACATGCAGAAAGTGATCGGATGATTTTGTGCTTTATGTTTATAATTTTTTTAAATAATAAATTAATTTATAGTCAATATCTCATACAGAGTCAGTATCTCACAAAAAATCTTCACACACACAATCGCGAAGAATTGCCTACAAACGAAAATGAAGTATTCTGAACCGATAATAACTGAATTAAAGCAAAACGGAATAACAAATATTAAAATCTAAATCATTAAATAAATTTGAACCAATTTCAGAAAATATTTTCAGTATGAAAGACGTTGACAAACAAATGTCATTTTTTTCTTCTTTTAGTTCATGGCTTCGCTTGATAGAATTCTGCTAATATTTAATAATTTAATTTTAATCAATTAGTAGGTCAATTAATTGTGGAAACCTCAAAGTAATATGTATATAATTACAGTAAGGTGCAAACAAAAGAAAAATATAGCATAGAATTAAAATTTTCAGTTTCTTCCGATATAATAGTTATGTATATTTGTATCTAATTTTAAAATGGCAATATGAAACAACGCGAAAGAATGAAAAGGCGATATCTTTCTCGCTTTAATTTTACGCCACCCACACATAGATAAAATTATGATTGTGTGCAAGTTTCTCAGGCTTCATACAGAGTTGAATCAGCCTGGGCTATACTATATGTACATAAAATGTTTATGCCGATTTGAAGCTAAAATTGACATAATATGCCAAAGTCTGTTTTGTTATTTAAATCGTGTCTCTGTATTTTGAACTTTTAAACTAAAAAATGAAAGTATTTTATATAGTTTGATTATGTTTGAGTTTCGTTGTATAATAAGAATTATTTTTAGTAATTATGAGTGTGCGTAATATGTAAAACTCGTTACCAAAAGAAAAGTGGGTTAACATTCTCCAAGTAAGTGAATTTAAAGCTAATATTAAACAAATTAAAATTAATTGATAATATAGGTACTTAAAAATTTGTTACTAATCTTAATATCGTAATTACCAACATGTTTTGCTTTATATTACTGAGTTTTGATAAACAATAAAATTCAATAGGGTTGTCGAGTTCCTTGTTTATAATACTTATCGATGTTCTTTTCTAACCATATCTGTTAACAACCAAAGTCGCCGACAACAGATAATTATCAAATGTTTATTAATTAACAGGTTTCTAACTGAACCTAGACTAAAATTATGGCTGAAAAGCACAAAAATTGTGAATTGGCGGCCGAAACAAAATGATTATCTTTGTTCTAAACACTTCACAGGTGACTGTTTTATTAGACATGAGAAACGTACCACTTTGAAAAAGTGCAGTATACCCACAATATTTTCTGGTAGCACCAGTACCAGTAAGTATAAAAGTATTAGATTATTTCGAATATTTTTTATTTCTTTTCTCCTTATTTTCCCCCAGACTCAAGGGCCATAGTGTAGAAAGTGTAGAAAGGGCGCCTGATGATGACTTTTTGTTTACAAGACGTAAATTCGTTAAATCTGTTTAAATATGACCAATTTATCATATCAGGGGAATAAATTTATATTGGGACTACATATGATTATATATATATATATATATATATATATATGTGTATAAAAGTAAATAAAAGTAAAATTACAGCCTATATTACGTCCCACTGCTGGGCACAGGCCTCCTCTCATTTCTGAGAGAGTTTTAGGGCAAGGAAATGTCTGCCGCGCTGCCCCAATGCGTGTTCGCGAACTTCACATGTCTTCGAAATATTTTTTTTTGATTTCTCAGACATGCAGGTTTCCTCACGATGTTTTCCTTAACCGCCGAGCACGTGGTAAATCAGCAATGAGTCGTCACGGCTACTAACACTTGACAATAGCAAGAGATTTCTTCCTTCCCCACTTTATGTTATTGCTACTAGGTAAGAATGTATTAACCCCAACATATATTTCAATTCAGGTCTAGCCAGAAGAGTTGATGCTAAGATTTTAATAGTAAATACCTCTGAGGTATATGGAGATCCCGTGGTACACCCTCAACCTGAATCTTATTGGGGTCATGTCAATCCTATAGGTTAGTATTATATATAAAAAGCCCGAGTATCTGTTAGAAAAACTAAAATGGCGCAAGACCGGTAATTTTAAGAACAATCGAACAAAATCAAATGTCCTTTCAATACCAAAACACACAACGGCAGCATTCCGGGGTAGTTTCCGATATGCAGCTACTAAATGCTGGAACAACTTGCCCCCACCTATCCGTCAACTAAATACCATCAGCCTTTTCAAGGTAAAAGTAAAAGAATACTTTTGTCAGTTTAATTTTTAGGGCGGATAAAATAGCTGCATTTTATTTTCATAGCATAATATAAATATCTCTATTGTTTTATAGTAAATACTCATTATATTATTTATTATATACATTTATATATACCTACAGCATAATTAAAGTTCACATCCTTTTCATTTCCATTATTTTATTATTATGATAACATCTTTCTCGAAAATAGAAATAAAGCACTATCCTCGCGGGCGAGTCCAACCTCAATGGGCATTGCTGAAAACCAACGCTACCGCAATTCCGCGATAGCATTATGTTGAGTCAGTGCCCCTTTCAGCATCACATCACTCATGAAATCGGATAATTTTATGTCTGTTTTTTCTTATTTACTTTTATCTTTGATGTTTTTTTTATGTATTATTTTATTTTCTGTATCAAAACTGTATGAGTGTAAGTTGCTGAATAAATGCATGTCTATGTCTACGTCTATGTCTATGTCAAATTATACTATATCGTGATTGTCCTCTATAAGATAAGGTTAGTTATTAATATTATAGATTAACAACATGAATGGACCCGGAATTGAGTCCTGACGAACACCCATTGATATTACCGATCCGGAGGAACTCTTACCATAGATAACGACTTTTTGAGTAATTTTTTTTTTGGAAAACGCATGTTATTCCACCTTCGCCACATGTAGGTAGAGCCGCGGTAACGCTTTCGCACACATTCGCCGTCCCACCAGCTTTATTCGTACCCTTGGCGACACACCAGCACCAGTTGCCACTTTGTGGTTCCTTCTCGGGAGAGGACAACTCCTTATCCTATTTTTTTTCTTCAAGCAAAGGCGCATAGACAGTGAGGCACAGCTCCCTACCTGTAGTATGGAGAGCAGCGCATGTAATACCGAAACTCATCTTCTCTCATGGCCCCAACACCGTTGCATCACTGGTGCGGCTTCCCCAGAATCAAAGAGAATAAAGTGAGTTGGCGTTCGCCATACCAATACTCTTATTCCCACGCGACCCCATCTCGGCTGCGGACAGGGCAGGATGAGAAGACGATCCTCACCAACACGAACCAACTCTTTGAACCAACTCTTCACCTCGGGTCAACCAGGTGTGTTTGTAGGTTAATTATCATCCCGTAGGTGTCATAAGAGGCGACAGAGGGAAATTAAACAGGAGATAGGAAGCAGCATTTTCTTGATAACAGTTCAAAATAATAAAAAAGTGCGGTTGTCAACCCGCGTGCCCAGGCAACGTGTCAACTATGGAAAATATCCATGTCTATCCAAATAATACACGAGGCAGAATATGGAGGAGACCTATTTTCAGTATTGGACTTTTGATATGCTGTAAAGAATTAATGAATAAACAGATATTAACAGCATTAGAGTATTTAAAAAAATATCTAATTACTTACCTCGTATCCATAAAACATTCTGTAAAAATATTGTACAGTATGAGTATATATCTTTTATACTCTTAATCGAAAAATATTTACATATTTATATATTTTTTTTGTTTGTAATCTCGTTTACGGTAAAAAATCAATGTAGCTAGGTCTCATTTCAATGGCTAGAGCGTAGATAGTTTATTCCATCTTAGTCCTCAGGAGTAACAACGCATCTGCATTTTCATTCGTAATCGAGGATAGATGTAGATGTCTATGATGGGTGATGGCCCACTGCATCCACTTACCATCAGGTGGACTGGGTGCTCGTTTGTCACCCTAATTATATATTTAGCATTTTACCCGCGGCACTTGAATTTAGAAACACCATTAAATGCTATTCCGTGCCAAATTTAGCAAAATTCGATTACTTTTAGAGTCACCTCGGTGTCTGTGTTTCTATATCTGTCAAAGATTTTTTTTGAATTCTAAAAGACTATTTAGACGTAGATGATTTGTATTTGGCACAGATATAATAGCTACAGGAACACGTGCATATATGTATATGTCTAGAAATACCTACTGTTTTTTATATCGGGCGTGTCTTCCGATGTATCCATAAGAAAGGTAAATTGTCTTGGAATCAAAATGTATTATTATTATTTACATTTTACTCTTTACATTCATTCATAATTAAAGTCAATTTAGTTTTAACAAAATAATGATGAATTTCATGGTTTTCTATCAATTTACGGTATAATGTTTATTTGAATATTTTATTCATATCATTGGTCCTATTTAATATAGATTAGTACCATAAAATAGATGTAGATATTTTTTTTACGTTCGAGTAGACTTCAAAATTTCATAAATGCAGTTCAATAATAATGTATACTATACATGGAATAAAACTAATGTCACGGATTTTATCACGTTTAATTTTAACTTTTTTACGAGGGGGTTTTTACGCATCTTTGGATGAAAGTTCCATAAAAACCCGCGTAAAGGAACATATTGTTAAGGTGAAGCACCGACGCTCCGGGAAGTCTAAAGTATGTCATGTCATATGTCAGTGATAGTATGTTTAGTATCGTCCCAACCATTATATCGGATCTGATAGACAACAAATCTTTGCATTAGAACACCGATTCCTACCAATGATGATTCGCGAGGCTATTGAAATTCAAAAACATCCTAATTTTAATAGGAAGATGGCTGAGTGCTACCATCTGCTAAGGACCCCATAATTAATAAAATTAAATTCAAACCCAAGCATGCTACTACAGTAATTTTTACCGACTTTAATACTACTGCATCTATTCTATTATATTCTTACAATGACATCAGGTGGTCAAATCCCTCAGTTCTCCCGTTACCATGGGTGCTGTAAAGTGCCCAAAACATCGGAAATTAAAAAAGGTAAAATTAAACGCAAAAAAATTCTTAACATTTGTTTTATTCCTTATAAATTTTATTCACAGTGAACGTGGGAAGCACTAAACTCATGAACAGGAGTAGAAATATGTTCGCCTTGTTGTGGCGGTGAAAGAGAATCTGCCACTTCATACCGTCCCATCGTAAGAGGCGACATAGGTAATTAAACAGGAGATGGGCAGCATAATATCTTCCTGACAACAGATCAAAATAATAATAGCTGCGGTGGCCAACCCGCCTACCAAGCGTGGCAACTATAGCAAATATCCAGCCACTTGACAATTTATGGGGGAGGCCTATGTTAATTTCAGTGGACTTTTGATAGGCTGACGATAATGAGTTCTACTCATCTTTGCAACCCTTAATATTTACGGTAGAGTAAAAACAAAAAAGAACATACCCGAAAATATGAATGAAATAAAAACTGCATATATTGCCCCATGAAAAGTAAAAAAGTAGCAGCTCACATACATGTTACATCAATCAACAGATTCATCCTCGAGGGAATCGTACACGTTTTGCTCCCGTGCCATGATGAAATCTCATGGCAAACTACACGGCCATCGTATTTGTTTAAATACAATTCATAAAAACTGAAACTAAGCTTTTGCATGATTGTTGACCACATCTATCTATCTAGTAATTACACATCCAACGATGCCAAGAACGATTTTCAATTATTTACATCGTATATTCAGTAGCATTCTATTATTTAATTTTATCATGACTAACCATTTTAGTTTATTTAGAGATGGCGCTATTGTTAGATGAAATAATGAAAGCCAAAACTATACTATCTAGTAGATAATATCAGCGATAGAAGCGAATAATATAAAAATCTCTTAGTGTTTATAAGCAAGCTATTATAAATACTTTAAGAAAAACCTTATCAATTTTCATATTTTTGATATACGTCATTTTAATCTATTGCAATTATTACACTTTTAAAATAAAATAACAAAAATATTAAAAAACTAAACGTTAGAATTTTTAAATAATTTTAAAATCTTATCATTTTCTTTATCGAGCGACTATAAATGTAATATCTTGTACTTATTACTTTTCCTTGCGAGTTGCCTTACGTGGTCTATGTCTGTAAGTAGGACCCCTTTATATGTTTCAGTATAAAGGCATCCTGTGACCGTTTATCCTTATTTTTATAAAAGCAGTATGAAATGAATTCAAATCGTTCATTTTAGCGAATCACACTCGAATTTTTTATGCGTACATTTAGGTTTTTCAGGTAATTTTTTGCAGAATATCTGAAAAATGGAAAACAACCTTGTAATTTATATCTAAAATGAAATTTAGCTGAACCACACTGATGACGTAACTTCTTAATTACGAAAGGTGTTCCGTGCGTTATCAGGATAATACAAAAAGAGCATAGAGTACAACATAATATTGGTAAAGAAAATTAACAAGGATCAATCTATTCCATCCGCAATACACTGACCTCTCCAACTTCTGCTGGTTTCTTCCATTTTCGGGTTGCTCTGCCGTTTCCGAGCCTTGTTTTTATCTACAACGGTTGGTATCTTGTCCATCTTTGAAAAATATGCACATTTATTGTGAAACTTTAGCGTTAACCACTTAAATTATTTAGTTTTACTCCACGTAACGAGAGCGAGAATGTTAGTATCAGCCATACTGTTTGTTGTGACACGTGATCAAAATGGCGGCATGCCATTGGCTAAATTGGACTTAGCTGTTTCTGAAACTAACTGCGAAGGACTTTGTTGTTTTGCTCCCAACATTCAACTTTCGAATTGATTTACTATTGGACTTTGTCAGTTATGATATGTTTGGGTTTGCTGAAATTGCGTGAATTAAAATAAAGTTGCCATTAGAATAAAAATGTTGCAACACAACAAAATGGACTTTGCGGTTTTTGAAACTATACGCCTCATGTCTAGAAACACCTACTATTTTTTATATCGTGTAAGACACTTCCGATGTATCCATAAGAAAGGTAAATTGTCTTGGAATCAAAATATATTATTATTATTTACATTTTACTCTTTACATTCATAATTAAAGCCAATTTACTTTTAACAAAATAATGATGAATTTCATGGTCTTTTATCAATATACGGTATAATGTTTATTTGAATATTTTATTCATATCATTGGTCCTATTTAATATAGATTAGTATCTCTACTCATGAACGGGAGTAGAAATATGTTCGCCTTGTTGTGGCGGTGAAAGAGAATCTGCCACCTCATACCGTCCCATCGTAAGAGGCGACATAGGTAATTAAACAGGAGATGGACAGCATAATATCTTCCTGACAACAGATCAAAATAATAATAGCTGCGGTGGCCAACCTGCCTACCGAGCGTGGCAACTATAGCAAATATCCTGCCACTTGACAATTTATGGGAGGCCTATGTTAATTTCAGTGGACTTTTGATAGGCTGACGATAATGAGTTCTACTCAAAAGAACATACCCGAAAATATGAATGAAATGAAAACTGCATATATTGCCCCATGAAAAGTAAAAAGTAGCAGCTCACATACATGTTACATCAATCAACAGATTCATCCTCGAGGGAATCGTACACGTTTTGCTCCTGTGCCATTATGAAATCTTATGGCGAACTACACGGCCCTCTTATTTGTTTAAATACAATTCATAAAAACTGAAACTAAGCTTTTGCATGATTGTTGACCACATGGTAGATAGTACCTAGTAATTACACATCCAACGATGCCAAGAACGATTTTCAATTATTTACATCGTATATTCAGTAGCATTCTATTATTTAATTTTATCATGACTAACCATTTTAGTTTATTTAGAGATGGCGCTATTGTTAGATGAAATAATGAAAGCCAAAACTATACTATCTAGTAGATAATATTAGCGATAGAAGTGAACAATATAAAATCTCTTAGTGTTTATAAGCAAGCTATTATAAATACTTTAAGAAAAACCTTATCAATTTTCATATTTTGATATACGTCATTTTTATCTATTGAAATTATTACACTTTTAAAATAAAATAACAAAATATTAAAAACTAAACGTTAGAATTTTAAATAATCTTAAAAATCTAATTATTTAAATTTTTGTATGTTATTTATATTATTTAATTTATAACTATGTAACTGAAGGCAAAATATACTACTTTTTCCATTTGATGAGAGATGACGCTGTTTTGATAACTAAATCGGTGTAGTTTCAAATTATTTTACCAAGGCTATAACTATATTTTAATCTTTATTTATAAATATGGTATTTATTTGAAAAACACCAGTCATACCGCCTATAACTAAGATATAATAGAAAATTAACATCTAATGTAAGGAAAATACTTAACCTTCTTTTTAGAAGTTCCGTAATCGGATAAAAAGTAGCCTATAAGTTGCCCCAGGTTACTAACTACCTACATACAAAATTTCATGTAAATCGGTCTAGTAGTTTTTGCGTTTTTTGCGTGAATCCGGAATACACAGACAGACAGACAGACAGACAGAAAGACAGACAGACAAAAATTCTAAAAACCACTAATTTGGCTTCAGAACCCTTTAATTAGTCCCCTGGTCTTGTTTTTTCAAGAAAATATTAGGATTACAGACACGACTTTTCTACAGATTTATTATATGTATAGATAAATAAAAAACAGCAGTGTACTTGTGAAGGGCTGTAATGATGATGATGATGATATAAAGGTCTACCATACCGAGTGCGCGAGTTCAAATCTTGCAATGTGGTCAGAAATGTTTATTTTTTTATTTCTTATTCTTTAGTATTCTAGCTCACACGAATCCACAGGTGAGCATAAAAAAATTATTATAGACTAGCTGGTACCCGGCGCGTTGCTGCCACAGAAGAAATAATTGTGGAAATATCGCTTTTGAGTTTGATTTATATTAAATTGAGTTATATTTTTTCATTCATTGAAGTTGAATGTTATATAACTTAAAATAAATTTTTGTAATTTTAATTGTACTATGCCTATATATAACCTTCGCACAAGAGCAAGCAATAAGTTGACAAAGTTTTAGCACAATCTGATGAACGGTATGGCAGCGCATAAAATACGAACAAACAACATTAATTTTATATATATATATATATATATATATATATATATATATATATATATATATTAGATTAATAATGTTAGCGGAGTTACGTACATTTTATGTCACTATTCACACTTTTTAACCGTGAGGCTAAAGCTTTTGTCCAAAAATAGTTGTTTAAGTATTTTACAGAAAATCATTGTTTTATCGATATACGAGTACAATCAAAACTATTTCATACTTTTATGCATAATTAAGATAAACAAATATAATATTATGCAAATGTATTTATCTTGTTTTGTACTTATATAATGTTTTACTTTACAAGGTTTCGCCGATCAAAAGTCGGTTACCCAGGTACTTATTATTTAAATTAGAAATATATTTTCCTTTTCAAACATGCAGGTTTCCTTGATGCTTATAGTGGTTATGTTGTAATTAACTATGACTAGAATTATATTTATTAATATTGGCGTAGAAAGGGAGGGGCAGGAGGCCCACGGCAACGGCAGATTTTATGGGGTAGCATTTTGGTGACTTGACTTCCTTAGTCGGCCCCCTTAAGTTTTTAAATGATACCTCACAAATAGTTCTACACACACACTTATCATAGTAGGGATAAGTATGAAAGATACATTTTATGAATGAGGGCTAGTAATTTCCTGCTCACCAGATGTCGCTAGTTGACACTGAGGTAAAGTTTTTTGTTACACAATGTAATTTAATTGAGAAGTTGGTTTTTAACAAAAGTTTATCAGTTTCTAGAGTATTATATTAATACACAAAACAATGCGTCAGTGGTTTGCTCTTTAATTATTACACGTTTTTAACTTTTTTTTTAATTTTTCTACTTTTTGAATGTCTGTAGCTAATAGTACAGAAAGAAACAATAACCTTTACATTTTCCGAACAAATTAACTTCCCCACTATGAAATCTGTCAAATATTATACCCCACTTTCTAGTGGCGCCGCCCTGGTGGCAGAAAAAGTCGTAGTCCTCGTTAATTCATTTTCAAAATTACAACCCTTGCTACGCCAATGTTTCTTGATGTACATGTAGGGGTTTACAGCGATATACTATTTTTATTTTAAGGCACACTCAGTCTTAAATTCTGTTATAAGCACACCTCTCTTGCACGAACAGCTTTATCTGGTTGATCAGAAAATAGACCGTCGATTCCAGCTGCAATGAAGACTTTTATCTCTCCGATGAGGTCCCCAATAGCCTTAGGACAATCTCCACTTCTAAACTCCGCAGGCAAAAAAGTATTTTCAGCACGGAAAGTGTATGGGTGCACTTTCAACCCTGCAGCATGAGCATCTTGAACGAAACTTGTGGGTTCACCCAACGTTTCATTGGTATTACGTGGAATAATATAATTTTTATCAGGCCCAACAGCGGAAGCATATCTAGCTACTTCTTTAAGACCATCGGGTGTTGCCATGTCAGCGTAAGTAAGTCCGGTACCGGCAACTACTTGGTCGTAAGGCTGATCAGATGGACTGTCGTATAATTGTAATAAGCGGAGACTTGTAATTCCTTTCAAATATTTCAAATTATTAACTTCGAAGGATTGTATGAATACGGGTGCTGAAGCTCCAATATAACCGTTTTTTTGAAAAGTTTCTACTACTTGTCTTTCTATCGGCAGATCCAGACGTTGAAAGTGAGTGCTGTGTTTAATTTCCGGGTAAATACCGATCGTACGCTGTTGGCTTTTTTCAAGACTTTTTACAAGATCAATAATTTCTTGGAATGTCGGAATCTCAAAAGCGCCATTCATGCGTGCGTTTCCTGGCCTCGTCTCAGGGATGCGTTCTATAACCCGTAGTGTTTTAAGTTCTGCGAGGGTAAAGTCTTCTGTGAACCAGCCACTCATTTCGTGTCCGTCAATTTCCTGTGTTTTTTTACGACTGGCGAATTCGGGACGTTGAGCTACATCTGTTGTTAGACTGAGTTCATTATCATGTCTCGAAACCAAATGCTTGTCACGAGTAATAACTAGATCTGGCTCCACATAATCCGCACCCATCGTGATGGCAAGAGAATAAGCACCCAACGTGTGTTCAGGTACATATCCACTTGCACCTCGATGAGCTATTACCAATAGCTTACAACGATCAGCGCTTTTCTTTGGTATTAGAGGAAGTGAAATGGAGGCGGGTGCAGATAAAATTAAGCTTAAGTTGCTTGCAGCAGCTAAAAGTATCCATGTTACCAAGGTTTTCGCCATATCCCACGTTGTCCTGTTTAATTAAATATTTTTTACTTTAAAACTTTTAGGTGTTAACATTAAAATAATAAAGAACCAGTTAGAACTCTATTAATGGTCACTAAAGATACCTTTCAATTGTGATGGGTCTTTACCTATGAAATTGCCGTTCTGTAGTACTAGCCATATAAAATCAAGATAACACTTCACCCTTCACTGAAGTCATTTATAATGAAGTATTAATTGAAATAGAAAACAAACTTCTAGAACTAAACGACAAAAATTTAAGTGATTTTGGATTACCTTCTCCCGTTCGTACCAGAATAATACTATTGACACAATGGTACAACAGTATAACAGCAATGATCTAACAGCGTTTGTTAATGACAATGTGCCAAAATTAGTACCAGATCAAAGACATGCTTATGAGACTATTGTGGACAGCGTGAACAATAACATGGGAGATTATTTTTTTGGACGCACCAGGAGGCACCGGAAACTTTTCTCGCAAATTTGATACTTGCTAAGATACGGCAATCAGGGAAGATAGCGATGCAGTTGCTTCGTCAGGAATTGCTGCAACTCTCTTGAACGAAGAAAAACTGCTCACTCTACGTTTAAACTCCCGCTATCCGTATCTTTAGATCAACGGTCTACGTGCTCTATTCGGAAAAATGGGCCTCTTGGTAAGTTGCTGCAAGACGCGTCGTTGGTAATATGGGATGAATGCACCGCAGGTCATAGAGCTCATGTGGAGGCCGTGGACCGTACTAAAAGACCTCCGAAGCTCTGCTAATGTCATGGGTGGTATCACTTTTGTATTTGCTGGAGATTTCCGACAAACGCTTCCTGTCGTCAACAGAGGTACGCGAGCAGATATTATGAAGGCATGTTTAAAATCGTCTCACCTTTGGACATCTGTTCAACATTTGAATTGCGTACTAATATGAGCTCATCTACATGGAAATACATAGCAATTTTCCAACAGCTGCTGAAACTGGGAGAAGGAATTTTTCCATCTTTAAATTTGGGCACCGATTATGCGGTTACTTTGGATGAGTCTCTAGGGCAAATAGTCTATAATTTAGATAGTCTGATAGATGCTATATATCCTGACATCGAAAACTTACATCAAAATGATTTTCGTTGGCTGTGTTGTGAAACAATAGTTTCTCAGGAATGAAACAGTCAACAGAATAAACAATTTAATTATGCAGAAAGTACCGGGTGAAGTTAAGTGCTATAAATCCATAGACACCGTCACTAACATCGAGGACGCATGCACTACCCCAGGAATTTTTAAATTCTGAACCCCGCTGGGCTTCCACCTCATGAACTGTCGTTAAAAGTTGGCACGCCGATAATGCTTCTCAGAAATTTAAGACCCCCAACATGTGTAATGGCACGAGACTTCTTATAAAGGAGCTAAAAGATAATTTAATAGTTGCGAAGATTATCACCGGCCCTGCAGCTGGTGAATTAGCTCATATACAAGAATACCCATGATCCCTACTGATTTGCCTATACCCTTCAAAATCCAATTTCAGTAAAAATTTCTTTCACTCGATAAACAAATCCAGGGCCAATCATTCAAATTAGTAGAATTGATTTACGAAAAGAATGTTTTGCATGGGCAACTTTACGTTGCCCTATCACAAGTCAGGGCTCCCGACCATCAGTATATTTTGTTACCAGAAAATAATATAACGTCAAATGTTGTGTATAGAAAGCTCTATAATAGCTTAAGTTTTCTATCCTAAAACAACAGGTTGCACTCCGGGACTTAACAAATAACATCCACAGAAAGAAAATCTGTTCAGCCTGCGGATAGTGACTGCTTCGTCGATGTTAGTGTCGGTGTCTGTGAATTGACCTGGGAATCATTTTGTTTGCTGACCGTGTCTTTCCTGGTAGGCTTTTGCAGCGGTAACCGACATCCACACGGGCGGAGCCGCGGCGATCTAGTATGTATAGATAAACAAAACAGCAGTGTACTTTGTAAGGGCTGTAATGATGATGATGATGATATAAAGGTCTACCATACCGAGGCGCGAGTTCAAATCTCGCAATGTGGTCAGAAATGTTTATTTTTTTATTTCTTATTCTTTAATATTCTAGCTCACACGGATCCACACCTGAGCATAAAAAATTATTATAGACTAGCTGGTACCCGGCGCGTTGCTGCCACAGAAGAAATATTTGTGGAAATATCGTTTTTGAGTTTGATTTATATTAAATTGAGTTATATTTTTTAATTACGAATGACAATATATTCATTGAAGTTGTGTGTTATATAACTTTCAAATAAATTTTTCTAATTTTAATTGTACTATGCCTATATAACCTTCGCACAAGTGCAAGCAATAAGTTGTCAAAGTTTTAGCACAATCTGATGAACGGTATGGCAGCGCATAAAATACGAACAAACAACATTAATTATATATATATATATATATATATATATATATTAGATTAATAATGTTAGCGGAGTTACGTACATTTTATGTCACTATTCACACTTTTTAACCGTGAGGCTAAAGCTTTTATCCAAAAATAGTTGTTTAAGTATTTTACAGAAAATCATTATTTTATCGATATACGAGTACAATCAAAACTATATCATACTTTTATGCATAATTAAGATAAACAAATATAATATTATGCAAATGTATTTATCTTGTTTTGTACTTATATAATGTTTTACTTTACAAGGTTTCGCCGATCAAAAGTCGGTTACCCAGGTACTTATTATTTAAATTAGAAATATATTTTCCTTTTCAAACATGCAGGTTTCCTTGATGCTTATAGTGGTTATGTTGTAATTAACTATGACTAGAATTATATTTATTAATATTGGCGTAGAAAGGGAGGGGCAGGAGGCCCACGGCTACGGCAGATTTTATGGGGTAGCATTTTGGTGACTTGACTTCCTTAGTCGGCCCCCTTAAGTTTTTAAATGATACCTCACAAATAGTTCTACACACACACTTATCATAGTAGGGATAAGTATGAAAGATACATTTTATGAATGAGGGCTAGTAATTTCCTGCTCACCAGATGTCGCTAGTTGACACTGAGGTAAAGTTTTTTGTTACACAATGTAATTTAATTGAGAAGTTGGTTTTTAACAAAAGTTTATCAGTTTCTAGAGTATTATATTAATACACAAAACAATGCGTCAGTGGTTTGCTCTTTAATTATTACACGTTTTTAACTTTTTTTTTAATTTTTCTACTTTTTGAATGTCTGTAGCTAATAGTACAGAAAGAAACAATAACCTTTACATTTTCCGAACAAATTAACTTCCCCACTATGAAATCTGTCAAATATTATACCCACTTTCTAGTGGCGCCGCCCTGGTGGCGAAAAGTCGTGGATGCCCTCATTAATTCATTTTCAAAATTACAACCCTTGCTACGCCAATGTTTCTTGATGTACATGTAGGGGTTTACAGCGATATACTATTTTTATTTTAAGGCACACTCAGTCTTAAATCCTGTTATAAGCACACCTCTCTTGCACGAACAGCTTTATCTGGTTGATCAGAAAATAGACCGTCGATTCCAGCTGCAATGAAGACTTTATCTCTCCGATGAGGTCCCCAATAGCCTTAGGACAATCTCCACTTCTAAAACCTGCAGGCAAAAGTATTTTCAGCACGGAAAGTGTATGGGTGCACTTTCAACCCTGCAGCATGAGCATCTTGAACGAAACTTGTGGGTTCACCCAACGTTTCATCGGTATTACGTGGAATAATATAATTTTTCAGGCCCAACAGCGGAAGCATATCTAGCTACTTTAAGACCATCGGGTGTTGCCATGTCAGCGTAAGTAAGTCCGGTACCGGCAACTACTTGGTCGTAAGGCTGATCAGATGGACTGTCGTATAATTGTAATAAGCGGAGACTTGTAATTCCTTTCAAATATTTCAAATTATTAACTTCGAACGATTGTATGAACACGGGTGCTGAAGCTCCAATATAACCGTTTTTGAAAAGTTTCTACTACTTGTCTTTCTATCGGCAGATCCAGACGTTGAAAGTGAGTGCTGTGTTTAATTTCCGGGTAAATACCGATCGTACGCTGTCGGCTTTTTTCAAGACTTTTTACAAGATCAATAATTTCTTGGAATGTCGGAATCTCAAAAGCGCCATTCATGCGTGCGTTTCCTGGCCTCGTCTCAGGGATGCGTTCTATAACCCGTAGTGTTTTAAGTTCTGCGAGGGTAAAGTCTTCTGTGAACCAGCCACTCATTTCGTGTCCGTCAATTTCCTGTGTTTTTTTACGACTGGCGAATTCGGGACGTTGAGCTACATCTGTTGTTAGACTGAGTTCATTATCATGTCTCGAAACCAAATGCTTGTCACGAGTAATAACTAGATCTGGCTCCACATAATCCGCACCCATCATGATGGCAAGAGAATAAGCACCCAACGTGTGTTCAGGCACATATCCACCACCTCGATGAGCTATTACCAACAGCTTACAACGATCAGCGCTTTTCTTTGATATTAGAGGAAGTGGAATGGCAGATAAAATTAAGCTTGTTGCTTGCAGCAGCTAAAAGTATCCATGTTACCAAGGTTTTCGCCATATCCCACGTTGTCCTGTTTAATTAAATATTTTTTACTTTAAAACTTTTAGGTGTTAACATTAAAATAATAAAGAACCAGTTAGAACTCTATTAATGGTCACTAAAGATACCTTTCAATTGTGATGGGTCTTTACCTATGAAATTGCCGTTCTGTAGTACTAGCCATATAAAATCAAGATAATTTTAAAGAAATCTAATTTGAAATTAATTTTATTGAAAAACATGAAATTCTTTTTCCATAATTAGTCACTTGTTTATTGATTACCATTATGTTTTCATCGCATTTGAATCTTTTCGTCATCATGGATACGTTAAAAATTCGAGTAATTATAGAATATGAGCACTGTCGGGGCAGCAAAGCGGCACAATCGGCACGCAACATCACCGACTTTGCGGTGGTGTTGCGTGTTGCGAATACTACAAACGAACGCACCACCTGTTATTGGTTTGCCCGCATCCGTTCTGGAAATTTCGACCTGAAAAATGAACCTCGTGGTCGTCCGAAATCTTTGGTCGACAATGACGAATTAAAGGCGATCGTGGAAGCTGATGATACTCAATCTACGACTGAATTAGCAGCAGCTTTCGACATTAGCATCAAAACGATATTGGTCAATTTGCGTCAAATTGGCAAGGTAAAAAAGCTTGACAAATGGGTGCCCCATGAACTCATTGATCGCTAGTGCGAAGTACGCGTCGAGACGTGGATTGCGTAGAAAATGGATTCTGTTTGACAATCGCAAGCGCTCAACAAGTTGGTATAATCCTGGTTCAGTACCTAAACAATGCCCTAAACGAAAACTTACCCCTAGAAAAGTGATGGTCACTATTTGGTGATCTAGCTTCGGTGTGATTCATCACAACTTTTTATCAAACGGGATGAGCATTACTGCAGATGTGTACTGTGAAGATCTGAACACAATGATGGAGAAGCTCGCACATCTCCAACCAGCTCAAACGCGTGACCTCATACTGCACAACGAACTTTCTCCAAGTTACAAGAGCTGGGGTTCAAAACTCTCCTTCATCCGCCAGATCTTGCGCCTACAGGCTTGTACTTTTTCCAGAATTTGGATAAATTATTTGGCGGGAAAAAATGTTCAATACCCGAGAGGCAGTACAAAATGCCTTTGAAGGATTTGTTGCCTCCCATCCAGCTGATTTCTTCAAGAAGGGCATCAATAAACTGCCATTGCATTGGCAAAGATGCATCGATTGCATGGGTGATTACTTTGATTAATAGAAATAAAAAATATAGAAATTACATTAACTTAATTCATAAAAACGGCAATTTCATAGGTAAAGACCTAATATAACGTGCATAACAAACCAAGAAATTAGCGTTAATTTTCTAAACTTTATTTAAATGAAAAACAAAGTAATTTTGTGAGTTTGAAGATCAATGTAATGTAGAAATTAATTTATTAAATTAAGGAATATGAATAGTTTAGATCACGATTATTTTACAAAATTAAATAAATTACAAGCGTGTTAAGTTTCATATACCTAGGTATATTTTTGAATATAAATAGTGGCTTTACCACTATTTTTAAATTGCAAACCCGTTGGTTTTTATTTTATATGAACGATAAACTCTGTGTATGTCGTTGAATCAATGAACCGTTGTCACTAAATCAGTGTCACGGTTCATTATTTTTTAACTTGGTTTTAATATTTTGCTCTGAACTTTATCAAGCTAATTTCTAATTTGAAAATTTAACATGTAAAATAACATTTCATTTTATTTTAATCTCTATTAACATGTTTATTGTAGAACGTGTTATAGCAAAATTTTTGTTATAAAATTCGTAATTTATTGAATGAGACAAAATAAATATTATTGGCTTACCTTTTCGTAGAAGACGCTTGGTGTAATGCGTCTCGTTATCAATATTAAGACACAACCACAACGCGTTTAAACGCTGTACAGATGTAAAGACAAATGCTCTGAAACGGTTACTTTATTTATAATAGAATATATTATAATAAATTGTGCCTATTTCAAAATATAAATGAAGACCACCGCGTTAGATAAGACAAGAACTTTAAATGAGGCAAAGAAGGAATGAGGTAAATGTTTAAGTACTTCGTGGTACGTCACATGACTGTAACCTGCTCAAGGTTGTAGGTTTAATAAATATAAAAACAAAGAACCGCTAGCACCATTAAAATTTTTAACAACAATTTTATGTGCTGATTTACCATCTCGTGAGAAAATCTGCACATCTGAGAAATCAAAAATATTTCCAGGACATGAAGAATTGTGACGTCCGACATCACTCTAAGCAACGTTGCATAATCTTTCTAGCATTATAGCTCTCTAAGAAATGACAGGGATTCTGTTACTAAGGGTAAAACGATAATAACGGTAATCCTATCATTTACTTTACTTTTTTATGTTTCGGAAGCAAATTACTCGGCTAACGATATGCTTAGATAAGACTTCTGTGTTAATTTTTTGTTACGTTATTTTATATTTTATTAACTACTAACTGTTCCCCGCGACATCGTTCGCGTGGAATTCATTACGATTGGATTTGATAGCTTTTATTTTTTCCCGGAATTTTATAACATTTTTCAAAAATAAAAGTAGCCTAAGGTACACCTTATCGTTACAGCTAGCTGCCAGTGATAATCCCGTCAAAATCGGTCCAGCTATTTCGGAGATTAGCCGGAACAAACAGACAGAAAATAATTTAAAAATTGTTTTTTTTGTTATAAGTACCGTATATACTTTCATATGCATTTAGTAAAAAGCTGTTATTTTGACATTACAGACACACATTTCAATTTTATTTATTTGTACAGACTAGCGATCCGCCTCGGCTATGAACGGGTGATTTTTGGATCTTGACAAAAGCGCCACTTACCGGGTCTAACTATAACTAATAACCATTCAGGTGATCCCATAAGTACACCATAAAAATTTCAACAAAATCTGTCAAGCCGCTTAGGAGGAAAATAATTGCGAACACACGCACACTGGAATCTATAATGTACAGTATAATAATAAACTTGTAGAAAATTCATTTCCATAAATTCTAATATTTTCTTGAAAACATCTATCCAGGGGGCTAAGTAAAGGGTACTGAAGCCAAATTAGTGGATTTTAGAATTTTTGTCCGTCCGCCTGTCTGTCTGTCTGTCTGTCTGTCTGTATCACAATTCACGCAAAAACTCCTGGACCAATTTCCATGAAATTTTGTATGTATGTAGTTTACGTACGTCCGATTACGGAACTTCAAAAAGAGAAGGTTAAGTATTTTCCTTTCCTTTAGATGTTTATTTTCTATTATATGATAACGGGTATTTTTTCAAGTAAATACCATATTTATAAATACAGTTTAAAATTAGTCAAAAAATTAATCAAAAATATAAATTGAGATGGTTTTTAGTTTAGTTACTGATTTAAATGTGATAAAAACTGGTCTGCCTGAAATTACTGCAAAAGTTTGATTAAAGAGATTTTTATATATGTCGAGACCAGTGACCAGATCGCAGAACTGGTCATAACATAAAGTATAGTCGATCATTTTGCGTCATAACATTTAACACTGTTTGTTGACCATGTCATGATAATATAGCTTGACAAAATCAATGAATAGAGATCGATAATATTAACAAGTAAACACAACAACAACACGGTCACATCGTCAAATAGTTTTATTATTCACCGCTAGCGGCGCAGATAGCTCATTTTAACAGAAACAATTTTTAACAGAATCCACATCACATTATGCGCCATCTATACATGGTTATTTTGTAATAACCGACCAAATTTGCAGAGAAGTTTTAGAATAAGTAATATAGGCAAAGGGTGAAGAAAAATTCATTTAAAAAAATCTCAATAAATCTGTCCTTTTTATGTTTTAAACACAAAATGCGTGATAATGCATTATTTTAACTGATTTTACTGCGCACGCACACATTCGTGAGAGTCGATTGGTAGTCACATTCAATTTGAGATAATTTCAAATAAAAGTAGTAAATAAGGCTTTATTTATTCGTAATTTCAAAAACTGCAATAACGGTATAAAATCATTGATATATTTCAACTTAAGTTTAAAATTTGGCTACTTTTTGAAAAATAACCCTGTATAATAAAAGTTCGCGGCTTTGACGTGGCTCAAGGGCCACCCCAATTTGAAATGTCGATTTACCACGTTCTCGGCGGTGAAGCAAAACATCGAGAGAAAATGAAGCAAAGCGTATCTGAGAAGTTCCCCACTTGGGGTAAAGTTGAGTAGAACTCATCATCGTCATTATTACAGCCTATCAAAAGTCCGCTGAACTCAACATAGGCCTCCCCCATAGATTGTCAAATAGGCTGGATATTTGTCGTATTTGCCACCCTTGGCAGGCGGGTTGGCAACCGCAGCTTTTATTATTTTATGTGTTATCAGAAAAATGCTGCCCATCTCCTGTTTCAGTTTGCCTCTGTCGCCTCTTACTACATCCTCGGGACGTTATGGGGTGGCGGATTTTCTTTCTCCGCCATTACAAGGTGAATATAATTTGACTCTCATTCATGAATGTAGTTCTTCTCACGTTCACCGTGAATAGAACTACATTTATGAAATATTGAAGTCTAAAGATTATGAAATTCAACATTATTTTGTCAAAACTACAGCATGTAACTTGATTACAAGACAATTTAACTTTATATAAAATGATAGGTGTACAATGTAGATACAATGTAGATTTATATTAATGAAATTCTGTAGAACTTACACAATCACGTGTTCCTGCAGCATATTATATTCCATTATAGTCCATATAGCCTTTGAGAATTAAAAAAAAATCCTGTGACAAACAGACACAGAGACACAGACACCGAGGTGACTCTAAAAGTGATCCAATTTTGCTAATTTTGGCACGAAATAGCAAAAGTTATGTTCCTAAATTGTAGCTCACGCGAGCAAAGCCGCGGGTAAAAAGCTATTTTTATATATAAAGATAATTTGTAACAGATGATGGTGTATAGGAATTATTGTTATTATATTTTGTTTTTCATTTATCTGTAAATAAAAAGCAGTTTACACAATATAGCAGATGCAATGTTTTAAATTATTTTGTGTACTATATTATTTATATGTTTTATTTGATTTATTTAATTTCATTATATCAGACACATAATTATAGAAAAATGTGTTAATGTCATTAAAATTGGATGAACGTTTAACACTATAGAACAAATTCTGAGCAGCGCGACGAAATCTTTCCTGCTCTGTAGCTATCTCAGTCACACAGTCCTAGTAATACAAAATAATATTTGTTTTAATGTATTATACTAGACTTTATTATATTTCTCTTACTAAAAGTGATCTTATATTGATTTTTTTATAGAATAAGGGTGTGACAAGCTAGCACACAGTCCACCTGATGGTAATTGGATGCTTAGGCCCATAAACATCTACCTACATCTATCCTCAGTTAAGGATCAAAATGCAGATACGTGGTCACTCACAGTGGTGGATTATCCTTAAGGCAAACTAGGCACGTGCCTAGAGGCGCAAGGTTACAAAGGGCGCGGAAGTTTTTAAACGGAAAAAACATACCTACTTACATAAATTAAAAATTATACTTTCTATAGAGACGTAGAGCTTCCTACATCGACCTCACTTTCTCATCACATTTTTCATCCACGCCCATCTGTTAATACGTGTCATTTTTATTTTGCAATGAAACTATACATATAAATTATGTTATAATAGGTTTATATGCAAAATAAGATAAGTAGTAATAATTTATAATATATGGCTGCCAGAGGGGCGCCGATGAAGTGCCTAGCCTAGAGTGGCCTAGAGTGCTCTAGAAATTTAATCCGCCTCTGGTCACCCACTCAGATGCCTCGTTTTCAGTAAAAAGGATCTCAGGTTTTTTACACTCACCATACGAAACACAGCAGCAGTGTAACTGTTCTTTATTTAACATTAAGTAATACATTAAGTTCTGTATTCGACTTCGTCTTCATCAACCAGCAAAAGTCCACTACTGGACACGGCCCATTCCGTTAAGAGGTTTTGCCCTAATTACCACGATTGGTAGGCAATTTGGTTATCGTAGTACCTGGCAATTTATATTTTTGACGCTGCTCCCTGTCCCCGGTCTAGACATTTTACGTCTAGCGAAAAGGAGATGGTTATTATATTATTATCCAATAATTAAAATCGTGAATTCTGCTTTTCTTTAACCACTACTGACAGTATTGTACCGAAGGTTATTAAACATATTAATGATTAAGGCATTATAAAATTAAAACATCATGGTAGTTATAAAATTAAGTTTAAATAAATTAAATTGACTAGAAGTGTTTATTGATACTATTTCTACTAAAGCTTTATTGTAGGCTACAAATGGACGAAAATATATTTATTTTATTCATTACAAACAAATATCTCTAATTCGCACAGGCACGTCTGGTTGGTCAGCAAACAGTCCATCTATACCCGTTGCAATAAAGGCTTTTAATTCTCCGCTAAAATCCCCAATGGCTTCTTTTGATAGATCTTTGCTTTTAAATTCAGCGGGCAAGAAAGAATTTTCAGCGCGGAAAGTATACGGGTGTACTTCCAAACCTGCTGCGTGAGCATCTTCTACAAAGCTTGTAGGCTCACCAAGTGTGTCATTTGCTGTACGAGGGATAATATAATTTTTATCGGGACCTACAGCGTGAGCGTAAGTTGCAATTTCTTTAAGCCCATCTGGTGTTGCCATGTCTTGATAAGTCAATCCGGTACTGGCAACAGTTTGATCGAAGGGTTGATTAAGTGGGTTACCGCTAAACAATTGTATCAAACGAAGCTTTGTTATATTTTTAGTTCTTTTAAATTACTTACTTCGAAAGACTGAATGAAAACTGGAGCAGTGGAATTTACGTAGCTATTTTTATGAAACGTTTCTACCACCGGTCGCTCCATCGCTAGACCTAAACGCTGGAAATGGGTGCCATGTTTGATTTCCGGATATATGCCAATAGTACGTCGTTCACTAATCTCTAAGCTTTTTACGAGATCGATAATTTCTTGGAACGTTGGAATATCGAAAGCTCCGTCCATACGAGCATTGCCAGGCCTAATTTCCGGTATACGTTCTATAGCTCGTAGAGTTTTTAACTCAGCAAGAGTGAAGTCTTCGGTGAACCAACCAGTCATTTCAAGCCCGTCGACAGTTTGTGTTCTATAACGATTGGCAAATTCAGGATGTAGAGCAACGTCAGTTGTAAGACCGAGTTCGTTGTCATGCCGTGCAATTAAATGTCCATCAGCACTCATCACAAGATCTGGCTCCACGTAGTCAGCTCCCATAGTAATAGCTAGAGCATAAGCCCCCAGTGTATGTTCTGGTATGTAACCACTTGCGCCTCGATGAGCAATAACTAATGGCTTACAGCTGTGGGCATCCCTTTTTTGTGATGTTTGTAAGGAAAGAGAAGCTGGTGCAGTAGGAATAAAATTCAAGCTACATACTGCAGTCACTAATATCCATCCCACCAGGCTTCTATCCATCGTTACGTTTTTCCTGTCGAAATATATACATAAATAAACTTAATTAAATATTAAATCTATTGAAAAAAAACAATCCGGGGTTATCATCAAATCCATATCATTGAACTTTCAGCTCAATCGCATATCAGCAAGTGATTCACAAATTCATTTAAAGAGATTGAGTTAAATAAAAGCTTGTAAAATAGATGTACAAAAATGTTTTAGTTTTACATAAATATATAAAATAATAAAGTGAAATAAAGGTAAAAATTTACAGTTTGCTCTGCAATAAAGAAAATATGTGAAAATGTGTGCAAATAAAAGGCATGGAAGGCCAACACTCCAATCTTCTAGGCAGTTAAAGACTTCTGTTTCTGTTAAAAGACTATCTCTTGTGTTGAATTACCACAATTCAGATTCATTATTTCAGACCTATTAATGTAGGACTCTTTATCCAATCCATATTTTACCCATCTATGTATTAGCCAACTTCAAAAAAGTAGGAGGTTCACCATCAGATTGTATGTTTTTTGTGAAGTGTGAACCGATTTTGATGATTATTTTTTTATTAAATAGGTTTATAATTTAGGGTTGTACCCATAAATTTGGTAAAGTCTTTCTACCACTGAAGGTGGAAAAATATGGGATGAAGTATTTGATGTAACTATTTATACGTTGTTCTAGTTGTTACCTTGAGCTTGTGATAATTCTTAGTTCCACTCAAAAGCGTAAAAAAACTTATAATAAAAAGCAAAAGTCCCCAAGATTTGAATGAATAAAATAATATTTTTAAATAAAATGAAAAGCCTCAATTAAAATAATTAAAAATACTAAAATTTCTATACACTATGTCTAAGCACCAACTTCAGAAGCTATTATGTAGAGATCATTTTATTTTATTTTTAATTCCTTTAAGTCAGATTTTTCTTTTTATTGATAAAAATTCTTTTTCTTCAATTTTAGTAAAAGGGTTAATCTTAACCCGTTCGGTATTCTTAGTAGTAGTTTCTTATAGTATCCGTGGGATAAACGTTACCACTCGGTACATCATTTTTAATACTAGGAAAAAAAAAAAAAAAATAAAGTTAAAGCCTATGGTTATATTTATTGGCTAGCCCGATACGAACAGCAATTATTCCGCCACGCTGTTCCAGTCCGTGTTGGCAGAGCATCTTGGAAATATTTTTATTCCTCAGACATGTAGGTTTCCTCACGATGATTTCCTTCACCGTCGAGCACGTGGTAAATTGGCACTTAAACCAGCCGGGACCGAAGCCATTTCGCGTACTATGAAAATTATAGTGAGCCCTTAGCCTCTGAGCTACCTCGGCAACGTTATGGGTAATATAATTTATTTAATCTTTATTGTAAGTCACCTCAAACTAAGGATTACAATGGGCGGACTTAATGTCTTATGGCATTCTCTACCTATTTAAGGACATATAATCTGTATAATAAAAGAAAAAAAGTGGTGCTTTTCTTATATTAACGGACAGGGAATCCCAGAGGAGTATTTGCTTGAATTATGAAAAATATAACACAAATATTGAATAAGTACCTGCAGGTGCGCTATTTCCTGTCCTGAACTACAATGAACTACTGAATAAAAAAAAATAGCTTGATCATAATGCGATTAGCAATGGTACAAATATATAGACAACTGTTTTGTATTTTTTGTATTTAATAAAAAATATTATTAAATAGGTTTTTATAATTTACGTTCACTTTAATTTATAGTAAAAATATATAAATATATAATTTTTATTTTTATTTTTATTAAATAAAGCTGACAAGTGAGTACACAGTCCACCTGATAGTAAGTGATTGCTGTGGCCCATAGTCATCTACACCTATCCTCGTTTGCGGATCAAAATGCAGATGCGTTGTCAGCCGTGAGGACTAAGATGGAATGCCTCTTTTCCAGTAAAAAGGATCTCCGGTTCTCTACACTCGCCATATGAAACACAGCAGCATTAAGCTGCTATTTTACGCTGGTATTCTATGAGAGCGTGGTCCTTCCCCGGTCGAGCCGACCCATTCGTGCTACAACAATACAACTAATATATGTAGCTGCAGCATGGCTCTACCACGTTAAATATTCATAATTACTGAAAGAACTCGTCCGTTTTTTGGCGTACGTACAGGTTTAGGATATAAAGATATATGAAAATAACAAGGAGTAGTTTCCAAAACTACAAAAAAGTAAAATCATATGACGTAATATAATCGTCGTCATATGAATTTTTCTTATACGTAGCAAATGTTATTTTTTGTAGATTAAGGGTGGCACGCGAACACACAGTCCATATGATGGTAAGTGGATGCTGTGACCCATAAACATCTACATCTATCCTTGATTAAGAATGAAAATGCACATGTGAACATGTGATATGGATATATGGAATCCTTCCTATTATGTTAAAGACGTCTGCTCCGGAGTTTACACTGGTTTTAACGCGTCTTTTCGCGGTGTGGGCGTTGCGACGACGAACCGTTTACAAAGACCGTTTTGTGTTCTGCGACGATGTAACCGTTTTACGGCCTGGGTTCAAACAGTCTTCGTTGCATAAACCAGTCTTCGAATTATTGGTGCGATTTATAATTTTACGCCTATGAAAATACAGTCGAGAACGCAATGATTGAACTATCTATCTCACTCGTCGCGTCGTCGTCCTTAACGTTCGGCGTTATATTGTAGTCTTTGGTTTCGTTCCGCGTTCGTTTACAAATGTAGACACAGACAAAACAGTCCTTACCTTAGTTGTAAAATAATGCAACCATTTCAACGCAATTCTATTCTTTGTTGGACAAGTTTCGTCCTTTAAGCCGTCTTCAAACCAGTTGCAACGACGACCGTTTTCTGCAACCGTTTTCGTCGTCGGGAAAACGGTTGCGTTTCGTCCGTCGAAAATTCGACAACGACCAACTACTACTAGGCGTAGTTACGACCTAATGGAAGACAGCTTTGGTGCACCCGATCCCTAAAATAGGCGACTGCTACAGTCCAATTACAGGCCTATCGCAATCACATGTTCTCCAAAATAATGGACACCATTATGAACTGGCAGCTCATGAGGTACTTTGAAGACCACCAGCTGATTAGTGACCGCCAATAAGTACGGTTTTTGTCATGGTCGATCACCTGGTGATTTTCAGGTTCATCTGACTCATAAATGGATGGAGGCAGTAGAGCCCAAGGGGGAGGCGTTAGCCGTAGCTTGGACATTGCGAAGGCTTGCGATCGGGTTTGGCACAAAACAGTTCTTAAGAATATTCCTTCCTGTGGGCTTCCTGAGAAATTGAGCAATTGGATCACTAGTTTTTTTGCAGACCGGAGCATCAAGGTCGCTCCGACTACAGGCCTATTAAATGCTGGTGTTCTACAAGGCTGCGTGATATCACCCACGCTGTTTCTTCTGCGTATCAATGATATTTTGCAAACCAATACCTAACATTTATTACTATGCGGATGACAGCACCGGTGATGCTTTTTACACCGGCCGTGCCAATATTTCTAGGGAACACATCATCGAATACCGGAAAACACTTGTGTTTGAAGTCGAGTTTCGGATTGGTAAATCTAGTACAGTTTAACTCTCAGATGACACAGGTTTACACGTTTAGCGCTAAAAATAACCCCTTAGTCGTATTTCCCCAATTTCAGTACAATCTCCTTGCTGCCTCAGCCAGCATCGGAATCCTCGGGGTCAACATGTTGAATGACGTTAAGGGAAGGCTAAATTGGCCTCTAAAAAGTTTGGTGTGCTCAGCAGAGCGGGACAGTATTTCATGCCGGAACACCACTCGCAACTCTATAAGGCGCAGGTTCAGCCTCACATGAAATACTGTTTTCATCTCTTGGCCGGGGAACCCCAGTGCTAGCTCCTTCCACTTGACCGCATCTAGCGAAGAGCGGCTCGAATCGTCGACGACAGAGTTCTTTTTGGTCGGCTTGATTCACTGGCGCTGCGAAGAGATGTTGCATCTTTATGCATTTTCTATCGTATTTACCACGGAGAGTGCTTAAGGGAAGTGTTCGAATTAATTGCAGCTGCCAAATTCCACCAAACGCACATCGTGACAAAATTCACGACACCATCCATACCAGCCGGATGCTTGGCCGTCCTCAACTGTGCGATTTACTAGAAGTTTTCTTCCTCGCACGACTTCTTTGTGGAATCGTTTACGACCGGCGACTTTCCCGGCCGATACGATTTAGGGACCTTCAAGAAACCAGTTTACTCCTTTTTAAAAGGCCGGCAACGCACCTGCAATTCCCCTGGTATTGCAGTTATTCGTGGGCGGCGGTTGACACTTTCCATCAGGTGAGCCACATGCTCGTTTGCCCCCATTTCAATAAAAAAAATGTATTGTGTCCGATATAAGACCCCCGAGGACTAAGATGGATGGATGGATGGATGCCTCGTTTCCAGTAAGAAGTGTCTCCGATTCTTTACACTCACCATACGAAACACAGCAGCATAAGGCTGCCATTTTACGCTGGTATTATTTGAGAGTGTATGTTTTTATTACAAAACGAGAAAGTAGAATAAGTGATAAATATGATTTCGTTAAATATTTGCACTAATCGGATGGGGCGTGGGCCAGATGATTTCTAGACCAACTGGTTTGTTGCGTTGGTATTACCATATCGATGACATAAAATTGTAATGTGTACTTATTAGCATACACAATTTATTGGGCTGTAAAATTTATGTGTTTTCTTTGTTTTCAAGCAAAATGTTCTTATTTATTAGACATAAACATAACATGGTACATTTAGGGCTTCTTGAGCTTTGAAATGTAAATAGATTTACACTATTGCTGATGTCAGAAATCTATAAATGATGTTTCCTTTCATGCTATTGAAACTGATTCAGGGAGACTGGCAAGATTTTTATTAACTGTTTGCAGAGCGGGTGTATTTTTGCTCATAGACGTTCTGCTTCTTTTAGCAGGTCAAATAGGTCTGAAATGGTTGTAGTTTTAAGGTCATTAGGATTTTTTACCCATGTAACAAGGAGTGATTAAATTTTGGTTAGATTCTTTCTCTGATATTTTTTAGCTTAGGCACATCGGATGGGTGAATAACCATATGTTACAGTTTATTTATTACAGTTTAGAACAGAACAACAACACTGTACAGTTGGTAACTCCCTTTTTGATGGGAAGTCTCCGTAGGCAAGATCCATGTTGTCGATAACTTTGAAATAATACAAATTTATAAATATTTTTTACCCTTTTCGTCGTGTGGAAAAGTTGTAAAATTTATGTTTCGAGACATGTGGCAAATTAACAATAAATTAAGGTCACATAAACATCATACATAATTAATGCATTGTATAAATAGACAGACACCTGCTACATGATTGAACACTCTTCGATTCTAATAGTAATGAAGTAGAAATATAAACATATGTAAATTGAACCGTAATTTTTATTACAGAAATTCGTTGATATTATATTTAGAGCTTCTAAAGATTAGAATTATGTAGATATTGGTCAAGATTCTTTTGTAACAGAATTATTGCCGTTGTAAGAGAAGGATATTCAGATTATTTTTTAATTAAAATGATCGCTTTATTTAGGAAACTAGCCAAATTAAGCATTTGTTATTATTTATCAGATACAACAAAAAGTCTAAATTGTGCCAACTAAGCAACATTAGGTTCACTAGGAGAATTACTGATGTCATGTTAAAAATGTAAAAGAAACGAATAACAAACATCTAAGTATGATGTTTCGTTACAATGGGTTTATCCAAATGGATTTAGTAAAGCACATGGTAAACAAGCTCTTAAAATTGCTATTAATATTTTCAGTGGCGCTAGCGGTGATCGAACTTGGGTTGCTTGAGTAATATAAAATCCGGAAAGAGCCAGCCATTGAGCTACTATCTCTATATCTTTACACATTCCTTAAAACTAAACAAAACTGCTGTTCTTTTACAAATTGGGTATTCTTGAACAATAGTACCGAGAGTATTAGCTTAATATTTTATAAACTAACAAGTAAAAGTTACAGCCTATACACGCCCCACAGCTGGGCACAGGCCTCCTCTCACTTCTGAGAGGGTTTTAGGGCAAGGAAGCCGTGGTAGCTCAGGGGCTTGGCGCTCGCTGTAAATTTCATAGTACACGAGCAACCCGGGTTTGATCCCCGCCGGCACCAATGAAATTGTTAATTGCAATTTTAAGTGCTGATTTACCACATGTTCGGCGGTGAAGGAAAACATCTTGAGGAAACCTGCAGTCAGTGAATATTTCGAAGACATGTGAAATCCGCCAACACACATTGGGGCAGCCCGGCGGTTACATCCTTGCCCTAATATTTTATAAATTATTTTAAAAATTACCTAGTTAGAAGGTCTGGTAGTACTGATAAGCAAGAACTAGGTCTAATGCTTATCAAAAATGTATATGCGGTGACACTGATGAAGAACATGTGGGCTATTGACCTGCTTTCTTTGGACCTTGATGCTATTATTACGGCTTTATGGAGGCATAATAATGTCATAGTTAATTTAATATTTTTTGTTCACAACTGTACCATTGAGATAAGACATGAAGTATTCAGATATCGGGTTTGACATCACAAGAAAGCAAATGATAAGGAAATTACATGTCAGTATTGGGATATTTTGTAAATCCAATATAACAGTGTTAATGTAGTGCAGTTGGCTTTGTCCGTAGTTTTTTTTTAGACAATGTTATAAAATAATAACACGATAAAAATAGGGTTATTTCAATGAAAATTTATTTCATTGAAATAACCTCAGCTTGATATGAATATAAATAATATGAAATGATTAAGAAGGAAAAATATATTTTAGAGATGTTTTTTTAATGAAACTAATTTTTAAGTATTTTTAATAACTTATATTACTAATTTAGTTTAGTTTAACTTATTACTAAAAAGTAGTTTCATTCAATGTGTAGTATTCGCGTCAACATAAGAAACCATTAGCTCTAACCCATTTCGACAACATGACTGACAATATTTGAAAAACGTAGGTGTTCCTTAAGTTTCAATATTAAAGCTTAGGCTGTAGCTATATCGTTGTCACAGTTCACTGGTTTACAAATTCAGCTATTTGAACGGCTAACCCTCCCTGGTATAGATTACTAATGTAACGATTTAAAACAAGAAAAAAGAAAAAAAAAGGAAGAAGAAAATTTAATCTATTCTACAGGATTCACAGTACCCATGTTAATGATGAGGCGACTAAATATAATAGTATATAACCACGAGTAGACAAAGGTGTCAAATGTCTTGATTCAGCTTTTAATTATAAATTTTTGGTCCGATCTATGTAAAATGAACTAACAGTACCTACCGTAAAAGCTTGCAAATGTATTTAATTTTAACAATTATAGAATCCCAAGCCGATTGTAGCTAAATTATCTTCTTTTTTGAAATAAGGATGATTTTTTTTATAGGAGAGGGGCAAACGAGCCTGCGGTTCACCTGATGTTAGTGACTACCGCCGCCATGAACAACTGCAACACCAGGGAATTGCAGATGAGAGAGAGAGAGATAGACTAATATAATAGAGACTAAAAGGCTTTTGAAGTTGTTTTTCCTAATTTTTTATGGATATACATATTAAAATACATATTAAATGATGTACTCGTAGTGTAGATTGATCATGTAATATTTGATTTCAAATTCTGAGTAGTGCGCGTCTTAGAATAAATACATATTTTTAGCATCATATTTTTAGTATCAATAAAACGAGTTTGGTTGTTGTAATGACGAACACGCGTCTGTTATCAGGGGTCATGCTTGGTTATCAAGTTCATTGATTTTTGTTTCCTTTTAACTAAGACTAGTAATCAAAGACAACCTCGAGTTAACTAAAACTTCTCAATGTTATAACTAGAGTCTACACAATATTACCTTACACAAATTTTGACGGCATAAGAAATTTGTGAATGTGTTGTTACTTTAAACTATAAATTAAAGAAATTGATAAAAACATTTCTTCAACCATAAACGTCCCATTACAAGCCTTGTTTTATATTTTCATATAATTTAAAGTTCTTATTAAACAGTATAACGTCAAACATGTGTTTTCAGTTGTTTTCCTTTTAAAATAAGTATAATTTGAATAATATTTAATTAGCTATTAATGAATCTAAAAAGACTTATATAGTTCATAGAATTTGTATCCACGAGGGCTCCTGCCGACAAACTGTGTCGCAGTTTCACAGATAATGATTGTTAATAGGCATGTACTCAGTATTGGAAATGAATATTTAAAAAGTTAAATATTTTGCTTAAATGTCAATGATGATTTTGTTTGGGGAGTGCTCTGAGGAATTGTTCAGATTAATTCCAGCCGCCAAATTTCTCGAATACACATCGCAACAAAACTCACGATACTATCCACACCATCTGGATGCTTGGCGGTCCACCACTGTGCGTTTTACTAGGAGTTTTCAACATCGTACGACCTCTTTGTGGAATCGTTTACCACCGGCGATTTTTCCGAACCGATACGACTTAGGGACCTTCAAGAAAAGAGTTATTCCTTTCTAAAAGGGCGGCAAAGTATTTGCAATTCCCCTGGTGTTGCAGTTGTTCATGGGCGACGGTAGTCACCATCAGGTGGGTCGCATGCTCGTTTGCCCCCTCTTCTATAAAAAAAAAGATTGCAGCATCATCAAAGCAAGGGTATCGGCGCAATTTTATTACAAATTCTATTGTGTGGAGAAGCATAGCTCTTGCAATAATGTTTTAATTGTATTTATCTTGTAACTTCGTACCAGAAAAACAAACATAAACATTACGTCAGATACAACAGCAAGTAGGCGATCATTGACGACATTATTGTTGAATAAATGCTTTATTAAAACCGAACACATCCCCCGAGGCATATAGAACGAAGACCCCTGTATGTTGACATAAAGATTTAATGCTAGGGTTGGTAATTTATAAAATATATTTATTTTTATTTTACTAACCTTGTGTAAGAGTTCTTTACTAATATTTAGTTTTCTCTACCTGCCGACTTTCACATTCGGTTGTGGTGGTAGATAACAAGGTCGGATCCAGATTATTTACTCACAACTTGACAATGATGTCTGTTAATAATATCTATATTTAATATTTAACGCCTTAAGGTCATGTTAAAACGTAATCGTTCAACGGTCAGCAGAATATCGCAAGCTCATCACATAACCTCATATCATAGAATCTATGTTATCTGAGGCTAACCGCACTTCACAGTTCGCGAGGGGGAGGGGGGAGATAGGGGAGATAATATTATAATTTTTACAGGAGTTACCAAGTAATACACGAATATATACACACATAAATTTATTTATATAGTATAGGGCTGATGTCCCTACATAAATATGAAATTATGTAAACAAAAACGTAATAGGTGTTATGTGTAGGGGCAATTGGGCTACTTAATTACTTTCTTGTACCTTTACAGACTAGAAATTTACGAAAGTTTTATTGAATTATCTGTTATATTATCTACAGTTTGTAGATTTTTTATTATAAAAATTGTTAAATCAAGCTTTCATAATTATTTATTCGAGATATGCAAGAATAAACGAGTTCAGTAATGACCGTGTGTGTTCACAAATGCACGCCTAGACAAACTTCTAAAAACTCCATACCATAGAATTGGCTAAATCCTTCCTATAATCCTTCATATAAGTATCATGTCAATGTTGCAAAAAAATGTTCCTCGAATTATCAAAATGATAATTAAATTATATTGCAAATAGTTAATGCTGTTAATAGAAATATTTAACTGTATAGGAAACTTGAGTACAAAAAAAATTTGCGTATTACATTTTATTTTCAGATTTGGCAACCCTTGTGAAACCCGTTTAAAGAATCCCCGGCGTGCTATCCCTGACGAAATTCGTTTGTTTTTTCCACCTACCCTCGCCACTATACGATGCCTCTAATCCTCACAGATCGAATTAATAAACTTTGTCGTTAATCATTATCGTAAGCTGCGAATACGAAATTAGACGTTGATTACAGTAAGGGTGAATAGTTAAGTCGAGTTTATTAGGACCGGAAGATTTACTGCCGTATAAAGAAGTTTATTATTTTTTGATTTAACGGATTTAGAAAAAGAATCCAATTATGTGTAACTACTTTTTTTAGAACAATATTGACTTGTGATCTTATTAATGTTTGAAACATTTTGATTAAAAAAGTTTCCTTTCACTGATATTATTGTAATTTTGTAGAATGATAAATGTGCAACCTATAATAAACAAGTTTTTAATTTTGGATGGTGGTTGATTAAATATAAATTTAATAAACAATAGAAACTTGTTTATTAAACAATAGTAACTCCTTTTTTATCTAAATTTAAATTTTAAACTTTGAATTAAACACAAAATAAAACAATGTGACAACGGGGCTTAACGATCGTACTAAGCTGTTGACTGCGACTCAATAGGCAGCATATAACCGTCAAGAAGATTACTCTTTTCTGCACTATTCATAATACCTTACCGAAAGGTTGTCTCACCTTCTTCACATTTTGTATAACTTGAGAGAAAGAGTTGCCGCGGTTGTGAGCAAAGAAGGCACCATCATGTATCTTTCTCAAACTTCTGGTTGTAATTTCTTAAAATTGCCGTGTTTATTAAACGACTAGGTATCGTTAAATTAACCTTTTGTAGCTCAAAATCAATTGGCCTAAGTCATGCGTCTTGGGAGATGCTAGCGCTGGAATGTGCAACAGTCAGACTGTTTGTAAACAAGTGATTGTAGTTTAATGAAAAATATATTTTCGTTGTTGAGACAACGCTCAGAATTTTTTTTAATTTGATAAAATGGCTGTGGGAAATTCAATATTCAACCCTAACTTCATTGTTGGACGATCTGTCCCTAGAGACAATTTTAAATCCTTACCCTTGCAGTAAGAGGGTACTAATTGAGTTATTTATTTCCCTTGTGTTTCGGTATAGATACATAACGTAATTCAATGTACGAAAATTAAGAAAAATTCTCCCAACTCGTACCCAAATCGTATGTAGTATGTATGATGATAACGATGACAACTAAATAAAATATTAAACATTGGTCATTTCCTATACTTGGACTAGGTTTATGCAGAATTCTATGTAGAAAAATAATAGTATTGATGTCATCTTTAGATTATTTAGAATTTTGTAAAACTGTTTAAAATTTAAATGAAAAGTGCAGACGTTTTGAATTAATATATTTGTTGATAAATTTTTTATTGATTTTTTTTATTAAATGTCTAGGCATTTTTCACATATTGTGAGGGTATTTAATATACAAAGCTTAAACATGCAAAAACATACACATACACACAACAACAATACATTTATTTGTAAAGTATTAAAAACAAAGAAACAAAGAAACCATTTTTAGGCCATAGATACAAATAGTTGTTTCGTGCGGTATAATTGCTCTTGGAAGTTCAATATTAAATAGTTTTGTAAGTAATTATGCTTCACTGAGGAAATTATTATCTAAAATTAAATCCGAAGATCCAAAACCTTTGAATTATAATGTCACTGTAATGTCTTCTTGGTTAGGCAAGGTAAAAAAAAAAATCTTATATCCCCCTTCATCATCATCATCATCATTACAGCCCTTCATAAGTCACTGCCACTGCTGAACATAGGCCTCCCCCAAGGAATGCCACAAATCACGGTCCTGAGCCACCTGCATCCGCAAAGGCTCGCCCTACACTTCGCCTACCGGTACGTGGCTGCCACTCGAGAACCTTTTTTCCCCATCGGTTGTCGGTTCTTCGAGGTATATGGCCGGCCCATTGCCACTTCAGTTTACTAATCCGTTGGGCTATGTCGGTTACTCTGGTTCTTGTATCCCCCTTACTGGGAGTTAAATACCCGAGTAAGTATTTTCTAGTAGTTTTACTAGTATGTAATGCCGCACTCTAGAACTTCGGTTCATTTATTTGGAGAGTATAATGAAGAAAATAGTCCGCCACGTTGCTTCAGTACACATTACAGGCGTTTACATTTCCACTAATTTTCATTTATCTGACATGATTAGATGGAAGTTTTCTACGAGTTATTTAAGCCAGTAACGAAATAAATAAAAAAAATTACTTCAGTTTTGGCTGTAATGGTTTGTTTACATACCAACCCCTGGCTTATAGGTATAATAACTGATCTTTTTATATTTTGCTTGCAACCTTAAGAACTTGCTTACAGATTTGGGCGATTTTATTTCTCTGTTTCCTTTGCTTGACAGGTTACTTTTTGTCGATAAACTGTCACTTGACATCATTGGCAAAATAGGCAAATCTTTAGGTTACTTATTTTTTGCTGACCCATTACTTTTTACGTGATGATAGAGATTGGCGTTACTAAGAGTCATACTATTACTATATTGAATAGAACAGGAGTGCGATTGTGTAAATCCGGAGGGAATCATGTTTGGCTTGACGTTTGGTTTCGTCGTATTGCATAAATGTATCGGTATCGATTGTAACCCGATATCATTTCTACATTATTATCTTATTTTAGGTAACAAAATATTATCATAATGAAAAAGCATAACTCTGTTGAGAAGTAATTTCCACGGGCAAACAATTTGTATCAGAGTTTTTTTTAATCAAGAGATAGATATTTTAAACAAGTATAAAACTATTGATATTAGGAAAACCGCAGATTGTATGTAGATTACCGTTAAAGTTATTGCGTTTATAATAGATACAATCGCTATTATTTTTAGAACCTACTTGTATCGAATCTAGTGCGTTTCCTCATTTATTGAAAAATATAGTACAGTCATACGTTTATTAAAATCCGGTAGTACATTGGATCCCGCTAATTTTGAATCTATTTCTGTACTGTCGACACTTTTTTGCAAAAATAATTAAAGTTTCACTGTAATGTTTTTTTTTTAATGTAAATAAATTGTTTCATATAAATCAATTCGGATATACGAGTACAAGGGGTCGCTTGATAGCTAATGATATGATTAAATATGCATGTGAGAATTCATAGGATCCTTTAGGTATTTTTGTGATCTATCCAGAGCCTTCGATTTTGTACACTTTGATACATAAATGAGGAAACTACAACAGTATAGTGTAAGAAGTGTTGCCTTTACATTTATTTTACCACATTTAGGTAACAGATCTCAATAAGTTGGTATTAACGGTAAATAATATACTTCCGGGGCAATAATACAATTGGGCATTCCTCAGGGCTCAGTTCTCAGCCCATTTCTGTTTCTAGTCTATTATTACATAGTAGGGGTGTAAACATAATATGGTCTTACTTGCTGATGATAATTTATTGATTTTCAAAGTAAATAAAAAAATTACTATTAATGACGAAGTGAATAATGCTATATTTATAAAAATTATTTTTAGTACATTGGTTTAGTATAGTCAATGACTGGAAATAAATATTTCATATTTATTGCTATTTAGCTCAAGAACAACATTTGTAAAATTTTCAGCAAGATCACTGAGGAGTGAGGACGTCATGTACGCTACCTACCAGTGTACCATCGTCCAGGTCAGACATTCAGTTTGCATTTAAAATTTGAAATTATTGGTTGGATTTCAAAATTGGAAATAGCTGGACTTCGTCACCCTTCTGAACACCGATAGCAAAATCGATAATATGGTTTTCGTAAACCATGTTATTGTATTCGATATCGTAATATTTCGATTCCAATTCGCGTAAATATAAGAAATCATTATTAGTGAAATATTTTTTGGTTTTTCTAGAATCTCCAAAACACATCTAAGCCTTCTGGCTACCGCACCGATTTCTTTTATTTGGTTGTTTCATAGGATTTAAAATATTATAACACTAATATGGAAGAGTTTTGCAAGATGCAAAATTTTTGCAGATTTACTGCTGTTTAAGGACTGTAAATGTTTTGAAACCAAGATCTTCTTCAAGTGCCGTAGATATTTTAAATTTTCTATTTCAAAAACTTTTTCTACTTTCCATTATTATAACGTTGTTTACACCTCGAACATTGAAAGAATTATGAATATGTCACAACTAGATCAAGAAATTACGTGGTAGAGCCATGCTGCAGCTATATTAATAGTATAGTTGTAGCACGAATGGGTCGGCTCGACCGGGGAAGGACCACGCTCTCACAGAATACCAACGTAAAATAGCAGCTTAACGCTGCTGTGTTTCGTATGGTGAGTGTCCCTTTTTACTGGAAACCGTAGACCTATTTTACTCGAAACGAGGCATTCCATCTTAGTCCTCACGGGTGACAACGCATCTGCATTTTGGTTCCTAATCGAGGATAGATGTAGATGTCTGTGGGCCGCAGCAACCACTTACCATCAGGTGGACCGTGTGCTCGTTTGTCGCCCTTATCCTATAAAAAAAAATCGTACGTGATAGACCCTTGCTGCAGCTATATTATGATTGTAGCACGAATGGGTCGACTCGATCGTGGAAGGATCACGCTCTCACAAAATTAGACATGGGCGTTATCAGTTTTTCATGATAACGGTTACACCGATTAACCGATATGAAGTTTTCATATCGATATCAAAAACCGTTTTTAGATATCGATATGAAGCACAATTTGATTATCGTTTCTGCAGTTATAGTTGCCAACGATCGACTAAAGTTCTAATGTTCAAATAAAACCATTATTTAAAAAATCAGCACGCGCTTTTATTTACGCAAAATGATAAACACTTTACTTTAGACTTTACCATGTTACAATAAAGTTTAATTTAAAATAATAGCTTAATGTTTTGGCGTTCGCATTTATGTTGGTAATTAAACAGCTAACGAAAAACGGACTCGATATTCGCTTTGTCTCGTTTTCACGAATGGCAGGGTCATCAGTTAGACAGAGAGGCGGCGAATATCTAGTAGGTTGGTAGTTATCAATAGTTATGATGCTTCGTCGCGGATCGTTTGGATTCATTTCGATTGAGCGTTATTGTAAAAACTGTTGTCGTAGTGCAGCATATCGATACGATATGTTTTAATATGTGTAACTGTTTTTGGTTACGTTTTGATATATCGGACTCATGCCTATACAGAATACCGGCGTAAAATAGCAGCATAATGCTGCTGTGGTATTTCGTATGGTGAGTGTAGAGAACCGGAGACCCCTTTTACTGGAAACGAGGCATTCCATCTTAGTCTTTAGGGGTGACAACGCATCTGCATTTTGAATCTTATTTGAGGAGAAATGTAGATGTCTATTGGTCTCAGCATCCACTTATCATCTACCATAAGGTGGATTGAGGGCTCGTTTGCTTGCATTATATTATTTTGGTACTAGCGACCCACCCCCGGCTTCGCCTGGGTAGAGTCAATTGATGTGGCGTTATTTAGATTTAACATAATCATAAACCATATATGTATTGAAATCAATTTATAGTTTTTTTTAAATGTCCTAGTTTTTCGAAAAATATAGCCTCTCATCTGTTAGTAAAGCTCAAACAGACACACAGACAGACAAAGAGACGTTTAAAAAACAGACGAAAATTATTTTTTAATAGCAAACAAATGACTCCCTATGTGCCAATTATTTCAATATTACAGACAGACACTTCAAAATTTATTTTTGAGTATTGATTACTTTTAAAATGCATAGTGTTTATTAAAGAACAATTAAAAACACAAGATGACTAGTGGAGATGAAATATTTTATTCAGAAGTGATTTTGTTAAGTGGATAATGGGTGGGTTGGTCATTTCGGGCGGGGCAGGCACGCCTCGCCAACATGGAATTCATTTTTCCTTTTTTTTGTTTTTTTTGTGTAACCTCTTATCCATAAACAAAAAGGGTACATATTATTATGTTATCTTAATGCCTAATTGTTAACAATTTTATCACATTTATTTAGTATCTATAAAAAAACAAAAGTAACATTTCTATATCTATTAAAAGATTATAGTAAAACCCAATCTGTTGGCTAGGTACTGTTCTAAATAAATGTTCACATATACTTACATAAATGTATATATGTACATGTGCATTTCGACTGAAACCTAAAGTCAGTCAGTAGTCAGATTTTTTGTTCAGTTTCAGAAAGCGTTTCAAAACTCCACTAAATTTCGGCCCTTAACTGTACTATTATTCTACCACATCATTATTATTGTAATAATAACAAAGGCCTGTCCAATAGATTGCCTCAATTATTCCCCAAATTTGCCATAGTTCCCACGCTGGGCAATTGCAATTTTTTATTATTTTTAGTTATTATCAGGAAAATACTGCTGCCCATCGTCTGTTTCAGTTTCCCTCTATCGCCACTTACGACACTCACGGGATGACAAGGGGTAGTGGATTCTTACACCACCATTACACTGTATTATGCCAGCACACAATTATTATAATATGTATTTTATGATCAATACGTATGCAGTAAAACGTAGTGATTAATAATTTTTTCAATTTTGGCAATGATTGATGAAATCTTTTCGTATTTATCATATTAATAATAAATGTAAATTGCTTTTTACTGATGGTTTATGTTTGACTGCCTCGTTGGTCTGGTCCTAAATGCGACTAATGATCTTGAGATTGTCAATTGGTCAAAATCAGTTATTGGCTTTTTCTGACAAGAAATTTTCAGTAGCAGCACGGAGTCAGGAAGTTGGCGGTGTTTCACCCCCGTGCCTCGGAAAACATGTAAAGCCGTTGGTCCTGCACTTGATCTCTCTCCGGTCGTGTCGGTTTACTGTTCCATCGGACTGTGAGAGTGAAGGAATAGAGAGTGCACCTGTGTTTGGGCATACACTTGGGCACTATAATCTATCCTGCACAAATGGCTAGTCTCCGTGGAGACTGGCCGCCGTGAACGAAATTGGGTCTGGAGGACATTTTACACGTAGGTGCTTTATTACCATGTTTGTGATGCGTAGCCGACCATCACGCTGCACACACACTTCATTCTCTCTGCAGAAATGGATTCGCGTACCACCTAAAATCTAGAGTCCTTATAACAGCGGACATCATTAAGATTGAGTTCTTTTTTAAGTTTATCTTGACAATTTATTAATAACTTTACACATAATAGACTTCTCAATTTCAGACAACAAATCTTTGAAACAGTACGCTATTCAATGTTTTTAACTCTTTATCTAAACCTCCCTGCGTTTGTAAACTTCCATTTATAAGTGGTAGAGCCACGCTGCAGTTATGTTATGGCTGTAGCTATCTAGAACTTTAATTTCTGTCTAGACCGGTGAAAGGCCTTATTCCTCCAGTATAAAACCGAAGTGACAAATGAACTTACAATCCGCCTGATGGTAAGTGACTACTGGCGCCCATGGATTCCTGCAGCCAACTATATAACAAAAATAGACACCTACAGATGCGTTGTCACCTCTGAGAACTATGATAAAATGTCTCACATCCTGTAACTATCCTGACTCGCTATAGGAGGATAGAGAGTTAGGATAAAGGAAAAGAAGGAAACACAGCAGTGCAAGAACTGCTATTTGGCTCAAGGCTCAAAATTAAGTATGTTTGCAAATTTCATTTCAATAATTTGCACTGATAATGCATTTATTCACATATATTAGGTCGGGAAAAAGTTTCTTCGTATTTTATATACAAATTCAAGACATTTTTTTTTCATAGTTTAATTACATTTAATTATAATAATACATAAGTGCCATTTTGTTCGATAACTTGTTGCCATCTTGTAGCTAGTAACATAATCCCGTTGCTGTAGAAATCTTGGGATTTTTGATTAAAAAAATGCGACAAGTAGTTTTGACAGTCCTCTCTTGATGTTAACCTAACACTACCCAAAAATTCTGAAGAGACCGAAACAGGTGAAAATCTGAGGGTACAAGGTCAGGACTATATGGTGGATGCATTAACACTTCCCAACCAAGCTCTCAATTTTTGCTGAGTGGCCAAAGATGTGTGTGGTCTGGCGTTATCATGATGAAAGAGCACTCCTTTTCTGTTGATCAATTCCGGCCGTTTTTCTCAATTTCTTGCTTGAGTCTCATTAGTTGTTGGCAGTAGAGATCCGAATCGATGGTTTTGCCCGGCGGTAAAAGCTCATAATAAACGATGCCCTTCCAATCCCACCATACACACAGCATCATCTTATTGTGAGCTTGACTACCCTTTGACCATGATCTTTTTCGCACAATCTTGTCGTATATGATCCACTTTTCATCACCAGTGATCAATATTTTCAAAAATGGTTCCGTTTCATTACGTTTCAATCTTCTTATTCGTGTGCTTCATTACTAAAGGTCGTGCTTGTCCTGAAATACTTTCACCGATGTGTCGACTAGCTTCCTCCATACCACTCTGTCCTCGGCTTGTCTCAGGGCAGTCGGAATATTAAGTCCCGTTATATTTTGAATCTGGTCGGACCAGCGGGTAGATAATCGCCCATGTGATCTTTTTCTTCGATCTTCCTACTACAACCAACTTATCCAGATTGTCTGGTTGTCTCCGGGCAATATGACCAAAATAACTTAGGACTCGTTGGTAGCATATAGTGGATAGTCTGGTAGTAATCTTTAGTTGGTCGAGAATAGACTTGTTGGTTCTTTTGCTGTCCACGGTATACGCAACATTCTTCTATAACACCACATTTCGAAAGTCTCGATCTTCTTTCGGTCAGCTGCTCGGATTGACCATGATTCGGCACCGTACAGAAATATTGAGAATACCAAAGCTCGCACGAGTCTGGTCTTGGTGGTATTCGACACTTTCCTGTTTTGCCAGATTCTGGTTAACTTACTCATAGCTGCTTTGGCCATCTGCATACGTCTCCGAATTTCTTTGTCACAGCCTCCCTGATTGCTTATAAGTGATCCCAGGTACACAAATTCATTTACGAACTCCAGGTCTGCGAGTTCTCCGGTTCGTGCAAAAGTTCCAGCTCGATCTACTACCATGACTTTAGTCTTCGTCCTATTAATGGAAAGACCTACCATCTCACTTGCGCGCTCGACTCTTCTAAGCAGTTCAGCCATTTCTTGTTCTGAGGAAGCCAATAGCGTAGTGTCATCGGCGTATCGGAGGTTACTGATTTTGTTGCCTCCAACGGAAATGCCTCCATCCCACTCTTCTAGCGCTGTCCTCATGATATACTCGCCGTAGATGTTAAAAAGAAGAGGGGATATGATGCATCCCTGTCGTACTCCTTTTTGTGGTTTGAAAGGAGCTGATAACACGTCATTCACTCTTACCATTGACTTCCCATTCTCATATAGGGTTGCGATCAGTGCTATTAAATGGCAAGGAACACCCATTTGAAAGTGTTTTTACTTTTATTTTTCTTTTTCTTAATGTCCTATATATATTGATATTAAAACCAGCCAGATACAAACAGTAAAACCAAAGAGATTTTTCTTCAATTTTAAACAAACAAAATACGAAGAAACTTTGTCCCCGACCTATTATTAAAACCCAGTACTTGACAAGGACATCTACGGTCATGAAAATAATTTTAAGACCCTTGACGCTGCTCCTCATCGTACCCATACATCTAGCGTAAACGGGGTAGTATACCGCATTCTGTCGCTAGTTGAAATATCTTTTTAGCATTTTCCGTAGTCCTCTCTTGTGACACACATGCCTACATTTTACTGAAGATCAAAGTTTGCTATAACATTTTCAAGACTTTTAGTGTGATGTTTAATTAGTTGCAATATTAAAAAAATGATTTGATACTAGGTATAAAAATATATTTTTTATACATACAAATTACATCTTCTCAGATATTTAAGACATCGATCAAGAACAATGGATATTAAATATTTATATATACAAGGCATTAACAGTTGGATGCTAGACCATTGAACTCACACAGCTAAATTAAAAATTACGTGTTATATAGGCGTGAATTAATTTGACCGGCATTGTCCGAACATCGACGACTATTGTGGACTACTTAAGAGTGATGATATCACTTCGGTCGCCTTCTTGATATATACTTTAATAATAAGTATCTTCCTCGTACGCATTATTTACGCTTATTTGGATCACATTGTAAATTATATTGTAGTCACAAAAAATCCTTTTTTCGGTGAGAAGACTTGTTTAAGTAACCAGTTCAAATTGTACCGACATAACAGTGTAACTTTAGTATAGTATGAATTATTTAATATAGAAATTATTAGTTGTATAGTAGTAGGTATAGAAGATTTAGTATAGAATCTTTGGACCCTAAACTGTATGATATACATGAAGTGGTTCGACATTTTTTTTAGCTCTAAGTGGGTTATATACATGGTAAAGACACTGCAGCTATATTATGGTTGTAGCATGAATAGGTCGATTCGACAGGGAAGGACAACGCTCCCACAGAATACCGGCGTAAAATAGCAGCTTAATGCTGCTGTGTTTCGTATGGTGAGTGTACACAACCGGAGAATCTATTTACTGGAAATGGAAGCATTCCATCTTAGTTCTCAGGGCGTGGATATCTATGGGCCACAGCATCCACTTACCATCAGGTGGAATGTGCTCGTTTGTTACCCTTATTCTGTAAAAAAGGCTTCGCGTTCGCGGTCGCGTTCCATATGGAGATCTCATCACACACTGTACAATGTTTATATTATGTATAATTGTTTGGTCGCGGCGCTGCAACCCGCGGGTTGGGATCCCGTACGGAACAAGTGTTTGTATAGTCTACAAATAATTGTTCTGTGAAATTTGTGCATTAAAACCACCTCCACGATAAAGGAGAAAATTCTACTGCGGGAATAACGCGTTTTAATTAATAAAAGAAAAATTAAAAGATAATACATATTGGTACTCGTTGGTGTCTCTGTCAGTGATCGTGTAACTTCTGAAGGTTTTGACCGATTGAGGTCATATTCACACAATGTATAGGTTTGTTGAGACGATGATTCAAGGGTTCATACCTATACGAGAATCCTAAGGATTCTTAATAAGGAAGGAGGAGGATAAGGAAGGAGGATAGTGGTTCTGTAGTCAAGTTATTAACAATTTAACCTAATTATTATATAAAATAAATACTGTGTAGTGGCGGTGTAAGAATATCCACTACCCCATATCATTCCGTGGGTGTCGTAAAAGGCGTCTTCCTAATAACGACTAAAAAAAAAACTGCGGTTGGCAACCCCCTTGACAAGCGTGGCAACTGTGGCAAATGTCCCCCCTATGAGGCAATCAATGGGGAGGCCTATGTATGTTCAGCAGTGGACTTTAATAGGCTGTAACGGTAACGGTACTCACAATAAATTAACTATCTTGGTTAGTTAAGAAAATCACAATCTGGACCCGATAAATGATCAATATAAAATTTGTAAATATATATATATATATATATATATATATATAAAAGCAAAATTATATTTAGGTTTTAAAATAAGAGTTTAAACTTTTTAAATATTTTAATAATAGATAGGTTCATAAACATTACAAACCAACATTTATCAAAGTTCTCCATGTGCCTTTAATATCGATGTTTACATGTTTACTCAGATGTACTGGTATTTATTCTTTTTTTTAAACTACGTAGTTGAAATTGAATGCACGATATATTAGCAAATATTGATAGGTACTGCTGATGATATAGTAACAATCTATGGTTATAACTTGAAATACAGTCACATTTTTTGATATTCATATTCAATATGAAAGTAGCAAATGTTACATAGTTTTTTTGTTTTGTTTTCTTTAGTGCTGCTGCTCGACATGCTAGTTTCTAGTATTACACGTAGAAAAGAAAGGTACTGACCTTAGTCTTAGCATTCAGGAGAACTTAAAATCTATATTTAACTATGTAGAGATTTCTTTGGAGAAAAATCTAAAATATACACCCTGGGAAGAGGAAGTAGAGCTTTAAGGTGTGAGGCATTTAGTTCTGTTATTGCTATGTTATGTGCCGTGTTGTGGCGGCGTAATAAAGTCCACTATCCCATGTCGTTCAGTAGGTGTCGTAAGAAGTAATAGAGGGCAATGAAACAGGAGATGGGGGCAGCATTTTTCTGATAACAACTAAAAATCCTATACTATTATATAAGCAACATTTATATGCGAGCGACCCACCACGGCTTGGCCTGGTAAGGATCTATTAATGTGGTGTTATTTAGATTTAAGATAATCAAGGACCGTTTATTTTATCACTTTTATGTTTACCTAAACTTATTGAAAACTTTTTAAACTATATTTTTTTTAATTCATAGTTAAAATAAAAGATAATAACAAAATATATGTTTAATATAAATATTTATATTATGTAACTAGTTTCTCGGAAACGGCATGAAACATTGTACTTATATTGCGTAATGTTTACTTTACAAGTTTTTCTATATAGATGTAATTTATGAGAAAATTAGGTGTTTTTAAAGCTGGACAAAGCTCGGTCGCCTACCAAACGTGGCAACTATGCCAAATATAAATTTTATGTGGTAACCTATGGGGTCCATGTTCAGCAGTGGACTTTAAGCTGTAATGATGATGATGAAAATGAATGCTATTTATAAAAAAAAAATTGAAAAATCACGTCGATTCGAATATAGGTCGTGATATCATATACAATTTCGGATTTGAATATCAGTTAACTTGCTTTAAGTGAAGTTAGATATCTTTTATCGTGTTATCATTTTGTGTTAAGACTGTACATAAATAAATTTTCAATTTTCAATTAATGTAATGACAATGATTTTGACAAGCTTATCAACTTTGGTTTATAAACAACGTACAATGTGAGTTCCTTTATATAAAAAACATTGTTGATGGCATTCGTTATGGGTCCCTAAAGGCATGAAATTTGTGGATTCCAAAATACTTCATTATCCATGACAATCGGCAATCAATCATCCAAAAGCTCGCAAAACAATAATCACATTATCATTCTCCCATAATAACAAATGTAGTCTCGAAATGCTTAAAGAACCCGCTTTGTAAAGTTTTATTTTTTGTGTTCAAAATAAATAATTTTTCAAGAAATATCGTATCGAAGCCGAGCCTCGTTCGGAATCGAACAATGTTAACTTATGAGCGAACGTATTATTTATTGAAAGCAAGAAAAAAATGAATACGAAGTGGTTTGACATATTGTTAAGGGTCCTTATAAAATTATTTGCTATCACGCCATCCGAGACTTCCAAGATTCTTGTTACGAAGAAGCCATTCAAAACGAAACAAGGCTGGTTGGTTTAACGTTTACAAAGCGTCCTGTACGAGTAATAAAACAATAAAAGTTATCGAAACATTTAGGCGGGTTAATTTTATGGACATAGAGAATGTTGTCTAAGGTCACGTACCTCGGCAATTATAACGTTCTCCTTAAAATTTCCATATAGAACCATTTGAGTGCTATTAATAATGCTTAGAATGAATATTTCGAATTCCCAAATGTCATCCAACTTATTAACCGCCATCATTTTTTGTCCAAGTTTTATTTGTTTTTGGATTGAGCGCTTTGGTTTTGGCGCGGTCATTTCGATCTTTCGTTTTTTGTCTCGCATCATGTCATCTCGGAAGATGAAATATTGTTTACAGATAATTAGTTATTTTATAATAAAGACTTTTCTTTATAAATTGCTTAATTAATTATTGTCTAAATTAGTATAGGAAAAGGGTGTATGTGGGTGTAGGTACAAACTTTATGTTCAAATAGCATGATAATCCGATATATTTTTTATTAGTCGCTTATTTAGCGGTCGTTAATTATCAAGCGGAATCTATTCGAAAATGCAGATCCCAATTCCTGGGGTTCAATATTAGCGGCAGTTCAGGTTAGCAGCACTGATCCTTATTAAAGGTATGTAAGCTTGGAAAAGCTATATCTAGCAGTAAATTTATTTAGTTGAGTAAAGAAGAACAGAAAATGTAAGAGGAAGAGTTTACTTTTAATTCCTAATTTATATGTCTTTACTATTGTTATTAATTTTATATTGAAATGGAAATGAAATTCATGTGCGTATTCTATGAGAATCGTCAAGGTTCTTGAAAACGGTTTAATAAAAATATAAATAAGTTTAAATGGTTTTGACACTGCTTTTTAAAAGTTATTATATGTTATTTATATAATAATGTGATTAATTTTCAAGAAGGAAAACCATTTAAATAATGCCTAATTCATCGATAAACAGTCCACAAAAAGATTCTACTAAACGAATAAATTAAGATTCCAAAGAGAGTGATCGATAGATCCTTAGATCAGATCTATAGATCATATCGAATTCGAAAATAGAATGCATGAGTAAGACAAAATATAATTAATGATCAGCCTTCGAAATTTGAATCGGTTTGGTGCAGACATGTTGGCGTCGTCACAATAAACAAAAGGCAAAAACTTTTGTTTCATATTTTGTGTTTTTATTTATGCATGTAAAACATTAGTAGATGCTCACGATTAATCATTCTTGGGTGCATTGTTGCATCTGTTGAGACGTTTTGTAGAACTCGAGGGCTATTGTTCAAGTTGGACCTCTGTGCTTTCAGATAATTAATCTTATAATACACCACCTGTGAACTGGAATAGATAACGGCTCAAAAATTTTCTTAAAAATATTTTTTTTTTAAATCTTTACTCTAAAATAAGGGGCCCTAGCGTTCCCTTAACCATTCAGAGATGTCTGTAGTAGTTCTCCGAAGTATCGCGTGTTTATTAATTTACAAGTGACATATGAAATAAAGCACTTCATATATTTCATTTAAAAACGATTACCTGCAAACAATCATCTGTTGCCTGTCTTGAGTACGAGCCAATCCGTCAAAGTCCTCCCAGTGTAGGCGCCGTACTTGTCGCTGTTGTTCGTGGGAAAATGGAATGTATCTACCCTTTTAGTAAGCTTGCATGTTTATAACTTATTGTACAATATAACAATAATATATCGATGTCATTTGGCAATTGATATTAAAACAAATAAATGTAATACATATAATACATTTTATATTATTGATGATGTTTAAAATGTTAATATTTATTAAGTACTATTGATTCATAGTAAAATACCTAGGAAGTCATAGTTTTAAATTATTACATAGTAGCTAACAACAACGAGTATCGTGTGTAATAGTCGTTTAAATGTCATAATATCATTTACTCTTTGACGTTATATAGAAGCATCGTAAAGGATAACTGAGATCTTTTAAAGAGTTATGATTGTTTTTCTAAGAACACCTTAAACTTTTCTATTCCGAACCACTAAACTGTAACATGGGTTAACTTATAACCTTAAAAAAAGAAACAAACGAATATGCGACCAGTTTTTTCACCTGACAACATCCAAGGATAGTTTTTATGAACGCCGTTATGAAAATTAAATTATAGGTTATAATTTTAATATGATAGGTGTATAATAAATTCTTGTTTTGAGATTCTATCTGTGTGCGGCATTAATTCTTTTCTGATATTTTCAAATGTAAATGGTACAAAATTTTTTCGTTTACTTGGTATCGGGGTAAGTATTTCAAAATACATATTGTTTCGATATAGGACATAAAGATCAAATTGACAGTAATTACGTTTTTATTGTCTACCTAAAAGAAAACTGTATAGTATTTGTACAAATTATTGTTCCTCTTGTAAATGTGTATTTCCTCCACGATACAGGAGGAAGTCCTAGTGTCCTAGTGACCGTAGTGAATCCTAGTGTGCATAAAAAACTGCTGGTTTCAATGACTAGCATTTTATTAAGGGATTGTAAAACTTTTCCTTCAAAATATTTATATTATTCTATTTCAACTAATCAGCGTAATTAATACACAATAGTAGCACTATGACACTTGCCATTTATAGTGTAGATGTTAATAGCAAAAACTTACTATTGATACTGCGATCTTTTTGGTTATAGATCATAACCAAAAAGATCGCATCTACAAAGAAATCTGCGACGATCAGACTGCAGGCGCCCCGCCAATAGAAACTATTAACGACATGTTAGTTTTTACCATCAAGAAAAAACTGCGGCTGCGACAAAAGGCGATCTTTGTCCAAGATCAAGATAAACGGACCATAAATAACACTTATTTTTTTGTTTCTGTTATCATAATTATAGGTGGCTATATTTATACAACGAATTATTTAAATTTAATAGCTATAATTTTGTTTTGGGGACCCAAGAAATATTTTATTAATGTCCATAAGATTTTCTGGTTAAATCAGATTTCATGGACTGATAGATTTCAGTTACATGAACTATATGAATGTACTTACTCTAAGTATGTTTAAACCCTTTTTTTCCCGTGTTGCGTGTTCTTAGTATAAGCACAGAATAATGGTGTAAGTTAAACATGGTTATAGCTTGGTTTTTGCATCAATTAAAATGTATGCGGCGTCTTTCTTTCTTTGTTAGTCCGAGTCTAAACATGTAATTACAATTTTATAGTCAGCTTTAAGTACCTACATAAAATTGTCACAATTATTATGTACATAAAGCTGACTATAAAATTGTACATTCTTGTACTGCGATTCACAGGGACCTTCAAGAAAAGAACCTACTCCTTTTTAAAAGCCGACAAGCGTTCTGCAATTCTGCAATTCCTCTAGTGTTGCAGTTGTTCATGGGCGGCGTTATTAACTTACCTTTAGATGACCCGTTTTGTCCCCTTTACTTTAAAAAACCATCCGCCTGCAAAACGTGTTCGTTATGACAAGTGAGTAGTCTCCCCAGCAATGGACTGTTACGGGCTTAAGAAGGTGAAGAAAAATCAGGAGTGTCAGAAATGCGGGCATTGTAAAACGAACAACCAGACTCAAAACTTTATCCGTATCGTACTATATCGTACCGTACCGTACCATATCGTAAATTATATTATAATTTGTGAGCAACGAGCATAAGTTTATTCGCATTGATTTTATAATTCCAACTCAAAGGCATTCATGAATACAATAATATCAATGATATTAAAACATTTTATTGTATCAGTAATATAATATATCAAAATTTATAACATAATATAACATATCAAAAATAAAATTCCGTTAGTTCAGACATTAATTACTATCTATAACAGGTAAAAGTTCTACAGTATTGCTTTTTAGGGACGACACTAGTTTTTAAGTTGTACTCGTGTAATATCATAGCCGTTCTAAGTCACAGTCCTTTTCAAGAGAGCACCAACAACCATTTATCCATTAGAAAAGTTGCAGATACTCGTCTCACACATACAGAAAAAAAGAGTAACTTTCGCATTTTTTATTTATAGAAGAGGGGGCAAACGAGCATGCGCTCATTGTGTCGACCGTCGCCGATGAAAAACTGCAATATCAGGAGAATTGCAAGTGCGTTGCCGTCTTCTTGTCTTTTTCGCTCTCTCTTCTCTGTCTGCTTCTGTCTCTATTTATAAAGTTAAATAATCTAATGAGGTAGGATGGAATACCCAGGTGCGAGTAGGTAATTAGATCACTACTACCACTTTTAAACATTACGCTGTTTTGAGATTTTGTTAAGAACTGCCACGTTGGTCCAGTAGTCGTAAGCGTGACTGCTAATCATGTGGTCCCGGGTTGGTACCTGATCTCTCTCGTGTCGGTTTACCGTCACATCGGACTATGAGAGTGAGGGAAAAGAGAGTGCATCTGAGCTTGCGCAAATGGCTTCTGTTGATTTAGTTATTATTATTATTTTAATGCGTATTTTTATTAATTTAATCCAGTGACGACCTGGTAAGACATGCAGGAAGTCGATGGATGCAGGTGGCTCGGGACCGTGCTTAGTGGCATTCCTTGGGGGGGCCTATGTTCAGCAGTGGACTTGTGAAGGGCTGTAACGATGATGATGATTATTTAAAAAATTAGAGATTATTATTATTTTAGAAAATCTGTGAATCTATACTACTTAATTTTTTGAAATTAAATTTTTCATAGAAACAAGGCAAACTATTTACATTTTTTAAAACATCGTTTATTTAAAAAAATACGTTTTGCTCAAGTCTTACTTACTTTTTCTTTTGAATTACTATATAACAGTTACTCTTCGTTTTGGCAGGTTTACGGTAGTACTTACCGCGGCGTTACTTTATTAAATCTACCAAGTAATTCATTACGGGCCTCATGTAAATTAAGTTTCAACACTGTTTGGGCCTTCTTAAATTTCATTCAAAAACTTGAGAATTTATCGTTCAAGTTCCTCAGCATTTATGATGTTCATATTAAAAAGTTATTTAATATTAACTCAATTTATTTGATGAAATATTAAAAAGTCCCATATGCAGTTTTCCTCACTGATGTTTTACTTCGCCCGCATGCGATTAGTAGTTTAGCACATATAAAATAGAAATTAAAATTATTTGTATTAGCTTGGATTGATTTCGTGTTGTTTGTCTATTATGAGAATTGCCCCAGTTCCTGAGCTTCCACTGGTCTTTTGTGCCTGTCATCGCTTATTAAGTGATCATTTTAGGGGGACGAGCGATAAGACTATCCATCATTTAGTAAGTAATAATCAAATTAATGGATTTTTTATGAGTAGAGACATTACCGTGTGCCGTCCAGTGGTCAGCGTAAGATAATCCAAGACAATGCAATCCTATCACAAGTCATGCCATGGTCATTCATGTAAGTCGCGACAACAAGTCAATAATGATAAAAAAGTCTGCCAAGTGCAGTAACTATGTCAATTACCCCTCTATGAGGTAATATATCGGGGAGGCCTAAGTTCAGCAGAGGACTTTTGATAGGCTGTATGATGAATAAATGGATAGATATCACCGACGAGGAATCAAGATCTGGGTGTGTTATCACCCCTGAAGATGGATTACTTCACTGTCTATTCAGCACTTACCTGTAAAGTCATAGTTTGATGTCATTTGCATTTTATACTAGTAATCTGTAAGAATGTGCCTTTCCCGGGCTGAGCAATCTATTAACATAAAATATCAACATTACTAGTATATGCTGATGTTGTAATGTTATTATCAATAATTATATTATGCTATGCTGACTCTTTAGCATAGCATAATATAATTTTTGATATTACGGTAGGAGATATAGTGGTAGAGCCATGCTGCTGTGTTTCGTATGGTGAGTGTAGAGAACCGGAGACCCTTTTTACTACACACACACACACACACACACACACACACACACACACACACACACACACACACACACATATATATATATATATATATATATATGTATGTATATAATGATGTTTAATGATGGTTCTAACGATTTGGACGAATTGATAATTTACCTAGATATGTGTTATCCCTGAGAAAATTACATTTTTTTTTTCTATATTCAAGCAAAGTTGGGTCACCCAGAAACTCTCATATACTCGTAACATGATGAGTTTAATAAAATATTTACCCTCATTTGTCCCATAACATAAGTGGCAAGCTGTGCAAACTAAATCAAGTTTTATTTGTTCCAGTTGGCACAAACTTGTTTAACGAAGAAATTGTACGGATAGCCAGCCTATCTCTTTAAATAGTTTTATGTCTTAGGAACAACTGTTACGAATAAATTTTAATTATTTAAATCTTCCAAAATGGCGTAGTATATTTTTGATAAAACAATAATACAAATTCGTCAAGCTAACATTCTTCGATTAATATGACTACATTGTAAGGCTTTGTAGAGTAAGACGTTTTCCTTGCTCAGGGAGAAGCAGGGCGGATAGGGCGGTTGCGTGGTTGCTTAGCGACGCACCGCGGGTGGGCGTGGCAATCGATACCACCCTTAGCTCACCCGGTCACCTTCGCCTAGGGTTGCACAACAATTACATCTAAATTGATTTAATGTGATGACAAAAAATAAACATGCGTGTTTACCAAAGTAAATTTAATTGAAACCAAACTATATTGACTCTTACGTTAGGCTAAAGTTATATTTAGGGTTAGCAATTTAAGAAGTGATAATGCAATCGTACTGAGCCACAAGGTTTCACCATTTGTAACTCATGGAGATCAACTTCAAATAAATTCTCAATAGCCGAGTATGATTGCGTGTTGTTACGACGTAGGTAGGGCTTTAGTAAACCTATACTTCATACTATACCGTGAGTTGCAGAAATACTTGGAAGGCGATTTAAGGAACGACAGAAAAATGTAGATTAACAAAGTGTTTACTGTTGACAGAAAAATGCTGTAGGAATATATGACATATTTAACATTTCAAAAATATTAAAACTTAAATCTCCAAAGTGATGACCTAGAGTGGTGTATATTGAGAGAAAGTACTCTATTAAAATTGCCAGTTCCTCTTCCAAGAGCGGCAATAATGACAAACCCCTTAAACATGGAACTCAATAAAGAATCAAATTGCACATGCGTTGTCTCCCCCGAGGACTAAGATAGAATGCCTCATTTCCAATTATAACGGTCTCCGGTTCTCTACACACACCATACGAAACACAGCAGCATTAAGCTGCTATTTTACGCTAGTATTCTGTAAGAGCGTGGTCCTTTCCTGGTTAAGCTGACCTTTTAGTGATACAATTAGAATATAGCTATGGCATGCACCACGTATACATTCTGATTATGAACTGACACTTATGTTTTTATAGTATATATTTTGATTATTTGAATCTTAGATCTCACATCTAATGTTTGAAAGGAAAACTAACCAATTGTATAGATTGTACATACGCACTGTGTTGTGTAGAATGCGTACCTTCAAATATCTTCAAATCAGTTAAATGTTTAATGTTATTTATATATTATATCCACACAGTTGTAGCGATATGTTATAAGATTTTTATATAAATTAAGAACCTGTAATTGGCAGTAGAAAATGTAAATAAGCTAAAGCTAAGTTTTATAATGTTACATAATGCTATTGGTTCTGCAGGCATTAAAAAATAGTTATTGTCTAAAATTATGTTGTTAGAAATTGGTAATATTCTAAGTAGCAACCCTGAGCGTAACACATTTTTGACATCCCTTTTCCTTTCAGCCTCACATTATTTTCAAATATATAGAGAATATGTATTAATCAATATAAACCAATCCACGGAAAATATCAATTTTTTCACCCTGTTCCTCTCTTAATTCAAAGCTGGTTAAGCCTTTCAAGAACTCGCCTACTGGACTGCATAGCTTGAAAGATTTTCCCAATACAGTAATGCCCAATACCCAAGTTGAGTAGGCGATGGATAAGTGGAGAAAAAACCCCTTTAAGCTCTTTGGGGTGAAAAACATGCACTGAGTCCACCTGATGGTAAGAGAATGCTGATGCCTGTGGAAATTGAAGTCGGTATCCTCGCGTGCTATGAGTTACCATTGCAGGTAATATATTAGGCACATCAAACTGTCACTGGAATTTCTGTAGTTGTTTTATTGAAGTAACTCTAAAGCTCACGTACTTAACTAATTTGAATGGAAAAAACTTTAAAATGATCCTAAAAAAATCTTCTTTCTAGTTCTTGTTTTTGAATTATGTACAGTAAGACAAAACTCCAGTTGTTTATGGTGTATGGGCCTCTTTTCTGTTTAGAAGATTTTCTAGGTGGGTACTTCACCTACCTATTAACCCTTACCTATTATGGTGCCAAGCAGCACTGCACCTAAAGCTTTTAATTAGGTAAAATATGTAATGTCAAGTATTTTAATTAGCAATTATTATACCTAAAGATTTTTTATAAAATTGTAGTGACAGGTGTCACTACAATGCAACAAAAAACAGCCCATGAGGGCTTATAGCCATTTACCGTCAGTTAAATCATTCGCCACTTCTGTTATACTGATGAGTAAATAATTTTTCGTACTAAAGCACAATGAATTTGATCACTCTGAGAAGAATTTATGTCGTTTGGTGGCGGTGTGAGATAATCACAAAAATTATATTAGATTGAAAAACATGAGTGCGTCCGTAGGTTAGGTGTGGTCTATGTGCGATATTTACTTAGTACGAGTAGTGGCATAATATGTCTTGAAACTATTAGTTGCCCCAGAGAACAAATAAGAAATCCAATTAAAAACTCCATGCGCTAAGAAGGAGAAGAAATTTTTATGTAGTCGGATGTCCAACACTCTACAAAATATTTTGTTTGCGCAAACCGAACACAAGGCAGTGTGCACGTTCTGTAAAAATCGTAATTAAAACGATTAACGTTTGAACCTTGCAAACAGTTCGTCAAGTTTTTAATATCGCTGTCAAAAAGAAATTGCATTTTCCTTCTCATTTTTGTGCGGGGGAGTGTCGAGGACAGGTTCCGTCGATACACTTGTACCTACTATTAGTGCACAAAGGTCGGCTGTCGCGCGCACACACGCGGGGAGGGCGCGAATTATGAGCTGTCGTGAACAGAGTATGCTACATGACTACCTGAGACTAATTTCGATGTTTCCCTCGTCTGCTACGGGACGGGGAAATTAATACAATTTTAATAAAAGGTTTCATTCCCATTGTCATATCTTTATCGTACTGCTTTTATTAATAGGAAACATACTATCAATTCCATCTAAATTGATTAGATTTTATTTCGTTTTAATAATTTTAAAAACTTTAAATATATTTTGAACATATAACTGTGCGAAGTTAATATTAAATATAATCTATCTTCTTCTACTTAGGAGCTGTATTTTTGTCAGTGAACGAATCAGCAATCATATTCTTCTTCATAATCATCAGTCCGTTATAGCCCTCTGCATGACATGGCCTTCTCCCATTGTATGAAGGATTTGGCTTATTCGCCACGCTTGGTTGGCGGATGATAGATATTTCGCACTCTTGTCCTTGCTCCGAAACGATAATAGCGCCATATCTCAGAATCAAATTCATCCAATCATTAGATCTCTCTGGAATTTCTCATCGACACCTTAACAACATCTGTGTGTGGAAAGATTTTTTTCTTCTTTTGGATTATTTACTTAAAATTTATTTATATTTAACTCATTACGTTTTTTTATAGAATAAGGGTGACAAACGAGCACACAGTCCATGTGATGGTAAGTGGATGCTGTGGCCGATAGATATCTACATCTATCCTCAAATAAGAATCAAAATGCAGATACGTCGTCACCCCAGAGAACTAAGATGGAATTCTTCGTTTCCAGTAAAAAGGGTCTCCGGTTCTCTACACTAATTATAAGAAACACAACAGCATTAAGCTGCTATTCTTTTAACATGTGTATATTTATTTAAAACACTTCCTTAGCCATTTTTTGCCTTACTTCCCTTCTTTCTTTCCTTCTAGAACATCTTTAATAAATGTGTCATGCAAGTTTATATATTGGGCGACCCTCGCTAAATAGAGTGACGACCTGATAGTCGATGGATGTTGGTGGCTCAGGACCGTACTTTGTGCCAATCTATCAGGGAGACCTATGTTCACCAGTGCACTTGAGATAGGCTGCGGTGATAGTGATAGTGAAGCGTCTCATTTAGTTGTTGGACGTAGAGATTTCATCGAACCTGAACTAGGCGAGACCATGGCCAAAACAGCTGCAAGGAAGTTAGGCGTCCTTGCAAGGGTGCGGCGGTACTTCACACCGGGACAGCTACTTACTCTATATAAAGCGCAAGTGCGGACGAGCACGAAGTATTACTGCCATATAGGTTCTGACGTTACAATATGCGACCGAGCGATTTTGAACTCAATGGAAAGGTTTATTTGTAATCTCAATCTGGTTAAAGCCAATCACACTAGTTTCGAGCACAGGCGCAAATTAGCCAGCATTTGGGTGTTCTACTGGATATATTACGGAAAGTGTGCGCTGGAATGGCATCTTAATTCGTCCCTCTCAGGATTGTCCTATGGTTGAAGAGAGAGGCTTGAACATTGGCGCGGCCAGTCCCCAATTTTTTGCTGTTAACATAAAACGCAGGAAGGGAATAATTTGGCAACATCCGTCTTATTAATCGATAACAATGTTAGTCTTCAGTACGCCTTACCACTTGTCAATCACTGGCTCATAATGTCATAAAGCAGGCTGTCCTCAGTGGTAATTTTTATGTAAAATATGTAGTCGGCATTTGGTTTATTGTACAAATAAACTGTCACGTAGCATAGATAATAATATAGTATATATCCGGAACGTAATAGTGCAATAATAATCGGAATGTGTTTTAAGGGGAAGTAAATAATAATATAAACAAACTAAAATTAAAAAACCCTTTGTTGTTTGTTTTTAGTTTAAATGGGAATGCCGTCCGCTTAGTCTCGGCTAATTAAAACAAATCACTTTTCTTTCTCCTCTCTGTAGAACTCGACAGATCTTTGTCCCGTTCCCGGCTATCCCAAAATGACGGTCCATCCATCCGAGAAATATATGACCCATAAAACCACAATTACGTTTTATAAACACTACATTTATAACTACTTTATGATTGTATTATTTATTTTATGTAATATATTTTGTTGAGGTGGAGACTTTGATTTTTTTCTAAGCTGTATAATGCTTTCAAATATTTAAAGTTTCTGGTTGGGTACACTCCATTAATTTATTATAACCTTCTGGGTTGTGGTAATATAGAGAGGACTTTTAATACAAAATATACTAGATACATAAATAATTGTTTTTCACTTGGTTTCGATAGATGGAACAAATGCAGCGATAATATTTTAAATATTAATATATTAATAAGTGAAGAGAAAACTTTCTACCCTTTTTTGAGCATATTGCGCTCACGGAGTGTGAGATTTTGCATAGTTAAATTTAATATGGAAAAGGAGTGCAGAAAGAAAAAAATAATGGTAGTGTTACAAATACATTAAATTAAATAAAACTTTCATTGTTTATGTTCATACTGCTAATGTCAAACACATAATAGTCTAAAATCAAACAGGCGCACAGAGTAGAGACCGTCGCCAAAGAATTTTAAAATGTTGCCAACATATAATTACTGATTGAATGAATGAGCTGTCAATTTAGTGTGATTTCAAATGTTCTTTTTTCGATAGCCTGTGGAGTGTATGTCTTACAAACTTAAAAATGTAATGAATTACGGTCAAATTTCGACGGTTAGACGACCACTAGTATCAAATATCAATGATCAAAGGACACATCTTATACCTTTCGGATACAGTGCCATCATGAAACGACCATCGACTTACATGCTTCTGCGATCGTCACTTTGTTTACAAGTCCGCCAAATAATGCACTTGAAGAACTTTCTTCCATATTGTTGGGAAAGAAAATAGAAACTAAATTGAAGTACCTTATGTTTATTTACTATAGTTTTTGAGGTTGGAGAGAAAGAGTTATAGATTCACACGTCGTAAAGTAGGTAAATGTATGAAATGTTTATATTACTAAATGTAATTTCGATTTTTGACTTAATAATTTACGTTTGTATGATGCGAAGAAATTTATCGTGACTTAGGTGACAGTTACGAATTAACGTAACTGCTTTCAATTTTTATAGCAATTAAGTGAATAGGTATATTTTCGGATTTTTGAGAGTTTATTTTACATAAATTTGGTGAAAAATTATGCATATAGAAATAGAATATAAATACTGTATATTTTTTATGTAGGTAGGTATTGTTATGTGAGAAAGGCGAGCTAATTACTAAGTTTGCTAATTTTCTTCTCCATGTTTTTGTATATATAGGATATTTTGCAATAAATAAGGTAATATTTTATAAAATTGCTAATTAAATATAAAAAGTATACTAAACTTCCTAAAAAGTGAGTCCTCTTCCATAGTAAAATTACCCCAGGTCAGGACCGAGGCTCTGGCCGGCGCTCGCTGGACGACGCAACGCACGGTGCGAGAGCGAGGGATGCGCCCGCACTAAATTTAAATATTTTAATCCTTAATTTAAATTTTTGACATTTTTATTTTATGTTAGTATTCGTGTAGTTTAATTTCTGATGTTATTTGTCATATTCGGGATACAGCGAGGCGCGTCACTGGCGCCTTGAAGAGTGTTTTGTCGACCCGCATTGTAACCATTGTAACCTCCCTTCAGTATTGCATATATATATTATAAACAAATTTTAAATAACTTAATATAACCTACTGTTAAGATCTTACTTTTTAAATGAAGTCCTTAATATATTAATTACAGTGTACTTGAGTAATAGTGATTTGTTAAGTTTAAATTACGCAGGTAATCAAAATAATTAGAGCTATCAAATACATAATTTTTATGACACTAAGCAGTGCCGTCGTCATATATTTGGCACGAGCCCAGGGTCCAGTGATAAGGGCCCCGAAATGTTTAAACGTATGGCTTTAAACATTTCGGGTAAGTCAATGGATGCATCCATTGACTTCCTGCATGTCTTACCAGGACGTCACTCCATCTAGTGGGGGGACGCCCTACACTTCGCTTGCCGGTACGAGGCTGCCACTCGAGAACCTTTCTTCCCCATCGGTTGTCGGTTCTTCGAGCTATATGGGCGGCCAATTGCCACTTCAGCATACTAATTCTTTGGGCTATGTCGGTTACTCTGGTTCTAATGCGGATATCCTCGTTTAAGTCTATCACGCAGAGAGACGCCGAGCATAGCCCTCTCCATAGCTCGCTGAGCGACTTTGAGCTTCCTCATACGGCCAGCAGTGAAGGACCACGTCTCAGATCCATAGGTCATCACTGGCAACACGCACTGGTTGTATAATCTAGTTTTAAGGTTTTGAGGTATGTCTGACGAGAAGATGTGTCGTAATCTCCCGAACGCTGCCCAACCGAGTTGAATCCGTCGATTGACCTCTCGGTCAAAGTTGGACTTACCTAGTCGGACTAGTTGTTCCAGGTTAACATATTCGTCAACAACTTCGAGCTTAGTGCTCCCAACAACTACCAGCATAGGTGTGACATGGACGTTAAACATGATTTTGTTTTGTCCATGTTCATCTTAAGACCTATCCGTTGGGAGACTCTATTGAGGTCATTGAGCATAGTGCTTAGGTCCTCCAGCGATTCTGTCATAAGGACTATATCGTCGGCAAATCGAAGGTGAGTGATGTACTCGCCATTGACGTTAATACCGTATCCTTTCCAGTCTAGTAGCTTGAAAATGTCTTCCAACGCAGCGGTGAAGAGTTTCGGGGATATTACGTCACCCTGTCTTACACCTCTCTGCAGTTGGATAGGTTTCGTACTCTGGTTCTGTACTCGGATAGCCATCGTAGCCCTACTATACAAACACTTCAGTACTTCGATGTACCGACAGTCCACTTGGCACCGCTGAAGGGACTGCAGCACCGCCCAAATTTCGACGGAATCAAAGGCTTTCTCATAGTCCACATACGCAAGACAAAGTGCCAGATTGTACTCTTCGGTCTTCTGTACAATTTGCCGAAGGGTATGTATGTGGTCTATGGTGCTAAAGCCTTTTCGGAAACCGGCTTGTTCGGGAGAGGTTAAAAGTCGTCAAGTCTGCGTGCGAGACGATTCGTAATGACTCTCGAAAACAGCACGTAGACGCGGCTCAGAAGGGGAAGTCGGTGTGTAGTTCTTCAAGAGAGCGTTGTCGCCTTTCTTGAAGAACAAGACCACCGTACTTCTGCTCCACGCCTCCGGAGTAGTGCCACCATGGAGGATGGAATTAAAGAGCTTCTGAAGGACTTCAAGTACCGGTTTTCCACCCGCTTTCAGAAGCTCCGCTGTAATTCCATCCTCGCCCGGGAACTTGCTGTTTTTAAGGTGCTGGAGAGCCATTCTAATCTCGCTCAGACTGACGTCCGGGATATCATCGGAATAGTGTCGGATAAGACTTGCTCTTGGATCGTTACTCACACTTGCGTGTGGCTACAACGATGACGTGTACAGCTGCCCATAGAACCTCTTAATCTCATTCAAAATCTCAGGTGTCTCGGAAACGATACTGCCACATTCGGTCTTCAGCTTCGACAGTTGGCTCTTTCTGGCAGACAGATCTCTGGCAAAGACTTTGGAGCCCTGATTCCGCTCGATCGCTTCTTCAATACGAGCAGTATGAAAGTTGCGTAAGTCCCGCCGCATGCATTTGGAGATCTATCCGTTCAGTTGCCTGTATGCTATCAAATCTACTGAAGACTGCAGCTTCATTTCCCGTCTAACAGCCATGAGATTAAGAGTGTGATCGGAGAGTTTTTGTGTTCTTCTGCGGCGGGTCTTGCAAAACTTAGCTCCGACCGCATGGACAGTTTCCACGAGCTTGTCATTCATATCGTCCACTACATTGCAATCTTCTAGGCACTGAAAACGATTTTTTAAACATATTTGTTTGTAGTATATTGTGAATAAAACTAACCTTAATAACTTTTTATTAAAATTTTCCCAAAGGCTCCCAAATTTTAGAGCGCCCTTTAGCCTTTGCATGGTCTAAGGCAGTTTGCACTAAAAAGATCAATCCAACATTTTACCTGATGGTAAGTGGCTACTGCCAGTTCGAAGAAATTAATAAATTTCATTTAATTTCAAACATTTTCAAAAAGGGAGACTACAGATACTAAATATGCTCTATACCTTTTAGTCTGGAGAATAGGTGTGGAGGATGCACTAATGCTTGGCAGAAGAAGTAGGTAAGATGAGTGTATATACCCAAAACTCCTTAAATCCCACATCTGAACAAGGGGCTCTCCCATCGTAGGCAGGATTTGCTTTAATCGTCACGCTTGGCAGGTGGACTGACGATCGCAGTACCAGACGTCTGGTATCTTTGATACTGCTGAAAAGGAGTACTAAGTACAGTTTAATTTGTATATTTATATCCATAGCCCCGTCATGTATCCTGGGCTCTAAATATAAACCAGTATTTGTGTAAATACACATTATTAATCATGACAAAAACACAAGGTCTGAACTCTTGAATGTGTTGCGATTGCCCTCGAGTTTTTAGCGCTGTTTTTAAGATTTATTCCACTGTTAGAGTTCATATTTTCACTTTATATGTGTCACATTACTGAGTATCTAGAACAGGGGTATCTAAACTTTTAACGTATTGGAACACTCACCAAATCCCTTTTATTTTATGGAACCCCACATCAAATTACTACAAAGCAAAGACAGTGCAATTTAAATAAGACCAAAAACTTTTATTAGAAATATTTTAAAAGTGGAACTTTTATCTAAGTATATCTAAGTAAAATATTTTAAAAGTGAAATTAGGAAAAAGAAAACATTCTTATGTAAAGAATGAAATTGTTTTACTGTCATATTAATAGTTGCTTTATAGTTCGGTATTATGTCGGACAGTTGTATGCGCATGTCTGGGTTAGCATCTAATCTCGACCTGAAATTGTTTTTTGTATAAGTGTAAGCTGAAAAACCTGTTTCACATCGATATCATGTGACAAAAGGGGACAACATTAAGATTCCTTTTTGGCTACTTCAGGGTATCCACTCCTAACACCAACCCAAAACTCGTTCAGAGAAACAAACTCAAATGTGCCTTTTAATGTGGAAGAACTCTGAAATCTATTAGTTTCTTGACTGTTTAACAAGAAAAATAATTAATTTCGCAGCACTCTGGTGTCTTTTTCATGGAACCCTTAAGTTCCGCGGAACCCACTTTAGGAATTTCTGATCTAGACGGTTATCCGGAATTAGCGACCCGCCTATGCGGAAATAGATGTCTATTGTGAATCTAAACCGTCGAATCAACTTAATCACACACACAAAATTTTATCTTAGCTGACCTATATTCGGCTGACCTAGATTCGAGACCTTCACCCGTGAGGACTAAGATGGAATGCCTCTTTTTCGGTAAAAAGGGTCTCCCGTTCTCTACACTCACCATACGAAACAAAGCAGCATTAAGCTGCTATTTTACGCTGGTATTCTGTGAGAGCGTGGTCCTTCCCCGGTCGAGCCGACCCATTCGTGCTACAACTATACCACTAATGTAGCTGCAGCATGGCTCTACCATATATAAAAAATTCAAATTTTAAGTCTGTAGGCCTTATGGTTCCAGAGATATCGTGATGAGTTAGTACATAGGTGGAAATCTCTTATATATAGTAGTTTTACATGTGGTAGAGCCATGCTGCAGCTATATTAATAGTATAGTTGTAGCACGAGTGGGTCGGCTCGACCGGGGAAGGACCACGCTCTCACAGAATACCAGCGTAAAATAGCAGCAATGCTGCTGTGTTCGTATGGTGAGTGTAGAGAACCGAGACCCTTTTACTGGAAAAGAGGCATTTTATCTTAGTCCTCACGGCTGACAACGCATCTGCATTTAAATTCGCAAACGAAGATAGATGTAGATGTCTATGGGCCACAGCAACCACTTACCATCAGGTGGACTGTGTGCTCGTTTGTCACCCTTATTCTATAAAAAAAAAAAAAAAATATATAGATAACATAATATTGACAAGTTAGACTGTGGTAGAACTATAGAATGTCAAAAGCATACAAGTTTTAACTAGTTGTTGTGTAATAAAAGAAATGGTCAAAGCAATGGCTCTTGTTACAGGGCTGGATGATTTCTCAGGTTAATTTCTGGAGATATACCTAAAAATAATACTTCCTTATCTTTTTGCAAAACCTTATAATAGGTAGCAATATTACTACCCCCCCGAACGGGTTCCCGCCTTGTCGTGGGGGGGGAGGGAATCTTAGTAGCCATTGCTTGGTCGCTCGCGATGACTTAAGAGGAACCCACATGGCTGAGGAGAAGTGGTCCTTACCTAAGAAGGGGCCGCCATGGGTCAGTCGGCGCTGGTGGGGCCGCGGATGTGTGCGAATGCGTTCCCGTGGCCAATATGCGACGAAGGTGGAACACCATGGGGTTTTACTCGGTTGCGAGTCCGACAAAACCCATCCTTGCCCCCGCGAGGCGGGTATGCGTTGGCATTTCCCCATCATCATCATCATTACAGCCCTTCCAAGTCCACTGCTGAACATAGGCCTCCCCCAAGGTATGCCACAAAGCACGGTCCTGAGCCACCTGCATCCATCAACTTCCTGCATGTCTTACCAGGTCGTCACTCCATCTAGTGGGGGGACGCATTTCCCCATGTAAAACAATAAAGGTAGCAGTATTAACAGTATTAACTAATACATACCGGTATTTTTTCCTCTGTTCAAGTAAACTGTAAACATTTTTATGTGTTTCAAAGCAAATTGTTTGCTGCAAACGATTTGGATACAATATCCAGTATTTGGTTAGGAATAACAACAGAGTCAAAACAGAGACACGCGCACGCACACGCACTACATTGTGACTATTAATTACATAAATTATCCGAATTAAAAGCCGCCATAGAATTTCTGTTTTATTTTTCTTTAATTTCTTTAACTATTTAATAATAATATCAGTATGTATAATATCTTTGAAATGAAAATCAGGAATATCTACACATACATGATCTTTGAGAAGCTACAGCGTGGTAGAGCCATGCTACAGCTACATCATGGTTGTAGCACGAATCTCCGTCTCCGGGTCTCTACAGCCACTATACGGAATGAGCTATTTCGTGCCGGTATTCTGTAAGAGCGTGGTCCTTTCCCGGTCGAACTGACCCATTCTGCTACAACCATAATATAGCTGCAACTGGCTCTACCACGTGCAAATAGATTAGTTTATCAGTAATTATATCATCATCATCATCATTACAGCCCTTCACAAGTCCACTGCTGAACCTGCCTCTCCCAAAGAATGCCACAAAGCACGGTCCTGAGCCACCTGCATCTATCGACTTCCTGCATACCAAGTCGTCACTCCATCTAGTGGGGGCCGCCCCACACTTCGCCTACCGGTACGAGCCTGCCACTCGAGAACCTTGTTTCCCTATCGGTTGTAGGTTCCTCGAGCTATATGGCCGGTGGTCGAAGTAGCAATGGGAAGCTTAAATATATCAATATTTTTAAAAACTTAACGTAACTAATTTGTCACTTCATTTGTATTTTACACAGTGAACGCAAATTATTTAAATATTTTTGCGTATACTATTTCTACAAGTTCTAAATTACAAATACTTCTATTTAATTTTAAATCAAGCACTAACATCACAGAAACTAGACTTTGTTTAAAGTTGGATGCCGACGTTCAAAGGGTACAGTGTATACTCTCTATCAAATGGACCCTTAGACGATTAGTCACACCAATGTTGACCAAGTACTAGGTACGGTATATTAAACTAACCGCACCGTTAACTTTAACATAACGATAATTTGTGGTTGTTAAGACTTTCTTTGTATACAAATAACGATCTATCTAGATGTCAAATTTCAAGTTCACTTTCAGACTTCACTATTCACGTATTAATAACTAGGTTTCCTCTTCAGGTTGGCATTCCAAATAAGTCAAACTTCAACGGGACCTTATTAGACATGCATAATTTACAACTGAGCAGATCTAATGGTTTTTGAGGTGAGAAGCGAATCACCTCGAAATGTTTCGCAGTGTATGTATGCATTGCCGGTGCGTCGCCGTATTCTGTTTATCTGTTGTATGACAGTGTTCTGAGTGGTGGCTGCCGGAGTTTTGTTCCACTGCCACCTGCGGCTGTGTTTAGAACCTTGTGCGAATTAAGTAATATCCATGATATTAAAACTGTGAACTTTATAACTGATTTTCATTGCTTTTACCCGAATAGTTTGAAAAGGATTTAAATTTTTTGTGTTCCAATCCTTTATTATAAAATCTAGGATTAATATAATATGAAACATTAACAATCGTGTCCGGTGAATTGGAATAATAATAATGGTTTTAAGATACTATAAAATATAGCTATGCTAGGAAGTAAGTGTAAGAAGAAATACACAAAAATGTTTAAATGTCACAGTAAGTGGCACATTGCAATGTATTACATAAGTATAATGAAATGAATTTATGCGCACGTCGCACAATTCAAGTTATCAAAACAAATTGTAAAACTTACTTATGTGTGAACCACTAGAAAATTTAATGTAGTTTGAAATGCTGAAGCCTTAATTTTCTAAAATTGGGTTTAAGTGAATATGTTTTGGTTCAGTCAAAAATATAATATTAGGTTTGATCATCAAAATGAAACTTATCAAAATAACATAACAATAGATATTTATGCACTTTCACTAACATACACAGACTAGTGAAAATGAAATACCTAACCAGCGATCCGCTTCGGCTTCGCACGGGTGATTTCTGGATCTCGACAACAGCGCCACCTACGGAGTCCAATATAATTCACAATTTACACACAAAAAATTGGGCCACCCTTTTAGGAGGAGTTCAGTGACAAACACGTGTACAGAAGAATTATAATTATGTATATAAAGATTATTGTTGTAAAAAATATACTAAAAAGAATCGTTTGTATTTAAGATAATTTATTTTTCATTTAATAATTAATTTGACAATTTTGAATGAAATATGGATCTGTAAGCTGAAATTTTTCGTTACTATATTTATTATATTAGGCAATTGTTACATTTTGTATATGTTTTTTAAGTAATATACAATTATATAATAATTGAAAATGTTACATAATTTCAATCCATGTTGACGTGACGAGGTGGCCGAGTGGTTAAGGCGTTGGACTGCTAATCCAATGTGCTCTGCACGCGTGGGTTCGAATCCCATCCTCGTCGGTCCTTTTGTTTATTAATTTCTACCATAATAATAATTTTAAAATATTTTTGCAATTTTATTAATTTCATTTATATTCAAATACGAAAATATATTTTTTTCAGTAAAAATAACTATTATTAAAAGTTTAAAGCATAAATCTATTTTAAAGTAACGTCCTTTTAAAAATGAGCCATCAAATTATTAAAGGATCATTAAATAATCTTCCGCTCTGCTTTTACTTTCTAACTTTATGTGATCATTACTTACGGATTTCGTTTCATTCCGTTTTTGCCATCCAGACGGTTAACAGGGGAACGAGTCAACAAATTTATTAATTATTATTATTATTTGGGTCGTAACAGATGGAGAATACTTACTTTCTACTTTCTAGTATATGATTACAATACATTTTATGTGACCTTTGCTTATATACAACGTTAACTAAATTATATGTAATTTTTATTAATTATTTAATATGTTTCTACATATTATTATTATTTTCAGTTACGGTAACACAGTTGCCCTTTTTTATATTATTGTCTATTTTAATTGCAAATATTACATTTCAATGAAAAAAATAAAACTAACTATAGCGCCATCTATTAGAAAATATGGGATATTAAATCAAAGTTAACATATTTGGTTAAATAATGAAAAATAAGGAAATTTAGGAAAATTTAATTTTTACGAAAATTTGTGGTTGTGTACCATGTGAGCTACCATGGAGCTCAGGGGCTAAGCACTCGCTGTAAATTTCACACTACACGAGCAATCCGGGTTCGATCCCCGCCGGCAACAATGAAATTAATAATTGCAATTTTAAGTGCTATTTACCACGTGCTCGGCGGTGAAAGAAAACATCGTGAGGAAACCTGCATGTCTGAGAAATAACAAAAAAATATTTCGAAGACATGTGAAGTGCGCCAACACGCATTGAGCCAGCGCGGTGGACACTTCCTTGCCCTAAAACCCTCTCAGAAATGAGAGGAGGCCTATGCCCAGGAGTGGGACGTATATTGGCTGGAACTATACTTTACTTTACTATGCACCCTTTCGTCATTTTTGTCTCTATGTATTAATGCGCCTGATCTATCTCCGGTCGTGTCGGATTTGCTTCCTATCGGCTATGAGAATGAGAGAATAGAGTGTGCACTTGTGTTTGCGCCCACACCAGTGCACTTTAATCCTGTCCTGTGCACATGGCTAGTCTTCGTTGAGACTGGCCACCATGACCGAAATTCGGTCTGGAGGACATTTACATTACCTATCTATAACTTTTACTGTACTATTTATCTTTGCGTGTAACATAAAAACTATTGCATTTCATCAATAACTTGGCCACAGCGCTAACTATAGGGACTTAGCAATTTTTCTTTTTTAGCACTAAACCAACATATATTGTAAACATGAGTCATTTTGGTCTATAAATATAGAATTTGTGACCTCAGTCGGTCAAGCCATTCGGTAGTTATATGATCAATAACAGATGCACAAATGAATATATATACATATATATATATATATATATATATGTGTATGTATATATATAAGTATAAAGATAAAGATTGCAGATTATATATAATGATAACCATCATTAAAAAGTTATTCGGAAAATTAATTTAAAAGCTTTTGAAAGCTATTGTCATTATAATTATTCCAGACGTATAAACTGTTTTATTATATAGTGTTAAAATGCACACGTTTTGTAGGGGAACAGTGTCAGGAGCATTTCTACCGAATTTCCTTCCCTCTGTGGGGGCGTCAAAAGCGGAAGCACGCCTCGAATCATCGCGTCACCACTTCCTTTTAGAAATCTATCGCAATAACAAACACACTTTCAAGGATTTTACCAAGTTTATTTAACAACCCACTAGTGTGAAACTATTATAAAACCAATTGACCCAATATTTACAGACCTCTATTGGGCCTTAACGATAAATAATAAAACTTTATTTTTTAGCCGAATTCAATAAAGGGGGAAGTTATGCATTCGGCTCTATTTTATTAAAGGTACGTAACACAAAATCTCTGAGTTTACTAAACTGATTCACCTGTTTTTTTATTTATCCATACTACCTGGTACCCGGCGCATTGCTGCTGCAGTAGAAATAATTGTGGAAATATCGTTTTAAATTTGGAAGGGTTATATTGTAAAATTAGAAATGATAATACATTCGTTGAAATTGAATAATGATATATAACTTTCAAATAAATTTGTCGGTATGATACGCACGCCACCTACTGTTAGTTAATTGTACTATGCCTATAACCTTCGCGGACGTGCCAGCAGCAAGTTAACAAAGTTTTACCGCAATCTGATGTACGGTATGGCAGCGCATAAAATACGAACAAACAAACATTATTTTTTATATATTAGAAGATATTATTGTCCCATATTAATTTAAGGGAGGAATATAAATCCGATGGAAATATTACTATATTAAAATAATGCAATTAATATCTTTAACAGTACAAGACAAATGAGCTTTCAGTTTACCAGATGGTAAGTGCCTTCTGCGGCCCATGTACACCTGTTTACTTGCAGCGAATTCTAAGCGCGTTGACACACTTTTTGAGATATAAGATTGAATTATTCCTTTGGAATACAGTTGACCTGCCAAGACAGATGGACAGGCAGAAAGGGTAATAAAGGTAGCAGTAACGTACGTAGTAAGGTAGGTACTACCTCTTAGATAATATTATACATTTTTTAATTGTAACTTCGATCGTATTACATAAGTGTTACATTGTAAAGGAAGAGATGAAGACGATTTAGTTATAGGCTGATACAGGATGTTAATTGGGAGGGGGTGGAAGGCTCAGGCATCGGTTAGATTTCAGAATAGAATAGAATAATTTTTATTCAATATAGATTACAAGAATGTTTAATAAAGTTCGGAGTAAAAAACCGCTGCCCTGGGAAGAACTACCAAGAAATGGAACAGAGAAGTCTCATATAAACAAACTATGCTACCAGGTCTAAGGCCAACCGCACTCTACAGTTATGGAAAAGGGAATGTGGGAGCATAGCCCTTGGATCTAGTGCCTCTCTATTTGCTCATAACCTAACGGCGCACTGTCTAATATATTATATGCAATTAAGCACTTCCTGTAATATCACCATCGATTACAGGAAGTGCTTAATTATCCGTACCGATACGACTTAGGGACCTTTAAGAAAAGAGCCTACACTTTTTTAAAAGGCCGGGAACGCACCTGCGAATACCCTGGTGTTGCAGTTGTTCATGGGCGGCGGTCGGCATTTACCATTAGGTGCTCGTTTGCCCCCTCTTCTATAAAAAAAATAGAAGTTTGTCTCCAAACTCAAATTCAGTCAGAAATACATTGAGACTTTTTAGTAATTACGCTTCTTTCAATATTTTAACACTACAATTAATGCTACAAACATATACGCCGGTAGCTACAGTAATATTTTTTATAAAAGTTAGGCTGACAATCGAGCACACATTTTATACGTGGTAGAGCCATGCTGCAGCTATATTAGTAATATAGTTGTAACACGAATGGGTTGGCTCGACATGGTAAGTACCACGCTCTCACAGAATACCAGCGTAAAATAGCAGCTTAACACTGCTGTGTTTCGTATGGTGAGTGTAGAGAACCGGAGACCCTTTTTACTGGAAAAGAGGCATTCCATCTTAGTCCTCACGGGTGACAACGCATCCGCATTTTGATTCTTTAATGAGGATAGCTTTAATGAGAATCTATGGGTCACAGCAACCACTTACCATCAGGTGGACTGTGTGCTCGTTTGTCACCCTATCCTATAAAAAAAACACAGTTCACAAATGGTAAGTTGCTGCTATGGATGATAGATACATATAAACTCAAGCACACAACCAACCTGACGTCACGGCTAAGCGTTCGACTTCGGTGCTGCGGGCCATGGGTACAAATCCAGCACAGAACAAGATATTTGTATGAACGACATATTATTGTATTGTTTTAAAATAAACCTTTTTTAAAAATGTGTTTCTGCGGATTCGTTGTCTAAATACTTGTTATATATTGTGTCGATGGTTTGCGTTCATTTTGTTCTACGGCAGACTGCATCCTAACTCCTTTTAATCGTATTTATTTAAAGCGTTCTGTGGGTAAGTAAGTAAAGTAAGTACAGCCTATATACGTCCCACTGCTGGGCACAGGCCTCCTCTCATTTCTGAGAGGGTTTTAGGGCAAGGAAATGTCCGCCGCGCTGCCCCAATGCGTGTTGGCGAACTTCACATGTCTTCGAAATATTTTTTTTTTGATTTCGCAGACATGCAGGTTTCCTCACGATGTTTTCCTTCACCGCCGAGCACGTGGTAAATCAGCACTTAAAATTGCAATTAACAATTTCATTGGTGCCGGCGGGGATCGAACCCGGGTTGGTCACGTACTGTGAAACTTACAGCGAGCGCTAACCATCTGAGCTACCACGGCTCTGTTCTGTGGGTAACATAGGATTTTTAAGAACTAATAAATTGTTTGAAGATATATTGCAATTTAATAACTACAAAATAATAATATTTTATTTTGGTCAATACCTAATTTTAATGATTCTCTATCTCAACGCTTCTTTTCGGACTCGTTACACAAATACTCAATGTTTTGAGAGTTTAAATTAGATCATTTATTAACTACAACAACTACAGAATAAACAATAATCACAGATAAAAATTATATACGATACTTTAAATAGATTATAGAGTTATCTGGGGTGCAGGAAGGTGGCACGAGTATTAAACACTAATTAAAATCATTTTAGCTGCATTGTGGTATAATGCATTGGTCGCTATATTTTTATAACACATAAAATTAATGGCACGATATGAAAGAGAGAAAGGCAAAGAAATCCTAGACTTGCAGCTGAGATTTTTTAACATTATGTGCAAATAATTAGATGAGGCGTTGCAATGGCGGTGCACGCGTTGGCCACGTGGCGAAGTGCTCGCCGCATTGTTATTGAAGTTATTTATGAATATTGTTTCGCGCAGCCGCCGACTAGATCGCCAGCACGCGACCAACCACCCGGATCGATGTCTACATGCACTTATGAACACTTAGTAATCTATATGGTTTTAGGGCTTCTTTCAATGCGGTTTGTTTTGTAAGTTTTACTGGGTAAATATTAAATAGTTTAAAGCACTTTTAAGATAGTCATCAGTAATTATATATTTCAAAAAGCGCATATCAATCCGCCTGTTAAGCGCAAAGATTAAGAGGATTGTAAAGCATATTTATAGTTAGCGATAACGTTTTTCCCCGGGTAAACTTAGTCTAATTTTCATATGTTTTGGAAATGTTGGAGATAATAAAAAACTAGATCCGTACGTTTTTATTTTAAAGAAATATTGCGTACGATATGTTATTGACATCTAAATATCTACATTTTAGAGTTATAAACTTCCTTGAGCGTTTTTATTTTTTTAATTAAAATAAACTGAATTACTAAAACATGCAGTACCTGGATTAAGGTGTACTGAAAAATTGTCTCATTTCGTAAAGGTTTACGGGGATGAAAACGTTATCGCCCGAAACAATGTTTCAATAAGGAAATGTAGGCAATTGCCGCCAAGACTTGCAAATTTCTCTATCGCACGATACGGTTATACGGAGCGAGCGGTATGAAACGGATAGCATTTTTGAAAATACCTACTCGCGCCGCGTTTCTGCACTTCACAATCCTTTTAAAACAAATCCGGGCAGGACAAAAGGGCGAAGCCTATGTCCAGCAGTGGATTTTTACGGGATGATGATGATGATGATGATAATAATAAAATATACATATTTAGTATAAGTGTACAATCTAATGAAGAGTGAGACCTTTGTCACTATTACGGCGCCTTTGCGGTTATTTAATCTGACAGTCAGTTCGCTGTATAACAATTTTTATGAATAATAAGACAAAACAAGATTTAATGCTGGAAAGAAGGTTTACTCTTTAGTGATGGGACTGAAGAATGCATGGATTATTTTTATAAATAATCAACTATTTTGAAGAGTTTAATAGATGCAAATCTTATTTGGGAGTGTTTAATTAAACATCTAAAATATCTGGGTTAAAAATAACAAAACGTTCCAGAATGTTCACTAAGAGCATTAATAATTTTGGAGTCCGAATATAAATTTATTCCCTTGAAATAAATTGGTAATATTTAAACAGATTTAACAAATTTACAACGTTTTGTAAATACAAAGTCATCATCAGGCGAACTTTCTACAATTGGATATGGCCCTTGAGTTTGGGCGATTGGGCGAAAATAAGGAGAGAAGAAATAAAAAAAGTATTCGAAATAATGATCTAATACTTTTATAATTACTGGTAGGTACTGGTACTACTAGAAAATATTGTGGGTATATATGCAATATGTATGCACTTTTTCAAAGTGGTGCGTGTCTCATGTTTAATAAAACAGTCATGCAATAATATTTTATTCGTAGTCTTATTTAAATAGGTAACGAAAATTAATCATATTACGAGTATATACCGCTATATTACATACTATACCATACTGCTTGCACCTAGCACCACCTGTAACAGTCTAACATTCACGTCACGGTCTCACGCCGTCTTGCTTCAGAACTTTTCAACCACTATTATGTAAAGATGGTTTTATTTATAAACTAGCAACCCGCCCCGCCTTCGCCTGGATAGCAAACATTAACGTGGCGTTATTTAGATTTAAGATAGTCAAAGACAATTTTTTAATCAATATTTTTACAAAAAATTCAAATTTTAGAATAAATTATATTCATCACAATCGGTTTATTCATTCCAAATATTAGTCTGGACAGACAGACAAACAGATAGATAAAAAATTAAAAATGTATGTCTAAATAGCATGCAAATAAACCCCTGAGCTTAATAGAATTGTTATTTTAATATTGCAGACACGTCAATTTTTTTTATATGTTGTATAGATAAAATATGACCGAGAGTGACAATATTACATTACATAATAGGATTCAAGCATATGAATATGTAGGAAATACGTCAATAATATACTAGTCATTGATTGCAACCGACAGTTTCAAAATAGCTAGTCGTATTAAATGTTCAATGTTCAATAGATAGGTATAATACCTATCAATTAACCCCAATATAATGGGAAGTTCTACATCTGTATAGCATTTTTTAAATTCTAAGCTTTATTCTTGAATGTTATTTATGTGGTAGAGCCACGCTACAGCTATATTATGGTAGTAGCACGAATGGGTCGGCTCGACCGGGGAAGGACCACGCTCTCACAGAATACCAGCGTAAAATAGCAGCTTAACACTGCTGTGTTTCGTATGGTGAGTGTAGAGAACCGGAGACCCTTTTTACTGGAAACGAGGCATTCCATGTTAGTCGTCAGGGGTGATAACGCATCTGCATTTTGATTCGTAATCGAGGATAAATGTGTGCTCATTTGTCACCCTTATCCTATAAAAAAAAGAATGTCATAAAAGTTTTATATATTATAAAAGTTTTCATTTATATTTTGTTTAATAGCACTTAATATTATAATTAAAATAAATACACAGATATACTAAAATAATAAAAGAAAAAAATTAATCAAAGTAACCCAAAAGATTTACATGATATAAACAAAAAAAAAAAACAATATTAGTAAATAAAGAGAAAAAAGTACGAATTAATATCCACTAGTCGTCGCGCGTGCAAGAATCGCTGATTTTCAGTGAAACCAGTTTTCAATAAGGATAAAGGAACTGAGTCTTGTCGATACCACCATTTTCTTGAATAACACTAGACGCGAAGCTTCAATGGAGCCCCATATATCAAAATTAGCAAGCAGACTTAGTTCTGCAGCATATGCTGTAAAAAAGATTAGAAATCTTACCAGTGTGGAAACAGCTAGACTTGTTTACTTTAGCTATTTCCATAGCATAATGTCGTATGGTATTTTGCTATGGGGACACGCAACTGACACTGAAATTATATTTGTTTTACAGAAGAGGGCTATAAGAGCAATCTATGATTTAAAACCTAAAGAGTCGCTCCGACAAAAATTTAAGGAAATTAACATATTAACTTTGGCCTCAATACATTTATGAAAATGTAATGTACGTACACAAAAATAAAAGTAGTTATATAAAAATAAGTGATATTCATTCTGTAAATACTAGGAACAAACACAAGCTAGTAGTACCAGTTACTCGACTCCACCGAGTCAGTAATTCATTCTTGGGGCGATGTATACGCTTTTACAAAAAAATCCCAGAAAATATACAAAATTCGACCTGCTCAAAATTCAAAACTTTATTAAACATAGTTTCTATAAAAGGGTTATTATAATGTTAAGGAATTTATGGATGATAATAACCCTGGAATGAGGTGTTCGCTGCCAGGCTGTTTCTAATTTGTTTTGTGTGGTTAATTGTGTAATATACATGATTGTAAGGTGTTATTTAAAAAAAAGTCCCGCTGGGTTTCTTGCTGGTTCTTCCCAGGACAGAGGTTTTTTTCGAACCAGTGGTAATTAGACAAAGAGTGACTTTCAATAAGTATTATTTATAATCTATATTGAATAAAAAGTTTCTGTTTCTGTTTCAATTCAAATGCATCAAGAAAAAGTATGTGTGTGTAAGTATAAACCGGTTACAATGTGATTATACCAATACTACAAAGTAATAGAAAAATCCATAGCAGTATAATTTTTTAACAATATTTTTACGTTTTCTGTTTTTCCGATGTCAATCAGAATTTTGTAAGCAATGCTGGAAAAATACGCATTGGATTTATGAAAATATTTTATTCAATAACCACAATGACACATATTTATACGTGGTAGAGCCATGCTGCAGCTATATTAATTGTATAGTTGTAGCACGAATGGGTCGGTTCGACCGTGGAAGGACCACGCTCTCACAGAATACCAGCGTGAAATAGCAGCTTAATGCCGCTGTGTTTCGTATGGTGAGTGTAGAGAACCGGAGACCCTTTTTACTGGAAATGAGGCATTCCATCTTAGTCCTCACGGGTGACAGCGCATCTGCATTTTGATTCGTAATCGAAGATAGATGTATACAGGGTGTCCAGTAAATAGCACGACATACTGCAGGGGTGATAGGTAGGGTCACTACCTATCAATACAACACAATATATGTTCAGCTAAATCTTACGGATTTACAGTTTTACAAAATTTTCCGAAATACCGAAAATCTCTACCTTGAAACAGATTTTTAAGCATCTCGTAATGAAAAATCCTTTTCTAGTACTTTTACATCAAATTATTCGTGAATAGTTACTTTACTCATTGATAAGTCTTTTTCTATCAAAGACAAGAATGTTTTCAAGAAATACTATTTTTGTTTAAATTTGCACAGAACTATTTTCTTATCACTTAAGTTTAACCTACAGTGGTGAAAAAAAATGTATGTGGCAGTTTTGTACAACAAACTTAAAAAATAGCTTGTTTAATGGTGATTTTGGAAAGATACAATACTAGTGCATTTTCATTAAAAAAATACAAAAAAATAAGCTATTTTAGTTAATAAGAGCATTTTATTTTAAATGCAAGTAATGTGACTTTGAATTCGAATCGTTGTAAGGTCGTACTACGGTTCGAATTACATAATAATTAATCTACAGCCAACCAGCCGGCCGGTCTGTAAATGACATCTTGAAGGATAAGGTGATAGTAAAAAAAACAGAGGAGTTAACTTTAATAAACATTTATTTAAATAAATTACAATAAATGCTCAAATTGCTTCCCTTGTGCCCTAATACACGCTCGGCATCTTCTTAAAAATGAGCTTTTGAGTCTTCTCAGGCTTATTTCCGATATTTTTCTTGCTGCAATGTTAACCCTTGCTCTCAATTCATTGTCATTTTGGATCGGTTTTTCATAGACTTTGTCCTTCATGGCACCCCAATAAAAAAAATTTTGGGGATTTAGGTCCGGAGACATAGGTGGCCATAATATCGGTCCCAGTCGCCCAATCCACCTGCCTGGATAAGCTTCATCTAAGTAGGCTCTTACTTCCCGGCCATAATGAGCAGGGCACCCATCATTTTGAAGCCACATCACCTCTCTTAGCTCACTCGGAACATTTTCAAGGAGCGTGGGTAGGGTTTCTCGTAAAAACTCCAAGTAATTATTGGCATTTAATGCAGGTGGAAGCTCGACGGGACCCACAATCTGGCCATTAAAAATCCCACACCATAAATTTATTTTGAATTGGTACTGGGACCTGTCTTCTCTTGACACATACGGATTTTCTAATTGCCAACTATGTAAATTATGCAAATTCAAGTAGCCGTCCTTTCTGCAGGCTGACTCATCACTCCATAACACCTTATTAAAAAAGTTTGGGTCCTCCTGATGCATTTCAAGCATGCGGCGGCAGAATTGAACTCTCGGCAGGTAGTCTCTAGTTAAAGAGTTTGCACGCGTCGTACGTGAAATGGATGGTATCCATACTCTTAAGTACTGAATGAACAGTGGACTTCGATATCCCTGTGCGCCGTTGTATCGCCCTAACTGAAGTTGTCGGGTCATGTTCTCGTTCCTGAAGCACTATGTCTTCGTCAACAACTTGAGGCCGTCCACCGCCACGTTGACCAGGAGTCTGCCTTCCATGTAGGAGTAATGCACTCTGGTAAACATTTCATGGTGTGGATGTCTCCTATCGGGAAACCTTCCCTGTAGAGGTGGCAGCAGCTCGGGAACTTTGGCCAGCTACTCCGTAAATAAGGTGCATCTCAGCATACTCTCGCTGCGTATAACCAGGAAAACGCGGCGGTTGGCCATATTATAAAACACAAAGTCCAGGTAGTCGCCAAGTCGTCGTAGTGATCACAATAAAAATCCAAATCGTAAGGCAAACAAAGTCCGGGGTCCAAGGCACAAAACAGTCGTCAGTACGAAACAATAATTTGTGAACACAGAGATGCGTTGCGCACGGTTTAAGGTAGCGTACTGACAAGTGTCGCAAATAAGGTTGAGAGTGAGACACAAAATCACAATGCAAGAAAGAGCGGGATAGCACATGCGCTTCTTTTGTTAGACAGTAACCAGTCGGGTCAGGTCGGTCGGCGAGCAGGTAAAACCTTTAGTCATTACGCGTGCATGTCGCATTTTACGTGTCACAACTAGTTTTATAATAATTCGCGTAAATGAGCAGCTATTACTTATTCTCATAGTGGTTTTGTCAAAATTACGTTAATTACATTTTCAACAAAATCAGCTTCTCTGGAACTAAAATAGCATTTTTTGTATTTTTTAATGAAAATGCACTAGTATTGTATCTTTCCAAAATCACCATTAAACAAGCTATTTTTAAGTTTGTTGTACAAAACTGCCACATACATTTTTTTTCACCACTGTAGGTTAAACTTAAGTGATAAGAAAATAGTTCTGTGCAAATTTAAACAAAAATAGTATTTCTTGAAAACATTCTTGTCTTTGATAGAAAAAGACTTATCAATGAGTAAAGTAACTATTCACAAATAATTTGATGTAATAAAAGTACTAGAAAAGGATTTTTCATTACGAGATGCTAAAAATCTGTTTCAAGGTAGAGATTTTTCGGTATTTCGAAAATTTTGTAAAACTGTAAATCCGTAAGATTTAGCTGAACATATATTGTGTTGTATTGATAGGTAGTGACCCTAGCTATCACCCCTGCAGTATGTCGTGCTATTTACTGGACACCCTGTATATAAAACGTAGTAAAACGCTGGATGTATTAATACCTAAATCTATAAATTCCTTTGAAACCTTATGTTACCGTTGTTACTCGTACACTTTAACGATAATTAAGACAATATTACAAAGGATATTATAAAGTTTTTTACTCGGGCTAAATTCTTCGAATTTTGAATTCGCCATTTATGGTTTCGTAGGCGAATGCTGTTTCCCCAATATTGTACAATAAATTATGAAATACAACGTCGGCTAAAGCCTGCCGATTGGAATCGGAAGTTGGGCGGGATGGCGCGGGCGTGGAGGGCGACTTCCGCGTTTCGGCCCACTGCTCTCGCGCTCATAACTCATAATCACCGCGCGAGGATCACCCTCTTTCGCGAGTACAAAGAAAAATAAAGATTTGTGTGAATTATACCCCTTGTGTTAGCAAAAGGGGGAAACATCGTAAGATACAAAGAAATGAATCCGCGGACATCGATCGTCTTTGTATACGGTCTCTAGCTGCTATTGTTTTTAGTATGGATTCTATTTTGTTACAGATGGTGAATTGGATTAAAGTTATATAAATATAACTTATATATAAATAAAGCAATAAGAAATCAGCTTCAGTCTGACTATATTCACACTGCTATTATCATTACATCCTATCACAAGTCCATCGCTGAACATAGGACTTCCCTATAGAGTGCTCACAAATCATTGTCCTGAGTCACCAGTATACATCGGCTTTCTACATGTTTCATCTAGTAGGTCGCACTACGCATTTCCACTTCAGTCAACTGGGTCATATCGGTTACTCTTGTTCCTCTGCGGATAATGTTGTTACGGATTGTATCACTATTTTGATTTTGTCAACCCACCTGCCAAGCATGGCAACTGTGGCAAATATACTCCTTATGAGGAAATCTATGGGAAGGCCTATGTTCAGCTGTGCTGTTTGATAGTCTGTGAAGAAAATAAATGATATATTTTCTAAACATCATCGTCATTACTGCCCTTCACGAGTCTACTTCTGAACACAGATGTCCCATCAACATAGGTAAAGATTGTCAAAACACCGGTCGTTAACCACTATTTGCAACCGGTTTCAAAAAATAGGTTCTCAATTCGTATGTATTTTTTTAATGTGTGTTACCTCAGAACCTTTTTCTAGGTGTACGCATTTTGATAATTCTTTTTTTTTATTTTAAAGCTGGTGTTTCTCATGTGGTCCCATATAAATTTGATCAAAATCTGACCAGTAGTTTTTGAGTTATCCTTAATAATGAGTATTTAATTGACTTCGACTACATTGATGATGTTCTCATTTTATTTATATTGAAGTCGGTTGTACAAAACTTTTAATTTAACCACTTGTTATTGTACAAAGTCAGCGTTTCATTTCCCTCTTATGACACTCACGGGATGATATGGGGTAATGAAACAGGCGATGGGCAGCAGCATCTTCCTGATAATAACATAAATATTTCAAATCTGCGGCTTCCAACATGCCTGTCAAGCGTGGCGACAATGGCAAATATCAGGCAATCTATGGCGAGGTTTATATTCAGTAGTAGACTTTTGATAGCCTGTAATGATGATGATGATGATGATGTAGTAAGCATAACAAAGGAGCACACTCAGTACACAAGTTGATGCTGTGGCCCATTAACCTCTACTTATATATTTCGAATCAAAATGCAGATGCGTTGACACCCCTGAGGATTAAGATAAAATTTAAATAAAACTAGTTTTACGGATTTGCTCTAAAACCCTTTCAGAAATGAGAGGATGCCTCTGCCCAGCAGTGGGACGTATGTAGGCTGTAACTTTAACTTTAACTAACTATAGTTTGCAATAGCCACTTACCATCAGATGATCCTTTAGCTTATGTATGACTAATTATTAGACATCTTTTGTTTGTAATATTTTGCAAGTATATAAAAACAATAGCTACCTATATTCTTGACGTTTTACCCGACTGCTCCATAAGGAGGGTAGGTAATATTTATTTATGCACTGCAACCTAAGGCGTTTGATTGATTTTAACATAAGAGATGTCGTTAGATTCACCTTAGTTGTGGGAGTCACAGAGTATAAAATATTTAAATATAGCGCTTGCGAATCAAACGATAGAGAGGAAATAAAAATATATATTTTTTGATATTATAACAATATGGGTATCAAGCGAAAGCTATTAAATAGCCAATTTCACTTCTACACTTTACCTTCTTACACTTTTTGAAGTGTTTGTAGAGTAGGGCTACTGTAGAATAACCATCCGATTACAGGAAACGAAATACACTGGCCTCCAAAAAAATCGACCCACCCGTTAATTTTGAGTAACAAAGTTGTTATCTTAAGTATGCGTTGACATATTTGTATGTTTTTGCTTATGCGTTATAAATTAACATCTGAGTACCCACTTGACATTGTTTTAGAGGAATAAAAGTGCTATTGTGGGTATTTGTAACATTGTAAGCGCTCTGATAAAAATTGTCGACTTGTGCATAGAGTGCAAGGTTAGTTTATTTCGGACTTTTGACGCGTAATATTCTTGGTTTTGTGCATCGTGGTGACTTAATCTTTTAATTCTTTGTTGGAGCAGACATATTGTTACTTGTAACCATAAAATATGGATACCACTGAAACAGAAGCCGCTCAAGTGGTAGAGCCATGCTGCAGCTATATTAATTGTATAGTTGTAGCACGAATGGGTCGGCTCGACCGGGGAAGGACCACGCTCTCACAGAATACCAGCGTGAAATAGCAGCTCAATGCCGCTGTGTTTCGTATGGTGAGTGTAGAGAATCAGAGACCCTTTTTACTGAAAACGAGGCATTCCATCTTAGTCCTCACGGGTGACAATGCATCTGCATTTTGATTCGTAATCGAAGATAGATGTAGCTGTCTATGGGCCACAACAACCACTTACCATCAGGTGGACTTTGTGCTCGTTTGTCACCCTTATCCAAAAAAAAGTCAGCGAAATATGACAAGGAGATTAAATTTGAGTCGATCAGCAGTTTATAAACGATACTTAGAGACGGGAGAGTACCGCCGGAGACCAGGGTCTGGAAGAGGACGTCTCACAAACCCGACGGATGACCGTTTTATTGCCTTGACGTCTTTGCGAAATCGGCATTTTTCTGCTGTTGATGTTCAGGGTAGGCTGAGGGAAACTCGTGGAGTGTCTGTAAGTAAGAATAAGGTGAGAAGAAGACTTTGGGAGCAAAACCTGACACCACATAAGCCAGCGACGGGATGAAAACTCACTGCATCTCATCGGCAAGCAAGGTTAGAATTTGCTAGGCAACACGTGCAATAGAATCTTGGTCAATAGGAGACAGTTCTCTTCAGCGATGAAAGCCGAATGACCCTTGTAGGCTCTGATGGACGTCGTAACGTTATGCGAAAACCAGGAGAACGTTATGCTCAGTGTTGCATAAGAGAAGCAGTCCGGTTTGGTGGAGGCTCTACAATGTTTTGGGGTGACATATCTTTAACCGGATGTACTGAGTTGGTTTTCTTTCACAATCGTGCGGTTAATGCTGAAAGTTACATTACGGACATTTTGCAACCTCATGTGATGCCTTACGCTGGGTATATTGGGAAATTTTCAACTCATGCATGATAACGCAAGACCGCACGTCGCTAGAATTGTAACTGGATATCTTCAGGAGGTCGGAATTCCAGTTATGCAGTGGCCAGCTAATAGTCCTGACTTAAATCCCATCGAGCATCTCTGGGACCAGATAAAAGAAAGGTTAGAGCCTGAAATCCAGTTCCCGAGACGTTGGATCAACTGGAAGCCTTAACAGAAGGATGGGAACGGACACCCAAGAAGACATAAAAAGCTGATCCGTTCCTTATGCAGGCGGTGATAAAAGCAAGAGGAGGAAACACCCCATATTAGAGTAAGGTTTACATTTTTTCAATGTGAAAAATTTATATATCAATCTTCACAGTAAAATCGTAAATTTTGTAAATGTTATGGTTGCAATGTCTCATCACATTTGTATGTAAAATATCCGTTTCACGCGCCGTTTTTACAACCCTATAATTGCATTATTACATTATCGAGATAAAAATATCTATCGATTGTGATAAAAACCCATAGGACACTTTTTTGTAAAAAAACGTAGGTGGGTCGATTTTTTTGGAGGCCAGTGTATATCACTGTAAGTCTGGGTGACGTGTATATTTTATTGTTTGCCTAAGTAGGTTTCCGACAAAAACATTCCATGGTGCATTCTACATTACGCAAACAAAATCCTTTATATTATAGAGCTACGCAGTCGGGTTTTCTTGTTTTTATCTCGTTTTTATTAAGTCACTTTCTTGTTTGTCTGTCTGTCGTGCCGATTGGATCTAGCAACTCAAATTTCGAGCACTTCCCGATGAGCTAGAGACTCGAAATTTTGAACATAGCTCAGAATCGGATGACACGTGAACAAAAAACGTGGTATATAATTTTTTTAATACAATATTTAAAAAAAAAACAATTGTTAATAATTGATATTATTTATCATAATATATTCTAAATGCGAAACTTTCATAACGATTTAACACAGATTTATAATAGCGTAGATTACAAATGTCCGTGTAGCATTAGATCCCACACGTTATTACGTAATATAGTGAAATGTTATTACAGTGGATCCGTTTATCAGCAGCGTGATGTTATGACGGCGGATATTCTGTTGATTTAACCACAAATTTAATACTTATATTCACTATCAATTTGCTAAGATTAGTGTCTCAGATAGAAAATAAAATCGTTATGAAGCGGATTATTTTGTCTAATCAAGAGTCGATATATAATTATTGTGATAGTAAGTTTACATAGGGTAGTAGGAACCATTTTCCGAATTTATTATGAATGTAGTACGAATGAGTGGGGTCGACCGCGGTTCTTACCGCGGTCGATGGTATTCTCTGAGCGTGGAGGACCACGCTCTCAGAGAATACCATCATAAAATAGCAGCGTAATGTAGCTATGGTTTTCTTATGGTTTGTGTAGAGATCCGTGACCGTTTTTACTGGTAGCGAGGCATTTCACCTAAGATCTCAGGGGTGATGACGCATCTACAATTTGATTCTTAATCGATATTGAATCTTAGGGCCACAGCAACCACTTACCATCAGGTGCACTGTTGCTCGTTTGTCACCCTTATAGAAATAGGCCTATAAAGAAATAAAATATTAATTAGTAAGTTTGTATCATTATTTCGAGACCATCATCATCGTTGCAGTCTTGTGATACAAGAACACTGCTTAACAAAGGCCTCCTCCAAGGAATGCCACAAATCATACATTAATACCTTAGAAAGATAGTATTTGTAAATTAAAATAAATTGCAAAAATCATTGTAGAGTGTGGACGCGAATGACTAAAACACATTTTTTTACTGGTATTATACTTGGATTATTAAAAATAATTCAAATATTATGTGATCTACTTAAAAATTATATGGTACTACTAGCTGGTGCCCGGTGCGTTGCTGCCGCAGAAGAAATAATAGTGAAAATATCGTTTTAAATTTGGAAGTTGTATTGTTTGATAATACATTCATTGAAGTTGAATGATATATCACTTTCAAATAAATTTGATGGGACGATGCGCGCGCCACCTAGTGTAATTTAATTGTACTATGCCTATATATAAATATCGTTTTAAATTTGGAAGGGTTATATTGTAAAATTAGAAATGATAATACATTCGTTGAAATTGAATAATGATATATAACTTTCAAATAAATTTGTCGGTATGATACGCGCGCCACCTACTGTAAGTTAATTGTACTATGCCTATAACCTTTGCGTAAGTGCAAGCAGTAAGTTGAAAAAGTTTTATGATGATGAACGGTATGGCAGCACATAAAATACGAACAAACAAACATAAATTTTTATATATTAGACTACAGTGTAAGAAGTCTTTTGATAGAAAAGTCGACATAATCAGATTACTAACTTTGGATATATATGATTTTATATACGTTAAAAAACAAATTATATTCGAATTGGAAACCTTCTCCCTTTTAGAAGTCAGTTATTACGCGAAATTAGTGATAAAGTCTATATATTAATACTTGAAGGGAAACCTTTTCGCGCGCACAGAGGTATTTGAGATTTGGTGTAGTTAAAGTTTATTTGTACTCCAAATATGTATGTTATTACTCTAAGGCCAATGTTAAACACTTAATAGCTTGTGGCCAAGCAGGCGCACAGAGTAGAGATTGTCGCCAAAGAATTTAAAAATGTGCCATCAAATAATTACTGACAGAATGACTGAATGAGGTGTGAATTCTTAATTTTGTGATTCTTCAATATTGTGTGAAGTGCATGTCAAGGCAAGCAGATAATATGTGTATATTATATATTAATATGCAGTTCAAAGTGAAATACAGCTTGCTCAACATTCAAACTTAAAAATTTAATGTATTACAGTCAAATTTCAACCACTAGTAGTATAATTTTTGGTATGTGATAAAAACATATGTAGTGGCGGCGTATAAGACCTCAGTACCCTCAGTAGGGTGTCGTGAGAGGTGACAGATAGAAATGGAACAGAGATATGCAGCAGCTTTGTCCTGGCAAAACCCAAAATAATAAACAGCGATTGCCAGCCAGTACAGGATCCCTAATGGCATCCGCTCTAATGTATGCCTAACCCGTAGCTTTGCCACATGACCAACGATCTAATTAATGCCTGAGTGGCAAGCGTTCGGCGTGTCTATCCCATTCAACTCGTGCGTGCGTTGGTCAAGACGCCACGCTGCACGCTTTGCGGTTATGATATAAGAAAGGCTTCTTAATGGGGCCTTACCTTCAGACCGAAAGGAACGATAAACGTTAAAAAAAATTACACCGTTACGCACTTATATTCGAACTTCCTTAGATATTTCTGCAAACTCATTACCAACATCGTCACGTTTACTTTTAGTACTTTTCCATGTTGTTGTATTTAGTTGCGATGACACGTGTGAGCTATTTTGTATCGGTCGCGATAGGCGGCCGTCAAAACACTTGTCCCGATAACGGAACAATGCGCACACCCGCCGGCTTCGCACTGCTCACTGCTATCACTCTTCCGCACCTTTCTCATTCATATGCAGAACGCGGTTGAGATGTTTTTTTTTTCAATTTTGAATTAGGAACATATGGAGATAGATAACCGTCATTATTCTTCATTTCTGCAAACGAATTTTTCTATTTATGCAGGCAAAATAGGGAAGTTTTTGGGATGGCGTCGAATTAATTTTACATAAATAGTGAAATGTATAAATTATGGAAAAGTGGATATTTAGTTCGTTCAACATAATAATTGTCCAAAAGTTACTTTTATGAATATTATTATGGGGCTGTAACACTACGTCGTTTGATTGCACATTAAGGCTCAATTTACATTGCGGCGGAATGGAAGCGTCAATTTCGCCTCGTCGCGCGGGAAGACGCGCGAATTCGCGGAATGCTCGAGCATTCCGCGCTCTTTTATTTGACAAGAATGGTTGATTGGATATTATTTTCATATTGCTTATTTGTGAGGCAGAAAAGAAAATGATGAGAAAAGGAAGAATATCAGATAAGAGAAACAGTCCGGTTTGGTGGAGGCTCTACAATGTTTTGGGGTAGCATATCTTTAACCGGATGTACTGAGTTGGTTTTCTTTCGCAACGGTGCGGTTAATGCTGAAAGTTACATTACGGACATTTTGCAACCTCATGTGATGCCTTACGCTGGGTATATTGGGAAATTTTCAACTCATGCATGATAACGCAAGACCGCACGTCGCTAGAATTGTAACTGGATATCTTCAGGAGGTCGGAATTCCAGTTATGCAGTGGCCAGCTAATAGTCCTGACTTAAATCCCATCGAGCATCTCTGGGACCAGATAAAAGAAAGGTTAGAGCCTGAAATCCAGTTCCCGAGACGTTGGATCAACTGGAAGCCGCCTTAACAGAAGGATGGGAACGGACACTCCAAGAAGACATAAAAAGCTGATCCGTTCCTTATGCAGGCGGTGATAAAAGCAAGAGGAGGAAACACCCCATATTAGAGTAAGGTTTACATTTTTTCAATGTGAAAAATTTATATATCAATCTTCACAGTAAAATCGTAAATTTTGTAAAATGTTATGGTTGCAATGTCTCATCACATTTGTATGTAAAATATCCTGTTTCACGCGCCGTTTTTACAACCCTATAATTGCATTATTACATTATCGAGAGAAAAAATATCTATCGATTGTGGTAAAAACCCATAGGACACTTTTTTTGTAAAAAAACGTAGGTGGGTCGATTTTTTTGGAGGCCAGTGTATATCACTGTAAGTCTGGGTGACGTGTATATTTTATTGTTTGCCTAAGTAGGTTTCCGACAAAAACATTCCATGGTGCATTCTACATTACGCAAACAAAATCCTTTATATTATAGAGCTACGCAGTCGGGTTTTCTTGTTTTTATCTCGTTTTTATTAAGTCACTTTCTTGTTTGTCTGTCTGTCGTGCCGATTGGATCTAGCAACTCAAATTTCGAGCACTTCCCGATGAGCTAGACACATGAAATTTTGAACATAGCTCAAAATCGGATGACACGTGAACAAAAAACGTGGTATATAATTTTTTTAATACAATATTTAAAAAAAAAACAATTGTTAATAATTGATATTATTTATCATAATATATTCTAAATGCGAAACTTTCATAACGATTTAACACAGATTTATAATAGCGTAGATTACAAATGTCCGTGTAGCATTAGATCCCACACGTTATTACGTAATATAGTGAAATGTTATTACAGTGGATCCGTTTATCAGCAGCGTGATGTTATGACGGCGGATATTCTGTTGATTTAACCACAAATTTAATACTTATATTCACTATCAATTTGCTAAGATTAGTGTCTCAGATAGAAAATAAAATCGTTATGAAGCGGATTATTTTGTCTAATCAAGAGTCGATATATAATTATTGTGATAGTAAGTTTACATAGGGTAGTAGGAACCATTTTCCGAATTTATTATGAATGTAGTACGAATGAGTGGGGTCGACCGCGGTTCTTACCGCGGTCGATGGTATTCTCTGAGAGCGTGGAGGACCACGCTCTCAGAGAATACCATCATAAAATAGCAGCGTAATGTAGCTATGGTTTTCTTATGGTTTGTGTAGAGATCCGTGACCGTTTTTACTGGTAGCGAGGCATTTCACCTAAGATCTCAGGGGTGATGACGCATCTACAATTTGATTCTTAATCGATATTGAATCTTAGGGCCACAGCAACCACTTACCATCAGGTGCACTGTTGCTCGTTTGTCACCCTTATAGAAATAGGCCTATAAAGAAATAAAATATTAATTAGTAAGTTTGTATCATTATTTCGAGACCATCATCATCGTTGCAGTCTTGTGATACAAGAACACTGCTTAACAAAGGCCTCCTCCAAGGAATGCCACAAATCATACATTAATACCTTAGAAAGATAGTATTTGTAAATTAAAATAAATTGCAAAAATCATTGTAGAGTGTGGACGCGAATGACTAAAACACATTTTTTTACTGGTATTATACTTGGATTATTAAAAATAATTCAAATATTATGTGATCTACTTAAAAATTATATGGTACTACTAGCTGGTGCCCGGTGCGTTGCTGCCGCAGAAGAAATAATAGTGAAAATATCGTTTTAAATTTGAAGTTGTATTGTTTGATAATACATTCATTGAAGTTGAATGATATATAACTTTCAAATAAATTTGATGGGACGATGCGCGCGCCACCTAGTGTAATTTAATTGTACTATGCCTATATATAAATATCGTTTTAAATTTGGAAGGGTTATATTGTAAAATTAGAAATGATAATACATTCGTTGAAATTGAATAATGATATATAACTTTCAAATAAATTTGTCGGTATGATACGCGCCACCTACTGTAAGTTAATTGTACTATGCCTATAACCTTTGCGTAAGTGCAAGCAGTAAGTTGAAAAAGTTTTATGATGATGAACGGTATGGCAGCACATAAAATACGAACAAACAAACATAAATTTTTATATATTAGACTACAGTGTAAGAAGTCTTTTGATAGAAAAGTCGACATAATCAGATTACTAACTTTGGATATATATGATTTTATATACGTTAAAAAACAAATTATATTCGAATTGGAAACCTTCTCCCTTTTAGAAGTCAGTTATTACGCGAAATTAGTGATAAAGTCTATATATTAATACTTGAAAGGAAACCTTTTCGCGCACAGAGGAATATGAGATTTGGTGTAGTTAAAGTTTATTTGTACTCCAAATATGTATGCTATTACTCTAAGGCCAATGTTAAACACTTAATAGCTTGTGGCCAAGCAGGCGCACAGAGTAGAGATTGTCGCCAAAGAATTTAAAATGTGCCATCAAATAATTACTGACAGAATGACTGAATGAGGTGTGAATTCTTCATTTTGTGATTCTTCAATATTGTGTGAAGTGCATGTCAAGGCAAGCAGATAATATGTGTATATTATATATTAATATGCAGTTCAAAGTGAAATACAGCTTGCTCAACATTCAAACTTAAAAATTTAATGTATTACAGTCAAATTTCAACCACTAGTAGTATAATTTTTGGTATGTGATAAAAACATATGTAGTGGCGGCGTATAAGACCTCAGTACCCTCAGTAGGGTGTCGTGAGAGGTGACAGATAGAAATGGAACAGGAGATATGCAGCAGCTTTGTCCTGGCAAAAACTCCAAAATAATAAACAGCGATTGCCAGCCAGTACAGGATCCCTAATGGCATCCGCTCCTAATGTATGCCTAACCCGTAGCTTTGCCACATGACCAACGATCTAATTAATGCCTGAGTGGCAAGCGTTCGGCGTGTCTATCCCATTCAACTCGTGCGTGCGTTGGTGAAGACGCCACACTGCGCGCTTTGCCAAAGGCTTCTTACTGGGGCCTTACCTTCAGACCGAAAGGAACGATAAACGTTAAAAAAAATTACACCGTTACGCACTTATATTCGAACTTCCTTAGATATTTCTGCAAACTCATTACCAACATCGTCACGTTTACTTTTAGTACTTTTCCATGTTGTTGTATTTAGTTGCGATGACACGTGTGAGCTATTTTGTATCGGTCGCGATAGGCGGCCGTCAAAACACTTGTCCCGATAACGGAACAATGCGCACACCCGCCGGCTTCGCACTGCTCACTGCTATCACTCTTCCGCACCTTTCTCATTCATATGCAGAACGCGGTTGAGATGTTTTTTTTTTCAATTTTGAATTAGGAACATATGGAGATAGATAACCGTCATTATTCTTCATTTCTGCAAACGAATTTTTCTATTTATGCAGCCAAAATAGGGAAGTTTTTGGGATGGCGTCGAATTAATTTTATATAAATAGTGAAATGTATAAAATTATGGAAAAGTGGATATTTAGTTCGTTCAACATAATAATTGTCCAAAAGTTACTTTTATGAATATTATTATGGGGCTGTAACACTACGTCGTTTGATTGCACATTAAGGCTCAATTTACATTGCGGCGGAATGGAAGCGTCAATTTCGCCTCGTCGCGCGGGAAGACGCGCGAATTCGCGGAATGCTCGAGCATTCCTGTGACTGCGCTCTTTTATTTGACAAGAATGGTTGATTGGATATTATTTTCATATTGCTTATTTGTGAGGCAGAAAAAGAAAATGATGAGAAAAGGAAGAATATCAGAAAAAGGAAAATAAATATTTGGGTTCCTGATTTATGAAAGAAATGAAAATGTCACGATTCGCGCCAATTCCCGCGGATTCCACAGGCTGCGCCGACAGTAGCTACGGGAATTCTCGAGAATGCGCGAGAATTCCACGGAAGACGCGTGACGTTTTTTTGGCTCATATCTAGTTTGAACTTTACACAATAAACATAAAACTCATTTTACTATGTACAATTTCGTTACAAAAATTCGCTTCCATTCCGTTCCGCGGCAGTGTAAATTGGGCCTTAATGCTTTGACGAAGAGAATTAATTGATACTTATTGACCTTTAATGATAAAAATCTTGAACTATAATTCTGAATGAGGTATTTTTTAATTTATATCGATTCCCGTGTTAATATTTTACGTTACATTAATTTTGCGTTACATCTTTTTAAATCATCCAATATTATTCATATCCTATGGTCTGTTTTACGTAATGCCGAAATCTTTTGGTTGCATAGAGCGGTGAAATAAATATTTCCAATTAAGTTATTAGATGCTCTTACTCTTAAAATGTTCTGGTCTGATATTCTAACGACTAACGAAATCTGTGGTATTGTGATTACTAATTCATATGCAAGGCATGTTCCTCTTCCTCACTGTTGAGGTCTCCATTTCATGTATGAAGGTATAGTCTATGCGAGAAGAAATGAAAGAAATAATTTTTATCAGTTTTTCCATTTCAAAAAGAGACAAAATATAGCCTAGATCACTATTCCTATTGATCTCTATCTGTGTGTGCAGTTTATTCACAATCGGTTCAGCAATTCCTAAAATTTACAGTTACCGACACAGGACAGACAGACACACATATTAGACGACGTTTTTTAGATAAGTGATACTACAAACACTACACTATCAATTATTCCTCCTAGGTTGAGGATTTTCATATACATAAATTCTTCTTGGAAAAGATGCAGAATGTAGACTCGGAACAATTCCTTGATTCAAACTCCTGCCCTAAGCACCGAAGCTGAACGCATAACCACTGCACTACCAAGTTTTAGTGGTGCAGTGGTTATGCGTGTGTAGTAATAGTGGCAGTAGAGCCGGCTCTTTTACCTCCAAGCGGCAGGGTATACACGATTTTAATCATAGTTCTAGGAATAAGCAACACATCTGTAGCTGACGCCCGTGCTGAAGCTACTTGCCATAAGTTGGAATATGAACTCTTGTCACTTTAATCTTATTAGAAAAATCTGACATGAATCCTTATATCTTGCGGATTTACATTTATGTTCACGATCGATATAAAATTAAAATTACATACATATTAGTTTTGTATCAGGGAAAAATGCTATGGATACTGCCCTCCGGTCCGCCGGTGGCCCGTGTTGCTCTGTGGCTTTATTAAATAATAATAATATTAAATATTTATCAAAATAAATATATATATTTATTCATTAGATTAAAAAAAATAAAAGGCGAGTTATAAGTGTGTATGTATATGGAAATTTATACAACGGCGATTCATTAATGATTGGGAAACGTTTCCTTAATAACAACGAAATTGAATTCTTTTATTTATAAGAAGGGCTAATTATATTCTCCAGAGGATTATTGATAATATGCAGTCGAGATAAACAACTTAGTTTTTGCCGCCTGTCAAATCAAAATACGTCGAACGTAAAACACTTGACTTTAATAATTTACCGATTCTAATAAATAAAGATTTCAGTCTTTACAGAAAGAGCCCGCTCGAAAAACGACCGCCCGGGTTGCATGCATTAGAATTCTAACTCTATTGTATTTAAGCATACATTCTTTTTTGCACCTCTGCCGAATATATTTGCAATTTTATTTCCGTGGATTTATCATAGCGGTTTTTTGCGTAACGCTGTTAGACTTTGGGTTTCTTTGAGTTTTTATAATAATGAGTCAGTTTATAATTACATTATTCTTAGATTCGGAGCATTCTATTGTTGGCAAGAAAAAGGGTCAAATATTTCAATTAATACTTATCAAAGAAAGAGAATTATAGAGTCTATTCTCATAGACTGACAATTTTATTATATACGAAATCGTAAAAGCTTACGATTAACTATAATTATTACACGGCGTACTGGCAACCCAAGAGAATCCTTCGTAATATTCTGTAAATGTCGTAAGAAGCGACAGTGGCTAATCCTAGAAAATCTTATGGCTTTCAATAGATTGCGGTACCTGCAATCATCTTATTCACGCTAGACGTAAAGTAATGGAACAGAATATTTTTTTTATTCAATATAGATTCCGTGAGCCGTGATAGCTCAGATAGTTAGTGTTCGCTGTAAATTTCACAGTACGCGGGCAACCCCGGTTCGAGCCCCGCCGGCACCAATGAAATTGTTAATTGCAATTTTAAGTGCTGATTTACTACGTGCTCGGCGCTGAAGGAAAACATCGTGAGGAAACCTGCACATGTAAAGTTCGCCAACACGCATTGGGGCTGCGCGGCGGACATTTCCTTTTCCTTGCCCTAAAACTCTCAGAAATAATGATTTGTTATATTTACGCGAACACTACCCATTGAATAAAACTACTTTTACTTTATTTTACTGGCCCCGTGACCGTGGGTGCTATAAAGCAGCCGAAACGTCGGGAATTAATAAAATAAGTTATTAAACGCGATATAATCCGTAAAAGTAGTTTTATTCACTCTCAGAAATGAAAGGAGGCCTGTGCCCAGCAATGGGACGTATATAGGTGTAACTTTAACTTTAATATAGATTCAACCATCCATTACAGCCTATAAAAGTCCACTGCTGAACATAGATTGCCTCATAGGATAGTATTTTGCCATAGTTGACATGCTTAGCAAGCGGGTTCTCAACCGTAGTTTTTTATTATTTCGAGTTGTTATCAGGAAGATGCAGCTGCCCATCAACTGTTTAAATTTCCCTCTATCGCCTCATACGACACCTACGGGCTGATATGGACGGTACAATATAGATCACAAGAATACTTATTGAAAGTCATTTAAGTTTAACCACTGGTTCGGAAAAAATCCACTGTCTTGGGAAGAACCAGCAGGAAACTCAGGGGGTAATTTTTTAAACATTAATTTTCAATATAAAATTTTATACAAATAAGTATGAAAACATTTAGCAACAGTATGGTAGTGATCACCTCATTCCCAGGGGTTATTATCAATCATGTACTCTTTAGTAGTAATAATCCATATTAAACAAATCTTTTTTTTTATATTTCATCTTTTTTTATATTTTTATATTTTAAACATAGGTCCTGCATATTTTCTGGGACTTCATTGTAAAAGCGTATACATTTTCCACTTACCATCAGGTGGACTGTGTGGTAGTTTGTCACCCACATTCTATAAAAAAAGCAAAATTATAAATTGTAATTTATTCATTCGTTTTCATTTATTTATTTTTTAATAATAGTCCATCCAATCTTAAGTGTTGATCTTAAGTGTGAAGATCTTACAAACCTAAAATCTACGCAACGAAAGAAACTAGTACAGCAATTAAATAATTATTTAATTTATAAGTCTGTCTGATTTTAAAGATTTGTTTTTATTTTACGCCTTGTATATACTTTAACAGAGCTCGTAAACGTATCGTGCATTGAAAAAGAGAAGATTCGTAGAGGGTTGTGAGGGGCGGAGCCAGGTGTCAGTGGCAGACTGCAGATCTTATCTCGGTACGGGGTTGCGTCGGGCGCCGGCCGATGCTACATCGTCGGATTATAATCGTCGCCCCATCTCCCTTACAATATGAGATATTCTGTCCGTAACGCCTATATTCGTTCACCTCGGCGTTCGAGTCCTAGAAAGTTCTATAATTTCTTCGAATAAATATCACCGTTTAAAATAGTACTGCCTATGTACATATGTTACGGAAATAACATTATAAAAGTGATACTAAGGTTATGTTTTGTTCATAAACAATCATAATATAATTTCTACTGAAACAAAAAAAGTTAGTGTTTTTGTTTGTAAAAGACGGTATACAATACTATTAAGGCAAAGTCATCATTCATCAATACGCCAGAAAGGTATTATGGTATTTGAAAGGTGGTAAGTATATCATTCCAAATATGGTCAGATCTAAATTAAAATGTCTAAAAAGTACATAAAGAAAGAGCGGAAAGAAGGATATGTCTGAAATCATTTTAAAAGGATGATCATTTTACTTTAATATGCTTTTATTTCTACTTATTTTTTTACAACTTAAGTGATAAACGGAAGTCAACCTTTTTTTTATAGGATAGGGTGACAAAAAATTACACAGTCCACCTGATGGTAAGTGGTTGCTGTGGCCCATAGACATCTACATCTATCCTCGTTTGCGAATCAAAATGCAGATGCGTTGTCACCCGTGAGGACTAAGATGGAATGCCACTTTTCCAGTAAAAAGGGTCTCCGGTTCTCTACACTCACCATATGAAACACAGCAGTGTTAAGCTGCTATTTTACGGTGGTATTCAGTGAGAGCGTGGTCCTTCCCCGGTCGAGCCGACCCATTCATGCTACAACTACACTACCAATATAGCTGCAGCATGGCTCTACCACGTATAAAACCTGATGATAAGTAGTTGTTACGACAGTCCATGAACGCCTGCAGCCTGTAGCCATCTTCAAATAAGGAAGGAAACAGATGGGTTGTAATCTGTAAGGAGTAATATGGAATGCCTAATAGCATGTAATTATACTGGCTTTAGCCCTTCAGACCAGAACATAGCATAGCAAGCATTGTTTTTTTTATTATTCGGCAGCAGAAACAGGTAAGTGGGTGGTACCTAACCAGGCGGACTGCTACCACCTAGTTATATCTATCATCGTTAAACAAAAATGAAATAACCTGTAAGTCACATTTTTAAGACAAATGGTATTATTGAACTCGTTTTTATGTCTTCATTAACAACCTATCATGTCGCCATAACGTGGACATCATAAATGTACCTCATTTCGGACTTTTATGCCCAGAGTTACGTGTTATTTATTGTATTACGTTTTGTTTTTATTTGGATATATTTTGTGTTTAAGCGGAGTTGTTTTTATAATTTAGATTCATAATGAGCATTGCGGTCGTTCCCAATCTTCAATATATTTTCGGGGTCCATCACTTGGAATTGTTCCCATTATTTTTATCTTGTGAGTACACGTTAAGAATTACTGTTAAATTATTTAGCACAAACCCAACCTCCAAGAGGAAAAAGGTGGTTATTGTTTAATGAAGTTATGGGAAACAACAATTAAAAATTAACTGAAATACTAACTTTAAAGGAGACTAATGGAAAATGTAAACCTATTCTACTGGCAACGAAGTATTTCAATTTGTGGCTCATATGTAACAACGCATTAGCAACACACACACACACACACACACACACACACACACACACACATATATATATATATATATATATATAAATATATATATATAAAAATATATATTCATTCATTCCGTTTTTTAGAACCGTGTAACAAATAAAATACGATTTTTTCAACAATTGTCGATAAAAAGTAGATAAGCAGAAGTACATTTGCCAATAGAAGTGAAACGCTATCAAAGTAATTTACTCAGTCAGTCAATTTATACCTCGTTCTATCCAGTCCGTCGAGCTTATTTCTTAACCATCGCAATATGTTAACATATACATTTTTTAATTTCTGAACTGGACAGTCAAAGAGGCAATTGCGAGTGCATGTGCAGGAGTGAGATTTATAATAAGAAAATGCTCCTACCGCGCATGCACCATAAAGATCTATAAATCTTTTAAGTACTGGATCGGCCAATCCCTGTTGAGAAACGATAAATCATCCCCGCGGACAGTAAAGTCGAATCGAACATGGATACCGTCTCTCTCGCACCCGTGCCTTGCCGCGCTCTTAGTATCATTTATCATTCTTCCTCTCGTTTCTACCCAATGATAAATTCAATTCTCTTTCGGGATATGATTGTTCTTCGTTTTGTTGTTGTGGTGTTTTATTGTAGAAACCGTCACGGAGTTAGGTTTTTCGATCGGATTCCGATCAAAATGATCGCGAGAATTGGATTTCCATTTTAGATTTCGTGCTGCGAATGATCGATCTTTGCGGCCTCGGCATCGAAACTACAAACCTGCTTGGTACTTTTATTCAGACAATTATTAATTATTTTTATACAACTTTAATGTGTGTCATAATTCTAAGTGCCGTTGTAGTTCATGGTCTAATCGCGATTCTTAACAACCCGATCTAGATCCGCGTTGGCATGGCTCTACTTATGCTCTCTCTATATGTGGTAGAGCCATGCTGTAGCTATATTAGTAGCATAGTTGTAGCACGAATGGGGAGGCTCGACCGGGGAAGGATCACACTCTCACAGAATACCAGCGTAAAATAGCAGCTTAACACTGCTGTGTTTCGTATGGTGACTGTAGAAAACCGGAGACCCTTTTTACTGGAAAAGAGGCATTCCATCTTAGTCCTTACGGGTGACAACGCATCTGCATTTTGATTCTTTATTGAGGATAGATGTAGATGTCTACGGGTCACAGCAACCACTTACCATCAGGTGGACTGTGTGCTCGTTTGTCACCCTATATACCAGACTAAGAAAATTAAATATATTAGACTTAATGGAAAACTACAAATAAAATTAATTTTTTGATGAAAAAAAGCTAGTAATCGGGGAATAATAAATGTTTTCTTGCTCTCCTGTAATTTTTTGAAAAATTGAGGTTCGCCCCTTTGCGGCGTCAACGACGAATTAAAACAGCTGCAGCATAGCTCTACCACGTTTGATTATTACAACATTATTAGCTATATTAATTTGAACACAATAGAATTAAACTATTTTTAAATGATATAATGATCTATATTAAGAGAATAATTAAATGATGCACAAATAACTCAATTTGAAATATGTTTTCTTTATTAATCTTCTTGCTATTTACATGGCTGTAGAAAAAGACAATCAACAAATACATACTAGAGTTAACTTAAAATACATTCTTTTCTTTCAGTCATTTTTAAAATATAGATTCCTTTACAATCGTTCTCTATCTATAATGTCGGTCCGTGAAAAAATATTTGTTATTTTATATTTATAATAAACATACAATTCAAAATCGATAGCACAGTTTAATAGCAACGACACAGATAGGTAATTTATAATAAAATCAATCCCTTATTTCTATTATCACTGGGCATTTTCTTAACATATTTTTACAAATCAACTATCTAATTACCTCAAAGTTACAAATTTACAATAATCGTACAACCTATTTATCGTATTTTTATTGGACTTGGGTGCTTTGGCCATACTGGTCATTATAATTTATAAGACCTTATTTACGTGTTCTTATTTAATAACAATATAGTCGAGATGAAAAAATAAGTAGGTAAATATTATATTAATATATCAAAGTAAGTGAAGATACTTGTTGTAATGTGTGTGTATATAATATCTTTGAGAAAACCGTGGTATATTTTATTTTATATAGAATAATTCTTCGACAGAGAAACTGTTTGTACATCACAAAAGACTTATAAATTACGAAAGGCTGTCATAAATCACTGTCAACAATGCAGTTAACAAAAATGTTCACTGCATAGTGTATCGAGTCCCTAACATTATCAATATCTGACGGACAATACTAAGATGCAAACACCTCGCCAAATATAATAAGACACTTCCCGCATACTGCACTGTGTTTAGGGAAAATATACAACATGCTGTAAAGCTTTCAACTAGCGGTCTTTGTTTACAACTCAGTTGTTTTAGCGTGTACGCACAAAAGAAACATGTAGTATTAAATCTATTGTTACCCGCAACATTGTTCTCACTTCCCAAATTAACTCTTTACTTGCTGTCTGTACGTTTCTGAATGAAAAACGGACGGTTGTCGAAGTTAATAATGTAGGAAAATTTAGAAATTATTTCTGACTATAATATTACAATTTTATTTTTAATAAGCGTAATGCAAAGGCGTAAACCAGCGCTTAAGTAAACTTTTCATTCCACGAAGTCTAACTTATATTAAGTCTGAGCGTTATTAAAGCTAATGATAACAAAATAATGAAATCATAGCGATGTTGATTTCAATTAATTTAATATGAAATTAATTTAATCATAATATAGTGTCTATAATACTATGCGTCGAATGAAGAGTTCCTTAAGCGCGATGTGGTCAGTACGCAGCGGCTGCTCCCGAGTGGTGCATCAAATGATGGTGGTGGTATGATTCTTGCGTTGGACACCACCAATCCGGTACACCGTGGGGCACGGTCGGTGCAGGTTGCTGGAATTGCGTCCAGTGCCCACCGAAACCAAGTTTATTGTCCATCATTCCATTCCCACCAATGTTTGTTAAATGAGGCGGTTGGTTATGATGCGGAGGCGCCGGTGGTCGTTCATAAGGTTTCTGATCGTGAGGATTGAGATATTTGTCATTAAGGCTCTCTAATTTGTCTGTTATAGAGGCATGATGGTGGGGGTGGTGACCAGGCGGCGCAGGTGCTGTTGCAGGCGGCGGTGGGATAGGGGCTGGGGGACTGGCAGCTCCAGCAGTTACACTAACGCTACCGGCTGATGAAGAGTCGTCCCCATCGCTATCGTAGCGCGGAGAGGCATCGCCAGCTGCACCATGCACCTTCATATGCTTCCGTAATGACGATGGATGCGTGTATGATTTATCGCAACCGTGAACTCGGCAATTGTAGGGCTTGTCCGATGTGTGGACGTGGGAGTGCTTCTTTCTGTCTGAAGAGTTGGCGAACCGTCGGTCGCAACCAGCGTATTCACATTTGAATGGTTTCTCTCCTGTAAAGATAATTATATTATTAACATTTCAATTTACCTCTTTTTTCAAATCTGTACAGTTTTTTTTTATATCGGAATAAAGTAAAGTCATAGCATCTGTACGCCCTCCTGCTAGACACAGGTCTCGTATTGCTGAGAGGGTTTCTGAGGAAGCCGCTCTGCTAATGCATGATTAATGTTGGCTGACTTCACATGTTTTCGCCAAATTTTTATTTATTTTCCTAGACATACGGGTTTCTTCACAATATTTTCCTTTACCACCGAGCACGTGGTAATCATCAGTTAAATTACAGTTAATATTTTTATTAGGTGTCAGCGAGGATCTAACTCGCATTCGATATAGTTACTATGAAAATAATGATAGGCGCTCCTTAGCTACCAAGGAACACAAATTCACAAAAAATGTTTGTAATTTACCGTACATATTATAACGCAGTAAAATATAAAATAAGTATTATTGACTTTCAAGTTATGCTAAACATGAATTAAACTATTATTTTACGAATTTTATTAGCTTCTTTTTAATAACAACCATAAATTAAGAAACTGCTGTTGCCATTCCGCTTGCCAAGAGTGACAACCATGGCAATTACCCCCCATTTCATGAGGCAATTTTTGGTAGGTCTACGTTTAGCAAGAGACTTTAATAGGCTATAACGGTGACAGTTACGAATTTTATTGTGTTAAATTTTAAGTTATTTTTAATTCCATGCATTTTGATCAATTGGAAACTAAGAGTTGGAAGTCCTAATACTGTGGTTAACCCGAGCTATCTTTAGCTATTGATTATTAATTTATGCGCTGAACTCCGTGGCTGAACTGCGCAAAAAGTGTTTACAGTATATTGAAGCCTTGCAGTGGTATGATTGACTTTGGATTTAGTTTTATTAATAACTGGATTCCAAGCTGATCCCGATTTCAACCAACTGCTTTATTGAAATTGAGTTTTAATATTAATCCCACCAAAAATTAATGTAAAGTGGCCCAAGTTCGGTACAAACGACGTTCGGGGCTGTTGGCTGCGTCGATAAAAAAGTTGAGATCTGAACGGGTTATTGGACAAAATTTACAAGTTTTTGACTTATACCACCACTGGTGGATGATGGGGTTCGAAAGTGGTTCTTGTAAATATATATACTGTCTTTTGCGTCTGTCTTTTTTTTCCGAACTTGGCTGACGTACTGCCGTGTGTCTCGTTTTATTTGTAGGATTTATTAAGGCAAGCTTCTATTTTTACCATTGATAAGCTAAAATAATATTGCTGGTATCGTGTCCTGGTTGAAATTCGACCATTTAATTGGTTGGTTAAAGCGTTTTGTATTGAAAAATCATGTGTGTATGTTCACTTTATTTTACCTGCCTTAACAGAACATACATACATTATTTTTTCTGCACATCTATGACACTGTACCTCTAGAATGATATAAGTTTTATCTCTCCTCTTTTGTAATCTAATATATAAAAATTAATATTTGTTTGTTCGTATTTTATGCGTTGCCATACCGTTCATCAGTTGTCAATTTGTTGCTTGCACTTGTGAGAAGGTTATAGGCATAGTACAATTAACTTACAGTACGTGACGCGCGTTTCGTACCGACAAATTGATTTGAAAGTTATATATCATTTAACTTCAATGAATGTATTATCATTCCTGACTAAACAATATAACACTTCCAAGTTTCACACGATATTTCCACAATTATTTCGTCTGCGGCAGCTACGCGTCGGGTACACACTAGTGAATACTAAAGACCATACGATAATGTTCGATTTTTATGAACATGAAAGATTAAAACAATGATATGTCAATAATTTTAGCCTAAAATATTGTAAGGAGTTAGGAAGAGTTCTAACAATGCAAAACACAAATAGAAATTATGATTCTTCAGCCCGCAAAAGTCCATTGAAGTAAAGTCCACTACATGGGCCTCGTTGGGGGAGTTTGCTACGCTTTGGAGGCGCATTGGCGGTCGCAGTACCAGACGTCTCGCTGTCTCGCTCCTTTGACGCTGATCTTCGTGGCCGGTCTATGTTTTATGGTCGATATTTTATGACTAACGTAAACGTAACGTAAACGTAAACGAGATGACCGCCATCTATCGGAAGCCATGAGATCTTTCTGGAGTTTCCTATAGGCGCCTTTTATAACACTTATGGAACGAAATGAGATGATGGTTCTTCTCATGCTATTATGGTATTGCTTATATAAAAGGGAATGTAGATGAAGAACTTTTCATTTGCTTTTTATTTAAAAATTTACTAAGCACTTTTATTATTGCACTTTTATTTTAATTTATTTTAACAATTAACTAAGTGTTCCATTAAGTCAGGTTATTATGTTAAGCATTAAGTAATTTCGCTTTTTTAACAAAATTAATAAAACGCAGGAGGTTCTATATTCGACATGTATGTTTTTATGGATGTTCACTGATTTCTTGGAAATTGCTAAAGTGATCTAAATGATTTTTAAATTAAATAGGTTAAAGGTACTTCATCATCATCATTACAGCCCTTCACAAGTCCACTGCTGAACATAACGTAGACCTAACCCAAGGAATGCCACAAAGCACGGTCCTGAGTCACCTGCATCCATCGACTTTCTGGATATCTTACCAGGTCGTTACTCCATCTAGTGGGGGGTCGCCCTACACTTCGCCTACCGGTACGAGGCTGCCACTCGAGAACCTTTCTTCCCCATCGGTTGTCGGTTCTTCGAGCTATATGGCCGGTCCATTGCCATTTCAGGTTACTAATCCGTTGGGCTATGTCGGCTACTCTGGTTCTACTGCGGATATCCTAATTTCTAAGTTTATCACGCAGGGAACCCCCGAGCATAGCCCTCTCCATAGTTCGCTGAGCGCACTTGAGCTTCCTCATACGGCCAGCAGTGAAGGACCACGTCTCAGTTCCATAAGTCATCACTGGCAACACGCACTGGTTGTACAGTCTCGTTTTCAAGTTTTGAGGTATACCTGACGAGAAGATGTGTCGTAATTTCCCCATTACGTTGCCCAGCCGAGTTGAATCCGTCGATTGACCTCTCGTTCGAAGTTGGACTTACCTAGTCGGACTATTTGTCCCAGGTAAACATACACGTCAACAACTTCGAGCTTAGTGCTCCCAACAACAACCGGCTTAGGTGTGACATGGACGTTACACATGATCTTGGTTTTGTCCATGTTCATCTTAAGACCTATCCATTAGGCGGTACTATTGAGGTCACTGAGCATAGTGCTTAGGTCCTCCAGCGATTCTGCCATAAGGACTATATCGTCGGCAAATCGAAGGTGAGTGATGTACTCGCCATTGATGTTAATACCGTATCCTTTCCAGTCCAGTAGCTTGAAAACATCTTCCAATGCAGCGGTGAAGATTTACGGGGATATAACGTCACCCTGTCTTACACCTCTCTGCAGTTGGATAGGTTTGGTACTCTGGTTCTGTACTCGGATAGCCATTGTAGCCCTACTGTACAAACACTTCAGCACTTCGATATACCGACAGTCAACTTGGCACCGCTGAAAGGACTGCAGCACCGCCCAAATTCCGACAGAATCAAAGGCTTTCTCATAGTCCATATACGCAAGACATAGTGGCAAATTGTACTCCTCGGTCTTCTGTACAATTTGTCAAAGGGTATGTATGTACTTTATGGTGCTAAAGCCTTTTCGGAAACCGGCTTGTTCGGGAGGCCGGAAGTCGTCAAGTCTGCGTGCGAGACAATTCGTAATGACTCTCGAAAACAGCACGTAGACGTGGCTCAGAATGGAAATCGGTCTGTAGTTCTTCAAAAGAGCATTATCGCCTTTCTTGAAGAACAACACCACCGCACTTCTGCTCCACGCCTCCGGAGTAGTGCCACCATGGAGGACGGAATTAAAGAGCTTCTGAAGGACTTCAAGTACCGGTTTTCCACCCGCTTTCAGAAGCTCCGCTGTAATTCCATCCTCGCCCGGGGACTTGCCGTTTTTAAGGTGCTGTAGAGCCATTCTAATCTCGCTCACACTGACGTCCGGGATATCATCGGAATAGTGTCGGATAAGACTTGCTCTTGGATCGTTACTCACACTAGTGTGTGGATCCAACCATGATGTGCATCGCTGCCCATAGAACCTCTCAATCTCACTCAAAATCTCAGGTGTTCCGGAAACGATGTTGCCACATTCGGTCTTCAGCTTCGACAGTTAGCTCTTTCTGGTAGACAGATCTCTGGCGAAAAAAGACTTTGGAGCCCTGGTTCCGCTCGATCGCTACTTGAATACGAGCAGTATTAAAGTAGCGCAAGTCCCGCCGCATGGATTTGGAGATCTGTCTGTTCAGTTGCCTGTACGCTGTCAAATCTGCTGAAGACTGCAGCTTCATTTCCCGTCTAACAGTCATGAGATTAAGAGTGTGATCGGAGAGTTTTTGTGTTCTTCTGCGGCGGGTCTTGAAAAACTTAGCTCTGACCGCATGGACAGTTTCCACGAGCTTGTCATTCATATCGTCCACTGCATTGCAATCTTCTAGGCACTGAAAACGGTTTTGTAACTCGAGCTAAACTACTTGTCGTTGTGGTTGTACTTCAGGGGTGGTCCCATTTAAATATGAAGAAAAATACTATCCCTAAGTATTGAAAAGGGGTTTTTAATGTAACTATTTAGACGATATAGGTACCTGTGGCCTTGAACTTGTGATATTTCTTAGACCACTGAAAAAGGTAAAAAAATTAAATTTAATAAAATTAAAAACCGACTTCAAAACTAGAAATAATGAAATAATTACCACAAATTAGCTTCTGAAGTCGGGTTCCCATAGATACCTTGATACACTTATGTCTTAGCACCAACTTCAGAATCATAAGCTATTATTATGTGAAAATTATTTTATTCTTCTTCGTTTTTGAAATCGGTTTCTGCCTTTTATTAAAAATGAATTTATATCTATGAACTTAATATATATAAGCTATGCATATTTTCGCTGCCTATTAATATTAAACACAACTACTCTTTTTACTACCTGTATTACAGATTTAAAAAGGATCGAGAGCTTCGAATGCAAATGTCCAATCACGCTATAAATAATCAGATTTGCCCGTTGTTTATAGTTTACGAGTACAAATAAATATTCCCAACAATTGCACGGGATACTTAACAAGGCCATAAATCATCTTTATAAGACGACTTTGTCACATTGCTGCAACAAAGCCGAGCTTTTGTAAGAATGAATAAGGCATAGTGTACCTTAGCACCAAGACAATAGAAATGTTTTTAATTTATGTGCGATTAACTTTTGGCGTTTCGTTTAAAATTGCATTTCACTGGTATTGATGACAAAGATAGAATTGATCAATTAACATAATAGAATACGTTTTTATACTGATCAATTAACATATAGAATAGAAAATTTCGTATTTTTACGAAACTATCCTCCTTTTCTTCAGCCCTTTAAAATCCCGCATTGGACAGCCTTTTCAAGACCGTGCAGCCAGTAGCAAGCATGTATATTCTTGTTGGCAAGCCGGGTTGGTGAGAATAGAGCCGACTTATTCTACAGGCAATACTGCTCACCATAGCCGGACTGATAGATTTGTGTTTTGATTTTTAGATGATTTTCCGTCATAATTAGTTCGCCAGAGTTCTCGTCAGACAGAAGGTGTATTACGTGTCTCTTATTTAGGCGACTATGAGATATGCCAGAAAGATCGTTTGTCTTCCGATAGATGGCGGTATAAGCATCTCGTTTTCAGTAGGCTTATGTTTAGCAGTGGACTTTAATAGGCTGTAATGGTAACGGCAATCCAATCCATCCTTTGCCTTAATGCAAATCCTCTAAATTTTACCTACCACGAGAGGCATTGTTGTTGCACATATCCAGCATTGAAGTTTTTCGAACTGATGGAGCAGAAGTAGAAGAATATTTATTCCATACTAGCGATCCGCCCCGGCTTCGCACGGGTGATTTCTGGATATCTACAACAGCGCCACCCACCAGGTCCAATTATTAATTTAAACCATCCAGGATCCACTCAAATACACCCGAAAAATTGACGATTCGTAAAATTAGGCATTCGCAAAATACCCAGACCCGCAAGGGTCTGGTACTGCGATAGTCAATACACCTGCTAAGCGAGACGACTGACGATTAGGGCAAATCCTTCCTACAACAGAAGAAGCCCATTTCCAGCTGTGAAATTTAACGGGTTGATGAATATGAAGAGCAGAAGATTTCCTTACACCCCTAGAAAACGTTTTATGTTTATATTTTTTTAATAGGGTAAGGGTGACAAGCGAACACACAGTCCACCTGATGGTAAGTGGTTACTGTGGCCCATAGACATCTACATCTATCCACGATTCCGAATTAAAATGCAGATGCGTTACCACCCCTGAAGACTAAGATGGAATGCCTCGTTTCCAGTAAAAAGGGTCTCCGGTTCTCTACACTCACCATACGAAACACAGCAGCGTTGAGCTGCTATTTTACGCTGGTATTCTGTGAGTTAACGTTTACAGCATATCTATTAATATTTTCGCCATTTTGATATGTACAAGAGGACAGCAACAGCGGGTTTGATAAAACAACCTTCATTTTGTTTTTCATTTCTTTTGTTCAAAAGACGTTAACCCACACCAAGATTTTCTCCTGTATCATGGAGGCAGTTTACATATATAAATTTCATAAGGTAAGTACTCGTTCCGTGCGGAATTCGAACCCGCGGCCCTCAGCGCCGCAACTCATTGCTAAGCCAATGGCGCCACGGAACCGTCAAGACCATTTAATCAACCTCTTTGTAAATTATACTTATCTCTTTGGACACACTGCATAATTTAAGGACTTTTACTATACTGATATTTTAATAAATATTCATATTTTTTGCCTCAGTGTTGACAGCTTCCCACATATTGTGGCATATTCTTCACGAGTTCACCGAATCGTATCCTATATGAAAACATTGAATAAAATAATTTACAAGTAAACAGGCGTTCCGCTAGCATGGCCGTGGCGCGTAACAATACACTTTTCTTTGTCATGTTTACAAATAAACCTCTTCGGTTGTAATCCCCCTTATTGTGTTTGGAACTTGAAGATCACGTTGAGGAGGCACAGATGCTAATCTCAAGTGTCCGTTAACGCGGCAATAATAGGGCTCTTTAAGAGTTCCTTTACCGCGGATTTTTGTTACTTTGTCGAATGCTGAATGAACGGATCACACATTCGACGGCTTATTCAGAATTGTTATACTTCCTTTCTTGCATTATGATATTCGCCAAAAATATTTGTGAACATAATACATTGTAATTGAAGCTAGAAATTCACAGATGAGGTGAAGTACCTGCACTCAAACGTGTAGAATGTGGATAGCATTCCGCGTATACAAACGATATATTGTCAAACACTTTGTTAAATAAAACTTTAAAAATCTGTGAATCTTATTTCGCTGAGGACGATAAAAACTCGTTCCGGAGCCCTAATGAGCTTAGGAAGGACAAGATAAAGAAGTGAAAAACATGTGTCGCCCGTCTAATTACTAATCGGTCTGTTCATCTCGATCCTTGTTACAAAAAAGGATCAGTGACAAATATTATTAGAATGTGATGGCCTGCACGCACATGCCAACTAATCATTTTGTGGTTTTTAATGCCGTCCTATGTTAACTTTAGTGGCATAGTTATTTCTTTTATTCCTTAGAACGTAGTTAAAAATTCAAATTTCTACTTTAACTCAAATTATTGAAAAATAGTGTGCTAAACTTTCCATAGTTAATCTAATTAATTTAAAACCATAAAAAATATTTTTATAGAAATGAAGATATTATATTATGTATGTTCATATTACATTATGTTAGTATGACACTTAGCGTAGTTTATACGCATTTTGTATAGATTTTCCCCATCATTAACTATGCTTGCAAAATGGTAAAGTAATTAACTTCATTTCATGAATTTATCTCCCGAACAGTAAGCACACATTAAAAAAGCATAATATAAGATGCACTATACATTCGTAAAAAATGACGAACCAATAAAAGCATACGAAAAACACACGTGGAGAATGCACATCGTGAATTCGTTGCGTGCCGTCTCGGGACACGGGCTAGGGTCAGATGTTTATCTTAAACGCCTGTATCACCCACGGGAGACACTTTTTTGTAACGTTATAATCGATATGAGACGTTGCATGCCCTCTTGTGTATAAGTCTTTATAAAACGCGAAGTCTCTTTGTGATCGTTACTTCGGATTCGAAATAATCGAGTGGATCGTTTTTACCTCGAAATAATTGCGATTTTAAATAAAAAAAGAGTTCTTCATTTACATTTATGACAAACGTCTTGTATCTGTGCAGGCTTTATAAATATACACATTTATACGAGGTAGAGCCGAGCTACAGCTATATTAATAGTAGATATAATTGTAGCACGAATGGGTCGGCGGTTTTAATTTTATGAATGTTCTAAGAAAATACCTGCGCATGTATAGATACACATTTGATTTGTAATAGATACATACTTGAAATATTTATTGCAAATACTATAAAAGTCATCAACATATTGGTAGTATAGTTGTGGTACGAATGGGTCGGCTCGACCGGGTAAGGACCACGCTCTCACAGAATACCAGCGTAAAATAGTAGCTTAATGCTGCTGTGTTTCGATTGGTGAGTGTAGAGAACCGAAGACCCCTTTTACTGGAAAAGAGGCATTCCATCTTAGTCCTCGCGGCTGACAACGCATCAGCATTTTATTCGCAAACGAGGATAGATGTAGATGTCTATGGGCCACAGCAACCACTTACCATCATGTGGATTGTGTGTTCGCTTGTCACCCTTATCCTATAAAAAAATACATATTAGGTACAATTTAATAAGTTTGTTCGTAAACTTTTAAGTAGAATATTATATATTACTGATCTAAATTTTAACGACGGCGACTTTCATCACAATGATAATTATCATTACTAAAATCATCATCATCACCATCTACGACAGTCCGTAAAAGTCCACTGCTGTATATGGGATTCTCTCGGTTTGGAAGTTCTAGGGATTTGTCTCTATCGCCGCTAGGCAGGTGGATTTGTTCGGCTATGCGTTTGAATTTTTTCTCATGCATTACTGACACCTATCAAGATAAACTTAGAAAGTAAAACATTATCTAAATACAAACATCCAAATCGTTAGCGCCGTTTTCGAAACCAATTGCATATATGCAAGAGGTGTAGGATAATTTATTTCCTGCGTGTAGCTGTCACTTACCTTATTGTATTTCAAATTCATTATTGACAAAGTCCCAATTAAAATAAAAAGTATATTTATTTGTAAAACCCGAATATAATTAAAAAAGGGTTAGAGTTTGTAATTATAGTAAAGTCTCTTACTTTACTATAGATTCATAAAAAAGAACAAAAAAACGGCCAAGTGCGAGTCGGACTCGTGCATGAAGGGTTCCGTACCATCGTAAAACACGTTTCTAGTAAGGGACCCCACTTTAATTTTTAATTTATTTTTTATTTTTATTATTTTTTGTTATAGCGGCAACAGAAATATACATTCTGTGAAAATTTCAACTGTCTAACTATTACGGATCATGAGATACAGCCCGCTGACAGACAGACGGACGGAGAGCGGAGGCTTAGTAATAGGGTCACGTTGGTTACCCTTTGGGCACGGAACCCTAAAAAAGACTATAATAATAACCTTTACCAATTTATATTTTGATAGGATTCAGTCTGGGTTAGAACTAATCATTATCTTCAGAACTAATCTGTCGCCAAGCAGTAGTATTCCCATTGCTTGGTTTGAAGGTGCCAGTATATCTAACTATTAGCTTTGAAGCATTTTATCTGAGCCTTTAGGGGTAACTACGTATCTGTGGCCTTCCATATTTATTTCATGTTGGTTACAGATGTCCGTGGTTAGCATTAGCCATTACTATCAAATAAACTGTTACATTGTTTATCACTGTAATTGTTATATATAGCTATATGTAGGTATAGTGATGGCTGCGTACATGTTATAATAATTGTTGCATTCGAATATAAGGGCAGTGCGTATTCAGCTATACATCGTTTCACTTGTCCCCGTTCGCAAATTTAACAGTAATATAAAAAGATTTTAAGACCTAAAAACTGATTACATATATTATATGAGTTTCATTGGGATTCGAATCGAGAACTCACTCTGGTAGGTTTGCCTTACGAGTACAAGTAAAGGATAAATCATAAAATTAAATGAAATATCTTTGAGTAAGAAATTAAAATTTCGTTAGTTAAACATTATATCCTAATGCCATACAGCTCGAAGAACCAACAACCAATAGGTGAGAAAGTTCTCGAGTGGCAGCCTTGTACTAGTAAGAGGCTGCAGCCGAGATGGAGTCGCGGAAGAAGAGGAGTGTTGGTATGGCGATGCGCCACTTGTCCTATCCTCCGCGATTCTGACGGGGCCGCACCGTTAATTGATGCGCTGGTGGTGAGGCTGCGGGGGGAGAGGAGTGTTGGTATTACGAGGCGCCGCTCTCTCTACCCTCTGCAGCCGAATCTCGGTTGGCGGCGGAGCCATAGACCAGATCCGCCCCTAGGGTCAGGAAGGCTGGTGCTTCTGAGTGCTAGTTTTTCCTGGCCCCATGGCCTTCGCGCATCGGACACGGGGGCGTCTGTTGCGCATGTGAAGTTGGAGGCAGCGAAAGAGGGCGCGCCATGTGTTCTGGTGGGCCTTACCTGAGAAGGAGATAGGGAGGAGTAGTCCTCTCCCGAGGAGGGGCCGCCATGGGGCGGCCAGCACTAGTGGGGCCGCGGATGTGTGCGAAAACATTCCCGTGGCCCTGTCAATATGCGACGAAGGTGGAACACCATGGGGTTTTCATCGGTGCGAGTCCGACATAACCCGTCCTTGCCCCCGCAAGGCGGGTATGCGTAGGCATTTCCCCATGTAAAAAAAAAGATGGCCTCGCATTGAATGTAGTGACGACCTGGCTAGGCATGCAGGTAGTCGTTGGATGCTGGGGGCTGAGGAACGTGTTTTGTGGCATTCCTTGGGGAATACCTACTATAACTGTATATTTTTGTAAAGAGCTCTATTCTTTTTTACTCTTATCATAATACATATCTTCACCCGTACACAGTCTTCATTGCATTCCTGCTGGGTCTTGTTTAAGAAAAACTCTCGATTGGCAAAATTATCGAAATCTTGAACTTATGAATTATAATGAGCAAAGAAGTATCACATGGAGTTGCGAACTAAATTGTGAGCTGCCACCGTTGCACTAAAATGCCCAAGACCAATAAGCTGATAAAGCATACAAAGAGTCGACCGATGCAAGTAGCTTAGGATCGTACTTTGTGGTCGATCTATGGCTGAGACATATTTTTTTTTATACGATAAGGGTGACACGAGCACACAGTCTACCTGATGGTAAATAGTTGCTGTGGCCCATAAAAATCTACATCCATCCTCAACTACGAATCAAAATGCAGATGCATTGTCGCCCATGAGGACTAAGATGGAATGCCTCGTTTCCAGTAAAAGGATCTCCGGTTCTCTACACTCACCATACGAAACACAGCAGCATTAATCTGCTATTTTACGCTGGTATTCTGTGAGAGCGTGGTCCTTCCCCGGTGGAGCCGACCCATTCGTACCACAACTATACTACTAAATTTATAGTATTTGCAATAAATATTTCAAATATGTATCTATTACAAATCAAATGTGTATCTATACATGCGCAGGTATTTTCTTAGAACATTCATGAAATTAAAACTGTATCACCAAGTTACTATCTTCAGACATTTACACTTAAGATCGTTAGTTTAATGTAAGAAAACAGTGTTTCCGTTCTTGGCAGACCGCCTAGTCCGAATTACTGTTTGGTGTTGGGTTACGAATAGCTGCTTAAGTGCGTTCCGCTGTGAAAACATACTTTTTAGAAATAGCGCGAGCGATTTGAAATCCGACACATTGCAGCCTTTGCACCTAAATTGTGTAAATGGCATTAGGTGAGTTTTGAGAAAAAACATCGGTTTACCGGGTATCATGTTTACGGGAATTTCACAGAATAGGTTAACACCGCGGTTCAATTTGCGTGACAATTTTTTTTTCTGATTCGAAATATTATCTTCTTTCTTTTTTCAACCGATTTCAAAAAGGAAGAGGTACTCAATTCGACTGTATGTTTCTTTTTTATTTATTTTTTGTGTGTTACCTCATAACTTTTTTCTCGGTGAACCGATTTCGATGATTCTTTTTTTATTTGAAAGCTGGTGCTTCTCATGTGGGCCCATATAAATTAGATCAAGGTCTGACCAGTAATTTTTGAAATATCTTTAATAATTTATATTGAAGTCGTTGTACAATTTTTTTATTTTACCACTTGTTAATGTCTAAAGTCATTCCGTAATCCCCACGTATGACGGTGGATTAGCGGTCGCAGTATCTTACATCTTTAACTGCTCCCAATCACTAGTCTGAGTATTTCTCATCGGACGAATACATACTACCAAAAATAAAATACTATCAAAAATACGAGTACCTTATGTAAAGTAATCGGTGAAATATTATCAAATCGAAAGTGATATTTTCCAAACTAATGGTAACAAAAACTGGGATTACAAAAAGGAACTTTTTATAGGACAAGTTAAAATCATTAATTACAAATATATTTATCAAGATAAGCCACAAAGGGTATCTTTAAGTGAACCTAACGTTGTAAATAAATACATTTGTTGTTTTTGCAATGCCCATGTTCACTCAAATAAAGATCGATGGTTTGATAAGGTATTGAAATTGGGACACTTTACTTTCCTTTCTACTAAATCGGACCGATTTTTAAAATATAATTTTAATAGACCGTGTAGTAGCGGTGGAATAATACTCCATATCGTCCCATGGGTGTCGTAAAAAGCGACAAAGTGAAACAAACCAGGAGATGGGCAAGCAGCGTCTTCCTGATAACAGCTCAAAATTATTAAAACTGCGTTAGCCACCCCGCCTGCCAAGCGTGGCAACTATGGCAAAATCCTCCTTTGAGGCAATCTATGGGGGAGGCTTATGTTCAGCAGTGGACTTTTACTGACTGTAATGAGTGGATATGTGGATATTTTAATATTTATTATGGAATAAAAATAATAACTAAATTAAGCGATGAACTTTAAAAAAAAGAATAGAAATGAAAATTTTTTTTTTATAGAATAAGGTTTACAAACGACTACACAGTCCACCTGGTGGTAACTGGATGCTGTGAACCATAGACATCTACATTTATCTTCGATTAAGAATCAAAATGCAGATATGTTGTCACCCCTGAGGTCTAAGATAAAATGCATTGTTTCCAGTAAAAGGGTCTCCTGTTCTCACAACACAACAGCATTTTACGCCGGTGTGTTGTGAGAACGTGGTCTTTCCCCGGTTGAGCCCACCCAATCGTGTTACAACCATAATACAGCTGTAGCATGGCTCTACCACGTATATTACGTATAATGTTTGAATATTGTATATATATTTATACTCACAAAATACGAGTCCCTCGCTGCCCTTATAAATACGGGAACTGTATAAATGGGCCATAGATTTTGTCGAATATTACTTCCGTCTGAAAAAAGGTCTGAGATACTCGAAGTTGTTCCTAAAGATGTTTTACTTCAGAACAACTTATTACTCACTGAAGTGGAAGCTGGTCGATAAACATACTTAAAGCTAAGGTTACGCTACTAGATGTAGTAGTAGTACGTAGTAGTAGTACGTAGTAGTAGTACGTAGTAGTAGTACGTAGTAGTAGTACGTAGTAGTAGTACGTAGTAGTAGTACGTAGTAGTAGTTTACTTTCCTGTGTCGCCTGTTACGACAGCCACGGGACGATAGGGGGTAGTAGATATTTTTACACCGCTACTAGAAGGTCAGGTATTTTTGGTCACTAGTTACATACGTTACCATCAAGGAACCATGAAGTAATCTTGGCACATTACTTGACGGGGAAAGCTTGCCCATAATCTTAGGAATCCGAATAGGAGCGGCGACCTGTCAACCTCATTAGTGCACTTGAACCATTCATTGGGAGAGAGGTAAAACTGGGATGCTACGTGCGTTGTCACTTTGGCAACCTCTCATCTCAGTTATACGTTGTTTTTTTTTTTATAGGAGAGGGGGCAAACGAGCATGCGGCTCACCTGATGGTAAGTGACTACCGCCGCCCATGAACAACCGCAACACCAGGGGAATTGCAGATGCGTTGCCGGCCTTTTAGAAAGGAGTAGGCTCTTTTCTTGAAGGTCCCTAAGTCGTATCGGTCCGGAAAAACCGCTGGTGGTAATCGATTCCACAAGGAAGTTGTGCGAGGAAGAAAACTTCTTCTAAATCGCACAGTGGTGGACCGCCAATCATCCAGGTGGTATGGATGGTATCGCGAGTTTTGTCCCAATGTGCGATGGTGAAATTGAGCGGCTGGAATTAGTCCGAACGAGTTTTAGTTTACAAAGTTAGTTTAGAGCCGGGGTGGTATCAGAGGTGGCTGAACTGTGTATTTGTACTATTTTCTGTAAAGACGATCGGTTTGTGGGGTCCACGTGTGGTTAAGTTTCTTAACGAACTGTATCTACGACTTGATATCACCACTGATGATAAGCTCATTCAAAAGCTAAGTATAGCCATTCGCTGGGTTGTTTCATTTATCGTTCAAAGGCTAAGTACAAGTAAACGCAACTAGCGGTCTTAGCTCTGTACCGCGGGAAGTAGGACTATATGATAATTTCTTCGTGTTTGAGTTTTTTTTTAAATAAAATATTAAATATTATATATTTTAATGTTACTAAATGTTTGATGAATCGAAATTATTATCTACGTAATCGTATGTTATTGTCTAATCAAATTTATTAATAAGAAGTACATTATTTAATCTAATGTGATATATATATTTTTTTATCTTTTAACTTAAGACGTAAACTGACGTAAAGTTGACAAAAAAACCAAATGCAATTTTAACAACAATTTACAAAAAATGCTATATAGTTAGAATATAGAGAACTCATTATTTGTTGTGCACACACGAAGTTTGTTATTTAAAATTGCTTAGCAGCTGTTCAAATATTTATTTAATTACCAATATGACATCCCACGTGTGCGGAGTTCTCAGTTCTTACTTACTTCTTACAGTCATTGTTTTTGAATCGCATTTTACAATTATTCATCACAAATTAAATTAATAGCCTGTGTGACTAAACAAGACATACACATCTAATGTTTTTAAACAGTTAGTACCTATTTGCTTTTTCAAAAAGTTTTAAAATTACAAAAATCATTCAATCACCTAAAAGCTCTAAACTTACTTAATATTTAATATTTCAAAGTTTTGAAATTACAAAAATAAAGTCGGACCAACACATCCGTAAAGCCGTATGAAAGCGTTCAGATGAATAAATTGTAATTTATTATTTATGCAATTAGAACTGTAAAGCTGTTCGTTGAATTAATAGAAACATAATTGATTTTATTTTAAGGTATTATAGATTCATGACACATTTGTTTTGTTTCATTGTATGAAGGATTTTTAGTTTCATGCTTATCGTAATAAAGTCATAGTAGCATACATCTAATATATTAAAATTAGTTATTGTTTGTTCGTATTTTATGCGCTGCCATATCGTTCATCAGATTGCGGTAAAACTTTGTCAACTTATTGCTTGCACTTGCGCGATGGTTATAGGTATAGTTCAATTAACTTACAGTAGGTGGCGCCCGTATCATACCGACAAATTTATTTGAAAAATATATATCATTCAACTTCAATGAATGTACTTTCATTCCTAATTAAATAATATAACTCTTACAAATTTAAAACGATATTTCCACAATTATTTCTTCTGTGGCAGCAACGTTTTGGGTGCCAGCTAGTAATGTATAAAAAGTATAAAAATATTTTAATTTAAAGATTTATACTAATAGAAAGATAATTAATGAAATATATTATGTACTAAAATTAATTTCAGTATTTTTTAATAGCTAATATATAAAATACTATATTAAAATATGTATAATATAATAAATACGTAACAACTTTAAATATTAAAAGAATTTTCTGATCCTCTTCTTTATCATCCGACCACATTACAGTGCTAGACATGGGTCTCTTTCATAGAAGAAAGAGTTGAACATAATGCCTACGCTTGGCTGGCGGATCGCAATGGCAGTACTTAACACATATTATATTATATATTAATATATTTACTGCCATCTACAGAGGGCCATAAGATCTTCTCGGCGTTTCTCATATTCGCCTTATACAACACCCACGGTTTGATATGGGGTGGTTGATAGATTCTCTTAGGCCTCCTACACTAATATCACTTATCAATAATTAAACTAAAAGTAATATGTATAGTTATAATCTAAAGTAGCTACATCTAGGCAAATACTTTCTGTTAAACTTCAATATGAAATAGTAAAAAAGAGCATCAAATAGTTTCATAAAAACTCATTGTATGAGTACATTATTAAAACAAAATAGTTATTGACTGAAATGTTTATTGCATTATTTAATCGCTTAATAGCCGATGTGGGATAGAGCACATCGAAGTTAATTCAATCTCGGATAGACAGGCGGTTAATGAGCGGCCGATGACTGGCCGATCACCGACACAATTGGCCAACTTGTCGGACACGACCATTCGATATCCGACCCACTAAACTAATCTCTATAGTAAATTATTACAAACTCAAATTGATTGTGTTTGTAACGTGCTGCACGAACTTGACTTATTCTACTATTTTAATAATTTAAAAAAGGTTACTTCAATTTCGTAAATGTCATTGTTAAGGCGCGTGTAAATAAGCGGATTGATTAGTTATAATACAACTTTTTCTACCAAAACTAATAGAAGCAAATTTATAATTTTGTCTATGTTTTAAAAATAAAAATTGATATACATACATCATATTAAAAGGTGATCTTAGCTCTTTGTTATGTATAGGTGTCAAAGCATCACAACGTGGCTAGCATATGTTCCAAAATTGATTGACGACAGTTCTCCGAAATCTGATTTTCATTCGAGTATTTAAAAAGGAATTTCGTACCGAGTGTTCAATGATTTATGACCTACCTTTTATCCGAAACGTATTTCGAATTAGAAAGATATATTAATATCTTCATTTTTTCCACTTCTCAAAGAATACGGCCCTTGTCCCGAGAGCACAAAAAGAATATGCGGGGTCGGGCGGCGCATTCGGCGCCCAACGACCGTGTGACAAGGTGCTTTATGCGGACGATTATGAGCAGACCGAATAATGTTCCGATACCCGATAAATATCTGCCAACTCATACAAAAGCATCCCAATAAAAATATAATAGCAAATGTAGCAACAACACTGGCCACAAACTGCACAGTCATATCTTGCTGGTAAATATAGTTTATAATGAAAATGTACAGCGTGAGAGAAAGAAACCCTGCCAGTGTTGTGAATGAAAGTAAATTTTGAATTATTTAATTTATATTTTATTTTTTACATGTTAGAGCCATGCTGCAGCTAATTATAGTTGTAGCACGAATGGGTCGGCTCGACCGGGGAAGGACCACGCTCTCACAGAATACCAGCGTAAATAGTAGCTTAATGCTGCTGTGTTTCGTATGGTGAGTGTAGAGAACCGGAGACCCTTCTTACTGGAAAAGAGGCATTCTATCTTAGTCCTCACGGCTGACAACGCATCTGCCTTTAAATTCGCAAACGAAGATAGATGTAGATGTCTATGGGCCACAGCAACCACTTACCATCAGGTGGACTGTGTGCTCGTTTGTCAACTTCATTGTATAAAAAAAAATACCAGCATGAAATAGCAGCTAAATGCTGCTGTATTTCGTTTGGTTAATGTAGACAAAAAAAAACCTTTTACTAGAAACGAGGCATTCCATATTAGTCCTCAGGGGTAACACCGCGTCTGTATTTTGACTCTTAATCAAGGATAGATGTCGATATCTATGGGCCACAGCATCCTCTTGTCATCAGGTGGACTATGTGCTCGTTTGTTATGCATATTCTATAAAAAAATATCAATTGTCTACATTCGATTGTAAGGTCAAATTATTTTGTGTTTAATAGACTTGAAAAATAGAGTATAAGCTGCATGCTTCCCGCTATAAGTATCAGGCTTCCGTTTACTCCTGAGGGGGACTTTACAATAGGGAATTGTTTACCGCGATGCCCAAATGAGTTTTGGCGGACTTTACATGAAATATTTTTTTTAAAAAAAACAACGTTATCGCCACAGGATATTCTCCTGTGTCATGGAAGCGTTTCACGTTTTATTTAATTGCACAAAGATTTTCGAAACAATAATGGCCATACAAGCACTTGCTCCATGCGGGTTTCGAACCCGCGGTCCTGCAGCGCCGTAACCAACGCTTAGTGAAGAAGAAATTAATTAACATTTTCCCTGTCCACGAAAAAGACACAATAGTTAAACAATCGAAATGCTAATATAAGAATCACGGAATATTTATATAGGATTTTGATCATTAGGATCTTAATAAAGTTAAAAACTTTATATAGCTACAACAAATTACAATTATAAAATAGATAAATTTAATTATGGGTTCCTATTTTTTCTGTAACGCATAATCATTTTAACAAAGATAATGTAAAAATATTCTCAATCAGTTCGATACACTGGAGTTATTAACATTTTAAGTTAGATATGAAGTTATATATTAACAAATTATAAAGACACTTACATTAGAAATCACAATGGATACATCTCTGTTTAATAGTTACTATATCAAAGAATATTAGACTTTGTGAATTCTGAACCCGAGTACGCTCAATAATTTATGCAAAAATATTTTTATACTTTTGCGTTTATTTTAATTATTGTATAATTGTTTATTTATATGTATATTAAATTATATTCTCATAAACAATAGAACAAGAGCTTTTATTTGCAAGTCTAATAAATAAAAAGAAATAGCCTCACAAGATTTTTAATGATGATTATAAAGAATTTTATGAACGATCCTAGATAGATATTACTATAGTATCACATTTAGATGTCTGCCGCTTTACGAGTAAACTAAACTGCCAGTGACGTTGTTTCTGGCGGAAACTGAAAACACCATTCGTCTTGCTCTGATAACTATCTGTTGAAAGCTCGTAAAAGAGATATCTCTATTTTCTATAAGGCAAAGAAATACAAAAATACTCAGGGCTAAATTTCACAACGGAAACGGAAACTGTGTCTGGTAGGTACATATTTTTCATTATATCTCTACATTATGCCAAAAATGTTGCTTGGCAAATATTGACCTTAGATTCTTTTTAATACTACACATTGTATTTATTTAACATAGTTTCACTAGTGAATATCATTATTATTTAAAAAATTAACTCAATAGATAATAATTTTGTAATAAAATTCAGAAATGATACCAAATTCCAACTTGTTTGTTGCCAGACTTGTATCCTAGTATTTTTTGTTGTTTTATGAATAATATAGCACGACACCTGCGTGCATTAAAATGAGTACAAAACGACAGTGGGTATGCTCGTCAATCCGTACGTCAAGCGTTTTGACAGCCCTAACCGGCATCATCGCCGGGTCAAAACGGAAAAAATAACGGACAAACTGTGGGATATTCCAGATTTTGTTTAAGTTGATGTTTTTAAGATTGTTCAGTATACGATAGAATTTATAGCGTTTTATTTTAACTTCTTTTTTAACTTCCAATGCTTTTTGCAGCACCCATTGTTACATAAAATTCGTAAAATTAGTTTTATTCAATGTGTACATATTCGCGTAAATTTAAGAAATAATTAGTATGTATTAAAATAATTGTATAGTGATGACTTATGGAACTGAGACGTGGTCCTTCACTGCTGGTCGTATGAGGAAGCTCAAGGTCGCTCAGCGAGCTATGGAGAGGGCTATGCTCGGGTTTTCTCTGCGTGATAAACTTAGAAATGAGGCATAGCCCAACGGATTAGTAAGCTGAAGTGGCAAAGGGCCGGCCATATAGCTAGATGAACCGACAACCGATGGGGAAAAAGGTTCTCGAGTGGCAGCCTCGTACCGGTAGGCGAAGTGTAAGGCGACCCCCACTAGATGGAGTGACGACCTGGTAAGACATGCAGGAAGTCGATGGATGCAGGTGGCTCAGGGCCGTGCTTTGTGGCATTCCTTGGGGGGGCCTATGTTCAGCAGTGGACTTGTGAAGGACTGTAATGATGATGAATGATGTTGAAAATAGTTGAAAATAGTACAGTATAATGTTATAAATACGTATGTATACGTAATGTAGTAAATACACAAGGCCTTCTGTTTCAGTGAGTAAGATATTAAAAATAAAAGTTATTGCATTGCATGATTGGAAAATTGAGATAATATAATTCATTTCTTCAAATGACGAGCTTTATTAATTGTTGATGTTGGTATCACATTTCCCGGTATTAGGGTTTAACCAACAGAAGACATTCTTAGTGATACGGAAAGGAATGCGTTGGCAAATTATGGATACGTCGAACATTTAATGTATTGTATTTATTTAAGAATATAAATAATAAATATGCTGCATTAAAAATAAGTTAATAAAATTTCGTAATTCTTTCATAAACAACATTCAAAGCTTATAAATCTGAATCTAGTACCTAGAGTAGAAATCTATACAAATAAATAAAATTAAAGTGTCTGTTTGTAATGTCAAAATAACAGCTTTTTACTATAGGCATATGAAAGTATATACAGTACTTATAACAAAAACACAATTTTTAAAATTTTTGTCTGTCTGTCTGTTTGTTCCGGCTAATCTCCGAAACGGCTGGACCGATTTTGAGGGGACTTTCACTGGCAGATAGCTGATGTTATAAGGAGTTACTTAGGCTACTTTTATTTTAGAAAAAGAATTAGGGCTCCACGCAAAAAATTAAAACCCATGAAATCCAATCGTAATAAATTGTGTAAAACAGCTAGTTGGAACTATAATTAGGTTGCTCAGTCAATTTTCAGCCATTGCCAACACGTTTACCAAAGAAATGAGTAGTTTAAGGGCCCACAAGCATGGTAAATATATAATAAGAAAACTTACGTTTGAACCATAAGTGACACCGTTAACTAAAATCGAGAAATATCATAAAGAAATATCATCATATATAAATTTACGATTTTTGTTGTAAACACTGCTATAAAGATGGAGAATATTTACAACAAGTACTTAAGACGTTTTCTTATAATATATATTAAAAATATTATTAAGTACATAAATTTTGTTACAATTTTTACCGGTGGCCCTTTGTTTATATTCATATAATGTGTAAAGTTAACTATGTGCCGTGTAGTGGTGACGTAAGATCGTAAGATAATTCACTACCCCATATCATCCGTAAAAGGCAAATGAAATAGGAAAAAGAAAGAGAGTTTGGCAGCAACATCTTTCTGATAACAACTCAAAATAACAAAAAAACTGCAGTTGCCAACCCTAGCGTGCCAGCAAGGACATGTACCCTCCATATGAGGCTATAAGACTATCTATTGGTGAGGCATAGATAGGTATAGAGGCATAGACAGGCATAGCGACATATGAATGAAAATGTTAACTATAAATTTTTGTTATTGGTTGTTCAAAAGCAGCCCTGGTTTTACCTGCCACTTATTTTAATGTTATGTGTATTTAAAAAATAAACATATTACCTAAACCCATAAATATAATAATTTCGCAATGGTTGTAAGCTGTCCAATAAATCGAGCAAAAGATGTATTTGGATCGAACCGGAGCCGTGTCCACTCAACACCCACACGGCATCATGTTTCAGCCTCCGGGCATATTTTTGAACAAACCAATATTTCTAACGAATATTAATATCCCTTCTTTTGGTTTTATTTTATATTTAATTTTGACCCGTACTCTCGTGAAACGCGCCCACATTCCGATCATTCTTTTTGACATTGAAAACGCATATTCAGATGTTTTTTATTATTAAATATGAAAAACTACTGATTTAATACTAATCGATTTAATTACAGTGATCGATAAATTATAGTGTAGTGGCGGCGCAAGATATTTTTGCAGGTTTTACGTACCCAATATCAGAGACTATATTATTTGATGCATCTTGTGTCATAAAAAAAAAACTTAAAATATAGCTTCTGCCTGTGGCTCCATGTGTTCGTTTTCCTGCGGTTACTATTTTCGTGTGGCAAAAGTTACAATAAAAATATTTATAAAGAACGTTCAAAACTGTATTAAACACAGAATACAGAAAAGACGTGCTCCAAATTATTATTAATTTATTAACTTAACGTGTATATAATATTTGCAAAAATTCAAAAGGAACTAAAATATTCGATAAATATAGTAAATTTATGTAGCTCGCGGTATAGTGCCAAAGACGATGGCTGCGTTTCCTCTCAGAGTGACTACTCTCAGCCGTTGTTCGAGAGAAGAACCAGCCCTGTCACCAGCGGCGACGACCATTCGCGAATACAGTTTCACTACCCGATATCATTCCGTGGGTGTCGTAAGAGGTGACAGAGGGAAATTGAAGTAAGAGATGGGCAGCAGATATTTTTTTTAAATTATTTTAATAGTATAATTATTTAAATCAACACAGTGCTAAAGTTATTTTAATATAAACACCATTGTACGGGTTACCGCACAATAGTTAATAAAACTGGCATTACTCATTAATTTAGATCACTTAGAAACAATTTTATTAGTTAATTTCGCATACATGTTTAACTTCCGTACTTCTGCTTATATATCATTTTTATAATATTTTATAACAATAAAATCAGTGAATAAAACTACTTTTATGGATTATATCGCGTTTAATTAATTTATTTTTAATTAATAAAAATAAAAATAAGTTAATTAAACGCGATATAATCCGTAAAAGTAGTTTTATTCAATGTGTAGTGTTCGCGTAAATATAAGAAATCATTAATAAAATCAGTGTTAGAACGACTTTCATTGGGTTTTTTTCGTCCATTAACTTTCCCTTACAAGTCGTTTTGCAATCATCTTGTAAACTGTAGACACAATACAACCATATAGTAAAAAGGTTTTGTACGTTTAATAATACTACACTTGAATATATCTGTTATGTATTATATAATATAACAGGTATATTCCATTCATTTTCATTTGATTTGCGTTAAAATATTCACCATATATTAGGTAAAAATATTGGGATTGTAATACATCTTTTATATTTTTTAAATAACAGAAAAAACTAATGAATTTTTCAGACAAATCTAGAGAAGTCTAATAAAAGATTCCAACCTGGAAAACACTCTTTTTATTGTCGTGTTAACATTTCGATTGTTATCTAATTCGAGTTGCAAAAATCCCATCAAGGTTTTTGACGGTGCGGTAGTGTGGAATGCTTACTTTAAACACTTTTGACACAATGGACCGGTGTTAAGAGTTAGTAATGAGATCGCTTTCCAGAACAATTTTTTTTTATGAGTGACTCCATGCTCGAAATAAATAATTAACAAATAAATACTGGTTTCCTTATATTCTTAACTAAGTATTATAAATTGGTTAATAGGTAATCGGTCATCAAAAAAAATACAGTTATTTTATGTTTGTACTTATGAACGAAAAAAATTGCGTATCTCATTAACAGGCAATAATTTGCTCTCCGCGTCCATTTTGAAGTATATTCCACCTTTGCCGGGATTCGTCACGTCTCGCTTATACCTACTCGCACTTGTATACTGACAGCGACAAGGTGTTAACGAAAAAACACATGAATGATTCAGTGAGACCTCCGCGGTCTCCCTACAAGACTAAGGAATTTCGCACAGTTAGCCCGCTCAAAGAGTAAACTGTTTTTCTCGGTGCATTGAAAACGGCTGATAGGTCATTTAATTTAATGAGGAATCTATTACATTACATTAAAAAAGTTTTGTTGGATAAGGTAAAGACTTTTAAACGTAGATTTAAATGCATTCGAGATATTTTAAAAACATGAATCGCACACCGTATAATTCTTTTGCTTTCTTGCCTCTTTTGTTCACGATAGTAATATAATCAACATTTGACATAATATTATTCCATTCAGTGTTGCCTAATACGGTAAGCAATATTCTAATTTTGATCTCATCACCAATGTTGAATTATACCTAATCTACGTATTTCACAACTGAGTAAAATCTGCCGTTATAAAAGGATAGAAAAGTATTTATAATATGAATATTTAAGTTTATAAATCCTAATGTTTAACTACCGTATTTTTACTATTTCGTAACTAAGTCCTTACAAAAAGCCAGTGCAGACCTTTATACGTATGGTCTTCTTCTTATTTTTCTTCTTCATCAGCTTGTAAAAGTTTAATGGACTGCTGGACAGTGGCCTCTCTCGTTGTAGGGAAGATTATCCTTTATCGTCATGCTTGATAGGCTACTTGACGATCAAAGTACACTAGAGTAACTGACGTCTCGCACCCTTAACGTTGCTTCCCGTCGACGTTCTAAGTTGTAGTGAGTACTAGTTATTGGGTATCTATGTATGTGTACCTACGTCACATGGTTAACCTCATTCCACAATATCATATTGTGTTTATTCTAATAAAAGTCAGTCTTAATTCAGATTTCGTTGTTTGAATCACTCTCCCGTACATGGCGACCATGCCAGGATTTATTTGGTGGGATTTTCAGTAGATGATGGAAAGTTATACCATCATCTACTGAAATTCCCATAGTCGCCTCTACGACAACTAAAGACTATAGGGTGGTAATTTCTCTTACATTGCCACTACACGTTAGTTCTTTCACCAATCTTTAGATACTTGATTGCAAATTCGCTTTCTAAGAGCCAAAAGTGGAATGTTGTAGGTTGGTGAGTATAGTAGATACAATCTATCGCTACGCTACATTAAAATTATATGATTAAAGATAATTATTCTAAATAAATATACATTTCACTTAATGAGAAATTACAATATTCAAGTTAATAATAGGTTTTAATTAAAATTATATTGGTATAAATACCTACGGTAATTACTCGTATATTATGTATATGTGAAATTATATTTGCTCAGAATCACTTGAACAAAAAGCAATAACACTTGATGACATTTATAAATTTACTATGCAACTAAAAACGAACGAAAATTCCAATGGTAATATAAAATACAAGCGCAGGCAGTAAAGTGTCAAAAGGAATGATGGCAATAAGATAGAGGAGAGTAGTGAGCGTAGGTAGGGCCAGCGCTAGCGCATCCTGCGGCTCTGTAACCATTGTTACGCTGAATCTTTTACAATTTATGTTGTCCTGGTATCGTAGTTTAACACGTGAATACGTAAACCTGTTTTTCAATACTTTTATTAAACAAAAAAACAAATCGTAAATTGGCGTTTTAAAAAATCTGCCTATTCAAGATTTAAGTTTTTTTTATGCACACGAAAAGGTCTGTGTGTGAAGTAAGATACCTTTTAAGTGAAACTAAATCTAGGTATGAGATAAGTTAATTAGTATGAATCCAAATTAAATCTATTCCTTAGTTCCGAATGATAATTTGAAATAGTAATACAACATAATTAATTAGCAACTACTTGACACTAGCAAATGAAAACTAACTATACTAGTCCGTAACTAAGGAAAAACCATTGAGTTATATGTACTACGTACTAGAGAAGCTATTCCAAACAAAAAATGTGCGCTACTCTATGTCTTCGCGCATGCGCGGTAGATAGTAAAATATTGCGATATTATTATTACCTATTTATTCACTTGAACAACAAAAAATTTTACTTACTTGACAACTGAATTGTTATTTACGTAAGGTTTAAACTTTAATTTGAAATCTCGTATTATTATCGCTGCTCCACACTGCATGAATATTACAGCTACAGTAAATGACACTAAAGTAAGGTGTACGGATTGCAGTACAATTCAGTTGAACATAGTGAATGTTCGGAACGCGAAATCTAGTGCGTAGTACATATATATCAATGGGAAAAACCTTTTTATCCAAAGTTATTGTAGGAATACTGTCACTGCTTGCCGTTAAAATTTGATTACTTATTTGGAAGTAAAGACTTTAGAAATGGGTTGGGGGGTGACTGGAACTTTAGGAATAGTCAGTTTGAATAGCCTATCATGTAGAGGGTGTCATGGGGCATGGCTGAATAGGAGCAAAAATAAAGTTCTCATTACACTCCTAGGGGGTCAAAATAGCAAAAAAACAAAAAATAAAAAAATCTTATTTCGGCTACAATAAGTTAAAAATTCTTACTGGATATCCTTTTGGGGGTCGAGGGATCTTTCAAAGTCTTTACTTCCCGCGTCCCACTAGTTATGTTACTAATGTGAAGGATCTTGAGTGTGAATTTATACTATAAAAAATCTTTTTCTGTCCGTTAATATATTATGTACAAAATTAAATGTTTAATTTTGAAGAATTTGTACAAGGAATTTTATGATTTTATTCGATCCATCAGTCATATTATGTTACAGCATCGTAACTTCTACTTTACGTTCGAATTATATAAAAATTTGGAAACACTACTGGAAATGAACCTCTTCCATTGTAATACGGATTGGTTTATCGTCACGCTTGGCAGGCAGATTGGTGATCGGTTATAGGAAGTGGCGGAGTAGGAATTATTTTAATTCTTGTTAAGCATAACATCTCTTCTAAAGCTAGAGGTCATTTTAATTTTTTCAATAAAATTATAGGTGAATAACGGGCACACAGTTCATCAGATGGTTAGTGGATCCTGTGGCCCATAGTCACCTACTCTTTATTCTCAGTTCTTACGCCTAGACTACGCTAGGAAATACAGTGTATTCTCATACGGTAAGCAATATTCTAATTTTGATCTCATCACTAATGTTAAATTACACCTAATCTACGTATTTCACAACTGAGTAAAATCTACCGTTATAAAAAGATATGAAAGTATTTATAATATGAATATTTAAGTTTATAAATTTTAATATTTAACTACCGTATTTATACTGTTTCGTAGCTAAGAGTCCTTACAAAAAGCCAGTTTCATGGTCTGTATTCTGCAATAACATGGTCCTTCCCTGTTCGAGCTGTCCTAATCGTGCTGCAGCTATAATACTCTGCTGTGTATTAATTAAGAGTTTGCTTTTAGAATTTCTAAAATGTTTTGAATTCATTTCTAAAATTAGTTTATAGAATCTAATGATCCTCTTGATACTGGAAGTGAAAGACAATGCTTTCGTAATACGAATATATTGTACATAATTATAATGTACTATTTTCTTACCTAAAAGTTGGCAATTACGGCCAAATAAAGAAGAAAACACAGCAGAACTCTACCTTACGTAACTTAGTGATTTTTATATTTTCACGGCAATAAAACATTAAAAAAATATGTAACAGATAATTGTAAACAGCTTCTTGACCATTCACATTGTAATAGTGTCATGCGTTCTTGTAATCCAATTTGGACTTAAGGATATATTATGTAATAGATTATAGTTTATTATAAAAAATCAGTAATTAGGAATGTATCGAAAGAAATAGTTTTGTACCTTATACTATTTAATTCATTATTCATTAAGAGAAGAACTCGACGCGGGTGGTAGAAATAAACACCGTACGAAGTAGCAAAAACCACATCATGGTAAGTTGAATTAGCCACATATAGACGGGGCGGAGCGGCATGAATAAATTTTTTCGCGACATCCCTTCTTGTTATAGCGTTTTATTAATGAAATTTGCTTTTCCAGAATTTCTTGAGTATTTTGTCAGGGCGATTGTGACTACTTTTTTATTAGCTATGGCAACATATTTAACTAATTGCTATAAATGCATTATCGATTCAAGATTCGTATCATAATAAAAAGTATCGATTCGTTGCTGATGCAAGCGTTACAACTTACGCGGCCTGAGCACGTTCCTCGAGTAGTTTAATGGCGAGAGAAGGTTTTTGTCCACGCTCCGGAGCCCTGTTCGCACCAGCGCTTTGACATTTAGCGAAATTTTTGAAAAAAAAACTATTTTCACGTATTCCTGTTAAAGGAATGGCTGGAGGCTGTTTTTGTAACATAGCACTTTTTCCGGCTGTCTAAATCGAGATCTCTGGAACTGTGTAGTGGTAAAAACCGTTGCATTATCATTCAAATAAGAATCGAGAGCACTATCTATAACAGAAGATATGCTCTATATAGCGTACAGGGGGTTGTCAACACTGCGTTGCGTACAGGCCAAAAAGGGGACCATGAACAAAGCGGATAAAAAAGTAAGGCGCTTATGCTTTTATTGTCTGTGTAGGTGACAATATCACCAGTGTGAGGGGTAGCAGTTCTTAAATATGAACGCTCATGTGTGCTCTTGTAATTCGTGCGTAGGACTGTGTGCGTGCCGAGCATTGATGGTACCGATGGGTGATGTGTCGGCCACGCCCACGTAATAATTGCCTTTAACGTGACTAATATCAAAAACTGTAATTATTGTTACATTTTCATAAGCGTTTTTTTTTAAATAAAAATCTTTTCATGGTCTGTACAACATATTCAATGATGTGAAGTGTTATCTCAAGATCCAAGGTAATATTGTATTGCTAAGTAAATATAAACGAAAAAAACAAAAAAAATGTAATTGTTTAACTACAAAACATCAAAAATTTATTCAAATGAATAAAATTGAAGTTTCAGTCTGTTATATTGAAATAACTACCTTAAATTACACTTGTTTTGTTGGCTGTTTGCATGCAATTAAGACATGCTTAACCATTTTAAATTCTTTGTCTGTTTGTCCGCGCCAATCTTCAGAATGACTAAAACGATTGTAATACACTTAATGAACAGATAGAGAGCAATGCCAGGAGTGATGTAAGCTATATTTTATCCGAATATCTTGGATATTTTTTAATTAATATTATTAAAATTGTTATATGATTATCTTAAAACTAAATAAAGCCACTTAATAGATCCTACCCTGGCAAAGTCAGGATGGGTCGCTAGTAATATGAAAAAACCAGAGTGGTAAAATTTATAAAACTTTGTTGATTAAGGATGAAGTTATTCGGCGTCAGAGACGTATTATGTTTGTTTTTTATGTACCTAATATTTTTACAAAAATGGAGACTTTAGCTAGCCGTGCTTGTTCGGAGATCAACGTTCGCCTTAAATTTCACAATACACAAGCTTTCCGAGTTCCATATCAACCGGCGCCAAAATCACATAAAAATATTAATATAAACAAAATAAAGCACTTAAAAGCACTTCAAAATATTAATTATTGCAATTTTAAGTGCTAATTTACCAAGTGCTTGGCGGTGAAAGTAAACAAACGCGAGGAAACCTGTATGTTTTATTTAAAAAAAAATTGTGGCAGCGCAGCTTATTCATCTCTGCTTCAAAATCCTCTCAGAAATGAGAATAGGGCTGTGCTTATAGTTAGACGTTAACAGGGTATTATTTGACTTCACTTTTTATACTATTTTATTGTATTATATTCTATTATAGAATTTTTGAAGGAGTAGAATTTTTTCTGATTTACAAGATAATGTTATAGTATCGCCTTTTGGTAAGATTTAAGTTAATAAAATTACGAAAGACATCGTCATCATCGTCAGCCCGTAAAAATACAACAGTGAGTCATGGAGAGCCCATTTATAGGAGGTATTTGCACTTTGGACCTTTGAGGCTGCTCCCAGTCACTTTGCTCTGTCTTTTTACATCTCATATATACGAGATAGTATAGCTATTTATCGGAGACCATAAGGTCTATCCGGTCTTTTCCACTGTCGCCTGTTACAACCACGGGGCGAAATAGGATGATGGATTCTCTTAAATGGTTTAAGACGTCAAAACGTCGCCCACTTATTCTTCTACAGTTGGTTAAAAGTCCTCGAAGTATGAACGACCCGCGTTAGTTTTTTTTTCTTTCTATTTTAGAATTAGAATAACAAACGAGCACACACTTCACCTGATGGTAAGTGAATGTTGCGGTCCATAGACATTTATTTATCTACGAATGAGAATCAAAATGCAGATGCGTTTTCAACCCTGAGGACTAAGATGGATTGGCTCGTTTCCAGTACTACACAGCAGCATTAAGCTGCTATTTTACGCTGGTATTCTGTGAGAGCGTGGTCTTAATTTGGTGAAGCCGACCCATTCGTGCTACAACCATAATATAGCTGCAGCATGGCTCTACCACATACAAACGTACCACGTGTCGAGTACTTTGGAACCCATCCGCGTGTTAGTGACGCAACGTCAATAACGAGCCAAGCCACATAGTGTGTTGTAGCGACGGCGCGGCGACCTAACTCAAAATATATATTTTTCTTTTCAAAACACTCGGGTTTTGCAGTACGATGTTCTTAATTAGCCGATCACGGAATACCACTTAAAATTGTGACAATTGATTCTTGAATGACAATTTTATTAGTGTTTGGACGCATTGAACTCGGATTTCTATGAAATTTAAGGTGAATGCACAACCCTTAAGCAACAGCTATCCTTATCAGCTTCCTTCGCATATAGGTATGTCGCATATATGTCAAAACTCGTAAGTATTATAGCAGACCAACGGTAAGAATCTACGTAAAATGAGCTAGAGTTATGCAACCAACTGCTTACAACCTAAATGTTATTATGATGATAAATTTCATTTAACTTCTTCAATTTTATTTTCCATGTAAAATAAATTATTCTTTGATTTTAAACATTGAATTAATATCAACCCTATCGTATTATGAATATACAAATCATATTATACGCACATATTTTACTGTGGCCATACATTTTTTATAACATTTACCAATCCGGGGCAGATGGCACGCAGCTCACATAAACACCTTTTTAAATGCGCGCGGCTATAATAGGGTTACAACATTATCATATGTGGGGATAAAATGGCCGAAGTACAACATCTTTCTTTATTAAAATAAATAATACAAGTAAGATCATGAACCAATCACATATCCTTCTTGTCAATGACGTCAGCCTTTTATAAGCATTTAAATCTAGGTGTATAATAAAAATTACCCAATACATCCATACATACGCGTACCGTTTAAAAGCTCATAGAAAATACAAACGATGTTAATAAAACAAAAATGATAAATAATATTTTTCTATTCTTTATCGCCCCGTAAATCATATGTTATAATATATCTTTACATCTACATATAATATAAGATAATATCATAGCACCATCTATTGAGGAATTACATCTTTTTAGTTTTTCCCATCATTGTCGCCTCTCACGACTCCCATCGCGAGACTAAACATGGTAGTGGATTCTCTACCGCCGGCACGTACGTTACGACTATCCCTAACTAAATAAACTTAATTTTCATATTTCATCAACAGAATATATATAAGTGGTTAAAGAGTACGTTTAAACGTCGGACATAAAATAGATAAGTGTAATTATTTAAATTAAAAAATGTCAAGGTTAACTAGTTCTTTAACCAGAACCACTTAATTCGCTAACAACAAAAAATATTTAAGCATAACTGAGTTGTATAAAGCAATTAATGAATTATATAAAATAAAATTCGAAAAGTATAATATATGTTTATAATATAATAACATAAAATACTTATGTTTGTAAATTTGAACTATTTAATAAACGGATTTGATTAATAAAAAAATGACCATGTGATAATGCCATGTGGTGCAGGAGGCCTAAGAGAATCCGACGATGGAATATCTGAGCTACTGATAGTTGCCGCTATGTCATGTCGTTTACGCCAGACGTAAAATACTTAGACGCCAAAACTTGTCTCAAACTTACAGGCCTATGTCCTATAAAAAGATACTCTATGCCTTCCCCGCGCCCCGCACTGCCGCAAAGATTTTGTTCGCGGTGCCTGTTAGTACATAGTAGTACAGTATGTACTACTGTACTACTACGTATTACTTCAATAGACCGACGACAGGAAGCAGCGTCAAAAGTACGAGCCGTCGGGTACTGAGATCCGCCTGCACAGCGTGATGATTAGGTACGGCACGTCTTTTCCACAATGGGAGAGATCCACATACAACAAAAGAATTTTACGGGCTGTTGATGATGAAGAAGAAAAATAATTCAGTGTTTGCAGAGTGAATGAGTGATTTTGTATCAAACCAGCGATCCGCCCCGGCTTAGCACTGGTGATTTCTGGATCTCGACAACAGCGCTACCTACCGGGTCCAAATGTAAGTCTATACCATTTAGGGACCCATTCAAACACATACAAAAAATTTCATCAAAATCGATCGAACCGTTTTTGAGTTTAAGCGAGACTAACGGACAGCAATTGATTTTTATTTAAAAGAGATACCTACATATGGTACTTAAACGAAACAAATAAAGCAGTTTTTCTTAAACTTTTTTGGCGACAGAACCCTTTCAAAACCCTTAAGTATTTTACAGAGCTTCGGCTATACTAACACCGATATAATAATATATTATGTACCTTCCCTTACAACTTATAATCTTTAGGTGGTAGTTTTCGATCGTAGCATTATGACTTCGACTGTTGTAGATGTGTACCGCCACCTGTTTTGATGTGTTTCGGGTTTTTTTTCAGCGGAGTAAATTTGTAGGTACCTAAGTTTGTTTTATTTTATTTTATCGGAATTTTGCACTGTCATCAGCCCGCAATAATCCATTCCTGGACATGGATGGCAGTACTACGTGTAGACATCTCTGAATATTTTAAATGAGATGGTATGCCGTCATTTATTGTAGACCCCGAAGTCTTCCCAGCCTTTCCTCTAGTGGTCTCTTTTGACACCCACGGATTTCATGGATTATTTTACGCCGCTATCACAATATATCACACGTCGAAATTTAATAATAAGGCAGGGTTATGAATACAACAAAAATAAAGTCTGGCATCACAGTGGCTTATCATTTGGTTGCGGTGCTGTGGGCCGTGAGTTCGATTCCCGTGTAGAACAAGTTTTTCTAAAGCCTACAAATAATTGTTTAGGGCCTGAAATTCTGTACATGTGCAATTTATGTATGTAAAGCGTCTCAATTATAAAGGAGAAATTTCTAATGAGTACTACACTTTAAGTTTAAGCGACGGCTCCGTGGCACAGTGACTTAACAACGAGTTGCAGCGCTAAGGGTCGCGGGTTCGAATCTCGCACGGAACAAGTATTTGTATGGCCTACTAGTAATTGTTCCGGGTCTGGATGTTTGTCCTTGTGAAATTTATGTTTGTAAACTGCCTCCACGATACAGGAGAAAATCCTAGTGTGGAGGTAACGTTTTTTTTTAAATAAAAATCTAATCTAAAAATTAAAAAGTATCTGTGCTCTTTAATCGGTTATCTAGCAGTAGCAGTAGAAGTAGCAGTTAGAAGAGTCTTTATTAGAAATATCTTAGTCTGTGCTCCTCACGTCACAACATTACTAGTTTCTTTTTAAAGCGCATTTTTTTGTAACATTGGTAATCTTAACAGAATATTACGTAACTGGTCCCAAATATATTGGTGCTTTTTTGAATATTTTTTTGCGTGATACGAATTGCGTAACTGTACACAATAGAACACATAAAAGTGCAAAGAAACTTAAGTATAGTGCAGCAAATGACTGAGAAATACACATTACGCGTAGTGCACTAGCATGTTTAGTTAGCAGCAATAAACGGATGGAAGAGTGCACTCGACGGCCGTACACAATGAACCAACCGCAGGGGCGGACGGGAAGGGTTCCTCATTGTTTGCAAAATATTTTGAAAGCGTCATTTTATACGGCATATTAGCCGAGCACTGCGTTTGATCGCCGAGGGTCGTCTTCACCGGTTGAAATCATATCATCATTACGGCATTGTATGTTGCACACCCTTGTTGTCACCCCAACGCTTCCGATGCACTGAGAAGTAAATCGGTCAGGGAGAAAATGAACAAAGATTTCAGGTTTTACTTTTTATTACATTACAGTATTTTAGGCAGTAATAAAGAATTGCTAAATACTTTATTTGACGTTGTTATTTGGACGTGCGTGTCGTTTTACAAAATTAAAAAGAACAAACGCATGTTTAGTAAGAGAAAAGTAGCTAGTATACGTATTCATACATACTCATTTCTGTTTAAAAATGATTCTCTTTTAATTATTTAATTACATAAATACATTACTAATTAATATTAAATAGCACGTGTTAGTAAAAACAGCAAAAAACGTGCTAAAACCGATATAAATAAGCGTTTACAAATTTGTATTAAGTGGAAATGAAGTAATCGTGAGTTAGTGGGCGGAATGCGCCGGCGGCTGCGTGTCGAAGACGCGGCTAAATGCCTGATATATTATAGAGCCGCTGGGCGATGTTACTCCAGATACCTTAAAACTATTTGACAATTAATATTATATTTCGTCATAAATTTTAAGTAATAAATTTAGTATGTACCGATAACATTTTGTCACCTTATAACGAAATGTGCGAATTACGCAAAATTAAAAACCTTTTAATGAATGAGCGTCTTATTACAAGTTATTTTATCACCATATTCATATGCCACGTAAAACGATATCAAATAAATTTAGCTACTGAGCTTCAATCTCAGAGTATCGTATGGCGTTTTAAACGAGTTTATAAAAATATCAGTTTTCACGGAGCATTTATAACATGAATAAGATAACGTGCTATTATCCAGAAGTTTACAAATTATATAAGTATAGAAAACTGTGTTAAATTAAAATCCGGTATTCTTAGTAATTTTTACATATATGTACATCATTAATTTTTATTATACTACCAACTTGATGATAAAATGAATTTACGTTGTTATGAATTTTGTAATGTATGTTTATAATGTAAGTTTTTCCACATTAAAAATGTGGATTGTAAGCTGCCTTCTTTCAAATAATTAAAGCAATAATGGAATTCGACTTCCAGTTTGCTATTGTTTCGATGACACAGCGAAGTTAATTTATAGCCTCCCATAAAACAATTCTTCAAAGTTCGCCACAAAAACGGCAATGCTATTCACAAGCCCGTATGAGATAATAACGGACGGGAACACGGAATAAGCGTCTCGACGTAACGCTAGACAGTCATAGTAAAAAAAATATATAATAAAACCAGATGGCCACACTCCTCGATGTCGGACCATACAAATTCTAGGATCGTTTATTTAAAAATCGACATTTAAAGTTAAGTACCTTACTTTACAAAGCTGTTGCGAGCGAAAGAGACGGTAAGTTTCGAAGTGAAATAGTGAAACCGGACATTTTAATTTATGACGTCTTTTTTATTTTACTCTACACAATACCGATGAATCTTTCGACTAGTAATAAATTGAAAAATGGTGTTCAAACTTTGACTGTTTTTGTTCAGAGATGATCATACCGAGAAACGGACTTCACAAGTCGACGGCATTATCAGCCGCCCGTTAGCTGTCGTTGGATGGGGTTGTATTACAAAGTTATTCTTTTTCATATAAACTAGTTGTGCTCGCTGGATTTGATCGCTTGTGAATTAAATTTAAAGGGTGGTTCATTATGAATTAATGAGGATCAAAATATTTAGCCATTTCAGCAGTTTAACATCGCTTGCTTTTAACATTACATGAATAAAGTCAGTGACATTTATTCTTAAACGCGAGTTTTAAAGCCTCTTACAGGAGTATTATAACTAATAGATGATAGAAGCTTCTTCGTCGGCTTTTAGCATGTTTTAGTGGAGTCCACGTACATGCGAGTAGGTCGAACAAAACGATTACTACCAAGTTTTTCTTAAAATATAAAATAACATAAACAAATATTAAAAAAAATACCACCACAAATATTGACCTCTTTATGGTCATACCATAAAGACCATAAAGAGGTCAATATTTGTGGTGGTATTTTTTTTTTATATTTGTTTATGTTATTTTATATTTTAAGAAAAACTTAGTTATTAACAATCAATAGTCGGTAAAATGTAGATAGAGAGGTAGAGTTTTAATGCTATTGAAAGTTTTTTGGAATACATACTAACAATTTTAACAATTTTAAACAGCGTAAGGATTTGTTAGACTCAAAGTTGGATATTTAATTATAATATAATAAGCTTTTTGACTTTTTCATAGTTGGTTCTTACAAAATCCACGGAACGGAATGAAGTTATGCATTCTTTTGCTCATCCGCCACACGGCACTGATAGATAACAGAATGCAATATCCTACATATATGACAGATGTGAAAAAGACCGGCAGACAGGAAGCAGCGTCAAAGACAAGACATTTAGCACTATGATAACCAATCCGCCTGCCATGCGTGATAAAATTGGCGATACAATTTGTTTGTATCTAACAGTAAACTGTTAAGGAAGATAACCGGCCAAGTACGAGTCGGACTCGCGCATGAAGGGTTCCGTACCATCGTAATACACGTTTCTAGTGGGGGAGTTCCCTTTATTTTTTAATTTAGTTTTATTTTAATTATTTTTTGTTATAGCTGCAACAGAAATACACATTCTGTGAAAATTTCAACTGTCTTCCTATTACGGATTATGAGATACAGCCCGCTGACAGACAGACGGACGAACAGCGGAGACTTAGTAATAGGGTCCCGTTGGTAACCCTTCGGGTACGGAACCTTAAAAAAAGAAAACATTTAAAAATAAAAATCTTACCTGTATGTGTCCTCTTGTGTATCTTAAGATTCTCAGACCTTGCAAATACTTTTCCACAACCAGGGAAGGGGCAGGGAAATGGTTTCTCTCCAGTGTGCACTCGAATATGATTGACCAGCTTGTACTTCGCCTTAAATGGCCTCCCGTTTCTTGAGCAGCCCTGCCAAAAGCAAGCATGCGTCGTACATTCCGGTCCTCCGACGTGCTCTACCGTTAAGTGGGTCACGATCTCGTGCATGCTCGAAAACAGTTTGTTGCATAGTTTCCGTGGTGGCGGTTGCTCGGGATCGAGCCATTGGCAGCGCATATCGCGCCGGGGCGGGGCACGTACGTAGCGTAAGAAGGCATGCGGCGCGTGGGCGTGCGCGTGTGACACTAGGGGCGGTGCACCACCTTGGTAGTGAACGTCGCCACGCCAGTCCCAACTCTGCTCTAATGGTTGCTGAGGAAACAACTCCCCGCAGCCTCCGTACTCCCGTAAATATCCAGTCTGATAGGAGTGTAGTGGATACGGTTGGTAGTGAGGCGGGTGGTGGGGCGGCGGATGCGGCGCGGCAGCTCGGTGCTGCGCGCCCACGCCGCACCCAGGTTGTGGGGACATCTTCAACCCATATGAAGCAAGGTGGGCGTGATTGGTCTCCAGAAACGCGTTCATGGCGGGGGTGGCCGGCACCGGCGCATAGCCCCATTCGCCCGCCACCATCCACGCGGCGGGGACTCCCCGCTGTCGACGCTGGTTCTAATGGTCGCTAACAGTGTCTTCGTCACTTATAAGATGCACTTAGGTATGGTCGCAGCATTGTAGTCTTGATAACATTTTCATTCTTCAGGCTCCTGCCTGTTAACAATAAACAATCATATGCATCAAAAACATTTAAACAATTAGGTTAGATACCTGCTCATTCGTAAAACACACAACCAGACCTGACCCGAGACGATGTTAACCATCCGAAACAAATTTAAAGCCATTTCTCAAAATAATAACACACATTCGTGCACCCATAGCTGACATCGAACATTTATTTATAATAAAAAATCTGAGGCAGGCACTTTTGGACATTAAATTTAAACTGTGGGTAAATTTATAGGACACTTTTATACGTCTGAGACAAAAATTCCAATTGTATTCGTGTATATTTAATTTTAGTTTACTTTTTAGACGGGCTCCAATCTCCTTTATTACTAAGGTTTAGCATCGATAGTTTATTAAAATAGTTTTATGAATGATAAAACCAGTTCTACCGTGCATAGCATACGACAGGTTATCACATTATTTCTATCAGTCTTTTTTTATGTTTTGCTTCTTTAAGTATAAAATATGTCACGGCATTTAGTTTCACACTAGTCGTGGGCATATGTTGAAATCATAAAAGAGCAATTAAACCGAGAAGAAAATTAATTTTCTGTAGCAAGAAGTAATTACAGTATGGATGTAATATTTAAACATTCTACTCTAGCTATTTCTTGTTTAGTAATGTAATTTTAAATTAAGTTTACTTATAATAAGTGGCGGTGTAAGAATAAAGGTATACACCCCATATTGTCCCGTGAGTGTCGTAAGAGGCGTCAGAGGGAAAGAATCGACTAAAAACAACTAAAAAGAAAAAAACTGCCGTTGCTAAGCCATGAGCCAATCGTTGGGGAGACCAATGCTCAGCAGTGGACTTTTCCAGGCTGTAATGAATCGGTGAATGAGTATTGAAAAATCAGCCTTTATTTAAGTTATATATCTTACTGCAGTAGTAGTCAGGAAGATGGTGCTGCCCATTTCCCGTGTCAGTTTCCCTCCGTTGCCGTTTACGACACCCACGAGACCATATCAAGGTTTTAATCCTCAGATAAAAAAAAATTATAGGATGCATTAAACATGAAAAATATAAAAAGATTTTAAACAAAGCGGACTTGTCTACTGTAGAAAATTTAAACTTTTAAATTTGAAAACAAATACAGTTTTGAGTGTAATATTTATTATAAGTATCAATTTTTTTAGTGAACTTCGTACAGAATTTGATCCATCAGAAAACATCCAGGACTAATATAGAAAGACATTGGAGCGTCTGTCAGCACGACTTCAGGTGTAACAAGGTTCACAAAAGACGAATGGGCCTAGTAGTATTGCTTTTAGATCTTGAACAAGAAAATATTATACTATTGAAAAAAAAAACAGACTGCAGTGATCTAAATAATATCCTTCGCATGCGATGGAAGTTTTTTGATATTTACCGTTGAACATATTCATCAGTGGATTTTAATAGGCTATAACGGAGGCTAAAGCCTCCCCCCTCATAGGGGCGATATTTGCCATAGTTGCCACGCTTGGCTAGCGGGTCGGCAACCGCAGTTTTTTATTTTTAGTCGTTATTAGGAAGACGCTGCTGCCCATCTCCTGACTTGTTTCCCTCCCTTTTGATATTTAATATCATATAATCTGAATGCTTATCACTAAACTACAAGTTGTAGTTTTATATTATATACTAGTTATTACATAACATTTAAAAATTTACAATATTATTATATATTATATTATTATATAAAATTTATTAACAATTACAAACGTTTAAGTATTACACAATTAATAAAATAAAATATATACTAGAACAATGAACCTAAAACTAAAAACCTTAAAAAAATATTATAATAACTAAAATATATTTTTTAAAAGGAGGCCCTTTAGGCAAGGTTCCGAAGATACTGGCAGCGTTCCCCCTTTGAATAGCCAGACTGATTCTTTGTCCGAGGTAGCTGCCAGCTCTTCGGATGTACATAATATGTATATATTATATACATATTACATACAAAAACTATCATCGTATTAAAGCGCTCGGCAAGGTAAGTAATAAATTGGAAGTCGATGATAACTGCAATAAAAGGAGTAAACTTATATTACAAAGAAAGAAGGTTTTATTTAAATAGAACAGCAAAATTAAACTTTTATAGGAAATGCTAAGGGAAAAGCATAGTTATAGTAGGAGTAAAGCAACTCTCTTTATTAATATTGAGATCTACTAATGGAAATAAGTTAATCAGCATGGAACATTTGGATTTGATGCATTAGCAGGAAACTGAGACTTAATATTTGTACCCCTCCTACCTAGTTACATTATGATGAATTGTTTTGTAGATGAATAGTTTTATTAATTAAACTTTATTTAATTAATTCATACAAAATAATTCCTTTTAAGCCATTTTAACTTCTAGCTACTAAAAAAATGCCATTTTACCCTTTCGATGTAAGTAACCCTAAAAATTAACCACACCTAAATTTTTTTCCGTTAACTATTAAAACCCAAAGTAACATTTGGAAACGAAGAAAACAAAGTTAACTTTGTAACAAAAACCAAAAACTATAAAATAATCTTAAAAATATTTTAAAGTTTTTGCTACAAATACAACCTATATACGTACTACTGAGCACCGGCCTCCTCTTATTTCCGAGAGCGTTTTTAAAATTTAAACTAACTAACTAAGCCATCGCGGCTTAGTGTATGTTGGAAGACTTTACAGCATGTCATTGAAATATTTGATTGCTCAGAAATGCTGATTTCTTCAAGTTTCTTCTGTTTCCCTTCACCGCCAACCCGGGTTGCTCGCGTATAGTCAAATTTACGATGAACGATTTACCACGGCTCGTATATATAATCGTATATAAATAACTATTACTTAATCATAAAACTTTGTAAAAAAAAATGGATAATCGTTGGATAATTACAGTACAGTAATTACAGTACGTGGTAGAGCCATGCTGCAGCTATATTAGTAGTATAGTTGTAGCACGAACGGGTCGGCTCGACCGGGAAGGACCACGCTCTCGCAGAATACCAGCGTAAAATAGCAGCTTAACACTGCTGTTTCGTATGGTGAGTGTAGAGAACCGGAGACTGGAAAAGAGGCATTCCATCTTAGTTCTCACGGGTGATAACGCATCTGCATTTTATTCATAATCAAGGATAGATGTAGATGTCTATGGGTCACAGCAACCACTTACCATCAGGTGGACTGTGTGCTCGTTTGTCACCCTATCCTATAAAAAAAATCAATCAGATTCGTTTTAACATCACATGAATTCCAAGAGTATGTCAATATTTTCTTAAGACATATCCAGTACTGGACTGACATGGCCAGTACTTTTTAGTTGGTTAAAGTTATTAAAAATATCACTATACCGTGTTGATGTGTTTATATGATGTGATTAACAACCCAGCGAATTTGTAATATTTTAATTGGGAAGAGTAACAAGTGGTAGAATTAAAAAATTTGTACAACCGACTTCAATATAAATAAAATGAGAACATGATCAATTTAGTCGAAGTCAATTAAATACGCATTATTAAGGATAACTCAAAAACTACTGGTCACATCTTGATCAAATTTATATGAGACCACATGAGAAGCAGCAGATTTCAAATAAATAAAATCATCAAAATCGATTCACATATAAAAAATCTGAGTTAACACACATAAAAATAAAATAATACAGTCGAATTGAGTACCTCCTTCTTTTTTGAAGTCGGTTAGAAATACTACATAAGGCAACACAGATTAGTCATTTTCGTTAACATGTCAATCATGTAGTATCTACCTACTTACGTAGGTGTAAGTAGATAATCGCATTATTCTCAAATAATGTTGTTTATGAATTTGTTTGTGGCACTTCATCGCAGAACGAGCATAGAGAAACAAGCCAGGTTTACCTGGACCCGTTAAACAATGTCATTCTTTACATATCCATCTAATCTTTTCGTTATCTGTGGACTCCCCGCCGTGTGGCCGCTTCATCACAAAGCAACGGGTTGACAGATCTCTACAGACAGACATGGAGCCTCGGCATTAAAAAAAATTAAGGACACAGGATTTTGGTCCTTAATTCCATTTCTAATATGTGAGTTTATCATTTTAAAGCTGCAAATCTTACTTTGCCGCGATTTTTGCAGCTGCTATGGGACTGCTTTCCATAGTTTCAAGGAATTAGTTTTAATCACATTAACTGCGTTATTGAAATACAAAATAGTTCCTTTAAGCCAATCTATTTAAGGGATTTTTCGCTACATAAATTTTATGTAGACTTTTTTTAAATTTAATGGTTTAATTGTATTTTGAATTCTTGAATTTCTTGTTACTTTAAATTTTTTCTGTAGGTACGTTTTTATCAAACTTAGAAAAAAATACCGGACAAGTACGAGTAGGAGTCGCGCCCTGAGGGTTCCGTAATAAACTTAATATGTGTATAGATAATTCTTTCATTTTAGGAATTATATGTATGGTAAGCACCGAACATTAAAGATAAGTCGGATTAGAGAACACACTTAAATTTGCAGTAGAAAAAATGTTTTCCATTAAAAACATTTATAATTTGATATAACTACAAAACTATTTTCGTATTTTTTCCTAGAGCAGCTGGAGCTATGAGACCTTGCTTCTTGCTAAATTTCATGATTCTAGGTCAACCGGAATTACTCTATATCTCTAGATTTGATGAGTGAGTTTGCGAGTGCTAAAATGAGACATAAACGTTGGGATCATTTGAATGCGTTAACTTAGAAGCTTGATTTTTTTACACATCTAAGAAAACGTGGATAGTAGTATTTGATATTAATTTAAACCTGATACCTCACAGACAGACGGACTGATGGTCGGACAACAAACTGATCCTATAGGCATTCCATTTTGTTTGCTTTTGAGGTACGCAACCTAAAATTTAACAATTAATCACTGTATATATAGATCCAGAAATAACTTCCGGTTATACTACTTTAGCGAATTCAATTTTATGAAAGTTTATATAAAGTATTGCCTATTTTATAATTTGCACATGATATGTTGATTTGGCGATTTTAGGACAAGATACTTAAGTAAAAAAGGATCTCAACTTCGCTTCAGCAGTCTTTTTAAGTACACTGCTTGTAAGATTTGCCCATTATTACTGCTCAGAGAATTCACTTGTCTTTGTATGCCCCACCATTAGTCGGTCGCCAGAGTCTCGTCTTTCAATCAGCAGTATATACCGCGTACAAGTGGGTTTAAATTTAAAAAAAAAGGTTGGTTTATTTCCCCTTATACCAATAACTTTACATGGTAGCCCCCCACAAGTCCACTGTTGAACACAAATCTTCCAAGGGACACCATAAAACACAATCCTAAGCCATCTGCATCCATCGACTTCCCGCATGTATAATCAGATCGTTCTCCGTTAAGTGGAGTGCCGTCCTACACCGCTTACCGGTACGAGGCTGCCACTCAAGAAACGTATCGGTTGTCGGTTTTCCGCGATTATAACTTTTTAATTATAAGAATTTCATAAACTTATGCAGTTAGCTGTCATAGGTCTCTCCCAATTTGGCAGGGTGGTATTACTTAGACCATTGTACCTCTCACATTGGACAAAAAGTCCTCAGAGTCTAATCATTTTTTTCTTTTTTCATCAGTCTGGACATGGGCTTCTCTCGGTTGTAGGAAGTAATATCTTTAAACGTCACGCTTGGCAGACAGATGACGATCGTAATACCTGACATCTCGGACTTTAACGCTGCTCCCCGTCAGCGGTCTTGGTATTTTAATATTCGAGATATCATGACCGCCTAATAGTCACCACGTACTACACTCACGGAGGAAATGGTGTGATGGTGGTTTCGCCACCACCACACGGCAAGAAAAAACACATTTCCTTTAATCAAATTACCCACCAACAGTTTCGATTGCGACATATTTTTCCTACTATGGGAAAGGCTCATCTTCTATAGTGGATATATGTTACAGGCTGGTAAAGAAAAAGGAGTTGCCATATATTATGGGAAATATCCAGTCTTGTTTGTTTGTAAGAATATTTTGTGACATGCGTCATAATTTTGAACAGGTGTTGCTTGTAGGTAGGTTAGGTCAGTATAATAATAGGCTGTAAAGCATTTCGTTTTAGTTTTCAGAGGAGCCTTTTCGATCTGAAGATGGTAGCAGATGTCCATGAGCTGGTGTACCGATTTAATATCGTGTGCACTTGTTACCTCTTTTGTTATTAGATTGTAGATTCAAACTAAAACAAAAAAGCTCATTTGGGTTTTTTGGTCCTAACAGGACAGACTTTTTTTTGCCAATTCAATGGTCAAAGCAAAACATTACTATTATTTATTAACTATATGGAATGAAAACTTTAGGTCCCTTTGCTTATTAATGTTAAGATTTTTTCAAGGAATTGATCTAGAATCTAGACATATACATTGTTTTTCGGAAATACGATAACTTTATTAAAGCGTATTACGTCATCTTGTCCGGAGTCTGGAATTTGGCGGTGTTTCACCCCCGCGGCTTGGAAAGCACGTAAAGCCGTTGGTCCTACGCCCGATTCTTCTCGGGTCGTGTAGGATTGACATCGTATCGAACTATGAGATGTCTAGTATCCGTTGAGACTTGACCATTTTAAATACGAAAAAATTAAACTGCTCTACTATTGCAATAATTTAATTATTATTGAACGACCAACGATGACCGTTTGGCCTATTGATCGGTAACTGTCTATCACGCCACGGTTTATGAAATTGAGTTTTAATGGCGTAACCATTTGTGCAAAAACACATTATTGATTATCTGTTCAGGTTTTTTTTGCTATTCCCCGTCTAGACGTCCAATTTTATCAGAATCACATACCAATTACTAGGTTAATTAAAACGAATGCTATGTGTGCGTGCAAACTTGTGGCACGTAGGACTTATTATCGTCGGAATATGAACAAATAAGATGTGGTAGCCAAGTTCAACCCGAGGTCGAACCCCGCCGCCACCAATGAAATTATTAAATGCATTTTTTTTTTGCAATTTTTGCAATTTTTTTTAATTTCTTTCGCTGCTCAATTGATATTTTTAATTTTGATAAAAAAAAAAAAAGCTTTTTTGAGGATATAATTTTAATGTTGCATATTACAAAGGTGACATGTTTGATGTTACAAATCATATGCGACTGCTGTAAGGCTCGCTCGTTTTTTACTACATTTTTGGTGGCAAAGGAAAACATCGTAGAGAAATCTGCAGGTCTCAGAAATAAGATAAGTCCTATTGCAGGCTCTAACTTAACTTTTACATTTTTGAATTAAAAATGAAACAATTACTTTGTGTCATACCATACATACATACCGGGTCGTACGTCATAATAATGTACCACATCAACCATTTAAACATTAATGCGAAAATAGAAAAAAATATATTACCGCATAAAATTTAACAAAAATCTACTCTACTAATTTATATATAACCAAGACAACTGATATTAGCCGTATCGTAAATATTTGAATGTCTTTGGTTTTAAAATATTTGTGGTGGTACATTCAAACCGAGTACTATCAGCATCACTTCATAAATATGCTGCCAATGAAAATTCACCACTAAAACTACAAAATTTGAGAATTTTGCTCAAATATTATTATAGTTATTGAGCGACGAAAAGCTTACCATCCGTGTAATGGTAAATAACTACTGTAAATTCTGCACAACTGCACCTAATCTATACAAATAAATAAAATTGAAGTGTCTGATTGTAATGTCAAAATGACATCTTTTTAATAAATGCATATTATGAAAGTATATACGATACTTATCACAAAATAACAATTTTAATTTTTTTTGTCTCTCTGTCAGTCTTTCTGCCTGTCTGTTTGTTCCGGCTAATCTCCGAAATGGATGAACTGATTTTGACGGGACTTTACTGGCAGATAGCTGATGTCATAAGGAGTAACTTAGGCTACTTTTATTTTAGAAAACAATTAGGGTTCAAAAAATCAAAACCGATGAAATCCAACCGTAATAAATTCTACGCGGACGAAGTCTCGGGGAACAGCTAGTTTAAAATAAAAAAGGTTGCGTGGTTGCTGCTTAGGACTCCAATGGTCCCTTATAAATGGATACCTCACTTTGTTAATTACACTTGCTTATAACTCTATTGTTATAAGCTATTTAGCGGTAAATATAGAACTCCCAGACGGACTTACAAACATAAAAGACAAACTTTTAGGAAGCACCTAGACGGACACCTCGGTTGAAAAGATAGTTTCCTAGGACCTATTCAGGCAAACTCATAGCCGGCAAAAGAGCTCTACCACCTTATAAAATATAAAAAGACGGATACTATTTAATTTTACAGTAAATTTTGCAGAAATAGTTAAGTATCTAGATCGATAATGATTGATTACGTGTAAATGTGCTAAATGAGAACATACGCAACACATCATGTTTTTCTTGTTGTCAACAGACCTTAGAAATAATATTGCAACGTAATCTTGTGCAATGTTTATATCACATAAATGTATAGAAATATTTAAATTAATATATGAAAAAGGCTAAATAAATAAATAAGTATGAAAAGAAACAATCAATTTATACCCTCGGCTTTATTTACATTTCAAAATTCAAAGACACACAGAATACCAACGTGATATAGTAACTTAATGCTTAATGTTTCGTATGGTGAATGTAGAGAATCGGAGATCCTTTTTACTGGATACGATACTTCCATCTTAGCCCTCAAAGGTGACAACGCATCTGCATTCTGATATTTGATTGCGGATAGATGTAGATGTCTATGAGCCACAGCATTCACCTACCATCAGGTGGACTTTGTGCTCGTTTGTCACCCTTATTCCATATAAAAATAAATATAGCTTTGAAAAAATAATATGATAAATTGACGCTTACATTTGCACTGAGATCTCAGGATAAATTAAAAAAATAAAAAATGAAAATTTCTCTATTTGTACAAACATTTTACTGATTTCAAAAAAAGGAAGACGTGCCCAATCGACTGTATTTTTTATGTGTTATGTGGAAACAAGTCAGGAGATGGGCAGCAGCGTCTTCCTAATAACGACTAAAAATAAAAAACTGTGGTTGCCAACCCGCTAGCCAAGCGTGGCAACTATGGCAAATATAGCCCCTATGAGGCCGTTTAGCCTTTTTCCATTATATTTCCGTTATAGCCTATTAAATCCACTGCTGAATATGTTCAACGGTAAATATCAAAAAACTTCCATCCCATGCGAAGGATATTATTTACATCACTGCAGTCTGGTTTATTTTTTCAACCGACTACAAAAAAAGGAGGAGGTTCTCAATTCGACTGTATTTTTTATGTGTGTTACTTCAGAACTTTTTTCTAGGTGAATGATTTTTTTATTTGAAAGCTGGTGCTTCTCATGTGGTCCCATATTAATTAGATTAAGATCTGACTAGTAATTTTTGAGTTATCCTTAATAATGCGTGTTTAATTGATTTCGACTACATTGATGATGTTCTCATTTTATTTATATTGATGTCGGTTGTACAAAATTTTTAATTTTACCACTTGTTGTCTTTTGTCATGCAGTATTCATATTAATTTTGCATTCCCCAAATTTCAAACGTAAAAGAGAAAAAAGACAGATTTCGGTGTACTCCTTTTATTAATTACCCGCTTTATATTAGCTTTACCTGTATGTATTGTATATATAAAGGTAAAATAGGTACAAATATGTATGAATGTATTGGAATTTTGTAATTCAGTTTTCAGCCACAGAAGGTCTTCTGAAACCTAGAAAGACTTCTGAATAGTCTAAAACATAACAGACTCATTACACCTTCTCATTAGGATCATTACACCTAATTGTTATCGATGTTAGTCGTTTAAATTTTCTTTAACTCTTATGTTATTTATGTAAGCTTGATTGCATGATATTTTGCTTGAAACTTTAAGTCAATAGTTGTCATTTATCAATAATCAAAGTATATCTACATAGCTTATATGAGCATACCTACATAGTGTTATTGTATCGTGCTACTTAAATTACTGTATCTCATCTATGCAATTTGTAGGTTAAATAAACACTAACTGTCCTTTCACCCATGTACAATAAAAAAATAATGTAAAGCACTCTTGTTATGAGCATAGTGGAAACTTTAAACATTACATTTTAACCGCCGGTGTTAAATTGTCACCAAAAATAGTTAGGAATTATTTTGTGAATGATGTTTGAAATTAATCAACAATAATATATTTAATAAGATCACATTTATTAGCAATTTTTGTATTAAAGATAGATGTTATAATATTTATTACGATTATATGTCATTATTAATTTTTAAAATACAATTATTTGCAATGAAAGTATTAAAAATTCGATCATATATGATTTAAATTTTAAACATAATTAAAACGTTTTGAATTCGAAACCCCCAAGTTGTAGGACTAGATTTTATACTATAAGATTCTTAATGATATAATATATTAGATACACATTATAATAATATTCTTACAAATCGTATTAGTTACCAACAAAAATAAACTACACTGGTACTTAGCTTATTAACTACGTAGAATTTTTATTATTGCAATAATTGAAATTGTTACGAGATTTATACTAATCTGAATAAAATGTATAAGATGTAATAAATGATATGTATATAACCAAACTAAACGACATTAAGAATTCTAAGAAAACAACTTACCAAGTATAAATAAAAATCCAGGCTTAGCCTACACCTCCGTGGGTCAGCACAATAATATAGTTTTATTGATTTCACAGTTAACGAAAACACTCCACACAACATACAAACTGTATTAATAACGCTAAGAGTACCAAAATAGATTGTAATATTTTAGAGCGAATGTTATCACAGGGTTTGGCGCATCGTTATAATTCCTCTATAACCTCGCGGCCGGTTTCGTTTGCGAGACACGATTTCCGTTGCATCGATTTGCCTATCGTTTTGTCACGCAATAATTTCGTCTTTTGAGATTGAAAGCCCTCGCGACGTGCATCCACCGGCTCCGCTGAGGTTCTCAGCATGACTGCGGACTCCCGTGACGCCGCCCCTAGCCAAAGCCGACATACTGCTTTAAGAAATATTTTGTGCGGGCCTGTTCAGAAGGCGCGAACGCAGCCCTATACATCGCAGAATGGGCGGGACGACAGAAACTTTTTCGTCCAATGATGCCAGCGGCGACGTGAAGTCGATACATTAACACTATCTCCCTCATTTACACGAGAAAAGTGTATCCACGAAAGAAACAGAAAACATCGAGATATTACCAATGTTTTTAAGTAGAAAATTTCTTAGTGTAGGTGCCGTAATGTGTTCGCTTTATCAGATTTACGTTGAAAGCTCGCTGTTAGCTTTCGAGGGCGCCACGTCTCGTTATTCGTTCTCGCTTAGCGGTTTAGTTTTAAGATAAAGAAGGATAGCAGATAACGGGGAAATGCTTGGGCTAATGTATTTTCCTATGGGAAGGAAAACACATGTTGTCACTTTTAATTTAATACGCGTCACGCTGCGTCGCTTAGTACTCGTTGCTTCAGTGGAAACATTCCGTGTACCTACATATAAGTTATAAAAAATTGCTGTGTATCGTTACTATTATAATAAAGGGTTAAGTTTCTAAAGTTTTATTTTTTATACTTTAATTATATATTTTGAAATAACTTTTATATATTTTAAAATCAGTCAGTACTAACATTTTTCGACGTTCATATAAAAAAAGTTAGTGTGTTATTAAATTTTCTATATTTTTGTGATAATTTAATAATAACTATTATGTTTCATTGCATACATTACTTTTTAAAAGATTCAGTTAAACTTTTACTAAATGTTTTTTCCATTCCACGAAGGAGAAATCAATGGCATTTCAAAACCCATTTATATTCTGCATGAGTTGTCTTTGACTGCAGTTGATTTAAAAAGTTTTTCTTAATTAAATTGACGTTCCATTGAGCTTATAATTATTTAATTGGTTGATAAAAAATATTACGCATCAGAGCGTATACCGGCACGCCCACGTGTAGGGCGGGACTCTGTATTAATACAGATGGGGCGTAGGTATTGCTCTCGCGCATTCCTACACTTATCGTCAATCCCCGCACACGCAGTGATGTAATTAATTTAATATATTTTTACTCTTACATATATCGCCTCATGCTATAACTTTTTTAGCCATTTCCGTAACGTGATCGGGATGCTATAATAAGATGATCTTTTTCCTCGTGTTTCGTGTTTTATTGATTCCTTTACATGCAACAAGTTTCGTTCTCTAAACGTTTAGGCACTGAATGTTCTAACGAGAACGTTGTCCTTTTTATGTAATACAATGTGTATCTTTCATGCTATTATTTTATCGCTAGGTAGGCAAGATTATAGATAGGTTACCACCAGATACCCACGTCGTATATACACACCTTATGTTAAATATTTTTAAACCATATTTTCATCGAATTGTTTTACAGTTTTTAACAACAGTTGTGCATTTTATTAGAAAATATTTTACTTGCATTAAACAAATTAGACTGAGTATTTGCATCGTAAATGAAATGGTTATTTTTGAAAAGACGTGGTTAAATTAATATTTATAGTTTACTATACGTCTCAAGTGAAAACTACTTGCTGCCATTCTTAACGTTATGTATTTTACCTTATAGTAAGATTTTGGACAACAAAATCGATATTTACAATTCAAAATAATAAACTAACATAATATACTTCATACGGACACATGAAAGGGCACCCCTGACAAATCTAATCCTACATAACGTATAGGTAAGCGTTATATGACCGACGCATTTGTATGTGTCAGTCAATTTTCAACTATTCTAGCGTTCCCTTATTTGAATTTAAAACAAAATCCGTTTTTGTTTTCTGATAACACAATAAAGAACAATGAAAATAATTCCCCCACATGTTGCCACATCGCAGATCCACATCGGGCATTTCAATAAACTAAAATAACGTTATTATTTACCAGGGTGTTTTTCGGGAGTGACGCTAGCTACAAATTACATCGGACAATGCCTCCGCGGGACATCGACCTTATTAAATGCAGCCCACCAGATGGCCTGAGAGCCCTTCACCATAGCGCGGTTCTTTCTAAACAATACATAGCAAAAATATAAAAAAGAAAATTTAAGCAAAATAAGACAATTAAAATAATAAAACAGCTTTAATAACTGCTAGAATACATACTTATTATAGCGGTGAACTTTTAATGTTATTGAAATTTGTATATAATACGAACATAAACGTATTGCCGGTTGTTAATGGTATAAAATATTCCATCACCTGGAATCATCTGGGAATTAATAGCACCGTCAATGAAAGTCAAGAAGATCATAAAACGTTGAAGTATTGAAGTTATTGAAGTTCCCAACTGTCCAACTGTCATAACTGTCATAGATAATGGATACAAGTGTAAGAAAAAATATGCGTGAGTATCGTGGAACACTCGGTTAGAACGAAGTTCCTTTCGTAGTATATTATTATTGATAAACGTATTATATTATTGATTAACAAATACAAATAAATGAATTACTAGCGTCTATTAAAAATAAGTGTCATTAGCATGATTTAAAATAATATTTATTTCATGGCAAGATAAAAAAAAGTGCGAGGGAGATGGGTATTATTCCATCTCGCTCGCACTATAGAAATGGGGTCGTGACGGAAAAATCTTACACTTTTTCTCGCCTAGCCCCCATCCGTCAAATTCGTACCGTGCGATAAAGAACTTCGTTCCAACAAAATATGTAATTCTAATAGTGATACAATGGATACAAGTGTACGAATAATCAAAATAATTCAATTGTCTTAACCTATTTCCAATAAAATGTTAATGCAATAAGATCAGGCTTTAATATTTGTAAAGTGCGGAAAAATTCACAGCAATTCAACATCAAAAGATTATATAACCTACCAAGTAGTCACATACTCTGATCATTGATTCAAAAATTACTATAACGATAAAATTGAGATTAGTTGATAATATTGACTGTTAAATAAAACTAATTTTACGGATTTTATCGCGTTAAATTTTAAGTCATTTTTATTTGCTGACGTCTTGTGTGCTTTACGGTACACATGGTACGGGAAAACTGAGGTGTTTGATGTCCTAATGTCATAGTTATTCATTACGATTGAGTGGTTTTAGGCCCGTATTAATAAACGTTACTCAGCTCAAGTACACGCACTTGAGTACAATCTTGAGGTTATGATCTTATTAATAAACATATCTCAATATGCGGTTTAGGTTTACGATATCAGCTGAGTGCTACACTGATTAATAAACGAAACTCGACCTTCAAGTGTGTATACTTGAGTGCAAGTCACAGAACAGTATTCCTAAGTACAGCGTTTTGAGATACTGTTTTTATGTGTTTATTAATTAGCAACGATCTTGAGATGCTGATTTCGTAATGAGAGCGTATAAAATGATTACCCACTTGAGTTCGTCGTTGAGTAACGTTTATTAATACGGGCCTTAGTCTAGGCGATCATTTAAGCTTACACACGTGAGTCGTATTTAATTCTTTTTATTATAAAAATATTTATAGATTAACCAATATAATATAATTAACTGTAGTGGCGGTGTAAGGATATCCACTTCTCCATATCGTCCAGTGGGTGTCTTAAGTGGCAACAGAGCGAAACAAACCAGAAGATGGGCAGCGACGTTTTCCTCAAAACAATTGGGAAATAAAAGCTGTGTTTGCCAAACCGTTTTATAAGCATGGCTACCATGGCAAATATCCCGTTTATAAGGGAATCTATGGGGAAGCCTATAATCAGTTGTGGATTTTGATAGGCTGTGATGAATAACATTTGATATCGAATAAATTTATTTGAACAGTGGTAGTCCAGGGGCTATTTCAATCCTTATGAAATTGTTAATTCTGGCGGAATCAATTAATAGTTAATTGCAATTTTAAATGCTTATTTTCTATTGAGTGGTACTGAGTCGTGTAGTGGCGGTATTAGAATACCCACTAACCTATATCATCCCGTGAATGTCGTAAGAGGCGTCAGAGGGAAAAATTCCTAATAACGACTAAAAATAAAAAACTGCAGCTATATTAGTAGTATAGTTGTAGCACGAATGGGTCGGCTCGACCGGGGAAGGACCATGCTCTCACAGAATACCAGCGTAAAATAGCAGGTTAATGCTGCTGTGTTTCGTATGGTGAGTGTAGAGAACCGGAGACCCTTTTTACTGGAAAAGAGACATTCCATCTTAGTCCTCACGGGTGACAACGCATCTGCATTTTGATTCTTTATTGAGGATAGATGTAGATGTCTATGGGTAAGAGCAACTACTTACCATCAGGTGGACTGTGTGCTCGTTTGTCACCCTATCCTATAAAAAAAAACTGCAGTTGCCAACCAGCTTGCCAAGCGCGGTAACTATCCAAATATCCTCCAAATGAGGCAATCTATGGGGGAGGCCTATGTTCAGCAGTGGACTTTAATAGGCTGTAACGGTAACGGTATTTACTTATTATATTTTATTATATTTATCTATAAATATTTTGAGGACTATAATTGAAGTCCACCACACATTAGAGCAGCGCGCCGGACTAACTTCTCCATAATCATATTATCAATTATAAGAGAAGGCCGGAGCACAGCAGAAGCACGCAGCACTGTAAAGAACTTAATCTGTCTTAACGTCTTTACCCTTTTTACTGGAAAAGAGGCATTCTATCTTAGCCCTCACGGCTGACAACGCATCTGCATTTTAATTCGCAAACGAAGATAGATGTAGATGTCTATGGGCCACAGCAACCATTTACCATCAGGTGGACTGTGTGCTTGTTTGTTACCCTTATTCTATAAAAAGCATCTGCATTAACCGGTCCATTTATTTTTCTCCAAGTAATAACTTCACTTATTATTTACATAAACTTGACCGCTAACGCTGATATTTTCGGTATCTCAATTTTCCGCATTGATTGGAATCAGAAAGCGTAAATATTTTTAAACGTTTTTGAATTCCTCTACAGAAGTACGGGATATTTAGCGGTAAGTTGGGTTCACTGAAGCAAAGAACAAAACCCTCTACTTTTTATATGGTAGGTATCGGATCCATGAAAGACTACATAAGTAATTTTTACAACATAGTTTAAGAGATTAAAAACACTCAATCGTAATGAATAACTATGATATTAGGATACCAAACACCTTAGTTTTTCCATATCATGGGTGCCGTAAAGCACGCGCGACATCAGGAATTAAGAATTAGTTAACTGTTGCTCAACAGTCAATCTTATTAAATAATCTCAATTTTATCATTATAGTGGTTTTTGAATCAATGATCAGATTATGTGAATACTTTTCTAATGTTTTGATCTTGATTTTCTGTGAATTTCGCCGCATTTTTCAAGTATTAAAGATTGCTTCCAATCTTATTGAATTAACATTTCATGGGGCACTAAAAGGTACCCGTTGAAACAAATGTATTAATAATAATTCACTTATTGTAATTGGAACTCAATGTAATATAATGTAAAAGCGACATATTTAGTTTCTACGTACTCTTGCCTTACTACATATTATGACAGTTATAATAGTTGGGCAGTTGAGAACTTCTAACAGTAATCAACTTTTTATGATCTTCTTGACTCTTTCCATTGTTGGTGCTTTTGCAGCTGATGGAATATTTTATACAGTTAACACCCGGTAATGCGTATGAGTTTATAATTTGTATATACATATTTCTGTTTCATTAAAAGTTCAATTCCATAATAACTATGTATTCTAGCAGTTATTAAAGCTGTTTTATTATTTTAATTATCATATTTTGCTTATTTTTGGAACGAAGTTCCTTATCGGACGGTACGAATTTGGCGGATGGGGGCTAAGCGAGAAAAATTGTAAGATTTTTCCGTCACAACCCTTTCTGACGTAGTGTAGACGGCCTTGGCGGCTATAAGGAAGCGAGATTGCACGATATCCATCTCCCTCGCACTTTTTCTTATCTTTCCATGAAAGAAATATTATTTTATTTGTATTTTTTCTTTCCAAACTCGGTGTCTTGAAGACCGACGTCTGCCATTCCTTTCCACGGGTCTTTCTTGATCACTACAGTTGTTCTTAGCTGGTGGCCCAAGTCCCGTAAGAACGCCACCGAGTTCTCTTTGAACGTTCGCACGTCCATGAGCAAGATAACGGACATGACACCTTCAGCAAGGTCTGGGGGTTCGTTCTCGCAGTCAAGGCCGTCCCAGTTACACTCCGCGTTGTTGCATCCGTAATCGCAGTGGCCGTTCGCATAGTGTTTCTGGCAATATGCGTCATAGATGGGGTTGCAACGTTGCAGCAACTTCTGACAGTCCCTTACGTCAAATAAGCAAGCTTGCGTGTTACACACTTCATTGCACTCTCCGTTCATAAACAGTTCCCAGCATTTTATTGACGCTGTGCAATTCGCCCAAGGGTTGATGCCGAGGGAGCAATCGTTTCCGATTATATTAATCACAATAATATAATACGTTTATCAATAATAATATACTACGGAAGGAATTTCGTTCCAACCGAGTGTTCCACGATACTCACGCATGTTTTTTAAAGGATATTTTTTAATATTTTTGATGATGATAATGATGATGGTCATTGTGACCGAATACTGAGAAAACAGAAGAGAGGCTCTTCCTTTCTTTGTCTTGTCCTTCGTCTAGCTCTAGATTATGAATAAATTAAGATTATAAAATATAACATAATATACAATATAACATATAAATATAACATAAGATAATAACTTAAATTAGGTTTTCAACTTTTGTTACGTTGTCTCCTATTAGATGTATAGATGTAGATGTAGATATATATATAGACTACTAGATGTTACGTTGTTTTATAATAATTTAGCAACTAGTAACTGATAATGAACTGACAACTGATAATGGTAAATTTCTTAGCTGAAAGCACGTTTTATAGTGTGAAAATATACATTATGAGATTTTTTCACATAAATACCTTTTAAATATGTCAGCTAATTAAAAAATATAATTTTTTGAAAGAAAATTGATTAATACAAATTATCGATGACATCAAATCTCGTTGATGTCTTATATATGTACAATAGCACAAGTTGATATCTGTGTCTAAATATTTTTTGTTACAAAAGAATTTTAAGTAGAACCTTCTTTTTATGATGGACACTTGCCTGGAAGTCACCTGCAAAGAGGAAATACTCCGCGTTATTCGCATTTCGCTTGCAAGAGCAACAGAGGGGGTCCTCTTGTAAGCGAATTGCTATGGTCACAGAATAAATAATAGTATGGTAGAAAAACGTCACACAATTTTTCATTCAGGTTAGTAATTCAGGTGATCTTTTAAGAAATATTTTGGTAAAATTACTATTTACACAGACATTTATTTGTGTTTACAGAAGAAGCAGTCAGTGAAGTTTTGGAGAAAGATCAGTCCATAAACAAAACTGCACTTGTCTTTAATATATCGACGGTAGGTATACTTAGCTAAAATAATTAAAAAAGTAAAGGCCTCTGGTGAATCAGCTTATAAACACTGTCCCAATATAGGAAATAAGCGTATTTTCACAACAGACCAGGAGAAAATGCTTGCGGATTATTTAAAGACTGCTTCTTAAATGTGCTATGGCCTAACAAGGCAACAAACTAAGAAGCTGGCATTTGATTATGCCATGGCCAATGATATCACTCCAGATAAATGGAAGGAAATTAAAATTGCGAGTGATGATTGGCTCAAAGGGTTTATGAGCAGACACAAAGTTTTAACTGTGAGAAAACCTGAAAACACTTCTCTATCCCGTGCAACAAGTTTTAATAAAACTAATGTAAACACATTTTTTGAGAAACTAAGCACTGTTTTGCGCAAATACAATTTTCTTCCTCATATTATTTTTAACGCCGACGAAACAGGCTGCAGCAGCGTCACCAATCCTCCTAAAGTCATAGATGAAAGAAGTTCGAAACAAATTGGGCAAGTTACCTCAGCTGAACGAAGAACGTTAGTTACAACTCTGTTCTTTATTAATGCTGCTGGTGGTTTTTTACCGCCTATTTTTGTATTTCCTAGAGTAAACTATAAAGATCATATGTTAAATAATGGTCAACCTGGAGCTCTAGGATTGACTCAAGCTTCTGGATGGATGACTGAGGATTGTTTTGTTAAAGCGCTTGAACACTTTGTGATGCATGTTAGGCCATCAAAGGAGAATCCAGCATTAATATTAATGGATGATCACAGCTCTCATGTGAATCTCAGAGTGGTTGAATTTGAAAGACAAAATTCAATCATTATAGTTACATTCCCACCGCACTGCAGTCATAAACTGCAACCACTCGATGTCACAGTATATGGGACTTTCAAAACTAGATACCGCATTGCCATGAATGAATGGATGTTGTCAAACCCTGGTAAAATGGTGACTATTTATCAAGTTGGGCAATTTGTAAAAGAAGCATATCTGTCAGGTTTCATTCCTCATAATATAACACAAGGATTTTTGAAAACAGGAATTTATCCCTTAAATTCTAATATATTTAATGAAGAAGAATTTTTATCTTCATACGTCACTGATAGACCTGATCCATCATAGTCTAACGATGGTAATGAGTTGAATTTGGACAAGGAAAATATTAAAACTAACTTGAGATCAACATCTCCGCCTTCTACAAACCCACTTGAAGCTCGCGAAGAAAATGAGGTTGTAACAGATCAGATTATCAGTCCATCTCCCATTTAACCTCTACCCCTACGGTTGCGATTCCGAGTACTTCTAGGCAACAAATTATATAACCGGAAATGATAAGACCATTTTTTAAATCGGGGCCAAGACAAAACACGACACGCAATAATAGAAGAATGTCCTCTGCCATCGTCACTGACACTCCCGAAAAGAAAAAAAAAGAAAAAAAAAGAGAAAGAGGGTAATACAAAAAAACCAAAACTAATTTTTAAGAAAATGTCCACAAGATAGTTTGCAGCAAATCGTAGATTTTTCCATAGTGTTTAAGGTTTTTTCGTATGCAATTACCTACTTTAATAAATAAATAATAATTGAAGAAAAAAAATCATAATTTCTTTCATTAAAAGTATGTTTTTTTTTGCTCCGTTTAGTAAACTGGCTCTTTCATGCTACTTCTCCCTATAGCTACAGAGTGGCTCTACCACGTATCTCTACCATTTCTATTAAACATAATAAACATTTTTTTCTTCTATTCAAGGATTTTGGATATTTCCATATTTATGAAGCAGCCTAGCACAATACGAGTATACCTAAATTTTCGATAAAGTTTCGGTATTTCGTGTCAAAATTAGCAAAGTGGAAAACTTTGAAAAACAACTTATAACTCCTTATTTATGATGTAATAAAAGAAATACCATATAATTTTATGTCGATATTTTTTTAATTATAAACACGCAAAGTTTAGCTGAACAGGTAGATACGTAACAAAACGACAACGTTACGCATCCGAATCTAATTTCAGTTGAATCGTCGCGGTAAAAAGTCAATCACATCCGATTATGTCGGCGAGTTTATAGAGATCGATATCAATAGTCATGGGATCGACTTTCCACGCGCCCGTATTAATTAGGTGCGTACATAACACAAGGAAAGCGACGAAGATGTATGGCACGTTGATGAATGCTAGCGAAGTGCTTTGTGTAACCGTTACAATAGGCCGCAACTTTTGGTGGCTAGTATCTTTAGCTGATGAGTTGGATATACAAAATACAAACCATTGTCGAAGTCGGTATTTCTATATCGTAAAAGAAGTTCAGTAAGTCACCCTATCTCGGCAAAAAGATGAAGATCTTAGGATCCTACATAGATGGTTGTGTAAACATTTTGTAAACTTAATTCTTTTTGGCTAAAAGCCAAAGTGCGGATACACCTAGGTTTAGCCGGCTACTACTAGGTGCAGCCTATTGCGGTTGGTTAAACTTATAACATATAATTTATTAATCTTGCCTAAAGGACCTCCTTTTTAATAATATATTTTAGTTATTATAATATTTTTTTTAAGGTTTTTAGTTTTAGGTTCATTGTTCTAGTATATATTTTGTTTTTAATATTGTATATAATAAAATATTGTATATTATGTTATGTAAATAAATTTATAAATTAGATAAATGTCTGCGGTTTAACCTACTGTCGCTGATATTACTTGATACGTATATCCGTGTTTTTACTAATTTAACAGTACACCTAAATTTAACCAACTACTGCTGGCCGCTCCTAGTCCTAAAACTAGGTGTAACCGCACTTCGCCTTTTAGCCGTAACATATATACCAAATATAAAATATTCAAAATACAGAAAATCAACACGGCAAATTTTATAGCATAGTATGTACAATAGCTCAGAGGCTAAGCACTCGCCGTACATTTCACAGCACGGAGCAGCCCTGGTTTGACCCTGCCTACACAAATGGTAATTGCAATTTTCAGTGCTGAATGACCACGTGATCGGTTTTGAAGGAAAAATCAGAATTAATCCTGTATTTCTGAGAAATAAAAATATTTTAAGTCCGCGAATACGCACCGGAACAGTGCAGTTGACTGATTGCTCCATGGCCCTCGCAGAAATGACACGTAGCGTGTGCCCAGCAGTGGGAAGTACATATGCTGTAACTTAACTTTTATATGGAAATCAACAGAAAATGATTATGCAAACAATTTCCACATATAGTCGTCTTTAACATTTCTATGTACAACATACGATTCTCCGACTGGAAAATAATGCGTACGCAAGGAGCCACATAGTAAATTGATACACCTCTACACGATAAACAATAATAATTTAACAGATCATTTGCTTTAAACCGATTGAGCAATTTATACACGTTTGACAGCGTCCGTGATTAAGCTCGGCATTTAATGAACTCTAATTACAATTACAACAACGGACAGAAATTATAATACTTATTGGTATAATCGTTTAAACATTGCGGATGATAAATACGGGTGCCTTTTCGAGTGAGTATTTTTTTTATAAAACTGAAGTGACATATGAACCTTACAGTCCACCTGATCACGAATGGGCACTGCAGCACATGGACACCTGCAACCAATTTCAAACAAAGAAAATTACACACATGCGTCGTCAGCTTTGATGACTAGGATGGAGTACTCACAGCTAGTAATTATACTGGCTCTCTTAATCCTTCAGGTTGGAACACAGCAGTGCAGCTGCTTTCTACCCAGACGGACTCTTAGGCAGAAAAGGAGTCCCACCATCTAGTAAAGCGTACGGTAATGCATTATTTTCTAAGTAATTAGTATTTTCTGGTAATGATCTCGTCCTAGACAATATTCAACCACGAGGAAAACTCATGAGTAATCGGAAGCTATCACCTGCACAAGAAATATTGTTGCGCCACGGTATCCGGAGGCACTAGCTTTTTTTGTGGGAAAATCCGCTGCTGGGGCGAAGGAAATGTTATGTCGGACTTTTACCGGCCAAAACGCTACGATGATTACCATCAGCGTATACGAGGCGTCCTAGAATCTCTGTTCGGAACGCAAACCGGGGCCTGTAGTAGGTTTTCCTAACTTACAGCGGTAACCGATGTCACCGGTACCGGTACCCGATGAAACTCTTATTTTTTAAACTATTATAAGAATCGGGCGCGATTCAATGCAATATTACTGATGTCATTGACGATTTGCAGTTAGTGTCATATAAAGATTATTCTCTCGGTACCGGACACTGGCGAGGTGGCTGAGCTGAGATTATCACATATCATGGCAAGAAGATGACTATCGCACTTCACGGAGTTAACCTTCATGATTGTAGATCGTAGAATCTTGGACAAAGATTACCACGGACGAACGAATATTTGGCTTGGAACGATCGCTAATGGTCTAGGGTGATATTGTCAGATAAATCCCTGGTCGGCTTTACGAAGGATACTGGTTTGGCGAAGCGACTCTGGACTGGTGCCCCGTCCAGTACCCGAATTTAACCTACATACAGTATTTGCTTCAACAAAAAAATTGAGGAAAATCTGGTGGCAGAATGAAAACTTTTCATGAATCTTCGTCAAATCTGGGACCTTCCGCAAGGAGATATATAGAACCTTATTTTGAGTAGATATGAATAATCGTTGCAGATTCGCTGTTGGATGCTATTTAAAGTGCTTTTACAGATTATAAATTTTATTTGTTAACATGTAAATGTTTCATTTAATATGTTTTTTCTTTAATCACTAAAAAAAATATTTTTATACAAGTTCAACGTATTTCATTTTTATACAAAACAAATAATATACATTGGATTTCCTGTTCTAGTATAAAATACTGCGCATTTTGTTACAAAAAGAAATCCTTTGTAGTTTCAACACCTTTAATACGTAAGTCGAGCGCCCGACTCTTGAGCTACCCTGGCATCCAATCTATGAGTATCTAAGTATTTAACTAATACATCAGTGTTAATACAGTGGACCCCCGGTAATCCGGCCCCTGTCTAATCCGGCACCCCCTGTAATCCGACATGGTCTATTATTTATTTCATGGTCTATACTTTTTTTGACAATCTTCGCAAATGCATGATTGAACAAGTTATAACTTGTACGCACCACCACTATTGTTTTGATTCTGATTGTTTAGTTTGAATTTGACTACATGTGATGAAGATAGTACATATATATATATATATATATATATATAACATATAGAATCTTTATAATTGGATCTGGAATTTGTCGGATTACAAGGTACTCTTTTATAAAAAATTCCGGACTATAGCACTAGTCTTAGGCACACTGCCCTGCAAAATGTTTGTCGAATTACCGGGGGTCCACATATTTAACCTAAAAAATAATTACATCGCATTACACTACACAAAATGTGCCTCTTATTTACATAATATGTATATACATATTATATAATGGAATATAATAGAACAGATCTTTTAAATGACGCCGTCTCAGTACCCGCCGATTACACGATTTGTAAGTCATTATGTCGGCTCTATTATTTGGATATTTTAATCAAGACGATCGATTGGAGTGTGTAGGCATAAAAGAAGGTAATTAATAATAAGAGATCGACAGAGCACGCCGATGTTGCCACATGCCGCAGCAAAAACCAAATGGAAATAGAGCGATTCGAAACGGTATCGGAAATAAAATGATGACTGTTGCGACGACTCATCCCTTTTGCTCTGATTTCGATTTTTGTTTTTTTATCTTTTTCAATAAAAGATGCTTTTTATACAAAGGAAAATTTCCGAAGATATAAGTCTCGAAGCGTGTTAAAATTTTTGTAGCAAAATAGATGCACCAATTACAACAAATGATTTAAATTGTACTTTAGTTTAGTAATTCCTACAAACATTTTAGGTTACGTTCATCGTACATCCGGTTTAAGTTTTAAGGTTCATCAGAAAACCTCATACCTCAAAACATAAATACAAGGGTTGTACAACCTATGCTATTGACGGAAAAGACTATCGACTCGACGAGGCCCTTCATTGCTGACGGTATGAGGATGGTTAAAGTCACTAAGCGAGATATGGAGAAGGTTATCTTCGGAATTTAACTGCGTGATAGATTACGTAACAATAATTTAAAAAAAAACTAGAGTAGCAGACATAGCCCAACGGATCAGTAATCTGAAGTGGCAAAAGGCGGCCATATAACTCGAAGAACCGGCAACCTATTGGAAAGAAAAGTTTGCAAGTAACATTCTCCTATCCTTTCCTAGATAAGCAAGATGAGCAAAGTGTGGAGCTGCTTCAAATTAGATGAAGTGACGACCTGGGAAGACATGCAGGAAATCAATGGATGCAGGTGCTTCCGAACCGTGTTTTGTGGCGTTTCTTGGAAAGGCCTGTGATATGCAGTGGGCTTGTGAAGGATTGTAATAACAATGATGATGATGATGATCAGAATAACACACTAAGTAATAGTCCAAAATGGCTTCCGCATACACTCATAGTGTTGTTAACTTGTAAAATATATATTTCATGTTCAGCTCTGGATAAATATATTTTCAAATGAAAATGAAAAATTTTATGTATTATTTGAATACATAGTTTAATAATGTTTAAAGGTAAATTATTATATATATAAAGAGAATTACCTATATATTTATAATTTTAAAATTATTTTGTCATTTTTTTTCATTTTACTACTGTAATTTCAGTAATGTCTTTATAATTATATAACTTAAATAACATTTAGGCTTTCGGCTACACTAAAGAGTAATTCAACTGGCAAGTGCGGTTGCCGAACTAGCCGACCGCGCCCAATCGCGCGTCCATCCACAAAAACACTCTCAAAGCGGCCGCAGCGACGTCGATCGAATGCGACAAATTACCTGCATAGGTTCAAAGATAGGTCGATCGTTTTAAAAACGTTTCTCGGAATTGCTGTACTCACGGAAAGCAAACCAAGACTAATTGAACGTTTAACTGAATCGTAACTGTGTCGAATAAAATTTATAATAAATCCTCTTTCACTTTATAAATCTACTGTTGACTGTGTATTTGTGTGACTTTTGTCTTTTAAATTATAATTCACCGTCAGATGTTTAAATAACAGATCCCTTATCGTATCCTACTAGGATTTAATCCTGTATCTTGGAGTGTTTTACACATAAAATCGTACATGGATATCAAGACCCGGAACAAATAAAGTCCATTCACACTTATCAGTGCAGAGTCGTAAACTTGGCATGGCTGTGCCGTGCCGGTGAAGGACAGCTACAACAACTAAAGCTTCTGCGCTGGCATTGACACTGACGTGTGTGAACAAGTGCATATAATGTATGTAACGATATATTTTTGAGCCCCAGATGGAATACGGGCCTGCTACATTCCTGAATTGATGTGTGTGTATCAACATTTATATGCAGTCCATATAAATACTTGTTTCATACGGGAATCGACACTGCACTAACGAGCCGACTTTTAAATAAATAATATAGTATACTATAGAGACTAAAGAAACTATCCGTGACGGTAGTCAACGCTACCGACAATAGGACTGATTGTTTTCTCACCCATACGCTAAATTACGTACGTAGTATTATGCAGCACGGTGCACCATTGATGCTGCTCCCCATCCCGGGTCTGCGTATTTTACGTTTGGCGTAAATAACATAGGTATACCCATCCTCCACCATCTCAAGAAGGCCAATACATTTAGGACGAAAGAGGTGGTTAATTTTCTTATAACGCTATCATACGGTAAGTTTAATATTTAAAAAAAAAACCTTCAAAAACCTTTTTTGTTTTACAGCACCAAAAGTAAATTTGATTTGTATTTTACTATAAATAAAATTGCTATTGGTGAATCAAAACATCAATAATTATTAATATTGAAACATGTGACAATAGTTGTAAACATAATTCAGCATGATTTACACAAAGACTGCAAATTAAACGTAATGGAGCAAAACTTCGTACTTCGTTGCGCGGGATACAAGAAGGGCAATCAGAGGTAACAGTAATCAGAGAGATCTGTGCGAGTCACCGCCAGGGAACCGATGCACGGTATTAGGGGATCGTTATCAAGATTGCGCCAATCAACTCTATTGAGGTGTATTGTCGAATGCTTTAAATAATGTACGTAAATTATTATTCTCTCATTGACGGTCTTTTGTTAACTTTGTATCAATGTTTTTATGCCCATAGATAAATAAAAAATGGATTTTACTGAGTGGTTATACTCAGTAAAATATTTTTTTTGATTTTTATAAAAATGTTATTAATAGAATTGACTCATAGGTCATAAGAATTAAGTGAATCATAATACATTTCCGATTAACGTGATTTGTGTAAGTATGAGTTGTAACTTGTAACTCACTAATAGTTCACCTTTAGATTGAAGAGCTGACAACCGCAGGTGAAAAAATGTTCTCGAGTTCTCCACGCTGACAAGCAACAAGCCCACTGTGGAATAGACTTTACCCAATGCCAAAAAACGCGCTCCTAATCCACCCAATTCCTACAAATCTTACCAAGTCATCACTCTCTATTTTCAGCTTACCGGTACGAGTACGAAGCTGCCACTCGAAAAATCGAGCGCATAGCTCGAAAAACTATCCCCACTTCATATTACTGCTACTAATATTTAATCACTAGTTATAAAACGTCGCCCCACATAAGGATCTTCTTTTGTATCAAGGAGGCGGTTTACATACATAAATAACATCCAAAACCCGGAACAAATAGTTGTAGGCCATACAAAAACTTGTTCCAAGCGGAATTCGAACTCGTGGCCCTTAGCGCCGCAATTCAATGCTAGCCACTGCGCCACAGATCCGTCAAATGTATATTTGTGTGGGTACGTAAATAATTAAACTAACATTTTCGACAGCCATTTGCAATGCATTACCGGAAAGAGAGCGTGTTACGCAATTTAACTTTTAAATTACTTATAGGTACTTAGCTTTAACACTTTAACTCGTGCTTGGAATTTAAAACTCTGTATAGTAAAATGTTTTAAATACATTATATCTAGTGTTACTTGCGTAAAATTTTACACCTAGACCTAAATACATAATAACATGACTCTTATCCTATACCAAGAGAACGGTCCTTTTTTATAGAATAAAGATGACAAACAAGCACACAGTCCACCTGATGGTAAGCGGATGCTGTAGCCCATAGACATATATCTATCCTCAGTTAAGAATCAAATTGCAGATGTGTTGTCACCTCTTAGGACTAAGCTGAAATTCATCGTTTCCAGTAAAAAGAGTCTCCGGTTTTCTACACTCACTATCGAATCACAGCAGCGTAAAGATGCTATGTCACGCTGGTATTCTGTGAAAGCGTGGTCCTACTCGGTGAAGCCAACCCATTCGTGCTACAACCATAACATAGCTGCAGCATGGCTCTGTCACGTATACATTTTCTATATTTTTAATTTGTACGTGTATTTACTAAGTTTTTTTTTATAGGATAGGGTGACAAACGAGCACACAGTCGACGTGATGGTAAGTGGTTGCTGCAGCCCATAGACATCTACATCTATCCTCGATTACAAATCAAAATGCAGATGCGTTGTCACCCGTGAGGACTAAGATGGAATACCTCATTTCTAGTAAAAAGGGTCTCCGGTTCTCTACACTCACCATACGAAACACAGCAGCGTCAAGCTGCTATTTTACGCTGGTATTCTGTGAGAGCGTGGTCCCTCCCCGGTCGAGCCGACCCATTCGTGCTAAAACTATACTACTAAAATAGCTGCAGCATGGCTCTACCACGTAAGATATATGCGTATATTTACCGTGTAGTGGCGATGTAAGAATATGCACTACCCCATATCATCCCGTGGGTGTCGTAAGAGGCGACAGAGAGAAACAAATCAGGAGAAGGGCAGCAACGTCTTCTTAATAACGAATAAATAAAATAAACTGCGGCTACCAATCCGCTTGCCAAGCGTGGCAACTATGCCAAATATCCCCCTATGAGCCAATCTATGGAGGAGGCTTATGTTCAGCAGTGGACTTTAATATGCTGTAACGGTATACGTATATAACTACAGTTCTACAATAAGTATTAGTACTTAGTAAATACATATTTTCTAATCTTTATTATGTCTCTAGTCGACCAAAATTAAAAAGTCGTTCAAGCGGTTAAAATTATTTACTTGTAAAGTTAGTTTAATGGTATTGATTCATATAGTTATCGGTGTTATAAAAATCAACGGAAGTCTAAAGTATGAGATTTACTAGGTGTAATCTCTAAAATAGAACAATATATTATTCAAATTATGTGTGGAAATAAATCTTAATCAGCACTTGCAAGTCCCCTGACTACTGATACATTATTAAACGGTATTAAAAATATTATACTGACTGTAACTAAAGTCATGGGAACTGCCGACAACGTTTTATGTTGTTAAAGTTGTATAAATTGATACATCAAAAAAACGACCGCATTCTCTTGTAGAATACTAGCGTCAAATAGCACTAAAACTGTAATCAACAAAAACATTGTATTGAATTGTGGAGATGCTAATATAAGGACACTCATTAGGGGCCGTCCATTAATCACGTGAGGTTCGAGATGGGGGGGAGGGGGATTGGCAAAAATCACGAAATATCACAAGGAGGGGAGGGTTGAGGGGGTTTGGCAAAAATCACGAAATATCACAAGGAGGGGAGGGTTGAGGGGTTTGGCAAAAATCACGAAATATCACAAGGAGGGAGGGTTGAGGGGTTTGGCAAAATCACGAAATATCACAAGGAGGGAGGTTGAGGGGTTTGGCAAAATCACGAAATATAAAGGTGGGGGAGGTTGTAGTAAGATATCACGTGTATTTATGTTTTCGTCAAACGCCTTATTTCTAAACCGAAAAGCGGCGTGTAGTGTGACCTTGACAGAAAGTCTTGCTAATCCGTGGTCCGAGGACAATGTACATTAAATATGTTCATGTACTAGTACAATATATGTTTTTCGCATGATTACACTATTCCTTTAATACTATTTTTATGCCATTCAAAAACAACCTGCAACCTTTCTGTCTAGACATTTTTATCATGGTCCTTAATTTCAGAATAAAATTAGATTATACTTTATACCTGTATTTAAAGATAATATTTTAAAAATTTAACGATTCTTTGTAGGTACTAAAAAATACACGTGATTTTGGGGGGTAGTCTTAAACCTCACCACGTATCACCAAGGGGAGGTTTAAAATGCTAAAAATACATCACGTGATTAATGGACGGCCCCTTAACAGCGAAAGTAAATAATGATGTCCGTGTTATACAAAAGACCACTAGAGGTGAACTATAATCTTAAGTCACCTATTGCAGCTCAAAATATCTTCAAATTATAATTATTAACTTCCATCTTTATGTAATGGTGTGCTATTTTTATATTTTCCTTACCATATACAATGTTTTGTATTAAAGAGAACCAAAATATAATTTGTGTTTACAATTATATTGTTTTTGTCAGAATCTTAAATACGTTACTAATTTTATGAAAGACATTTATTCATGAAATAAGCAACTAAAAGATTTATTGTCAGATGTATCTTCTTTCTCATGATGCTTAACATGTAAATCCGAGTTGCGTGAAATATGTAATAATTTACAATACGCGCGCAAATTATATATTCTGTTACGACTTCTGATATATCTCTTTTCTTCGTTGTTACTAAGATAAAGCCTTTAGATTGTATTACACTATATTTTAACACATGGGTAATTGCGAATTACATTTCTATCGCTTGGTACAGAGGTAGGTAGGTCGCTGTAATGCGGTCTTGCTAGTGTTGTCGTAGAAAGGCACTTATGGGTCGAGCGCGTTTTTCCCGGCGTTATGGGCGCCCCGCAGAGCTCCGCGGGGCTCCGACCGCCCCCACTTAACACAATTTATTGCGCGATCCTTTAATAAATAAATAAATAACCGTGGAAAATTCGATGAAATACAACCGCGGCGCGTGCTGGGTGCCCGAACAAAGATTACCTAAATAACGAATTTTCTTATTGTCTTATGCTCATAGTTTGGTGAAATATTGTCTTAATTTATCTGAAACGATCCTTTGAATTAAGTTTGTCTCTGCTTTTAGGAAGCATTTTATTTATACACATACAACAGAAAAGTAGTTTGTAAGTTGTAGTAGTTGAGGAGCATTGTCAGAACCGCTATAATATCATAACAGGTGTTTCGCACTTTTAGCGCTATTCCCTATTCCCCGTCATCGGTCTGGGTTTCTTACATGAGACACTGCCGTCTATGCCGCTCATCCTCCGACCTCCGACCAACCGACCTGAGACCTACGATCTACCCTCCTAATCTTCTTCTTAGGGTGCCACTTCTCTGCGAAAGTTAGCGACCATCATGGCTATCTTTATCTTCGAAGCTGTAGCACGGAAGAGAGACCGAGTGCTGAGATTAAATCATTCACGAAGGTTCTTCAGCCAGGATGTTTTTCTTCTGCCAGGTCGGCGTTTTCCCTCGATTTTCCTCGAATCCTCCTAATAGTTGACTCTTACGACTCCATAAGATATAGCTATATGAGGTGATGAATTCTCTTACGCTCGTTTAATTTTTTTTTTCTAACTATACTATGCAATATAAATGTGCGGCTGTTGTTGGTTAAGAGATATACCTTCATAATCCAGAAGTAGTAAACACTGTTGTATGTCTTAATTTTTTTTTTACAACAAACAGTCTAAATACTACTCTATTTATTTGGCTGTCTACATTGTATACATAAGTCTCGCAATTTTAAGAAAATATCCTCATTACGACAAAAGTAAAATTTAAGTAATTTCCTATAAAAGTTCCAGAGCTGAGGACAAGTCTTTTCTCATTCTGAAGAGGCCTTTAGGGCAAGGTCATGTCATCGAAATTTTTGTTTTTTATTTCCCAGACAGGCACTTTCACACCGGGCAAGGCATTAGCCGGTGGGGCTCGAACTCAATTTGATGTTTTGTGTACTATGTAGATTTTTAAGCGAGTGTTTATTACTCTCGCTTATTATCCTATTTAAGCTCTCGAGCAAATGAAAATAATTGCATATTATTACATGTTAAGCTGTTATTTAAGGTGATATTCAGTATATTTTAAACGTTTTTTGTTCGATCGTAGATTACTCAAGACGTTCTAACCAATAAAGAGTCGTGAATAGTGCGCATGCGTACGCATACTATTAGAAAAGTTTATCGTACGTAGCTGAACCGCCACATTTCAGTTGCGTATATATGCGTATTGTTATGGAAGAATATCCTTTACAATCCTGACACAAACGAATTCAGTACAAAAAGCACAAACTCATTAGTAAAGCCCGACCAGGAGCGCAAGAATTAATGAAGGTAAACAATAATTTAGGGTTTAATTAAAAGTGCAGCACCCCGTGGCGCCGCCTCCGCACCCGCCCCGGTCGAATTATTATTTCTACATAATTTGTGAAAGCTGTAATTTAATAAAACTCCCTTTCACCCAGATGACGGTGCGATGAATTACAACGCGCCAAATAAAATACAAAAAGGGTTGTTGTAGACAATTGTCTTGTCTCACCGTCTTTGCAAACGCATCATCTGTAATTAATTTATTGCAAATAACTATAATAATTTTAATAATGATACACATCTTAATATACACACATACTTGTCATATATAAATTTGACGTATATACACGCATCATTAATTTAAGAAGTTATTTTTTTATTTTAATAATTACACCAAAAGATTAAGATGTTCCGTCGACCTATTTCAAGAGTTGCGCAAGTTCTGTATCTCTGTTTTTATAGGATAGGTAGGTACAAACGAGCACACAATCCACCTGATGGTAAGTGGTTGCTGTGACCCATAGACATCTACAGCTATCCTCATTAAAGAATCAAAATGCAGATGCGTTGTCACCCGTGAGGACTAAGATGGAATACCTCTTCACCAGTAAAAGGGGTCTCCGGTTCTTTACACTCATCATACGAAACACAGCAGTGTTAAGCTGCTATTTTACTCTGGTATTTTGTGAGAGCGTGGTCCTTCCCCGGTCGCCGAGCCGATTCATTCGTGCTACAACTATACTACTAATATAGGTGCAGCATGGCTCTACCACATATAAGTAATACTTTGTAGACGGACTTGTAAATTCAATAAAATAGCAGTGGTTCTACCATAATGAAGGCCATACATTTTTTTCTTTACTACTCTTTTCGAACCTGTTATTGTTTTAAGATTACCATATTAATCGCTAAATGCTGCAACAAGTAAAAATACACACAAATATTTTACATTAGCTCTGCCCCGCGGTTTCACCCGCGTATATCACGCGTCTGCGCCTCGCGACATGCGAACTTCGAGAGACATCACGACGTGCTAAATTAACAAAGATTTAAAAGTGAAAATGTTACTTAAATTACATGGTTAACGTAATTGGTGGTTGTGCATGGTATAGGTACTGATATAGCCTTGAATACGAAGTGATTTATTTGGATATAAGGATATTAATCCTTCATCCAAGGTACGAATAATGTGGCCTAGTTTGTACCGGCGTTACTATTGCATATTTTAACATGAAAAAGTAGTTATTGTGGCATAACTGTATTAGTTAAACATATGGTATTACAGACTTTTCTGTAGATATTGATGTCCTCTATAAAACTGTAGTACATCACTTTGCTCTATTGTCAATATTTTCCGCAGCGTACGCGATATAAGGATTTTAATTAGTATTTTTTTCACACCTTGGGTTACATTAAACGAAGTTTTCATACGGATCCCTAACTTTTTTGAAAATATTCTATCGCCTAAGTTCATCAGGGATAATGTAAAATTCTAATGGTGAAAGAATTTTTCAAATCGGTCGGTCGATAGTTTCGGAGCCTATTCAATTCAAACAAACAAATCTTTCCTCTTTATAATATTAGTGTAGATGACATAGACGCAGCCTTGAAAAGTTAATTAGTTTTTATATATTTTTACGATATTATAATTTATTAATTTATACAGTTTATACTTCCGTGCCATTCTTGTTAATGAAATTTGAATTATAAAGCCTTAAAATAAAAAAATGATACATACTTTCATCAGATACAGCTTAACGAAAATAATTTCTAAAACTCTGTAGTTAGTAAGCACGATCTTTACATTCATAACTTTACTGTCTACGACTAGACTACGCGATGTCTTAAAAATCAGAAATAAAAGTTTAATTAGAAGTAGTCACTACCACCAATAACACACCCTTATTCTATAAAACAAAAAAGAAGAAAAATAATTATCAAAATAATCAAAAAAAGAAAATACCGGTGGGAAGATCAGGTCCAGTATTAGAAGATAAGGGACAATGCAAATAGCTTGCACTAGAAACTAATAATATACGATAACAAATACAGGACAAGATTCAACTGTTACCGACTGTTAGAGCATATTAAAGTCCACTGCTGAACATAGGCCTCCCATAGGTATATTTGCCATAGTTGCCACGCTTGGCAAGCGGGTTAGCAACCGCAGTTTTTTATTTTTAGTAATTATTAGGAAGACGCTATTCCGTTTATTTACTCATGTGCTACTGCCCATTCCTGATTTGTTTCTATCTGTCGCCTCTTACGACACTTACTCGACGATAGGTTATACTGTAATATACTCATACATTAACCACTTAAACACGCGGTTGTCAGTCATGCGAAATCTTTGTGAAACTCGAACTCTATTACGAACTATTACGAATCGTCTCGCACGGAGACGTCCAGGAAGACTTCCAGCCTCCTAAACAAGCCGGTTTCAAAAAAGGTTTTAGTACCATTGAGCACATATTACACAGCCTTCGGGTAAGATCAAAGAGTACAATCTGCGACTTTGTCGTGCGTATATAGACTATAAGAAAACCGTTGATTCTGTCGAAATTAAGGCGGTGCTACAGTTTCTTCAGCGATACCAAGTTGTCGGTATATCAAAGTTCTGAATTGTTTGTACAAAAGGGCTACGAACTACGATGACTTTCCGAGTACAAAAGCAGAGTACGATACCTATCCGACTGCAGAGAGGTATAAAATAGGTGATGTTATATCCCCAAAACTTTTCGCCGCTGCTATTGGAAGACGTTGTCAAACCAATGGACTGGAAAGGATATGGCATCATCATCAATCGCGAGTACATCATTCACCTTCGATTTTCCGACGATATAGTCATTATGTTTCATTAGTGTCTCCCAGCGGATAGGTCATAAAATTAACATTGACAAGATAAAAGTCATGTTTAACGTCCATGTCACACCTATGTCGGTAGTTGTTGGGCCTACGCTCGAAGTTGTTGACGAGTGTTTACTTAGAACAAATTGTTCTACTAGGTAGCTACAACTTCGGCCGAGAAGTAAATCGACGTATCACGACCAACTCTTCTGGCCAAAAATATTATAATGCCGCCATTTCAAAATGTCACACATTGTAAAAAAAATTAGAAAATTTTATTATGAAATGTATTGAGAACGCATCTGGCGAGCGTTAGAAGCGGACGGTCAATCCAACAAATTTTTGACATACATACTGTCAAAATTTATCCCGTAGTACTAACAGGCGCGCGTTAGAATTTTTCTATCGCGATCTATAAACTTACGTTTAGAACGTCCCTTTACGATTCTGCCTTTCAATTAATAATTAAATTATAAATTAATAAGTAAATAAGTAAATATTATAAACAAATAACAGCATAAAATATATAACAAAAATAAATAATATTATTTATTAATATTATTTAAGTCCTACTTCAACTGCGCGTTAAAGTTACACACACTCATTTTTTCATAGGGAAATCCGTGGTCGCTCCTACGGTGGTCGTTCTCAGTGTCGACAAGAATTCATAGACTCGCTATGAAACGCGGCCTCAGACCTCAATAGTTATGATGACTCAAAGCTGTCTTTTTCAGTCGGTAGTAGTACAAAATATTCTATCCTCTGCAAATAGCCAGCCCAAATAAAATGGAACCCTTATTCATTAAACATTATTAAATCTTAAATAATTATAAATAAAATAATTATAAGTACAACAATCATTCTCTACCTTAGAATGAAAAGAAATGGAAACAATTTGCGAACAATAAAATCTTCATGCGACATGTGAACGCGTTTTCTCACAGGTATCGCGTTAATACGTACAATGCTTTCAACGGTAACCCCCGGCGCTAAGAGAATGGTGATTATTTCTTAAATCACAGTCATTATGGTACCACAAAAGGACTGATGAACAAGGGGAATAAGACCGTTGACTGACGGAATAACATTGTGTAGACTACTGCCAGATCTCTTATTGTTTATATCATACAATCATATATTTGCGCTTTTTGTGTTATTTTTATAGAATAAATGTGAGAAGCGACATGCTTTACGTGATAGATCCATGCTGCAGCTATATTAGTGGTATAGTTGTAGCACGAATGGGTCGGCTCGACCGGGGAAGGACCACGCTCTCACAGAATACCAGCGTAAAATAGCAGCTTAACGCTGCTGTGTTTCATATGGTGAGTGTAAAGAACTGGAGACCCTTTTTACTGCAAACGAGGTATTCCATCTTAGTCCTCAAGGGTGACAACGCATCTGCATTTTGATTCTTAATTGAGGATAGATGTCTATGGGCCACAGCAACCACTTACCATCAGGTGGACTGTGTGCTCGTTCGTCACCCTTAACCTATAAAAAAACGAGCAAACAGTACATTTAATGATAATTGGATACTGTGGTCCATAGACATCTATATCTATCGTCGATCTGGAATTAAATTGCAGATGCGTTGTCATCCCTGAGGACTAAGATGGAATGCCTCAATTCCAGTAAAAAGGGTTTCCGGTTCTCTAAACTCATCATACACAACAAAACAAAACACATCAGCGTTAAGCTGTTATTTTAAGCTGGTATTCTGTGAGAGCGTGGTTCTTCCCCAGTCAAGCCGATCCATTTGTGCTACAACAATAATATGCAGCATGGCTCTATCACGTATAAAACCTTTTCTATAATTTTTTTAATAGTTCAATCAAGCGTAAAGACGTTGTTGTATGTATTTGAGTACCATCGTTATTTTAAATTAAATGTAAGTAAATGAAAAAGGTATAGATACCTTTTATAGGAAAATTCTTCTGAGTCTTTGCATATTGAAATATTTCGGTCATGTTTCATCTTGTCTACACTAATAATATACATTAATTATATAATATTATAAAGAGGAAAGATTTGTTTGTTTGTTTGAATTGAATAGGCTCCGAAACTGGACCGATTTGAAAAATTCTTTCACCATTAGAATTCTACATTATCCCTGATGAACATAAGCGATAGAATATTTTCAATAAAGTTAGGATCCGTATGAAAACTTCGTTAATATAACCCAAGGTGTGAAAAAAATACCAAAAAAAATCCTTATATCGCGTACGCTGCGGAAACTATTGACAATAGAGCAAAGTGATGTACTACAGTTTTATAGAAAACATCAATATCTACAAAAAAGTCTGCAATACCATATGTCTAACTATTACAGTTATGTAACAATTACTACTTATTCATGTTAAAATATGCAATAGTAACCCCGAAAAATCCTTATATAGCATACGCTGCGGAAACTATTGACAATAGAGCAAAGTGATGTACTACAGTTTTATAGAAAACATCAATATCTACAAAAAAGTCTGCGATACCATATGTATAACTATTACAGTTATGTAACAATTACTACTTTTTCATGTTAAAATATGCAATAGTAACCCGGAAAAATCCTTATATAGCATACGCTGGAAACTATTGACAATAGAGCAAAGTGATGTACTACAGTTTTATAGAAAACATCAATATCTACAAAAAAGTCTGCGATACCATATGTATAACTATTACAGTTATGTAACAATTACTACTTTTTCATGTTAAAATATGCAATAGTAACCCCGAAAAATCCTTATATAGCATACGCTGCGGAAACTATTGACAATAGAGCAAAGTGATGTACTACAGTTTTATAGAAAACATCAATATCTACAAAAAAGTCTGCGATACCATATGTATAACTATTACAGTTATAACAATTACTACTTTTCATGTTAAAATATGCAATAGTAACCTGAAAATCCTTATATAGCATACGCTGCGAAACTATTGACAATAGAGCAAAGTGATGTACTACAGTTTTATAGAAAACATCAATATCTACAAAAAAGTCTGCGATACCATATGTATAACTATTACAGTTATGTAACAATTACTACTTTTTCATGTTAAAATATGCAATAGTAACCCCGAAAAATCCTTATATAGCATACGCTGCGGAAACTATTGACAATAGAGCAAAGTGATGTACTACAGTTTTATAGAAAACATCAATATCTACAAAAAAGTGTGCGATACCATATGTCTAACTATTACAGTTATGTAACAATTACTACTTTTTCATGTTAAAATATGCTATAGTAACCCCGATTAATCCTTATATCGCATACGCTACGGAAACTATTGACAATAGAGCAAAAAGATGTACTACTGTTTTATAGAAGACATCAATATCTACAAAAAAGTCTGCGATACCATATGTATAACTATTACAGTTATGTCACAAAAACTACTTTATCATGTAAAATATGCAATAGTAACGCTAAAAATTCCTTATATCAAAATAACAGCTTTTTACTAAATGCATATGAAAGTATGTGCGGTACTTATAACAAAAACACAATTTTTAAATTTTTTGTCCGTCTGTCTGTCTGTTTGTTCCGGCTAATCTACAAAACGGCTGGAGCGATTTCGACGGGACTTTCACTGGCAGATAGCTGATGTTATAAGGAGTAACTTAGGCTACTTATATTTTAGAAAAAAAATTAGGGTTCCGTGTAAGATAACTAAAACCCTTAATTACACGCGGGCGAAGTCGCGGGGAACAGCTAGCAGAAATATAAAATATGCGTATATGAGGCCGTAATAACTTGAATGCATTCCACTATACCCTCGGTATTGGAAACAATGAACTGTTCAGTGTAATCGGAAACCAAACGGAAGTGCACGGACCCCGGGATGCGACGATTTTCTTACGCTCGCGCACACAACACTTCAACTTTTCAAAAATGGACTAAGGAGGGCTTTAGCAGGGGTACAAAACTTTAAACTAACTATCTTCTAATCATACGGTGTCTTTTGTTATTAGCAATTAATATTATTTATAAAGCTTTAACGATTATCAAAATAAGATTTTTTTATAAATACACTAGCTGATACCCGGTATGTTGCAGCCGTAGAAGAAATAATTGCGGAAATATCGTTATAAATTTAGAAGTTATATTGTTTAATTGGGAATGATAATACATTCATTGAAGTTGAATGATATATAACTTTCAAATAAATTTGTCGGTACGATACGCGCGCCACCTATTGTAAGTTAATTGTACTATGCCTATAACCTTCTCGGAAGTACATACAATAATATTTTGACAAAGTTTTACCGCAATCTGATGAACGGTATGGCAGCATATAAAATACTAAAAAACAAACATTAATTTTTAAATGTTAGGTGTTTTGTCTAAGAAAATAAGTTTAAAAATAACTTAATAATTAATTTAAAACTTAACTCTCTATGTATAAATTTTAAGCGACAACGAAATTGTTAAATAGTAATATATTACAGTAATGTAGTTAGTGACAAAATCTAAGATATAATTTCGAAACTCCGAACAATATCTTAAGTAATGGAATATCAAAAAATATTCAGTTGCAAAATCTAGCCATTGGCGGGCAATCTTTCCAACCCCTGGACTATTGCAATGGCACCGGCGCGGCGTCGCTATCGGCGCGAGGCATAGAAGTCAACTCCGCGACGTGTATTGTTCAAGCATGTAATTATCCACCAATTCCTTTATTGTCGCGCACAAAATCAAAGAATATGTTTCGTTCATTTTTCCCCTGACTTTTGACTCAGAGCGTATTGTTGCTCGAGGACGGTTAAATCTTCTCACGAGTTATTGAGTTTTAAAGTGTTAAATAAAAATAAGAAAGCAAGCTCTAAGGGCACTTTTAAAATTATAAATTACAGCTTATGAGTCTCCAAAATTAGTTTTTCTATATCGATTAGATCAGACAATTTTTAAAATAAATACTTTTTACTGTCTGAAATCACGATTTTTCTGGTGACTTTTATGTTTCTCTGTTGATTTCTACGACGTTCTTGGGACGACAAAAGTAGATGCCGTTTTTACAATCTATTAACATTAAATATACACATATATCATCTTTCCGTCCGAATACAATTTGGGTGCATAGACTTAGAATATATGATTTGGGTGTCTTCAAGGCAAGAGTGAATAGGCTTTTGTTACGCTAAGACAGTGCGGTTTACCATCTAGGTCTTCATCACTACTTACCACCAGGTGGGATTATGGTCTGGCTTAAAATAAGTTAAAAGAATATATTTTTTAAATTGTATCGACACGATAATACTTTTTTTAATGACTTCACCTCGACAATACTTGGTCCAACATTCAATAGTACATACGAGTAATATGCGCCTTAATATTATGTGATTGGCCGATTTTACAATGACTATTGACATTAATGAAACATAAAAGATGCTTAATGTAGTTTGATACGAAAGCGGCACTTCAAGAAGAAAAGAGGCGGCCTCCATATGCTAACTTTGTATAGTCAAGGACTTTTAACAACCCCATTTTCTTTTCAATTGCGTCACGTGCATGCAAGTACCGATGTTATTACCTCCTTGTCTGCTCATTTCGGTTGTTAAATGTTCACTAGTTAGAAAAATGTTAAATCTATATTAATGGCTATTCTAGAAGTAATAAAAAAACCAACTGCTGCTTTATTTAACGTTACACTCATTGCAAGAGAAGTAGTTATAATCGTTTTGTGTGCATTCGTTTTTAGAATCTTATGTATTTAAGTATATATTATAATATTATATCATATTTATTAATTTAAATATTTTTCATTTTTCAGGCTTTCAATATTCTTTTACAAAATGATGTTTCTTAATTAAATAAAAAGAAAAGTCAGATTTTAAGCATATAAAAGGTCGGGGAAAAGTTTTTTCGTATTTTATGTACAAAATCAAGACATTTTTTTTCAATGTTTAATTACATTTAATTATAATATATATGTGCCATTTTGTTCGATAACTTGTTGCCATTTTGTAGGTACTGACATAATCCCGTTTCTGTAGAAATCCTGGGATTTTTGATAAAGAAAATGCGACAAGTAGTTTTGACAGTCCTCTCTTGATGTTAACCTAACACTACCCAAATAATTCTGAAGAGATCGAAACAGGTGAAAATCTGAGGTGCATTGGTCAGGACTATATGATGGATGAATTAACACTTCCTAACCAAGCTCTCTCAATTTTTGCTGAGTGGCCAAAGATATGTGTGGTCAGGCGTTATCATGATGAAAGACTACTCCTTTTCTATTGATCAATTCCGCCGTTTTCAAGGCGGTAAAAGCTCATAATAAACGATGCCCTTCCAATCCCGCCATAAACACAGCATCACCTTATTGCGTGTTAATCCAGATTTCGCTACAATCTGTGGAGCTTGACTACCCTTTGACCATAATCTTTTTCGCTCGTACTTGTCGTAGGTGATCCATTTTTCATCACCAGTGATCAATATTTTCAAAATGGTTCGGTTTCATTACGTTTCAATAGAGAATTGCAAATGAGTACACAATTCATTAGGTTTCTGTCAGTGAGCTCGTGTGGTACCCAAATATCGAGCTTTTTCGTATAGCCAGACTTTTTCAAATGGATCAAAACTGTTTTGTGGTCAATCCTCAATTCCACAGCTATGTCGTTACTACTAATATGCCGATCTTGCTCCACTTTTTCAAAAATGGCATCGACTTTATCATTATGAGGGCGACCAGAGCCAGCTGCATCTTTGATATCAAAATTCCTGGAGTGAAAACGCTTGAACCAACTTTGTGCTACTCTTACTAACACTGCATTAGGTCCATAAACGTCACAAATTGTTATCGCGGCTTGAGTCGCATTTTTCGCTTTTTTGTAATAAAACTTCAGAATGTATCGAATTTCTTCGTTAGATTCACTCATTTTGGCGGACAGAAAAACAATTGAAAAATAGCGAGAAAGTGTTTTTCCTTTTCCTAATGTCCTATATGTATTGATATTAAAACAAGCCAGATACAAACAGTACAACCAAAGAAATTTTTCTTCAATTTTATGCAAACAAAATACGAAAAAACTTTTTCTCCAACCTTATATTTTACGTAAACTGTATAATATTCAATTACTGCGACGTTAACCTTGTGTTTTTGTTTTAATAATCTTTTTATTTGCTGCCTATATTTTCAGGCTAGTAGATGCTAAACACCCGACCTCAAGCCATTGAGACTAATGTTTAGCATCTCAAACTGTATCCCTGGTTCAACTCAAACAATTATATTCAAACAGAGACAATTAAGAATTTAAGTTGCAGTAATGTCAATATTATAATATGATATCATGAATAATAGGCCCTTAAGAAAATCGTGGTAAATAAGAAAAATATTTTTCCCGATTTATCTACATTTTATAAATTAATTGCATATTAAAAGTTTCCTAAGAATCAGATTACTAAAATGTAACACATTATGATACTAGTCAACAAATTCTTCTTAACAGGCTTACGTTCTCTTACGTAGACACAGACCACTCACATACTGGGTTACTACCACTGCAGCGACGGTTTGCCTTAATTGCCAAGCTTGCAAGTTTCGCAATTAAGGCAAACCGTCGTTGCGCGCTAAGGTGACCGCAGTAACGCTGCTTCCCGTTGCCAGTCAATTTTACGCCTGGCGTTAAAATATGGTTATACCGCCATCTGTCGGGAGCCATGAGATCTTTCTGGCGTTTCCTATAGTCGCCTCTTACGACACCCACGATATGAAATGGGGTGATACATTTTCTTACGCCACCACCAAACAACAAATTAATACTAATTTTATATTCTGCGCATTGATGTTCCGACGGACCAGATATTTTGTTGAAGGAATCGTTCAGCCCGAGATAATTTTTCATTTTTTTATATAGAATAAGGGTGACAAACGAGCACACAGTCCACCTGATGGTAAGTGGTTGCTACGGCCCATAGACATCTACATCTATGATGATATAAAAATGGGTCTCCGGATCTCTACACTCACCATACGAAACACAGCAGTGTTAAGCTGCTATTCTACGCTGGTATTCTGTGAGAGCGTGGTCCTTCCCCGGTCGAGCCGACCCATTCGTGGAACAACTATACCAGATATATAGCTGCAGCATGGCTCTACCACGTATTAAATATTCATTGGTCGATACAAATTCAACTCAAATTGAGTCAACCCGATTAACAACCCAGATTAGAAAAAATTCGACTCATCCCATCGCTACAATTATCCGTGGTAAAATGCTGTAAGTACAAATATTTTTAAACTTTCATGTCTGATGATAATTTTTCTAGGTTTAAAAATCTTGTAGAAAAGCTATTTTGATATAGTTACCTATCAGTTGTTTTATTACAACTAAATTCTTCAAAATGATAATACAAGAAACATAAAATAACTAAGTACCAACGTACTCGTACTTTTTTAAATATTTACTAAATACGTAACAAAATGATGTAGTAGCGCCCTACTGCATACATAAAAATAAATTCGACCACCACGGTAACCATATAATCATGTTGAATGAATTCAAAAACTGGCCGTTTTTTTTTCGACAAATATAATTTGTTTGATTTGTAAAGACTGAATGGTTAAAAGTACGTCTGCGCGTCTCGTGCGCCAGCGAAGTATTGTTTGGAGCTGGCGGGTGTCCGTGGAGCCCCGCCATTTTCTCGGCAGGGTTCTGCTAAAGATCAACCATGTTAATTTAGAAGTCACCAGTGTGCCGTTAAAACTTCTGAATAGAACTCTTTCTCTGATAGTACGGAAAAATTTACAAAATATAATATGTTACGAAAAATATCATTATTAGACATGAAAATCATTAAAAATTTGAGATTAGTCTTCATAGCTGGCAGATACTTTTAAAACAGAAACAGCGCAGAAAGAGCGCAAAGTAAAACAAAGCAGTTCAAAAGCTTTGTTTATAAAATTTAAGTAATTGAAGCGATCTGAACTAAGAATAATTTTTTAAAATCTTGTCACATGTAGTTTAGTTTATAGTAGGCAAATTGTTCTTGGGTTTAATGTGATGACTAAATTGTAATAATTAAATTTCAAAAATTTTAATTTATTTGTCTAACAGTCTAAGCATGAACAATGTTTTAGCACGGAATAAATAATAGTTAAAAGAAGTTTTAGCTATAAACTGATTTTCCCGTAAAGCGATTTGTTATTGAATAAATAGTAAAAACTAAAACAATAATGAGAGAAGACCTAATAGTGGGATCGCTATGTTTCGGAATTTACATTTATTTTCTTTATTACTTTATATAATTTTCTCTTTATATAATTCAAAGTATGAAAGGAAGTTATTGTCCTTTTAAATAATATTTATGAATTGGCAACTAACACGTAACTACGCTAATCACGAATAATTAAAAATAAATTATCTAGTTTTGTGGTTCACCTTCGGAACTAATCGAAATGGACGTGTCTCTGCGGGTTCCACTTTTAAAAAATAGCGCAGTCTGAAAATGGAATCCGCAGTGACAGCTGCGAGCGTTCGCCTTCAATGCAGATATTTCAAACAACCGTAGTTTTCAAATGTAAGCAAATGAAAAGTTATTTTTACATATTATATTATTGCAAATTTGAAAACATTTTCATTGCGCGTTTTAATCCCTTAACATTAACAATAAAGAACATTTGACACCACTGTAATGCAATTGTTCTTGAACATTGCTCAAATTTTTTACTTTATTTGTCATTCCTGGTAAACATTAACAGTCAAAATATAACTATAATAATACAAAATATTTATCAATTAAAATTATTACAATTTGAAAAACATAATTTTAAACTCTACCTTGAGTTTATTCATTATTCTGTTACATTTTTACGGTCCTTTAGTCACAACTATTTTCAAATTAATTTTAATGGTTTCTTATTTGTCCACTATAAAGTGGTATTTAAGTATTTCAAAGTCATATTACTAGGATTGTTTTTAAAATATACCTCATTGATTAGTAAATTATTTTGGCTTTTTATATTTGGATATAAAAGTGGGCCCGACAAATGCTCGGGCGCAGCAGGGCCAGCGGGTGGCCAACGGTCCCCGGATCATTGCATAAATACTACAAATATCAGAAGTTATTTGTATTTTAATGTACATATGAAATACAAAATAAAGTATGAATTTTATTTTTATTCTAAATTACTTTATATAATAGTAATCTAAGATACACTAACCATTTCGTCATCATAGAACAAGTAACTGTATTCTACTAACGATACGAATATTATTTAAAAATTACTTTTCAAATACTTTTAAATTTGAACCTCACAATATTACTTCATTACACTTTTTAGCTACTTACATTTATTTAAAAACAATTGATATCTCCAAAGACATTCAAATATTTACGAGTATATCTCAATCAGAATAAGTTAAAGACTAAAAAACGTCTTCATAGTTCTTAATTTAATCTACGTCCGCTTGATAATGGTATGGCGCGGTTGCTGAAGAACCTTGTCTGTGTCTGTATCGTGTGTGATGAACGAAAAACCACGAGGCAACGCATGTTGCGTGGTAATATGAGTGCATGTTGAAATAAAAATGAATATGAGGTGCAAGCCAAACCCATTCTCTGTTTTCTCTTTGGATAATGACAATATTGCAAATATTTTTATAATACAATCTACACCTATCACTGACATGTTGCTATGTTCTGTTTTTGTACCCAAAAAATTATTTTAAAATTAAGAATCTTCTAAAATTTCTAAAGCTGTCCAGTCGTTACTAGACACTCAGCAATTAAATTTAACAAACTCATAAAATAAAAGAAAATCATATAGTCATAGCCACAATCCTTCTTATATTGTTATACCTGTATTTAGTTATAGCATCCGTTGGTTTAAAACTGTAAAGATGTTATTACTATGTAAGTAAAAAATAAAACAAAAATAATATGTTTAATGAAAAAAATTATGGTCACAGTACATCAGCAATAGATCTTTAAAATCTATTTTTTACATTTCTTGCAACTAGTATATAATCTTAACGTGATTTCTTTTAATCAGGTTGTCTATAAACTTATAAGTCACCATAAAATAATTTTATTTTTATTCTAAATTAATTTTTTTTTCATAAAATAATTAATAGAGTCAGGCGTTACTTTGTGATATTCTACAGAATACATTTTTATAATGTGCGCACACTCACACTCTAAGGTCTAGTGTGATTTGATTGTTTCTTCGCCCTTGCACCATCGGACAACCACACGCTCGGTGAGTCTTTATCCCTTTATTGGAAGCATACCAAGCTTCTTCTTCTTCCTGCTCTTATCACGAGTTATTTGGAAACGGCATAGCATGTCTTCCTCTTCCACTCTCCTCTATTTGTCGTCATCTCCTCACTCACTCCTTTCTTACGCATATCATCCCTATTACGGTCCATCCATCTTTTCTTAGGCCTCCCTCTACTCAAATATCCATCAACTTTCATAGCCAACATTCTTCTTGTTACATTGTTTGTGCATAAGCATGTGGTTGTAAGCATACCAAGTATTCGAACCAAACGGTTTGTTTCATCTTTCGTAGTAAGTACAGCAGCGGAGGAAAAATATTCTCACTCACTTTTGTTAAGCTTAGTCACATTCCTCAAGCCTTGAGTACATTTTTAAGCCACTAGCTTAAAATACGTAAAAAAAATCTACTTAATTTTATTTCTCTTAGCTACTGGACGTATGAGGAAGATGAAGGTCGCTCATCGTGCTATGGCTATGCTCAGAGTTTCTCTGCATGATAGTATATGCAATGAAGATATCCGGAGTAGAATTGAAGTTGCCCAACGGATCAGTAAGCATAGTAGCATACAGCTTCTATACGATCCTTCGAGCACCTTGGAAGAAAGATTCTCGAGTGGTAGCGTCGTACCGGTAAGCGAAGTGAAGAGCTGCCCTCCGGTAGATGGAGTGACGACCTGGTAAGACATGCAGGAAGTCGATGGATTAAGGTGACTCAGGACCGTGCTTTGTGATATTCCTTGGAGGAGACCTATATTCAGCAGTGGAAGACCAACAGCAATAGCAATTGCAAGAGCAATATGTTGTAATAATGATGATGATGACGAATATAATATTTATTTTGTTACAAATTGTCTCTTTAATTAGACATAAGAACTAAATTAACAGTTTTAAATATTGTAACAAACTCGTAATGACGAATTTTTATTTATTGTATGATAAGCTGCAACATGCACAATATACATTGGTTACTTTTCTGCTTTGAAATCTCTCTGGGTTGGTATTTGTACTACCTTATTCTGCCGCCAATTAGCAGTACATTTACAACTGTGTTCCAGTTTGAAGGGTAGGAGTACCAGTATAGTTAAAAAACTGTGAACTATTTTATCTTATTCCTAAGGATGATCATGCATTTGTAGTCTCTTTTGTTTGATGATTGTTATAAGTATCCATAGACTGCAGAAGTCGCATCAGGTGGACATTTGGCAAGCAGTTTTCCAGCCTAACATTGCATCATCATATAGATAAAATTAATCATAATATAAGTACTTATATGTCAACAGGAAATGCAAAAAAATCTTGAATTTTCGAGTAACATTTTTTTAAAGAATTTAAGGTGACAAAGGAGCACATAGTCCAACTGTGGTAAGAGGATGCTGTAGCACATAGACACCTGCATCTATCTATGATTAAAAATAAAAATTTAGATGCGTTGTCTACCCTGAGGACTATGATGGAATGCCTCGTTACCAGTTGGGGGTTCCCCGGTTCTCATCACTCACCATACGAAACGCAGTGGCATTATCCTGTTTATTCACACTGATATTCTACAGATATTCTGAGCGAGCGTGGTTCTTCCTCAGTCGAGCTAATCCATCCGTGAAGTCATTCATAAGCCACTTTTAGCAATCATGCATAATTTTAGAAATAATTATCAAATTTTAAAGTAACTTTAAATCTGGCCTTGTACCTTAAGTCAAATACTGAAAAATAAAATCTAAAAAAATAATGTAACTTAATGACTTTTAAAAGTAAGCAAGAGATGATCTGCACAGCAGATGCGCACTGAGCAAGATTTTGTAGAAATGAGAGTTTTCCTCGTTTGATACCACGCATTCACATCAGTGCCATAATGGTTACACCTGTGTATTGTTATTTTTAAGTTGATGTGACGAACAAATTCATAGGCTAGCTGATAGAACTAATGCAGTTCCATCAAAATCAAGCCAACTTCAAACAAAGAAGGCTATAGATGTGTTAAAGTTAAACTTACAGGCTATACGAGTATACGTCCCACTGGTGGGCACAAGCCTCCTCTCATTTCCTTTTGCATTGCATTTTCATTCAAGGCAAGTAAATGTCCGCTGCGCTACCTCAATGCGTGTTAACTTCCCATGTCTTCGATATCTACTTTTTTTCCACGTGCAGGTTTCCTCATCATGTTTGATGTTTCCTTCACCGCCGAGCACCAGATAAATCCTGATAAAATGGCAATTAACAATTTCATTGGTGCTGGCGGAGATCGAACCCGGGTTGCTCGCGTACTGTGAAATTTACAGCGAGCGCTTAGCCCCTGAGCTACCACGGCTCCCTATATCCTATAGATGTGTTGTCCCCTCAGAACTAAGATGGAATGCCTAACAGTCTGTTACTATACTGGCTCTCTAACTCTCTGTACCTTTCAGACCGGAACACAGCGGTGCAAGCCCTGTTTTTGGCGGCAGAAATAGGCAAGAGTTTCCTGCTATTTGGCGGCAAAAATAGGTAACAGGGTGGTTAATACCCAGACGGACTCCTGGGCCTAGGTGGTGTTTGAACGAATATATACCAATACAAGAGAATAAAATTCTTTTCAAGAATTCATCTGTTTAGTGCAGTACGTATATCATATTTCCTAAAGAATGTCGAGCAGTTTGCCATTGTTGGTGGCCGTTAAAGCAGACTGTTTGTAAATTATGTGAAAAGTAATGCTCAGTTTCCTTAACGACGTGACACTCTGCAACATATTAACAATTAATCTTGTTTTTATTCACTGCAGTCATCGTTACGAGGACTGCAAAACACATCGTACACTTGTAATGTCCTTGTTTCAACTTATCGCTAACGCATTTTTGTCTTTATTGGCAACTATCACGTCAAGAAAAATCGTAGACCTTGTTAAACAAGTAAAAAAGTTATCGTCATTTAAAACTAGCCAGTCGCCCCGGCTTCGATCGGGTAAGATCTATTAATGAGGCGTTATTTATATTTAAGATAAACATCAAAGACCATTTATTTTATCAGTTTTTCGACTTATCAAAAATTCCAAGTTTTTCGGATAAAATATAGCCTAATGAATGAATGAATCTAAATGAATTAAAATTATACCGAGATTGGTTTTATTATGTCAGGCCACTATTTTAACAAGTATGTGAGACAAATAAACATAGCAGTCTAAACTATTATTACGAAATAAAGATGTATCTATGGCAGTTGCATAAAAAAAATTCGAAATGATTTTTATGTCGGTAATATATTTATCATTTAAAAGTCAACAAATGAAATACTTTAAAGTACCTATAGGTAATTCTTTTTTTATACGCTTTATATTAGCTTGACCTGTATGTATCTATGTATGAATGAATGTATCGGAATATTGTAATTCGATTTTTTATCCACTTTTTTTATAGAATAAAAGTGGACGCTGTGGCCCATAGACATCCACATCTATCCTCGATTAAGAATTAAAATGCTTATGCTGCAAAACTAAGATGAAATGCCTCGTATCCAGTAAAGTAGGTCTCCGGTTCTCTCAAAACTTCTAGACGTCTCAATAATCTAAAATTTTGATGACGGTACAATAATTTCATGACTATGACCTAGTATTCTCACTAAGATCATCACAACTCATGATCAGGCGTGTTAAGTTTTCTTAAAGTCATTATCATTTTACCGCGAAAATACATTTTGATGATGAAACTTTTTTATTTGTATATTTATATAGATTAATAAGATTATAATCAAATTTGCTTACTTAAAATAATAATATGCAAAATTTATAACAATAAAAAAACTTAAAAAACTAAGCTGATCATTATAGTCCAACTCCCTGCGGTATACTCAACCTGGCCTTGGCTATACTGAACCCGCCCTTACGCCTTTATCAGCGAGAAAAAACCAGCCCTTTTTTACCAACGGCAGACCAGTCAAGGAAACAGCTCCTTTAGAAGCTTAGAACTTGTGTGCTTGGACACCACGGACCGAAAATCTCTATAACGGAGATGCACAGACCGCGGCCCGCCGGTCGAATACTGGTGGCCCGCCGACAGCAAAATAATACTCTCGTACATTCGAAAATATTGAATTATATTCCAGAATAAAACCAAAAAATATGTTCGAAAAGTAATTTGAATCTCGCGCGCGCGCTCTTAAGTGCGCTTATCGGTGCGCCGTGCATGCGTCGGTAACAGCGGTCGGTAATGTTCGTGCTGATCTCGGTTAAATTCGTTTTCTTGAGGAACCGCCGCGGCCGGCGGCGCGGCGACGACGGCAGCGCGGTGGCGGCTTATCCACGGGTTATATTGTTAGAGCAAGCGAGATAGCAATAGTCCTGAATTCCCGATTGCTCGCGTAGGTAGATACACGAAGCTTCCAGAGTCGGTTTCGTGATTTCTCCAGACAGTTTTCGACTCTATACGCGCGGTATAAAAGCCACGCTAACCGCAGCGACCGACAGTTCGGTTTTAATTTGAGTGAAGTGTCAATAGTTCTAGTGTAGATTTTAACTCGACTAGCCGGTGTCATATATTTTGATCCACATTCAACGTAGATTTCCGTCAAGTGCCGTGTATAATTGTGTTGTGAAATCGTAAGTAAAACTCTGTTATTAATAAGTGTTTCCTACCTATTTAATCAATTATTTTTGGTAATTTAAAAAGGATGGGTAATTTAAGTAGGTACTGTAATTGTTTTAGGTGCTGTGTTAATCCTAGCCAGGATTAGAACGCAACATGGACAAGCCAGGACCTAGTAAAAACGTAAGATTAAAGATGAAAATCGGCAGTTTCAAGAAATTTGACTGAGAAATACTTTTTGTATGGTCGCATAACAAAGTCGTTTGTTTAATTTGTAAGAATTCTGTTGCGATTGCAAAGGAATATAATGTAAAAGGCACTATGAAACGCAGCATCCTACTTTACCAAGTTTACAGGCGAATTAAGGAAGCAAAAATGTTGTCTTTAAAACGGGAGCTTATTGGTCAGCAAGCTATGTTTACAAAACCCATTCAAGATTCAGAAACAGCTACAGAAGTTAGTTATGAAATTTCTCGAATGATAGCAAAGCGAAGTCGCCTTTCAATGTTGGGAATTTTGTAAAGAATGCATAGAAATTGCCGCTAAGAAAATGTGTCCAGAAGCAGCAAAAAGTTTGAGAAAATTCAACTGAATCGTATGATTATCCAAAGACGAATTATGTCTTTGTCAGGTAATATTGCGGAACAATTAAATGAAAAAACTAAGATCATTGAATTTTTTTCATTAGCACTCGACGAATCCACTGATATTAGTTCCACAGCTCAACTTCTGATATTCATACGAGGTGTTACTCAAGATTTTGAAGTCTTAGAAGAGTTATTAGGAATGTGTTCATTGAAAGGTCAAACCAGAGGAGTTGATATACTCAATGTACTTTTGGATGAGTGTTCAAAAACTGATTTGGACTTATCAAAATTATCGAAGTTGCGACTGACGGTGCTCCTTCGATGATTGGTGTCAATTTGGCTAATTACTTTGCTGAAAAAGCATCTACAAGAAAAAACATAAACGCTGAAGATCTCATGCAGTTTCACTGCATTATACACCAAGAAGCCCTCTGTTCTAAAAAAATTGAATTTCAAAATGTCATGAAAGTGGTAGTTTCGACTGTAAATTTCATAAAATCACGAGGACTCAATCACAGGCAATTCAAACAATTCCTTGATGACATCGAAAGCGAATATGGAGATTTACTGTATTATACAGAAGTAAGGTGGCTAAGTCGGATTGACACTGAACGATTTCTAAATTTAATAGAAGAAATTGGAATATTTCTGGCGGAAAAGCAAAGGGATGTCCCGGAACTTAAAAATCCTGATTGGTTGTGTGATTTGGCTTTTTTAGTTGATATTACAAATCATTTGAATGTCTTGAACACACGGCTTCAAGGCAAAAATCAACTGATATCCCAGCTCTACGCTCATGTATCATCCTTTCAATGCAAGCTGACACTTTTCAGATCGCAATTGAATTCTGGAAATTATAATCATTTTCCGAATTATAAGAAAATGGCTGAAAAATTCAACAAAACTGCGATTAATTTCAGTTATGTAGAAAAGCTAGATATTTAGATTCAATCTTTTCAAGACAGATTTTCGGAGTTTAAAAAGTGAAACCTCTGTTGGACATATTCAGCAATCCTTTCACGATTTCAGTTGAAAATGCGCCAGAGTCAATGCAGTTAGAAATTATCGACATTCAAAACGACCAAGATTTACGCAACAAATTCAACGAAGGAGACTTGCTGAACTTTTACCGCTGCATTGATAAAATACGAACAATTATTTGTAGGCCATACAAATACTTGTTCCGTGCGGATTCGAACCCGCGGCCCTTAGCGCAGCAACTCAATTGCTAAGCCAAGAGCATCTAAACGAGATACCCCTCAGATGAGAAGTCGACAGAGTATCTATGCATGTACCATACAAACAAAGGCTACCCTTCTCCTAAGGGACCTTAGTCATACCGTCAGGTCTCCTGTCACCGTCTCCAAATATTCCACGATAATGAACCGAGGTAACATAAAAGTGAAAAGAGCCATTCGGATAGCGTCTTTCAGGGAACCTTGACGGAATAATCTACCAGGATTTCAGATTTCTTACTTGTAAGTCCTTGGATTCTGGGTATATTTTGTAATATTATCATAATGAAAAAATGTAATGCAGTTGCGAAATTATTCCCATTGATGCACTGTTGAATCTCAGCACTTTTTTTGTTTTACAAATGCTCGAAATAGCTGTGGTTTCGTCATCATGGATAGTGTACTTAACAATCCACAACAATACAAAAAATGTAGAACTACTATATAATATAAAAATACATCTAAAATCTAGTAAGTTGGTAAAAATTCCATTTTAATTTTTCATAGCTTTTTGTCGTCTTCCCGTCTTTTTTCTTAATATGCTGATAAACTGTGTGGTAAATGTTCTTTCTGGAGGCGTGAAACATCTACTGGGACTTGATATGTTTGAGGCTTCTCCTGCTTCTTGTAATAAATTTTTTATATCATTAAATAATTTTGTAAACGTGGAAGTTTTACGTAACATTTAAGTATTTTGCATTTAATTTTGTTTACATGTAACTTTATTGTTTCAATTACAACCACATGGTTCAGTTTCCGGATTATCATCTTATTACTAGCATCCCGCCCCGGCTTTACCTGGATCAACCAATGTGGCGTTATTTAGATTAAAGATAATCACCAAAGACTTGATTTGTGTTTTGTTTTATCTATTTCTCGATTTCACAAAAAAATCTCCAAGCTTTCCGGATAAAATATAGCCTAGATCACTCCTGATATTGCTCTCTATCTGTTCGTAAAGTTTCATTACAATCGGTTCAGCCATTCCGAAGATTATCTCGAACAGGCAGACAGACAGACAGAAAGACAAACATTTAAAAATGGTTATTTATGTCTTAAAAGCATGCAAATAACCCCCTCAGGTCCAAAAAGACAGTTATTTCAATATTACAGACAGACACTTCAATTTTATTCATATGTATATAGATTTTTATCTCATCATTTATTGTAGTGCTGTAGGTTCTCCAACCAATAATTGTTAAGAATAAATCTTGTGAAGAGGTATGTAGATTACTACGTATAAAATTTATGTTCTGAACGTAATTCGTTAAATAAAAAAAAAAAAAATCAATAAGATATCTTCATAAATTAGTGGTAAAACACCTGAGTGAAATTGATTGTAATCAATTTAAAAATACTAACAAGCATAATGCAACACATAATAAAAATTCCCAAAAATGATTTATTATTTGCAAAATATCGTTGCCCCCGTGGACTTTGTAGGTAGGTATACATAAGAAGCACGCAGGGGAAATAATTGCGACCATAAATATTGCATCTCGGCAATTTATAAGACGCAACGGCCCATCAATTACGTAGAGTCGTTATTCTATTTCCACCTTAACGTTATTAAATAATAATCTGCACTTCTTCGTGGGCGTGGGATTCGACACGTGAGGGTGAGAGATATCTGTTATGTATTCGAATTATAGCGCAAACAAATGATCGGATCAATATGAAAACAAGATAAGAGAACATAAATGGGTTGTGAATAACAACCATCTCCCACTTCCTTTCTATTTCATTTTTAAATTCGTTACAAATAGCTTCATGTTTATGCACAATGATTAATTACCTATTTTTAAAAGATAGTCTTTAAAATATATGGTGTCACTTTCATTTCTGTGACTTGTTCACTTTGTTAAAAATATTATAACAGTGAACATTCCATTTTTTACGTGGTAGAGCCATGCTGCAGCTATATTAATAGTATAGTTGTAGCACGAATAGGTCGGCTCGACCAGGGAACGACCACGCTCTCACAGAATACCAGCGTAAAATAGCAGCTTAATGCTGCTGTGTTTCGTATGGTGAGTGTAGAGAACCGAAGACCCTTTTTACTGGAAAAAAGGCATTTTATCTTAGTCCTCACGGCTGACAACGCATCTGCATTTTAATTCGCAAACGAAGATAGATGTAGATGTCTATGGGCCACAGCACCACTTACCATCAGGTGGACTGTGTGCTCGTTAGTCAACTTTATTCTATAAAAAAAATTGACAACGTTAGTCGAATTTTGTATTAATTGCCCCTGGAATCACAGCTGTTAGTTAAAAGAGCACTGGTTCTCTCGATATATCGTCGTCGTCCTCGTTTTTAACTCTCCAAGAATATCCACTACCCCATATCGAGCCATGGGTGTCGGTAAGAGGCGATTAAAGTAAACAAACCAGAAGATAAACAAACCGCCTGCCAAGTGTGGCAACTAGCTAAAGTATTTTTTTAGAATAAGGCTGACAAACGAGCACACAGTCCACCTGATGGTAAGTGAATGCTGTGGACCATAGATATCTACATCTATCCTCGAATAAGAATCAAAATGCAGATGCGTTGTCACCCCTGAGGACTAAGATTGAATGATTCGTTACCAGTAAAAAGGGTCTTCGGTTCTCTATACCATACGAAACACAGCAGCATTGAGCTGTTATTTTACGCTGGGATTCTGTGAGAGCGTGGTCCTTTCCGGTCAGAGCCGACCTATTCATGCTGCAACTATGATATATCTACAGCGTAGCTGTACCATGTACAATGTCCCTCTTATGAGGCAATCTATGGGGAGGCATATGTTCAGCAGTGAACTTTGATAGGCTGTAATTAATTAATTAATGAGCCTAAAATCGTGTCTGAAAAGGGGTGCTTGCTGGATATTGTAGATATTGCTAGTTGGCACGCAAAACGTATCATATTGTAATAAGATACTTAAGCAGTTCAAATGTAGACTGCAACGCGCCCGAATAAATTCTTATTCACCTTAGTCCACTCAAAAATTCCTCAGTCCACTCAACGATTCCTCAGTTCACTCAAAATTCCTCAGTCCACTCAACAATTCCTCAGTGCACTCAACGATTCCTCAGTTCACGCAAAAACTCCTCAGTCCACTTAAAAATTCCTCAGTCCACTCAACGATTCCTCAGTTCACTCAAAAATTCCTCAGTCCACTCAACAATTCCTCAGTTCACTCAAACACTTATAAGCGTGGCAATTACGTCAAATTACGCTTGGCAGACGGATTTTTGATCGCAGTTCCAAATGTCTCATATCTTTGACGCTAACACAATTTACCAACCTAATATAATAAAATGTAAATAGCAAATATAACGCTAATATTGCACTGCTCGTCTTCAAAATGCTTTTGGAAAGGAATCGCGTCATTTGAGCACCGTAAGGCGTTGGCAGATACGCAGAATTTGATCGTGCCGTGTTTCTCTCCATATTGAAATTTTAAAGGTCGACCCTCAATTGCGATCAATGAGGACAATGTGGCTTCCGTCAGGCGACTAATTGAAGAAAACCGGCGCTTCGCTTATAAGGATATTCGAGGACATTGTTAGGCAATTAGGTATGAGTCCTGAACAAAAACGGTCTCGAGTTGATTTATGCTAAAGAATGTTGCTGAAGTATGATCACGGACGTTCAAATGCTGTGTATGACATTTTGATAGAATATGAAACATACCTATAGGATATGTTAAATTCCGGAAAGAAAGCATGAGTCTTCTATATGGGTGTTCGGAGGCGACAGCAAACCAACAAAATCGTCAACAATAACTAAATCTTCTTTTCTCCCTCCCAGACGGGTCCTGCCTGACGAACCCACTTGATGAGCAAAAGATGGTAGTAGTGGTACACCACCACTTGTTTGCACAGTGTCTTTAAAAAATTGCTAGTGACGACCAAGAATTCGCATCCTATTGAACCATGACAATGCTTCGGCACTCAACACGAACAAGACAAAGTCATTTTGGCTTCTGAAAAGGTGGAGCTCGTGAACTGGTGACCCATTCCGCATATAGTCCAGACCTCGTACCATGAGTTTTCTTTATTTTTCTTTTATTCTTTTTTATTCTTTATTCGATGAAATGTTTGACATTTACTGGAACAGTGAAGGTCATGATAGCTTTCAACCAGCACGTGGAAAACATGACGTCAGACCAATGGTCCTTATGTTTTAAAAAAATGTTTGAACGAATGAAAAAGTGTTTAAAATACAATTTAAAATACTTTGAAAAGCAGTAAATATATTAGTTTCATACATGAGTTATGCAAACTTGCAGTGTACCCACGTAGTAATGCCGTTCCCCATCAGCAATCTGTAAACTTTGCGTTCATCGGCTCGACCGGGGAAGGACCACGCTCTCACAGAATACTAGCGTGAAATAGCAGCTAAACACTGCCATGTTTTGTATGGTGAGTGTAGAGAACCGGAGACCCTTTTACTGGAAACGAGACATTCCATCTTAGTCCTCACGGGTGACAACGCATCTGCATTTTGATTCGTAATCGAGGATAGATGTAGATATCTTTGGGCCACAGCAAACACTTACAATCAGGTGGACTGTGTGCTCGTTTGTCACCTCAGTCTTATAAAAAGGCTTGGGTCCAGCAGTGATTAGATGGATTTCATAACTTTAAAATTTACGTGGTAGAGCCACGCTGCAGCAATATTATGGTTGTAGCACGTATGGGTCGGCTCGACCGAGGAGGACCATTCTCTCACAGAATAGCAGCGTAAAGTAGCTGCTTAAGGCTGCTGTGTTTCGTATGGTGAGAGTAGAGAACCGGAGGCCCTTTTACTGGAAACGAGACATTCCATCTTAGTCCTCATGGGTGACAACGCATCTGCATTTTGATTCGTAATCGAGGATAGATGTAGATATCTTTGGGCCACAGCTAACACTTACAATCAGGTGGACTGTGTGCTCGTTTGTCACCTCAGTCTTATAAAAAAAAGGCTTGGGTCCAGCAGTGATTAGATGGATTTCCATAACTTTAAAATTTACGTGGTAGAGCCATGCTGCAGCTATATTAGTAGTATAGTTGTAGTACGAATGGGTCGGCTCGACCGGGGAAGGACCACGCTCTCACAGAATACCAGCGTAAAATAGCAGCTTAACACTGCTGTGTTTCGTATGGTGAGAGTAGAGAACCGGAGGCCCTTTTTACTGGAAAAGAGGCATTCCATCTTAGTCCTCACGGGTGACAACGCATCTGCATTTTGATTCGTAATCGAGGATAGATGTAGATATCTTTGGGCCACAGCTAACACTTACAATCAGGTGGACTGTGTGTCGTTTGTCACCTCAGTCTTATAAAAAGGCTTGGGTCCAGCAGTGATTAGATGGATTTCATAACTTTAAAATTTACGTGGTAGAGCCACGCTGCAGCTATTATGGTTATAGCACGAATGGGTCGGCTCGACCGGCGACCACGCTCTCACAGAATACTAGCGTGAAATAGCAGCTAAACACTGCCATGTTTTGTATGGTGAGTGTAGAGAACCGGAGACCCTTTTACTGGAAAAGAGGCATTCCATCTTAGTCCTCACGGGTGACAACGCATCTGCATTTTGATTCTTTATTGAAGATAGATGTAGATGTCTATGGGTCACAGCAACCACTTACCATCAGGAGGACAGTGTGCTCGTTTGTCACTCTATCCTATAAAAAAAACTACTTGGTCGTGGTTGGTAGCAAAGCACCACATGAATACCACAAACAAGTGAATAGGCTTATGAAAAAAAAACAACATACTCCGTCTTACCCCCCGACGGTTTTAGTGCGCAGTGGTTAAGCGATTGGCTGCGACACTACGCTCGAATCCCGCACAAACCAAGTAGGTATTCATACGGCCTAAACGACACAAAAGAAATTCTAGTGTGTGGGTTGGGTTACCTTTTTTTAATAAAAAAAACAAGACATTTTTCATCATCATTACAGCCCATCACAAGTTCACTGCTAAACATAGGCCTCCTGAGTCACCAGGATCTATCGACTTCCAGCATCTCTTACCAGGGTGTCACTCCATCTAGTGGTGGGCCGCTCTACACTTTGCTTGGCGATACGAGGCTGCCACTCGAAAACCTTTTGTCCCCATCGGTTATCAGTTCTCCGAGCTACATGGCCGGCCTGTTGCTAAGACAGACTTAATATTAAATAAGATACATTTCTAGCTTGAAATTAAGTAGTGATCAACAACATTGGAATAAATGGCTACAAAACAAAGTTGTTGAAATACCTATGCTTAAAGTTGAATTAAGTCTTTCCAAGTGTAATTCCATAACAAAGAATAATATTTTTGTTAACGAATTTGCCTACATAATACTGACGTAGCAAAGCAATTAGGTAGCAACCAACCGTTCATAATGTAATAAAAATGTTAACAGTCTAAACTTTGTTGTTAGAATTATATATGAGCTATATTTAGATACATTATATATTAAAACAAAAAGTCCATAAGTATATAACATGCACACAAAACTATAACCCCAGTTGGGCGGTGCGACAGGCGTGGTCTAACAAGTTCCTCCCACCGACGTATCCTCCCATAACTGGTCTGCAATTAAAATATTGTCTTGAATGTATTTTATTACTTATAAAAGAGGATGAATTTAATTTGAGTTTCGTACGCGATATATTCGTCGCATCACTTATTATAGTCTTTAAAATTAAAAAAGGTATTCTTAGAGCATTAAAATCTTAAATAATTTAAGCTATGTAAATTAATATGACGTGTTTTAATGAACCAATAAAGCTATAAACTAAATTCAATTGTTAGATTTTTAAGTGTTTTTCTTTTAAATAAAAAAGCAGTGAATCTTATTTTCTATACATAAGGTCCGTTTTACAGTGTTTAGTTGACAGATGTTACCAATCAATGTATTATAGCCAATTCAAATAATATGCAAAATAGGGGCAGGTGTAAAGGAAAAACAAAACTATTATTGTCGCCAAGACCTTGACATATCTGATTACATTATACCTTTTGTTATTTATTAAATATTTAAAATTTAATGTCATTTTAGTTTTTGAATTAAATTGAGCGTACCTCGAATTAGACACATTTTTCTATCCAAGTTAGCAACATTTGCAGTTTATTTGCATAAATGTATTATTTATATATAACACTATTAACAACATAATTATGATTTATATCTAAACTATTCCAGTCCGTCGAATTTGCGTTCGGCATATTAGAATGATTTTTCGGCAATTGATTTTAATTTTAATCGATTTTAACCGTTACAACCTCCACCGCTGAACATAGGTCTCCCCCAAAGATGCGGGATTTTGCCATAGTTGCAGTGCAAATCGTAACAGCAATACACTGCTTCTGTCTGTTATTCTTTGAATGCTATTTGCCTCTTCCCAGGTCGAAACAATCTACAATTTATCAAAGCAAGACCCTACTGCATAGTTCTATGTTCAAACAATTTTGAAAAGTCCTAGGGTAGGGCTGATTTTCCAATTATCAGTTTAAAGGTATCCGTCGGATACATTATAACCTGACTGAATATAAAAGTAAAACAATAATAATTGCACTATTTTATTCATAAAACTATAAATTTTAATTTGCTTATTACATTTTATTACATTCTATAAATAAATGTGTTCTGAGCATTGAAAAATCGGCCCACAGAGATATTCGCTTTATATAAAATACTACAGCAACAATTTAAAATAGCATAATTGACTATGAAGCATTCCATCTAAGAATACAGATAAAAATAATAAATAAGAACTCACCTTTTCTCTTCTTTTTTTTTAATTTTGCTGCAGATGTACACATGCTAGATCGTTTATATCTCAAACGTTAGATAAATACTTTATTAATTATATTTTTTAAATAACATAAAAAGCAAATCGTAAATGAAAACACGACTCACCACACCGCGTAATAATGGCTGCTATTTAACACCAAGTCATCGCTCCACTTGGGTGCAACTCGCCCTTGCGTTGAACGAAGTGGTGGCGCGTGCGACGGCGGGAGACCACGACGTGTGGTCCGGACCGACCACCGAGACGCGAGTACTCCACTATCAACGACTCTTCACACTTAGTATTATATTGAGGTAGTTGAGTTTAAAATGCAGCTGTTGAAACGGGGGCGATAAGGAACCATTTAGGTTTTAATAAAAATACTAGACTTGCAACGAATATTCGGCTATTATTCGGTATTCGGCATATTCGGCTACTTTTATCCTATTCGGTCGAATACTAAATATCTAGGTACTATTCGGCCGAATACCGAATACTTAAGTAAGAGGTTTTATTGTAGTCGGATAATTGGAAAAATGAAAATATTTATTTATTTTATAATTTTTTTAACACGCTTTTATTAGGTCGACCTGTATGTAACTAACTATGTAATGGAATCTAAGGTAACTAATTTAACCATCCAATTAATTTAATCCAATTTAATTCCAAGGGTCGTAGCGTAATGAAAATTGGCAGCTGTATGTAGTTCTGATGACATTACAATAATATGGTACTGTCGAACTGATCTGATGATGAAGCCGGAAGATAGGCACTGGCATTCCATGATGGAATATCGTATCATAGCTGTTTTGGATTCTTAGAAAAGTCTTGTAATGAACTTTGACCATGATTAGGTTTCAAGGTCTGATGATGAAGCCGGAAGATAGGCACTGGCATTCCATGATGGAATATCGTATCATAGTCGTGTTTGCACTTGTGAGAAAGGCCACGTAGTGGACTTTGAACACGATCAGGTTTCAAGGTTATAACAAACCTTTTTTCGTTTTTACGTGCATTTATAAAAGCGTGTTTTTCTAGAGCTTTTTAAACTATTAATTTATTCTTGTAATCATTAAAATAGTCATAGGTAGGTAACATAATCAACTTCCATATTATAAAAATTAAAAAAGAGCTATCAGATAAATGTCTATGCACTCGAATTATAGTAATTAAAGTTGAAATGAAGTGCAGAAAGACAAATTTTTCTTCATTTCCAGGCAGTAGTTTATTTTTTTCTCTCGTAGACAATCTGAACTTTAGAAAATAAACGCTCTGAAGTATAAACACTACTTCCTTTCCGGCCGAATACTTTTGCCTAGTATTCGGCTATTCGGCCAGGAATATTCGGTATTCAGCGTATGGCCGAATATACTATTACTATATAATTCACATTCCTTTAAGTCCATAAAATCCTGTAATAAATCATCAATCATCATTACAAGCCTTAACAAGTCTACTACAGAACATAGGTCCCAATCAAAAACGCCACAAAACACGGTCCTGGACCAACTGCATCCATTGACTGCAAGTGTTACCAGGTCGTCACTCAATTTAGCAGGGGTCACTCTATACTTCGATTACCGGTACTAAGCTGGAACTCCAAAACCTTTCTTCATTGCCACTTCAGCTTACTGATATGTTAGGCTATGTCGATCACTCTTCGGTTGGACTGCGGATAATATCGTAAAAATTGTTTAAGTCGACATAGACCATAAAAATGTAGATATTCTATGCAATTAAAATATAGTTATTACGATTTAAGTAAATCACCACCTAAACTCGTCGTATGCCGTAAAAGTCAACTATGTAAAATTGGGTAGCTGACGCCAGGATTAATAAATTACTACATCATATAATTTGAATTAACTACTTTTAAGAGCCATAAAAATAAACCATTTTTCATTTGAGGGTAAATTATATTTTTAGTACCTATTTTTAAAAATGTTTATTTATCTTCGATGTTATAATATATTATTTGGTACGTCTTGAACGACTTGACCGATTGAGTACATATTTGATAAGTTACACACAAATTTTGTTTTGTAGTTAAGATGGTTCATAGCTATTCTAGGATTTAATAGGTGGCGTTGTAATTAAGTTATTAACTAATTCATTATATGGGTGGGGCTCAAAAAAATGTACCTTTTGAAAAAAAAATCGGGGCCATCTGTTTACTCCTAAATTTTAGTATTTTTTTAAAAGATTTTTTTATAGAAATTTATTTGTTGCATTAAAATGAAGACATGAATAAAAAGTTAATTAGAAATGGAATTCACAAATCTTAAATTTATAGTAGTATTTAGTTTATAAAACTTTCAATCTTTTTTTGCTCCATACAAAACTTAAATGTTCCAGGGATGACCGCCGACAATGTTTTATTTCTGTTTTTTTAATTACGCCTTTATTGTTATTTCTTTTAACCTTCATTGTTAGAATTGGAATTAATTTATAGTATTTTGCCTCAAATTCTCTCAAAATCTTATACTTGTGGGACCACAAATTTAAACAAGTGTCCCTCATAATTTTCTAGTGCGTTACGAGTAATGTGTTACAAAGTAACTTTCGTAGTTTAGTGCTAATCACACATAATCACATTAGAACTTATTTTGTAGGGTGGCAACACCTTATAACAACGTCTGTCAAGTGGCAATTTAATGTCAGCCATTTTAGTCTAGCTACAAAAGTGAGGGTATTTGGTGTCCTTTTGTTCATCGAAAATATTGATATTAAACACAGAATTTTCAAGTTATATAAGTATGTTTATTTTTAATTATATGAAGCATATACACTAAATAAATACCTATTGAAGTCGTATTTTATGGATTTCTTTCTAAAATTTCTTTGAATTTACGGCTACTTTAATCATATAAACACAAGAATCTTATCGCATGTTCGGTCTGGTGTATATGTTGTGTTACATGGTGTGTTACATAGCTCACTGGATAGCATTAAGATAAGTTCACATTGCTTTTAACCGACTGCGGTAGAGCCCAAAAGCGGGTATAAAATTTTTGCTTGAATGTGAATAAACGTATATTATGTAATTATAATCGTGTTTTTATACCTGTTGAATAAAAACATTTTATTATCTGTGCATTCAATGTGACTGTGACATAATATTTCTCACCTCTTGGTAGAAGTTTTTGAAAATGAATGGTCAACGGACGGCTACGATTGACGGGTAAGTTATGTTTTTTATTATTTTTATTCGGTAATTGTATTGATTTCGCATAAAACTTTATTCAACGGTAATCAAATATAATAATTAAATTAAAAAATGCAGTTTTGTACACTGACGTGAATGTTAGACAACATCAAATTCCTTATTATAACGGGCTATACAAATCGCTATGCACAACAAGGTAGAGTTATACATAAATATTGGTATAACGGGCTATACATTTTGCTATATATAACAAGGTAACGAGTTTACTGTTTGTAAAGAGGGCTTTACATTTCATTATAGCTAGAAAGTAACACTAATTAATATGTGTATATAATTCTAAACATTTTTATTAAGTAATTAAAACATTTTAACTTCATAATGTTAAGTTGTTAGTATACAATTAAGTAACGATGGAGATGACATTACTAAATAGATAAAAATCCCTTTTCAAATAACGAAAAAAATCTTTTTTACTGTAGTTAACGACTAAAAGAACTCGCGATGTCCAATAACAATTAAAAATCAACTGTGTCTCATTACTCAATAGGTAACGAGTTAAAGTATACAATTGCGGTTGCATAACTCTAGGCGTGTTGTTTTGCGTTTGTTTCTTGCTTGGGTTGCGGATTATAGCATGTGTTTTCTTTTAAGTTAAGATGGTTCATAGCTATTCTAGGATCTAATAGGTGGCGCTGTAATTAAGTTATTAACTAATTCATTATATATGACCAAAAATTACTCGTAATAGTTACAAATATTACGAGAAGTTTTGGTTCATATTATATAGTTTAATAAATGACAAAAAAGAAAATCACTAAATTTTAAAGAGTCCGGAGTAAACTCAGAGTGAAACTCAACGCGCCACCTACCGGAAAGGTCAGAACAACGCCTGCCAAGCGTTACGCGAACATTATTACACTATATTCTCATACAATTTCTATAGAAATATTTTTGACAAGTCATAAATGTAAAATAATAGGATGGAAAAATAGGAGATGAAATTCTTAATGCTGTATCTATTTATACAACCTAGTTCTACCTTGACGTAGTGATATTGCTTAGTCCTCTCAAAGGGGTCAAATAAATACATTTAAAAAAGTAGGGACTGACTTTAAAAAAATAAAGATAATATTATACGGTCTTAACACCGTCTTCATAAAGTATTAAATTATGAGGGAATTATGTACATACTTAATAGTTTCAATGGTAATTAGTGGTTATTATTTATACAGGGTTATTTTTCAAAGAGTAACCAAATTTTAAACTTAAATTCAAATATATAAATAATGATATACCGTTATTGCAGTTTTAGAAAATATGAGTAAATAAGGCTTCTACTTTTATTTAAAATTATCCCAAATTGAATGTGATTTATGGGCAACAACGTTTTTGCCTACCGATCGACCCTTACGAATGTGTGTGCAGAAATCAGTTAAAATAATGCATTACCACGCATTTTGAATTTAAAAATAAAAGGATAGAATGTTTGAGATTTTTAAATAAATTTTTTCACCTGATATTACTTATTCTGAACCTTCTCTGCAAATTTGGCCGGTAATTGCAAGATAACTCTGTATAATGTTTTTCTGCTACTAACAATATCCTCAAATCCTTCAATAACATATTTTGATAGAGCTTCTATTCAGCTGCATATCCAGTGTGTGTTGACAATAACATTAAATTTTATGATATGGCTAAAGATGTCTTAAAAATACGTACCTAACTATGATTGAGTATAATTCAGTCGTAAAGTTATCACAAATAACTCAAAAATTCACAATTAACAAGTGTTTGTACTCGAGTTAGTACAGTTGTTAATTTTGTTACGCAAAAAGAATCCAACAAACACTTGGCTCTAAAATAGGATTATTTTGGCTCTTAGTAACAACTCAAGTCAAGCCATTGTCACCGAATGGCAGTCCAATCCAAAGTAGTTTTTTTTTTTATTGAACTTGAATTATATTTGCGTTATTTTATCAACTTTTTGATTTCTCAAAAAATTCTCTAAGTTTTTAGGATATACCGCCTAGAGCACTCTTGGCATTTACTGTTCGTGAAGTTTCATTACAATTGGTTCAGCCATTCCGCAAATTAGTCCGGACAGACAAAATACTTAAAAATGGTTATTTAAATCTTAATGACATGTAAATAACCCCTCTGATCAACATAAGGCAGTATAGTACAGAAAACACTTTAGTTTAATTTACACGTAAAGATTATTAATATTATTATTTTTATTTTTAAAACATAAAAAACATAGAGATAGTAAAGTTTGCATAATAAGACTGGTATTGTAGCAAAAGTTTTTATTAAATTAGATTAACTAATGTGGTTCAGTTTCCTTCCTTTTCAATGGAATTGTAAATGCCCACTCAATCTATAGATAACTATTATTTCCATGGTAGAGCCACGCTGCAGCTATTATGGTTATAGCACGAATGGGTCGGCTTGACCGGAGGAGGACCATTCTCTCACAGAATAGCAGCGTAAAGTAGCTGCTTAAGGCTGCTGTGTTTCGTATGGTGAGTGTAAAAAACCAGAAATCCTTTTTACTGGAAGTAAGGCATTTCATCTTAGTCCTCAAGGTGACAACGCATCCGCATTTCGATTCTTAATTAAAGATCGGTACCTATAGGCCACAGCATTCACTTGCCATCAGGTGAACTGAGTGCTTGTTTGTCACCTTTATTCTATTCCTTATAGTATGAACAACAAAGCTTAAAATATTTATTTAATATTTACCAATTTAAAAGAATTTTAAACAATGTTAAACTTTAAGTCCTACCTTCTCTATATGTATTATTACACCATAAATTTAAAAAGCTTCCAATTTCTACAAAAAAAAAGAAACAATAACAACATTATTTTATAAACAATTGAATTTGAAACAATACGATTTTTGCCTTCGCTCAATTATAGGAACTTGACAAATCTGTCACCCAAAATAAATGTCGCTCAACTTAAATGTAACACCATTATTTGGAAGCAGAGCGGGAACAAAGCGTGCTACGGTGCGGACAATATGAGGAAGGAACAATGTATGCACCCAACGTCTTGTTTAGGAAACATTCTTTATGTGAAATTGTACAGTGAAAAGCATAAGCCCACCGTGACCGGACACATTGGGCCTGAAATACGAGTCATAAATCACTTTTCAATGAGGAGACAGTTGACAAAAGATCTCTTTGAAATTGATGAAATGATCGTGCAGAACGGGCAACACACAAGAGACTGCCCATAGATATAATGTTAGATCTTAATTTATTCTAAATATACATATACATGTAAATATCGTTATAGTTATAGCTTTTCTTTTAATAGTTTCTAATTTTAAGGTACTTAAAGGCGTGAGAAAAACACCATCAGCCCTCGAAGCATAGCAGAAAGTAAATTTACACATTCTTTAATCCAAATATAGACTGATTTTAGGTTCATAACTGTGTTGCGGTGGCGAGTATTATTTTTTAAATTTAACCATATTAGCAATGCTATTACTCTAACCACTAATACTTCCGGTAACCACTTCTAAGCTTTTTAGCTCAAACGGTTGTTTTTTTTTATAGAATAAGGGTGACAATCTAACACACAATCCACCTGATGTTAAGTAGTTGTTATGGTCCATAGACATCTACATCTATTATCGAATAAGTATCAAAATATAGATGCTTTGTCACACCTAAGGACTAAGATGGAATGCCTCGGTTCCAGTTAAAAGAGTCTCCAGTACTCTACACTCACCATATGAAACAAAGCAGCATTAAGCTGCTATTTGACGCTGGTATTCTGTGAGAGCGTGGTCCTTTTCCGGTTAAACCGAAACATTCATGCCACTGCTATAATATAGCTGCAGCGTAGCTATACCACGCAGTAGTCGAAACACTGATTTAAATTTTTAATTCATTTTAACTTTTTAATTTTTGTTATGTAAAGGATAAGACGCTAATGTGACCCCCTTAATATTTATAACTTAGAAACACACCACCTACTACTCTTTGGGGCAACGCAGAGCTCCTAAGAATCGATTTAGTACTCAACAATTCCGGTAGAAAGCGTAATTTTTTTTTATAAATGGGACCAGTAGAAGCCAGTAACGGACAAACTTTTAAAACCACTCCAATTTTTATTCAATTTTGTGGGATAACTTGGGTGAGGTCTTAAGATGAACATGGACAAAACAAAGATCATGTATAACGTCCATGTCACACCTACGCCGGTAGTTGTTCGGAGCACTAAGCTCGAAGTTGTTGACGAGTACGTTTACCTGGGACAAATAGTCCGACTAAGTAAGTCCAACTTCGATCGAGAGGTCAATTGACGGATTCAACTCGGCTGGGCAGCGTTCGAAAAATTACGGCACTTCTCGTCAGGTATACCTTAAAACCTGAAAACGAGACTGTACAACCAGTGCATGTTGCCAGTGATGACCTATGGAACTGAGACGTGGTCCTTCACTGCTGACCGTATGAGGAAGCTCAAGGTCGCTCATCAAGCTATGGAGAGGGCTATGCTCGGGTTTCTCTGTGATAAACTTAGAAATGAGGATATCCGCAGAACCAGAGTGACCGACATAGCCCAACGGATTAGTAAGCTGAAATGGCAATAGGGCCTTATAGCTCGAAGAACCGACAACTGATGAGAAAAAAGGTTCTAGAGGGGGCCTCTGTACCGGTGGAAGGTAGGGCGTCCCTCCACTAGACGGAGTGACGGCCTAGTAAGACATGCAGGAAGTCGATGGATGCAGGTGGCTCAGGACCGTACTTTGTGGCATTACTTGGGGGAGGCCCTATGTTCAGCAGTGGACTTGTGAAGGGCTGTAATGATGATGATGATGATGATGATGATGTGCGATAAAGATTTTTCTACGGGATTTTGAAGGTAATTATGCAAAAAAATCTGATAACTTTCTGAATTATGATTTGTTCATTTATCCTTTGATATTTCTAATTTGGCCCCCTCTCATTCTTTGTATTATGGTCCCCGGGAGCCATATAACTTATATGAGCGACAAATTATTTCTTTATTTTTTATTTTGCTGTTTCATATGCCTCGACAAAGTGTATTTATTATCTCCATCTTCAAGGAAAATATAACCATGGGATCCCGACCATATGCAAAAGGCAATTTAAGCAGTGAGGACGAAGGTCATCGGCTATAAAAAGCTGTAAAAATGTTTTCTGTAATAAAATCTACACTGAAACGATTGGTGAAGGACTCGCAAGAATTTTTGGAGATACTCGTTCATAAACCACTTGGTATAATAGGCTTTTTAAGAAGTCACTAAAGTGAGGAGATTCGCAAGTTTCTTTTACATTCTGGCAGAATAGTGAAGCCTTACGATATTATTGATCTTTTTCGCCGGACATATCTTAAGAACACAGTGGATAGGAATGGATTCAATGCTAGAGCTGCAATTTATGTGCCCACACTGCCTGTGCAGGTCCTGAAGGCGAATTATATCTGCGGTTTTTGCCGTTAGGTTTTAATGACATTGAATACATTTAATATGACCCCCAGGGTGGCATATAACCCTCACTGGATCTCAAGTTGCCAAATTTAAGTACTTATAGAATATAATTGTTTTTGATTATTCTGTCGCAGTTTCATTTATTCCATAGTCAAGCATGCATAGACAAATAAATAACGAACACTATAATGTATTTATTCTTTTTCTGAGTCCGATATTCTTTTTACATAAAGCCCCAAATACAAAATAGGGGACCATATTACCACCTTCTCCTATATTTATATAATGTTTTCTTCTGGTTAGGAGTTATCAATACGTAATATACTTTGCACGGTGGGGTATTGGGGTAGCTCAGGGGTAGAGTCTCACTAAACTTTCCATAGTACGCATGCAAAGCTCGATTCCCGTTGCCATCTATGAAATTTTCATTTGCAATAAAATTTGATTTACTACGTGCTTGAAAATGTCATTTATAAAAAAAATGTCAAGGGCATGTAAAGTCCGCCATCGCGTACTGGGGCAGCGCGGCGATTTCCTTCCTGCTTTAAAACCCTTTTATTGATGTGAGCAGGTCTGTGTCCAAAGCAGCAGGTATAGGGTGTGATTTTACTTTTTTCTTTACTTAGATATTAATAAGTATGTTTGTAGTCTCAATAAAACAGTCAAACCAGCGCGTTAAGAATATTATTATTTGATTACAAAGTAGACAGAAGTACAAAACGGAATATATTTTTTAACATAAGTAAATATGACAATAAATGAATATGTACGTGAATATTGGTTACGTAAAACAATCCCAAAATTTATTGTACAAATAAAAAATATCCCGCGTTATAAAAATCTATAACAGGTGACAAAGCAGATGTATTCATGGGAAGAAAAAAATGTTTACGGCTTCGTTAATAGCTTCCATAAATAACATTTCACAATGAGCATGCAACAATAATTTACAACCATTGGCATCAGTATTCAATGACGTAAATACAAAACGTTTGGTTACTATTCACTGTAAACAATAAAAAGCAGCGTTTAAAAAGAAACATGAAAGCTACCTTTTAGTTTTAGCTGAACTTAATTTCCATGCTAATCATTTTAATATAAAATACATAGTCTTAGTCCAAAAATCAAGCCCAATAAATTATTTACATTAAACAATTCCAAGAAACCTTAATCAAGGTATGTTTTTTAGTACTTGAATGAAGTGGTTTTTGCATTTTGCAAAATATTGTAGCTATCAATTAATAGTAGACCTGTAGTACCCGTACATTTTTCTAGTTTGGCAACAATTACTTAGGATAAAATATCAAATTTATAACAATTTTAATCAGATTCCATAAGTATATTATATCGCCCCAAAACAGACCCGTATAGCTTAATAATTCATTTCATTAAACATTACTTTGATAAAACACTTCGACCACGGCATTATGCGATGCAGTCACGAAGCGTTGGTAAGTTAAAATTATACACAACAAACAAATCGACATTCGTGTGGTTATTATTATAAAAGTTATTAACACGTATAGAAAAGACACTGACCTCGCCGTACGTGTTTATGATAAGTGTTTATTGTGGCTCATACTACATCCATATTAACAATCAAAATGCGAGTTATCACCCCTGAGGATTATGGAATGCCTCTTGCCAGTAAAAAAAGATCTTAAGCTCTAATCACTATACTAACAAAGCAGCATTATGCTGATATTACGCTAGTATTCTGTGCCAGCGTGGCCCTTGCCCGGTCTAGCCGACACATTCGTGCTACAGCCGCACGTAAAAAAAATCTTTAAGCATTTGTCATTCATTGCCAAGACTTTTATTTTGGTAATAAAACAGATTATAAAACTCAGAAAACACACTTCTTCATCATCATCGTTACAGCCTATAAAACTGTCCACTGCTGAACGTAGGCATATGTGGGATGTGCCATATACACTCATAGACAAATTTAGAGGAACGCAAAAATAAGGTTTAATTTCTCCTGTTGTGCTGCAACGAATTTCATTATGAGTTTTTATATATTGCAAGACTACTATTTTTAAACTTTAGGCATTTTTCATGAAAAAGGGCATGGCCAGACAACCTCTAATGTTACTGCATAAAAGTGTTTGTTGTTCTGTTTACAAATACTGTTACTATATATAGTTAACCTGAGCTACATTCAGCTTTTAGTTACGAACTTCAGTTCAATCGAAATCACATAATTAGAAATATATAATAACATTCACGTTAATATTAGATCCTAATCCTATCTGAATTGACAACTTCCGGTTACTTATCACACACATACAGTTCCACAAATTAGTTCGAAAGCGATCAAGAGGGTACTACCATTGTTATAAGAAACCACCCACTCGCGGTAAAAAACCGAGGTAATGTTCTCTGTAACAACAGTACAATTTACAAGATCACAATACAACTAAACCCATTAATTGAATTTTTGCTTAAATATTAGCCATTCAAACCAACATTTAATTTTTTTAGACGTAAGTACATATTTTTACACGTGGTAGAGCCACGCTGCAGCAATATTATGGTTGTAGCACGTATGGGTCGGCTCGACCGGCGACCACGCTCTCACAGAATACTAGCGTGAAATAGCAGCTAAACACTGCCATGTTTTGTATGGTGAGTGTAGAGAACCGGAGACCCTTTTTACTGGAAACGAGACATTCCATCTTAGTCCTCATGGGTGACAACGCATCTGCATTTTGATTTTTAATCGAGAATAAATGTAGGTGTCTATGGGCCACAGCATCCACTCACCATCAGGTGGATTGTGTACGTTTGTTACCATTATTAAAAAAATTTGCAGACTTCATAAAAGCAGGAGGCACTCAATTTGACCGTATTTTCTACAGACTTCAATAAGGAGGAGGTACTCAATTCGACTGTATGTTTTTTTTATGTGTTACCTCATAACTTTGTTCTACGTGAACCGATTTCGATGATTATTTTTTTATTTAAAAGCTGGTGCTTCTCATGTGGTGAACAAGGTCTAACTAATAGTTTTTGAGTTATCCTTAATAATATATATTGAAGTCGGTTGTACAAATTTTTTAATTTTAAATTATGTTCTCTTTGCATGTATGTTACGCGATATTTGCGCCAATTATAAACCGATTGATATTTTTTTATTATTTTCTATTAGTACCACAAAGGTTGTCTTGTTTAAATTAGAAGAAAACATTCCACCCCTAAAGATAGAAATATAGTGGATGAAATTTTTAATGTAACTATTAATACGACATTATAATTACCTTGAGGTTCTAATGTTACTTAGTCTACTCAGTAGGGTTAAAAAAAATCTGGGAAAAACTGACTTCATCGGTGCTTTAATTCCTCGATAAACTATGTCTTAGTGCCGAATTCAGAAGCAATTTAATAATGTGGAAATTATTTTATTCTTTAAAGTCCTTTCTTTAGTGTATTTTTCGTTTATGTTAGTTAAATTTTTTGTCCTTGTTTTCTTTTAATATCATAAACGTACTTACGAGGGTGACACTGAAAGTTCTTAGAAAATCAAAAACTTAACAAACTAGCAAGTTATTAGTTTTATTATATCTTTTCCAAATAGTGTCCATTTACATCAATACATCGCTGCATCCGATGGAACCACTGAGAAAAGCACTTTGCCCACTCGTCCTTAGGGGTCTCTTCGACGGCATTTTGAAACGCAGCCACTGCTTTCTCGGCGTCTATAAAACGTTTTCCTTGAAGTTTTTCTTTTATTTTCGGAAATAAATAAAAATCGCAAGGTGCGAGGTCGGGGCTATAGGGCGGGTAACCCAGTAATTCCACGTCTGACGTCGCCAAGTAGTCGATTGTTTGCTTGGCGGTGTGCGACGAGGCGTTGTCGTGGTGAAGGAGGATCCTACTGCGAGGTCGTTTCTCCCGAACTTTTTCCAAGACAAGTGGCAAACAATTGTTAGTGTACCACTCTGCAGTAACCTGTCCTTCCGAAGAACGAGGCCACCATTTTTTTTCCCACGCTTCGACCTCTCTTCACTTTAGTTGGCAACTCTTCGGAAGGAAACATGTCTCTTAGTTTCAGGATCATAACAATAAATCCAGCTTTCGTCACCCGTAAGTATGTCGAACACAGCAGTTGAGTCACCTTCGTTAAATCTTTGAACCATTTCACGACACCAGTCAACACGACGGAGTTTTTGGGGATCTGTGAAATTATGAGGTATCCACCGGGCACAAAGCTTCCTGACCGCTAAATGTTCATGGAGGATTTTGTGCACTTCACTCATACCGATGCTTAAGCTTGTCCGAATCTAAGTCACTATTTTGTCAGTCTCTATCATACGCCGCACAACACTGATGATATCTTCAGTCGTCACCATAGAAGGTCGTCCCTCACGTAGATCATCGGTGAGATTAGTGCGGCCACGTTTAAACTCATTAAACCAGTTGTAAACAGTGGCACGAGATGGGGTTTCATCGAGAAAGGCCAATTGAAAGTCTATCATAACTTTCTTGTTGACTTAAATGACATCGAAAGTCATAAAAAATCAATGTACGAAAATTTTCTCGCGTTAAATTCATGCTGACGTGACACAGACAATTTTCAATTTGCCGCCAAATCGTAAACAAATGGCAAATTAATAAAATACATACACAATAATATTGGCAAAGAGTTCCATTTTCAAAATTTGAACTTATTTTTTATTATATCTTTTACAAGTGGCCAGTTCTAAAAACTTTCAGTGTCGCCCTCGTATTATTTCAAAAAGAAAAATTAAAAGCCTTTCAAAAACATAAATTGCTCGTTGTTACAAAATTTAAGACAACCCGATTAACCTTTCATTTTATCCATTTAAACTTTGTTGGCTAGAGAAAACTATACAGTTACAAAACACTAAAAATGCAGTATATTTTTTTAATACATAACTGTGTTACTAAATAAGGGATTCTAATATATTTAACGATCATATCATAAAGTTAAACCACTCACTATACTGACTCCTAAATAGATTCCGAGTGTTCGAGGATGTGGTGGCTTATGTAAATTACCAGTTCAGTTTTGAAATGAAATCTCTAATTTTCACTGAAAAGTCTTGTGAAAATTTTGGTTAGTAAATATAAAGTATTGCAGTGCTATGAATAATGATACAAGTAAATATCTCCAAACCTGTTTTTTTATATACAATGGGTGAGAAGCGATAACACAGGCCACCTGATCGTAAGCGAATATTGTGGGCTATAGATCTAGATCTATATCATAGATCTATCCTCGACATCTATCCTTGATTAAGAATTAAAATGCTGATACGTTTTCACCCCTGAGGACTAAGATGGAATGCCTCGTTACCAGTAAAATGAGTCTCCGGTTCTCTCCACTCACCGTACGAAACACAGCATTATTCTGCTGTTTTACACTGGTATTCTGTGAGAGTGTGGTTCTACCCCGGTCGAGCTAACCCCATCGTGCTTCAGCCATAATATAGCTGCAGCGTGGGTCTACCACGTAAGAGTAATAACCGTATCGTAAATAATAACTACGTAAAAATATAGTTTTAGAATGTTTCAAATGAAGAATGAATTAAATACATAAGGTAATATTGATGATGTAATCGTTCATATATTAACTCTGATCGTAATATATACATATGCCAATCCAGCAAATGGGAAAAGCGTCATAGCGTAATGATAATGGAAAATCCTCCCTCCTATGCATCAGCATGGGACAGATCCAGCAATGGACTGTTTACAAAATAATAACTGGTGAATTGACAAATAAACATTTTGTAATAAGGCAGATTTAAGAAGAGTCTTAAGCCGAACGTCCACCGCAAACTAAACTAACTTAGTTTATCTTAGCTCGCATAGCTGAACCAGTTTTTATACATGTGCGTCCACCGCAAACTATTCCAGCTAAGCTATGTATGTATGAAAAACTGGTTCAGCTATGCGAGCTAAGATAAACTAATTTAGTTTGCGGTGGACGTTCGGCTTTACTCACGAAAGAAGTCCCAGCCGCGGCGCCACAGTCTTTTCTAAATTAAAATATTTTCTAACAAATTCCATACCACGAGACAACTTTATTAGAACTGTGGAACTGATTCAAACTATATTCCCACCTGCTCCGGAAAAACTCCTAAATACTATTTTTTGCAATTGCAAAAAAGGTTGTAATGCTAAATGTGGCTGTAAAAGAGCAGGGTTGTTGTGTTCACCAGCGTGTACTAAGTGCGTGCGTGTACTAGGCCAGTCTTGTTCGAATGTTGAATTGAATCCAGTAGACGAAAATTTATGTGATATCGATGAAGAGACGGCTGATTCATCTTCAGTTGAACAATTTATGAACATCCAGCAAGAAGAAGAGGAAGAAGAATAAGAAATCGAAGAAGACACGACTGTGGAAGTCAATTTTGAAGAGTATGAGTTAGATTACAATATTAAAAGAAATCAGAACTACAGTTTAAATTAATCACCTATGTCAATATCAATATCATCATGCAGTAAATACAGTAATTTCCCATAAAACTCCGTCATAACAGATTGTAGGCCTACTACCGGGGAAACCACGTTAAAAAAAAACGTGCCAAGTACACTACCTCTGTGTGCATATCATGTAGAATGAATGTAACACTTTAAACTTTTAGAATCGCGATATCTGAGGAATGGTGATTGTTAGGAAAAAAAGTATTAAGGCCTTTTTTGTAGATAATTTTATAATCTACAATTTTTGTCTTGGCTATATTTTTGGTAAAACTTACCGTTTTCGAGAAAAATCCAAAAAAAAAACGAAAATTTTGACCTTTGACCTTGAATAACTTTTTTAGCACACATGGGATTGATGGGGACTTTTGGCATTCAGCTCTGTCGGAGTTTTTGTTATTTGAAATGTCTATTTTGACCGGACTACTAGTTTAAACTTAAGGTTAATTATAAACTAATTTTTATGATATGATGGTAAGTATTGTATAATCGCAATGCTCTACTTAGACAATGGAAAGGTATACAAATGCATGTCTGACAAATCGACTTTGTGGCCTTAAAAGCATAGTCCGACGCGACGGCGTCAGACAGCTCATTATAAATCAAACCAACGATGCTATCTCGTTCCTAATCACGTCGATTAAACAGCCGCAAGAAAGATCATTGGTTACTTTTTATTTTGTTTTCGGCGACCCCAGTATTGTAAAGGATTTTGACTTCTATAATAACGCAAAATTGTTTTTAGTTCTTATCAGATCTCATAAATATAATTTGGTACCGACATCTTTATTATGTTATGACTAGCATTAATTACGAAATATTAATTATAAAGAATATAATTACCTCTTTATTATAACAACTAGCGACTATCGCTTCGCCCAGGTTAAGATTTTATTACATAGGTACTAGCTGGTATAACCGGCTGGTATATATAGTATACCCGGCGCGTTGCAACCGCATAAGAAATAATTGCGGAAATATCGTTTTAAATTTGGAAGGATTATATTGTTCAATTGGATGATAATACATTCATTGCAGTTGAATGACATATAACTTTTAAATAAATTTGTCGGCAAAGAGAATATAATCATTTGTCGGTACGATATGCGCGCCACCTACTGTAAGTTAATTGTACTATGCCTACGCGCAAGTGCAAGCAATAAGTTGACAAAGTTTTAGCGCAATCTGATAAACGTTAAGGCAGCGTATAAAATACGAACAAACACAAATTATTTTTTATATATTAAGATATGAAGTTATACTAGAGTGAAACTGTTCTTTTTAAGAACTAGTCAAAGTAACAATGCCAGTGAATAAATTATTTAATATCACTAATGATCTGCGTGAGAAACATCTTAGTGTTATATAGAAACGTCCTTCAATGGCAACATTAGGGTTGTGCGACTTAAGATTGAAGCTGTTTAGAAAATAATCTACTTACAAATTCAGGCAATCAAAAGCTTTGATATGAGTTAAATACAAAAAACATTCTAATATTACATTATATTTAGGCATAAACCTCAAAATTTGGACGAGAATATTGGTGTTTTATCCATCACAAGCAGTGCGTCATGAATTGAAGGGACGGAGGTGACTTAAATGTTTTATTTAACATCATCACAGGTAAAAATAGCTAGCTAGCAGTTATTGTTACGAACTCTAAAATAAAAGGCAGTCTGAAACATAGAGGTCAATGTAAAAAGATAATTGCCTCAGTTTGTGAAAGGACGACTCGTAAAGCGCACAGTTAATGCAGAGATGACATGTATATACAGTAGCTACTAGTATATTAAGTGTTGTTTGCCAGTTTTCCTGGAAAATGTTCAAAAGCGGCACCCTCAAAACAGGATTATTCTTCAGCGCACTCCACCAGACGAATTATGTCAAGATAATGAGTGATCCTTTATATAGTCCCAATCTGGCATCAGGTGATTTCTATTTACCTAAAAATAAAATCAAAAGAGCTAATCTATCTTCTCTTCTCTTCTATTAACATAAATTAATAAAATATAAAGATAAAATAAAAATAAAAATAAAATATAAATATAAATTAAAAGTTTGAAAAGGCGGTGGAAAAGGCCTCTAACGAAGGATGGGCTCCACTGAAGGCAACGATACATTCACATAATTATGTTTACAGAAGCACTATATATAGAATAAAAGTATTCTTACGGGTTTTATTGCATTTATTAGTAATTTTCAATTACCGAGGTTACGAGCGTTTTAGATCACCATGGCGAGCATTATATAAAATAAGTTAAAATATGATATATTATTTAACAATAAAGGTCTCTTCTTACTCTCATTCTATTTTAACTTTCTAAATACTTTTAACCCAGAACCAAAGGGACTCCTTAATGGTTTCTGAAATTGTCTTAAAATTTGGTATACACGTGATTAGGATAGAAAAGCGTTTTTAAAATGTAATTATTTGCATTCAAATAAAAAAAACCTTTAATCACGAAATTAAGTACAGCTTCTCTCTTGTACATGTATACGTATCCAAGTTTTTTTAAATTAACCACAGACAGTACAGTTTTAAACACAATTTTTTTTTAATCTACAATTGTTTTTTTTTATAGTATAGGGTGACAAACAAGCACACAGTCCACCTGATGGTAAGTGGTTGCTGTGGCCCATAGACATCTACATCTATCCTCAATAAAGACTCAAAATGCAGATGCGTTGTCACCCGTGAGGACTAAGATGGAATGCCTCTTTTTCCAGCAAAATAGGGTCTCCGGTTCTCTACTCTCACCATACGAAACACAGCAGTGTTAACCTGCTATTTTACGCTGGTATTCTGTGAGAGCGTGGTCCTTCCCCGGTCGAGCCAACCCATTCGTGATTCAGTCATAATATAGTTGCAGCGTGGCTCTGCCACCTTAAAAATTAATTAACTTTCACTGACATGTGTGGCATGTTATTATAATCAAGTAAACACAAATAAAAGTTTTATTAGATATTTGTTGACGAATAAATAGGTATTGTAGTAACGGAACCCTGATACTCATGATTAACGTAAACGAGCGCCTCATCTACTTCATCAAAGACCAATTAATAAAAATTACCTCTTACATAAAACTATTAACGTCCAGCCGCGGGCGCCGCCGATAAACTGATCGAAATCATCTGGCCTGGCGATAATAAATTAATTGTTTTATTATGTCACAAGCGAGATGCGATAAAAAGCTACAAATTGCTATAGAATTGAGACATCCCGCTATTTCTTTTATTAGACACGTGTATCCCATAACGTAGCAGACGTCATAAGATTAGGCCTATCGAAAAATCAAAATGGCTGCACCACTATTTTTTTACCCCAGCGTGTGCTTTATGCTAATGAAACCCGAAAAACAAACATTGTTACAAGGCAAATGTGTAACATAAAATAAAAATAAATTAAATAATAAAGGGAATCGTTAAAATGGAAGAAATGCCCGTAATTTATCCACGAGTCACCTTTTAGCCATTCCGTGGATGCCTTCGCGACGGGGTCTCGCTCGCTCTAGACGCGATCTCCAAATAAAAAGGCGCCACAAAAAGACGTATTCAATGAGCCGCTGGCCATTACGGATGTAATCGATAAGATAAATTAATAAAAATTTAAAAAGATGCATATGTATAGAAATTAAATAAAGAATAGAAACATAATTCTTTGCATAAATATCATACTTGTAAAGCGTTCAAAAGTAATATGAATATTCTTTTATTTTTCAAGTTTAGGCGCCTGTTTACATTTAGGTAAATAAAATTAAATGAGCAAATTACTTTCTATTTAACTCTCTTCTTAAAAGAAGCGGTTTAAAAACCGCGCAGGTATTGCTTAATCTTTCGCGAATGTTTGCTTCGATAGGCAAAGGAGCTAGAAAGGTGTAAGGATTGATGCTTATGGAATATTGTCAAGTAGAGATCACAGTGTCATAGCCAGCTGAAATTCAGCTACAGGGTACACTTTACAGTGGTGGTTATGTTATAAGAAATATCTAGTATGATGTTTATTTCTAGTTAATTAATGTTTTACATAATATTATCATAGAGTACTCATGCTTATTTATTTATTTGCCTATAAAATTGCTGAAAAATTGAAATTAAAAATTGGTTACACAAAAACTTTGATTAATTAAAATAATTGCCTAAACTTTTAACACATTCTTTCCATTTTATGGGCGGTGTGTTGATGCTCTTACTATAGTACGTGAGGGTAATATGGTCATCCGGTTAATATGGTCACTTTCTTAAAACTCAAGAACTACAGCCTTGTTTGCATAGGCGGCTCTGTGATACGATAGCTATTTATCAAATAATAAAGGGTCAAAAGTGCGCTCCTTTATCGACGCCATTTTGACAGTTGAGAATATAATAAAAATTTCAGTCGATTTTAGTAATGTGTAGTGTAGTTAGTTTTTTATAAGTTGATTTTTCGAAGTATTCCTAATTATTGGCAAAGCTTCTTTGCTATTTTTTTCTTAATATATTAGTTATAGTATACAACTTTCTGTTTTTGTCACTGTCCTTGTTTTGGTTTTATAGGGCGGCAAGGCTTAAGGTGACCATATTACCCTCACGTACCTTATAGAAATCTGCTGCACAAAAATCGATGAACTTTTAGGTACGTAGTACTATTATTTATTCTGTGTTATAGGCGTTCTTTACTGCTTCTTCGGAATTGAAATTTTTGCCTTTCAAAAACTTTTCTAAACTTCGAAAGAAGTGGAAGTCTGTTGGAGCAAGGTCTGCAGCATATGTTGGATGAGAAAAAGTCTAGTCTTTTAGCTCAACTAATTTTGCCAACATATGTTATGCAGTTTAAAACCGGGCATTGTCATGAAGAAACAATGGCAAAGAGCAGTTCACCAATCTGGGTTGTTTGAATGCTAGCTTCTAAGATCAAAATTTCCCGAACGAAAGCGATTTCCCATTTAGAAATACTTATGAGGTCGTTGAGCATATTAGTGCTAAGGTTTCTAGGGATTCTGTCAAGCCAGGTCCAGGGGTTCCGCTGTGTTAGGCGATCCCACACTAGACTAGACGGTTCGAACAGCGGCGACCTATCTTTTATAAAATGTTATTTTTGTGTTCCTCGCCGCCGAAACCAACAACTAAAAACTAATGCTTTAGGATTATCTTGATTAAACTGGAATCATACAACTGTTGACATAGTCGGTGACCCGAACTACCTTACACCACTGGCTCACTGAGTCAGAACTGGTACAACTCCCTAATCGGCTGACGGTGGGTCAACGGATCCTATAGGATAAGGGTGACAAACGCGCACACAGTTCACCTGATGGTAAGTAATTGCTGTGGGCCATAGACATCTACATCCGTCGTCAACTACAAATCAAAATGCAGATGTGTTGTCACCCATGAGGACCATGGCTGAGTTTGCTGACCAATTATCTATTTCTGCTGCTAGATTACATTTCTCTGCTGACAAAAACATGAAAAATATGCTAAACCTATAAATAACACCCATAACATAATAATAAATATTTCGTCTTTCAAAGCTACCTACACTATTTTTAATGTTCCGTACCAAAATTGGAAAACGGAAAACTTATGGGATCACCTCAGTCACAGTGCCTGTCCGTCTGTCCATACGTCCGTGCTCATTGCTGAATCCCGACTCGCACTTGTCCGTTTTTTGTTTTCAATAACCGAGTGACAGCCCTATGAAAGTAGGGAAGAATTTTGAACTCTTTTAAGAAGCTTTCATTCTGCTGGGTTTTATATTCTTGTGATTTAAAGACTCTTTAATAGTTAGTTTGTACCAGTTCTGGCTCACTGAGTCAGAAGTCATCCTAAAAAAAAGGTTTTGGCATGCTGTGATCATGAATCTGCGGTCCGTTTTTGCGTAGGATGCGCGGTTCCGGAGATGTGCAGATCGGATATCCGGTGGGCCTGCACCCTCATTAGCGTTCCATTGTTCAGCCTTTCTGCAGTCATGGAGTCAGTGTATGTTCGTTTGAGCGCAGTGGATCTACCAATACTACGTTAATTTGTGTTACTTCAACGCATCAATGGTCATGGACGTAAGTGTTTATTCTATTGACACACGTGTGTGTGTGTGTGTGTGTGTGTGTGTGTGTGTGTGTGTGTGTGTGTGTGTGTGTGTGTGTGTGTGTGTGTGTGTGTGTGTGTGTGTGTGTGTGTGTGTGTGTGTGTGTGTGTGTGTGTGTGTGTGTGTGTGTGTGTGTGTGTGTGTGTGTGTGTATCGTCAACCGTAGCACGAGCCGCTAGAGATGGTGTATCATACATTTCTACTAATTCTGACGTCGGAGACCAAGCAACGCATCTCATAAAAATTGAAATGTACGATATGAAGAAGCTATCCAAGATTCCAACTACTGATCATTGGAAACATGCTTCCAAGAGGATTAAATATTATGTAAAGACTAATAAGGATAGCATCTACGACAACACAAACGCCCTCGTATACAGTATTACAAAGACAATAGCAGAAAGTGAAAAAGTTAAAAAATACTTTTTTAAACATGACAGTCATTAGCTGATCATTAGTGAATGTGATTCTGTTTACTTAAATTACTTTTGTGTACTCATTAGATTCAACGAGCTGTCGTCTTGTGCTGCTGAGAGGAAGACAAGAGCAGAAGGAAGAGATGAGTGTGGCATACGTGTACAGAACACGTCATTGAATAGCAAAACTACAACACTGAGTGGAGAAGAAAAAGAGAAGAATATGCAGTACTCAAGAGCTGAATATCCATTCTCCAGTTCAAAATCTAGTCGGTTGCTCAGTTTCGAAGACTGGCCTCTCGTTATGCGACAAAAGCCTGAAGATCTTGCAGAAGCCGGTTTCTTTTATAATGCCATGCAGACAGGACCAAGTGTTTCCATTGTGGTGGTGGTTTAAAAGATTGGGAGATGATGATGATCCTTGCAGCATGTTCAGTGGTTTAGTCAGTGTGCTTATGTAAAGTTTAAACTCGAACAGTGTTTTGTATAAGATTAAATAGGGGGTTTATAAAGAAATAAAAAATAATATATTGCATACAATTTGTTTTATTAAATTTTATAATGTTTCACATAGTTACATACACACAACACACACATTATAACCTTAACTACTATAGTCTACAGTAACATTTCTGTTTTTATCTATTTCAATAATATTATCAAACTCAGCATAAACTATACAGTTAATTGTTTGTATTAGTGAGGATTCAATTCGTACTTCTAATCTTACACTACCATGCTTTATGAGATTCCAATGAGTTGGTGAGTTAGCTGATAAATCAGGAGTTAAGTCAAATGCTAATAGACAGTAACCTTTGGCATACTGTTCACAAGAGATTCCATTTCCTTCATTAAGAAAGTGAATACCAGTTCACGAGAATAGAGTATGATATGCTGATGTAAATATACTATTATTAAAAGATGGTTGGAAAGCTTTTGAAGGTATTTGTTGACCATCAATATATAAGCTGAAAGAAATAATGCCATAGTTTTCAAAGTTAAATGGATTTTTAGTAAGAGAACCATTAAATGTAGAATTGTTCACAAATCCAATTATACATCTTTTGGGTACCTGTCCTAAGAATATATTATCAAGGGTTTTTCCTTAAGCACCCGATGGAATTGTTAAAACTTTTACTTCAGGGTATTTAGCAGTGGTAGAAGCTAAAACTTTTTGATGTGCGAGTAATACACTTGGATTAATTCGTGCTCGTCGGACAATAAAAGTTGCATCCGTAATGCAAACTTTAAACTTTACAACGTTTGACCCAGCAATTAAATTAACAAATCCTATGTTTTTACCATCTGTAGAATCCATTTTTCCTGCTGTATCCTCATACCAAAGACTACAAGTAAGATGAGATTGTTTAGCAGCAGGAGCATAGTTTAAAAGGGTTTCCATGTATGCTCGATATGCATGGGTGGTTAGCTGGTGATACAAGTTATACAATAATGCCTAACGCGTAGGTACGTTTATAGTGCTCGTGAATACGAGAATACAACATGTTAATGTGCCTTGGAGAATCTCATAAGGCCACGGAGGATCGGTAAGCTGTTTCATACCTAATTTTTTTAAATAACTTAGTACTGAACTGATCTGAATAGGTACATAACTGAATACATCAGAATAATAAACATACCTACACAATGGATAAAAAAGCATGACTCTAACCTTGTTACATTTTATTTAAGTATTTTTTTCATTAGCGGGGAATCGAACCAGTCATTTGGTTTATTTAACCTAATTTTTTTTAAATAACTTAGTACTGAACTGATCTGAATAGGTACATAACTGAATACATCAGAATAATAAACATACCTACACAATGGATAAAAAAGCATGACTCTAACCTTGTTAACATTTTATTTAAGTATTTTTTTCATTAGCGGGGAATCGATCCAGTTATTTGGTTTATTTAACCTGTGAATTCGAATTAAAGTGGCTACGTAGAGACAAGCACAGTGGCAAAATAGTCTGTTAAGTAGATAAGTTAGGTATTTAGACAAGTGTTGTAAATTATTAGGTATTGTGGTACCATCGCTAGTTGCGGGCCGCGCGAATTCGGCGTTCGCGCGTACATTGACCCCTAGTCAGCTGATTGTAATTCAGTAATTCCACTGCTGGTTTTATGTTTCAGTATTTTCATGATTTTTTTTAATGAAATTATCGTTTCATTAGCTGTACTAACATGATGGAGCATGAATAAATCTAATAAAACGCTGTGAAAAGATGTTTTTTTTTTCATCAGGATCGATTTTATATTTCACCCTTCATCAAAGGTATAGTTAGTACTGTCGTCTGTCTTCGTTTTCGGGAGCGTTTCAAAAATATCCTATATTTTGTAGGATCTAATGAAATGACTCTTAGTAAAGGAGTCATAACATCACCCACAAGAGGATCGATAATGTCGCAATATAGAAATAGTTGAGATGGTAACCCTAAGTGTAAATTAGCAGGACACTTTACAAAATTTCTCTCTAGGAGATTTTTATTTGGTTCATAACCTAGTTGTAAACTTAATTTGAGTGAAAATGTTACGGATGTTATATTTTTATCCAAAACAGAAACAGACACAAATTTTTGTTATTTCATCATAGCGAAATTTCAAGTTCTCTCCGATACCATTTAACGCTCTTAAAATATGCTCAACGTTATCATAGTTGGTAGCTGGAATATGTTTTTTGTAGTACACTGTGGATGGTTTATCTTCTTTAGGCATTAACATGGATTTTGTAATGTATATAACATTTTCATGATCTTGAACAGTAAACATGGTACATGGATATTGAAACTCGACAAGTCCAACCGACCATTCACCTTCTAATTCTAAAAAATCTAAAACTTTTGGTAATTTCGTTGAAAAATTTGTGGTCTTGTTATCAGGAAAGTATTCCATTGAACTATTGCTGAGCGAAGTTAAATAAAAACTTTCTTTATTCATATTTCTTTTAAACTAGAAGCTAAAATCCAACTGTTAAATTTATCTGGCTAACCTTTCCACTTCACTTATACTTCTTTTCTGTTACCTGAATAACGAGTGTCAATTATTTTATCTATTTTATATTGTGAGGTGAGGTTGTAAGTGATTTTCTGTAATTCTCTTTCATAAAAAGTACCAACTATTGGTTCATTTTAGTAAATCTGTTATTGTATAAACAACCCATGGAGATCTATCAATTATTGAAGATATAATAAATATTTCATCACTCCAATTTGATTCATATCTTTTTTGGAAAACATGTTTATATTTAGTTATTCGAACATAATCACCCACATTGAAATTTGATTTTGGATTTTCTAAAGAAAGTTTGTTTAACCGTCTATCATAAAGATTAGTCCAAACGTTGTCATAATATTGTTGGAAATTACATCACATGGGCACATCTTAATATTAGAGTGAAAGCCGTGATTATAAGAGTATATTAAATCTTGTAAAAAATCTATATATCTATAAGTATTACTATGAGTGAAATAACGCCACATTTTCATTTTTAGAGTTCTTTGAAATCGTTCAACAATACTAGCCTTAATGTCACGATTGTTAGTGGTATAGTAATTAATCTTTTTGGATTTAAAGTATTTTTGTACATCTTTTGAAACAAATTCTGTACCTTTATCAGATTGTATGTGAGTAGGTGTTATATTACTTTCAGTATATATATACTTTCAAAACATTCTCTAGTTGTTTCTGAGTTTTTTTTTTCATTGGTCTTGCAAAAGCATATTTACTAAATACAACGACGGCTCCGTGGCGCAGTGGCTTAGCAATGAGTTGCAACTCTGGGGGCTACGGGTTTGAATCCCGCACGGAACAAGTATTTGTATGGCCTACAAATAATTATTCCGGGTCTGGATGTTTTTCCTTGTGCAATTTACGTTTGTAAACTGCCTCCACGATACAGGAGAAAATCCTAGTGTGGGGGTAACGTTTTTTTAAAAAGAAGAAGAAGAAGAAGAAACATCAATAACACAAAGTATGTAGTTGAAACCATGATTATATTGAGAATAAGTTCGCATATCACTTAAATCAGCTTGCCACAGTTCATTAATATTTGATAGAATGTACCTATTACGCGGATTTTTTTTCCGAATGGGTTTATGTAATGTGTATGTTTCTTGTGATTGTAACCATTCCTTTACTTGCTTTTTATCCATTTTACCCTTCATGGCTTTTGATAATTTATCAGTACTACCAAAACCAGCGGGATTAGATGGATCATAATAAATCCTGTTAATTTCTTCTAGTACGGGGTCCATTTTTCCCATTCAAGCTTTTTACGCATTTTAGTTATAGATTTTTTATCTCTACTGCTCGGTGTAGAAAACTCTATTTTAGTTATAGATTTTGTATCTCCACTGCTCGGTAGAAAACTTTGAACTTCAATCTTGAGGGTTTGTTCAGATCTTTTGCTTGAAGCTGGTTAATAAAGTCACATCTCTTTGGATTTCCAATATAAGTAAGTGGTACTTTAATATCTTTTAATGCTTTAGCAAATCTATCCCACCCTATCGGATCACTTCTTTTTAAGGGTCTTAGTGAATCATTTATTAAATCAACAATATTACTTTGAGGAATTTTTTCATTATCAATTATGACTGTGCCTTCATTATCCCAATGTATTTTACTTTTACTTGTTCCAACTAAGTTTAATAATAACTGACCTTTTTATTATAAGTTTTTGGTATTAAACTGAGTATTTGGTATGTAAAGTGGATTTGCATAATTTTCTTTACTTTTAATGGAGCGATTCTCCTCCAATAAAGATTCAGCATCAGCTGAAGTTTTAGATCTCTATCTTTATTTTTAGACTCATTTGAATCTTCATTAGATGTATCAGAATAAATTGGTAATCTGAGTGGTTGACGATCCTCTTTGGTAAAATGAAGGTATCTTTGTAGTGTTTGTAAATATAACATCCACTTCTTTCGGTCTTCCGTTTTACTATTCATAATATTTTGCATTTCAATATCTAATCGAGACAAATTACTATTAACCTTATTTTCTTGTTTTAATTTTTCAATTAATCCAGGTTCGATAAGTATCATTTTCTTTGCATTTTCCATGTTAACTGGCTAGTCCACTTACTAATCCACTCAATATTGCACCTAATATTATTGGTAAGAAAGCCCCTCCTTTTTGTATAATTATATTCTTTCTTAGTTTATGTTTACACTTACGCACCAGTTTACGGAGTATATTTTTGTGTTTATTCAATTTAAGTTTATCTTGATCTTTAAGAAATACCTTTCAATGTAAAACGTTATGAATACATTCACAAATACAATTTATTTCTTCTTCCATCACACGTTTTAAGTAATGCTCTTTGGTATTTTGGTTTAAGTGTATGCAAAGCGTTTAGCAAATGTTTATGCGTTGTGAGTCGACGATGCATAATTTAGAAATGATTTGAATTGTTTGATTCTTAGTGTATTTAAACTCTTTTGTGGGGACGTAGACTGTACAGAAACCATTAAATGGGAAGACATTTGTCTTGATACGACAAAAATCATTGGTATTCTGTTTTAAATCTACCATTAAATATCCATGCGCCTCTAGAGTTGCATCCCCGTAGGCATCTTCAATAAATTTTGGGTTGTCTAGTGACACTTGTCGCGCTAAATATCTTATTTGAGTTTTATCTCGAGGTAAGAAAGTAAATAAATAAAATACACTCAGATTCCTGTGATGACTACCTTTTGTAAATATATCCACAATCTTCCATCAGAATCTCTCATTAGATCATCAATAATAACAAGATGTAGGTTTTCACCATCAAACATATTAAGATTTGGAATTCCTTGATGATAGTTACACCAGTAAACAATTAATATATATTGCTAAAATTATATAAAACAGAATGATCTGTATACTATTTTTAACACAATTAGTACATCAGAATTTTACAATCATCTCAACCTCAAATGTATACACACACACACAAATAGAAACAACAATTATCTTAAATTATTTAAAATCAAACAATAATTAAATATGTAATAAACTCTACGTCACATTATAGTATTGTTGCGCGCCACTATTAATGGCTTGCACATGGCAACACTAGTTACCACTAGCGCCCTCTAGTATCGAGTAGCAGAACTAGGAGAGTCAAGATCCTTCTAGAAATTTCGGGACCGATATGTACTCGAACATTCTAGATGTTTCTACAGTAGAAGGTTCTGGAAACTATCTGAGGCCCTATATAAGCCGGTAGGACCACGACCGAGGCAGTATTGAATTGGCGATACAAGCGAAGACTTCGAAGGATACAATTGCGAACTCAAAGCGATCTGTAGTACAATTGTGTTTTATTAGTGGTTTAAAGTTGTAATTAGTGTTGTGTAATTAAAGTGTCAATTGTGGTAATTCACTCAAGTTTTAATTGTCTCGAACCCCAAGCTCGTAACAATTGTGTCAGAAGTGGGATTTAATCGCCGATTTTACCTAAAGATGACACGGAGGGTATCCAAACCGAAGTCAACGCCAACAGGAGACGGACCACAGACGATTTGGTGGTACAACGTCGCAAGCGTCGGAGGCCAGCTGACCACGGAGGTCGGCCCGTCAGCAGCTCCTGCATTTGCAGCACCTGACTTAGGTACTCTGATGATGATGCTGCAGGAGCAGGCCCGCCGACAGGAGGAACAGATGATTCTCATGAAGGACCTTCACGCTGCCTTCGGGAAAGAGAGATATGAGGGGTTGATAGGGTTGCTCAACATGACAACCGCCTGTCGGAAGCTGAAACCCGAATCAACCAAGTGAACAATCGGGTTGACAACGTGATGGCTGACGGAAGAAAACGCTGGACGACTTAAAATTGGGATGGAATTACAGCTCCCTGGTAGCTGCAACACCTTCGCTACGTGGATTCAAAGTGCCGCCGTTCGACGGGACTTCTTCCTGGTCGGCCTACAAAATTCAGTTCGAGGCTGTCATGACGGCGAACGGCTGGAATAAAAGTCAGGCCATGACTGCTTCTCACCTAGGCCTGCGCGACCAGGCCTTAACTGTTCTGGAAGCTCTCGGTAGGAAGTGACTTACGAGCAGCTCCTTGAGGCATTGAGGCAAGATATGGCGACGCTCACCTGGAACACGTCTTCGTGCGCAGCTCAAAGATCGTGCAACGCAGCAACGAAAACCTGCAGCAGTGGGCCCTTGAGGTGGAAAAGCTGGTTCGAAAAGCATACCAGTCTGTACCTGCGCTCTGTAGGGAACCTGGTGCAGACATTCATCGACGGCATCCGCGACCAAGTCAAAGCTGCTGTGAGGCCTGCACCACGAGACGCTTAAGGACGCGTTAGCCCATGCACTGGAGGTGGAAGCCGTACGGCAGGATCATCGATCCCATCGCGTCAGGAGGTTGCAGCAGCTGCAGTTCGCGACTGCAATAAAGGATACAGTCCTAGGTGCTACAGCTGTGGGGAAAGGGCCATCTTCGATTCAGCTGTCCTGGCGAACTGTAGAAAGGGAGGTGATCGATCTCGAAAGGGTAGTGCGGCTAACAGCACCGCCCAGCAGCAGGGAAACGAGTAAAAGCCAGGACTGCGGACGTGCTGGCTGATGTTAAAAGAGCCCCAAGGATTTCGATCTCACAAACCCATGATGGGAACAGCCTAATCATCAAAGGCGAGGTCAACGGAACGCCGTAAACTGACCATAGACACTGGAGCCTCGCACGGTTGTCAGTTCCCGACTTATAAGTCAGTTCCTTGGGGACTCCGCATACAACCGAGAACGCATTAATTTAGTAACAGCCACCGGTCAGCGCATACCCGTCCGTTGAGAGAAGGAGATGGAGTTGAAGCTAGGCAACATTATGATAGGTATGATAGGCAGGTAGATCACTGCATAATGTCATCGTGGCTGATATAATGGACGACTGCATCCTGGGCATAGACTTCATGAGGAAGAATTGTTGTGAGATCGACGTTAAGCAAGGTGTTTTGAAATGTGGACAGGAGGAACGTAGAAGGCGTTACCAGGAATGTGTACAGCCTTAAGAAGATTGTTCTGCCGCCGAGATCGGAAACGATTGTGCCGCTTAGTCTCTCGAATCCTGGGCATGCTCATCGTTGTGTACTCGTGGAAAGGGTGGACAATGACCTTCCGGAAAGTGGCTGAACCTTGGAGAACCACTGAAATCTCAGGAGTGCGTGCTGAACCTTGTGATCAGGAACAGATTATGGAAAAAGGCACACTGGTTGGTACTTGTGAGGAAGTGGATTGTTGCGAGGTGCCAATATCCATCGACTGGGATCTCCAGCAAGGATGCACAAACGAGGGTGACCACACTTTAGAAGACTGTCGCAGCGTTCTCACCCGAATGAAATGGTCAACGCGAAGAAGTTGTTACCAATTACGCTGATTTCTCATCTAACGATGCTGACATAGAAAGACTGGCTTAATTCAACACAAAATAAACACAGGAGAAGAATTGCTCATCCGTCAGCGGCCAAGAAGATTGCCTGTAGCACGTGAAAGGAAGAAACCATGATTGAGGGAATGGTGAAGGATGGTGTCATTGAACCTTCATATAGTCCATGGTGTTCACCCAGTGCTAAAGAAGAAGGACGGCAGCATGCGGTTTTGTTGACTACCGCCGTCTGAACGACGTTACGAAGAAGGACAGCTATCCCTGCTAAGAATTGATGACACGCTGGACATGCTTACAGGCGTAAAGTGGTTTAGTACGCTGGACCTGAAAAGTGGCTACTGGCAGGTTGAAATAGACCCAAGGACAAGGAAAACTGCATTCTCCAGGAAAGGGTCTGTGGCAATTTAAAGTCATGCCGTTTGGATGTGCAATGCTCCAGCAACGTTTGAAAGGTTGATGGAGCTTGTACTGCCGGGCTAATTGGCGATGCCTGTCTGGTCTACTTGGATGACATCATCATCGTAGGCCGTACGTTTGAGAACACCTTCAAAACCTGGAACACGCTCATGAAGATCCAGAGTGCCAACCTCAAGTTGAGTCCGAAGAAATGCTCACTATTCAAACGGCAAGTTAGCTTTTGGGTATGTAGTGTCGGAAGAAGGTATCCGCACGGATCCAGAGAATTGCCGCTGTCAGGATTGGCCGGTTCCAAAAGACAAGACACAGGTTAGAGCATTTTGGGTTTGTTCTCATTTATGATTTGTGAAGAACTTTGCAGATATAGCCAAACCTCTGCACAAGCCAACCGAGGAGAAGCGACATTTCTGTTGGATGAAAGTTGCGATATCGCATTCCAGGAGCTCAAGGACCGTCTGTAAAACACCTATTTTAGGGTACCCTGATGCGGGCAAGGAATTTATAGTTGACACAGACGCAAGTGATATAGAACTTGGCGGTGTGTTGTCTCAACGGAATGGTGATCAAGAGGTTGTGATAGCGTACTTCAGCAAGTCGTTGTCAAAGCCGGAAAGGAACTATTGTGTCACAAGGCGAGAATTGCTTGCTGTGGTAAAGTCGTTGCAGCATTTTAGCAAATATCTTCTGGGGCGGAAATTTCACTTACGAACTGACCATGCTGCACTGAAATGGCTATTGCAGTTCAAAAATCCAGAAGGACAAGTTGCGAAATGGATTGAACTACTACAGGAATACGACTTTGCGGCGGAATACGACAGCGGGAAATCTCATGGCAACGCAGATGCATTGTCAAGAAGACCTTGTCCTGAAGATTGCAAGCATTGTACTAAGCAAGAGGGTAAGGAAGTGGTATCTGTGAGGATGCTTATGACAGACCAGCTCAACAATGAGTGGAAAGACAGCCTACGACATGCACAGCAGGAAGATTCGGACATCAAGCCGATTCTAGAATGGATGAAGGCCAGTGCCTCAAGCCCAAGTGGAGCGACGTTTCAGCGATGAGTTCGACCACGAAAAGCTATTGGGCCCAATGGGACAGCTTGCTGATATAGGATGGAGTCCTGTGCCGTAAATGGGAAAATGGTCGGGGAGATAGTTGTCATTTGCAAATGGTTGTCCCTAAAGCTAAAGTACCGGATGTTCTACAGCTGTACCATAATGGTTGTTCAGGAGGCCACCTGGGAGTTAAACGAACTCTACTGAAGATCCGAGAACGGTTTTACTGGGTCCACTGTCGTGACGATGTCGAGGACTGGTGTCGCAAATGTACAAGTTGTGCGGCTGTAAGGGGACCTCAAACTCGTAGTAGAGGTGCATTGAAATTGTACAATGTTGGTGCACCATGGGAGAGGATAGCCATTGACGTTGCGGGGCCGTTTCCGGAAAGTGAAAGTGGTAACAAGTATTTCATGGTTGTGATGGATTACTTCACTAAGTGGCCAGAAGTCTTCGCCATTCCAAATCAAGAAGTTTCAACAGTTGCAGATAAACTAGTTCATGAAGTCTTCTGTCGTTTTGGAGTACCTTTAGAGATTCACAGCGATCAAGGAAGGAATTTTGAGTCTCAAATATTCCAGGAAACTTGCCGAGTTATGGGTACTCATAAAACAAGAACAACTTCTTACCACCCACAATCTGATGGAATGGTAGAACGATTTAATCAGACATTGGAGAGGTACCTAGCAAAAGTTGTGGAAAAACGGCAACGAGACTGGGACAGGCACATACAACTGTTTTTGTTGTCATATCGAAGCGCTGTTCACGAAAGTACCTCAGTGACACCAGCTTTAGCAAATTTTGGGAGAGAATTACGGCTGCCTGCAGACCTGATCACCGGAATACCACCTGATGCCCCACGCAGTATAATCGATTATGCAAATGACTTGCGGAACAAAATGAATGACATTTATGAGCACGTCAGACAATCGGGACAGCAAACGTCTGAAAAGATGAAAACACGGTATGACCGCAAAATGAACAACAAAGGGTTTGACGAAGGTTCACTAGTGTGGTTACACAATCCAGTTCGCAGCAAAGGGAAATCTCCTAAGCTTCAAGCTAAATGGGACGGACCATACCGGATTGTGACAAGGATCAATGACGTAACCTACCGGATACAGAAGACAAGAGGTACCGGATACAAGAGGTACTCCTAAGATCGTCCATGTGGATCGACTGGTGCGTTATTATGGGGCCAATAATGCTCGGAACGAGCATGTCTTAGGTGGGGGCAGTGTTGCGCGCCACTATTAATGGCTTGCACATGGCAACACTAGTTACCACTAGCGCCCTCTAGTATCGAGTAGCAGAACTAGGAGAGTCAAGATCCTTCTAGAAATTTCGGGACCGATATGTACTCGAACATTCTAGATGTTTCTACAGTAGAAGGTTCTGGAAACTATCTGAGGCCCTATATAAGGCCGGTATAGACCACGACCGAGGCAGTATTGAATTGGCGATACAAGCGAAGACTTCGAAGCGATACAATTGCGAACTAAAGCGATCTGTAGTACAATTGTGTTTTATTAGTGTGGTTTAAAGTTGTAATTAGTGTTGTGTAATTAAAGTGTCAATTGTGGTAATTCTCTCGGCAGTTTTTAATTGTCTCGAACCCCAAGCTCGTAACAGTATTATCATAATTTTACAATCAATACAAATTTTATTTACACACAGACATCAAAGTAAAACTATCAACACTTAGCGCAATTTATAATGACCCCAAGCTAATGTTTCAATATTATTATCTAAAATAAGACTCTTTGTGTCATTATATAATAAACCAATCTTATTTAATTTTTGTGTGAAAATTGTGTGCTTAATTGATTTTAATCTAAGCATACTATAATATTGCACTTTTTTGTTAAATAGAGAAGACGTATAACTATTCATTGTCATCTTTTTAGTGATACATTTATTTACCCCTTTTGCCTTGTCTTATTCTCTAAGTTAAAAGCGTACATTTTAGATCGGAAACCTACAAATGCTTTCATGATTTTACCATTATTTTCATCTTTGAAAAAACCTAATTTCTTTTTATTTAATTTTGGATATTCAAAAATATTATTTGTATCATCATCTAAGGTATCAAAGTATGAGGAAAGGTCAGGTTTTATATCAGTTTAAAAATCATCTGTAAATATATGATATATTAAACTATCCGTATCTGTATACAATAATTTGATTTTACTAAACTTTTTAATCATATATATAGTTATAATGAAAATCATACATTAATGTTTTTGAAATATCTAAAATACAAAACCCTAAATAAATTGGTTTTTATATATTAACTTAGTTTTTCGCAACTGAACCGCAACTAGGTCTTCCGAAAATATTGAAAGACTATGAAATTGTGGTTTAGCGATTAGATCTTGAGCACCTAAAGCTTTACCCTGGTTCTCCCAGTGTGTAACTAATTTTACGTTAACCCTTTTTTCAATATTCTCCATAGTCTAAATCTAAATATTAATACATAGCTTTCTAAAGTTTTCAAATACGTCGGATAAAAGTAAAACGTCTGGTTTTAAATACAAGTTTGAATAATCTAACATATTACAACACCCAAAGTGTTCCCAAACATCTTTAGCATGATTGAAATCATCATTTGAAATATGGGAATCTGTGAGCGAGCTATAAAAAATTTTTTGTTGAGGGAGTGACGTTAGGTTTAAACTATCATAATTAGTCATAAATTCATATGTATAAACCCCTTTCTGTTTTAAACGAATGAAATCTTCATCACTAGGGTAATTTCTACGTAATTCTTGAAATTGATCATTACTGAGATTTTTGGCTAATTTACATAATAAAAACTTAAATGGATATACGAATCTCAATATAACTTCATGGTTATTCATTTTTAATTTTTTGGAAAAGGATATATATTTTTCTTTATTTTAAGGGATAACTTCGACTTCACCTTCACAAAACTTTAATGCACGAACAATAAAATGAGCATCATAGTGACTAAGGTTGTGTAAAAATATTGGTATATGACGTGGTGTTCTGAACTTCGAGCTACATGATTCATGAGTAACACCTATAAAACTACCAGTGTACCAATCAAAATCATAAAAAAGTTCTGCTAACTCTGTTTCACAAATATGACAAACTAGCTGTTACCCGCGGCTTCGCCCGCATGGTCACTGGGAAATGAACTATCCATTGCATTTTGAATTGAAAGAAAACTGAGTTTTATAGATTTGTCAGAGATGCAGCCATTAAAAGGAAACTGAGCAAAATTGATTCGTCAGCCTATTTAAATGTTTTGAAACGCAGCGTATAGGAAAGCATGAAAATAGCCTGTTTATTCCAAATGGAAATGGGATATTTTTTTAATTAAAGGAAACTGAGCATAATTATACTTTCGTCCCACACTAAAAGTTTGCATTGTCGTAGCATTATACCTCGTGCACTATTTTTGCTAAAGTTGCAGATCGGCGATTCTTCCTGGGCTAGATTTAGAGGGAGTTTTAAAACAGAATGTGCAGTGCGGCCCCCGCTTAGCAGCGTTGAGGCTATACCGGAGGAAGCTACGGCCACAGCAATGTTTTTATATTTCCGTACTTGCGCTAATAATAAATTTAACAAAAATGTCTTCCCAGTTCCTCCAGGGGCATCTAAAAAGAAAAGTGCACCATTTCCAGATTCAATTTGTCTTAATACTTTGTCAAAAACTCGTTTTGTTCGGGAAGCAAGGGTACAAATTGGCTACTTGCTGCTGCAAAGCTGGTATATCGTAGTTTGTTTTTTTTTTTTTTATAGGATAGGTGACAAACGAGCACACAGTCCACCTGATGGTAAGTGGTTGCTGTGACCCATAGACATCTACATCTATCCTCAATAAAGAATCAAAATGCAGATGCGTTGTCACCGGAGGACTAAGATGGAATGCCTCTTTCCAGTAAAAGGGTCTCCGGTTCTCTACACTCACCATACGAAATACAGCAGTGTTAAGCTGCTACTTTACGCTGGTATTCCTGAGAGCGTGGTCCTTCCCGGTCGAGCCGACCCATTCGTGCTACAACTATACTACTAATATAGCTGCAGCATGGCTCTACCACGTATAATTTCATCACTTAGTTCATTTTCGGTTGTTCGCTGAGGGCTTATCATTCCAAAGTCGCTTAATTTTTTGCCTTCTCAGTTCAGCATCTTCTAAAGATTCTAGCGATCGAGCTAATCTTTTCGCTTGTCTTTGAGAAGATACTCTTGAAAGGCTGGACATACGTTTGCGAGGCATTATGAAGTAAGAAAAAACCTATTTATAAAAAAAACCTTAAAATACCTAAAAGGAATTAAATTTCCTTTTAAATATTTTTTTTTTTTTAAATCAAAACAACAAAACCAATTCAAGACACAACACGAATCCGAAAACGATAGCCAAAAAAATCGAATCAATTTAAACCAAATCACAAAACAAATCGCAGAAAACCGAAATCGAAAGCAGTAGTCAATATAAATATAACCAACGAAAAAAGAAGTAAGTGTATAGGTACCGTATACACTATCTATACTATTAATATTCCTTTGAAATATTGTTAAACAACCTAAAACAACGAAAACCAATTCACGATTCTAAATAAACAAAAGCCAAAATCAAAGCCAGAGTCTAAATATGTATAAAGGAATACCAACCAAATCAACAAAACCGATCCAAGAAAATACACAAATCCGAAAATGAAAGCCAATATAAATCCATTCAACCTTAACCAAATCACAAAGCAAATAACAAACAACCGAAATCGAAAGCAGGTAGTCGAATAAGCTACGAAATAGAAACAATTTAAGCGTATAGGTACCGTATGCACTATAAGTTGACGCGCGGCTCAACGGCGGGAGTTAAGTACATGTCAGGAAACATTTCGTTACCGCGTTTTAAAAAACCTAGTAACGACATCTAGCGGAATCAATTTAAACTATGTATACGTTAGTTAATAGGAACTCTCAAAAAATATTTTTCTTATAATTTTGCACAATTTTTCTTATTGTAATACCGATTCATTCATAACCACATATAAGAACTGTATTCATTTCCGTTCAATAAATATTACTAAGGCTTATTAATAAGGCTTACTAAGAACTGTTTCTACCATTGTTAAGTAATAGTTAAGGGTGAAAGCGTGACAGGTGGTGATAGTATTTCTGATCCATACTTATAATCACGCCTGTAACCCTTGCGGGATAGGCAGAGCATCAACGGATTACTTAATATCGTCTGCGAGGTTATCGCCTATTCTGTGAATTACGATGCACCAAAACGTTTGAAGAAAATCAGCTGGTGAATTTTATGTTTTTTATCGCTCTCTTCCCGGTCCTGCGTGGAAAAATACAGATCCATACATTTTTTATCTTAATTTTGGTAAAAAGACATAATAATCCAGATATTCTGACCTTCTGTGTTCGTCCATCGTATCGTCGTCCCGTCTTGTAGAATCACAGTGGCGCCACCTAGCTGAATTTAATTTTGCAACATATTCGATTTTCGCACGGGAATGAGATGTTTTTCCGCGGAAAAAAGTAGCCTATGTCACTCTACAGCCACCGAACTATCCCCATACAAAAAATCATGCCATGCCGACGCTCTGTTGCGACGTGAAAGAAGGACAAACTTGTGCAACATATTCGATTTTCGCACGGAATGAGATGTTTTTCCGCGGAAAAAAGTAGCCTATGTCACTCTACAGCCACCGAACTATCCCCATACAAAAAATCATGCCATGCCGACGCTCTGTTGCGACGTGAAAGAAGGACAAACAAACAAACAAACGAAAACACTTTCGCATTTATAATATTAGTATGGATGGTTGTATTTGAAATTTGGTTTTTGTCTTCATTTGTTAGCGGAACTGGATATTTTTTTGAAGTCTGTATATTTCTTTTAAATTGTTAGATAAACTTTCCATAAACACTTGTGCACAGTTGGTCGTAATATGTTACATATTTTGATAATTTATCATAATATGAACATTTTATATAATAACCAAAACTATGCACTTCATGTTTTTGAATATTATGTGTGAAAAGTTTGGGTGGATCGTTAGAACATGATTCTATTGGTTTTAAAAATGCTTCAAAATCAGCATAAACTACGAATGGTATCTTTAACTTTTTTTCATAACTATCAAATTTAATTTTATCATTTGAAATAGGTTGGTTTTAAAGTTTCACTGTTTGGTAATTCTGTACAAATGTGGGCACAATTGTATTGTTCATGATTATTTAACCTTTCCTGAGATGGAAAATGAAGTAGACATGCTTCGCAAATGTACATGACGTGACCGTGTTTTGAAATTTGTTTACTAACTAACCGCGATAAAATTTTATGTAACAATAATGATTTTTCGTATCCTTGGAAAAAAATAATAAATTGATAGGTCTATCTTTACGACACTTTGTTAAAAATAATGGACTTACTATAGAATTACATCGTTTTTCTTTATTATCTCCTAACCCAAAAACATTAATACTAATATCATTTAATTTCTCTACTTTTGCTAAGTCAGAAATTTTAACTGGAAAGGAAATACCATCAAATTTAAGTTTATTTGCATGTTTATCGTACGATCCGCGTTTTTGTTTACGAGATATAACGCTGAAAGTAACACCCATTTAAAACAAAAATAATCTTCGCTTTTTACATTTATAACAGCCTTTTTTAATTTTATGTCACGGGGAAGATCTATGTATGAAGTACCGCGTAGAGGGTTAAATTTATTAACATTCATGTCTATAGATTTTATGTTTTTTAGACTCCATCCACTATCTTTTTTTTCAAATGCACTAATTTTACTAGTAATTGTATCATTTAAAGGTGAAAGAAAAATATTTAAGTTACTCCTTGACAAATAATATAGTTAAATGTTTGAAAATCGAACGTATCATGAATATCTTTACTTTGTTGAACAAAATCAGCATGCAATATGAAATTTACTTTAAAAATTATGTGTTGATATACACTCTTGTGGTAAAAATAAAATATCATCTTTAATAGAATTTAAAAATAGCTCAGGAGTTTCAAAATTTACCCGTATCGAACGATCTACTCTACTCTTGATTTTATAAGTTAAAATCCTATTTCTAAAAGCAGATTCAATAACACTAACGTTTGATAAAGAATTATGTGAATTTAAAAGATTATTTTTGTGAACATTACTTTTAAAATGATTAGCTAAATACCTTTTTTTGATAAACATATGACACGTTAGACATTCCACTTGATCATCGTTACCGACACTGTTCCCTGCAGAGGTAGACGCTTCTTCTTCCGTTCTTGTTTTTTTACGATCTTTGGTTCTTCGTTGCTCGTTCGCTTCATTCCTCTTCCAAGTTGTAGTGGTTGACTGTTAAAATGTTTAAATTTATTAAAAAACGATATAAGACAATATGTAAATTATGATCGAAATTTATGTTTATTTTACTTACTTAAACTGTGTTTCAACCATCGCACAGTGATTATACAATTCATCATCATATGATGAATCGCACAGTTCACGCTTCTCCATTTCGTCATAAACTTTAGACAACTCCCGATTTAATTCGTTGTTGAATAGTTCCAAATTCTCTTCCATGGGTGGGGAAAAGAAAGCACTGGTGCACACTACACTGAAGTTTTCCATCTTTATAGTAAAGAAGAAAATAGGTAGCAGAGTAACAGTTCAGTGTTGGTAGACCAACTGATACCCAATTTCAAATAATGTCCGATAAAGAAGTAACTTAAGTAAACAGAATCACATTCACTAATGTCCACTACGGTCAAACTATGCATTGACTCCATGACTGCAGCTGCTCGGTCTTATATAGCACCAGTAAGTTATATCTAATCTTAAGCATTTCCGCAGTGAAACTAATTTTAGGTCCTTACATATGAAATTGGCGTTTTGTACGGGAGGAATATAAAGTCAATTTTTTTTCTGTAAAATATATTTAATTAATCAAAGTATGCACCGTTGTTATCTATGCACTTTTGTCATCTCATAGGTAGTTCATTGATCCGTTTTCTAAAAAAAAACATGGGGGGCAAGAATCATTACCTGGTCTTATGCCGAATTAATGGTCTATTCAGGCGTTGGCGGCATCGGACATCTGTGTCTACCACTGCGTTACAGCGTATAAGAACAGAGAGGTTACAAGATGAAGGTGTGAAAGAGAAGTATAAATGTAGACTGAGGGAGAATATAAATGGTTTGAATGAAATATGTATGAATGATTTAGACCTGAAGACTGTATGGAATAATGTTAAGAAAGTTTTGGTGGATGCAGCCACCGAAGTATGTGGTGTAAGTAAGAGAACGAATGAAAGGAAAAATAATACGTTGTGGTGGGATGATGAGATTCGGATAGAAGTTGAAGCAAAGAAGAGAGCATGGCTAGGTTTACTGGCAACCAAAGCTGGTAATTCTGACGGTATGAATGATGAGATTGAAAGAAAAAAGGCAGACTTTAGACTTATAAATAAGAGAGTAAAAGAAGTTGTTGAAAGGAAAAAGCAAGAAAGAACGGATAAGAATGATAGAAGGATATCTGATAACTTCCAGGCAAATATTAAAATGTTCTGGAAACTCGTAAGAACTGCTAGGGGAAATTCAAAACAGCCTAGAATGAATGCTATACGAGACGAGAATGGCTGTATGCTGAATGATGAAGTTTCAATTTAAAGAGATGGAAGGAATACTTTGAAAGCGTGTTTATGAGTGAAGGGTCGTCTGAATTAAGTGAAAAGAAATTCCGAAAGAAGTGGAGAGGTAGGAGATAAGTGTAGATGAAATAATGAAAGCAATGAAAAGCATGAAAGCAGGTAAGGCAGCCGGATATGATAGAGTATCACTCGAAATGCTAAGGGCTGGAGAGGGAGTGGTGGCAGGCCTGCTGCACACCTTGTTTAATTTATGTTAGGAACTGAAGCGGGTACCGGAAGACTGGTGCAAAGCCGTTATAGTCCCAATATATAAAGGAAAAGGTCACAGCAGGACTGTAAAACTACCGTAGATCAGCTTGCTTAGCATTGTGGGTAAACTGTATGCTAAGGTGTTAATTGAAAGAGTTATGGAAGAAACTGATGGAAAAATTTGGGATGTGCAAGCTGGATTTAGAAAGGGAATGGGGTATACGGATCAAGTATTTTCCATGCGCATGATTGCGGAGAAGTTTTGGCCAAAACCAGAAAGTTTTGTGCTTTCATGGACTTGGAAAAGGCTTATGACAGAGTGGACAGGAATGTGTTATGGCAAACACTTAACTCATTTGGTTTGAGCGCTGGTTTGATACAGGCATTGAAGTCCTTTATAGGGACTCTAGTGCTTGTGTCAGGATCAACAGGGCCTACTCGGACTGGTTTGGCATCCAAAAAGGTGTCAGACAGGGCTGTGTAGCTTCCCCCTGGCTGTTTAACCTATTTATGGACAGTTGTTTGCAAACTTTGAAAGTTGAAGAATGTGGGTTGAGAATGGGTGAGTTAACCGTCAAATGCCTTTTGTACGCCGATGATCAAGTCATATTTGCATCGTCGGCGGCTGAGTTGCAAATGATGGTTACTTTAATGAACCGATCATTAAAAGAAAGAGGTATGAAAGTGAACGTAAGTAAGACGAAAGTGATGGTTTTGAAAGAAGAAAGTAAAACGTTATGTGAAATAAGAATAGAAGGAGTTGATTGAGCAAGTGGATGAGTTTGTATATTTGGGATGTTTATTTAGTAGGGATGGTAGATATGATAAGGATATAGAACGACGAGTGAACGCAGGAAATAGAGTGAATGGGGCTCTACACGCTATTGTGAAGAGTCAGAATGTGTCAAAAAAGGCACGTTTGGCAATTCACAATGCTGTGTTAGTCCTACTTTAATGTATGGTAGTGAAAGTTGGGTCTGGCAGAAGAAGCATGAGAGTAGAATAAATGCTGTAGAAATGCGGTCATTAAGGAGTATGCTAGGGCTGAATCTGAATGACAGGGTGAGAAATAGTGTGATAAGAGAAAAGTGTGGTTTGCAAGATGACGTTGTGACCAGGATTAAGAAAGGAATGCTTCGGTGGTTTGGTCATGTAGAAAGAATGAATGAAGAAAGAGTGACAAAGCAAATTTATGCTGCAGAAGTGAACGGCAGAGTCGGAAAGGACGCCTAGACGAAGGTTTATCGACCAAATTGGCGATATATTGAAATGGGCCAGATTAGGGTACCCTTAACCGACGAGCGTGTATGCGTAGATATATGGATGTAAAGGAGGCGAGAGAGGTGTGCCAGGATCGTGCCAAGTGGAAGTCATAGTCTCTGCCTACCCCTCTGGGTGACAGGCGTGAGTGTTTATGTATATGTATGTATGTAAAAATAAGGAATGTGTTTTATTGATGATTCAGAATAGCGTGGTAGTTGTGAACAAAGAAGTATAATACAATAGCACTGATAAGCAGGGTCTACAACGAGTAATAGATAAGAGCGGCAATGATGGTGTTCAAGGAACAATAGATAAGAGGAAAGGCTGAATAATGGAACGGTAATGAGGGTGCAGGCCCACCGGATATCAATTAGATATTAGTTAATTGATCTGCACATCTCCGGAACCGCGCATCCTACGCAAAAACGGACCGCAGATTCGTGATCAGGGCATGCCAAAACCTTTTTCTTTTTTAGTATCCGTTGACCGTCAGCCAATGAGAGAGTTGTACCAGTTCTGACTACTCAGTGAGCCAGAACTGGTACAAACTAACTACTCACTGTTACACATATCTATCACAAATCACTAATTACCAGGTAGTAATGCCATTTGCTTAGGCATACCAACACCAGAAAGAATTTGATATAAAATGAATGGTCCTATCACTGTCAGAATATAGTAGCTACAGACCCTTTGCCCGAATTCCGCCTGGAACCATTGAAGTATAATGTACGTACTACACATCACTTCAATGCCTGGAACCAATATTTTTCTAAAATAAAAAGAATCCAACCCACAAAAGGCTATTTTTGCGATATTGCGTAACTTGGTATTTGTTAAGAGGCCCGCTTTAAACTCTCAAGTCCCAAACTTGACTGGGTTTATTTCTCCAATATTATATTATAAAATACGTAAGTACAAAAATATGGATTTGAACTACACTGCCTCGACTCTGCCTGACTTTGGAACAGCGCTCATATATAAACTGAAGTAGAAGCAATCGAGTCGGCGCTTTTTCCTTGTTAGATGCACAAAATATATACAATAATAGTTCTAACGTATCAGAAGAACATAACGGTACAGATACAGAAATAAAACATTAGCTCCAAGCTATGTAGGAATTTCTCACATTATGTCATGAATTAATGAATTTGTTTTACACACAATTTTTAGCAAATGTGATTTGGCTTTTGTTACGCTAAGACAGTGCGATTTACCATCTAGAGTTTCATCACCATTTACTACCCGGTGAGATTATAGTCAAGCACTGGCTTGTAATAAGCAAAAATTAAATTAAAAAAAAACACAAATTACGCATGTGTCAACTTCCCGACTCAGAAAAATGAGGTTATCCACATTTTCTGCCACCAGAGCAGCGCCACTTAAGAATGAGGTGAAATATTTGTCAGATTTCATAGTGCGGATGCTAATTTGTTAGAAAAATTAATAGATTAATGTTTCTTTCTGATATATTAGTTGCATTTTATATTAATTAGACTAGAAATGGATAAACCAAACTACTTATAAAAAACTAAAAGTAAACTAAAAGTAGAAGAATTAAAAAAAGTTAAAAGTATGTAGAAAACTAAAGAATACAATACATCACTGAGGCATTATTTTGTGTATACAATAGAAACCGAAATATTTTATTTAAAACGCAACTTTTCAATAATCATGATACTGTGTGACTACCTGCGTAACAAATAAGTTTACCTTAGTCCCAACTAGCGCCATCTAGTGAGCGATAGAATATTAGCCCTCATTTATAACATGTAAGCCATGTAAATACTTGCCCAGGTGCGGGAAGTCAAGTTTTGGTGCGTGGTTGTATTAAGGTCTTTACATATGAAATTGGCGTCTGGCCACTTCGATCTCGTATAATCTGGCGTTTGGTTAGGAATTCCAAATTTAGGGTTGTGTATTTGTATTTCGAATTTAGTGATTCATTTGTTCTCGCGCCATTTGATTTTTCTTTGACATAGTTCTTTTCACAATATAGAAAACTTAAAATATCGCGTTATTTACGAATTCATACAAGTTCCACCGTGGCACCAGCGCTGCAGAAATAGCTCGAAGGAATAACTATGTGTATGGGGAAGCTACTGTAAAAGAAAACACGGTACGTTTTTGATTCCAACGTTTTCGTTCTGGAAATTTTTACCGACAGAACAAACTTGGTGGACACCGGAGACAATAGTTGACAGTGAAGAATTAAAAGTGATCGTGGAAACAGATCCATCGCAAACCACGCCAGAGCTAGCGGCAGGCTTCGGTGTGAGTGATAAAACAATTTTAATTCACTTAAAACAAGTTGGAAAAGTGAAAAGTTCGATTTTTCATTTTCATTTTCATGAATTGAGTGAAGCACACCAACAAACACGCGTCGAGTGCTGCGTTACATTACGAGGGGATTTTGAATCGTGTTTCGAAAAGTGCTGGTGTCATTCACTACAGCTTCCTAAAATCTAGCTAGACGATTACGGCAGATCTGTATTGTTGACAACAATTGCAAACCAACCTGGTTAATTGCTCTAGTCCACTGCTGCTTCAGGACAACGCTACACCACACACTGCACAACAGAAGGTCGCTAAATTAGAGGAGCTGTGATTGGAATGTCTCTGACACTCATCATACTCCCCGTACCTTGCTCCAACAGATTACCACTTTTTCCGGAATTGGGACAATTTCTTGCGAGGAAAAATATTCAATTCCGATGAGGCAGTCAAAACCGCCTTCTAAGATTTTATTGATTCTCACTCCCACAAATTTTTCAGTAAAGGAATCAATGAACTAACTATAAAATGGCAAAAGTGCATAGATAATAATGGTACATACTTTGATTGATTAAATATATAATTTCATTATTTTTTTTTCGTTTTGATTTTTCCATATAAGTAAAACGCCAATTTTATATCATGTATCTTTTTTTTTACCTTTTATAAGCCAGCGCTTGACCACAATCACACCTAGTGGTAAGTGGTGATGTATATGATGAATACTGAGATGCTGGCTGCTCTGCGCCTGTACTCGAGGCTGACAAGATTGGTTTCAACCAAGTCAAGGTCACCAATGAGCCTCTTGCCACGTCTCTCCACTGAATCCAACGCTGCCAGGTGGCGTTTTGCAACACCAGACCATATGTGACAGCAGTACTCCATGCACGACCGGACTTATGCTTTATATAAGGTAAGAAGCTGCCCCGGCGTGAAGTACCGCCGCACCCTTGCAAGGACACCTAGTTTCCTTGCGCCTGCTTTGGCCCTGGACTCCATGAACCGCCCATAGTTGAGGTTCGGAGAAAATTCAACCCCTAATAACTGAAGGCGGTCAGTGTATTCCAAGGATACATTCCGGAAAGTAGGAGCCAGGTTGAGCGGGCTCCTTTTAGCGGTGAAAAGACACGCTTGTGTTTTGGAGGCGTTGAATCTCACAAGATTGGCATCGTCCTATTCGGAGACTGCCTGCAGTGAGAGATTCGCACGCTCAACCATAGCTTCTCTTTCGGACTGGATTTGATCTCGACTGGCCCGAGCATTCGGCTGGTACCTCCCCACAACTGTGCTGTCGTCTGCATACCCATAGATGCCGGGAATAAGCAGATCATTAATATGCAGCAGGAATAGAGTTGCAGAGAGAACGGACCCCTGAGGAACTTCGGCGTTTGTCGCGATAGGACTAGACGAACAGCCATCTATGACGACTCGGAGAGATCGTTCACTCAGAAAGTCCTTCACCCAGTCAATAAGCCGTACGCTGGAAACTTAGCTATAAAAAAAGCCAAAAGGCTAGCGTGCCAAACCCTGTCAAAGGCCTTCGAGACATCAAGGGAAACAGCAAGTGCTTCCACACTGTTCTCAAGGGCTTCTTCGCATATGTGAGTGGCATACGCTAGAAGGTCCCCAGTTGATCGATTTCGGCGAAATCGGTACTGGCGGTTACTGAGGAGATAATTCTGCTCTAGGTACGCCATGACGTGGGAGTTCAATATACGCTCCATAATCTTACAGAGTATGGAGTTAATTGAAATTGGCCGATAGTAGGCAGGGTCGGCATAGCTGCCCATTGGCTAGCTTCCAAGATTTAGGCACTATTCCAGTTCTCAATGAGAGGCGGAACAAGCACATCAACACAGGAGACAACTCAGGAGCACAGACCTTTAGAACTATAGCTGGTATACCATCATGTCCACTAGCTTCGTGCACGTCTAGACTTCGCAAGGTTTTAAGAACCTCTTTGTTGGTGATACGGACCTCCGACATATAGGTACCGCAGTGGGGTAATTGAGGTGGTACGCTGTTGCTACTGTTCAGACGCGAATTGCAAGCAAAAAGAGAAGCAAATAGGTCCGCTTTCTCCTTAGCCGTATGCGGGAGTGAGCAATCTGGTTTTACCAGCGGAGGCAGTGTAGACCGGCAGAAGTTTCTCTCAACCGCTTTGGCGAGAGACCAAAAAGCTATACTGCCAGATGGTTTGACAGTGAGCTTTGCACCGATGCGTTTAATTCGGTCGAAACTGGCTTGCCGTAAAGCCTTTTTGCAGGACTTGGCTGCTAGGTTAAAGGCTCTCTTCTTAAGGCTAACATCCGGAGCTTTACGATCTTGAGCATCGACTCAGGATAAGTACGCCATATGCTTGTGCTTTTCAGCACGAGCGCACTCGGCGTTAAACCTTGGGCGAGCTTTACCCCAATGGGCACGTCAGCAAAGGGGATAAAATGCTCCATCGCTTGACGTATCACATCAGTTATGGCATCCGCGCAGCTCTACAGATCTTCAGACGAGAAGCAGACCTGCTGCCAAGGATAAGATGCAAAGAAATGCCGCATCTCATCCCAATCTGCTGACTTGTATCGCCACATTCGCCGCATACCTTGGAAATCGTAATTAGGTGGGGAATATACCGACACAGATTTCACCATACAGTGGTCAGAAGTTCCCAAGGGTGAGGTAACCTCTGGTAACCTGAACATTAACTGTCCGGATCAGTCGTCAGCAGAAAGTTGAGGCAGTTGGCTGTGTGCCCATCCACATTGGGTACCCTAGTCGCTCGTTGTACCAGCTGGGAGAGCCCCAGCGACAATGCAAAATTCCACGCCTCTCTCCCAGCGTGGTCGGTCTTCTGGTATGGGAACAGCCAGTCCTGATGACAGGCATTAAGTCCCTCAGCTAAACCAACTGTGCAATAGGGTACCGATTCAGAGCCACATCAGAGGCTTCACTGAGGTGTTCAAATAGCCTAGTTGTCTCCTGGTTACCGTTGTGCGATCGGTAGGTAGACGCAAGAATAAATTATTTTATCCATTCCTGTGTCTATCAATACCCAGATCGTGGAGAAGTTGGGGTCTTCAAGGTGACGGAGAAGCTTACAGCAGATGCCATTGCGGACATACACACAGGCTTCAGCACGCTGGTGGAAATTATGCTCCAATGTGTACCCAGTGTAGCCAAGGTACGCCGCATCTAGAGGACATCTGATCTGCGTCTCAGTCAAGAAGTTTGTTTATTGCTTTTTTTTGTTTATTTAAAAAAACGTAACCTCCACGCTAGGATTTTCTCCTGTATCGTGGGGGCAGTTTAGAAACATAAATTGCACAAGGACAAACATTCAGACCAGGAAGAATTATTTGTAGGCAATACAAATACTTGTTCCGTGCGGGATTCTAACCCGCGGCCTTTAGCGCTGCAACTCAACTGCTAAGCCACTGCGCTACGGCTTGTCAGTCTCAAGGTGGTAGTGGACTGCGTTGAGATTACAGTGCAGACCTCGGATGTTTGTGAGGTGTACTTGGAGGGGGAGGGAGTGCAACCGCTGTAATGACTTACTAATATTCTTTTCCTTTTTTCATTAGTCGTAATAGGTCGGGAGAGTGGTAGTTGGACGAGGCGTTACACATATAACCTCGGGACGCAAACAGAGTCACAGCATCGATGGTACCTGGCATAGAGATCGCGGGGACGCCCGAACCCCCCTGGAAATCGACACCAGGCCGTTTCCTCCGGTCGCCAACCGGCATGGTAGAGCCATCCCAGGATTTTTCGTAAGATGGTGGAGCAACCTCTTATAAGTGTCTGGCTCATTAATTGGGCCCCCAACTATTTACGCTCGGCCAGCGGTACAACCGTGCTTCGGATCCCGCTTACCTCCATAACCAGACACCTGACACTAACAAACTGCCACGCCTTAACCGTTTCTTATGCGCAACGCAACTGCCCAGACCCATTCTCCCAAAGAAATAGGTTTCACCTAACATCATAGGTTCCGGAACACGACTTGCGACACGACATATACAGACATGTATAGAAGCTAGCTGCTTCATATTAAATGTTGCGAGTGCTCGGGCCCGGGTCAGGATAGCTTTTTTCTCAAGCGCCTGTGATGCGTGCACTAAGTCATAAAATGTTCTATACAGTTTACAACTTCCGTTTTCGAGTTGTTAGTAGAAATCGGCTAGGACATTATGCGGGTAGCAAATAAAAACCAAATAATCCTGATTCTTAATTTTTATTGGTAAATTCACATTCAAATTATTGATCATGTTGTTGGCGGATGTTACAATAATGGGATATCTACTGACAAAATTTAGTTATTATTCACTATGATACTGTGTCGATACTTCACAAAAACTATTTCTACAGCATTCGACAGCTACAATTTTTAAGAGTGCGTAAATGCTTCAAAATTCCAGTGTCAGAGAGATAGAGACCATCGGAAAATAGATTACACATTAAATTGAAGACACAGTTACATCATTCGTTAAATAATCAACGATACAGCTCAAACATCAAAAATATTTCTATATAAATTGTCTACTTTCACATAATCATCAATGAGAACAAAATTACAAAATACGTGCGCCATGTCATGAGCCGGTGTCATGACGAAGACGGGAACGTGTGACCAATTTACGCTATGAGCGTCAATCGCGAGTGTGACTCGCGTTCGTTTGTGAAGTACGACGGGAGGACAATAGGAGACGATATTAAGAAGAGAATATATTTAATACATTGGCTAAGAGCCCGAGGGCAGCAGGCTTGAGATTCAGCGCCCGCGGGCCCCCGCACGTATAAACGTGTCTGTCGCACCGCTCTCAACTAAAGTACGCTTCAGACCTTACGCAGCGTATCGGTGCAGATGGTACCGCGTCAGAGGACATGTGCGCAATAGACAAAAAACGCTGAAATTCTCACGCATGGTTACGCGTTATTGCAAGTCCACTGTACACAAAATTGAAAGGAAAGTAGTACCTGAGCGCAAATGCTAGCACCCAAGCGGATATATATATATATATAACTATATGCGTTACCACGCTCGCTATTGTAAGATGCGTTACCACGCTCCGATTTCGTCAAGTCTGAATCGTACTTAATACTATAATAAGGTTTAGGTTGGCATTCAGAGACAATCGAGCTTAAGCTCAAATTTCACAATATCAAAATTCGTGGTAACCATAACATGGGCTAGACTCAATTTTTGATATTTTGAAATTTCAGTTAATAATTTCGTGTTTAAACTCCACAATGTCAAAATTTGAGTCCAGACCATACCATGGTTACACAAATGTTGACATTGTGGGTGGCGTTTCGAGTTGTGAATTATCTCTGAATGCCTTAGTCACGGGTCAATTGGAGTCCGATTCGGTGATCGATTAGTAGCAGACGAGTGAGTTGCACGCGGTGGTAGCGGTGGCGCGTGGTCGCGGTGCGACGGTGCGGCGCGGGCTTACGAGTCCCACCAGTCGGGCCCGCCGCCACCGCCGCCGCCGCCGCCGCCGCCGTACGAGCCGCCATAGTTGCCGCCATACGAGCCGCCGCCGTAACCGAATCCTGCCATACATGTATCCTATTAATATAAATCTGTTATGGTGGAAGGGAGAATATGCTAGTTTTTCCTCTAGATGCCAACCACATCTGCACGCAATCACAAGTAGATCTCAATCAGTAATATCAATAGAGAATATAATAGTGTAAAAGTGTATATCCATCTTACGTAACGTTATGCGAAAAATTAAGGGTTTTATGTGATATGTTTAGCCAATTCCCGTTGTAATCATAGCAGTAGTAACAGATAATCAAAAGGGAAATGGGGTCACGGATTCTCTTACGCCGGCTGCGTATCCGTCACCCCATTTCGTCCTGTGGGTTTTACGCCACCCACGGGAAAATACCACAAAATGACTGTATTCCGATAGATTGCGGTGTTAGCAACTCGTTTACGTCAGATGTAAAATACACAATCGGGTGGCAGCAAAACAATCAGCAGTGCCCAATATATCTGGTACCGCGATCACTAATCTGCCTCTAAAGTATCTACCTGTAAAACGTCCATGACACTGTGTAACCATCTGTATGACAAAAAACTTCACTTCAGTCTCAACTGACCCTTGTAGTAGTGGTGTAAGAATATCCCACTAACTTATGTCATCCCGTGGATGTCATAAGAAGCGACATAAAGAAACTGAACCAGGAGATGGTCAGCAGCATTTTCTGGATAACAGCTGTATAAAAATAAGACTGCGGTTGCCAACCCGCTCGCCAATCGTGACAACAATGGCAAGTATGAGACAATCTGTGCTGAAGGCTATGTTCAGCAATTGACTTTGATAGGCTGTAATGATGACGATATTAACAAAATTGCACTTTTGCCTCAATGTCATTCAAACAAGTGCAATTAGCGACATTTTTTACGTGGTATGGGTCGCTTCGACCGGAGTAGGACCACGCTCTCACAGAATACTGGCGTAAAAAAGCAGCTTAATGCTGCTGTTTCATATGGTGAGTGCAGAGAATCGGAGATCCTTTTTAATGGAAACGAGGCATTCCATCTTAGTCTTCAGTAGTGACAACGAATTTGCATTTTGATTCTTAATCGAGGATAAAATTTATCCTCGATTAAGAATCAAAATGCAAATGCGTTGTCACTACTGAAGATAACTGGATACGTGGGTCACAGTATCCCAGTTACACTTATTCTACAAAAGAAAATGTAGTGTAGCGGATGATGATTACTATGGTGATTGTGTTACGTACCGGAGCCGCCGATGGAGGAGGGTCCCGCGGAGCGCTGCGGCTGGCGCGGCTGCGTGCGGAAGTCGCGCGCGCCGAACGCGCTGCCGCCGGAGCGGCCGCCGCCCGACCGGCTGCCGGCGCGCCGCCCGCCGCCGCCCAGCCGCCCGTCCGCCGCCGTGCTCGTCAGCCAGCTGCGACACCGCAACCATTCGCGTCGTACAAACAACCACGAAAATACGCCGGGCGCCACGAGTGTGCCGCACTTTTATACGTGGTAACCCATGTTGCTGCTGTATTATGGTTGTAGCTAGCTCGTTGTAGCTTCTATGTATACTACTAGATAGGGAGCCTAAGTTACGTGCAATCCCCATAACTCCTTTAGGCTATTCGCACACGGCGTCGTATCGTAAGCGTATCGTAATACGCGCGTAGGACGAGAGCAATACGAGCGCGTACATGTTCAAACAAGTCCGCACACGAAGCGGTGCTGCAGCGAATCGTAGATGTTTATTGTCATTACGATAGTCGTATTGTACTGGCGTAAAAAAGCAAGCGTAAAAAATTTACTGTTCATTAATTTCTTTAAAATTTAACTGAATTTTTAAAGAAAACTTTATCGATGAAATTTTTGATGAAAAACTATTTTATGGATTTAAATAAAACTAATTTTACGGATTTTATCGCGTATATTAACTTATTTTATATTCCCGACGTTTCGAGTACTTTACAGCACCCATGGTCACGGGGGGGACTGAGGTATTTGACAGTTACCTCCAGATTAAAACTTATTAATTTTTAATCTGGAGGTAACCGTGGTCTCTTTTATGGAATGTAAAATTCATTCGATAAAAACTGCGGAATTTATTATCGTCTGCTGAAAGTTCACGTGCAGCAACAAACAATCTTTTCTTGTGATTATTTGTAATGTATGGATGGATCCAATGAGCATGTCGCTTTCTACTTCTTACATAATCAAACAATAAAAAATCCTCTTCGTCTGAAGAGAAAGTAAGATAGTCTATAAATTCACCCAACGCATCTGGTAACCATTGACACCATGAGTTCAAGTGAGGTAATACAAAACGATACGTCTACTCGACGATTCGTTTGCAGAACACTGCACGTCTCGTACACGTTGCGTCGTAACGATACGCTTACGATACGACTACGCTTACGACTCGTGTGCGAAGAGCCTTAGTTGACTACGAGCGGGCGTGAAGACTAGTTCTTTGTTTTGTAAACCGTGAACGTTGTTTTCGTGACTTTCGAGATTTTGTTTAATGTGACTAAGAAAACGCTGTCATTATTATTATTATGTGCGCAATTTGTCAACGTGATTTGATGTTTTTTTCAGATAAATATGTAACTTCATTTCGTATTTGTCTAAAAACAGTACCTGTCGTAAATGAAAATACAACTACGTGTTAAGTTTACCGAACCAAAACTAGACGCCCGCGCCTCCGCAGGTTTGACACAGTTGTTGTTCTAAGTTGCCGATCTAATAGTAGTTAGTTCGTTTTAGTCCTTAGGGTTACAACGCATCTGCATTTTGATTCTTTATCGAGGATAGATGTAGATGTAGACGCCCATAAACCACTACATAGACCTAACATCAGGTGAACTGTGAACTGTGTGCTTGTTAGTCAGAGTAGTGTTTTTTATGTACGCGATATCTTCGCCAATTGTAAATCGATTTTAATGATTCTTTTTTAATTCCTCCTCCCTATTTTAAAGTCGACTAAAAAGGAAACCCACAATATTTCTCTAGGTGTCAATAAAGACAGTTTTGTGGATTTTTCTGGGATTATTCGTAACCACGAATCAGCATTTAACACACAGCCTTGTAAAAAGCCCATAAATCAGCATGTAAATGTACTTATGTTTGAGTTACGCCCCGCCAAAATCAAGAAGACAGCTATAATTGCCTTGGCAGATATATGGAAACCTCCATATTTAATCCATCTCATTCTACATATTTAAATCCTTTCTCATTTTTATTAGGCAAGTTAAAGGCAACTAACTTCTAGATACGACAATGGAATCTCATTTTAAAGCATCATCATGGTAAATGGGGAATCCAAATTCGCTTAACCAAAATTAGTAGTAAACATAAGGTCATAATGAAGTGTTCTAAGGCCTGCAGAAGATGTTTACTAGGCTAGTTGCGTAACTCACTTGGGCACATCCTGCTTAGCCTCGACAAGTAGCTCGACGAGATCGCGCGCCAGCCCACGGTTGGAGTCGTTGAAGAAGGAGGTGGCAACACCAAGGTTGCCCATACGGCCCGTACGACCGATGCGGTGCACGTATTCCTCCACGTCCGATGGCAAATCGAAATTGATAACGTGACGCACATGAGGTATGTCGAGACCTGTAAACAAAATAAATATTTTTAGCAATAAAAAAGTGGAACAAATTAGTTATTAACAAAAATATAACATGCGAAACCTCCTACATGGTGGCAGAAATATGTGATGGACTGTGAGCTTATTTTAATTTTTATTATAACAGTCTTTCGTTGTCCTATTCTGTTAACTGAAATTAGTTCTGTAGGTTGTTTTATCTATTATTCTGAATTATATTGTTCGCTTATTTTATTTGTTTTCTTATTCAAAAAGCTACTTTTATATTTGTTACTATTCAATATTCTTGTATACTAAAATTATCGATATTATAATAAGTCTTTATTTCGAACCTAGAGTTAATGAATTAACTAAGTATTTGTTATATCTTTTGATACCACGCTATTATGCATTTCGCTCAAATATTATATACCAGGGATACTGCGAATATTTGCATCCGCATCCGCATTCCTAATAAATAATGCGAGCTTTTGCGGATGTGGTGCGAATTGCGACAAGAACTTTGGCGGGGCAAGCGAGAGGTACGTTGTGTGCGCGTGTGGCATGTGGTGTATGGTAATTTCGCTGATTGACCGATAGGAAGGAATCTTCATTTGATAACGCGCCCCGCACTGGCAATTGACAAGATTCAACGAGTATGTAATAACCATATATTTTTTTCATGGTAAATCAATCATGACATGCTTAGACGCGCTTATCTTATAAGTATGAGTGTTGCCTATTGAGTAAATGGTCTGCCGTAAATAATCTACTTCACAAGTGAATCGACAACCGTCACCACCGATACTTATTTTAAGCCCGATGAACAAGACTGAAATAAACCTGTGTAATCTCTATTTATAAAAATAAATTGCTGTTCGTTAGTCTCGCTAAAACTCGAATCTGGCTCGACCGATTACGATGAAATTTTTGTGTGTGTTTGAGTAGGTCCCTGGAACCCTGGATGGTTTAGATTCACAATTGCATGATATAGAAATCACCCGTGCGGAGAAGTGGCGGTTAGCTAGTATGCTATAAAACATACTCTCAAGGGCCATCAATCAAACAACCACGCCTTTAAAGAATCATCTAAAATCTATTCACCCAAAACAGTTTATATAATAGGTCGGGGAAAAAATTTCTTCGTATTTTGTTTGTATAAACTTGAAGAAAAATCTCTTTGGTTGTACTGTTTGTATCTGGCTGGTTTTAATATCAATACATATAGGACATAAAGAAAAATAAAATAAAAATAAAAAGTAAAAACCACTTTCCCGTCATTTTTCAATTGTTTTTCTGTCCGCCAAAATGAGTGAATCTAACGAAGAAATTCGATACATTCTGAAATTTTATTACAAAAAAGGGAAAAATGCGAAAAAATGTGAAAAAAAATTGTGACGTTTATGGAACTAATGCATTGTCAGTTAGAGTAGCACATAGTTGGTTCAAGCGTTTTCAGTCGAGGAATTTTGATGTTAAAGATGCAGCTCGCTCTAGTCGCCCTCATACGGATAAAGTCGATGCCATTTTTGAACAAGTGAAAAGAGAATCGATCATCGATCAAGATCAACATATTAGTAGTTCCGACATAGCCAAGGAATTGAGGATTGACCACAAAACAGTTTTCACTCATTTGAAAAAGTCTGACGATACAAAAAACCTCTATATTTGGGTGCCACAAGAACTCACTGAAAGAAACCTAATGAATCGTATACTCATTTGCGATTTTCTATTGAAACGTAATGAAATCGAACCATTTTTGAAAAGATTAATCACTGGTGATGAAAAGTAGATTACCTATGACAAGAACATGCGAAAAAGATCATAGTCAAGCTCCACATACTGTAGCGAAACCCGGATTAACGCGCAATAAGGTCATGCTGTGTATATGGTGGGATTAGAAGGGTATCGTTTATTATGAGCTTTACCGCCGGGCAAAACCATCGATTCGGATCTCTACTGCCAACAACTAATGAGACTCAGGCAAGAAATTGAGAAAAAACAGCCGGAATTGATCAACAGAAAAGGAGTGGTCTTTCATCATGATAACACTAGACCACACATCTTTAGCCACTCGGCAAAAATTGAGAGAGCTTGGTTGGGAAGTGTTAATGCATCCATAGTCCAAAGACCTTGCATCCTCAGATTTTCACCTGTTTCGGTCTCTTCAGAATTATTTGGGTAGTGCTAGGTTAACATCAAGAGAGGACTGTCAAAACTACTTGTCGCATTTTTTAATCAAAAATCCCAAGATTTCTACAGCAACGGGATTATGTCACTACCTACAAGATGGCAAAAATTTATTGAACAAAATGGCATATATGTATAGCTTCTAAATTTCAGATGATCAACTAAAATTATACAAACTGTTTGTTATTTCACATGTCACCAGTGAGCAGTATTAAAATGAAAATCTGCCAAATGTATTACGAACAAATGAGACGCACCTACTAGAAGGCAGTTTAAATTGTTAAAGTAAAAATTTATCCACTATTTTGCCACCCTTAGGGGTGTCTCTTTTATATGGTACCCCCGCCCCGCCTATGTAAAAATTCGATTCGAACCTACTTAATAAAAAAAGAATATCAAAATCGGTTCACAATTGACGAAGATATCGCGTCACATAAGTACAAAAACATACAGTCGAATTAAGAATCTCCTTTTTAGAGTCGGCTAAAAACTGATCGGACGGCGTTTGCGCGCGCTGATTTAAAGTATTTTTAAAACAATCGTATAAAATTATTAAGTAAATAAAACGAGCTAAAAAATAAGGATATTTAGCAAGATCTGTACTTTGATAAAATAAATAATATAATAGTTAGGTTAATATTGATCTACCCAAAAATATAACACTGAAGTGGACAGTTTAAGAAATGTTGTAGTATTGTTTTTTAATGTTAAACCACAATATTTTCGCACTTCGAGACTATATTCTGTTATACTAACGCTTAAAATAAAGTAATTTAGCTCATTGCAATGGTTGTATTCAACCTGAAAGATAACTGATGCATATTTTTGTAAAACGCTATGGAAGAATTTGTCTTCTAAATAAAATTATAATTTTCCTTTGTGTGTGCACTAAATAAAGATTTCATATTTATAAAACAGTAATTTTCTGCAAATAATCTGCTCACAGCGTTACGATATATTATAGTCCATGAAAAAATCTATAACATGAAGTTATCAACACAAATCGATTGCACGCACTTAATCGTTTTAATAAAAAAAAATTGTATTATATAAAGTTTTGATAAATATTTTAAAATTTAAATCTATATTTTATGACTTATAGTTTGCAGAAAAAGTTGCAATTTATTTATTTATTCATTTTTAGTCTTTGCTCCTTGTTAGCATGAAAAATCCAATTAGTATTGTATATTATCTAACAAATCATCTTTTTAATCATGTTGTTTGAGTGAGCAAATTTTTCTTCTTCTTTCTATTTGACATGGTAAAATTGATAAATGGTCATTAATTATTATTTTAAAAAATCTTAAGAATAGAATAGAATAATTTTATTCAATATTGATTACAAGTAATTCTTATTAAGTCTTTTTTTTACTTTACCACTAGTTCGGAAAAAACCTCTGTCCTGGGAGGAACCAGCAAACCTGGGTTACAAATTATTTACAAAATTTATTTTAGAAACAGCTTGGAAGCGATCACCTCATTCCCAGGGGTTATTATCAACCATGTATTCATTTTTTATTATTTGTTTTTTATTATAATAACCCTTTTTATACAGTTTTTGTTTAATTAAATATTTAAATTTGGTAATAGAGAGACCTTTTATATTTTCTGGGACTTTGTTGTAATAGTGTATACATTGCCCCAAGAAGGAATTACCGACTCTGTGGAGTCGAGAAACTGGTATGTGTTCCTTTCTAGTGTTTACAGAGTGTATATCACTTTTTTTTACTAAAACCACCTTTGTTTTTGTGAACATACATAAAATTTTCGTAAATACTGAAAGGCCAAAGTTAATATATTTATTTCTTTAAATTTTTCTCTAAGAGACTCTCTCGGTTTAAGGTTGTAAATAGCTTTTGTGGCCCTCTTCTGCAAAACAAAAATAGTTTCTAAATCAGCCGTATTTCCCCATAGCCAAATCCCATAAGACATTATGCTATGTAAATAACTGAAATACACTAATCTGGCTAAATAACGCCACATTAATAGATCCCATCCAGGCAAAGCCGGGGCGGGCGGTATTAAATAAATAACACACTACACTATTAGGTGGTAGGATTCCTTTTCTGCCTAGTGTAGGTACCACCATCTTGCCTATTTCTGCCGCCAAAGAATAAGTTAAACTGTTTAAGAGCCAGTTTTGGGAGTCCTTAGAGGTGACAAGGCATCTGTAGCCTTCTTTGTTTGAGGTTGGCTATAGGTGTTTATGGACTGCAGTAGCAAAGTACGTTTTATTTAAAAAAAAAAGTAAAAATGTAAGTAGTAACCTCTAGCGGCCACCGCCGTGGCCACGAGTATGGGAGTCTGTCCGGTGCGGAAGCGACGCAGCGCCTCCTCGCGCTCGCGCTGCGTGCGGTCGCCGTGGATCGACGTCACTGGGTATCCCTCGCTGTGCAGATACTCCTCCAGCTGGTCCGCACCTGCATTTTAAAGTCGACATGTTTAACCATTTGCCAGCATTTGCAAGAGAACTCGTTACCGCATGAGGTGTCGTAAGAGGAGACTACTGGAAAGGCCAAAAAAATTCATGGCACCTTATGTGTGCTAGATGTAAAATAACCTGAAAGGCGACGGAAAGCAGCGTCAAAGGCACTTACCTGATTAGGACACGTTAAGAGTTCAATTACGGAAAACCAAGGAGGATTGTAATTACACTATATCCAGCTGGTGACTAGTGCAGACTGATGAAGTAGCATACTTAAGTGTATGTTGTATGTTACCATTAACATTACAGCCTAAGTCCACTACTGGAAATAGGCTACCCTCATATTTTGCCTCGTAGGGACGTCCCCCATAATTGCTATAGTGGTCACGCTTGGCAAGCAGGTTGGAAACCGCAGTTTGTTACTTTTATTCAGCAGGAAGATGCTGCTGCCCATCTCCTGGTTTTGTCTCTCTGTAGTCTCTTATTTTTTATTTTTTATAGAATAAGGGTGACAAACGAGCACACAGTCCACCTGATGGTAAGTGGTTGCTGTGGCCCATAGACATCTACATCTATCTTCGTTTGCGAATTTAAATGCAGATGCGTTGTCAGCCGTAAGGACTAAGATAGAATGCCTCTTTACAGTAAAAGGGTCTCGGTTCTCTACACTCACCATACGAAACACAGCAGGATTAAGCTGCTATTTTACGCTGGTATTCTGTGAGAGCGTGGTCCTTCCCCGGTCGAGCCGACCCATTCGTGCTACAACTACACCACTAATATAGCTGCAGCATGGCTCTACCACGTAAAAAAACATCTTATGACATCTACGGGATAAATTGGGGTAGTGGATATTCTTACACCACCACTCCACTGTTTGAGACAAAAAACAGAACTAAATATTTCTAAAATCTTTAACTCAATGTTAAATAAAGAAAAATAATACAAATAAAAATACAAACCTTTCTTGGTTTCAACAAAAACAAGGGTAAGTTGATCTTCTTCTGGGCGCGCACGTTGCAATAAGTTAGAGGCGTTTAGCAAGTCTAACAAAAATGAACGCTTGTGTGACTCCTCTACCCAGACCACCTAAGAAACATATACGAAATTAATTTAATTCCAATTAAATAGTGTATCCATACATCTTTTACTGATCAATGAAAATATTACCTTTTGTGTAATATTCTCTGATGTTGACCCAACACGTCCAACTGCCAAGAAAACATAATTATGCAGAAAGTCCTGTGCCAGCACTTGAATCTGCTTGGGGAAGGTTGCCGAGAACATCAAGGTCTGTCGTTCACCAGTCTTGGGCATGGTGTGGCACTCGACGATCTTACGAATTTGCGGCTCGAAACCCATGTCAAGCATACGATCGGCCTCGTCAAGTACTAAGTGACGACAGTGGTCGAGTGCGACACGGCCGCGAGCTAACATGTCCACGAGACGACCAGGTGTCGCCACTAGCAGGTGGCAGCCTCGTTCTAATTCGCGCAGTTGATCAGGAACCGGGGAACCCCCATATCTAAAGAAATAAAAATGTAGCTTTAGAAGAGAATATTTGAAAGTAATTCAAAAAGAAAGGCAGCACAAACAAGTGTAACAATTAAGTTAATGTTTTACGACATACGGAAATTTTACGGTGAATAAGGTCTTTTCTTGGGAATTTTTTTAAATAAATTTTTGAGTAGGTATAATTTTTCTTATTTCTTGAGTTATTTCTTAAATAATGTGACATAAAGAAATGTACCAAAATAATTGAGATTTATTAACTCGATCTTAGTTATTATATACAATATAATAACACGAAAAATACTTTATAAGTTGTATATCAAGGATCAAAGAGATCAAATGTTTTTACTATTAAAATGTATTAAAAATTTAAAAAAAATGCAAAACTCTTCTTCCAAGTTTTTAAATCTTCTACTTAATATCAAAAGGAAATCTTAAATTAAAAACCAGGATTATCAGATTCTTTGCAAAGCAGTGAAGTTACAATGTTCCTCAGACGAACTGCAGAGTTTATCATATAAATTGTTAAGTGCATTTTCTATTTTCCACTATTGGCATAATCTTATCATATTGTATATTGTCAACTTACACAACACAGGGTCGCACACGGGAACGGTAGGCGAACTTTCTAGCCTCGTCGTAAATTTGGGTGGCGAGTTCACGTGTTGGAGCTAACACCAATCCCAGCGGATACTGTTTGCGTGACTTGTATGGTCTGAGATAAAAAGAATATTATTAAATAAAAAAATATAATTCCACTACATCACAAACTCAAATAAATAAGATTTTATATGTATTTACAGAGCCAATGCAAATAAATGATCTAATTACATAATATATTACTAAGTGGTTGAGCTCATATTGAGCCTAGAAGTCCAAATGGCTAAATACCGCCTCTCTTACCAAATTTTGCCGCCAAAAACACAACAGCTGTGTTTTGGTATGAAGTAGACATGTGTCAATCGTAAAAAATTCGTTCACTTGACCCGGGTCGCATCAAAGTATTGATGATAGTAATTACATTTTTTGAATGTTCCGGATCAAACGCTTGACAAGACCTACGACCAAAGAGTATTAGTAACGACCGACATTATCGAGCGGTTCTCACAGATCCACGTACTGAAACTCAAAATGATCCATTTGACCCGAATGACCAGGTTCGTAAGACAAAATTAATACTTGAATGATCGAGTCACAAAAAAGAATGTCAAACACAAGTCTAGTTTGAAGTGATAGTAATTACATATTGTGAGGAACAGACAACAGATTTGCAAATAGACTATGAGCTTGTTTGTAAAATTTTCTATAAAAATACCCTTTTAAATAAAATAAACATATTTCATATTTACCCCATATTTTTTACGGGCCCCGCTTCATACATCTGATTGAGTATTGGCACCAAGAAAGCGGCGGTTTTGCCGGAACCCGTCTGAGCGCACGCCATCACGTCTCTATGTCCCAATACTATCGGAATAGCGTACTTCTGCACCGGCGTCGGCTTGTCATAGCGAGCCATCATAATGTTCGTACGCATTATTTCCGTCAAGTTAACATCCTCAAACTATCGAAAAAAAACTTTTTATAAGAATCGGAGAATAATTAATGGAAAGTACCAGAAATATCACTCTAAATAGAATTATGTTACACAGCAATAAAAAACATATTTTCTTAATCCACATTTCAAAGTACAAAATACAAATAAAGTTGGTACATGGGCAATTAAAGTGGGGTTACTAACACTGGTGATAAAGTCCGGTACGCGGTCGCCGCTGGCCTCAACCGGTATATCCTCGTATTTGGAGAAGTTAATGCCTGTGTTGCCAGTGCCAAACAGCTCCAACTCCTGCCGCTCGTCGCGAGGTAACGGGATCGTCCAGTCATTCTGCACAAATAAATAAATTTAAATATATATCTGAATTCGGTATGTAAACTTTTTTTAAGGTACCGTTTTTACATTTTCGCTTTATTAAGTTTAATATAAACACCAATTTAATTATTTTTGTTATCAAAGCAATTGTTAATTTTTATAGCTTTTCAAACTTTTACTAATAATGACGTCATAGTGTGCTGAAAAGTTCGCTATCTTTCAAGCAGAAAAAGCAATTATAAACTCATAGATTAACATAAATTTGGCATTTTACGAAGATGACATATTTATTGTTTAATACATTGTTTTTCACATATTTTGTTATGATTTGGTGATGAGTTTGATCACATAGCCAATTAGTAATATGAAAATGGTTAATATAAAATAACTAGCTGTTCCCCGCGACTTCGCCCGCGTGGAATTTTTTTGCGCGGAACCCTAAAATAAAAGTAGCCTGAGTTACTCCTTATCCATCGGAAAGTCCCATCCAAATCGGTTCACAGGTTTTTGCGTGATGCGTGTTCACGTCAAAATAGCTCGCAGATGACAGATTTTTTTCAGACTTACTTAACATTTATTGTTGTATTTTGGCCAATTTACACAATATCTTTATGAGTTATAGCTTATATGTCATTCTGATGTATGAGCTATATTATTGTAAAATTTCATTAAAATCCATTCAGTAGTTTTTGCGTGAAAGAGTAACAAACATCCATACATCCTCACAAACTTTCACATTTATAATATTAGTAGGATTATAAAAAAAAAACAACTTTATACATGTCCATGTAAATTACTTTTGTATTAATTGACCCAGTAACTAAAATAAATCTAAACTTTAGGAAGACTCCTCATAACATATCCACAGTCAACGCAAAGGTTATTGTGAATCAATGAAATTAGAAATTGAGAAAAGTAAGAAATTAAAGAAAATCGTATTTTATAAACAAAACCAAGACATTGACTTTTGAGAACTTAAGGGACTTGAAGGAAAGAAGATTTTTTTTATATCAATATATATTAACTTCATTTAGCACACTATGACGTCATTTGGAGGTGAAATAGATGTCAATTCATTTATTTAATTTTTGATAAATTAAATAACATTCCTTATTTTTAAGATCTGTAAATAGCAAAATAGGGTTTATAAATGAATAATCTCGCAACGGCTTCAAAATCGCCATGGCTTTTTCCTTGCATACTTTTTTATATACTTTTTTTTCCTTATATGCTTTTTTTCTTATCGTTATAAGCTATAATATAACCTTCTGAATAATAACAATAAGATTTTTTTTTAAATACAATGGCTTAATGTGCTGTTGTTATTGGTGTATTTAAGGATACTCCAGAAATAGGATTGACCACATTTATTATTTTTTACGCAGGATGAGAAAGTTCAGTTCTCGGCACATATTCATAATTATTCCTGCAAAAAAACACCAAAAGTGAGACGAAACTTCGAATTAAACAAACTGGAACCGAGATCATATGCTATGTGGTAAACACTAAATTGAATTGGTGGTTGTATGATTTATAGTTTACAGTCACTATGGGACAGTTGTAATTATATAAATTATAAGCAAAAATGCTGTTTATATTATCGAAGGTTAAAATATTTATATTTGTTTTAAGCTACTGAATTTTTTTAGTGTGGAAGAAATCGGAAATTATATTCTTCGATCTCTCCCAGATTACCTCTGTACTTAAAGTTTATAAAACTTAATTTAAAATATTGTCAGCTCGTTCCCCAATCCATGAATATTATGATTTATAACAACAGTTTTTCTTTTGTATCTACTTGTAAACTGCGACCTCGTAAAAATATAAATTCTGGATTTTAGGAAGCTCGAAACATCTAACGTATAGTGTGTAAGCATCATGAAAGGGCGGAGCTGCCTGCCACAAGTATATATATATACATATATATATGCTTACTAGGCAGTTCCAACAATGAATATTGTATGGATATACGTTTTTTGATGAGACCTGCCAAACCAACTCCCCTTTTATTCTTATTATTAGTGTATAGTTTTAATTTCTTTTTTTGTCCTTATTTACGATCACTTTCATTCCTCATTTTAACATTCGTTTATTAATGTAACCATTATTTGCAACTCGCCCGCCGAGCATACAAGAGGCAAATCTTCGATTTTTAAAGCTTCTAAATTAGCACCAAAGCCTGTTTAAAGAAATTTTGATGCCTGAATCAGCCCTGCATTCAATGCAATGAAAGCCAGCGTCTGTACATTTTGCCATAGGCCTTTATATAGTTTTTAGCACTAAAAAGCCAAAACATTCGAATTATTGCAATATTTTCGATTGTAATTATGTAACAAATCAGCGATATTCAATTGTAAGCCGATTATTGTCTGTTGCGATAGTTTCGGAGATGTTCAGTGCCGCAGTCGCCAATCCTGCTGCTTCTAAATGCAATTGTATTCGAATGTTATTTCCTTTGATTGTTATTTGGTGATGTTTAATGAATCGATAATCGAATACGCGACTTTACATATTTAGATGATTTCTTTTCAACGAGTTTTATTAATTTATTAAGATTATAAAGGCAAAAAAATGGTCACATTTGTGTGATCTTCTTGTTTGAAAATTTTCACTATATTCAACATAAATTCATACTGCACACACAATATAAGTATATTTTGTTAAATTTAGTTTCTCATTAAGTGAATTATTGTTAATTCTTTATGAGAAATAATGTTGTTGAACTAAAACTTCTTGTACTATTAATTATTTATTCTGTGCTATAACTTAGTTTTGCAATACCCATTGTCCGCAGTAGGCCTTGACCAAGGACTGTTAGCTTGTTGGTGTCTGTAATAGCGTGTGAAGATTGGCAGGTTGGTGTGGGCCTCACCTCGTCCCTGCGGGAGCTCGTGCGACGCACATCATCCGAGGCCCAGCGCGAGTTGGTGCGCTCCTCGCTGCGCGGCTCGGGCTCCTTCCAGCGGTCGTTGCGCGGCGCCGGCGGCTCGCTGTCCTCGTCGCGCCGCACGTCGCGCTCGCGCCCGCGCCCGCCGCGCTCGCTCCACCGCTCCGACTCGGACCAGCGATCTGATTCTCCATTCTGGTATCCGGTATCACGACCTGGGCCAGACTCTATATCTATATTGCGAGTTACGCAAAACAAAAGGTTAAATTGTTGTTAATATTTATTTTATTCATAATACCAGTACTGTTTATAAAGCAATTGTTAAACGACGAAAAATTTTGGTGATTTAACTTGAATTCTATATGAAATTTTCTTGTTACATTTATAATAATATATTGTTGACCTTGGTTGCATTTTTTATTCTAAGAAAGTAAAGTACATATATTTTATAATAGAAGTTTTAAGCTTAAGTTTCTTAATTATTTTATGTTTAGATATAAAATATTTTACGTAAATATAATTGAAAACTTAACATATAGAAAACTTTTTACTTTCTGCAAACTCATATAGTAATCACTCATAGCCATTGTATATCTCTAGATCGATAATTTAAATGGAATTCTAAAGTATTTGACCTTCTTATGAGTCTTTTAAGAAGCATAATTATGCAAAATAATTTTTGAACTACAAAAGGATCAAAATTATTCTAACTGTATGAATGGCGAGTATACTAAATGATTTGTAAGGTAACTTTTAAATTTTGTTTTCGATTTGTCAAAAATATATGATAATAAAACTGAATGCCACTTACATTGTTCTGTGTGGGCATGTAAAAGAAAAAATATTAAAAAAGGATATGACAGTAAGATCAACAAATCAATTTGGCATTTACTAATACTAAAAGGCATTTGCAAAATCATGTCTAAAAGAACATAACTAATACACCCATTTCCATACCTAAATCTAAATTAAAAGCTACCTATTTTATTTACATAACTAATAAACTTGCTACGACTACAGATATATTAATGCAAGACTTAATAATTGTAGCTATTGATGACATTTTATACTAGGAAAGGAAATAAACTCTTATTGTAATTATTATAGTTTTTGTCAGCATAATATAAGTAGGTACCATACTTTATTTTTCTTTATATTGTTAAGCTATGGCACCATTACAATTAAAATAGTAAACAACTCCACTCCCCACATGGAACCATTAAAATTAACACTAAAACTTAAGCAGCATATCAATCATTAATAATATACTAAATATAAAAGTGCTTAATCCTTAAGCAAATTGTCGAATACCATGCAAATACTCACCGCGGTCTCTGCGCGGGTATCGCGAGTCGTAGCCGCGATCGTAATCACGGTCGCGGTCACGTTCGCGGTCGTCGCGCCGACCACCACGGTCGTAGTTTCTAGAGTTGCCTCCGTATGATGTACGGATATCTCGTGACTCACTTGGACGAGCGTCTAAGCTTTGACGCTTAGGCTCTTCCCCTGCACATAATTAATAAAATGTTAGCACAGTTGTAGCTTAGGAGGCCTTTTTATTGTATGGGAAGTAACATACATCAACAGCAGCACCAAATAAATAAAACAATTCTAAGTGCTTAGTTTTCCATATCCATATAACAAAAGTGGTATTAAAAAAACACACGACTAATATTTCTTGAGACCATGTGAATAGTGATTTTCTGTGTGGTGGAGGTGGCTGAAGAGATCTTATCTGTTTCGACTTTACTATCGATAAATCCAGTCTTTATCACCTTTGACGCTGCTGCCTGTCGCCGGTACAAGTATAGATTAATTGGTATAAGGAAGGCAATTTTATTTCATTACAATATTTATATCCCACACATTAAGGCATTTGAAACAGAAACAGGAACAATTTTATTCAATATAGATTATAAATAATACTTATTAAAAGTTACTTTTATGTTTAATTTACCACTAGTTCGGATAATACCTCTGTCCTGGGAGGAACCAGCAAGAAACCCAGAGGGACTTTTTTACAATCATATATTTTTACAATCATATAACAGTTTACAATCATATATGTTACACAATTAACAACACTACAAAAAGTACAAATGTTATTAACTTCTCATATTTTACCACGCTTTTTAATTCCTAAATAATCAAGTTTTAATAAAGAAAGAGCTAGTAAAAGACCTTGTGCCCATATCGACAAAATTGTTGCAGTGTTTTAAAACTAGGTTTTTTGCTTCGTAATTGTAAAAAGTTTATAGAGACATCTACAAAATTTGTAATTTATAATTGTTACATTAGATCGACTTAAGAATATTGCAGTAGCATTTGGACGCCTCAGTATGAAATTCATAAGAAAAGAATTGAAAGTATACAAAAACAATTTCTGTAGCATATTGTTTTTAATTTTAATGAAGCTAAAGAACTGCGCTCTTACCATGAACGACTTAAACACTATAAGCTTATCCCATTGGAGGATCGTAGATTATTGATGGATTCCTTGTTATTGCACAAGCTGGTCAACGGCATACTTGACTGTCTTCAACTCTAAAGCTTATATTCTATTTTCATTCCTTCGCGTATATCTAAATACACGCTTATTAGACCTGTGTAAACCGTTTATAGACGGAGAACAATTGAATTAACAAAGTATTGGAATCGATTTAGCACTTAGTCTTAATGTATAAAAATAAAATATATATATAAAATTAAAAATATAATATTCATATTTAATTAACTCACAATAATTATTCACTATTGAAGACAATCTAGCTAGTTTGTTTAGTTCCCTTAATAACAATTATCCCCTTTTTTTTTCTTAAGAATTTTTGTATTTCAATTGTCTACTTCTTGTTATTTTTACCTAGCCATGGTTACCTATAATTAAGATAGACTTATTTGCATGTTTCGTTCTAAGATTTAGTTTTTTCATTATGATTTGTAAAGCTTATAACCTGGTTAATGACTAAAAAAATAAAAGAGTAAATGTGCTTGCAATAATAAAGACATTCATACAAAATAAGTTTAAAATTTACTTGTGCAAAAAGCGAGATTTATAGTGTCAAAAACAATAATAATTATGTTAAAATTAAACATGTTTGACATATTTCATAGTGCAAAACATGTATGAAGACATTTCATAGTATGAAACAACAAGTTTTGGAAACCAAAATATTTGGACAAATTTTATACAATGTGTTGAAATGCATTGGAAGAGTTGTTTGAATATTAGTGCTATAATTAGTTTTGACTTTGCATTACAGAAAAGATGTTCTCCTGAACTATAAGAATTAAATGTTATCAAAGTTATTGAAACGGTGGTGAGGTTAACTAATAAGCATTACATTTTTCAACATCAAACATTGATAATTATAAGTTTTCAGATTTATTCTTTATATAAATCTCATTTGTTGAAATACCTTAATGCCCAATTTCAAGTTTCTAAGTGACCTAGAAATGTTCTCGATTTTTAATGAGTGAGTCACTGACTCTAAGTAACCAAGTGATAAAAATGTAAATTGTTAGACCTTAATAACTCAAGAACATGCAAAATGACAAGTCTAGTAATACCTGAGTTATGTAGCGACGGGGGGGGGGAAGTAGCTTCAATTTCTTCAATGCTAGTGTGTCTCTTTTTTTCCGAACTCGGCTGACACACTGCCATGTGTCCAGATAGTGCTTAAAAGTATACATGATATCATGTAGCTGAAGGTAGGGAAATTTGGAATAGCTGGCCGACTTCATGGAGAAAGAGAGACTCTTTATGATAAACTCTTTCTTCCAGAAGCGGCCCCACAGGAAGTGGACCTGGTCAAGCCCCGACGGTTCGACAAAAAATGACATTGACTTTATTATGACGACCAGACGACAACTGTTCAGTGATGTCTCAGTGATCGCGAGGGTGAAAACTGGTAGCGATCACCGAATGGTTAGAGGCACACTGAACCTAAACGTTAAGTTGGAGAGGTCTCGTCTAATGAAGTCAACGCTCCGTCCCCCTCGTGCTCTAATCCAAAGTCTCGAAACCTTTCAGCTCGAGTTACAAAACCGTTTTCCGTGCCTAGAAGACTGCAATGAAGTGGACGATATGAATGATAAGCTCGTGGAAACACTCCATGCGGTTGGAGCTAAGTTCTGCAAGAGCCGCCGCAGAAAAACACAAAACTCTCCGATCACACTCTTAATCTCATGGCTGTTTAGACGGGAAATGCAACTGCAGTCGTCAACAGATTTGACAGCATACAGGCAACTGAACAGACAGATCTCCAAATGCATGCGGCGGGACTTACGCAACTACAATACAGCTTGTATTAAAGAATAGCGATCGAGCGCAACCAAGGCTCCAAAGTCTTTGCCAGAGATCTGTTTGCCAGAAAGAGCCAACTGTCAAAGCTGAAGACCGAGTGTGGCAGCATCGTTTCCGGGACACCTGAGATTTTGAGTGAGATTGAGAGGTTCTATGGGCAGCTGTACACGTCATCGTTGGAGTCTCACGCAAGTGTGAGTAACGATCCAAGAGCGAGTCTTATCCGACACTATTCCGATCATATCCCGGACGTCAGTCTGAGCGAGATTAGAATGGCTCTCCAGCACCTTAAAAACGGTAAGGCCCCAGGCGAGGATAGAATTACAGCGGAGCTTCTGAAAGCGGGTGGAAAACCGGTACTTGAGGTCCTTCAGAAGCTCTTTAATTCCTACCTCCATGTTGGCACTACTCCGGAGGCGTGGAGCAGATGTGCGGTGGTCTTGTTCTTCAAGAAAGGCGACAACGCTCTCTTGAAGAACTACAGACCCGAGTTTTCGAGAGTCATTACGAATCGTCTCGCACGCAGACTCGACGACTTCCAGCCTCCCGAAAAGCCGGATTCCGAAGAGGCTTTAGTACCACAGACCACATACACACCCTTCGACAAATTATACAGAAGACAGAAGAGTACAATCTGCCACTTTGCCTTGCGTATGTGGACTATGAAAAAGCCATTTATTCCGTCGAAATTTGGGCGGTGCTACAGTCCCTTCAGCGGTGCCAAGTTGACTGTCGGTATATCGAAGTGCTGAAGTGTTTGTACAGTAGGGCTACGTTGGCTATCCGAGTAAAGAATCAGAGTAAGAAACCTATCCAACTGCGGAGAGAAGTGGAAGAAGAGAAGCGAGGAGAACTTCACCGCTGCATTCGAAGACGTTTTCAAGCTACTGGACTGGAAAGGATACGGTATTAACATCAATGGCGAGTACATCACTCACCTTCGATTTGTTGACGATATAGTCCTTATGGCAGAATCGCTGGAGGACCTAAGCGCTATGCTCAATGACCTCAATAGTGTCTCCCAACGGATGTCTGGCACGACGGCTTGCTTTACTATTTTTTATAGGATAAGGGTGACAAGCGAGCACACAGTTCACCTAGTGGTAAGTGGTTGCTGTGGTCCATAGACATCTACATCTATCCTCGTTTGCGAATCAAAATGCAGATGCGTTGTCAGCCGTGAGGACTAAGATGGAAGGCCTCTTTTCCAGTAAAAATGGTCTTTGGTTATCTACACTCACCATACGAAACACAGCAGCGTTAAGCTGCTATTTTACGCTGGTATTCTGTGAGAACGTGGTCCTTCCCCGGTCGAGCCGACCCATTCGTGCTACAACTATACAATTAATATAGCTGCAGGCTGCAGCATGGCTCTACCACTTTTACAACTTTATAAATTTAACGTGCCCAATGGGCTCGTACTCATCATCCGACCCTTCCTTACAAATAGCTCTTTTCGCTATCGAGTAGAAGGAGATCAGAAAACCCGTTCCACGAAATGTTTTCTAAAGGCCGGGGTCCCACAAGGCTCCGTCTTGTCTCCACTCCTCTTCACACTCTGCACGAGTGATATTCCAAAGGACCCAGTGGTGAATACTGCTCTCTTCGCCAACGATACGGCACTCTATGTATCAGATTAAATTAGGAATAGTCTCACTTTGAAACTCCAAAAATCTACCGCTACTAATCGCTTAGACGAATGGTTCCACATATGGAGAATCGACGTGAATCCCGAAAAAAGTGTAGTATACTTTCAACGGAGTACAATGCCAAAAAAAGATTCTAGATATCATTTCCTTATACGGCCGCCCCATCCCTTGGGAAGATTCGGCCAAATATCTGTGCGTCACGTTCGACGTTCGCATGAGTTTCGCGAAACACATAAGTGTAGTACGCAACAGAGCCAAGTCAGTCATTGGCCGTCTCCACCCTCTTGTTAACGAAAGAGTAAACTGTCACTAACTCCACCTTTACAAAACCTGCGTTAGACCTATCATGTTATTATTTATTACTTTGTTATTTAAAAAAACGTTACCCCCACACTAGTATTTTCTCCTGTATCGTGGAAGCTGTTTACAAACATAAATTGCACGAGGACAAACATCCAGACCCGGAACAATTATTTGTAGGCCATACAAATACTTGTTCCGTGGGGGATTCGAACCCGCGGCCCCCAGCGCAACAACTCATTGATAAGCCACTGCGCCACGGAGCCGTCAATGTCTTAAGCAAGTGTAGCCTTCGCCTACACGTACAGGGGTTACCTATACGAACTACAGAAAGTCCAAAACTTTTTCATCGGTAAAGCCACCGGAGCACGGTGGTATCAACGGAATTCAGATTTACACAGTGATTGTCAACTTCCTCTATCTCCGAATACTTCAAGATGTCTCAGCGCTACTTTGATAGCGCCGAAACACATCCAAACCAGCTAGTGGCAAACGCAGTCAACTACGTCCCGATACCAAACGTCGCGCCGACTCTCCATAGACCGCGTAACGTACTTATAGAACAAGCGCGCTCGCTCGATCCCGTCACTACACTACAACCCACGCAAAATGGGGCAAGCACAAGTAGGATAACGGATTGACGCGTTCCAGCACCGTATACCCGCGTACCTCGGTCGATGTTGAGAACCGCTCAGAACATCGACCGACACGAGCTAGGCAGTCAGAGGCGGCGGGGTCCGCACACCCCACTCGGACAGCAGTTAGATAGCTCAAAAACCCCAACAGAGAGGATATGATGATTGGTAACAATATCAAATCATAAACCATCATCATCCTCATCATCATTGCCTTTCCGTTTTTGTAAATATGTACTAGGAAGGAGTTAGTAATTCCTTCATGGGGCAATGTATATGCTTTTTCAACAAAGTCCTAGGAAATATGCCAGACTATCAAAAAGTTTAAAAACTTTAGTAAGCATAACCCATTTGGGCCCAATTACAAACTACAAGGAAATTTTGAAAAAAAAAAACTTTATTGCCGTAACTATTGGATATTTTATTACAAAAATAAAAAAATACACTTCTTTATGTATAAAAAAAACGCCATCCTCGAATGTGGCCAATGGGTTTATTTGTCGTATTTTTCAAAACATCCTTTTTCGATGCACAATCTTTAATTTATGGGTGATATTTCGGCGAAACTGGAGCTGATCTAGTTTGTTTTCAGTGGTCAGGACATGGAGATGCTTAGCATTAGCTACAGCCAAATTGAGCATATAGGTGAACAGAACCCACCACCATTTTTTGCCTCATATATCTGTTATGTATATTGCGATTACGGAGTTGATCAAGCTGACCAGCACTTCCTTGACATTGCTTTGAAACAATGGTAACATTGCAGTCCTCATCTAGAGACCTGTACAATTTCAGTTGTCATGGAAGCGAGTGCTATCCAGTCAAAAGTAGTAAAATAATTTGAGGTCATCAACAGTTATTTAGAAGTCATGGTTGCTGTGTTGTGTGGCATATAACTTCGTGTACAAACGGTCATGACAAAAACCACCAAATCAAACATATTTTTGAAAATGTTGACTAGTATTGGTGCTTGAGGTTGTTTACAATGTTTTCCTTCGATTCTGAACATTATTTGCCATTGAGGACATGTCAATACATAAACAATTACACTAACGACAACGTGATTCTGCGTTTCCTGCGATTCAAACACTTCAACTCTACCTGAAATATCCCAAAGCTAAAGAATTATTGCTGGACATCATCTTTACCGCCTTCATCCGTGAGAACACTGAGGTCTGGAAGAACAGCCACCATATCTTAACTAACATCAGGATCATCCTTTTCATTCAAAATGTTTTCAATTACTTCCTCAAGTCCTCTATAGTCTTTTACAAGATCATACAATCGCTTAGTTATTGTTCACGCCGAAACTAAATCTGCGAATTAAAAACAAAAATATATTATCAATCACCTCATTGGACCCATTCAGGGACACTATACTAAAATACCTCCATTTATGGTGAAATCTCATGAAATACCAAATATAATACCATTATTTACTAGAAGAAACTATGGCCAAGTGAAAATGTAAACGAAATATACTAAATACCAATGTAAATATAAAAAAAATTATAACTTACCTTTGGTCAAACACCTGTTTGCTCAATGAAGTAAATAAAATCACAAACTTCACCCACCTTACCCAATAAATCACAAAACTATAACTTGTATTACAAAGCCACACTCTTTGGCACTACAAATTCACCTACAAATAAAAGATAGCTAAAATAAGTTAAAAAATGTGAGTACTTAAAAAAGTGGCCCAAATGGGGACAGCGGGCGTAAATGGATTAATCCCTGAGAATTAGATGATCACTACCATGCTGTTTCTAAATGTTTTCATATTTAATAGTATAATTATATTATATTGTAAATTAATGTTTGAGAAAAAGTCATACTGGGTTTCTTGCTGATTTCTCCCAGGACTGAGATTTTCAAAGTGTAAGTTGTAAAAGCATATATATGACTTTCAATAAGAATTCTGGTAATGTATATTGAATAAAAATAATTCCATTCCAATCTGGATATGGTGGACCCAGTAGCCACCTCTTGCATCACAAACTGGATCATGACTGTTTAAGTGTTACCAGCTTTATCAAAAGCAAAATGAGGAAAGTGGTCAGACTTTTGAAGGGTATCTATGTGCTGACCCTTCCCACAAATAGAGGCAGATGTGATAATAGTTAAGATGCAAGACAAAGAATTTGAGAAAAGCAAGTACATTATAAACTGATAATTTATTAAAATAGATTTATTCACAATAGATTATTAAATCAGAACACTATTAAACTAACACTATACAATATTAATGTAAAAAATTAATTGTAACATTTTCTACGGATGTTTTGCAAATTGATACCCTAATATTGATAACCTACTTTAATAATATCATGGTTAAAGCTCATTTTTGGTATCTGAAATCAGTTTTAATGTTATTTTCATTAAATTATTTTTAATTATATTCCAATGTAATATTTTTTATACTAAATTTCATATAATTGTATACAAAATGTGTAGTAATTATTATACAATATAATATTTATACATCACTGGCCCCTTTTTTAAATCAATTATTGGACTGCCCTTCCAAACATGATGTGCCATTTGCGAAACAAAAACGTTGTCGATAAATTCATTTAATCTATAACTTAGTAAAATCAGGGATTTTTATTTTTATTAGTATTTTTATTAGGGATTTTTATTTTATTAATGCGGAATTTCGTACTATCGTTGTATACATAGAAATATAAAAAAGAGGAGAAGTGGCAAGGGAGCGTGTCTGTGTCCGAGCGCTATGATCAAAATGCTCATGTTCTATGCAAATAGCCATTCCTGAAAATTGGAATCTTCAGGAATGGCTATTCTGATCGTGAAACATTATCAGAATGCCGTATTGTTCAGTGGTTTCTTGTAAAAACCGAAGCCAAAACAAAAACTTTGTAAATCATGGAATCACTTACCATATGTATTTTACTATATTTATCTTTAAAATTATGAAAAACAACAAATCGTAAAATATTTCTTGCTCTTACTACGTTATTTTTGTTTTCAAATATCACAGCGACTGTACTGTTTTGCAGTAAATACATTGCTCCTTAACTAACACTACCTAAGTATATCGCTAAGTGACTGAACAAGCAATGTAAATATCACAATCGATACTTTATTTATGCGGATGCATCGCGTAGTACGGCCGCTGTATCTTGCGACGAGTTAGTGATGTGCTCCACTAACATGGCTATCTATAGCTAAATAAGTAAGTAGTATGGTGCGTGGTAAATGCAGGCTCTGTATGTAGGAATAAGGTTTATAATTGATTGTGTAGTACTTTCTGATTTATAAAATGCGAGTGTGTGCGCGACTCTGTATCTATTTGTTTTTACTGATCTGCATGTGTAGTAGTTGGCGTGTGGTAGGGGCCAACTGGAGACACCAGGTTCCGATACATTTTCAACTACCGGGCATATCTCCTTCTTTTTATATCTATGGTTGTATAATTTAAAATATATCGTGAAAAGGTCAACACGAAATCTACTTAAATTCAGCCGGTATATTTCCGCCAAATTAACCTTAGACTTATTATGAGTTTTACAGGGAATAATAATTGTGTTTGTTTAATCGACACTGGGTTTGCTTCACGGAACGTACACAGAGGGTACTGCTACGATAGTACAATAACAGCGGCACGACCGCGGTCTGCCTTCTCTTTTGTCGCTAGATTATCGTGTCGCTAGAGTGTCGTTATCCTCTCTGCTCCTTCAAGATATTAACCATCATTAATACATTAATTACAGCTTATCTAAAGTCCACTGCTGAACGTAGTGGAATAATTGGCATTGTTCCCTCTCTTTGCAAGTGATTCGGAAACCGCAATTTTGTATTATTTTGAGTTGTTATCAGGAAGATACTGTTGTCTATCTTCTGTTTCATTTCCCTATGTCGTTCTTTTACAATACCAACGGGATGGTATGGGGTCTTAGAGCTTCTAAGTATTAATATATATTATTTGGTAGGAGGTAGTGTTTTATTTTACGTCGCCGCTACACGGCATTATCAAGATCCTGCCTTATCAAGATCCTGCCTTAACTTCATGATTTCGAAATATTTTCTTCCAAACAGATAAAGCTTTGTTGAATATAGTCGATGGTTTTCCGCTTAGCAAGTGGTAAATCTATATAAATCAAAATCAATTGCCGCTTGTATGAAAGATCATCACTTGAGAACGGCTGAACCGATTCTAATGAACAGTCACACTCGCAATTGGACCCGGTAAGTAGCGCTGTTGTCGAGATCTAGAAAACAGTCGTGCGAAGTCGGAACGGATCATTAGTCAGTATATAAAATTGGGATTACAAATGGGATCCAACTCGCTCATGTACCGTGTGTTTGTCAAGACTTAGTATTCATACCTCCCTAAATGTTAGTTTTTAAAGTTTGCGAAACGAATATTTGCAATGTAATATAATAAACATCATTATTTGATTTAGAAAACAATTTATTTGATCGTTCGAATAATAGTCTAGTCCTATATTCTTAATATTTTTAGGCATATAATAAAGTAATAAAAATAAATAAATAAACAAAAACGAGTATATTGATATTGATTGTTGCTAACGTTGCGAACGAAATCACTATAGATTAAAGACGTCATGTCTTGTAAAGTAACTTCACATATAATAATACTACTCTAATAGGGATGTCATTTTCTAGTAAATCAGAAGAGCGAGTGTACTTACTCTCATATTTGGCATAGTATAAAGAGACCAAAGATGACCACTTGACATTTCTATTTCCACGCTTGAATTACACGCAACATCTTTCAATAGAATTGTCTCTTTTTGCCTTATTTGAAACTTAAATTAAAAAAGGGAGACAAACTTTTTTTTATTCTTAGAAAATACATTGATAAAAACACTGTTAAAAATTCAAGATACACATTGATTTGAATCATCACACTTACAACACTAGTTGGAAACCATTTGATTCAGCGGGGACCACACGGTGGACAGGGGCCACAGGGACCGCAACAGGGTCCACAGCAAGGATTACAGGGTCCACAAGGTCCGCACGGGCCACAGCACGGCCCACATGGACCACAGCAAGGCCAACAACTTCGGGGACCGCAGGGTCCATAGCACGGACCGTATACTATATAGTAGACAAGTATATTGACTCAATTTATGTAGAACTGTAGGTTCTCTATATGCATACGTATGTCTGTAATTACTCTAAAAATATAGTCTTTGCGTTATAACATGGTGCGGGTGACATATAAGCTGTTTAGCGTGTTTAGAGATGGAACAATGTTAAATCGATTTAAAAAGGCGATTAACGATACACAAACAAAGCAAAAATTATCGATTAGCTATCGATAAAAAAAATTAAAACCAGAACATAATATGTTCCGGTTTTAAAAAGGGGTTTTATAAAGATATATATTATATCTCTTTATAAAACCTCTTTATATCTCTTTATAAATAAATTACAATGCATGTACATTTTAGTTACAGTTTAATACAGTCATACCTCGACTTACACTACCCCGTTTTACGCGAATTCGGAGATACGCGGGTTTTCATTTGCCCAATTCGCTCTGTCAGTGTTCGGTTTACGACAAGTTCGATTATGTTACGCGTGGAATTGTTTTACGTACGCAACGCAATACACATTTGGTTTACGACAAGCTCGGACGTGTTCCTCGTGGAATTATTGTGAATTATGACGATTTCAAACTTAACAGAAGGCCTCAGTACAGTTGAAAAGAGGTTACAAATTTTAGAAAAAATAGATACAAATTAAGAGCGCGTTTCTAGTACAATACGGGAAATAAAAAAAGTTACTGGCATGCTACGAGGAAATTTTACGTGAGAAGAAGCAAAACTTAACTCGTCAGGCGACATTGTTAGAATATATGAAGCCTTCGACATCAAAATAACTTCGGTTTATGTTAACGTTTTCTTATATTTACGCGAAGACTACACATTAAATGAAACTAATTTTTACGGATTATATCGCGTTTAATTTTACTTTTTAATTCCCGACGTTTCGGGTGCTTTACAGCACCCATGGTCACGGGGGGGACTGAGGTGTTTGACGTCCTAATGTCATAGTTAGCCCGGCTACCTTCAGTTTTTTAATATTAATTTTTGGTTCGATCTACGCAGAATGAGCTTACAGTATCTTGAAGTCTAGCAGTGGTATACTTGGGTTTGGATTTAATTTTATTAATTATAGGATCCCAAGCAGATGGCAGCACCATCCATCTTCTCTATTGAAACTACGTTATTTTTGTTTTCAAATATCACAGCGACTGTACTGTTTTGCAGTAAATACATTGCTCCTTCTAACACTACCTAAGTATATCGCTATGTGACTGAACAAGCAATGTAAATATCACAATCGATACTTTATTTATGCGGATGCATCGCGTAGTACGACCGCTGTATCTTGCGACGAGTTAGTGATGTGCTCCACTAACATGGCATCTATAGCTAAATAAGTAAGTAGTATGGTGCGTGGTAAATGCAGGCTCTGTATGTAGGAATAAGGTTTATAATTGATTGTGTAGTACTTTCTGATTTATAAAATGCAGTATGTGCGACTCTCTGTATCTATTTGTTTTACTGATCTGCATGTGTAGTAGTTGCGTGGTAGGGCCAACTGGAGACCTGGGTTCCGATACATTTTCAACTACCGGGCATATCTCCTTCTTTTTTTATATCTATGGTTGTATAATTTAAAATATATCGTGAAAAGGTCAACACTAAATCTACTTAAATTCAGCCGGTATATTTCCACCAAATTAACCTTAGACTTATTATGGGTTTTACAGGGAATAATAATTGTGTTTGTTTAATCGACACTGGGTTTGCTTCACGGAACGTACACAGAGGGTACTGCTACGATAGTACAATAACAGCGGCACGACCGCGGTCTGCCTTCTCTTTTGTCGCTAGATTATCGTGTCGCTAGAGTGTCGTTATCCTCTCTGCTCCTTCAAGATATTAACCATTAATACATTAATTACAGCTTATCTAAAGTCCACTGCTGAACGTAGTGGGAATAATTGCCATTGTTCCCTCTCTTTGCAAGTGATTCGGAAACCGCAATTTTGTATTATTTTGAGTTGTTATCAGGAAGATACTGTTGTCTATCTTCTGTTTCATTTCCCTATGTCGTTCTTTACAATACCAACGGGATGGTATGGGGTCTTAGAGCTTCTAAGTATTAATATATATTATTTGGTAGGAGTAGTGTTTTATTTTACGTCGTACTACACGTATCAAGATCCTGCCTTATCAAGATCCTGCCTTAACTTCATGATTTCGAAATATTTTCTTCCAAGCAGATAAAGCTTTGTTGAATATAGTCGATGGTTTTCCGCTTAGCAAGTGGTTAATCTATATAAATCAAAATCAATTGCCGCTTGTATGAAAGGTCATCATTTAAGAACGGCTGAACCGATTCTAATGAACAGTCACACTCGCAATTGGACCCGGTAAGTAGCGCTGTTGTCGAGATCTAGAAAACAGTCGTGCGAAGTCGGAGCGGATCATTAGTCAGCATATAAAATTGGAATTACAAATGGGATCCAACTCGCTCATGTACCGTGTGTCTGTCAAGACTTAGTATTCATACCTCCCTAAATGTTAGTTTTTAAGTTTGCAGAAACGAATATTTGCAATGTAATATAATAATCATCATTATTTGATTTAGAAAACAATTTACTTGATCGTTCGAATAATAGTCTAGTCCTATATTCTAAATATTTTTAGGCATATAATAAAGTAATAAAAATAAATAAATAAACAAAAACGAGTATATTGATATTGATTGTTGCTAACGTTGCGAACAAATCACTATAGATTAAAGACGTCATGTCTTGTAAAGTAACTTCACATAGAATACTACTCTAATAGGGATGTCATTTTCTAGTAAATCAGAAGAACGAGTGTAGTTACTCTCATATTTGGCATAGTATAAAAGACCAAAGATGACCACTTGATATTTCTATTTCCGCATGAATTACACAACATCTTTCAACAAATGTGTCTTTTGCCTTATTTGAAAATTGAATTAAAAAGGGAGACAAACTTTTTTATTCTTAGAAAATACATTGATAAAAACTGTTACAAATTCAAGATACACATTGATTTGAATCATCACACTTACAACACTAGTTGGAAACCATTTGATTCAGCAGGGACCACACGGTGGACAGGGCCACAGGGACCGCAACAGGGTCCACAGCAAGGATTACAGGGTCCACAAGGTCACTGAGCTGCTACAGCCCATGGACCACAGCAAGGCCAACAACTTCAGGGACCGCAGGGTCCATAGGACCGTATACTATATAGTAGACAAGTATATTGACTCAATTTATGTAGAACTGTAGGTTCTCTATATGCATACGTATGTCTGTAATTACTCTAAAAATATAGTCTTTGCGTTATAACATGGTGCGGGTGACATATAAGCTGTTTAGCGTGTTTAGAGATGGAACAATGTTAAATCGATTTAAAAAGGCGATTAACGATACACAAACAAAGCAAAAATTATCGATTAGCTATCGATAAAAAAATTAAAACTAGAACATAATATGTTCCGGTTTTAAAAAGGGGTTTTATAAAGAGATATATATTATATCTCTTTATAAAACCTCTTTATATCTCTTATAAATAAATTACAATGCATGTACATTTTAGTTACAGTTTAACCCTTATTTCGACGGAGTTCTCAATATGCTAATTTACAAATTTGTTTCAAAAGCTAGGTTCCTATAGCATGTTAGAGTCTCGTAAAAAGATAAAAATTATATCACCTACCATTTTTGAGAAAAAGTCCGTCACAGCAGACTCCGTCGAACACATAAGTTTACAAGTAAAATAACTTCGCCCTGGTGGACTTTACCATAAGGTGCAAATAAAGATATGAAATCGAAACGAGAGAGGAAAGGAATGAAATATGTTTATTTGAAATCTAATATTAACCTTTACGTGAAAATTAAAAACAGTTGCGTGGAGCTTTTCCTGTTACAAGCATAGCGCGTATTACATTTAAGCAGTATACAGTTGTTTTCTTATTGCAATTCATACAACGGCCTTCCTCCTTCGTGATGGGAAGTGCCCACATTATCAAATGGGTATCATCAGGTGGTCTAGGCTTGCACACATGGCGGACACAAGTACCTTCAGCCGTTGTTAGCAGCTCTGTTGTTATTCAATAAACCGTGTATATTTCGTATCTGAAATCTTTTAGTCTCATAAAGTTGACGACCACCTGCAGCACGTGCTTTTGCTTTCTAAAGAATCGGGCATTGTTTACACAATGTCAATCATTTGAGAAAATATCGCTATACCAGCGTTTAGTTCTGAACGGTGTCTTATATGATATCATCATGTCAGCTAAGTCAACACCACATATTTTGATTATAATCCTTGACCATATTAGGACAATCAACATCGACTCTTTGCTTAGCTTCCTTGCAGTATCTCTTCACTTTATGGACGGGATCAGCATCTGTGTATGAACTTATTAGTGTGGTACATTTATTGTCGTACCACCTTACGACAACTAATTTGTTTTTATTGCAGACACTGACAATAACACTCGTCTCTCTTCTTGAGAGCCTTCTCACAGATCAATTTATCTTCTGCCCCTCTCAGTCGGACGGGTGTCCCTAAAGAAAATAAACCATAGTTTTCTCGTAGTAGATATACTAATTCGGGCGAGGAAGAAGTTATCAAAATATACCATAGCAGGCTTATTTCGTATGGACATAGAGCAATAACAATGTATTTAAAACTAAGTTGCTCTTCATCTGTAAACTTATGATTCCTAAAGTATCATCTCCTCCATACAGTATAAAATCGTAAATCATACCAGATGTACCTGCCCGAACATAGTTTTTAAAACCCCATTTTATCGGTTTATCTTTCATGTATTGCCTCCGTTTACCATTTACGCTTTGTACGCAATCATCATCTCGTCGATGCTGAACCTATTTTCATCTTCATGAGCAATACAATTTCTACGTATCTTCTCTATAATAGGTCTAATCTTATAATATCTATCGCTATTTTCAAAATTGTATCAACAAAATGAATAAATCGTCGAATTTGCTCGTATTACCTTTTCAAAGGCATAACTTCTGCTATTTTGTCATATCTGAACTTCATGCTCCAGTAATCTAAATAAGGCTCAGAGGTACAATACCCATCAAAATGTGTATTGCCAGAGTCATAGCCTCATTCTCTGTTAGCTGTATGGATCGGCCAGTTCTTTGGACTGAATAAGCGTTTGTTTCATTGACTATATCTGTTGATATCTGGTGAGAAAAAATAGAAATATTGTAAAGGTGACAAAACTGCAGGGGCATCCAGACATAACCGGATCTTCTATTTGAGCTGTGTAAAAATACCTTTTTCCATTGAAGTCAGTGTCAACTTTGTGGTGCGCCTTTTTAGCTACAAAAGTAGCCGTTTGTCTTCTTTTCTAGTGACTGGGGATGGGGTATGTAAAGATGGTAAAGGATGTATGGGGCAAGTTTGAAAGTTTGGTTCTTGTGTTGGATTAGGTAGAATTTCTTGTAAAATAGGAGTTAGAGAACATTGGATAAATCTGGGTCTTCGTCTGTTTCAGATTGGTTTTCAGATAGTGCTTCAGAGGAACCATCAAAAGATTCATGCGCTCTAAAGAGAGCAAGCGATGGTGCAGCGAGGAGAGTTAGAATCATGCGACTCATCAAGCTCATTTCAGATGACTTGTCACTTGTTTCAGATGGTGCACGCTCTCTAGGTACAAGTGCTAATATTTTTCGAGCGTTCATGCAGGCGACACTGTCCAAAACAAAAAAGCTAAGCAAACCACCACAAAAAATAAAGCTATATCACGGGAATTAACTAACGATTTGTACTGATTTATGTAGTATGTACGTAATTATAGAAAATTTATAGATATATATATATTATTTAATATTCATAAAAGGTATACTCATAATTATAAAAAAACCATTGATATTTATATAGAAACTAAATACTTTGCACTGTCATGAAATACATATCTATATAATACAATGTTATTGACAAAGTCCGCTGCCATGGACAAGTAAAACTTCGTGTGCATTGCCGTAGTTTCGGTACGGTCGGCGTGGCGGACAACTTCTGGGTCTATTTTAAGTAAATAAACGCAATTACTATATTGTTTTGTTAGTGAATGTATGCGTTATCTATATGCAACAATATCACAACAAAATCCATTGTAAAAAAAATAAATAATATAAAAAAACCATATAAATACCTTGAGTAAGTTGAAGACTTCCGTGTCGTCGCCATCTTGCTCAATAAGTGACAGATGACATATTGCCAGGTCACTAATTTATTTTCTACCTTTCCTTTATTATATTTTCTAACGTTTATTTAAAAAAGTTAAATATATACTAAATTAAATTGAATTTTTTTTTAAGTACTTGTCCATCCTACCGGACTAATTCGAAATAAGGGTTAATACAGTCATACCTCGACTTACACTACTGCCCGTTTTACGCAATTCGGAGATACGCGAGTTTTCATTTAATTCGCTCTGTCAGTGTTCGGTTTACGACAAGTTCGATTATGTTACGCGTGGATGTTTTACGTACGCAACACTGGCCACATTTGGTTTACGACAAGCTCGGACGTGTTCCTCGTGGAATTATTGAATTGACGATTTCAAACTTAACAGAAGGCCTCCAGTACGTTGAAAAGAGGTTACAAATTTTAGAAAAAATAGATACAAATTAAGGCGCGTTTCTAGTACAATACGGAAATAAAAAAGTTACTGGCATGCTGAGAAATTTTACGTGAGAAGAAGCAAAACTTAACTCGTCAGGCGACATTGTTAAATATATGAAGCCGACATCAAAATAACTTCGGTTTATGTTAACGTTTCTTATATTTACGCAAGACTACATTAAATGAAACTAATTTTTACGGATTATATCGCGTTTAATTTTACTTTTAATTCCCGACGTTTCGGGTGCTTTAGCACCCATGGTCTGAGGGGGACTGGGTGTTTGACGTCCTAATGTCATAGTTAGCAGCTACCTTCAGTTTTAATATTAATTTTGGTTCGATCTACATGAATGAGCTTACAGTATCTTGAAGTCTAGCAGTGGTATACTTGGGTTTGGTTTAATTTTTTAATTATAGGATCCCAAGCAGATGGCATTTATCCATCTTCTCTATTGAAATTAGGATGTTTTTAATTTCAGCCTCGCGAATCATCCTAGGTAGAATCGGTGTTCTTTTGGGATTTGTGGTCTATCAAATGTAATAATGGCAGGGACGATCTTGAACATGTTCACAAACTGCAGACTTCCCGATACGTCGGTGCTTCAAGTCAACTATGTTCTTTTACGCGGGTTTTCTAGATCTTTTTGTTTGTCCTATGTAGAGAGACCATATTCACAATCCAGCTTGTATACTCCTGCATCTTGTAGAGGATATGACACTTGACGGATGGTAAAATTGACTAATCTTCTTCAGCGGCTTGAAGTATGTTTTAATGGAAGCTCGCCTCAAGATGTAGCCAACCTTGTCTGTAACTCCTCTGCACGGTAGTACAGCAGGCACACGCTCGACTGTGGCCGGCTTCACTCGGTCACTGGGACGTAGGCGCGGGACCCAGCTTGTTGTCTTGCAGTACTTGCTCGACGTGCTGGCTCGGCGGCCAGATGTTTCTGTCACAGATCCCTCGTGCTCTCTGAAACAAAGATTTTCCCACGGTAGCTAACTGTGATGGATGATGGTGCGATTCACCATTTAAATATCGGTTGGTATGAGTCTTTTTCCTATACACAGTGTGACCAATAGTGTTATCAGGATTTCGGATTTAATAAGTAAAATTAAACGCGATATAATCCGTAAAAATTAGTTTCATTTAATTCGGTTTATATTGTTTTATTCATAGTAATGTAACATTTTATTAAACATGATTCTTCTAAATTATTGTTTTCTTTAGACTCTGGTCCCGATTTCACAAACTTTATACGTATTTATATGCAAAATTTAACCCCGACTTACGCGAATTCGACTTACACGGTTATCGCTTGGTCCCACCTATCGCGTATATAAGTCCGGGGTATTACTGTACAAATTATGACGTTATAGCTACTTTTGGAAACTATTTCACTTCTGATGTTAGAAATTATTCTCAAAATTATTTAAATAAAATAATGAACACTACATACATACATACACTAAGTATTAATTTGAAAATAAAAATTATTTTCAATTTTATGATAATTGTAACATTTATCTTGACATTAAAACAAATAATATAATGACTGCCAGCAACTGTGAAACTGTGTGTGATATTTAGTTTGGAGTTGACTATACCTGCAGCTTTTCAAGGTACGAATGCTATAACCTTTCTCTATTAAATGTGTATTGTGTATAATCTATGCTAGTGCCTAGCACTTTGTATGAAGTACCTATCGGCCATTTTGTAATTTCCAGTTGAGTTTATATTGCTTTTACTTTCGGTTATTGATTTTATTGTTGTGTTTTGTTAAGTTAATTTTTACTATTTGTTCGCGAGTCAAGCGTGGAGGTTAGCTATTCGCCTTCGAGATTACTAATATATATATCTATATATATTAGTAATCTCGAAGGTATATATAAATAACTATAAATATATAAAGTAAGTTGACTCAACTTTGTAGGCTACGGATATGCTCATATAGTTTTCTTTTAAAAACATTTTTGGCAGGTATTGTTCGTTGCGGTTGCATTCTGCAGGCTGCCGCCGTGTTTTGCATAAGTCGGTCGATTGGGATAGGATGCGGTCTTTTTTTACATCCTACTCTTGGGGGCGGATTTGCTTCTCGCCGGACGATCCCAGCGTTGTTGCTGATTCTGTCGCTGATGTGGTACTTCAGGGTATGGAACTTTTTATTCCATCCTCTGTGGTGCCCATCGGAGGCAGATTCCAGCCATGGTTTGGTCGCTCCTGTAAAATAGCATCACGCTATAAGCAGGAGTGCTATCGGGCCTGGGCTGACGCATCAACGTCTCAGGATGTAAACACCAGCGCTCTTAAAGAGAAATATAATTCCGCCTCCAGGTCCTTCAAAATAATCATTGCCAAGGCAAGGTCTGAGCACATCGGCAGAATCGGCGAGAAGCTAGTTCGCCTTCCTTCAGGAACTCGTGCATTCTGGTCTCTCGCCAAGGTTGTCCAAGGGAAATTCTGTCAGTCATCTCTTCCATCTCTGCACAGAGAGGACGACTCACTGGCCCATGCCGCAAAGGAGAAAGCCGAGCTGTTAGCTCTCTCTTTGCGTCCAACTCGACTCTTGATGACGGGGAACACACCGCCGACCTTCCCGCGGTGTGAGTGCTCCATGCCGGATGTGCGGTTTACAGCGCTCGGTTCGCCGCACTCCTACCTGGACGTCAGCAAGTCGAGGTGCCTGACAGAGTCCCTCCCATTGTGCTGAAGACGTGTGCTTCGGAGTTGGCACCAGTTTTAACCCGTCTTTTCCGGTACTCCTACTCCCAAGGCGTAGTCCCGAATTCATGGAAGACAGCTTTGGTTCACCCGATCCCTAAAAAAGGCGACCGCTCAGACCCGTCTGACTACAGGCCTATCGCTATCACCTCCTTGTTCTCCAAAATAATGGAATCCATTATAAACTGCCAGCTCATGAGGTACCTTAAGGATCACCAGCTGATTAGTGACCGCCAGTACTGGTTTCGTCGGGGTCGATCAGCTGGTGATCTTCTGGTCTACCTGACTCATAGATGGGCGGAGGCAGTAGAGTCCAAGGGCATTGGTCGTTAGTTTAGACATAGCGAAGGCCTTCGATCGGGTCTGGCACAAAGCGCTTCTTTCGAAGCTCCCTTCCTATGCTTCCCAAGAAATTGTGCAAATGGATCACCAGTTTCCTTGCTGATCGGAGTATCAAGGTCGTAGTTGACGGTGCATGCTCTGATTACAAGCCTATCAACGCTGGTGTTCCACAAGGCTGCGTGCTATCACCAACGCTGTTTCTCCTGCATAACAATGATATGTTGCAAACTGGTAACATTCATTGCTATGCAGACGACAGCACTGGTGATGCCTTATATACCGGCCGTGCCAATATTTCTCGGGAAAACGTCGCCGAGTACGGGGACAAACTTGTGTCTGCGGATTGGGGGCGACTAAATTTAGTCCAGTTCAATCCCCAGAAGATACAAGTTTGCGCGTATACCGCTAAAAAGAACCCCTTGGTCATATCTCCTCAGTTTCAAGGCTTGCTGCCTCAGCTAGCATCGGAATCCTCGGCGTCGACATATCGAATAGCGTGCAGTTTCTTGGTCACTTGGAAGGGAAGGCCAAATTGGCCTCTAAAAGCCTCTGGCTTGGCGTGCTCAGCAGAGCGAGACAGTATTTCATGCCGGTACATCGCTTGCAACTTTACAAAGCGCAAATTCGGCCTCCATGCTTTAACGCAAAGATATATATACCTGTCTATCTCAAGCTGTATCGTATTCTACTTGTATCTTATATGAATGAGAGAAATTAATTTGTTTATATAGTATATTGTTTATCTATCTTCTATACATATAATAAATCTGTAGAAAAGTCGTGTCTGTAATTCTAATATTTTCTGGATTCCAGGGGACTAAATAAAGGGCACTGAAGCCGAATTAGTGGTTTTTATAATTTTTGTCTGTCTATCTGTCTGTTTATTCCCGATTCACGCAAAAACTACTGGACAGATTTCCATGAAATTTTGTATGTGGATAGTTAGATACCCGGGGCAACTTATAGGCTACTTTTTATTAGATTACGGAACTTTAAAAAAGGAGGGTTAAGTATTTTCCTTCCTCAAGATGTTAATTTCTATTTTATATGATTGATGTATTTTTAAATTACATATTTATAAATAAAGCCTTAAATTAATTTAAACCGTTTCGAAATAATTTGAACTACGCCGACAATCTAAGTTTCACTTTTTTTAAAACGGTGCCTTCTAACGTGATATTCAAAAAGTATTAACATCTTACCTCCAATTACTAATAAATAAAATAAAATAAGTAACTTACAATTTATGTTTACATAATTAAATTCATAATTATTTGAAAATTCTAACGTTCATTTTTTAGTTCTTTCGTTATTTCATTTTAGAAGGAATTAATAAAGTTTATAGTAACTAATTACTACTTAGATAGATAATAGTGACATCTTAAGCAGAATTTTTAATAGAATCTACATCACTATATGCCTAATTTATTTATTATATAGGGTTATTTTTCAAAGAGTAGCCAAATTTTAAACTTAAGTTCAAATATATAAATAATGATATACCGTTATTGCAGTTTTTGAAAATACGAGTAAATAAGACTACTAATTTTATTTGAAATTATCCCAAATTGAATGTGACTTATGGACAACAACGTTTTTGCCTACCGAGCGACCCTTACGAATAGGTGCGTGCGCAGTAAAATCAGTTAAAATAATGCATTACCACGCATATTGAATTTAAAAGATAAAAAGGACAGAATGTTTTAGATTTTTTTTTAATTCATTTTACTTCACCATTTGCCTATATTACTTAATCTGAACCTTCTCTGTAAATTTGGCTATAGCAAAATAACCTTGTATAAATGTTAGCGGCTTTGTTGTGTGATTGGGCCACAGTAGAGGGTACAGTACAGTTTTTGTTTTCATAGTCTTAATCTCATCTACTTACTGCTAAATAAAGTAATAATAAGTAACTCATCAAATTAAAGAGAATTATATTGAATACTTATGGGTGTTTCGCGTATTTCGTATCAAAAATCGGAATGATACGGTAATGAGAACGTCAAGGAGGGGAATGATGTTGAGTCATTAAGTGAAGGGATAAGGATGCGAAGGTAATGAAAATAAACAGAAGGCAATCATATAATAAAATATGCATTTTAATATTTAATTAACGTAATTGCTGTACTAAAATTAAATTTTAAATAGATATTTAATGATCATATTACTTAACATAGTCAATAGCATCATTTCTCTTTGCCTTAATTAGAAATTAAGTCTTGTTTCTATATTTATGTTAACCATAATCTTTGGAAATACGAAATCAACAATCAGAAGATTTTTAGCAAAAAATAAAAATGAGGCTTAAACAAAACTAAACTTATATTTCTAAAGGTGTTGATAAGACATGAGAATTGTGAATGTTACATTACACATTAATTGACGAGCATTTGCTACTTTAACTGACGAGTGTTCGCTAGCATTATCGACGAAATGTTCGTACCGACGTTTGTCTTCATACGTTGTTCAGTTCGACAAAATTTAAAAACTGTGAATGCTCACTGTTACAGGTAAATGTTCAGGTTTATCAAAAAATTTATCGTTGAAATTTAAAAGAATAGATTTTTCTCATCTATTAGTCGCATTAAAAATATCTTCTTCATCAGTGTCACCCCAAAAGTCAATCAGTCTTCTTTTCTTTTTCTGTTCACTTGTTTCGTCTTTATTTTCTTTGGCGTTCTGTTCTATATTTGTACCCTTACATATAATGAATTTCTCAAAGTTTGTTTGATAAGTATTATTTCCTTTTTTTATTTTAGCAAGATTCTCCTTATCAATATAAAACTTTCTATTTGCCCAATCAGTCACATTTATATCCGATAATATTTAGACTTTCTGAGAATACGGTCTGTTTGAAGATTGATCTTTGAAGCTAATCGGTTGATCAGACTGAGTAACTGAAAAACCTGTGTTGCTTATTTCATGGATAATATCTGGTGTTATATTCTCATAGAGGAAACTCTGAATTTGGTTAATATTGACGTTTTCGTAGGATGAAATATTATAATACCCAACATGTTTACCGTGACTGCAAATAACTTTATTGCCACACTGAAAACAACTTCGTTTTCTTAAACTTATTTTAGAGCACCCAAATGACCAAAGAACTTGGTGCACCATCATTGTACCTTTGGCTGCTTTTAAGACTGTTGGAAAACTTCTAGCTTCAATGTCATTTCTTGTTACAATGCGAATGTCAATCTTCACTCTAGGTCTAAGACAGGCTAAGAATGATTCTAATGAGTTCACGTCACTGCCAAAGCGGACTACTCGATCTGATGTTCGTTTGAGAACAGCACCAACTCCGTCTGGCGCCCCTTTGCCGTGTCTAGCTTCTAAGTAGTTCCAGGTCACAGATTTCAGTTGTGGAAAATCACGGTACAGTTGGCTATATAAAAAAAATAAAGCGATTTCGATATTGGCTGGTTGGACTATCTGAAATAAAGTGTATTGTATCAATTTGGGTCGAAATTTCCATCACATACCCAATGGTCGGTATCAAATGTGCCCAAATAGCCGCATCATCGTGTTGGGTGCATTTACTTACAGTGCAAAAGCTATATTTTTTTTTATAGGAGAGGGGGGCAAACGAGCATGCGGCTCACCTGATGATAAGTGACTACCGCCGCCCATGAACAACTGCAACACCAGGGGAACCAGAGGAATTGCAGATGCGTTGCCGGCCTTTTAAAAAGGAGTAGGCTCTTTTCTTGAAGGTCCCTAAGTCGTATCGGTCCGGAAAAATCGCTGGTGGTAAACTATTCCACAAGGAAGTTGTGCGAGAAGATAACATCTTCTAAATCGCACAGTGGTGGACCGCCACTCATCCAGATGGTGTGGATGGTATCGGAGTTCTGCCGCGATGTGCGTTCGTGTAATTTGGCTGGGATTAATCCGAACAATTCCTCAGAGCACTCCCGTGGTAAATGCGAAAGAAAATGCAAAGAGATGCAACATCTCTTCGCAGCGCCAATGAATCGAGCCGATCGGAAAGGACTCGGTCGTCGACGATTCGAGCCGCTCTGCGCTGGATGCGGTCAAGTGGAAGGAGCTGGCACTGGGGAGCCCCAGCCCAGAGATGGGAACAGTATTCCATGTGAGGCCGAACCTGCGCCTTGTAAGTTGCAGGCGTTGTGCCGGCATGAAATACTGTCCCGCTCTGCTGAGCACGCCAAGCTTTTTAGAGGCCAATTTGGCCTTCTCTTCCAAGTGACCACGAAACTGCACGTCACTCGATATGTCGACGCCGAGGATTCCGATACTGGCTGAGGCAACAAGGAGTGCCTTGAAACTGAGGAGACACGACAAGGGGTTCTTTTAGCGGTAAACGCGCAAACTTGTGTCTTCTGAGGATTAAACTGGACTAGATTTAGTCGCCCCGATCCGAGACTTTGTTCAGCAAAGACTCGACTTCAACACAAGTTTGTTCCGGTACTCGGCGACGTTTTCCCGAGAAATATTGGCACGGCCGGTGTATAGAGCATCACCAGTGCTGTCATCCGCATAGCAATGAATGCTACCGGTTTGCAACATATCATTGATATGCAGAAGAAACAGCGTTGGTGATAGCACGCAGCCTGTGGAACACCAGCGTTAATAGGCTTGTAGTCGGAGCATGCACCGTCTACAACGACCTTGATGCTCCGATCTGCAAGAAGCTGGTGATCCAATTGCACAATTTCTCGGAAGCCCATAGGAAGGAGCTTCGAAAGAAGCGCTTTGTGCCAAACCCGATCGAAAGCCTTCGCAATGTCCAAACTAACGGCCAATGCCTCCCCCTTGGACTCTACTGCCTCCGCCCATCTATGAGTCAGGTAGACCATAAGATCACCAGCTGATCGACCCCGACGATAACCGTATTGGCGGTCACTAATCAGCTGGTGATCCTCAAGGTACCGCATGAGCTGGCAGTTTATAACGGACTCCATTATTTTGGAGAACAAGGGGGTGATGGCGATAGGCCTGTAGTTCGTTAAATGTTAAATGGCGGTCGCCTTTTTTAGGGATCGGTTGGACAAAAGCTGTCTTCCATGATTTCGGGACTACGCCTAGGGAGTAGGAGTACCGGAAAAGACGCGTTAGAACCGGTGCCAACTCCGGAGCACACGTCCTCAGCACAATAGGGGGGATTCCGTCAGGCCCACTCGACTTGTGGATGTCCAGGGAGAGGAGTGCTTTGCGAACTGAGCGCTGTGAGAACCGCACATCCGGCATGGAGCACTCACACCGCGGGATGGTCGGCGGTGTGTTCCCCCCGTCATCAAGAGTCGAGTTGGACGCAAAAAGGGAGCCTAAAAGGTCGGCCAGTGAGTCGTCCTCCCTGTGCAGAGATGGTAGTGATGGCTTACAGAAATTCCCTTGGACAGCCTTGGCGAGAGACCAGAATGCACGGGTTCCCGAAGGAAGGCGAACTAGTTTCTCACCAATTCTGCCTATGTGCTCTGACTTTGCCTTGGCAATAACTCTTTTGAAGGACCTGGAGGCGAAGTTATACTTCTTTTTGAGCATGCTGGTGTTTACATCCCGAGCCGCCGAAGCCACAGCCCAGGCCTGATAGCACTCCTGCTTACTGCGTAATGCAGTCTTACAGGAGCGACCAAACCAAGGCTGAAATCTGCCTCCGATGGGTACCACAGATGATGGAATAAATAGTTCCATTCCCTGTAGCACCACATCAGTGACAGAGTCAGCAACAGCGCTGGGATCATCCGGCGAGAAGCAAACCCGCCCCCATGGGTAGGATGCAAAGAAAGACCGCATTCCGTCTCAATCCGCCGACCTGTAATGCCAAACACGGCGGCAACCTGCAGAACGCAACCGCGAGGGGAGCGTGAGTGGCATCACACTCCGGATCAGACAATGGTCCGAAGAGCCGAGAGGGGCATCGACGGAAACCTGATATCCATCCGGATGAGAGGTCAGCAGAAGGTCCAACAGGGAAGGTGTATGATCCTCCACATCTGGAATCCGCGTAGGCGAAGTAACCAGTTGTGTCAGACCATATGCCAAGGCAAAGTCATAAACAGATCTTCCCGCATGATCGGTTAAACGTGAACCGAGCCATTCGGCGTGGTGGGCGTTAAAATCGCCAAGGATCACGATCTCTGCGGATGGGACCTGTTGTAGCAAGGAATCTGTAGCCATTTGGACGTGGTCGATGAGTCGGTCTGTTTCGGCATTACCGCTATGGGACCTATAGAGGCACCCGTAGACGCGCGGATGGTCGTCGCTATCTACGCGCAGCCAAAGGATGGACAGGTCCGAACCTTCAAGACTGCCGAGGCGTCGAGAACAGATGTCCTCTCTGACGTATACGCAAACTCCAGCCCGAGGCACAAAGGAGTGTTCCAATTTGTACCCTGGGTAGGAGAGATACGAAGTATCAGCCGGAGAGGACAGCTGCGTCTCGGTCAGAAAGTTGCTCAGTTTGCCCCGAGCAGTTATTGTTCTGAGCGGAATTTTGCCCCCCCCCCCAGAATACGCGGGGCAGCCTGAGCACCCACGCTCAGGAGTGGAGTAGCATGGTCGTGGATGCTCAGCGAGGGATTCTCCAGGGGTGCTGGTACCCTCCTGGGGTAGTCTATTATTTAATTCCGCTACCATGTTGATGGGGGGGGGGGGGGAGAATTGGGCCTCCGGTCACCTGCACTCACCAGACGAAACGCAAAAGCAGAGCTTCCACTTCACGCCGGTATTCTGTGAGGTCGTGGTACTAACCCGGCTCGAGCCGGCCCATACGTGCAACAGCAAAAGCTGCTGCGTGGCTCTACCACCGTTAAATTGTTTTTGAATTCCAACTTCTGGGTGTGCAGTGATATTTGCATTCTACTACCACCAAAGTGAAAACTCTGGATTTCTTCGTTATATTTAACCATAGACTTAGGATATACTAGCGTATAGACCATAGATAAATAGATATGTAGCAAGCTAGTTTTTTAGGTTTTTCGGTCACCTGGGATTTTATACATTTGAATTAAAATCCAACAAAAGGCAGGTAGGTTCAGCTTATTCCAGGAACATGTTATATGAATATTTTTTAATTATTTTAGAACTATCATGGTAAAATTCAGTTAATTTTTGAAGTTATTCAACTTCATGCACTAAATGACTAAACAATTTTTTATAATCTTTTTACCGCTTCCTTAACAATCGTTTTCGATAGTCCTTTTAAGTAAAATATACATCACTAGCTAACGCACACAATGACAAATCAAAATTGGTCACGCATTTTCGGGCTGTCAGTTGGTCTATACGCTAGTATATTCTAAGTCTATGTATTTAACGCAATAGTTTTCGCTGAAGACGACATGAACCACTACTTCTTGCAAAGTAAGATCATTCTTAAGCTCTTTAATATTTCTATATTGAATCAAAATATTAGTGCAGTGTTATAAGAGTATAGGTTATAAGAGTATAGGTTATAAGAGTATTTTCTAATTGAAAAATAATGTTTCGTGGTAAATCATATAATGTTTCTTTTTTTGTTACTAATTTTGTTTCCTCCTCATCTTTTACATAGTATTTTTAAGAGCAATTACTCCACTGATAATATTTAATATTTTCGTCATTATGGAATTCGGCGTAATCTAAATTTTTCAATTGACATTTTTCACATGTTCGATTCAAACAATTTTCATCGTAAATGTTGCAACATAAGCTTTCTAAAACACCTGTCCCATTAGATTCTTTTAGTATTTTATTTGTGTTAAGGCATTTTATCAACAAATCTACCTTAATATGAATTTTGCAAGCACACGAATTCCTACTTGAATCCTTTGGAAATAAAACCCAAAATGGGCGATCTTTACAAAAAGTTTGATGCGTTACTTTGACATTAGAATTATTCGTAAACTTTTTGTACAGATTAGTCAATGTGTCCGTTAAGTATCTTTTCTGCTTCCTTATTTGGTTTTTAGTTATATATTCTTTTTTATCAGCTGCAATTCTAGTCACCTCGTCATCGTCAAAAAACTCCAAAATTAGTTGTTCTTTCAAGCTTTCATTTTATCTATCTTATTTTCTTTTTTATCTCTTACTGTGAATATTTTTGTTTGTGTCAAGAGCTTATATTTTTTAAACTTTTCTTTTTCGGTCATAACCACATTAGAGAACTCTTTCTTGTCTTTTTTCCTCAAGCACTTGTACCCTTCGCCAACACTTCTTGAAAGTATTTCACCAAATATTAGTCTCTTTTTAACTTCTTCACGCTTTTTTGAATCTACATTTTCTACTAATTGTTCTACTTTTTCTTCAGTTGATATATTCTCGTTTTTCTTCTTATTTTTCATTACTCTATAAAACATTTTTCTAATGGCATCTTTTAGTTTCTTCGTTTTTTCTATTTCTTGTTTCAAAATGCCTATTTATTTTTTATTTAGGTAGCGAACCTTTCTCAGAAGAACATCTTTCTTTAGGCATCCTTGACAAGAATTACTATTACCGGAATCCAAACGATTTAGAGATGAATTAGGTATGGGGCTTGGAGCTGTTCGAGTGAGAGGATCTTGTTCAGCTGGAAGTACTTCAGTGTCACTATTTGGTGGAGAATTATCTAGTAACAACTGTTGAATAGCTTTCTCTTTGTGTTTTCTTTCATAATGACGTTTTGAATTAACTCTCCACTTCGTCCTCTGAACTCTCAATTGTCTAGGTGTCATATCTTTTGCACTACTTATTTTTTCTGTTCTTTTTTTTAAGGTATCTTGCTCTTTCTTTTGCCTTCAGACTTTCTTACTTTTCAGGACCTTCCTTATTTTCTGCATACTTTCTTTGTTTTTGTAATCGGTCGCGCTCTCGTTTCTGCTTTAATGTTTGTTTGGCTTTCTTTGGCATTATTAATTCTTAGTAATCTGTAACAACACATAATATAATGTCATCATATCAAGGTCATCCTTAACTTACATTTTATAAAACGTTTACTTTTTATAAACAAAGTTAAAGCTACATCAAGAAACAAAATAAAAACTATTAATTCTTTATTTTATTATGCATTAAAGTATTATTATTACTGTATTGTAGTAGTATTATTGTGGAAAGAAAATCTCAACCACGGGTGGGACTACAACCCGCGATGACACGTTTTGCAAAGTGAAAATGCACAGTAAAAAATAATGATAAATTGACATAAATATATTCTAATGACCATCGTTTTACCTCACCACCATCGCTAAAAAACGACGGTAAACGAAGGCAGTGAGGAAGAAGGTAATGAGGTTTTAATCTTTATCCAATTGTTTTGTCAAAAATATCAAAATTACGAATCTCATGCTTATTCTAATTTACGGAGGTAATCAGTACAGTTGATAATTAACTACATATTAAACAAAAGGACGATAGGAAAGGGGACGATTCCAGAATAATCACCTCCCGCGAAACTTTACACGTAAATATTTTTTTTTACGAACAAGCGTGAACCTTCTACGATGTTTGCTGGCTGCAGTGTTGCCAAGTCGAGACCGGTCCGAGTCGCCAAAAATTTGTCATCAAGTAGCCTAAGTTTGCCTAATTTGTTTTCTCTGTAATGGAGCCTAAAATCGCCTGCTGAATTACACGTATTTTTATTATATATCCTAAGAGACTTATTTAATAAGAGAGAGAACTATATAGCTAAAAATCGCCCTTGTTTTTTCCGAAGTAGCCTAAATTGCGACCAGTCGCCAATCGCAATTTTCGATCGCCCCGACACCTTTTAAGATACTAAAAGGCGGAAAATCACCTAACTTGGCACCAATGGCTGGCTGACTGAGACATGTGCGGGGCGTAGCATGGCGGTATAGCAACATTCAAGGCCATACACCCGTAAAAGCTGCGGCCGAAGAAATCCAAAGGAGGACCAACACCGAAGAACACGTCGCGAGACTGTACAGAGAAAACGCAGATCTACGTTATCAAATTTCCAATCTTGAAATGCGGCTGCAGACAATAACAGAGGATCTGAAACCCTCCATAATCAAGGAAGGGTTCCAGCTCAGGCAAATACGATCAACATCATCTCACCTGCTCGGAGTGTTCCTGTTTCTTCAAAACATGACAAGGCCGAGGATGAGCTAATGGAGCGGATAGGGGCTCTTATTGAGAGGAAACTGGCTACTTTCGAAGCTAAACTCTTTCCATATAAAACCCTTCGACCTCCTTTAGGCAAAAAGTCCAGTACTAGCGCAAACATGCTACTGATTTCACAGCAGTCGTCACCGCCGTCGTAAGTACAGCCGGTAGAGTTGAATAGACCGCAGCTCAAGCAGCTGCAGTCGAATAAAAAGAGAAAGATAAGGAAGCGAAATAAAGGGACTTCCTGCCAGCCCGTTGCGGAGTTGCCGTCAGTGACAGCACCGTAGATGAGAATAGGACCAATGCCTAAGGAGACAACGTGGGCAAAGGTGACTAAAAGGTTGAAAAAGCCGAAAAGGCACGAAAAACAGCTATGCAGGTCTAGAGAGAGAAAGACTAGTATAACTGCGACCTAAAAGATCTATTGTGTCCTCCCGTGCGAGTTTGTCGGCAAGTTCATTGCCTACAATACCCGCGTGATCCGGAACCCATCTTAAAACGACCCTGTTGTTACATCCAAGGGCGTTTAGACGGTTCACGCAGTCTGCAACTAGCTTCGAGTTCACTAAGTTTGATCTCAGCGCTAGCAGTGCTGCTTGACTATCAGAGATTATATAGATTATATGGTTGACGTAGTGTTTTTGCAGATTGATTTCCGCACACTGAAGTATGGCGAAGATTTCTGCCTAGAAGATAGAGGTGAATCTACCCAAATTCATACTAAGTTTGAAGTTGAGGCGTTCCCTATAAATTCCAAAGCCTACGTCGAGGCCCATTTTTGACACATCAGTATACCATATAAGGCTACCGACCTCACAGATAACCTGTCCATTCAGCCAGTCTTCTCTGGAGGGTAGTTCCACTATATAGTTATATTAAAAGTTTATAGTGGACGCATGATATCTGAGATGCATGATATCATGATCATAAGATCGGTGTTTCCTTAATTGAGTCGAGCATGGATCTCAATCTATAGGAAAGCAAGCTCGGACCTCCCTGGGCGTTAATCCTATACAAACTAGCCCTCGCCTCCTTGTCTAAATAAAGATCAAGGGGCGTTAGGCATAGAAGTGCATTAAGAGCCGCTCCAAGCGATAGTTGCCATTAAGCAGGCAGTCCTTTGTAGACTATTTAGTCTGTCCGCAGTCGTCTTTTGGTTGGCCTTATTACACCAAAAAGTGGAGGCGTAGGTAAAAATCGGCCTCACTATACTGCTGTACAGCTATAGGATAATTTTTTCTCCAGTTGTTCCCAACCATACGACTGCACGTACCTAAATCAATTTTAGCCTTATGACATACGTTGCTAAGGTGAGAGTTCCACGTTAGTTTTGGTCGATTGTTACGCCCAAGTACTTAACATCAGTGGAGAATGGTACTTTTTTACCATTAAGTTTTGGTGTGACTAATTTGTCCAACCGTCTCTTTTTGGTAAAGGGTATTATAACAGTTTTATCGACATTAACTAATTAACTCTTATCCCTACACCAGTTATTTATGGCGGCAGAGTCGTCCTTGGGTTTAAAATGATAAATTTTAAGATGAGGGGAGCCTCTGACGCGGTAATGGAGCCTGAACCTCCCTAACTCCAATCCCCCAGCCCTCCACTTCGCGGGGTGAGCCCAAGGCGCTGATCTCGCCTCGGGTCGAAGGCCTCCGCTGGTGTCGGCCAGGGGTAAGGGAAAGGGAGGTGGGAGCGGTAGAAAGAAAGGTGTAGTGAGGGTCAAGAGCGCCAGTAAAGGACGTCTTCGTCCTCAGCAGGCGAAAACAACCCCCACGCCTATAAATGAGGGTCCCCCAGGCAAATCTTCACCATGCAGTAGCTGCTTCTGCCGTAGAGGAGGTTTGCTTTGTAGGGAGAGATGTGAGGTTAGGTTTGCCCGGAGAGCCTCCGCCGATGGGTCATCCAGAGAAAAGGTTACTAGGAACCTATTCTCCTCATCCCTACGGTGGAGGATTTTCCAGAGCTCGGTATGGAGCCCTTCATTTTGTGCCCTTAACAGCACAGCTGCCTCCTCTGGAGAGTCAGCTTCGCTTCGGGACAGATAAGTGTAGCCCAGCTGAGGCTTAGGCAGTTCGCCCTCAGGTATTATCGAGAGCTCTGTCTCCGGCCAGGGTTTCAGTTTTCCGACTTCACCCACAATCCAGTGAGAATCCTACCTGGCTTGTGGATGAACCCGAAAATTTTGGTCCCATTCCTGGCTGCGCCCCACAGCCTATCTTAGCGATAGCCTGTGTTAGTGCCAGGTGGACCAGCCGCATCTGCTCCACGCTCATAGGATTCGAATTGCGAATTCCTACACGCTTGGAGCCAGCTACAGCACTGAAGCTGAGTTTCTTCTCTCCCGGTACATTTCCTGGGCTGGTCTTTGGGAGACTCCTCCTAAGACCGACTGCGTTTTTTCGCTTTCGGAACCGGGGAGGTTTGGGCAGAGGAATTTCATCCCAGTGCTTCTGGCAGAGAGAAGAGGCCTCTTTGGCTCCTATCTCGACTGCTATCAGCCTCCTGTACCTCTTCCGTGCTGCTTCACTCAGCTTGTAAGGCCTAACGAACTTTTTCTTTTCCCTCCTGGTTCGATTCCAAATGTTGTTCGGCTGCAGACGTGCCCTCCACTTCACAGCTCGTCCCAGGTTGAGGCGTTGTATTGCAGGGTGTTGGTGAGGCTAAAAGAGCCTCTTCCGGACCTACAGACAGTTACATTAAAGGAGAGTTGATTTGGTCAAAATGTCGATCTTCATCCATTTTGGTCCCACGATTAGCTAGGGAAATATTCGGTCACCCCTGGCAGAGCACCTAAAAGGCAAGGCAAAAAAGGAAGGGCTAAAATACTACCCGAATCGCCCTGGTCTCGGGTAGGCAGGCCAGGGGGGGGGGGGTCCACTCGCAAACGGAAGACAGAACAGAAACACTCGTCTGAGTGTTTCTGTTCTGTCTGTTTCCTATTGAACCAGACCAAATAACTGACGGCAACTACGTGAAGGAAGAAGTCCTTAGACTTGCCCTGGGGATCAACACGACCTGCGCTCTCCCCCAGAGCCATTCGCCAAACTGCTCAGCGGACAGAAGAGCAGAATAGGTGTTAATCTAGTCCTATCGATAATGTAAAAATGTGAGAATGAGGAGTAGATTAACTCCGTTTCTTTTTTTACATAGGCAAATGCCTACGCATACCCGCTTCGCGGGGGCAAGGACGGTTTATGTCGGACTCGCACCGATTAAAACCCCATGGTGTTCCACGCATATGGTGTTCGCCGCATATTGGCAGGACCACGGGAACGCTTTCGCACACATCACCAGTGCCGACCGCCTCATGGCAGCCCCACCTCGGGGGAGGACCTCTCCTCCTCAGGCAAGGCGCACCAGTAACACAAGGCACGCCTCCCTTTCCAATTCTACCTGCGTAACGGGCCCCCCCAAGTCCGATACGCGGAGGCCATAGGGCCAGAAAATTGAGCGCTCGGTAGCACCGGCTTTCCCGACACGGATCTGGTCTCTGGCTCCGCCGCCAACCAAGTTTCGGCCGCGGAGGATAGGGCGAGTGGCGCATCGCTATACCAACACTCCTCTTTCTCCGCGACTCCACCTCGGCTGCAGCGGTAGGGGGAGAGGACACCCCTCTCGCCGCAGCTCACCGACACACATCCGAAGTGGGCTCGCCAAGCCCACTCGGAGTGGCCACCTCGGGCCGGCCCTACACCACGGGCCAGCCAGTGGGTTCCTCTTTGTTCACCGAGGGTGACCAAGCCACGGCTACTAAGCCCCCCCGCCACGACAAGGCGGGAAGCCGTTCGGGGGGGCTTAGCTTACCTACAGTCTTCCAGATTTTTCCAGTGAACGAATTTTACTAAAAGGAATCGGAATGATCGGTTCCAGCCCTATAACGACCAGAGCCGATCCTCCCATGGCCAGATCGTCTGCTGCGATGATGCCCCTGGATTCATTGTATCCCTTGATTCATTGTAGAGTCACATCGTTGTATTTACATATCTCATTTAGACGTTGATGTCATTCATATATTAGCCCCGAGTTCACCACATTGCAACTCAGGACCTGTAGTACCGCCATGCTGTCGGTCAGTATTCTGATAGAGAAATCTGTTACCTTCCTGGCATCTATTGCTATACCCGCTTGAATAATATCCATACATTCAGCCTGAAAGGCTGTGTTGTGGGTACCCAGTGGTGTAAATATGTGGATGTTGAGGTCTTCCGAGAAAGTTCCAGATCTTGCAACTTCATTTTTTTAGAACCATCAGGGCCAATTCGAAGTTCTTTTGGGTATAATCCCTACGGCTGGTTAGTTTCATATATTTGTATCTTATATTCCTTATCAAATACAAATTGTTTGGAGATCTTGTCGTACTTGGCTTGTAGGATAGGAATTTTGGTGTAAATTCTATCGCTCATACCTGTATGGGGGACTCTACTCTTACTCCAAAAATTTAGGGTCTTGAGTCTAATGACAGCTGCAGGGTTAGCTGCAGCATAGCCTCTAAGGCTGCTGTTAGTGTAGTCCTTATGCAGCTTGTGGCAACCATACATTCTTGTCTCTGGTATCGCTAAAGCTTCTTTATAGTGGTGGCTTTATTCGTTTTGGTCCACCACACCAGAGCGCCGTATGATCACGGCCCGAATTACAGTTTTGTACAGCTACAGTATAATTCTTGGCGACAGACCCCTCGTTTGAAATACATGTTTCGGAATTGCCAGAAAGTTATACTAGCCTTGTTGATTTTGTTTTCTATGTGTTTAATCCTGTTGAGTTTACTGTCCAAGATAAGACCTAAATATTTTACCTCAGAGGATAGCTGGAGTTTTGTGTTGTAAAGACTTGGAAGGTGATAGTTATTCAGTATTCGTTTTTGTGTAAACATTACTAGATCCGTTTTATTTGGTTAAAACGTTAAGTAATACTCCTTGTATTACTTTTTCACTATACGGAAAGCTGCTTGGATCAGGTCGCAAACCATGCTTGCTGCCTTTCCCGAGACCAGCATTCTCAGGTCATCTGCATAACCTATAGTGTAGAAGTGAGTAGCATTTAGTAGCTGATGACTTAATTTATGAGCATATTTTTTATACGAGTAGAATAAGGGTGATAAACGAGCACACAGGCCACCTGATGGTAAGTGGATGTTGTGGCCTATAGACATCTACATTTATCCTCAATTAAGAATCAAAATGCAGATACGTTGTCACCCCTGAGGACTGAGATGGAATGCCTCGTTTCCAATAAAAAGGGTCTCCGGTTCTCTACACTCACCATACGAAACATAACAGCATTAAGCTGCTATTTTACGCCGGTAGTCTGTGAGAGCGTGGTCCTACCCCGGTCGAGCCGACCCATTAGTGCTGCAACCACAATATAGCTGCAGCATAGCTCTCCCACGTAAAAAAATTCCACATAATTACACAAATTCTACAGAAGAGGTGAAAGAACCCCACCCTGTGGGCACCCTTTCTTTATGTGGGCTATTTGAAATTCACCAGCAATCTTTATTGTTCGTGTACTGAGCATGTTTCCTACTCGTATTCAGTAAATCAGTGCCGGTTAAACTCTATGTCTACTAAGTGCGACTTTTATGCTGGAGATGTTCGTTCATATTTGTTTGTTTTGGATGGCCTCTTCAATCCTTGTTATTACCTGGTGAAGTACCGATTTTGTCGATTTGCCTAAGCTGTAGGCATGTTGCTTGTCATATGCTCATTAGCGCCGACCCTTAATTCCCTTTTCACTTAATCACATTATTCCGTCACCCACTCTATCGTCTTTACGAGGATTTGAGGATTAAAGGATGTGAGGCTAATGCGTCTATAGGATTTTGGGTATGTACATCGATACCTGGAATATTTCTTGTTCTCAGACTAAGCTATCTTGTATAGTAGCCAGTCTTCATCCGTAGAGGTTTCATTCATGGCCCTGTTCAGGGCATTCCTTACCTTCTTGCGTTTTCTATCTAGTTATTTTCCCCACCACTATTGCTTGCTCTCAGCACTTGGTGGAGTAATTTCTGGACGTGTTTCATAGTAGCTGTCTATTATGGATTTTTACAGCTGCTACCTGTTCTTCTAGGAGCGACTGACAGACCGTTTCTAGCTCACAAGACAGGGGTGAAGATGTGCTAATAAAGCGCATGGGGTTCTTATTGAGCGTAAACTGGCTACCTTTGAGGCAGAGCTCTTTCCGTATAAAACTAATCAACCAAAAAGGCCAAAAAGCCAAATATGAAAAAGCCCGGTGCCGGCTCAAACGAGCCACTGCAACCACAGCAACCGTCAACGTCGTCGCAAGTATCGCCGGTACAGTTAAAAAGACCGCAGTCGCATTCGAATAAAAAGGAAGGCAAGGAAGCGAAATAAAGAGACCTCTGCTAGCCGATTGCATTCTCATCTCCGATGCTGCCATGAGATGATGAGAACAGTGCCAATGGCTAAGGTGAGATGAGGTGACCAAAGGTTGAAAAATTTGAAAGGAAACCATAAACAGCCTCCAGCCGAGACTTTTTTGGTTTTATTTTGAAATTTTCATCTCTTCAGACGAGACGAGACGTGCTGAAAATTTCTTCCTACTTTATAGAGTAGGGCTATTGAGAATTTTTTACCTCAGTGGTCTTACCAGTTAGGTATACTTAGTAAAAAAATCACAGTAATCTTACTTGTAAGACGACTGGGAAGAAAATTCCCAGTAGTCTTACCAAGTAGTAAAACTATTTGTTAAGACTACTACTAGGAATACCCTGATTAAACGACATGATTGGGACTATAAGCAACCTTTACCCAACATCACTGACTGTCCGTTAGTGTCGCATAAACTCGAAAATGGCTGAACCGAACTGACAACTTTTTTTTGTCGTGGTGGAAAACGCTCTGTCTTCAGCTGTGTTCCTTCACCGCTATCAGGGCCTCCAAAACAGCTGGATCTCTATTTCATGCCATTTTCAAGTTATCTTCTTTTATGTTTTTTGTTGTCGCAGCCATAGCGCTCTCAATCAGCCTTCCTGTCGGTTCGACGCAGTTATCCGTGTAATATTCGCAGTTGACTGTGTGTCTGGACACTGACACTGTCTTTGTGACAAAAACGATTTTTGCGCACATTTACAGATAAGATCGGCTACTGGAGCTAGTCTCGGGCATATAAAAAGCAATCCACCGCGAATGAGGGAATAGTTGCAGTCGCTGGAGCCGAAATGAATAAAATCTGTTTCCCTTGATGTCTCTAAAGCTCTTAAAGGCTGCTCTGCCAAGCTCATTACGACTAATACCGGAATTCCTCAGGGGTCTGTTCTATTCGACACTTTCTTCCTACTGCTTATGCACGGTATCTATGGGTACGCAGATGATAGCACAGTTGTGGAGAGATATCAGCTGAGTGGTCTGGGCAGTCGGGATCAAACCCAGTCTGAAAGAGAAGCTATGGTGGAGCTTGTGAATGCAGGCAGTCTCTGTTTGGGGCGATGCCAATATTGTATGATTCAACGCCTTCAAAACACAAGCATGCTTCTTCACCACAAAAAGGAGCCAGCTTATTTTGATTCCTTCTTTCTGAAATGCAAGGCTGATAGCGTCGCCTTCGTCCGTTGAATGGACAAATTCAAAGGAGTCCCAGTATGGCTGCCAAGGTGCAAGGTGTGGTTCTCATCCCCGAACGGGCTCCCGCCTTGTCGTGGTGGAGGTCTTAGTAGCTGTGGCTTTGTCACGTACATAATTATTTTTAGGAAACATTATCTCGCGTCGCCAACACTGTATTGCTCTCCATCTGTACGAGTACTTTCATCATTCAGCCATTTCGAAGATTAGCCGAACAGACATACAGACAATAATTTTAAAAATGGTTATTTATGTCTTATTAGCATGAAAATAACCCCCTGAGCTCAATAGAACGCCGTTATTTTAATATTGTATAGGTATACCTATGTAGTATAGACTATTATAGACTAGATAGTGTTTTTTTTGGTGTGTCCTTTTTGACTCGGTAACGGAACGACGAATTATTAAAATGTTTTTTGCACAGTTAAAGTTTATAAGCCGGAAGCTACGTTTTACACGGGAAAATGCACGGTTCTGGGATAGATCTGGGGCGTAATTCTGAACGGATTTTGATAGAGTAAGGTATAAAGGTGTCATGGGTCTTTGAATAACATAATTCTACGAGTATAATTCCCTCATCAAACTAATATGGCTGATTCCATTTTGATGAAGTTTGTTATAAAATTCTTACATCTCTGATAAAAAAATGATTTCGGTTTGCCCATACCGCAGCGTAGGGCAAAATTATCAGAAGACGTTGTGAGATATCTCAGCTACAATATCGAGGATTTCGAAAATAGGGCCACGTTTGCTTCAGCAGCACATGTAGTTACGTATAGATTATTTGGCTATCTCGATAATAAGTATAGTATAGTCGTTTTATCTGGATCGGAGTGAAAGATAATTTTTATTTAAAACAGAACCAGACTATATCGTCTCATCATCATGATTATACGCTCAACGATATGAACGAATGCGATTCAGGCAAGCGACTTTCGCGTTTTCCAAGTCGTATTGGTATTCAAACCATAAAATGTAGCCTATGAAACTCCGAAAAAGAAGAGAAATCAATAGATACCTCGCTCTTTAAAATCAAATGGGTCATTAAGTACCATAGATCCATATACCATCTGTAAAAGATTACCCTCACTTTGGGCAACTATTATTTATTCTGTACTTTGGGGTAGTCGGCTAAAAAGATGTAAGCGCATAGGAAAATTATTGTGATGTTTAATTTCTTCAATCGAATTCGCCTATGTAGCGAATAATATATGTAAGCGATACTTTAGAAATTATCAACTTTTTTCAACAGGTGCGCCCAAAGGGGTTTAGTTCGTTCTCTTGTGGAGTTGAAGTCACCAAATTTCCTGGATAGAGAGGAGGCCGTGCCTTCCTCCCATAAATCTATTGCTGATTATATTTTCCAAAAATTATCAGAAAGGGCAGGATTAAATCATTATTAACACACAAGATAATCTTTTCAGTATGAATTTATACTATTTTTTTTGGCTGTAAGTTTGTGTCTAAATATTTTTTCTTTAGCAGCGCAAAACAGTAGGTACAAATTCTCTAGGGTACCGGAAAATGAAATAGAAAATATACGGCTAGATAATCATGTAGCTTTAGTATTGATGTCGAAATAACCTCAACCTCTTTTTATGGCTCTTAGAGGAAGTTTATCGAAGTCAATGTCATCGCGCGAAACAGTTTATAACTAAAGGACGAAAAAAGTATCGTATTAAAATAAATAATATTAATAAGTAAAGTTTTTAATTACTAATTCACATATATTTAACGATCAGTTAAAATAAATTGAATAGAGACGTGACAGTGACGCGAATATGCTTATTCCTATTTGCCCACAACAGTCCTCGGCTGGTCATGGACGCGCAGCAACTGTTTTAGTGACTGAATTAATTGTGATTGGCACTGTGTTTTGACAGTGTATTTGTTATGGACCAAGTGATTAATTGGGAATTATTCATAATGCCCGGGCAATACGAATAATGCCCAATATAGACGGCTCCATGGCGCAGTGGCTTAGCAATGAGTTGCAGCGCTGGGGGCCGCGGGTTCGAATCCCGCACGGAACAAGTATTTGTATTGCCTACAAATAATTGTTCCGGGTCTGGATGTTTGTCCATGTGCAATTTATGTTTGTAAACTGCCTCCACGATACAGGAGAAAATCCTAGTGGGCGTAACGTTTTTAAAAAATATGTGATAGGGCAATGTGATAAAAACTATTGAAATAATTAAATTGACCGGGCTTTATGAATAAAGCCCGTTACTTATTGGGCAGACTAATAAAAAGATGGAAGTGTGTATTCATACGATAATCGAACGATTATCTATATTTTTTATTTATACGATTATCGTATGATTTATTTATTATAATTCTTCCGATATATTTTAAATATAAAAAATAAATAAAATAATAAGAAATTTGAATAAAATAAAGTGTATATATTTATATCAGAGTATACTTACACGTATGGTTAGGCTATTTGCGTATAATAAAACATAACACAAATCTTGCAATACAGTAAGTTAAGGTTTCTAATTTAAATGTACACAAAAAATGCCTCAGTGCTGTGTCCTTAAATTTTTTACACATTTTCTAGTTTTTTTAATTCTCTACTTTTAGAAATATCCGTAGTTTGGTTTATCAATTTTTAATTTCATTAATATACAATATCACTAATAATTCAAAAAACACTAATCTCTACACTTTTCTAACAAATAAACTTCCCCCGCTATGAAATCTGTCAAATATTACATCACTTTCCAAAGTGGTGCCGCCCTGGTGACAGAAAAAGTCGTGAATGCCCTGATTTAAAAAAAGAAAAATAATTAAGCTATCGATACAAAAATTGTGCTATGGGATGATACGGATCAACTATAATCAACTAAAGTGAAAGCTACCAAACGTAAGCTTAAGCATATTTTTTTCTTATTAGAAGTAAGAACTATGATTAATCGGCAGATTTTAATATTAGGAACATAAATCCCATATATATCCTTCTGGGGAATCCCATCCAGAGCACGTGGCATGAGATCGCAGTCCGAATGCGGCACAGCGATAGGTACAACATTTCATTATTTCGTCAAAATTTTTCGCAAATATTGATTTTGTTATGGTTTTTACCGTCCACGTCCATTTCAGCATCACTATCACCGTTGCAAGGATTTTATTTTCTTCATCTTCGGTTTCGAAGATGAGTTTGTAAGATATTCCTTTAGTTTTTTTATCGACTGGCTTATTACCTACTTGCGGATTGTTATTAGGGAGGAATATAAAGTCAATTTTTTTTTGTAAAATATATTTAATTAATCAAAGTATGCACCGTTGTTATCTATGCACTTTTGCCATCTCATAGGTAGTTCATTGATCCTTTTACTAAAAAAACCATGGGGGCGAGAATCAATAAACTCTTTGAAGGCGGTTTGGACTGCCGCATCGGAGTTGAATTTTTTTTCCTTGTAAGAAGTTGTCCAAATTCCGGAAAAATGGTAATCTGTTGGAGCAAGGTCCGGGGAGTACGGTGGATGTCGCATTCCAATTGTAACTCATCTAACTTAGGGGTTTTTTGTTGTGCAGTGTGTGGTCTTGCGTTGTCGTGAAGCAGCAGTGGCCTAGAGCGATTGACCAATCTCGGTTGTTTAGCAGCTAGTTCTTCCTTCATGGTTTGCAGTTGCTGACAATAGATATCTGCCGTAATCGTTTGGCCAGATTTTAGAAAACTGTAATGATCGACACTGGCGCTAGTCCACCAAACACTCACAAGTAACTTTTACTGAGTCAATTTTCGTTTAGGGGAGGATTTGGCTGGGTCTCCAGGGTTCAGCCGTTGCGACGAGTGCTTCCGATTATCGTACAGTATCCACTTTTCATCACAAGTAATGATTCGATTTAAAATTCCTTCATTATTGTGATGATGATATTTCAGATCGAAGTGGTCAGTACGACAAAACGCTAATTTCATATGTAAGGACCTAATATTTAGCTCATCCTTTAGTCTATCCCTCGACGAAGTGAATGGAATATTATATTATCTTTTCGCTGTTGGTCTTTTGGATATCCTCCTTTCAATTGCAGTTTTAACTTGTAGTAGGTCTTCTACGACCCTAGCCGCTTTGGTGGGGGCTTATATCATTTTTTAGACATATGTGTTAAAAAATGAAACATTACTAAGGGGTAATGGCGTTCACTTAAGCGTCATAACCCCAAGCTATCATTTTGTATCAGAATTAACAATAAAGCTCGGCTGCTCAGGTCCTTATAAAGTAGCGTCATCAGCATTATACAGAATGGGGTCATTGTTACTTGTTATCGCCTTTGCTGACGATATACAAAAAATGAACATAATCGGTCCAGTAATAAGGTCAAAAAGTAGAGTTTTAATTTTAAGCAAATTTGAACTCTCTATATCATTGGGTCACTAAGGCCCGTATTAATAAACGTTACTTAGCTCAAGTACACGCACTTGAGTACAATCTTGAGGTTATGATCTTATTAATAAACATAGCTCAAGATGCGGTTTAGGTTTACGATATCACTGAGTGCCACACTGATTAATAAAAGAAACTCGACTCTCAAGTGTGTATACTTGAGTGCAAGTCACAGAACAGTATTCCTAAGTACAGCGTTTTGAGATACTGTTTTTATGTGTTTATTAATTTGCAACGATCTTGAGATGCTGATTTCGTAATGAGGGCGTATCAAATGATTACGCACTTGAGTTCGTCGTTGAGTAACGTTTATTAATACGGGCCTAAGTCAATGATTCCATGAACTTAAATCCTTGAAAATGAAAAAGCGACGTTGCCATGCAGTGCAAACTATTGCGACGTATCGACAGCGGTCTCTTTTGGCGGCGTCCATAAACAAGCGGCACGAGGCACGCGGCGTTCTTCAAAGGCAACGGCGCAAGTGCGCGCGCGCCTGTGTGGTAGAGTAGGACACCTGTTATCGACCATTAGCTTCTTTAAAAGGGAATAATGATCGATAAACAAAAAAAAAATGTTTAGATTTAAACACTTAGGGCATGTTTTTTTAGAATTATCGTGTTGTTATGATAATTCTAAAAACACTACGACCAAAGTATTTAAAGCTAAACTTTAAAGCTTTTTTGTTTAAGTGTGTTCTTGTAGATTTAAAGATAATAAATTATTATGACATGATAAAAAACCCATAAAAACAACCAATTAAAAAAGTCATACTTACTTACCCGTTTCCTAGGAAGTCACAAAACGATAGTTTCGTAAGTTCAATTGTACAAAAATAAACTTTTTTTTAACAATCAATAACTTGTCGATTGTTATCAAATCAAAAATTAAAATTACTTGTATTCAAATGTAGTAGGTAAGTAAGTGTAAAAAGAAAAGTATCGATAAACGATAATTGCACCTTGTGGCCGCCCTATTTATTACTTTTATTATTTTCGCCATTTTGGAATTTGGAAGTTTGGCTTTCAGTCCACCCTCTTGGTAGAGAGTAATTGTGTTCTGTGAGTCCACCGCAATTCTTCCAGAATATAGGTGTGTTTCGCTGCTTACGCGCATTGCTTTAAGTGATTTATTTTTCGTAAGATAAATACAATTAGTCCAACACTTTTTTTACGGTGAATTAGACACTTATTAGGTAATTTACTTTGTGTGTAAATAGTGTTTTTAAGTACGTTTATTCTTATTATTTTTTCACTGTGATATTGACACTACTTGACTTTTGTGTGTACGTGTTGGCGACGGAAAATGCCAAGACAACAGCATTTTTACAGTGCGGCATGGTTTTATTGTATGGCGAATGCCGCCAACATTCAGCGTTAACTCTGCGTAGGTACTTATCGTGAGAGATACGGCGCAACTCGCGTCTGCCCTACTAGCGTCCGGACAATCCTAGGTGCTGTCCAAAGAATTGGGGAAAATCAGCGCATAGTGCGCAACACTCATGAAGGAGTTGCTCCGCGTCACTTTCCACCCTCGTTCGAACAACGATTCTTAGGCCCGTATTAATAAACGTTAGTCAACGACGAACTCAAGTGCGTAATCATTTGATACGCCCTCATTACGAAATCAGCATCTCAAGATCGTTGCTAATTAATAAACACATAAAAACAAAACGCTGTACTTAGGAATACTGTTCTGTGACTTGCACTCAAGTATACACACTTGAGAGTCGAGTTTCGTTTAATTAATCAGTGTGGCACTCAGCTGATATCGTAAACCTAAACCGCATCTTGAGATATGTTTATTAATAAGATCATAACCTCAAGATTGTACTCAAGTGCGTGAACTTGAGCTGAGTAACGTTTATTAATACGGGCCTTAGACCATTTCGATCGGAATCCAACCTGCAGCCTTAGACAAGCTGGGCGTGTGTTTAGAGTGAGGCATAGAACCGAGTGTTGAAAAGGAACAAACTACCTACGTCCTTATAAATATGCCAAGGTGCAGACACTGCCGCCCCGTGATAAGCCGATTAGAGAGTCTTACTGCCACTGGGTACTGGAAAAAATGTCTCAAGACCAACGTTTCCTTTCAAATGTGTTTTGGACAGATGAAAGCACGTTTACTCGAAACGGCATATGGAACCGACAAACCATGCGTCACTGGAGCCATACGAATCCCGTTTATTTAGGGAATCAGCTCATCAATACCGATTTTCCATTAATGTTTGGGCAGGCATTCACGGAGATCAAATAATCGGCCCTATTTTTATTGAAGGAAATCTGAATGCACAGAAGTTTTTCAATATTCTTAACGGCCCAATAATAGAATATTTAGAAGGATTGTCTGTGGCAGCTTACGAGCGGGTATGGTTCCAGTTAGATGGAGCTCCTCCACACTCCGTACTCCTCGCGAGAGAGCGGCTTAACACCATGTTCGGCGAATAATGGATAGGGCGCTATGGCAGGTGGCCAGCTCGGTCGCCTGACCTCACTCCTCTAGACTTCTTTTTATGGGGCTTTATTAAAAATGAGGTGTACTCAAAGATCTCCGAAACCGAAGATGAACTGCGCAATCGTATTGTTGCCGCCTTTGACAAATTAAAAGCCCTAGCTCTGGATCCTGAACGAAATTTGTTGAGCAGGCTTCAGGACAACATTATGCGGCGATGTAACTTGTGCATTCAAGAACGTGGCGGACATTTTGAAAATTTTAAAATTTAGGGTACCATTAAATTTTGCAACTAATATGCAATAATATTTATTTCGTTCAGTTCAATTTTCGCGAAATAAAAAAGTGGTGGTAAAAATACCTAAACAGTTTAGTGAGTAAGTTTTTATTTCGTCGCACATTGTCAAACGAACCAAAGGCCGTGCCGACAATAGCGCTGCCTGCCGCCAACCGCCATGCCACCCGCGTGCAACGTTGCCACTCTTCCAAGGGGTCAAGGTACGTAGTCTAAACAGAGTGTTTACTTTTACTGAATTTATTTTAATATTTATTTTGTTTGAAAATTTCATTTTTTATTTTACGGGTTTTAATTTAATATTTAATTTTTCTACACTTCTATGGATTAGTATTACTTGTGGTTTCATTTATTGCATATAATTTGGAGTCCTTACTGTATACGTGGTAAAGCCACACTTCAGCTAAATTAAGGCTGCAGCACGCACGGTTCGACCGGGGAAGGACCACACTTACAAAATACCAGCGTAAAATAGCCGCATAATGCTGGTGTGTATCGTATGGTGAGAGTAGAGAACTGTAGACATTTTTTACTGGCAACTTAATCCTCATTGGTGAAAATGCATCAAATTTTTTTTCATTAGGTATCTAAGGGCCACCACGTGGAGTGTGTGCTCGTTTATCACCCTTATTCTATAAAAAAATATTGTCTGCGCAGTTGGAAATTTTCGATATGTATTTAAATGTGTAAAGTCGAAATCACACACACGAGAGATACGTAATGAAAATAAATGAAAGGCTTATTTTCAAACTTAGTAGGTACTGTGATACTTATTATATGCCTCGTTTATTTAATCATCATAAGTAAACGTAGAATCTGACATAGACTTGTAGTAGGTATTCATATTCAGTGACGTAGGTATATAATATATACCATAGACTTAGAATATACTGTACGCCAGTATATTCTAAGTCTATGATATATACTAAATTTTCCATGTTTTGAGTGCATTATTTTAGTGCATTATAGTTACTTATGTTAACAATGTGAATGTATTCCAAGTAAAATTGTATACCAATTTTATGTTAAATGAAACTACTCGTCTCAATACGCGTATATCTTTTGAATCAGGCGTACTTCCTCGCGTGGGCGAAACGACCGGAAGTCAACGTTTGGCCTTAGTTTCAATCTCCGATATCACTCGTATATAAATCTACAGTCATCGGTGCGTATTGTGGTTAATACGCCTTGGTGCAAAATGTACAAAGTTGTTACGTTAATTTTATTTGCAATAATTATTGCAGTGTTCTCAAAATCTGTACGACCTCGATCGATAATGAGCGACGAAGTCATCGTTCCAGAACCCGAAGTAATAATAAAAAGTGTGCAATTTGAAGATTCGCCCGATGAATACTTGTTTTCTCTCGAAAACTGCCCCGATGGTTTCATGATGGACATCGCAGGAATATGTCGGGAAGTATGGTGAAAGAAGAATTAAGTAAATTTGTTTTAAAGCTCAACACGATTTTGTATCTTGCCGGTGTCTTAAAATTAAATATTTTTCTTATTCTGATAAGTTAAATATATTATTTATTATAAAGAAACAATAACAGTACACGTTTTTAATTTTTTCTCTTTCAGTATGTTTTATTTTATTTATTCCTGATAAAGTTTACACATTTTCTTATATACATATTAGTTTCTAAACTGTAACTATTTACAGAAGAGGAGGCAAACGAGCATACGGCCCATCTGATGGTAGAGCCACGCCGCAGCTATATATGGTGGTAGCACGAATTGGTTGGCTCGACCTGGAAAGTCTATGCTCTCACGGAATACCAGCGTAAAATACCAGCTAAATGCTGCTGTGTTTCGTTTGGTGAGTGTAGAGAACCGAAGACCAACGAAACACTGGACACGAGGCATTCTATCTTAGTCCTAAGGGTTGATATCACATCTGCATTTTGGATTCTTATTCGCGGATAGAATTCCTTGCCTCTACATACTTGGCGTGTTCAATCCCTTTTTTTCTTCAGAAATCTCCTCAATAGTTATATTACTTGAGATTGTAATATGTATATTAACACAGATATCTATTATACAAAATAAATGAGCCAAATAGTTAAAACGGTATTTAAAAAAGAGAAGTAATTACAGCATTTAAATCATATGGATAGCATTCAAAGATTCTGTTTGCAATAAAAAAAGACATCCGGCAATTTTTGTTTCGCAAATAATCTTGATAATGTTCAGTAATTTAATCATAAATAGGCAGCTTACAATAATATGAGTTTGCCTAATAAACAGTCAATCCGCAAAATAACTACTTGATCAGCAAGATTCACGATTGGTTAGCAAAGACTATGCTAACCCTTTAAATAACACCCATTATAAAAGTTAACATTTTGGTGTTTTATTTGGTGCAAGAGCGAGCGAAGCGAGTTCGGGACTTGAGGCATCCCGACTCGGACAGGAAGGTGATGGCGGGGTCGAGTGAGTGAACGAAGCGAGCGAACAAACCCCTCTATCCCTTTTGTAGTTATTTTTTTATAAACCACCAAGAAATAAGAGCCCCGCTTAGCGGGGCTCCGTCAACTACACTTTGGTATTCAGGCCCCGATCTAGCTAGGGCAAAGATAATTTTCGCCGCCCTTTACATACACGAAACCATTTAAGTCATGAGCTAGTTATGTTGGGGGATGTTAAATATACAAGTAACTACATAAAATACGTGATATTGTTGGGATTATACCTACCTATAATATTCACGTCAGTCTATTGGGTCTTCTGAAGAAGTACCTACACGAAATTTGATGAGTGTTTTTATGTTAGTAAGTATACAATGTATGTCTTTTAAAGAATTTCACAGAAACTACTGAATGGATTGATAATATAACTTTTTATCGAAATAGTTATGTACCTTTCAACTTTATCATCATCATCAACCTATTGCGACTCACTGCTGCGTATCGGCCTCTTTTCCTTTGTGCTATTTTTCCCTGTCTAGGGCTAATCTTGCCTATGTATGATGACCCTTTAACTAAAGGAACAATAAACATTTTTCATCAAAATCGTTTCAAAAGTTAAAAAGATTAGGACCAAGCTGTTTAATTGTTTATTATGGTCAATCGGTTCATACGTATTTAAGTTAAGGTTCATACGGTACGTATAAAAAAGACAGCAAAAGATTTGTTTTAAAATTTAATACTGATAAAAAAACAATTATGTTACTACAAAACAAATAAGTCATTTTTTTAAATAATGAAATTGTGTAAATTAAACAGTTTTTCGGAGAATATTAAATCCTACCTCGTAATTATAGTAATTTTCTTCGCACTTTTTGTTCTGCAAAATCTTTAATAATCTCTGATAAATTTATACTGTCGCAAACCTTGTGTTCTATTGAAATAATAGCCAATCCAGATAACTTATTCTGTGTCATAGTGGATCGCAGATAATTTTTTATTATTTTTAATTTAGAAAAGCTTCTTTCACCACTTGCAACTGTTACTGGTAAAGTTAAAAGAATCCTGAGCGCAATACTGATATTTGGACCAAATCTTAAATCTGTTACAAATTTCAAAACATTTTGAGGAGATAAATTACTATTTAAAAACATACAAAGGACTGACAGCTCCTCACAAAGTTCTAACGCATTTATATCGCTTGAGTTCTCATGAGTTAAAATAGCCTCGAGGTTCTTACAATGTTCTAATAATTCATCTTTTGGGAGTTCTCTTAAGGCATATATGTTATACAAAAAAACAAAATTTTTACTGTGCTCAGAAATCTGGGAAAATCTTAATTCTAAGGAGTTTATGGCTGTATCCATAATGTGAAAAATACTTCAATTTTATGTTTTTGACGAGGCTCAATAATTGGTTCGTCAACACACTCATAAGTAAATTTGCATTAATTTACTAACAGGGCTTGTGCGATTCAAAGTTTCCTACCAAATTATAATAGAACATAAAAATTTAAACTGTTTAATTTGGTTCAACAAACCCGAAGCTTCGTCTCGTGTGGAGGTATCCATATCTGTGTTTTGGTAAACACTAAACAATGCATCGTAAACTTGTCCTATTTGATGTCTTAGTGGTTTTATTGCTTCGATTCGACTTTCCCATCTCGTGTCACTAAGTGGTTTTAGAGTTATACCTTTTACATTCTTCAAAAGAATTGACCACCTTAATGTTGAAGTGAAAAAAAAAACATATATTTTTGCACAGTATTAAAAAAAACTGTAGCTTCCAGTGAGGACTTTGTCATGTCGTTTACCACTAAGTTTAAAGAATGACTACTGCAAGGAACGTAAAATGCCCGTGCATTGAAGTTTTTAATCCTGGCTTGGACGCCACTTTCAATACTTTTCATATTAGATCCATTATCGTACCCTTGCCCTCTTATGTTTTCTAAAGACAATCCAAGTGCTGATAATTGTTCCACAATAATTTCTGTTAGTGCCAGACCTGTAGATTTCTCTATTGGTATAAATCCTAAAAAACTTTCATTTATTACAATCTCTGACGTTCTTGAATGGTTTTGGGATTGAATAATAGAAATAAACCTAATTGTCATGGTCATCTGCTCAGTTTTGCTAGCGTCTGGAGTTTAATCTAAAATAATAGAATAATATTTCGATTTAATGATAACTTTCATAATATGTTTTTTTATGCCGTCTGAAATTGTATTAATGAACTCATTTTGAATTGTTTTCTTAAGTAGGTTGCTTGTTTCTCCTCTTTTTTCAAAACTCTGCGTACATGTTCCTGCATAACAGGATCAAATTCGGCTAACAACTCTACTAGTTTAAAAAAATTACCATTGTTATGTTGATACAGATTATCAGAAATACCTTGAAAAGCCAAGCCATTTTTAGTCAAGATTTTGATGATTGTGGCAATTCGTAACAATAATCTATTCCAGTGTTCTATTTCTGATTTAATTATTCTCTGTGACTCGGCATCTATCGTACGACACGATTTGAGCCTACGTGAAAGTTCTACCCAAGATTTTACAGCTTCTACATGGTTTCGTGATGTCTCATGAGATTTAAGCATATCAATTGCATACTTCCAATTTTTGTAGCCATCTTCAGATAGACCGGAAGTTGTAGTTGTACTGAATATTTTACAGCAAAAGCAATACAATGAATTTTTTGCCACAGAATATACAAGCCAATCTCTCAAAATTTCTTCACCGTTATTAAGCTTTCTCTTATAGTATCTCGAAGTAAACCTCCGACCATTGATGTCTTGTGGAAATTCAAATTCCTACAGTGGGTCTGGAGAACCTCTACTTACCAAATATATTCTTTCTGCATCTGTTAATCTATTGGGCCACGTGGCTGGGTCGACATCTAAAATAGATGTTGATTCTGTAGAAACACTTGGAGTTGCAATAACACCTTCACCTGCAATAGTAGCTTCACCTGTAATAGCACCTTCACCTGCAATAGCGCTTGACCCAGAAGTAGAAGCACCAGGTTCACAGATTATATTGGAATCGGGCGTATTTTCTTCTCGAGCTTTAAGCGGAATCGCAGCTATAGCATCGGTTTCTAGTATGGGTGACGATGGTTTGTTTAGCTCACCTTTTTTCAAAAAGTACTCTAATGCTTGCTTTTGCTACCTGCTTGCTTTTGTCGCTCTGCATCTTTTTCAAGTCAAGTTTTTTATATTGGAGTCTCGATAAGCGTAATCTACCGTCAGCCATTCTGTACGGTAAAAAATAAAAATATGAAATAAATTTAAATAGATGTAATAAAATTGCTAATGTTAAAAATTCGAAAGTCATTCTGTTTCTCTGACTGCTACGTTTTTTTGATTGAGCCAATTAATCAATTTGGATAAATTTAGGTATATAGATATAAATTGAAGTTTTGAAAAGGACATTGACATAGGCTACTTTTTACCTCAGAAAAGTTATTCATTCCCACGAGAATAATAATTATGGTGGGCGCGTGAACGAAGCCGCGGGTGACTGCTAGTGAGCAGTCACAGATGAGAATTAACAAGCCGAAAGAGGAACACTGTTAATTTTCACACGATTAACATACCACTTAAAACATTTTTAACATACCTTGCGGTCAATATTAAATTAAGGGCCGGTTTCACCACCTGTTATTAAAGTCCCGAATAGCCTATTTGTCAAATAAGAACTGTCAAACTCATACAAGAACTGTCAAAAAACAGAAAATTTAATTGACGAATAGGCTAACCGGACATGGTGAAATCGGCACTAAAACTATTTTACTATTTACCTTAAGGAACAAAAAGTAAGTACACTTTTTAGCAAGGTGTGTTCAATATTACGTATTTTTTTACGTACCACAATTTACTTTATAAAACAGATAGATAGTTACGTAGTAAATTCACACGCGCGCTTCAATATTTATATGATTAATCTGCCCCACTAAAATCACGTCACTTTTAAATTTAAGAATAGAACCAACTTATAGACTTAGCATATATTTCACATAAATAGATAAAACATTTTAATTCTGTATCACTTATTAACCGCTACATTATTCACGAATATGACGAAAATTTGTCTCTAGGGCAGAACATTTTTACTAGGAGTCTTCTAAATAAGTCATGGAAAAATAGTACAATCTTTTGCTTATATATGATATTTTTAGGGTATTTAAGGGATTCCCCTAAAAATATTAAATGTAGCTAACGGGTATTCCTCCGAAAGTTTGAGGAAAATCCCCATCAAACATAAACAGACTGAAAGGCTTGTCAGTTCAGATATGTAAAATCGGCAGAAAATTCGGAGGAAGTTTTTTGGATTCTAGTTTCTAAGTTCTAGTCTAGTTGGTTCCTTATTTCCTATTTAGGTATTTCTTCTTCTTAGTATTCCACAAAATTTCAAAAGTGTCGATACTTTACTCGATTCCAGTATCGTATCAGATTTATCAATACCGAGAAAAGTATCGAAACAAAATTATCGATATTGTTAGGTATTGAGTACTTTTCAATTTATTTTTAAAACTTCCGAATGAGTAACATCCGTAATATCAAATATTATCCGAGAAATTTCGAAACTTGGAGTTCGGAACTTATCACCAATGAGACACTTAATAATGGTATCAAACTAACTAAATTTAAATTTGGACGTATTAAATTGTCGGTACAAAATAAATTAGAGCAACAGTAAAAAAGTTAATCAGGATTTAACTGTATTAAATAATTTTTACTTAATTGATAAAATAAATCTACTAAATAGGTACCAATCACGAGAAACTGGCAACACACGCTCTAAACATAAGCTATTGTCTATAGAAGGTAATCCCTACTCCTACGACCCAAATCTATATCGACTACTTATAAAAGTATCGATACCTCCAAAATATCGAAACAAAACTGTCGTGTCCAAATATACTTAGTATCGAAATGAAAGTATCGATACTACTCAAGTATCGGTACTTTTTGCGGATCCCTACTTCTTCTTTTTTTCTTTCGAACTAAAATAATTCAGTTAAGTAAAATACTTAAATATTTCCACTATCCAACCTGAAGTACGTTGGAAGGTGGCACATAAAATTCTCAACCTGCCAACTTAGGTGGTGAATGGCTAACGGCTAGGTTGGAAGATAGGAATAAGTCAATTTCCCTCATTTTTTGCCGCTCTGGGCAAATGCCCGGCTTGCCCCCTCCCACCCCCCGTAGATCGGGCCCTGTTGGTATTACTTCGGCGGAGGGGGGACACCCCCATCCCCTCCCTGTTAAGGCGATTTTTCTCAGAAATCATTCAATAAATTTTTTAATCTTTAACATTTAATATAAAAAAATACGCACCTCCGGCACAAAATTAGATTAGTAGCTTACCCTCTGAGTGCTTATCAAAATTTTATAAACATGAGTCATTCATTGCAGCTTATATAATTAATATGCTGTACTAAAAACATTAGAGAGCCGTGGTAGCTCAGATGGTTAGCGCTCGCTGTAAGTTTCACAGTACGCGAGCAACCCGGGTTCAATTCCCGCCGGCACCAATCAAATTGTTAATTGCGATTTTAAGTGCTGATTTACCACGTGCTCGGCGGTGAAGGAAAACATCGTGAGGAAACCTGCATGTCTGAGAAATCAAAAAAAAAAAGTATTTCGAAGACATGTGAAGTTCGCCAACACGCATTGGGGCAGCACGGCGGACATTTCCTTGCCCTAAAACCCTCTCAGAAATGAGAGAAGGCCTGTGCCCAGCAGTGGGACGTATGTATATAGACTGTAACTTTACTTCACTTTACTAAAAAATTTACAGCCGTCGAGAATGTCAAAAATTGCCGATTGATTTAATAATCTTTGTTGACCATGGTTTGCTGACAAAAACATGTATACTATGCTAAGCCTTTAAATAACACCCTTTAAAAAACCCGACTGCGTAAAAAAGATTAATGAAATAGAAAATGTCACTTCCACGACAAAGACAAATCTAAAGACACCCCATTTGTTCATACTATATTTGGATGAACATACATTAATTTAAATAATATAAATATTGTATAGTTTATAACCCAATAATGAAACTAAAATTATGATACAGTTTCTAGTTTCTACTCGCCGCGAACATCTATTTTCCAGGTTTTTCTTAATTTTTTTGGTAAATATAATAATACCTTTGGAAACAGAGTGTTTTAATTTTGAAACATTATTACGTTTATTTAAACAGAAAATAAAGATTAATGTATTTCCAATTTCTCTATTCAAATGTAATCAAAATTTCAAATCTGTATTGAAGAAGTAGCATTTTCTTAACTATTTTATTTTTTATTTATCCTTTACAAACACAACCCAACACACCAACTAGGGGTTACAAAGGGCGGACTTAATGGGCGAAAAATGGAATAAATATAGATGTTGACAGGTGCAAATTAAGGACAATAATAAAACATAACTTATAAATAAAAACAGTTCAACTATACTAAATACATTACACAATACAAAACTACCTAATTATATATATATATAATTAGGTATATATATATATATATACAGGATGGTCCAAACAGTGAGGTTATAAATTTTTTTTTTTATTCCTCACACCTAGGGGTATTCGAAAATACCCTATGTATGTTCCGCGATTTTTTGTAGTTTTTGTAGTCCTCGCGACGTTGATTACGCCCAGGAACGCGTCCAGCCATCAGGGTTTCGTGGGTGTTATTAAAAACCCTGTAGCTCGGGTAATGCTCTAACACTTCTCCTCGCCGCTCCAGTTGCTCTCGATAAAGCCGTGCCGCTAATGCGCCGTTTCCTTGGGCAACGCCGTACAAATAGTGCATCTCTGCGTATTGACTGAGAGAATAACTCATTGCTGAAAGTAATCCAAATCACTAAGCAACTCAATGTCCATAAAACAAGCACAGGTCTATCGTAAGGCAAATCAAAAATCCGGGAAACAAAGCGCAGGTAGTAAAATAAGAGATCCAAATAAACGTAAACGTGAGTAGTGGTTGCACGCAGGAAAGCAGTGAACGACTGGCGGGACCGAGCGAGGTGAAAAAGGGACGCGGTCGGTGTGGCGCGGGGCGCGGGGTGCGGCCTGGTAACAAAATGGAGCGCAAAGCAGGAATGTTTACCTGAGCCTTTGTTTAAAATTCCTTTGTGTGTTTGTGACTGAATGTGCTATCATTTAGTTTGAGTGAAATAAAAAAAAAACATCTAGTTTGTAGTAAAATGATACCTTAATAAATGCCACGTTTTAACAATAAGTAGTTTTCTTTGCTAACCTGAAGCATTTACTATCTTAGTTTAGCCCTAGAAATGATAAAAAGATTTTTTAAATCAAATTAACTATTCAGGTAGTTTCCTGCCTGAGTAACTTCAGAAGTCTGTAACAGAAAAACTGGCCTATTAAGTGTCATTTTTTAATGTTATTATGAAAGATTAAGGTACTGCCAAGTTTTTAAAATTAATTAGAAAGTATGAAATCATTTATTACTATTTTTCATTTAATGTTGAAAATTCAAGCCCCACTCTCCTGACAGAAAATTTTTAAGTTTCGATTAAAATTATTGTATCTTCGGTGAATGTTAGGAAGCTAATTATTTTATGCATAATAGGGCAACTCATAAGAATCATGCTACAAACAAAAAAACTTGGAAAAAATCTCACAATTACATTTTTTTAATGTTAGGCTGTTTAGGGTGAACATTTTCAAAAAAAGGATTAAAAAAAAATCATAACTCGAAAACTACAAAAAATCGCGGAACATACATAGGGTATTTTCCGATACCCCTAGGTGTGAGGAATCAAAAAAAAATTTATAACCTCACTGTTTGGACCAGCCTGTATATATATTATGTGTACTGTATTTATATAATAATAAGAATAAGACATAGTATTCAGGGTCAGTATAGTACATAGTATACTGACCCTGAATACTATGTCAAATTTCAATCATCTACGTTGAAGAGTCATTACAGACTAACAGACGAACATCACAGTGAATTCGTAAGTGATCCGTTTATGCTTTTCATACGGAATTACGGAAGAAGCCACTGAAAAAGCTAATATTACATAATATACACCCCATTGCTGGGCATAGGCCTCCTCTCATTTTTGAGAAGGGCAAGTTGTTTTCGATTTTTTTTTATTTCTCAGACATGCAGGTTTTCTCACGATGTTTTCTATTACCGCCGAGCACGTGATAAATCAGCACTTAAAATTGCAATTAACCATTTTATTGGTACCAGTCGTCGCGTAATGTGCAATTTACGGTGATCGCTGTACTATCTAGCACTACCTAGTAGCTACCACGGCTCTACCACGGAGTATTTTGTAAAAGTCAATAAAATTAATTTACTGTGAAAGTTATCCGTCTATACCTATTTCCACTGCGAATGAGCAGTGCACCAGCAATGCTACACTGCTTCTTGTTTTAAAGGATATTAAAGCTGGTATAATTACAGGCTGAGTAGCCATTTCATATTAGACCTTAAAGGTAAATAGCATCTGTGACCTTCTTTGTTTGAAGTGGTTTGCAGGTGTCTATGGGCTGCAGTAGCCTCTTTTTATCTTATACAGAACTTCAAATTTTTTTGCTGAAATAGCTTTTGTTTTTAAATAATAGTCAATTTATGCCAATTTTATTTTTATAATAAAATAAAATAAATTCAACACAGTTAAATTAAAGTAGTCTTGCAATATATTTCCATGTGTCAAGCTGGTTAAGTAGCGGATTGGCAAATTTCACGATTGCTTCTGAGGCCGTTTTAGAGATGACGCTTTGGAAGCGATTGATATAGTCCACTATGACCTCCTCGATTATTGCGTTTACGATGGGATCTATGTCACCTCCGCCAATTGCCCCGCTCACGTCAGACTGAAATTAAAAGTTATGATGATAGATGTAAAAACATATAAGGTACGTGAGGGTAATATGGTCACCTTAAAGCTTTGTCGCCCTATAAAACAAAACTAGGAGGAGGACAGAGACAAAATCACAAAGTCGTATACTATAACTAATACCTATATATTAAGAAAAGCAAACAAGCTTTGGCAATAATTAGGAACACTTCAAAAAATTAATTTGAAGAAAAATTACTACATTACTCAATACTAAAATTGACTAAAATAATTACTATAATGTCGATTATCAAAATGGCGTCGATAAAGCAGCGCCCTTTTGACCCTTTATTATTTGATTGACTGATGAAGAGCCATCCATGCAAACAAGGCTGTAGTTTTTGAGTTATAAGAAATGACCATATTAACGAGATGACCATATTACCCTCACGTACTATAGTAAAAATATATACCGACATGATAATATTACTAAAGCGACACGGGCCACCGCACCGCTCCGATCCGCCTGTGGCCCGTGTTGCTCTATGCAATATTTTTTTTTATTTATTTATTTATTTCAGGCAGAGCCCATATGAGTTTTTAACAAATTGAAATTATAACTAGAGTTATTAAAAAATACATTAAAAAAAATCTATAAAAACAACAGAAAATTCAAACAGTTGTGAGATAGATCCACACAACAACATATACACTTATATGTTGCTGTGTGGACCCGCACCCATGCTTGTAGAAGTGGCAAGTCCCACCGATCAATGAAGACCCCAAGGATACTGTTGGTGCTGTTCCGCAAACGGGTCAGCGTGGAGGCACACCGCCTCCTAACTATCGCGGCTAAGCCGTCAATACGGCTCTCAGCAAAATTATTACCGTGAAGTAGAAACTAAGTTTCAAAATTAGGATCGGATCAAATCATGAAGAAGCCCCACGCAATACCAGCCTCGGGGCTCTTGTATATTTTTTATCTTTCTAGATCACGTAAAAAGTATTCTCCTTAAGCCATACGGTTCTAAATTCGCGCTGTGTCTATAGGCACTGCCAATTGTAACTGCTTTTTTGTCTTTAGATTAATCTGACTATGCTTGTTTGTGGAAGTTAAAGCAATATTATGAATGGCAGCCATGTACAATGGAGTGAATTCAGCCTTCCTCAATTACCTATGCTATTGATCTAAAATGTTGTAAACTCTAAATTCATAATAGTGCATGTTTGGCAGAGGACTTTTGTGTGTTGGTAATGATGAAAAGAAAAATAGTATTTACATATTATAAAGAATATATTGGTCTAATCTGACCGATAGGCTGCTGATTTATGGGTTTGAATTCCAACTGGAGTCGACATTTGTATAAAACATGTATAAGTGATAGAGCCACGCTTCAGCTATATTAGTTGTAGCACGAACGGGTCGGTTCGACCAGGGTAGGATCACGTTCTCACAGAATATCAGCGTAAAATAGCAGCTTAAAGCTGCTGTGTTTCGTATGGTGAGTGTAAAGAACCGGAGACTCTTTTTACTGGAAACGAGGCATTCACTGCTAGTGTTCAGTGGTGACAACGCATCTGAATTTTGATTCTTAATCGAGGATAAATTTAGATGTCTATGGGCCACAGCATCCACTTAGCATCAGGTGGACTGTGTGCTCATTCTATATTTATCACCCCATACTATAAAAAATTGTTTGTTTTTGTGTTTGGTTGTGTTTTGAACTTTTATGAGTGTATCGTACAAGTGTTGTGCCAGCCAGTGAGTGGCCCTTGTGATACTTACTATAATATTATCTCCTGCGCGGTTGATACACCTAGCTTTCGAAAGATTCGGGAATTGTTAATTTTATTGTCTATATGTCGCAGCCAACTAGCTTAATTTGCCGTTCCATTAACCGCCTAGCCTTTTTACTAAACGGCGCCGTTCAACTGGCGGCCTGAATGATATTCAGCCAATGCGTTTATTTATTTATTTATTCATAGGACACCAGCAGTGCACACATTATTAAATTTTATTGAATGTGGGCTTAATCTAGGACTGATGTGTGCACCCTCATAGGTGACACAGCATTACAAAATACTATAAAAATTAAGACAAGGCAGAGTTACAATAGCTTATAAAGAAATATGTCATAAAAAATAATACTTAAAGATAATATATAACTAAGACAATAAAAACATGCATATAACTAAGCAGCAGCTGTAGGGAACATGGATATTAGATTATAATTAAATCATTACCATTTTTTTATAATAGTGATCTATTACATATTTCCTGTATTTAGGGAAAGTATAATGAAAAATATCGACAGTAGGCAACACACCACAGAGTGAATTATATGTGTCACACATTCGCGGTACCGGGGCGTATGACCCCATGTTAGTCCTGGATTGGGGTGTGAAACAATTTTGTAGTTCACAGCAGGTAGTCCGTTCGTTTAATATTTTATATAATACCAACAGGTCGTGAATTTTTCTCCTACTATTCAGGGAAGGTATTTTAAAAAATGCCAGTCGCTGTTTGTAGGGACGCCTATGTGAAATTCCACTACATATGAAGGCAAGATGTCTTGTAAAGGCTCTCTGAATACCTTCTATTCTTTGGGAGTGCATAGTGTATGTTGGGTTCCATATTGTACTCGCATATTCCAGTTGGCTCCTTACTAGGGTGTTAAAAATTAAGATTTTAGTGTTTATTTGAAAGACTCTGGTATTGCGTTTAAGGAAGTCCAGCATCTGCGCAGCTTTCTTTACAATCATATTAATATGAGGAACGTAGGTGAGTTTCATGTCCAACATAACACCTAGATCTCTCATTTCACCTACTTCTGTGAGCATAGTACCTTTAAGACTATAGGAAGTAGTGTAAGGCTTCTTTTTCTTAGTGAATTTGATATAGAAACATTTTTTGGGATTTAACATCATATAGTTTGCCTTACACCATTCTTCCAGTCGTTCAAGATCATCTTGCAGAAGTAAAGAGTCTAAATTTGTTGATATCACTCTCGAGAGCTTCAGGTCGTATGCAAACAAGGAAACGTAGCTTGCCTTTAGCGTACTCAGATGGGAATCCTGAGGTACGCTAGATTCCGCGTAGTAAGTTTGCGATTCATAACCCCCCACCGCCACCAACTGTGTTCTTTTCTCTAGGTATGAAGTAAGCCAAGCAAGTAATGACCCATGAATTCCTATGGCTTCAAGTTTACCTTATCAAAGGGCATGGTTTACCTTATCAAAGGCGCTGGACAAATCAGTGTAAATGACGTCCACTTGACATCCCTTGTCAACCTCGCGCGAATGTGTGAAATAAATGAACCGTGCTGAAAATCACTTAAATTAGCTTCAATGTGATGAGTTAGGAATGGACACACAGTCGCCTCAAACAATTTTGAAAAAGAAGAAAATATAGAGATAGGTCTGTAATTTGTTACTGACGATACATCACCCTTTTTATGTATTGGAATGACCCGAGCATTTTTCCATATTGTAGGGAATTTGCCTACTAATAAAGAATAATTAAAAATTAAAAATAACGGATAAGCAAGATATGCAACACAATTCTTAATAAAAACTGGAGGAATGCCATCTGGTCCCGCGCCCTTGTAAATATCGAGGTTTATTATATTTTTTATAATGACCTGTCTTGAAACAAAGAGTTGACTGAGAGCTCCGATGGTGTTTTGCCCAGTAAATGTCAAGAATTTAGGAGTTATGGGTGTATCTGTATAGACTGAGGAAAAGTGTCTTGCGAACAGGCTAGCAATTTCAGGCCCGGTCATTGCGCTATCATCATCAAGAAACATCTGGGCAGGTATTTCAGAGTTTCTCTTTCGCTTATCTTTCAAAAATCGCCAGTATACTTTTGGGTTTTCACAGATATTGTGTTCCAAATTAGCTCTATATTCCTTGTAACATTTGTGCAATAGTTTATGACAGCGATTACGAACTATGTCATACTCTAGCTTATCTCTGGACTTCTTATATTTATGGTATCTCCGCCTAAGTTTGTCTTGCTCAGATCTCAGCCTTATCAACATCGGAGTGAACCACGAAGGGTGAGGAGACTTATGTAGTTTGCGTTTTGGAACACATTCTTGAATAATGTCATACAATTTGTGATAAAAAATTTGGACCATTTCGGCCATTGGGCCAGCCTAAAGCCGCGTACATTTATATAATATGGCACATAGCGCTAATGAGACACAGACCAGTGACCATCTCGTTAAATTATATTAATAGGGTGACCATGTAATGTAATGGCTAGGCTGTTAATTGAACGGCTAATTAAGCTAGTTGGCTGCGACATATATACCGTAATTAATTTAATTAATAAGTGAACCTTGAAATTTAATTAAATTAATTAGTATCTTAAAAATAATGGTTAATTAATTATCTTACCTTGAAATTTGGTAAATCAAAAGATGCCTCTTCAATTCTGTCAATGATTACAGATTTCTCATCGTCGGATTGTTTTAAGAAAAGCATAGATTTGAACCGGAATCCTTCAACCTGGAAGCTAAGTACGAATATAATTTAGTTCATATGTTACTCTTTATAAACAGATATAACGATCTGCGTAATGTTAAATTTGATAATTATGATTTCAATCTAATCATAGCGCAATCTAACGACAGCAGCAGTGAACGAAATAAGCTACAGGTGGTTGCTTCGACAGAAAATAATAATAATGATAACAAAAGTGACCCACCTTTTCTATATGGATGATCTCAAATTATTCGCCTCCAGTCGCCCCCATCTTATGGAATTGCTAAACATCACTTGTGATTTTAGTAATTCTATTAGAATGGAGCTGGGGACGGATAAGTGTGCGGTCCTCCATGTTGAAAGGGGAAGGGTTGCTAACTCTGAGGGCATAGACTTATCTATGCCCATCAACATAAGGACCCTTTCTGAGGCTGAAACATACCGATACCTGGCTGGTATCGGTATGTTTCAGATACACAGAACATCGGTATCGATGAGGCGGGTATGAAGCAGTCAGTTTGCGATATGTTTTATGCACGCTTGACCAAAGTGCTTAACAGCCTTTTGTCCGGTGTGAATAAGACACACGCATATAACGGTTGGGTCATGCCTGTTCTCATATATACCATTGGCATACTTAGGTGGACTCAAACTGAATTTAACGCCCTGGATAGAAAAGTCCGCACTACTATGACGTCCCATAGGATGCATCACCCGAGATCGTCGATTATGAGGCTGTACTTGCCGCGGAAACATGGTGGACGTGGCTTTTTAAGCGCGCTTACCATGCATAATCGCGATGTGTGCAGCCTCCGTAATTACTTTCTGACGAGATCGGATGATCCATTCTATAGGGACGTCATTTCTTGTGATAAAGGACTTACCCTCTATCCTTGCCAACGAGCAATGGCAAGACCCGGCAATACAGAGCATTTCCGACCGGGAGACCGTATGGAAGGAGAAGGAGCTCCACGGGAGGTTCTACAAGGCTCTACATATGCCTTTCGTAGACACAGTTGCCTCCCTCCACTGGCTACGTTTTGGTGACCTCTTTGGGGAAACCGAGGGTTTTGTCTGTGCGATACAGGATCAGGTTATTAAGACCAACAACTATCGGAGATACATCCTAAGGGATGGCACCGTCGACATCTGTCGAGCTTGTCGCCATCTCGGTGAGTCACTTAGGCATGTCATCTCCGGTTGTTCGGCGCTTTCTAACTCTGAGTACTTGCACAGGCACAACTTAGTAGGCAGAATTCTACACCAGGAGCTCGCTCTGAAATACGGTCTCGTGGACCGGAAATTGCCGTATTACAAGTACTTGCTGGAAGCCGTGCTCGAAAATGACCGCGCCAGGCTCTACTGGGACCGGGCCATCATCACAGACAGGACTATTCTTGCGAATAAGCCTGATATTGTGCTGATGGACCGGGCACAGTCAAGGATATTTTTGGTCGACATCACCATTCCGTATGACGAGAACCTCGTGAAAGCCGAAACAGATAAGCGAACAAAATATCTGGACCTGGCTCACGAGGTGACCGACATGTGGGGTGGACTGCCGACCGAAATTATACCTGTAGTCGTCTCTGCGAACGGGTTAATCCCAGTCAGCCTCTCGGGTCATCTGAGGCGACTGGGACTCCGTGACGGACCGCTCAAGCTCAAATGCAGAAGGCGGTGCTCCTCGATACCACCCGCATCGTCCGCCGGTTTCTCTCCCTTTCCCCCTAACCCTCGGCCGTTTGGTCTCCCCTGCCGAGGGTTTCCATCTGGTTGGGTTTTTATTTATTTATGTATTATTTATTTATTTATGTTAGTATATTAAATATATATTTATGTTTATTTATTATTTCCTTTAAAATATTTATTCAGCCCAACCAGATGAGAATACTATATAAATACCCCATTATAATAATAATAAGGCGTAGGGAAGTGACGTAAGGCGTAGGGAAGTGACGACCCCATCGCCCGCTGACGTAACAGTTAAGTGACAAAACTGCTACGTCGGCGCAGTCAGTCAGCACCTTGCCAAGAGGTGTGAGCGCCGTGCCTCGGCAGAATTGAGGGTGCAAAAGCCCGTTTGTGCTTACGGCCACACTATTAAACGATGCCGGGCCTGGGCGTCTCCCGTTAATTGACGCCCATTTTTATGGATGATGGAAAAGAAAAGAAAGCGCATAGGGCCGCTGCCTGGGGGTCGTCGGGGCGCGTCTGAAGCTGGCGCTGGACGCGACAGCATGCGGGCCGCCAGCCGAGCGCGAGGTACTGCACGACCACCTAGCAGTCCCTCGCATCCATCATCCCCACCAGATGGCTTGGTGTCGGCAGGGTCCTCTCGGACTCGGCAAGCGGCACCCGCCGCTGGTGGAGTACGCCGCATGCGTTGGACAAAATATGAACATAAACGCATTGCGGGCGTACTATAGGGCGAAAGGGAAGAAACTGGAGGAACAGTGTATCGGGCTCGTATGCACCGCTTTTTGCTGAGCTGGAGCCGTCTGTTCCCGTCACAGAGCAAAACCTGGCAGACCGAGTTCGGTACATCATACGCTCGAAAATATTTGATGATGCCGAACTCGAACGACTGGCGTGAGGCTATTCCTCATCGAATGAACCAGCTATAGCTGGGGATGCGGCTCCTAAGGCCATAGACCAGCAGCCATATGTGGAAGCCGCCATGGATCTTCCCGCTTTGGTTGATTCAGCCGATGATGGAATGGTCACCCAGAACTAGAGCAGATGAGGAGTAAATTGGAGGAGGCGATTGTGGAAACGCGCTGTACGCCTCTCGAAAATCGACCGCGACTCCACGCATAACCCTAAGCAAGCGGAATCGGGATGTCGTGACGGCCCTGAACCCATTGCTGGCAACCTTTTGGAAACCAGCCGGAACCTTTGCGATACGGACTCAATACTCTTTGGCGCCGCATTGGCAGTTTACCGTATTGTTGGTGCCAAACTTCCCACGTCTGGACGTGCTACTGGGCAAAGTAGCGCTATCCCAGCCTGGCGAAGAAGGATTGAGGACCGTATCGCAAAACGAAACCCTCATCGGCAGACTGATAAGCTTCAGGTCGGGCAATAATAGGCCGAGAATTGTGCGCACCGTCAGGATGGCGTTTGCTGGGACAAATATCAGTTTGTCTCAGCCGGATATAACGCAAAACTTACGGAGCGCATAGACGACCTGAAGCAGAGAATCGCTGCTTGGGGGAAGCGGATTCGGCGATATACCGAGAGGTCGACACGGTTCAACCAGAATTGTCTCTTCCAGAGTGATCAGAAGAGGCTCTATGAATCATTGGAGCGGCCGATGGTACGTGGAACGGGCTCACCACCAAATCAGGCTGACACTATCGCATTCTGGCGCGGCCTGTGGTCAGAGCCCGTAAACCACAGCGAGGGCCCTTGGATGGAAGTTGTGGCGAGTCAGTGTGCGAGTGTTACGCCCATGGACCCCGTCATCATAACGCCGGATGACGTAGCTGAGGCGGTCCGTAGGTCCCCGAACTGGAAAAGTCCGGGACTCGACGGACTGCATCACTACTGGCTGAAGAGGTTCGTGGTGTGTCACGCTGTGCTCGCCCGACAGTTTCAAGAGGCTCTCGACCAAAAGTCACTCCCGAGCCTCTTCACTACTGGGATCACTCATTTGGTTCCTAAAGACCGGGATTCCACAGACCCGAGCAAATACCGCCCCATAACCTGTCTACCTACCATATACAAGACACTAACATCCGTTTTGAGCGCGAGAATCACTCGTCACCTGAACGCAAATCAGGTGATGTCTCGCGCTCAAAACGGATGTCAGGGCGGTGGTCGTGGAACCAAGGAACCACTCCTCATTGACGCGGTCATTGGCAAGGTGGTTAAACGTAGCCGTCGGAACCTCTCCGCCGCCTGGATAGACTACAAAAAGGCATTCGACTCGGTGCCTCATACATGGCTTAAGAGGGTCCTCGAGCTGTACAAGGTTGACTGTACAGTTCGAGACTTCCTCGGGCAGTGTATGGGGCAGTGAGTACGATCCTTTGTCATCTAGGCGAGCGGATGACGGCTGCGGAGAACCACATAAGGATAGAAGGGGTATCTTCAGGGCGATTGTTTGAGTCCAATCTGGTTTTGCCTCTCCTGAACCCTCTCAGTACCTTACTGGAGGACTCCGGGAGGATTTCAGCTTCGGAAAGGAGGTACAAAGTAACCCACCTTTTCTATATGGATGATCTCAAATTATTCGCCTCCAGTCGCTCCCATCTTATGGAATTGCTAAACATCACTTGTGATTTTAGTAATTCTATTAGAATGGAGCTGGGGACGGATAAGTGTGCGGTCCTCCATGTTGAAAGGGGAAGGGTTGCTAACTCTGAGGGCATAGACTTATCTATGCCCATCAACATAAGGACCCTTTCTGAGGCTGAAACATACCGATACCTGGGTATGTCACAGAACATCGGTATCGATGAGGCGGGTATGAAGCAGTCAGTTTGCGATATGTTTTATGCACGCTTGACCAAAGTGCTTAACAGCCTTTTGTCCGGTGTGAATAAGATACACGCATATAACGGTTGGGTCATGCCTATTCTCGTATATACCTTTGGCGTACTTAGGTGGACTCAAACTGAACTTAACGCCCTGGATAGAAAAGTCCGCACTACTGTGACTTCCCATAGGATGCATCACCCGAGATTGTCAATTATGAGGTTGTACTTGCTGCGAGAACATGGTGGGCGTGGCTTTTTAAGCTTACCATGCATAATCGCGAAATGTGCAGCCTCCGTAATTACTTTTTGACGAGACCGGATGATCCATTCTATAGGGACGTCATTTCTTGTGATAAAGGACTTACCCCTCTATCCTTAGCCAACGAGCAATGGCAAGACCCGGCAGTACAGAGCATTTCCGACCGGGAGACCGTATGGAAGGAGAAGGAGCTCCACGGGGGTTCTACAAGGCTCTACATGAGCCTTTCGTAGACACAGTTGCCTCCCTCCACTGGCTACGTGTTGGTGACCTCTTTGGGGAAAGCGAGGGTTTTGTCTGTGCGATACAGGATCAAGTTATTAAGACCAACAACTATCGGAGATACATCCTAAGGATGGCACCGTCGACATCTGTCGAGCTTGTCGCCATCCCGGTGAGTCACTTAGGCATGTCATCTCCGGTTGTTCGGCGATTTCTAACTCTGAGTACTTGCACAGGCACAACTTAGTAGCCAGAATTCTACACCAGGAGCTCGCACTGAAATACGGTCTCGTGGACCGGAAATTGCCGTATTACAAGTACTTGCCGGAAGCCGTGCTCGAAAATGACAGTGCCAGGCTCTACTCGGACCGGGCCATCATCACAGACAGGACTATTCCTGCCAATAAGCCTGATATTGTGCTGATGGACCGGGCACAGTCAAGGATATTTTTGGTCGACATTACAATTCCGTATGACGAGAATCTCGTGAAAGCCGAAACAGATAAGCGAACAAAATATCTGGACCTGGCTCACGAGGTGACCGACATGTGGGGTGTACTGCTGACCGAAATTATACCTGTAGTAGTTTCTGCAAACGGGTTAATCCCAGTCAGCTTCTCGGGTCATCTGAGGCGACTGGGACTCCGTGACTTACCGCTCCAAGCTCAAATGCAGAAGGCGGTGCTCCTCGATACCGCCCGCATCGTCCGCCGGTTTCTTTTCCTTTCCTCCTAACCCTCGGCCGTTTGGTCTCCCCTACCGAGGGATTCTATCTGGTTGGGTTTTTATTTATTTATTTATTATGTATTTATTTTATATTATTGATATTTATGTATATTTATCATTTTCATTTACAATTATATATTTATACAGCCCAACCAGATGAGAAAACTATTTATGTAGATACCCCATAATAATAGCTAGTATTATTTTAAAGAAAATAAAAATAATAATAATACGTCTTACATAAGTTAGTTACAATGGGATTAACATTCTCACAAACAAAAATTTAAATAAAGAAAGAAAAAAAAGAAAAAAGCATATTATATAGTAAAGTATATTTTATAATGTCTGTTAACATGCGGCAGTGCAAGTAATTCCTTGCTGTTACAAAACACTAAAACAAGAACAGGTGACTTGTGCCCAAAAGACCTATGTAACCTGTTACGTTACTTGTACTCTAATTATTATCAAGAACTAGTATTTAAGTATTGAAACCATTGAACGTAAGATTATAGAAGAATAAACAAAATTAGCCCTGTGTAGAGGTGGCGTAGGAATGTCCACTACCCTATATCATCCCGTAGGCGACAGAGGGAAACTGAAGCGGGAATGGGAGGCAGCATCTTCCTGATTACCGTTAATAAAAGTAAAACTGCAGTTTCCAACCCGCCTGCAAAACGCAGCAACTATGGCAAATTCCTTTTTTATGAGGTAGAGCCACGCTGTAGCTATATTGTGGTTGTAGCATGAATGGGTCGGCTCGACCGAAGTAGGACCATGCTCTCACAGAATACCAGCGTAAAATAGCAGCTTAATGCTGCTGTGTTTCGTATGGTGAGTGTAGAGAACCGGATACCCTTCTTACTGGAAACAAGGCATTCATCTGTATTTTGATTCTTAATTGAGGATAAATGTAGATGTCTATGGGCCACAGTATTGCCATCAGGTAGACTGTGTGGTCGTTTGTCACCCTATGCTATAAAAAAATCCTATCTACCTACGTCTATAAAAGAGAACTGTGTTCAGCAATGGCCTTTTTATAAGCTGTAATGAATTAATGAATGATGAAATAAATATACTTTAGTACATAAAAGAAACATCACAACAATGTTATATTTATTTGGTTGTCTTTTTAGACTTAAATTATATAATATGTAATAAAACCCTGTCCTATCTGTGAGGTTGTTTTTTCATATCTTGTTATTATTCAGTTCATTTAATCCTATTTAGAGAATAAATAAAAAATATCACACTATATATACACATCTTCCTGATAACAACTCTAAATTATAAAAAGTTGCAGTCGGCAACCCGCTTGCCAAGCGTGGCAACTATGGTAAATACCCTGTGAAGCGAGCTATGAGGAGGCCTAGGTTCAGCTGTGGACTTAGTAGGCTGTAATGAATGTATGAATATAAAACTTACAATTAATGCCTATTTGTGTGAAGTTTAAAATAATAAGTGACTGTACAAAAGTATTACTTACACAGCTTTTCCGTTGCCATAGAGTGGAATAGCATTAAAAAGGTTACCGGTTAAATCGTAGAGTTCTGAAAATTGTAAAAATAAAATGAAGTATTAATCTTTTCAATATTTTTTATGAATCTCTAGTGAATCTCCCCTTTAAATTTCCCCTGAGAATTCGTTCTTTCCCATCAGTTTTCAGTTCTTCGATTTATATGGCTAGCCCATTGCCAATTCAGCTTACTGATCCGTTGCGCTATGTCAGTTGCTCTGGTTCTACTGCGGATATTCTCATTTCGATGTCTATCACACAGAGAAACACCGAAAATAGCCCTCTCCATAGCTCGAGAGTGACCTGGAGCTTCCTCATACAGCTAGCAGTAAAGGACTATGTCTGCGATCAGAGATATGTGTCATAAATGGCAATACGCACTTCCACATTCTTGCTATCAAGTTTTGAGGTATATGTGACGAGAATATGTGTCGTAATCAACCTCAGAAGAGAACGCTGCTCAGTCGATTTGGATCCGTTGATTGACCTCTCAGTCGAAGTTGGACTTACCCAGCCGGACAATTTGTCCCAGGTAAACATACAACTCTAAACAGTCAACAGAAGACAAATAAGCCGGTTGCACGGTGATTACAATGAGTTACATGGTGAAGTACAATGAGTTACACAGTTCGTTATTATCATTAAAATAATTAGTTCAAGTATTATCTATGCTAGTCTATGCCTATTCTCGTTCGTTATTATCATTAAAATAATTAGTTCAAGTATTATCTATGCTAGTCTATGCCTATTCTCGTTCGTTATTATCATTAAAATAATTAGTTCAAGTATTATCTATGCTAGTCTATGCCTATTCTCGTTCGTTATTATCATTAAAATAATTAGTTCAAGTATTATCTATGCTAGTCTATGCCTATTCTCGTTCATTATTATCATTAAAATAATTAGTTCAAGTATTATCTATGCTAGTCTATGTGTTGGTATTTGGCATAGTTTATTGCAATTTAAAATTTACTTACCAGCACTGACCTCGAGTTTAGGTACTGAAATGTCGAGATCGAAAGTCAGGTCAGACAAACGAAGATTGCTCCTGTGAACTACGAATCCACCGATACCAGTCACTAAGACATTTCTGAGCTCTAAGTCTACGCTGCAAAAATTCAAAGAACAATAAAGCCTTCAATTTTCTAAAGACTAACGACAATTAACAGGGGAGTTTTTTTTAAATAGAATTAACCTTAGGAATTAACGGCGACAAATGAGCACACAGTTCAATTTAACAGCTAAATTTATCTTCGGTTAGGAGTCAAATCACATCCGTTGTCAGCACTTAGGCCAAAGATGGTATACTTTGTTATGCCACATGTACGAAACAAAGTAGCATTATACTGTTATTTCACGCTGGTATTCTGTGGTCCTTGTTTCGGTCAAGCCGACCCATTCATTTTGCAGCCATATGAAGCCAGTGCTTAACTATTATCCCACCTGATGGTAAGTGGGGATCCAGCCAAAGATGGTAAAGCGCATTGACTTAGCTTAACAAAAATGTAACATTATATTAGGCAAATTGTAATTTGTTTATCGTTTAACTCATGCTTTCCGTCGATTGGACTATTCTTTAGAAGAACAACTGGTGCTTGTAATCTTTGTATCCGTACAACGTACATAGCTTATTATATTGTGGTTAAATCCAGAACAAGAAAAAAAAACAGAACCAGAAACAAATAACATCAATTTCCTTGGCCCTGGAGTTCCCAATTCGGAGGAGCCAGAGCCCCGAGTTCAATTTAATTATAATTTTAATGCATATTACTTACTTTAACAATCCAGTTGGAAGTACTAAGTGGAAATGTTCCAATTCCAGAGGATCTAATGGCGGAATGCCAAATACTTGAGAGCCATTATTGATAATAGAACGAATGTATGTGATTAGTTGCCGGATAAGAATGTTCACCAGAATATTTCGTTCATTTTGGGTAATCTCAGATGACGGATCTGTAAAAAGAAAATATTTCGCTATAATATCAATTAAGTTCATAGTCGGCCTTACCTAGTTCGATTATTATTGGTGGCGGCTCTAAAATTTGTTATTGATATTTTAAGCGTAATTTTCGCACATATTTTGTACCTACACCCTGAAATACTCGGAAATTAATCTCATAAATATCGTAATTTTATAGCCTACACAGATTTGCTACTCACAATCCCCACTCAAATAATGAATATAAACCCTTTTCCACAGGAGCAAATATTAGTTACGCTATAAAAATAAAACTATCTTTATTGGTGCATTTCACAAACATCGCTCGTTACGCATTTACGCATCCTCGCACATCCCTACTGGTGTCAAATCTATTAAAGTATGGTGTTCTATTTTATTTAAAAACTGCTCATTCCCCTTTTTACATAAAACTTACCAAGAGTTTGCTCATTTGTAATTTTTGGAGCTGCAGCAGCTATAGCACAGACAGTTAGAAGAAGTGTTAATAACTTCATCCTGAAATTGAAAAATCGAATTAATTATGAAGTTAATAAATAGAAATATGTTTTTGTATATATTTGTCAAGGCAATCCTTTGTTTTTATTATAATAAAGCTTATAATAATTTCATATTATACTATTATGATATTGTACCTTTTCAAGCCCTAAATTATCTATTTAAGGCAGAAATAAAAGGGACTATGTAGATATTTAGTAGCGATTTTCTTTTCCTTATTCAATATCATGTTTGTTATTGTTGCCGTATCAACCAAATTCATAGAGATATAAAAATAAACACTTCCTGAATCAACATCGATGTAAGCACGTCTAAATTTCTTTAAAAATGAGTGAATAATATGATATAGATTTGTCTTTTTTTAGCTACAAATGGTAACATGATGATCATGTTAAATACAATTTAACGACCTTGTGTGTTCGAAGCAATTTGTTTTTGGTTAATGATTGTTATTATGTACTGCATCTATATGTATTTACAAGTACATTTTAAACCTGTATAAATTGACTACATTAATTCCATCGCTTACATGTTGTTTTATATAGAATGTTTAATTTTTAAATATTAGGTACTTACATATGAAATTGGCGTTTTGTACGGGAGGAATATAAAGTCATTTTTTTTTGTAAAATATATTTAATTAATCAAAGTATGCACCGTTGTTATCTATGCACTTTTGCCATCTCATAGGTAGTTCATTGATCCTTTTACTAAAAAAAACATGGGGGCGAGAATCAATAAACTCTTTGAAGGCGGTTTGGACTGCCGCATCGGAGTTGAATTTTTTTCCTTGTAAGAAGTTGTCCAAATTCCGGAAAAAATGGTAATCTGTTGGAGCAAGATCCGGGAAGTACGGTGGATGTCGCAGACATTCCAATTGTAGCTGATCTAACTTAGTGGTTGTTTGTTGTGCAGTGTGTGGTCTTGCGTTGTCGTGAAGCAGCAGTGGTCTAGAGCGATTGACCAATCTCGGTTGTTTAGCAGCTAGTTTTTCCTTCATGGTTTGCAGTTGCTGACAATAGATATCTGCCGTAATCGTTTGGCCAGATTTTAGAAAGCTGTAGTGAACAACACCGGCGCTAGTCCACCAAACACTCACAAGTAATTTTTACTGAGTCAATTTTCGTTTAGGGCAGGATTTGGCTGGGTCTCCAGGGTTCAGCCATTGCGACGAGCGCTTCCGATTATCGTACAGTATCCACTTTTCATCACAAGTAATGATTCGATTTAAAATCCCTTCATTATTGTGTCGGTTGAGCAAAGTAACACAGCAGTCGACGCGTGTTTGCAAGTTCGATTCACTCAATTCATGAGGTACCCATCGTTCAAGTTTTTTTACTTTCCCGATTTGCTTCAAGTGGATTAATACAGTTTTATCACTTACTCCAAAGCCTGCAGCTATCTCTGAAGTGATTTGTGATGGATCCGCTTCCACAATAGCCTTTAATTCTTCATTTTCCAATATATATCTTATACTCAGAAACGAACAAAATGGCTTTCAAAAACATAAATCTACTACACTTGCTACCTTTTCACTGATACGTCGAATAACTGAATGTATTAATAATAGAGTACCAACAGTAGGCATCTTTTTTGATATGTCCAAAGCCTTTGACTGTGTAGAACACAGCAAGTTGTTGTACAAATGTGAAAAATTAGGAATCAGAGGACCGGCTTTGGAATGGATCGAAAGTTATTTGAAAAATCGGAAACAATGTGTTGAAGTATCACGTATTAATAATAATCTAGAGTTAACATATTACAGATCTCCTTATCTACAAAATGACTATGGGGTACCTCAAGGGAGTGTTTTAGGGCCTTTATTGTTCATTCTATATATAAATGACTTACCGAGTATAACAAATCATCAGTCCATACTATTTGCTGATGACATATCAATTGTTATACCCCACACTAATAAGTCACAGATATATGAACAAGAGATAAATTCTACTATAGAGTCAGTTATATCATGGCTAGAAGATAATAATTTACGAGTCAACACTAACAAAACTAAATATATTCAATTTGGAAATTATAAAACAAAACCACAAAAATTAGACTTAACATATAAGGGCGAAAGATTGGTAGAGGTAGTAGATACACAATTCCTAGGTGTTGCTATTGACCGGTATGTAAATTGGAAATTACACGTACCAAAAGTATGCAAAAAAGTTAATCAATTTGTTTATGCATTACGTAAACTTCAAAATGTAGCAGGTCCACAAGCACCACGTATTGCTTACTACGGATACGTTGAATCCGTCTTAAGATATGGACTACTCTTGTGGGGCAACTCAACTGACGCAAACAAAGCCTTCCTTCAGAAGAAATGTATTCGTGCACTGTGTAATGTAGGCCCTCTTGAAAGCTGTAGACAGCTGTTCAAGGAAAAAAGTATTCTCACTTTAACTGGTTTATATATATTGGAAATCTGTGTTTTCATTAAAAATAATTCTAATCAATTTGTTACCGTGCAAGAAAATAATAATAACTCTCTAGCAAAAAGAGATCCGACACGTCTACTCATGCCATCTTGTAAAACTACATTATTCCAGAGGAATTGCCTCATGATGTGTATCAAGGTTTATAATAAAGTTCCTAAAAATATTCGTGAACAGCCATTAAGGCGAATGAAAAAAAGTTTAAAGCAGTGGCTAATAAATACTGCCTTTTATAATATCAAAGAATTCTTTAACCATAAATTTTGATTTTATTTTTATTGATTTTGTTTAACTAAGTAAATTACTATAGATCCAGGATTTTGCGTGATATTTCGCAAATGAACAAAAAATAATTTTACTATTTTTGTTATGTTTTCCTAAAGACATAAATATAAAGTGTTTATGAAAGAAAAAGAAAATTTATAAAAGTGTTTATTTCTAATTTTATTTTTTAATTTTAATTTGTTTTTTAACATATTTATTTTAAACAATTTTTACGCATGCCACAAAAGGCAAAACATGTGGAAACAAATGTTGACTCTGTATCCATCCGTCTGTACCCATGTTTTAGTGAAATAAATTATTTGATTTGATTTGATTTGATTTGGTCTCCGGCCGTCCACGGAGTTGGTTCTGAAGGTCGAAATTTCCAGAACGAAAACGTTGAAACCAAAAACGTACCGTGCTTTCTTTTGCGACACCAGCGCCGTACACATCATTAATCCTTCGAGCTGTTTCTGCAGCACTGGTGCCACGGTAGAACTCGTACTCGTAAATATACCGATATTTTATGTTTTGCATAGTGCGGTAATAAGCGACGCCAAAGAATAATATAACGAGGAAAAAACAAATGAATAACTGTTTTCAAAATTCAAATGTACCAGCTAAATGAATTTATAAATTTGAATTTGGAATTCTTAACCAAAGAGGAGATATTATTTCAGATCAAAGTGATAAGTACGACAAAACGCTAATTTCATATGTAAGGACCTAATAAAATCATGTTTCTAACGTTAAACGCCATGTCTTAGCCCCGAATTCAGAATCTAATATGTGAAAATTATTATTTTCTAAATTTTTGAAGTCAGTTCTACTCCTTATCAAAAGTTCAATTATAAGAGTTTAACGTTATCGGTTTTTTTAACCGACTTCAAAAAGGAGGAGGTACTCAATTCGACTGTATGTTTTTATTTTTATTTTGTTTTATATATAATAAGGGTGACAAACGAGCACACAGTCCACCTGATGGTAAGTGGTTGCTGTGGCACATAGACATCTACATCTATCTTCGTTTGCGAATTTAAATGCAGATGCGTTGTCAGCCGTGAGGACTAAGATAGAATGCCTCTTTTCCAGTAAAAAGGGTCTCCGGTTCTCTACACTCACCATACAAAACACAGCAGCGTTAAGCTGTTATTTTACGCTGGTATTCTGTGAGAGCGTGGTCCTTCCCCGGTCGAGCCGACCCATTCGTGCCACAACTATACTATTAATATAGCTTGTTTTATGTGTGTTACATCATAACTTTGTTCTACGTGAACCGATTTCGATGATTCTTTTTTTATTTGAAAGCTGGTGCTTCTCATGTGGTCCCATATAAATTTTATCAAGGTTTGACCAATAGTCTTGAGTTATCCTTAATAATATATATTGAAGTCGGTTGTACAAATTTTTTAATTTTTAATTATTAAACCTTAATTTTTTACCCTTTTGAGTGGTCTAAAGAATATCACAAGTTTAAGGTAAAAACTAGAATGTCGTTTAAATAGGTACATTAAAATCTTTATTTCCTATTTTACCATTAGGAATGGAATTTAATATTTATATGGGATCACAATAAAAAAATTTAATCGGTTCATCTGTTTTCGAGAAATCTTTGCGTCGAATGTGTTATATAATAATCTTCTCACTTTTTAGAACTGTGTTAAAATTACCATTTAATTTAAATAACTAATGTTTTCTTCTCCTACTTCTGAAACCGGAGTTGAGGGAGAGGGGTCAAAGGCTGCATTTATGCCTCTAGCGGCTGGTCTCTCCTACAGCTAAAGATTTTCTTCAGTTACGTAGAGCAGCCAGCGATCAAAAACCGCAAAAACGGCAGGGCCAATTTCAATTAAATTGTTGTTAGTATACAGCTTATATCCTCGAGTAAAAATATCATAGCTAAATTTGTTTCGATGAGTTGAGTAGATCGAACGTTATAGCTCTATACCTCCGTATAATGTTTTGTTTTGTAGAGTAGGAGTCATGATTGCCTTACATAGTTATTGTGAACTGGAAATTCGATGTATTCGATGTGGTAAATATAAATTGACCTATTTATACTCTGATCATTTTAACATGATTTTATGTATAAACAAAGAATAAAATTGTTTTTTTTTGTAGGTGGAATTATGTGAAGATTAGAATATATTACATGTTTTTTACATGTATTATATTAAAATATTTAATTCAGATAAAAATTTAGATAAAGATATTTAGGTAATGTATAGAAGTGTAAATAAATTACCGTACTAAAATAAGTCTAAATTAATCATTTTATTTATTTATATTGTTTTATTACAATAGGTAATAATTTTTTTGTGTAATATTAAAATACATTTCAAGCATAGGTCGAAAATATTTGTGAAACACTGCTTTTGTTTCTGTGTATAGATAATTATAATAGTCAAATGTTTTTAGTAGAAGTCATATTAAATTCGGACAATAGTTTTTATATAAAAACATTGACTTACCTGATTATGTTTAAGACACAACCAAAAAAATTGCTAGCCGATGAGGTTATAAACGAAAATTTATTAATTGTCTAAACTTAAAAGAAACAATATATTATCAGCTGCGATATAACAATTAATAAGGAATCTGATAATAATGTTAATACTATCATAATTACATTAAAAAGTGCGCGGATTGTTATTTAAGATAATAATACAAAAACTGATAGAGATACATCTTCTTTGTCTTTGATATAATAAAATAAATATCTAAATGTTATGTTTAAATTAAATTTTAGTAGTATTCTTTAAGTATCAAAATCAAAAGGCGGTTAAATGGTGACCAGCAAGTGGTGCCGACGACTACATAGCACTTGCGATTTACTCCTGTGTAGAAATCACACAAAAACTATATTTTCAACTAAATTCTACCGTAACGGGCCCAGCAGTAATATCTTTGGTGATCTCCCACAAAACTTAATACGGTTTTGCCCAGTCTACTAAATGTAGTTATCCAAGTAGTCTCCGATGACATCTTGCAGGTAGGGGCACTTGCCGGTGTGGCACTTAACGATTGCGTTGACGATATAAAAGAGCGTAAGAGTAAACTGCAACTATAACTCGCAAACTGCTCGGATCGGGAATAATGCGCAACATAATAATATACCTGGTGCAGTGAGAGGCAATTATCCTTTCGATTACTTTGCCAAAATTCACTCAACAGTAATATACATGGTAGAGCCATGCTGCAGCTATATAATGGTTGTAGCACGAATGGGTCGGCTCGACCGCGGGTGGATCACGCTCTCACAGAATACCAGCGTAAAATAGCGGCTCAATGCTGCTGTATTTCGTATGATAAGTGTAGAGAACCGGAGACCCTTTTTACTGAAAACGAGGCATTCCATCTTAGTCCTCAGGGGTGGCAACGTATCTGCATTTTCATTCTTAATCGAGGGTAGATGTAGATCTTTATGGGTCATAGCATCCACTTACCATCAGGTAGACTGTGTGCTTGTTTGGCATCCTTATTCTATAAAAAAAAACAGTCATGTGAACGGTACGCAGATGCAAAATCATATACGGTCTTGCCTTCCTTATTTATAACCTCTATCCAACTTGGCACTGCGGAATCGCTGGTAAACAGCTACCTTCCTCTAATATTTACTAATAGGATCTCATCTAGGATGACATCGGATCTCTGTGCCTGCTAATGGATCTGTTAAGTTTCTGTACAGTGAACTGATATTAATTTCATATTTCTTTTTTTCTCAATATTTTTTCCCAATTTTTGTACAAAACGACCGCAATATTTAAAGTTTCAGTTTTAGATATTCTGCATTAATTAGCCATTAGAATAACTTATTTTAATATTCTCATTATTGATAAGTAATCTTAGCTGGTTAATTTTGAAAATCTTTTGCGGTGAACAACCTAAAGCGTCTTCATAACAATAAATATATCCGGAAAAATGAAAATGAGCTCTGTGCTCATTCAGCATAAATAATGAAAGCGTGAAAGCCATCGACGTACGGTGCAATTGTTATTGGTGTTCGATACATACATACTCTAAAATATTTTTTTAATAAGAATGTGACGGGAATCTTCTTGAAGCCATAGATTAATTATATAAAACTTGCTTGCAGAAACCGTGCTCAGCCGACATGATTTTTTCGCGATCTGATTTATTACGACCAAAAAAAGGTTTAAAGCCTAAATAACATTTTGGACTGTTGGTTACTACTTTTGTGGAGTCGGCTTGATCACTAGTCACAAGTATCAAATTTAATTGGTTTGCGGAAAAAGGACGGTAAAGCTTTGAAGATAAAGTGAAGAAGTCATCCGTCAGTCGAGGTCACTCAAGAAAATGTTTGAACAGTCGAAGAAAATATTTAAGAAAACCGATGTATTACATAATGTAGATCTTGCAATCCGTAGTACTCAACCAACTTTCTCTCCCTACATATTGTTCGGGATGGATGCCGCACAAACTCACCGATAAGTAGAAATACAGTAGATTGGATGCCACTGGTGACAATGAAATGGTGCCAATTCATGATAGAGAGAAATTCAATGTCGGCGAGAACAAAACGTTTATGTTTACTGACTGGTGATGAAACATGCTTATATATCTATGATCGTGAAACAAATCAACAGTCGACTGTATGGTTCTTTGAAGATGAGCCAATTCCAGCCAAATGTCACCGTCCGCGTAGCATACACAAACAAATCACCTCGTTTTTCTGCAAGACAGGTCATATTGCTACTGTGGTGCTAAAGGATCAAAGAACTCTGAGTGGTGTGTGACAGATTCTGTCCCAAAAGTATAATTAGTTTGGTGTTTTATATTTTTTACAACCTGAAACCATTGAGAGAAAAATCTAAAGAAATAAATAATATATTAACTTTGGCCGGCATGTTTATTTACGAAAATGTAATGTATGTCCATAAAAACAAAAGTAGTTTTAATAGAAAAGTGATGTAAACTCTGTAAACATTAGGAACAAACACCAGTTTCTCGACTACACAGAGTTAGTAATTCATTCATGGGGCAATGTATTACGATATAACAACAAAGCCCTAGAAAATATACAAGGTCTCTCTATTACCAAGTTAAAATATTTTATTAAAAGAAAATTGTATAAAAAAGGTTATTTTTATATAAATTAATACAATGGTAATGACGCGGTCGCTTCTAAGCTGTTTCTGTAAGTAGTCTGTACAGACTGCGTTTTATTGTATAACTAGCGACCCGCCTCAAATTTGCCTGGAATGGCTTTATAAATGTTGCCTTAATTAGATTTAAGATAATCAAAGACCATCTATTTCGCAATTTTTAGTTCTTTTTAGGATTCCGTACCCAAAGGGTCACCAACGGGACCCTATTACTAAGCCTCCGCTGTCCGTCCGTCCATCCGTCTGTCTGTCAGCGGTATCTCATGATCCGTAATAGGTAGATAGTTGAAATTTTCAGAGAATGTGTATTTCTGTTACCGCTATAACAACAATAATAAAAATTAAAATAAATTAAAAATTAAAAGGGGCTCGCCTACTAGAAACTTGTATTACGATGGCACGGAACAATTCATGCGCGAGTCCGACCCGCACTTGACCGGCTTTTATTTTAAATCTTTAAGTTTATCGGATAAAGTATATTTAGATCCCTCCTAACATTGCTCTCTATCTCTTTGTAAAGTTTCATCACTATCGGTTCTGCCATTTCAAAGATTAGCCCGTGCATACAGACATACGGACAGACAAAAATCTTAAAAATGTTTGTTCATGTCTTAATAGCATGCAAATGACCCCCTGAGTTTCACAAAAGCCAGTTATTTCAATATTACCGACACATTTCAATTTTATTTATATGCGTATAGATTTTACTTTGAAAAAAAAAGTTTCGTTGGGTTTTTTGCTGGTGCTTCCCAGGATTGAGGTTTTTCCGATCCAGTGGTAAAAGTAAAAGAAAATAATTTCAATAGGTAACAATTACTGGTAATCTATATTGAATAAAAATTATTCAATTCTATTCTATTTTGTGACAAGCAACCAAAATCGGGCATTTTCTCTGCCACCTCGACAACACAGCGCTGCACATGTGTGCCAAAACACTCGACTTTTATCGTAAAGAACTCAACTCAATTATGTATGCAGGTATTAGCTTGGGATGGAATTGCTCTAGCGTTTCGAGAAGAGCAGCCCTTCCGCTCTTGCGTAACAAAGCGGCGGGTTTTGCTCTCCCTCCGCGCCTCCGGCTTTACAAAAAGATTCTAGAGGTAAGAGCAACAAGAACGTGGTTGACTAACTCAGTTTTTTGTACATTTTGGAACCTACAAACATAATAGGGATTAAAAAAAAACAATTACATGTATTAAATTTCATACTCGTATTTTATTGCTTTATACATTTTTTAAATGCATATAAATTATTGTATCAAATGTCTTTTATATAAAACACTGTTGTATATAAAATACTGTTTCTTGACAAACACCACACTTTTAGACGCATTAAAACATCACTTTAATATTCAAAAAAATGTAAAATTATTATAAGAGCAATTTTGTGTAGGTACATCGAGTGTCCGAAACGAGGTTAAGTAACTATAGTATTTTAATAGGTAATTAATATAAGTAATAGGCATTTTATTACAGGGAAGAAGGAAGTGATTATAGAGATGATGGCTAATACAGGAGATTGGAAGTGGTAGACATGCTATGCCGACCCCAAATAACTTGGGATAAGGGCAGGAAGGAAAAGAAAATTATTTTAAATTTTATGGACAAAGAAACTAGAAAAGTTTTTATTTCAAACTGAACCACTTGATTAGACTTAAAAGAAAAAAAATAGTAGATATTCATTTAATAATTATTATAATCAATATCAAAGTATAGCAGCAATAAATCTCCAAGATTCAAAATGATTAAAGTACTGATTTAGAATTTCCGTTGTACGTTCCTTATACTGTGCGGCAATGAGACTACTAAATCTCGAGAGGTAGTCAGGTAGCAAGTCTCCAATCATGGCGTTTAAAATGTCGTCTATGTTTCCGTCGTATTCGGTACGTGACTGTAATGAAAGCAAAAATATTTCCAAAGTTAGAATTTATTATAAAACTAGCTGTTCCCGCGACTTCGCCCGCATGGAATTTTTTTTGCGCGGAATCCTAAAATAAAAGTAGCCTAAGTTATTCCTTATAACATCAGTGAAAGTCCTATTGAAATAGGTTAATAGGTTTTTGCGTGATGCGTGTTCACGCCGAAACAGCTCGCAGATGACAGATTTTTTCAGACTTACTTAACATTTATCATTATATTTTGGACAATTTCACAATATTTTTATGAATTATAGCTTATGTGTTATTCTGATGTTTGAGCTATATTATTGTAAAGTTTCATTAAAATCCATTCAGTAGTTTTTGCGTGAAAGAGTAACAAACATCCATACATCCTCACAAACTTTCACATTTATAATATTATATATAGTAGGATGTATGTATTTATGCTACGCTTATACTGGTGTTCTAGTTTTTTTTATAGAACAAGAGTGACAAACGAGCACATAGTCCACCTAATGATAAGTGGATGCAGTGGCCCATAGAAATCTACTCCTATCCACGATTAAGCGTTGTTACACCTGAGGACTAAGATGGTCTCCCGCCTTCTTCTTTCATATTACACAACACAGCAACATCGAGCTGCTATTTTACGCTGGTATTCTGTGAGAGCATGATCCTACTTTGGTCGATCCGACTCATTCGTGCTACAACCATAATACAGCTGCAGCATGGATCTACCACCTGTTAACGATTGCTCTTATATTAGGTCAAAAACTTTCCTTCTGCTGCGTTTTATGATAACTACAGGGAAAAGAAAGTTGATAGAATAGATTCAAGTGGGTGGCCAGATGAGGAAACCTGATAGAGCCGTTACGTAAAGCCCTTAGGACTCTATTTAATTCTATCATTTACTATAACACTTTCCCAATAGACCACTTCATAAAGAAAAGCTTTAAGCCCTTTCGAAGAACTTACAAGTCAGTTAAAGTTCTTAGTCGTGTTCACGCTATTTTAGTTACGACGAAAGAAGAGACAATCTTCTCGCTCGCAGTCTTAATGACTTCCATCCAACCTTAACAATAAGTTTGTTATAGAACGAAAAGAGGTCACGGTCCACGTGTTGATAGATACTGTGGCCCATAGACACCTTTATCCTGGATTAAGAATCAAAATGTAGATGAGTTGTCACCCTGAGGAATATGATAGAATGCCTCTTTATCAATAAAAGGATCTCCGGTTCTCTACACTTGCCAAACAAAACACAACAGCATTAAGCGGCTTTTTTACGCTTGTATTTTGTGAGAGAGAGGTAATGTCTGTCTCGTCATTTATAGAAGCTAATGATACAATTTACTTAACTAAAATTAAAAATATTATTCTAATTTAATACAAAATAATGAAAAACTAAACAATCAGATAATTTCAAAGGACATTTAAACAATTCCAGCGGTAGAATCGGATTAAGGCTTCTTATCTAACTACTGAATCACTTTAATCGTACCGACTATATTTGTCATATATTTCCAGTGTAAACGATAATTTTTGTATTTAATAAATAAATTTTTACAAAATAAATTATTTCATCCCGTGTGTGTCGTAAGAGGAAACTATGGGAAATGCCAGGAAGATCTTCTTAGAAGACATTCTAAGACTTCAGTATTCGCCAAATATAAAATACCCCCAAAAAATGTGAGAAGCACTATTAACAGTGCAAGGATATCGACCCTACGTGCACGAATTCGCGTTCTCAGCATAGTGAGAGGAGCAGTCTTTCAAGCAATGTATTTTATATTAAATAACCATTAGACATTAAAAGATAAAAGAGAAAGCTGTAGTAATTTTGATTATAACTTGTAAGATTTATGTAGAGCTTGAAATATGCCAACTGATTCAAGTTACTTTGGACAATACAAAAATTCTCCATGCTCTTAAGTGATTTTTATAGTAGTAATGTGATAAACGAGCACACAGTCCACCTGATATTAAGTGGATACTGAGGCTCATAGTTATATTGTGAATATAGGTGCATCCTCAATCAAAAATCAAATGCAGATGCGTTGTCACCATGAAGAATTAAGATGGAATACCTGTAAACCAATAAAAAGGGTATTCGGTTTTCATCGCTCATCTTAGACCCATTCAAAGTACAGCCACTGCAGCGTGGCTCTATCTCGGTAAAGTCTGGAGGACCGACATATAAAGATTTGTCAAGCATTTGGGAATCACAGACTGCAAAGTACATTTATTTATTGGTTTTATGCACTGTTTGCCAGGATTTGTGTAAGTTCGTTACATTTTTAATAATAAATTATAATAGTTGTAGTTGGAGATTCTGTTATCCTTGGTGATACTTTTCACAATTAATTATACACACCATTACAAGATTACATGCTCGCAAAATGCATTAAAATATACCTATCACTTCTGTTAACATCAACTGTATCGAATGAAAGGGTCAAGTTTGTAACACTTATGTTTTTACTTCGTTTATTATTACTATATTAAGGACTAAATTCTGTTAAGTAGAAACAACAATATTATGCACACTATCCATTGATGATAGTTTCGTTTATATTCATTTTTGTGTAAATGAGATTTTTGTTTAGATGACACAGTAGTTACATATCATGGTAAGTGGACACTGTGGAACATAGGCATTTACATTTTTATCCCCGATAAAATTCAAAATACAGACGGGTCGTCACCCATGAGGACGTAAATGGAATGCCACGTTGCTGCTAAAGAGTGTCAGTTCTTGTCACTCAATATACGAAACGTAGCAGCGCTAAGTTGCTAAGTGACGCCAATATTCTGTGAGTTTTAATAATATCATGATTTGATTTTCCACGCATTCGTTAATAATTATGGAATTCAAATATTTCCACTACTAACAATAATTTTTCTAAAGATATGTAAACAAGATCATTATCAAATTAATTAATCGATGAAGTGACGATAGAGATAATAAATCAAATAAAAATAATGAAAAAAACGTAAACAGTTATTATTACCTACAGATTATCTTCTTTTACAATCTCAATAACGCTAGATTTCGCTTATCAAAGCGACAGTTTGTATTTCGTATGGGGAATGACGAGAATTTCAGAACTTATTTAAGCATATCATGTTAGTCGTTAGGGTGACAATGAAAACGCATCTTTATTTTCATTCTTAATCGGGGATAGATGTAGATATCATTTTTCTCTCTTAAAGTTAAGTTACAACTTATATACGTCCCATTGCTCACTGATTTTTAAGAGGGTTATGGAGCGATAGTTCCGCAGCGTAGTTCCAGGGCGTATTGGCGGACTTCACATGTCTTCGAATATTTTTTCCGCAGACATGGAGGTTTCCTCACGGCAAATTCCTTACCGCCAAGCACGGGCTAAATCAGCACTTAATATTGTAATTAAAATTTTTACTGCTGTGAAAAATCCGAGATGCTAGATGATAATGACTCTTGACTACCCTTAATTCTTAAAAAAAAAACAATCTAAATTTAAAATAAACAAATTATGTAATTTTATATACGTGTTTAAATGTTTTTGATGTTTAGGGTTGCAGCACGAATGGGTCAGGACTTGACCGGGGAGGACCACGCTCCCAAAAATTCCAGCGTGAAATATCAATTTAATATTGCTGAGTACGAAATACAGCAGCATTATTCTGATATGGTGAGTAACGAGAAGCAGAGACCATTTTTTATTGATAACTAGCCGACCCGTGCCCACTTCGCTGGGCGTCAAAAATTTTTACTTGTGATGAAATTATCTTGTGTGGTTCTTAGTATTGAGTGTTTAAAATTTATTTTGCGAATATTATTATTGGGCGAGTATGTCAATTATTTTGTCTGGTAGCAAAATGTATTGGTTTTATGGAGTTCCAACCCGAGATAAGACAACATACAACTGGACATGGGAAAAATACTCCTTTTTCAAGTCAATGCCCACCAGAGAGAATGTTTGACCCTATTTACTTTTTTTTTTTTTGACTTATTTATCGTGAGGGCAAATGAAACTTTGACTGAAAACTGCAGCCTTTGAACGATATTGGCAAATACGTCGGAATCATGGGTACCCGCGGTATATGAGCAAGTTGTCCCACTGCTGGCACCGTGAGGATGATCACCACGATTATATTGTCCCGAAACTCTTTTATCAGTAGCCTTGTGCTATTACACATGTTGAGAGGGCTCAAGTTTCTTAACAGCATGATAGGTATGTCGACTTTCAACATAAGGTCGCGAGGCGGTAGGCCAGAAGGGCTCAAAGAATTTAAAAATTCTTGAGGATAGTGCACAGTATCCTCAATATTACACACCGTATCAACTAACTTATACTGTTTTGACTTGACCGGGAATTTTCTAGAAAATCAGTTTATTTATTTCATTCACTGTATCGTTTCTGGGTGACACTATTGCCCTTAAACAAAGCCAGTGATAATTTCTTTCCAATAAATTTTCAAGACCGGGATATTATGCGTCTATTAGATGTTCTAATCTATGGACTGTGTGGCCCAATCTATCGTCAAGTTCAATTTTAGCGCTACTATTGTTAGTGCTATGAGAGGTAAGTTTTCCTTATCCAAGTTTGAGTAGTCGTTGCGGAAAGTCGTTGTCGTAGTTGTCGCTCAAATGGGCTCTTATATTTGTTCGTAAATTGAGAGTTTCAACAGAACTCCATAATGGAGATGATTTTGAGCATGCTCTGATGACATCGGCGCATGTTCCTTTTGTTATTACAGGCAGTGTTTGCCGAAAATTGGTTATCGTTTTCTAACAAACCTCTGTCTCGGCAAGTAGCTTGGTACGTTTCTTTGACAACTCCGTTCCCGTTCAGTTTTTAAGTCCTGGAATGAGGTGAGACCACGTACGTGGTGAAGCAAAATTCAGCACATAGGCAGAATTGGCGAGAAACTAGTTCGCCTTCCTTCAGGAACCCGAGCATTCTGGTCTCTCTCCAAGGCTGTCCAAGGGAATTTCTGTAAGCCATCACTACCATCTCTGCACAGGGAGGACGACTCACTGGCCCACGCCGCAAAAGAGAAAGCCGACCTTTTAGGCTCCCTTTTTGCGTCCAACTCGACTCTTTATGACGGGGGGATCACACCGCCGACCATCCCGCGGTGTGAGTGCTCCGTGCCGGATGTGCGGTTCTCACAGCGCTCGGTTCGCAAAGCACTCTTCTCCCTGGACATCCAAAAGTCGAGTGGGCCTGACGGAATCCCCCCAATTGTGCTGAGGAGTGTGCTCCGGAGTTGGCACGTTCTAACGTGTCTTTTCCGGTACTCCTACTCCCTAGGCGTAGTCCCGAAATCATGGAAGGCAGCTTTTGTCCACCCGATCCCTAAAAAAGGCGACCGCTCAGACCCGTCCAACTACAGGCCTATGGCCATCACTTCCTTGTTCTCTAAAATAATGGAATCCATTATAAACTGCCAGCTCATGCGGTATCTTGAGGATCACCAGCTGATTAGTGACCGCCAATACGGTTTTCGTCGGGGTCGATCAGCTGGTGATCTTCTGGTCTACCTGACTCATAGATGGGCGGAGGCAGTAGAGTCCAAGGGGGAGGCATTGGCCGTTATTTTGGACATTGCGAAGGCCTGCGATCGGGTTTGGCACAAAGCGCTTCTTTCGAAGCTCCCTTCTTATGGGCTTCCCGAGAAATTGTACAATTGGATCACCAGCTTTCTTGCAGATCGGAGCATGAAGGTCGATGTAGACGGTGTATGCTCCGACTACAAGCCTATTAACGCTGGTGTTCCACAAGGCTGCGTGCTATCACCAACGCTGTTTCTTCTGCATATCAATGATATGTTGCAAACTGGTAACATTCATTGCTATGCGGATGACAGCACTGGTGATACTCTATACACCGGCCGTGCCAATATTTCTCGGGAAAACGTCGCCGAGTACCGGAACAAACTTCTGTCGAAAAACTGAAGTCGAGTCTTTGCTGTTCAAAGTCTCGGATTGGGGGCGACTAAATCTAGTCCAGTTTAATCCTTAGAAGACACAAGTTTGCGCGTTTACCGCTAAAAAGAACCCCTTTGTCGTATCTCCTCAGTTTCAAGGCACTCCCCTTGTTGCCTCTGTTTCGTGGTCACTTGGAAGAGAAGGCCAAATTGGCCTCTAAAAGCTTGGCGTGCTCAGCAGAGCGGGACAGTATTTCATGCCGGCACAACGCCTGCAACTTTACAAGGCGCAGGTTCGGCCTCACATGGAATACTGTTCCCATCTCTGGGCTGGGGCTCCCCAGTGCCAGCTCCTTCCACTTGACCGCATCCAGCGCAGAGCGGCTCGAATCGTCGACGACCGAATCCTTTCCGATCGGCTCGATTCATTGGCGCTGCGAAAAGATGTTGCATCCCTTTCCATTTTCTTTCGCATTTACCACGGGGAGTGCTCTGAGGAATTGTTCGGATTAATCCCAGCCGCCAAATTTCACGAACGCACATCGCGTCAGAACTCCCGATACCATCCACACCATCTGGACGATTGGCGGTCCACCACTGTGCGATTTAGAAGATGTTTTCTTCCTCGCACAACTTCCTTGTGGAATCGATTACCACCAGCGATTTTCCGGACCGATACGACTTAGGGACCTTCAAGAAAAGAGCCTATTCCTTTTTAAAAGGCCGGCAACGCATCTGCGATTCCCCTGGTTCCCCTGGTGTTGCAGTTGTTCATGGGCGGCGGTAGTCACTTACCATCAGGTGAGCCGCAAGCTCGTTTGCCCCCTCTCCTATAAAAAAAACTCTGACTGAGAAGGATGGACACTGTATACTCTTCCCAAAGCAGCATCTTTTTTTTATTTCGGGATGCCCAACGACATTTTCTCCGCGTTTTCTTCGTTAAAATTTGTTGTTAGCCTAAGTATAATACTGGGGAACTTCGTGATATAGCAAATTTCGTCGGCCGACGACGACGGTTACCGACAGCAACCGTCGTGGTCGGCCGAACGGGCGGCATTTTCATTGTTTCGCGTATTTGGTATTTTAAATTATCTCCTAAACTATACAACCAAATAACATAATATAAAAAACAAATTTTATCAAAATGACAAAGTCATTCATTTCAATATAGACTGAGGTGTATGAAAAATACATCTAAATATCAGCATTTATACTTTTTTTTACTTTTAACAAAATTCCGGTACTACATATCTATCTTTTATATTTAATACACAATAGAGGTTGAACATTATATTAACCTATATCAAACCGTTTAGTCAGCGCACGCCGATAAACGAATCAGCCTGTTTTTGTCGGAATTGGTTGACAAATATTGTTATTTCACTTTAAAAAATATTGTTAATCACAATCAAATACAGTCTATGTTACTCAGGGATGATGTAGCTTTATATTGGTGAAAGAATTTTTAAAATCGGTTCAGTAGTTCTAGAGATTACTTCCTACAAACAAACTCACAAACTTACAAACTTTACCTCTTTATAATATTAAGTATAGAAGAGTCATTCCATCTTGGTCCACAGGGGTGACAACACATCAGCATTTTGATTCTTAATCGAGGATTAATGTAGGTTACTATCCATGTTAAAAAAGAAACCATCTCTATAACTCGTTTTATTGTCTAGTAGATGTCATATCAATCCGTGGGCAATAGTACTTAATTTCTGTGTTACATTCACTTACCATCTCGTGGACTATGTGCTCGTTTGTCAGCCTTACTTCTGAAAATGCAGCCAACTTTAAACAAGGAAGGCTAAAGATGCGTTGTCACCTCTGAGGTCTAAGATGGAATGCATCAAAGCTTATAACTGTACTAACTCTCTATACCCTTCCCTGCAGACGGAAACACAGCATTGGAGGAATTGCTAATTGGCGGAAGAATTAGGTAAGAGGGACCTACTTAGACGGACTTACAGGCAGAAAAGGGGTCCTACCACCAAGTAAGTTCGTTGTGTCGTAAAATAAACCGTGTGTTGCGTATTGTTTCGAAAAATATCTTCGTAGGTTTTGACTCTAAAAACAGTAGATAGCTGTTGATTCCTTGGTAATAACCTTATAAATGAGGTGTTTTATTCCGACATTTTGTGTTTGTTATCTTTTGTTAGGTATTTTAGCTTCCTCATTGAAATGGAAACGTGATATGACTAATTCATAACTTACCACGATCTTATCGATCTCAAAATGCGTGTCCAAAAATTTTTCTATTAGTATGGATCTACCGTCTTCTGATTGTTTTAAATATACTTTGCTCCAGAATTTTAAATCATGTGCTTCAATGCTGTAATGTATTTGAAATTAATGTACATTAAAACTATATAGTAACATCTAAAAATGTAATATTTGTATGTATTGCAAAACTACGATTTTATGTGTGAAGTCTTCACTCCTGTCGATTCTTTAAGTATTGTAATAACCAGATAAATATCAGTCTTCGAATAAAAGTTAAATGAAAACTCTGTTTAAAATGCTAGCCTAAAATATACGTTAAGCGGCAAAAAGTAGCCTAGAAGATGCTAGTCGTATGTTTATGAATCATCCGATTACTGATTTACTGATTACAACGAACTTGTTCAGTTAGGTCAAGAGCTGGCACAAATTTCGTTTATCATTTTGCTGACGAATGAATATTATTAATCGTCAGTATTTTCTGAGTTTGGTCGTAATATTACACAACTTTTGATTACTTTTGATATTCATCACCCACAATACTTTATTTTTATTTTTGTACCGTTGTGTCAGAAAATTCTCTTTTAAAATAGAGGGCAAAATAAAACCGTCAAAAGCACGTCAGATTAACAACACTAGCCGTGTAGTGACAGTGTAAGAATATCCACTGCCCCATTATCGTCCTGTAGGCATCGGTATCGTGTCGTAAGAGGCATCTGAGGGAAATAAACCAGGAGATGGGCAACAACGCCTTCCTAATAACAACTAGAAAACAATTGCGGTTGCCAACCCACCTGCCAAACGTAGCAGCTATGGCAAATATTCCCCTTATGAGGCATTCTATGCCTCATAAGGGGAATATTTGCCATAGCCTATGTTCAGCAGTGAACTTTGTTAGGCTACGATTACCAATTCGTGAGCAAAATGAGACGATTTTAGCAAATTATCCCAAAAAGAGATGAGCCTCCAGTAGCGGACTGTTTTATACTGATTGAAATAAAGCAATCAGTTAGGTATTGCATTTAATAACTGTGTCCTAATTAAAAAGATCATTTAGTTAAAATATAAAATACAAAAGTTTATAAACATTGCGATTCAGTCGTTGAGCGCAGCGTACGTACATACTTACGTGATTTTAAAAATAAAATTTACTTACTTCAGCAATCCATTTCCACTCAAAGGCAATATTTCGAATATATTTCCACTCATTTCATAGTGTTCTGTAAACATATATTAGGTGAAATTTCAAAACGGTGTTTTGATATAAGTTGCAGACTTTGAAAAACTAATACTTACCAGATAGTATGGTTAAGAAGGGAAATCTCAAGGTCAGATCCAGAGAAACATCGTCCTTATTAAGCTTCGCGCCCAATAATTCAAAATTTCCTAATCCAGCTAGTGTAAAATTTAATATTTCTGCCTTTATCCTAAAAGTTAAAAACATTTCTATTCAATAATCATTATTTTATCAAAAATTAAAAACGTCCATTTTTTGATAGTCTGTGTTCGTTTTGCCACTTAGATAGACATTTTCAAGCGCTCCATAGTAGACGTGAGTTACTGCCAACGAAAATTGGTAAAAACTTATAATATTTACAAAGAAACCTTTCAATTACATACTTACCCAAATTTTGTATACTCTAAATTTATTTCTTGACGTTCAACTACGAGCGGATCGAGAACGGGTATATTATTATTGATACTGCCTAATTTTATTAACTGCCTCAATAATTCGAAAAGCTGCAGTATTACTGCATCAATTAAAAAGCGGCTGCATTCTAAAGTATCATCTGAAATAAGCAAATAATATGTTTTATTAAATTTCGGATAACAGAATACTTAAAACAGTTTTTACTTTTTTAATAAAATCTTGGCATATGATATGAACCTGTTAAAATCACCTACAAAACAATAGCTCTGCGAGACCATGGGCCGCATTATAGCAGCAAATTTTAAAGCATGTGGGCAACCTAAGTTCAAGTTCAGGTTACCTGTGTGTTAATTGTAATTTGTTACTTATTGATTAACCACGATGTCAGCGGTTAATGAATTGAAACATCGTGAAGAAATCCGTATGACTGAATTATTTTGAGGACTTGTAATGTGCGCGAACTATTGCTGTTAGGCACGCAACATTTAATTAGTACAGAATCTTGTCATGTGACCACCATTTTGCCTACCAAGCAAGCATGACCACTGCTTAAAATCTTCCTATCGTCTTGGGAGAGTCCTTCGTGTAACAATAGAGAGTTGCATAATTATGATCCTCCTTTTCCACATCCTCATCAGCCAGTTAGCAATCTCTCATAACAAGATGACTTTGTTGTTATCGCCACGCTTGGCATGCGGATTGGCGATTGCGTTTTGCGTCCCTGAGATTTCTTAATGTTCTTTCATAAAATAAGCACTTTAAAATCAATTATCCACATCTTCATAGTATAACTTCATTTAAGACTCTTCGATACCTGACATTTCAGGTACTTTACTTGACTTAATTATTTACTTGATTTATTTCTTCCTTGTTTACTTGATTATTTACTTGACTATTTACTTGCTTATTCACTTAAATATGTACTTGGTTATTACCATTTCTATTTACTTGATTATTTACTTGACTATTTACTTGATTATTTACTTGAACATTTCCGTGCTTATTGACTTAATTATATACTTGATTATTTATTTGACTATTTGTTTGCATATTTACTTAACTATATACTTACCTTGTTGACCATTTACTTGATTATTAAATTCACTGTATACTTTATTAACTACTTATTTACGCAAACCTGGTCGACACACTCCTAATCTTTGCAACTTTATTAACGAGAGAGATTACCGTGACCTCCACTTCTCTTCGGACCTCAGACAATCCTATAATTTATAGATAATATCCTAGCGCCACTTTCTATCTCTTCTTCTAGCTCGAGGATCTTCACGTCAATCCTCAGGGAACGTGCGTCGAATGCTGCCAGATCAATTCACCTTAGGTGGCAACCAAACACCACCGTAGATTCTTAGCACCCCATGCCCCGCTGTAAACATGGTCGGCACCATTGTAATGTTGTGTGGTGTCAATTGAGAGAAAGGCGTGTTGTTCCCTCTAATACTTTAATTACACTGCTCCAAATTCTAAGCTTAACACTAATATAGACATAATACACTACAACCCCCACCGACAAATATATAAAAAAATCGTTTATATAATAAAAAGTTCATGTAAATTAAAAAAAAATCTTACATTCTAATAACGTATACCTATAACTTTAAAAAAAAATGAATACAGATTACTTTTTTATATGTATAAAATTATATAAATATTATCTCTTAAAAGTCATATTCTTTTATAAGTTTCCTCTTAGCTTGGGTAGGGAGGCTGGCCAAACCCCCTATAACAGCACATAATAATTCCGTAGTCACAATAAGGTTTAATGTAAGATCACATTTTATGTAAGATATGATGCATTATGTTTGACAAAATCATTCGTGAACTTATGTCGTTTTGGTCGATATATTATTATTACTGTCACATACCTAGGCTAGTTACTAAGTTATTTAGTCACTCATTAAGTCACATATCCGGACATTCACATTAAATAGTACTCTTCTTTTGATGTATATTCACATTTTTTCATCTCATTTTTTCCTCATACGGCCAGCAGTGAAGAACCACGATCTCAGATCAACATGGATATAAGTCATCACTGGCAACACGCACTGGTTGTACAATTTCGTTTTAAGGTTTTGAGGTATACCTGACGAGGAGATGTGTCGTAATTTTCCGAACGCCACCCAGCCGAGTTGAATTCGTCGATTGACCTCTCGGTCGAAGTTGTGAAAGAGAAGTCTCGGTGAAGTTGAATACTCGTCAACAACTTCTAGCTTAGTGCTCCCAATAACTACCGACATAGGTGTGACATGGACATTACACATGATCTTTGTTTTTTCCATGTTCATCTTAAAACCTAGCCGTTGGGAAACACTATTGAGATCATTGAGCATAGTGCTTCGGTCCTCCAGTGATTCTGCCATAAGGACTATATCGTCGGCAAATCGAAGGTGAGTGATGTACTCGCCATTGATGTTAATACCGTATCCTTTCCAGTCCAGTAGCTTGAAAACGTCATCCAATGCAGTGGTGAAGAGTTTGGGATATTACCCTGTCTTACACCTATCTGCATTTGGATAGGTTTCGTATTCTGGTTCTGTACTCGGATAGCCATCGTAGCCCTACTGTACAAACACTTCAGCACTTCGATATACCGACAGTCAACTTGGCACCGCTGAAGGGACTGTAGCACCGCCCAAATTTCGACGGAATCAAAGGCTTTCTCATAGTCCACATACGCAAGGCAAAGTGGCAGATTGTACTCTTCGGTCTTCTGTACGATTTGCCGAAGGGTGTATATGTGGTCTATGGTACTAAAGCCTCTTCGGAAACCGGCTTGTTCGGGAGGCTGGAAGTCGTCGAGTCTGCGTGCGAGACGATTCGTAATGACTCTCGAAAACAGCACGTAGACGCGGCTCAGAAGGGAAATCGGTCTGTAGTTCTTCAAGAGAGCGCTATCGCCTTTCTTGAAGAACAAGACCACCGCACTTCTGCTCCACGCCTCCGGAGAAGTGCCACCATGAAGGACGGAATTAAAAATCTTCTGAAGGACTTCAAGTACCGGTTTTCCACCCGCTTTCAGAAGCTCCGCTGTAATTCCATCCTCGCCTGGGGCCTTGCCGTTTTTAAGGTGCTGGAGAGCCACTCTAATCTCACTCAGACTGACGCCCGAGATATCATCGGAATAGTGTCGGATAACACTTGCTTTTGGATCTTTGCTCACACTTACGTGAGGTTCTAACGATGATGTGTACAGCTGCCCATAGAACCTTTCAATCTCACTCAAAATCTCAGGTGACAGAAAGGTTCTTGAGTGCAGCCTCGTACCGGTAGGCGAAGTGTAGGGCAGCCCCCCCCCCCCTCTAGATGAAGTGACGACCTGGTAAGACATGTAGGAAGCCGATAAATGCAGGTGGCTCAGGACCGTGCTTTGTGGAATTCCTTAGGGAGGCCTGTGTTCAGCAGTGGACTTGTGAACGGCTGTAATGATGATGATGATGATGACTAATACTAAAGAACAGTTGTAAACAAATATTTTAATTAATGTAATAGAAATATTAATTTAATCTAAAGACTGGGTTAGAGCGAGTGCTATAGTACGCGCTTATGGGCGCCACTGAAGTTCGTTGTCTGCCTGGGTGATAGAACCTCAGCTATATTAATAGTATAGTTGTAGCACCAATGGGTCGGCTCGACCGGGAAGGACCACGCTCTCACAGAATACCAGCGTAAAATAGCAGCTTAATGCTGCTGCGTTTCGTATGGTGAGTGTAGAGAACCGGAGACCCTTTTTACTGGAAAAGAGGCATTCTATCTTAGTCCTCACGACTGACAACGCATCTGCATTTTAATTCGCAAACGAAGATAGATGTAGATGTCTATGTGCCACAGCATCCACTTACCATCAGGTGGACTGTGTGCTCGTTTGTCACCCTTATTCTATATTAAAAAAAATATGTCTGCCATGCAAAATGCATAATTATGTCAAATAATATTATCAACAACATATATAAATTACAGCTTTATTGAAATAACGTAAATTATAAAGGAAAAATTGTATTCCTTTATAAATTACGATTTAATTGAATGTATTTTTCAGTAACTTTTATTGAATATTTGAAGATGTCAAAGCGGCAGACTTATTACTTTCACGTTTTTTTCGGTAATTTTTTTTCACCTTTCACACCTCTATATCAAACGCCGGTCAAACTAAAGAGTCCTCATTTCACGTACCTCAGGTATAGGGGATTAACTGAAATAAACGTGAAGCTTATTGAAATACCGTAAGTCTCCTGCTCACTGGCTCTTAGACCAATTCTATACCTATTCATGCATCGCAACTTGCTACCTATGTTTATTATAAGATACGCTTATTGCATATCATATTCTATTGCATTTCATGTTTTTAGATACGCATTATCCATGAGAAGAAGTTAGCAGATCTTTTATATTCACTGTGTAAAGATTGATTTTGGTTACATCTAACTTATCTAGATTAGTTTGTTGCCTTTAGAAAAGAGAAAAAAGTGTTATTTTAACTAGAAAATATGAAAAATTTAATTGATGATAATATATTATTATTTCATTCAATTTTGCAGGACACAGTAATAAAAATAATATAAAACAATAATTAATAACTGAATAAAAGTGAATATAAAATCGTCTTGTGCCATAATACAAACATTTAAGTGCTCAAAACGGAACTTAATTATAATACATATAGTATTATGATTATTTTTTCTTAGATACAGCAACAAAGCTATTGAATAATCAGTTGAATCGTGAAGTATCTGATACATAATTTCAACTTAATATTTTGACTGAAACATTTAATACATAACTTTTATAAAAATATAGTAGCAAAGTCAACATTGAGATAAAAATCTTAAACAAAATTCTCTTAATTCGTTCTCTTAATCTTTATCTCAAAATTCTCTTAATCTTTTCTATCTTCTTATCGGCTAAGGCTTGCAGGACTTAAGTTTCTTCTATTTTTCTTAAATTATTGGTCTCACCAATTTATTTTTTATTAATTCGCTTAAATCGTCATGTTATCCTTGATATTATCATAATATATATTTCTTTCTAAAGTTTATCTTCGCTTATTTATTAACATTTTTCTTATTTATCTAATAAAATTTAGCATATCTCCTTATAGAAATAATAATCTTGTGGCCTCTTCTCACATCTCAGTTTTTGGTTTTCTCGTCACATCCATTAGTGTGTATAGTTGAAAAATTTTCCTTTATTATTCCTCCATTAATTCTTTTTTATTTAAATTATTTTATCATTTTTTTTAATTTTTCAGGCCGCGGCAGGGTCGCTATGTAACGTTGGGTAGTGTCAATTGAGAGAAAGGCGTGTGGTTCCCTCTAGTACTTTAATTATACTGCTCCAAATTCTAAGCTTAACACTAATATATACATAATACATTACACCGTAGCCAGGAATAACGGGACCGCCGGGGCTTGGGGGTGTGTGTAGTTGCTCATGAGGCAATGTTTGCCATAGTAGCCACGCTTGGCAAACGGGTTGGCAACCGAAGTTTTTATTGTAGTTTTTGCTGTTATCAGAAAGATTCTGCTGTCTATCTCTTCTGTCTCAGTTTATCTCTGTCTCTCACAAAACCTATATATTCGGTTTAAATTATGACTTTATAGCTCAAAAATGTAAAAAGAATTATCGTTCCCTCCTTATCCTGAAGCTTGCAATCAAAAAACTCTACACTTTTATTTAGAGTATTGTTTACTCCGTCCTTAGTACATTTTTCGTATTTTCTTAGTGCATATCAATGTTGCTAAGTTTTTTAAATATATTATTATTGTACAGTGTTTCATTTAAAATGTTTATTTATTTTAGGATAGTAAAATAGTAGTTTTTCTGAATGTCAGTTTTCAAGCTATGATGTAAAGCCATGCACACCTTTTCTGAATACAATATTAGCGGTTGGTTATTTTATACCAACAACTTTTTATGGGTGGCGAGCACTAAGAGAAACAGCTTCCAGCCTGTTTTTTATAACACCTCCAGTTTACGAAGTCACCAGTTTATTAATCGTTTACCTTTTTAATTCTTTCCATTATTGATTTTAATAGTGCCTTTTATTTATATTGTTGATTTATATCTAATAAGATTATCCCCCACTTATCACGTTTTATTTTACAACGGAATATAATATTTTGAAATTTATTTAAATACAATGTTTTACACACAAGCCTTTCAATTTTTATTATAGCTTCGCAATCGGTTGAGTTAGGAATACTCACAGGATGAAATAAGAATTTAAAATCAAACAATTTCTGTAGGTTGAATGAGAAATACAAATCGGTAGAGTAAGGAAAAAAATATCGCAGGACGAGACGTCGTAGGATAAATACGGAATAACCCAATATTTTCACATTAAGTAGTTTTATTAGCTCCCATTACAAAATTAAAATTGAATGGTACACTAATTATGTTTGAAAAAACTTTTTTACAAAATATTCTTATAGCATTTACATACCACCAGCAGTATTTACAGCACTACAAAACAGCGTGACTAGCAAAAACACAGCAAAGATTCTCATGTTGGCACTGAAGCAGTTTATTTTAACTGTTTCATTAAAGTCGCATATGGATTATATATCTTCAAGGTGTCCGTGACTTAATTGATTAATCTGTAGGATACCGAAATCTATACCATGGTTTCGAAAGCAGTGTTGTCTTATCTGTTTTAATCTAGGTTAGAGTTTATTGACCTAAATAATTTGAAAAATATGTATTGTTGTCTTTGTTCATCTCTCTGCGGTCTAACGCAGCGCTCTGCGGAAAAAATAACATGATGTTTATGAGAGTACCGTGTAGTGGCGGTGTAAGAATATCTCCTACCCCAAATCGTCCTATGGGTAATGTAAGAGGCGACAGAGGGAAACTGAAACAGGAGATGGGCAGCAGCATCTTCCTGATATTAACTCAAAATAATAAAAAACTGCGGTTGCCAACGCGTCTGCCAAGTAGTGTTGCCCAAATGCAAGAACAAGACGAGACTTAGCCAGTCTTGGTCTTGGTCTTTCGCGCCAATACACCTGGTCTTGGTATTGGTCTTGGTATTGCGCTCCCAGTCTTGGTCTTGGTCTTGGTCTTGCAGTAAGTGTCTCGCATGTTTCGCAAATTGGCGAGAAGCTAGTTCACCTTCCTTCGGGAACCCGTGCATTCTGGTCTCTCGCCAAGGCTGTCCAAGGGAACTTCTGTCAGCCATCTCTACCATCTCTGCACAGAGAGGACGACTCACTGGCCCATGCCGCAAAGGAGAAAGCCGATCTGTTAGGCTCTCTCTTTGCGTCCAACTCGACACTGAATGACGGGGGGAACACACCGCCGAATACCCCGCGGTGTGAGTGCTCCATGCCGGACGTGCGGTTTACACAGCGGTCAGTTCGCAAAGCACTCCTCTCCCTGGACGTCAGCAAGTCGAGTGGGCCTGATGGAGTCCCTCCCATTGTGCTGAAGACGTGTGCTCCGGAGTTGGCCCCGGTTTTAACGCGTCTTTTCCGGTACTCCTACTCCCAAGGCGTAGTCCCGAATTCATGGAAGACAGCTTTGGTCCACCCGATCCCTAAAAAAGGCGACCGCTCAGACCCGTCCAACTACAGGCCTATCGCCATCACCTCCTTGTTCTCCAAAATAATGGAGTCTATTATAAACTGCCAGCTCATGAGGTACCTTGAGGATCACCAGCTGATTAGTGACCGCCAATACGGTTTTCGTCGTGGTCGATCAGCTGGTGATCTTCTGGTCTACCTGACTCATAGATGGGCGGAGGCAGTAGAGTCCAAGGGGGAGGCATTGGCCGTTAGTTTGGACATAGCGAAGGCCTTCGATCGGGTCTGGCACAAAGCGCTTCTTTCGAAGCTCCCTTCCTATGGGCTTCCCGAGAAATTGTGCAATTGGATCACCAGTTTCCTTGCTGATCGGAGCATCAAGGTCGTAGTAGACGGTGCATGCTCTGATTACAAGCCTATCAACGCTGGTGTTCCACAAGGCTGCGTGCTATCGCCAACGCTGTTTCTCCTGCATATCAATGATATGTTGCAAACTGGTAACATTCATTGCTATGCAGACGACAGCACTGGGGATGCCTTATATACCGGCCGTGCAAATGAAAACGTCGCCGAGTACCGGGACAAACTTGTGTCTGAAGTCGAGTCTTTGCTGAACAAAGTCTCGGATTGGGGGCGACTAAATCTAGTCCAGTTCAAAGACACAAGTTTGCGCGTTTACCGCTAAAAATAACCCTTTGTCGTATCTCCTCAGTTTCAAGGCACTCCCCTTGTTGCTTCAGCCAGTATTGGAATCCTCGGTGTCGACATATCGAGTGATGTGCAGTTTCGTGGTCATTTGGAAGAGAAGGCCAAATTGGCCTCTAAGAAGCTTGGCGTGCTCAGCAGAGTGGGACAGTATTTCATGCCGGTACACCGCTTGCAACTTTACAAGGCGCAGGTTCGGCCCCACATGGAATACTGTTCCCATCTCTGGGCAGGGGCTCCCAGTGCCAGCTCCTTCCACTTGACCGCATCCAGCGCAGAGCGGTTCGAATCGTCGACGACCGAGTTCTTTCCGATCGGCTTGACTCACTGCCACTGCGTAGAGATATTGCATCTCTTTGCGTATTTTATCGCATGTACCACGGGGAGTGCTCTGAGGAATTGTTCGGACTAATTCCAGCCACTCAATTTCACCATCGCACATTGCGACAAAACTCGCGATACCATCCATACTACCTGGATAATTGGCGGTCCACCACTGTGCGATTTAGAAGAAGTTTTCTTCCTCGCACAACTTCTTTGTGGAATCGATTACCACCAGCGATTTTTCCGGACCGATACGACTTAGGGACCTTCAAGAAAAGAGCCTACTCCTTTCTAAAAGGCCGGCAACGCATCAGCAATTCCCCTGATGTTGCGGTTGTTCATGGGCGGCGGTAATCACTTACCATCAGGTGAGCCGTATGCTCGTTTGCCCCCTCTCGTATAAAAAAAAAGTTACTTTAGATCTTAGAACAACTTAACAGAGTAGGTACATTTTGAGCTTGAATTAACATAGCCATAATAAAGACCAACCAAATTAATAAATGTCTAAACATTTAATGAGAAATTCGAAAAATCAACTGACACCGGGTGGGGTTTGAACCCACGACCTAAGCGATCCGTGCCGATGCTCTAACCAATCTATCTACCGTGTCCCACGGCCACGGGAGTCAGTCTGTTCCTTAATAAACCTTTACATTTAATAAGCTTACATGTGCTAAAACATGGTTAAAACATATAAAAAACAAATTAATGAAATTAACTTGACTGTATTTTAAAGAACATTATCTGCTAGAAAGAGATTGATAGACCCTCACCTTATATGAAATGGAATAAAAGAGTTATACAATTTATACAATTTACCATTTATTTAAATAAAAAATAAAATACAATACAAATTAAATTACATAACAGTACACAATAGCTTTGACATTACTGTTACTTTATATTCTTTTGACCAGGAATTAATACAAAGTAACCATCTGGCTGACTCATCACTTAACCTATTTCTATGTTTTCTAATTACTAATGATGTTCTAGAAAATAATCTCTCAGCAGGTACTGAAGTTAGGTATTGAAAGAAAATCACGGGCCATCTTCGATAAAGTCGGATAATATTCTGTCTCATGCGTCCTCCACCACTCTAAAATGTCTTCCGAGCTTAAAAACACACACTTCCAAAAATCGAGATTTGCAGTGAACTTATTGAACATGTTTATCTATTAGGTAATAATAATAATAATAATCTCTACTGGGACCGGGCCATCATCACAGACAGGACTATTCTTGCGAATAAGCCTGATATTGTGCTGATGGACCGGGCACAGTCAAGGATATTTTTGGTCGATATTACCATTCCTTATGACGAGAACCTCGTGAAAGCCGAAACAGATAAGCTGACAAAATATCTGGACCTGGCTCACGAGGTGACCGACATGTGGGGTGGTCTGCCGACCGAAATTATTCCTGTGGTCGTTTCTGCGAACGGGCTAATCCCGGTCAGCCTCTCGGGTCATCTGAGGCGACTGGGACTCCGTGAAGGACCGCTCCGTGCTCAAATGCAGAAGGCGGTGCTCCTTAACACCGCCCGCATCGTTCGCCGGTTTCTTTCCCTTTCCTTCTCCTATTTTTTTGCGTCTCAAAGAGTCCCTAAGCGTATACCCGAACTCCTATACTCCCTGAAACGACACACAGTCATAACTGCAAGACGCAAGAGTCTCGCAGGCTTAGTCTTGTTCTTGCTCAAATTTTGCCCGGTCAGTCTTGGTCTTGGTCTTGCTAAAATTTGGCGGTCTTGGTCTTGGTCTTGCTAAAATTTGGCGGTCTTGGTATTGGCCTTGGTCTTGCAAAAGTGCAAGAACAAGACCAAGACCGATTTTGGGCAACACTACTGCCAAGCATGGCAACTATGGCGAAATCTTCCCAATGAGGCAGTTTTTGGGGAAGGCTTATGTTCTGCAGTGGACTTGTATAGGCTGTTAAGGATGAGAGTTACAACGAAAACTTTACTTTTATGTTCCTCATAAAAAAAATTGGAACGAAGTTCCTTACGACAGGACAGTACGAATTTGGCGGATGGGGGCTAGGCGAGAAAAAGTGTAAGATTTTTCCGTCACGACCCCTTCTGACGTAGTTAGTGTAGACGGCCTTGGCGGCTATAAGGAAGCGAGATGGAATAATATCCATCTCCCTCGCACTTTTTCTTATCTTGCCATGAAAGAAATATTATTTTATTTTAAATGGCGTTTCATTTTAATAGAGGCTAGTAATTCATTTATTTGTATTTGTTAATCAATAATATAATACGTTTATCAATAATAATATACAACGAAAGGAACTTCGTTCCAACCGAGTGTTCCACGCCACTCACGCATGTTTTTGTTTGGTTAGGTCTAGACGTCGACCTAATTAATTTCATGCATTAATCTTAAATTAAATCTTATTTACTGTAAAAATCCACTGTTCCTTATTATCTTAAGCGAATTGAGAAGAACTCCGTTTCAATAAATGATTTTATTTATAGAAGAGGAGGCAAACGAACATGTGGCTCATCTGATGGTAAGTATCTAATCACTGCCGCCTATGAACATCGGTGGTGCTTCTCATGTGGTCCCATATAAATTTGATCAAGTTCTGACCAATAGTTTTTGAGTTATTCTTAATAATTTATATTGAAGTCGGTTGTACAACATTTTTAATTTTAAACTATATTCTGTGACATCGGCAACAAAGAAGAAATGGCATCTGCTTTTGTTACATTCTAATTTTTGATTCTATTTTTTTACTTTTATTTATATTTAACAGAATAACATGTGTAATCCAATTAAACTCTTCTATTGGATTATTTTAAATAAACCTTTTTTATCAAAAGCCGGAAGGAATTAGTATTGAGTATTACATCTTTCTCTTTCTATATTCCATAAACTCCATGCTGCATTTAACTACCATCGATTGTACGGAGTAGTTTAATTAATTTAATTTTCCCATGATGATAAAGGCTCTTGAACAACAATGGCTTTCATGAGCTGTATGGGGTTTCGAGTCCTTGACATAATTTACAACAACGTAGGTATTAAACGATACATCTGTTAGCATATCGGCGCTCCCATCTTAGACTTTTGATAATAACTGCATTGAAAAGGTCACAATAGGTTAGGCATTACTTTATGAGCAAGGCAAAATTCTGAAAACGGGCTCCGTAGACGTGTTATCTTGTTATATAAAGTGTTCTCGTAATAATTATACAGTGAGTCATAGTACAAGATTAACTCTGTTTACACCAGTATTAATCCTCGACGTTGCATGGTAACACGTAAATTATGTGAGAAACGACACTGTATCGCCGTCAGTTATTTCTTTTGTAAATTTTTTCATTGTTTGACGGCTCGTTAGCGCTGTGGCTAAGCGTTTGGCGCGCATTGCGGGTTCGAATCCCGCACGGAACTAAGACGTATGACTTACAAATAATTGTTCTGGGTCTAAATATTCGCCAATGTGGAATTAATGTATGTAAAATATTTTCAAGACTCAGGAAAAAACCCTAGTGTAATTGTATAATAAAAAGCATCTTTAAAGTTTTAGAGCAAAAAAGTAATACTGGGTCACTAATACGATTGCAAATCTTGAGTTTTTTAAAGCACATTACTTGAAATGAGGGCGAAGACTTTTCGTTTCGGCATTTCTAATAACGTCAAATCTTTTAATCCGTCTGGCGTGTTTAAACAGACGGACCATACATTCGGTATGTATGTACGTATTAGGCTCTCGAAATTTACAATCTTAAAAATAGGTCGGTGACTGATCGCGTATGTAGAGCATGACTGAAGGAAGTCACGACACCGTAATTAAATGACATGTGCGATACAAGCCTGTCGCTGACAAGAATTTCACGCTTCCCACTCCGTTTCAATTCGGCAATTAATTATATCTATGTACTTAGTTAGTACATGCTTCATTACATTTGTGATGTCTTATGGCACATTAAATCACCGTCGCAAACTTTTTAAAGTTAATGGAAGGCAGCGTATGAAAGTTAATCAAAAAATTTTAAATGTATTGATTTGTAGGTAAGTGAATATTAGAATTCAATTCATTTCTGAACCATTTAAGATATTAAGGTAAATAAAAGTACCATTTTAAAAATAAATTAATGTTAATAATATGTAGAACAAAGCGAACGAAATTTATTTGTAGAAAGCCAAAAAATAATTAATTCATCGCCACAAATTAGGTACTATTATTGATTATTTATTTATGGATAAACTATTGATAGATAAGCTAAAGATATAATTTTTAAAAGGAGGCTTTAGGTAACCAATTTTGTCACTGAAGGCTTTTGGAGCTAAAATAAAATCAAAAGCTTGTACTAACTTGTAAATATGTCCTTCATACCGAATTTCGGTAACGGCGGCCACCCTTAACGGAGACTAGCCATCAGCGCAGGACAGGATTATAGGGTAGTTGTAGTTTATGCGCAAGCACTGGTGAACTCTATTCCTTCACTCTCATAGTCCGTTGGGACGGTAAACCGACACAACCGGAGAGAGATCAGGCGCAGGACCAACGGCTTTACGTGCTTTCCGAGGCACGGGGGTGAGACACTTCCAAGTTCCAACTTTATGGTTCCGGGCAGCTCAGTAGCGCCCGGAATTTATTGACGGAAAAACTCAATAACTGATTTTATTTTGGCCCGACCCGGGATTCGAGCCCGGAACCTCATGATCAGTCGCATTTACAATCACTAGACCGACGAGGCAACTAACTTGAATACTAATTTGAACTAACTGTCTGTCAATATAATGAAAAAAAATTAGTATTTTAATATTTTTAAGAACGACAACCCACAGGCCCCCCCTGCTAGATATATGTAAGTCCCACCTATATCCAGCAGAGGATTTTATGGGTTGATAAATGCATGGATGAATTGATAAAGGCGTACTCCTTTCTAAAAGGCCGGCAACGCTCCTGAAATTCCTCTGGTGTTGCAGATGTTTATGGGTGATGATGATCACTTACGATCAGGTGAGCATCATGCTCGTTTGCCTCCTCTTTCATAAAAAAAGTAAGAAGGGCGATGTCATTTTATTTCAGCACAGCGGTCTAGCCGCCTTGTGGTTTTTTTGGAACGAAGTTCCTTATCGCACGGTACGAATTTGACGGATGGGGGCTAGGCGAGAAAAAGTGTAAGATTTTTCCGTCACGACCCCCTTTCTATAGTGCGAGCGAGATGGAATAATATCCATCTCCCTCGCACATTTTCTTATCTTGCCATGAAAGAAATATTATTTTAAATGATGCTTCATTTTAATAGAGGCTAGTAATTCATTTATTTGTATTTGTTCATCAATAATAATATACTACGAAAGGAACGTTGTTCCAACCGAGTGTTCCAAGACACTCACGCATGTTTTTTATTTTAGTTACGACCGTGAATTACGTATCATTTTAAGACCGAAACCACACGATGTGTTACGGCATCATTGCGACGCTGTACCTCATTAATTTCAGCAAGAAGGGCAAACGAACTTAAAGTCCCCCTGATGGCAAGTGACAACGCAAGACCATGGATACCTGCAACTAACTTCAAACAAAGACGGCTACAGATGCGTTGTTATCTCAGAGGACTAAGATGGAATGCCTCACAGCTTGTAATTATACTGACAGGTACAATTCCTTACACCCTTCACACCAAATAGCACACCAAATAGGCGGCAGAAGTAAGTAAGAAGGTGGTACCCACCACCTTGTAAAACGTATGGCTGGTGCTTCATTGTAACTTGCTGCGGTAGATTTAACGCTAGACGCTAAAACGTTAAAAACGGCAATATACTCGTATACGCTAAGATAGTTGCGTTACCGCTCCAGTAATATTCTATCAGCATGCGATACGATCTGCACGATGTCACACCACACTATGGATTTTCATAATGTAGTACGCCCCAATGGCATCAATTAGACGTCGCGATGCTGCTGCAAAGTATAGAGCAGCCAAGCCACCGTATAATGTAGCTTCGCCCTAAGAGGTTTTACGCTTTTCGGTACTTGGTACGTTGATATTCTATATACACCTTAAGTAATGGCGTCTTATATAGATTTGTGTAGATAAAAAAGGATTCTTTTTTTTTTAATTAAAAAGACTTTTTAAGAACGCCATCAATTAGAAATCATTAGAAATTTACGACTTTAGTGAAAGAGAAATGAACCAAAAAAAATCAATTTTAAATTTAATAATTGAAAATACTTCAAAAGTAATGTAAAAGTATCAAATTAACTACATAATACTGTGTTTATTTTCTTTGTGCATAAAGAAAATGAAATGAAATCAATTAAATGTGTACATTTTGCCTTTTTTTAGGAGGTTATAAAGTATATTTCTGACTTATTAGATGTTTAAGTCATGTTTTATATCAATATTTCTGTTAATTTTATATCACATCAAACGTCAGCAGCCTGTTTATGCCTTTATCCATCATCCATCCTTTACAGCCTATAAAGGTCCACTGCTGAACATAGGTCTCCCACTTAGATTGCCTCGTAGGGGAGATTATGCCATAGTTGACACGCTTGGCGGGCGGGTTATCAACTGCAGTTTTTTATAATTTTTGAGTTGTTATCAGGTAGATGCTGCTGCCCATCACCTGTTTCAATTTCTCTCTGTCGCCTCTTACGTTTATGCCTTAAATATACATGATTAAACCTTTCTTCTAAAAAAGAACGCGCCAGCCGCCAAGCATTATTTGAAAATACGGTGGGCAGACGGCTTGGTGAGCGCAATGTCGTCTACTCTCGTACTGGTTATGCTGCTCCAGTCTGTGAAATTTAAGTTTAACGTTTTGACAGAGCTTTATTTATCAATAAAAGTTAGGTTGTCATTTGTTAAAAAGATGACACATTTATAATATATAGAAATTGAATGCTTTTGTTTTCAACGCACAAAGTTTTAGTCACTTTGTTGAATGCGGAGGACCGCATTATTTTGATGAGACCTTTATGGCAATTTCTCTTACGGCACCTATGAATCAAAATGACACCGATATTTTACGGCAAATAACAGTGTAGAAGCAGCCAGGATTTTTTATTTATGACATAATTTAAAAGTATATTTATTTTGTGCTTGGCGGTTATGGAATTAAAAATAATCCTGTCGAAATTTGCATGTCTGAGAGATAAAATTGTCTGCACGCACTAGAGCAGTGCAGTGGACTAATTGTTCTTTTACTCTCTCAAAAATAAATAGTACTTATTTTTTATAACACTGTAATTTTTTTATAATATTAAATAGGACGAAAGTATGAACATGCCTGACGGCCACGCATATACTTGATTTTTTTTCGAAAAAGTCACATTACTTTAATAATTTAATGACTGGATTCTCCAAGGTTTTGGTTATTACTGAAAATCACCACAACTTATGCTTTTTTGGCATGCCTTACCATTTAACAAAGTCAAACTATTAAATTCACCTATTTCATGTTATTAATTTATTATTGTTGTTCAAGTCAATGGTTTGTGCCAAAATAAAGTGTTTCTTTATTTATATTGTAATAATATTACGCTTGTAAGTACAAAAGAAAAACAGAATTTAATCAAATTAATTGCTCTATGACGAATCGTCTTTCTAATTTGTCCATACACAAACCTGATCTCAGGTACCTATATGTATGTAGTAAAATATCAACAATTCATTGGGCAGGTACAATTACTTTAGGCAGAATATTTGGAGCCTTGGAGCCGTTGAATTTGTGACTCGTTACTATTTATTCTCCTCACACAGATTTCATTTCGTTCAGTTCCCGCGCTGATCTCAACCACTCACATGAGGTGACGTAAAAATCTGCCATCGAGTTATTTGTAATTTTTTTTAAAACTATAAAAAGTTTCATTACAAATATAAAGTAAAATGCTTCGGCTTCGAAAATGAATTTTTGACCACAAGCGTACTGAGTGTGTAATAAATTCAAAATGATTAAAACAATGTTGCGCATTGTAATATTGTTGTTATTTCTGTTTTATACAATGTTTACAATTGTCAGTGCCGCTCCCACCAATTCTTATTGTGAGTATGAAATTATTGTCAAAAGAATTATATTTTTTAATTTTCTTAAATTAACCATTTGTTTATTTCGCATTTCCACGATGAACAAGTGAAATTTTCAAAAATTATGTATAATTTTTTTCAATATAACAATTTTTTCCATATTGTTACATAGTAATCCGATTCTGAGCTGTTTTCGAAATTTCAAGACTAGGATATCGGGAAGTTAATTTAAAATCAATTATTACTACTAAGATAATAAAACGTGATAAAAATATAGACCTCACTACAAATAATAGAGTTTAAAATGAAATGTTTGTTTCTTTAAAATATTTGGGTATATTTTAGAAATTTACTAAATATGTACTTAGTATATACTTTAAATAAAAATATATTTTCTAAATAGTATATTAATAGGTCGGGGAAAAAGTTCCCTCGTATTTTGTTTGTATAAAATTGAAGAAAAATCTCTTTGGTTGTACTGTTTGAATCTGGCGGATTTTAATATCAATACTTATAGGACATTAAGAAAAAGAAAAATAAAAAGTAAAAAACATTTTTCAATTGTTTTTCTGTCAAAATAAGTGAAACTAACGAAGAAAATCGATACATTCTGAAGTTTAATTACAAAAAAGGGAAAAATGCAACTCAAGCCGCGAAAAAAAATTGTGACGTTTATGGACCTAATGCAGAGTCAGTAAGAGTAGCACAAAGTTGATTCACATAACACTTCAACATACCTTTTTCTGGTACCGTTTATTCCTTTAAATGTATGTTAGTGCCTTAAACCATTCTCAATTGCCACAACCTTCATTTCTATAGGTTATAAAATTGTGAACTTAAGCGTTTTCAGTCCGGGAATTTTGATGTCAAAGATGCAGCTCGCTCTGGTTGCCCTCATACGGATAAAGTCGATGTCATTTTTAAAAGTGGAGCAAGGTCGGCATATTAGTAATAACGAAACAGCCGAGGAATCGAAGATTGACCACAAAACAGTATTGACCCATTTAAAAAGTCTGGCTATACAAAAAACCTCGATATTTGGGTACGACACGAGTTCACTGAAAGAAACCTAATGAAGCGTTTGCAATTCTCTATTGAAACATAATGGAACCGAACCATTTTTGAAAAGATTGATCACTGGTGGTGAAAAGTGGATGACCTACGATAAGAACGTGCGAAAAAGATCATGGGCAAACGGTAGTCAAGCTCCACAGACTGTAGCGAAACCCGGTGGGATTGGAAGAGCATCGTTTACTATGAGCTTTTACCAGGCAAAACCATCGATTCGGATCTCTACTGCCAACAACTAATGAGACTCAAGCAAGAAATTGAGAAAAAACGGCCGGAATTGATCAACAGAAAAGGAGTGGTCTTTCATCATGATGACGCCAGACCACACACATCTTTAGCCACTCAGCAAAAATTGAGAGAGCTTGCGCCTTCAGATTTTCACATGTTTCGGTCTCTTCAGAATTCTTTGGATAGTGTTAGGTTAACATCAAGAGAGGACTGTCAAAACTACTTGTCGCATTTTTTGATCAAAAATCCCAAGATTTCTATAGCAACGGGATTATGTCACTACCTACAAGATGGCAACAAGTTATCGAACAAAAAGGCACATATATATTATAATTAAATGTAATTAAACTTTAAAAAAATGTCTTGAATTTGTATATAAAATGCGAAGAAACTTTTTCCCCGACCTTATATATTAATTTTATATTGATTTAATTCACCATTCGTTTCACAATGTGTACGTAGGGCTTAGGTACTTTATAATATCACATAATCACGACGATAAGGCAATTTGGGTTAATGTTTATTTCATAAAGTTAAATTTATCGGTAATACGATGGATAGTGCATAGATGTTACGAGTTACGAAGAAACCCATAATCTGCGGTAATTTATCGAAATATCTTAAACTAGCTTTTTACCCGCGGTTTCGCTCGCGTGGGCTTCAATTTAGGAATATCATCACTTGCTTCGTGCCAAAATTAGCAAATTGGATTATACTTGTAGATTGTAGAGTCACCTAAGTGTCTATGTCCCTATGTCTGTCTCTCACAGGAATTATCGCAGAGACTCTTTGACGTAGATGATTAAAATTTGGCATAGTTATAATATGCTTCAGGAATACAAAAGTGAGATTTTCAGAATTGCAGACAAAACTTTATGTTTTTGTAAATAGTGTCTAATAAATTTCTATAAAATTGTAGTTTTGACACAACAATAACGTATGAACAAAACACAAAAAACCATTGATAGAATCAGGAGTTACTTTATGAAAATATATTAAATTAAAGATGGTCCGCGTGAAAAACTAAAAATGATATGCGTTACCTAGTTTGATGAGCCCTCTCGCCCTTGCAATAGCGCACACTAGGAAAGATACACCACCGGCGACACGTGTATTGTCTCTAAACGAGGCATCATCAGGAGAGCAGCGAGACAAAACTCACTTAGCTTTCAGCCAGACAAAGTCTATTGCAGAGCCTATTCTTTATATTTTTAACAAAATTAAAGGTACAGCTGTATTATACGTCCTTCTCATTTCGGAGATTATGGAGGCATTAGTCCACCTCCAGCTCCAGTACATGTTGGCGGCATTCACATGCTTTTGAAATATTTTATTCCTTAGACATGCAGGTTTCCTGTCGATTTTACTTATTGCTGCACTTAATATTGTAATAAAGAATTTCATTGGTGACGGCGGGGATCGAACCCGCCGTCACCAAACCCGCGTCCTGTAAAATTACGATAAGAACAAAATACCCTGAGCTACACAGTTTGATTCAATAATAGAATTTTATAACAAAGTAGGACAGTATCACCATGCTCACCAAATTTTAAAGTCTATTTTGCTTTAGATTTAAATATTTTTGTAGATTTTAAATAGTAGATAAACTTTCTACAAAAAAAAAAACATGCGTGAGTGTCGTCGAACACTCGGTTGGAACGAAGTTCCTTTCGTAGTATATTATTATTGATAAACGTATTATATTATTGATTAACAAATACAAATAAATGAATTACTAGCATCTATTAAAATGAAGCGTCGTTTAATATAAAATAATATTTCTTTCATGGCAAGATAAGAAAAAGTGTGAGGGAGATGGATATTATTCCATCTCGCTTCCTTATAGCCGCCAAGGCCGTTTACACTATGTCAGAAGAAGTCGTGACGGAAAAATCTTACACTTTTTCTCGCCTAGCTAGGCCCCATCCGCCAAATTCGTACCGTCCAATATGGAACTTCATTCCAAAAAAAAAAAACTAAGAAAACAAAATGTAGGTACTATTACAAAAATAATACATTTTGTTTGCCATATCTCAGTTGATATTATGCACTGAGCAGTACGTTTAAGTTAATAGAATTGACTAGTAGCTTCTGTTTATTTGATCTATTTTTTTCAGTAGTTGTGCTTTCAGTGATTGGCTGTGTCAATAGGACACGGCCCGAGCGTAATCATTCAACGGTGAATAATTTATCAGCACGTCCGTAAGATTCATGTTGCTCAATACTTTTTACTACATTTTTTATTTTAATTTTAAAGAACGACTAAAATATTTACTTGAAGTTATAAGTATATTAATAGAAGGGGAAGTATCATTTACTTTCGTATTGTAATGAGATCACATGAAAACTTAAAAATTAAAGTCATCTATATTATCTTCTAATATATTACACTATATTTCTCTTGGAAAATGAGAGCTCTGTGCCCAATACCTACGCCTCGTATATAGACTGTAACTTTACTTTTTTTTATACAAAAATGAATACTCATTTGTTTGTTTGTTCGTCTTCTATGCGTTTCTTTGCCATTCATCTAATTATGAAGAAATGTTGTGAGTTTTGTGAAAAAAATTAAAGGTAATGAAAACGGTGTTTATGAGATACATGTCATTTCAAATGTAACTACGTATTGAAAGTCTCCGGCAACTCTCAGTTGCAGTTAATTTGAAGGAACTGTACAGAAATAAGGTAGAAGTTACTTGTGATGAAAAGTGAATTCTGTGTTACGAGTATAATCGGAACGCGCAAGGCGTTAGGCGCAAGAGTGGCAACCACACTGTGTTCAAAATTCAAAATTACTGAATAGAAGCTGCCTTTGAGGGTGAGAAATGTATTTGTGCCGGCATTACTTATTACAGCTCCTCGGGGTCTGTCACAACAATCAATGCCGAAGTACACTGTACGGAATTGCAAACCGTGATGAATAAGCTCGGTATCAAGCAACTGAAAGTTATCAATTGCTCTAGCTGTAGCCCATTACATCTCCACGACAACGTTCCGGCCACAAACTGTACTGACTTACAAAATTACAGGAATTTCATCACAAAGCACACCATCATACATACTTCGCTTTCCATCATACTCGCTTTTATCGCTTATATTCACTACTCGTGCAGCTATATTAGTTGTAGCAAGAATGGGTCGGCTCGACCGGGGTAGGACTCTCTCACAGAATACCAGCGTAAAATAGCAGTTTAAGGCTGCTGTGTTTCGTATGGTTCGTATGGTGAGTGTAGAGAACTGGAAACGAGGCATTCCATCAAGTCCTCAGGGGTGACAACGCATCTGCATTTTGATTCCTAATCGAGAATAGATGCAGATGTCTATGGGCCACAGCATCCACTTACCATCAGGTAACCTGTGTGCTCGTTTGTCACCCTTATATAATAAAAAAATACTCTTACACTCTTTATTTACGGGATAAACATTAAACTCCGAAGGGGCGGTAAAAATGTTTAAAGAGATTTCTTTCTCAATGATTTCTAGAGCAGAGTCATCAATGAACGTCTATTAAAACGAAAATAATACCTAGAAAAATTGTTCGATCATTTAACTGTAATTTCAATTAAAATGTTTGATGTTAAATAAATCGCAAATTTCTTAGGTAAGGACCTAAAAGATTTCATTACCATATTCAGTAGGAGGAAAAACCTGAGATCACGAACCCCGGAACTACTGAATCCTGGGTCCGTTAAGTACCTAACTCTGACCATTAAGTCACTCGGCAGTCACAAGTCGCCTGGTATAAGACATTAGGCTGATTCGAGCTCAGGGCTCCCCTTAAATTTCATATGCAAACAACCCGTATTCGATTAATCTCGGTACTCAGTGTTTCTCGGTACTTTCTTTATCGGCCCGTAAAATTTCATTGCTGAACATGGACCTCGCACGTCACGATTGATAGGCGGATTGACGACCGCAGAGCCAGAGATCTAGTACTTTTGACGCAGCTGCGCATCGTCGGTCTAGGTATGTGATGGGATAGGATATGTAAAGTCTGAAGAGAAGACGCCCGTGCTCTTCTTACACTTCCGTACTTCACTTTAAGAAGTTCTTGCTTCTTATAACAGATAATTATTTTTCACAGTACGCGGGCCACATTACACAATAAGCAACAGCCCTGAGAATGGCAAGCAGCCGTACATCGAGGTCCACAACGCAACGTATCATGGCGTCGGGCCGAGGGAAGAGGCGCGTGCCATGTGCTCTGTTAAAACACATGAGATCAACGCCACTGCTAATGCCACCATCACTAGAAGATTGCATGGTGTTGTAACTTCAAGTAAGGTCCAATAAACGTTAAAAAATGTTTGGTAGTATAATAAGGCCTTAAGAATCATGATTGATGTTCGTTAAACTGCATGCATATTGAATTGTTTGCTGTAAGCGATTCGCCGTGTAAACTTGTGTTCACAGTCACTCCCTTTGATTAAAACAAATTTTACGCTGCTTACTTCAAACTAGAATCTGATTGCAACTATAAACGATTTAAATATAAACACAAATTGTTGGTTTTTGGGCCTGGATATGTTTATTACATACATTACGTTGTTTAAGGTGAACGTTAGATCTAATGTCTCTGTTTGCCTGTAGTAGATACGCTTTTTTTTATAGGATAGGTTGACAAACGAGCACACAGTCCACCTGATGGTAAGTGGTTGCTGTGGCCCATAGACATCTACATCTATCCTCGTTTGGGAATCAAAATGCAGATGCGTAGTCACCCGTGAGGACTAACAGTACATTACGAGTAGATCGTTATGTTTGTGTATTATTCGAAGTTGCTATGTCCCATTCTCATTCTGTATAATTTAATTGAGTGTAAGAAAGAATACTTTTTCTTTGGAATGCCTTACGGTATATATACCTGTCTCGCGGGGATATGGAGGAGACTATGTAAGGCTACACCGCAAATTTACCAGAAAGAAGGTTTTGCCGTTCTTGTCGCCCGCCGGACACATTACACATTTACGAAACACAACAGCATTAAAGATATAGCTGCTTTTTCACGCTGATATTCTGTGCGAGCGTGGTCCTTCCCCGATCGTTGCAAACCATCTACGCTGTAATCACATTGCAGCGTAGATGGATCGGATGGACGCTGTGTGGCTTCACCGCGTACAGCGCACGGTACTCCCTGCTTATTAATGATCAAAACTACGCGAGAATAACTGATGGCGAAAATCCTACCAAAAGCGCTGTTGCTCGCGCGCTCCAATAATTAAAATAGATCTGCTTATCACACATGCGGCCAAATGTTAGTTAGTGTAGCTTTATGACGAAATTAGTTCGGAATTTCGAATCAGTCGCACTCTCACGGCATACCCCAAAATAAATGTACCTTATAGCGTAAGCCATTAGTTATACAACAAAGGGAAATTAATCACGTGGATAGTAAAATAGAACAGGATTCTATAGCATATTTTCCTTTTATAATTACTTTGATAATAGTAATTAATATAATAATTAAAAACTTTTACGACATTCATTAGGTACAATTTATACATGGTAGTCACGCTGCAGCTATATTGTGGCTGTAGTACGAATGGGTCGGCTCGACCAGGGAATGACCACGCTCGCAAAGAATACCTGTATGAAATAGCAGCTTATTGCTGCTGTATTTCGCATGGTGGGTGTAGAAAACCAGAGACCCTTTTTACTAGAAACAAGGCATTCCATCGTAGTTCTCAGGGTTGGCAACGCATTCTGCATTTTGATTCTTAATCGAGGATAGATGTTGATCTATGAGCTAAAGTCACCCTTATTCTATAAAAAAAAATTATGCCATGTTACAGATAGTTTAGGTTTATTTTACAGAATATTCGTTCGCTAGTGCGCCAGTGTAATGACGTACATCGACAGTAGCCTAATGGAGAAAGTAATAAAAAATAAATCTTTAATATCGAAACCGGTCTCGATATTGAAGATTTCGCGTAAACGGAGTAGTTATTCCGCCATCCGTCTGTAGCTGTATGATCTTTGTGGCATTTTATGCATTACTAGCTGTTCCCCGCGACTTCACCCGCGTGTAATTTAGGGTTTATAATTTTTTTGCGCAGACCCTAATTCTTTTTCTGAAATAAAAGTAAGAGGTATGAATGCCTATAGGCATTCATACCTCTTTGTATCCTTTTTAAATAAATAAAAAATATTTAGTAGTACCAAATAAATACTAGTGTTAAACTTTACTTACTTTATCAGCGTTCCTAACCCCAGTTGCACATAGGCCTTTTTAAGAATGCCAATGCCATATGCGTGCAATTCTAGAAAAGTTTCTCCTAATAATTACCACTTTGGGCTAGTACTGATAAAACTTGCTTTCTATCACCAGTTCGTAAAAATTTAGTTCGGCGGAAAATTTTGATGGATTTTTCCGCTCTCAGTCAATCACAGCCTCTTTTGTTTGTTAGCAAGATGCACCGCGTGCATGTGAAGCTAGAAATGTGAAAAAAAGTTGGAATGGAACCTAAGGGTCTTTTCATACGGACAATTAAACAGCAGTTGCCATTCAAAAAGGCTTAGGCATTTGAAAACGCTTGTTGTACCTACGTGTAATGTTTTGTAAACTGTTTGTAAACGGTCAATGAATCACTCGCAGTGTGCACGTGATTATTTGTTATGAAAATGTACATTAAAAGAAATTTACTGCAGTCTGTCTCTAGGTGACGACACCATCTTGTATTACAAGATACATTGTTAATGTCCTCCAACCCGAATTGCGGTCACAGCGGCCAGACTCAACGTAGACTAGGATTAAGGAGGACTAACCATCTGCGCAGAACAGGATTATAGTGCCCGAGTGTTTGTGCAAACACAGGCTTCCACAATACAGGAGGAATTTTATTTATTTTGATTTTTGATTATTTTGTTTTACAAAAAACCAGCTGCACCGACACACCGTTCCTGTTTCCACCGTGAATCATATAAAAGTGACAATACAAAGCGCGCGCGTGGGTTAAATAAATACATTATAGTCTTAAGCAATACAGCATAATCAATATAAATCAATTAAAGCACGGTCGCCGTGTAGGAACCGTGCTTTCAGAGAACAAGCACGGCCCATGTACAAGTGAACGGCTCCGTGGCTTTGCAAAGTTACGGTGCTGAGGGCCGCGGGTTTGAATCCCGCACGGAACAAGTATTTGTACGGTCTACAAGTAATTGTTCCCGGTCTGGATGTGTCTTTGTGCAATTTATGTATGTAACCTGCCTCCACAATACAGGAGAAAATCCTTATGTGGGGTAACTTACATACTTATATACAAGTGCTACGACTCTGGGTAGGTACCTACTTCTATTATATTTTTTCTTCAGGAGAGCTTCACACTTCAATCCAACGTTTGGAAGTGATCATTTTCGGTCAGATGCAGCAATTGTGGCAGAGTTTGGACGCGTTGCGGACACAACTGGCGGGAAATTCTTATGCATTGTATCCTGATCGTCGAACCGTCTCCTTTAGATATAGACCTAATGGAATGTAGCACCGTTGTAAAGTATTTTTATAATACCACGACAGTTAAAGTTATTCCACGAAAAACATTTTTACAGTTACAATTAGATGATTCATTAAATAACATTGTACCTATTTGTAACAATTGTAATTTTTTTGGAGGAGATTTTTTTTAAAATATTTTGATCTTTAATACATTTTTCTTTCATTTTTATCCTTAAAATATAACACCTAGTCATAAACGGCAACACAATATTGTAAATATTACAAATATAGAAATTTTGCAAAATAAGAGGTATTTTATTGCACGCCTTAAGCGCAAACCGCGTAGGTATGTTCTAATAGCGCCTAAAAATCAAGATTCCAACGTTTTGTCGCATGAAATCGTATCTAACAATCATATTGAACATATAAATGATATAAAAAGCACATTGTCAGAAAGATAAATGATTGTTGAACTTATTTTTTTTAATCGATCAATTGCTATTTTTACATAAAAAAAGCTGTTTTAGTGGCATAAGGTGTAGATTTATCAAGTCCGCATGGCGGCGTAAACACGATAACTTTTGAAAATATCAATTGTTCAACTCAATCTATTTTTTAAACTCTTCATCTACATGTAGTAGCCATGGAATGTAAATGGCAGTTTAATTTTTTTTGTTTAGTTATAATTAATTTTTTCGGCTGAGTAATAGCGAAATTTTCGGTGTTTTGAGCAGCCTTTTTATAGGAGAGGGGGCAAACGAGCATGCGGTTCACCTGATGTTAAGTGACTACCGCCGCCCATGAACAACTGCAACACCAGGGGAATTGCAGATGCGTTGCCGGCCTTTAAAAAGGAGTAGGCTCTTTTCTTGAAGGTCCCTAAGTCGTATCGGTCCGGAAAAATCGCTGGTGGTAATCGGTTCCACAAGGAAGTTGTGCGAGGAAGAAAACATCTTCTAAATCGCACAGTGGTGGACCGCCAATCATCCAGATGGTATGGATGGTATCGCGAGTTTTGTCGCGATGTGCGATGGTGAAATTGAGCGGCTGGAATTAGTCCGAACAATTCCTCAGAGCACTCCCCGTGGTACATGCGATAAAATACGTAAGAGATGCAACATCTCTACGCAGTGCTAGTGAGTCAAGCCGATCGAAAGAACTCAGTCGTCGACGATTCGATCCGCTCTGCGCTGAATGCGGTCAAGTGGAAGGAGCTGGCACTGGGGAGCCCCTGCCCAGAGATGGGAACAGTATTCCATGTGAGGCCGAACCTGCGCCTTGTAAAGTTGCAGGCGGTGTGCCGGCATGAAATACTGCCCCGCTCTACTGAGCACGCCAAGCTTTTTAGAGGCTAATTTGGCCTTCTCTTCCAAGTGACCACGAAACTGCACGTCACTCGATATGTCAACGCCGAGGATTCCGATACTGGCTGAGGCAACAAGGGGAGTGCCTTGAAACTGAGGAGATACGACAAAGGGGTTCTTTTTAGCGGTAAACGCGCAAACTTGTGTCTTCTGGGATTGAACTGGACTTTGTTCAACAAAGTCTCGACTTCAGACACAAGTTTGTTCCGGTACTCGGCGACGTTTTCCCGAGAAATATTGGCATGGCCGGTGTATAGAGCATCACCAGTGCTGTCATCCGCATAGCAATGAATGTTACCGGTTTGCAACATATCATTGATATGCAGAAGAAACAGCGTTGGTGATAGCACGCAGCCCTGTGGAACACCAGCGTTAATAGTCTTGTAATCGGAGCACGCACCGTCTACTACGACCTTGATGCTCCGATCAGCCAGAAAACTGGTGATCCAATTGCACAATTTCTCGGGAATCCCATAGGAAGGAAGCTTCGAAAGAAGCGCTTTGTGCCAGACCCGATCGAAGGCCTTCGCTATGTCCAAACTAACGGCCAATGCCTCCCCCTTGGACTCGATCGCCTGTGCCCATCTATGTGTTAGGTAAACAAGAAGATCACCAGCTGAGCGACCCCGACGGAAACCGTACTGGCAGTCACTAATCAGCTGGTGCTCCTCAAGGTACCGCATGAGCTGGCAGTTAATAATGGACTCCATTATTTTCGAGAACAAGGAGGTGATGGCGATAGGCCTGTAATTGGACGGATCAGAGCGGTTACCTTTTAGGGATCAGGTGCACAGCTGTCTTCCATGAATTCGGGACAACGCCTAGGGAGTAGGAGTACCAAAAGACGCGTTAGAACCGGTGCCAACTCTGGAGCGCACGTCCTCAGCACAATTGGCGGATTCCATCAGGCCCACTCGACTTGTGGATGTTCAGGAGAGGAGTGCTTTGCGTACTGAGCACTGTGTGAATCGCACATCAGGCATGAGCACTCACACTGCAGGATGGTCGGCGGTGTGTTCCCCTGTCATCAAGAGTCGAGTTGGACGCAAAAGGAGCCTAAAGGTCGGCTTTCTCTTTGCGTGGGCCAGTGAGTCATCGTCCTGTGCAGAGATGGTAGTGATGGCTTACAGAAATTCCTTGGACAGCCTTGGCGAGACCAGAATGCACGGGTTCCCGAAGGAAGGCGAACTAGTTTCTCGCCAATTCTGCCCATGTGCTCTGACTTTGCCTTGGCAATAACTCTTTGAAGGACCTGGAGGCAAAGTATTAATTTATTTTACTATAAATACATAATATATAAATACACTTTGCTTCACTCCCGGTCACAGAGTAGTTTTTTACTCCGGGCCACAGAGTACTTTTTTAGGCTCAGCCGCCGTCGTGAGTGGTCGTTTGTTTACAGCGGTTCGTGCTGAAAAATATCGATCGCTTTAGAAATACAAAATATTCCAAAAACCAAATTTGATACATACTTTAAGGTATTATTATTATTTTTATAATCACAGATTTTTATTACAATATTTTGTTTCGCTAAAAGTACGCAGGATTTATATATAAATATACTCATACGTCTTGGACTTTATGGAGACCTGAAGGTGTACTTCGATATCTGCTACTGGAACTCCTCGTCGAGTTGAACTAGGTGTGCCAAAATTGTGCTCGTTATGTTAGTTATGATGACACCTTACCCCGACTTGAAGGTTGAAGGAGTAGTAATAGTAATAGGTGTGCTGAGTTTGGGCTTGTTTTGATAGTTATAATTGCGACCTTACCTCCGAACAGTGGCGGATTATCCTTAAGGCAAACTAGGCACGTGCCTAGGGACGCAAGGTTAAAAAGGCGCGCGGAAGTTTTTAAACGAAAAAAAATTCGTCGTACTAGTTGATTACTCCTAAATCGCTCTTACTCTCTCGCACCTTTTCATTTACTCTCGTTGGTACTCGTATCCTAATTATTTTACAATTATTAAACTATGTTATAAATTATAATATAGTTTATTTGCAAAATGAGTATACATTGTATTTAATTTATAATAGATATAATATGGCCCTAGAGGAGCGCCGATGAGGTGATAGGCTAGCCTAGGGCGCAGTCGACATTTAATCCGCCTCTGCCTCCGGACTTGATAGAGTGACCTGAAAGTGTACTTCGATGAATGTTACTGGAACTCCTCGAAGAGTAGAACTAGGTGTGCCGAGTTTGGCCTTGTTTTGTTAGTTATGATGAGACCTTACCTCCGGACTTGAAAGAGTGATCTGTAGGTATACTTCGATGACTGCTACTGGAACTCCTCGACGAGTAGTAATAGGTGTGCCGATTTTGGGCTCGTTTTGTTAGTTATGATGAGACCTTGCCTCCGGACTTAACGAAGTTACTTGAAGGTGTACTTCGGTGACTGCTACTGGAACTCTTTGACGAATAGAACTACAATTTATTTATTTTTTAAATTTTTTCACTATCACATGAGCATTATGAGTCGTGCACTTTTGGATTTTCCAAACATTTTTTTAATTGAAGTTTGACATAAAATTATAGTAAGTATAGTAATAAATTTACAGTTATACGTAATTTTTTTAATGTGCTTAAGGCATGCACAATTGGATTTACCAATAGTTCTTTAATTTATCTATATTTTGCTGGTAAAGACAAAGAAACACAAACATTTGATTAAAGATGCCTTAAGTCATCATAACCAAAGTCTATCGAAGTCCTCAGCTCCCCCAAAAATTGACTCATTCGAAGGGAAAGGAGAAAGAGACGTTTCCGTACATATTCGGGCCCAGGTGTTAACAAGATGAAATAAGGACCATTCGAAAGCTTACTTATAAACAATTCATAGCTGAAAATCTGGTAAGATTTGTCAATCTAGGAGCTGAGTTATCTTAGATTACACTGTAACAGTCGATTTCTGACTATAATAACTTAAATATACAATTATATTTATAAATTCTCATACCTACTATAAGTGTATGCGAATATTACAATTAAAACACCCATGATGTCAATACCTAATCAGGGTCAGTCGTGTAGGCAAGATTATCCGTGCCTAATAAAGAAGCAAGGGTGAATAAAAAGCAGGGTCAGTATGAAATCATTAAAGAAAAGCGGTAGTTATCAAGGAAACGAATTAGTTAAACAATTAACGAAAGTTAACAACAAGTAAGTGACAAATGTAGTGAAAATCAGGCATGTCGATCTGAGATCGATTACTTAAATTGTTGTTGTTACTGTTATTTCTTGGCATGTTGATGTTTTTTTTATTAGGTATTTTGTAGATGTGATCGCAGTTCCTTTTATCTCCCTAGTTAACACAGAATAATTATCGAAAATAGATCTTAAAATGCTCGATTTATTTGAAAATCTATTATATTTCGCTCGTTTCAAATAGAATCGAAAATAGATATTTTCTTGATATAAGTAAGTCAAGTTTTAAAATGAAAAGACGTTTAGTGGTACGTAGCGTTCAGAATATAGAATTTCACTAATGTATCGATTCTTTATTTTAATCAATTTATGGACATAAAAATGTTTTTTTTCTTACACGAATAATATATTTTATTTATTCAAATATCATTCAAAGTAAATAACAGATTTTTAATGAAACCTTCAAAGCTTTTTATTCTATTTTTATTTTTAAGATCCGATTAAATATAAATCGACTGTATTAATACAATCGATTTTTCTTTATTTCTTATTTTTATGTTTCTTCGAATTCTAGATTTGGGCCTGATGTAAACCAATTGGTTAACATCAGGCCCAAAACTCCCATTCTCCTTTACCGTATTTGCCACGTTTGGCAGGCGGGTTTGCAACCGCAGTTTTTTTTTACGAGATACTTCCTATAACTACCCATCTCCTGTTTCAGTTTTCTTCTGTAGCCTCTAAGGTCACCCATAATGTGCAGTTGATTCTCTTACGCCGCCGCTACCACCGTGTAGAGACCTTAGAATACAATCAAGCAATCTAGCTTGTGTTGTTATGTTGTTTTGTGTTTTGAATAAATCTATGTTTACGGATTTTATCGCGTTTAATTTCATCATCATCATCATTACAGCCCTTCACAAGTCCACTGCTGAACATAGGCCTCCCCCAAGGAATGCCACAAAGCACGATCCTGAGCCACCTGCATCCATCGACTTCCTGCATGTCTTACCAGGTCGTCACTCTATCTAGTGGGGGGACGCCCTACACTTTGTCCGCCAGTACTAGGCCGCCACTCGAACCTTTTTCCCCATCGGTTATCGATTCTTCGAGCTATATGGCCGGCCATTGCCACTTCAACTTACTAATCCGTAGGGCTATGTCGGTCACTCTGGTTCTACTGCGGATATCCTCATTTCTAAGTTTATCACACAGAGAAACCCCGAACATAGCCCTCTCCATAGCTCGCTGAGCGACCTTGAGCTTCCTCATCCGGCCAGCAGTGAAGGACCACGTTTCAGTTCCATATGTCATCACTGGCAGCACTCACTGGTTTTATAGTCTCGTTTTCAAGTTTTGAGGTGTACCTGACGAGATGTGCCGTAATTTCCCGAACGCTGCCCAACCGAGTTGAATCCGCCGATTGACCTCTCGGTTGCTTACCTAGTCGGACTATTTGTCCCAGGTAAACATACTCGTCAACAACTTCGAGCTTAGTGCTTCAACAACTACCGGCATAGATGTGACATGGACATTAACAATGATCTTTGTTTTGTCCATGTTCATCTTAAGACCTATCCGTTGGGAGACACTATTGAGGTCATTGAACATAGTGCTTAGGTTCTCCAGCGATTCTGCTATAAGGACTATATCGTCGGCAAATCGGAGGTGAGTGATGTACTCGCCATTGATGTTAATACCGTATCTTTTCCAGTCCAGTAGCTTGAAAACGTCTTCCAATGCAGCGGTGAAGAGTTTTGGAGATATAACGTCACCCTGTCTTACACCTCTCTACAGAATCAGAGTACGAAACTACTACGATGGGTATCCACCCATCGTAGCCCTACTGTACAAACACTTCAGCACTTCGATATACTGAAAGTCAACTTGGCACCGCTGAAGGGACTGTAGCACCGCCAAATTTTGACGGAATCAAAGGCTTTCTTATAGTCCACATACGCAAGGCAAAGTGGCAGATTGTGCTCTTCTGTCTTCTGTACAATTTGCCGAAGGTGTGTATGTGGTTTATGGTACTAAAGCCTTTTCGGAAACCAACTTGTTCGGGAGGCTGGAAGTCGTCGAATCTGCGTGCGCGACGATTCGTAATTACTCGAAAACAGCACGTAGACGCGTCTCAGAAGGAAATCGATCTGTAGTTCTTCAAGAGAGCGCTATCGCCTTTCTTGAAGAACAAGACCACCGTACTTCTGCTCCACGCCTCCGGAGTAGTGCCACCATGGAGGACGGAATTAAAGAGCTTCTGAAGGACTTCAAGTACCGGTTTTCCACCCGCTCACAGAAGCTCCGCTGTAATTCCATCCTCACCTGGGGCCTTGCCGTTTTAAGGTGCTGGAGAGCCATTCTAATCTCGCTCAGACTGACGTCCGGATATTTTCGGAAGTGTCGGATAAGACTCGCTCTTGAATCGTTACTCACACTTGCGTGTGGCTCCAACGATGACGTGTACAGCTGCCCATAGAACCTATCAATCTCACTCAAAATCTCAGGTGTCTCGGAAACGATGCTGCCACACTCGGTCTTCAGCTTTGACAGTTAGCTCTTTCTGGCAGACAGATTTCTGGCAAAGACTTTGAGTCTTGGTTCCGCTCGACCGCTTCTTCAATACAAGCTGTATTGAAGTTGCATAAGTCCCGCCGCATGCATTTGGAGATCTGTCTGTTCAGTTGCCTGTATGCTGTCAAATCTTTGAAGACTGCAGCTTCATTTCCGTCTAACAGCCATGAGATTAAGAGTATGATCAGAGAGTTTTGTGTTCTTCTGCGGCGGTATTGCAGAACTTAGCTCCGACCGCATGGATAGTTTCACGAGCTTATCATTCATATCGTCCACTTCATTGCAGTCTTCTAGGCACTGAAAACGGTTTTGTAACTCGAGCTGAACGGTTTCGGGACTTTGGACTAGAGCACGAGGGGACGGAGCGTTGACTTCTTTAGACGAGACCCTCCAACAATGTTTAGGTTCAGTGTGCCTCTAACCATTCGGTGATCACTGCCAGTTTTCACCCTCGCGATCACTGAGACATCACTGAACAGTTGTCACAGTTGTCGTCTGGTCGTCATAATGAAGTCAATCTCATTTTGTCGAACCGTCGGGTCGGGGCTCGACCAAGTCCACTTCCTGTGGGGCCGCTTCTGGAAGAAAGAGTTCATCATAAAGAGTCCCTCTTTCTCCATGAAGTCAGCCAGCTGCTGGCCCCTTGGGCTCACCGTTCTCTCTTGTGTCTAGTTTTGCGTTGAAGTCTCCCATTAACACCGTATAGTGGGTTTTGGAGGAATGCATGGCTCTAGAGATATCCTCATACAGTTCCTCCACCTCCTCATCGAGGTGTGCCAAGGTTGGTGCGTAAACCTGTATGACCTTCAGCGAATACCGTTTGGTGATTCTGAGTATAAGATACGCAACCCTCGTCGACACTCCCAATCTTTACAACGTTGTTAACGAGAGACTTGTGGACGATAAATCCGACACCTCCTTGGGACAGAAGGTCGTCCTCCGGTGATAGAACAAGTTGCCGGATTCGAGGATTTCGTTTTCCCCTCTCTTCGGACCTCGGATAATCCTATAATATTCCAGCGCAACTTGTCTATCTCTTCTTCCAGCTCCAGGATCTTCTCGTCAGTCCTCAGGGTGCGTGCGTTATAAGTTGCCAGGTCGAGTCGTCGTAGGTGGCAACCGAACCTCCACCGGAGATTCTTAGCACCCCCTGCCCCGCCGTTACCATGGTCGCCACCGTAGCCAGGAATAGCGGGGCCGCCGGGGACTGGGGCCGTCTCTTCGTAACTTTATTCATTGGGGGGTATATTGCCATAGTTGCCACGCTTGGCGAGCGGGTTGGCAACCGCATTTTTTTATTGTGATATTGCTATTATCAGGAAGATGCTGCTGCCCATCTCCTGCCTGATTCCCACTGTCGCCTCTTACGACACCCACGGTAAGATATGGGGTAGTGGATATTTAATGTTTATTTTACTTATTTTAATTCCCGACGTTTTGGGTGCTGAGTTCTTTGACGTCCCGATGGGTTGCTGTAAAGCACCCGAAACGTCGGGAATTAAAATAAGTAAATTAAACGCGATAAAATCCGTAAACATAGTTTTATTCAATGTGTAGTGTTCGCGTAAATATAACAAATCATTGTTTTGTGTTTTATTTACATATTGAAATTTTAGGCTCATATAACAAGGCTGAAACCTTTAAAACTGGGTCGTATCATACATCGCTGATGTCTCATACCACTGTTACCCAACACATAACTAGCAATAAGGTTCATATCATAAGAGTTCTCGGTCGCGCAGTAAAAACACAAAATATTTTTAAAATGTTATCAGTCAATTACTTTGAAACATCCGCTTTGTTATCGGATAGACAAATAGACAATGGCAAGGTATTGGACTTTTCGCTGCACGCATTACGAATAAATAAATAATGCGTTTATTTCGGTAATCTTGTTAAACAACATTTTGCTGAGACTTCCTAGTGAGTAATCAAAGGATATTCGTGTTGGGAATGATCTGCTACTTCCGTTAAGGATGACATTAAGATAATAAGTATATTAAAAAGTGTGTGAATGTGTATATCAAGGAGTATGTGAGTGTAGGGGTGTTGTTGTATGTACAATGTGGGGGTGTGTTTGTATGTTTTGGTGGATGAAGAGAGTATAAGAAAGAAAAATGCCGAAGCAAACCGTTTGGTTATAAGGCGTGAAGTGCCGACAATAAACAAGTAGTAAAATTAAAAGTTTTGTACAACCGACTTCAATATAAATAAAATGAGAACATCATCAATGTAGTCGAAGTCAATTAAATACGCATTATTAAGGATAACTCAAAAATTACTCGTCAGATCTTGATCAAATTTATAAGGGACCACATAAGAGGCACAACTTTAAAATAAGAAAAGAACCATCAAAGTCGGTTCACCTAGAAAAAAGTTAAGAGGTGTTATTTTAAATAAAATACATAAATTGTAATAAAGTTCAATTTATTAACAATTAGTAACTGAATTAATCAGCGATTCACTCTATCGAGTTCGCATTAAACGTACGAACTACAAAGTTATAACAAAGAAACAAATGCTTTTGTTAGTTACAAAAGTACAGATGCCTACAACTAAATGCCGTTATTAATAAATATTAACAAATAAACAATTGTATAATGTTTTTCTTACAATTAGTTTTACATCGGAATGTACTTTAAAGAAAGTATACTTTTGTTACTTAATTTGGAATGATATATTATGCAATGTTAAATAAAATAATTTTAAAATAATAATGGTGGACGGATTGAGTTCAAATAATATCCAAACAATCAGGAATATAGGGTATATTCCTATGCCGTAGTAAATTTTGCAGTTACATTTAATATAAAAAACAGTGTTACTACATTCGACAGATATTGATTAAATTGCTTACGGTTCAGTAAAAGTTTTTGTGACTAAAATAAAGGAAAAATAAAATTGGAATGTTATTTAATATCTAGATCTATTTTCAAAGAATATGTTTGCAATTTACATACTTTAACTGTGTTTTAATGGCAACACTGTTTGTTACATTATATTCCATCCATTCTTAGATATTTCCCGGATATAAAAGTTCATTATACCGTATACCATTTTCATTAATAGTGTAAAAAATAATACAATAGAATATAAATCGTTGTTAATAATATTATACTTTTAAAGCTACAAAATTATAAATAAATACCAAATATAGATTTCGTTCCAGACTTTCATTAGTAACAAAAACAAAAGATTAATAGCCGGAAGCTAAATATGGCTGATAGAACGAAATTAAGGTGATTGTAATAAAATCCTACTACACGTTATTTTTTAAAGATGGCGGGTAACGAGTTGGCTGTAATGCTTCAATTAGTATGACTAAGTTAGGGCGCGATGGATTGAAGGTATCTGCGTAGTTCCTCTTGTGTGTCGAATATCATGACGGGGAAGGGCGAGCCGGGCACGTGGCGGCCGGCCCAGCGCACCTCCACGCGGTAGTCGCCGGGTTCGGTGGGTGAAAACTGTAGCCATTTATTGCATTATTTAAAAAAAGTATATTATCGTTACAGCCTACCAAAAGAACATAGGCCTCCCTTAAATTGCCCCATAGGGTAGAAATTGCAAACTCAGTTATTTATTTTCTAGATGTTATTAGGAAGACGCTGCTGCTCATCTTCAGGTTTGTTTCCCTCTGTCGCCTCTTACGACACCCACGGAATGATATGAGGCAGTGGAGATTTCTACATCACCACTACACAGTCAAAAATTATATTGAAACAAGGTAATCAATACATCCAGTATCTCGCGGCACACGAATAAATCAAACAATATAGTTTTTAGTTTTTACCAAACCTAAATTGGCTTTGCGCAAATAGAGTGAGCAGCAATTTATAGGTATTCAAGCATTCAAGCTTAATGGCGGCTGTGAAGTTCGCTGTGAGTGCGGCTTCGCGCAGGCACAGTCAGGTGGGCAAAGTACACAATATATAGAAAATAAATGTACTTGGAGGTATAAAATAATTTTAATTGATTTACATATTTTATTTAAAAAAAAACAATAGAAGAGTAACAACAAATGTTTTGTGTTGCATTTATTAAAATTAAGCCGGTACCAGATATAGCAACAACATTTGAACACTTTTAAGGACTTTGAACACTTGTTTGAACACTTATTGGCGCAACCTGCCAGACATGCTTTGCAAACACATGTCTCCACAGTTAGTCCAAGAGCTGGCGACGAATTTTGGGAAGGTCCTTTTAGCAAGTTTAAATTGTAAAAAAATATAATTTCGTCAATTGGCGAATCCAGTCCCGCGAGTCTGGCAGAGCGATTTGCGAAAAAAATATCCAAAAAAATGTTTTTCTGGCAACTTGATTTCTATTTTATCTTTTAATTTAGTTTTTATATATTTCAAAAAAAATAGTCCGAGAAGTTTTTGTCGGTTATAAAGTATTACCAGACCGCTCCAAAAATATTTTATTAAAATTTCCAAAAAATATACTTTTGGCAATCTCAAATTTTAATCACGTATTTATTGAGTAATTTTAATAATATCTGCAAATCGCCAGACAAATTTAGCGGTTTTAAACAATTCCCAGACGTGAATAAAGTTTACAAACAAATACGACAAAAAGTCTTATGCGTAGCCATAAGTGCGAGAAAGATAGCTTATCGTATATAGAGTTGAAAATAAAGTATTTCCAAAGAACTACGTTTATTAGAACCTTCTTATCTAGAGTGCTCCATCAGAAATATTTGATAACCCACTGTCTTTTCCAACAATAATATTTGGATGATTAACTAGTAAATCGAATTGTTGAAAAAACTAATAAGTCTTCTGTTCTGTTCTCAAAATTCGTCGCCAGCTCTCCGACCAAGTACGTTGATAAACGACAAACAAGATGGACGACGATTTTGTGGATGCAGTGTACGTGTATTATTTAAGTGCATGTCATTATTTATTACATGTGCAAAAATAATACAATAAACTATTTAAATACAAGATTATCTATTTCATTCATAAGTAATCTTCATCCAAGGGTTTTAACTTTTCAGATAAAAGCTGACCATACAAATCACATGTCTTTATAATTGGACCTATTTTTAAAACGTACTGCGTACGACCGTCCCGCTCAACAACGCTCGCGCGACTGAACTTTGCGCAAGTGTGATTTGAACACTGTCGACTTTGAACGCTTTAATGTGTGCTAAAAAACCGACACCGCTTGGCAAAGTGCATTTCTTTGCGCACTTATTTGAACATTGATTCAAACAAGTGTTCAAATGTTTAAAGCTGTATCTGGCGCCGGCTTCAGATATCTAGAACCACACACACATACGCGCGTGTACGCTCATGTACGTGCCTGCGTCGACACGTGAGAGCAAATGTGGAGTTGTTTAATACGCTATTACGGTGCCACACGCACGCGGCGCCTGATGACCACTGCGCGTGTGAGCATGTGCGGTGGCATTTCCTAAATATTATTTGCTTCACTTTCATATGAATAACACGTGGCACGGTATCATGTCGCGTGTACGCCTTGTGTACGTATGTGGGTACCTTGCACAGTATGGTGCGGTCCTTCTGGCTCTCGCGCTGCATCTCGACGCGGAAGGCGCCCTTGGGCCCGCGCACGCGCACCGTGAGCTGGCCGGCGCCGGCGCCGCGCGTGTCGCACAGGAAGCGCGACTGGAACGTCGCCAGCACGCCCGGCTCCACGCCCGGCCCGTACACGCGCACCTGTTGTTAAATTTATTATGACCGACCAACGTCACAAACCAACTAACAGTTTACGTGCTAGAGCCATACACAGAATACTAGCGTGAAATGGCAGCTTATTGTGTATCATTGTGTATCATCACAAAATCTGTGCGGCAGTGCGGGACGTGTGTAAAGAGCACAGAGTACTATTTTATGGCACAGACAAAGTGAGTTTGACTCTAATTCGTGTTGCAAACGACCAAGCCTCGGCGTCTCTTCTACTACGTAGTACATATTACTTGATGGATTGATCAATGATGGTGAGCATAGAGAATTTTTAAATTGTAACAAACCGTGACATAATAACTAACAGTTTACGTGGTAGAGCCACTTTGCAATACTATTATGGTTTGAGCACGAATGGGCCGGTTTGGCCGAGGAAAGACAAAGCTTTCACAGAAAACTAGCATGAAAAAGCAATTTAATGCTGCGGTGTTTCGTATTCTGAGTGTAGAGAACTTGAGACCCTTTTTACTGGAAACGAGACATTTTACTTTAGTCCTCAGGGGTGATAACGCATCTACATTTCGATTCTTAATAAAGGTAAGATGTAGATGTCTAAGAGCCACAGCATCCACTTATCACAGGACCTCCAATTTATGGCGGTGAATAATTTCCTATATGTTAGATGTTAACTACGATACATTTGGCACTGCTATTGTCAATCCACCTCGCCAGGCGATTACAGCAAATCTTTTTTTTAATGAGAGGCTTATGTTCAGCAAAGGTCTATTATGGGCTAATAAAGAAGATATCAATACTATATGAGAATAGCTGATACTGCTTAGCGAAATAGCAACTATATAAGTCCATTCAGCAGTGGAATGTTTACAGGCAAATGCCACTGACACTGAAGTCATTGTAAAAATAATATTTCAATATGTTTCGTACAATATACATTTGTATAATTTGTAATGCTCTAGGACTGCTGATCATGAGGTCCCGGGTTCGAATCCTGGGTCAGGCCATAAAAAATCAGTTATTGACTTTTGCCGTCAAGAAATTCTCAATAGCTGCCCGGAATCAGAAAGTTGGTGGTGTCTCACCCGGTGCCTCGGAAAGCACGTTAAGCTGTTGGTCCTGCGCCAGATCTCTTTCCGGTCGTGTCGGTTTACCGTCCCATCGTACTAGAGTGAGGAAATAGAGAGTGCACCTGTGCTTGCGCATACACTTGGGCACTATAATCCTGTCCTGCGCCGTTGGCTAGTCTCCGTTGATGCTGGCCGCCGTGACCGAAATTCAGTCTATTAAAAAACATGTTATGACTTGCAAGTCTAGCACTAGCTGGTAGGACTACGTTTTTGCTTAGGAGTCCGTCTGGGTAGATACCATTCTCACCTATTTCTGCCGCCTAATATGTTCTATTCCGGTCCGAAGTGTAAAGAGAGCCAGTATGAATACAAGCTGTAACGCATATTCTATCTTAGTGCTCATAGGTGACAATGCATAATATGTCATCTTGTTTGAAGTTACTTGCAGATTTTCAAGGGTTATAGTAGCTACTGACCATGAGGTAGACTGAAATTTCGTTTCAGTTTCATAAAAAAATATAATAAACGCGTTACCTTTGATGGGTCTGGAGCACCTGCAACTTTGAGCACGAACGGCGAGCCGGGCACGTGCTCGCCAGCGAACTGTATGCTGAGCACGTGCCGGCCCGCCTCCGCCGGTTTCACGTTCAGTGTGAAAGTACCGTCGCCGTGCTCGTAAAGCTCGCAGTACGCCACCTGAAAAAATATTCAAATGCAGATCTAAACCGATATTTTTGTTTTTGTCTATCTAATAATTTTTTTTATTCGGGTGTTACCCTTATTCTATAAATAAAAGAAACTAGAGTGGTGCGTCACTATGCCTATTGCCCCATTTATTGCACCGCGGGCAGCGACTGTTTAATATTAGTATAGTACCGTATGGCTAGTTCAGTAGTATACATAGCACAGTCTTTTGGTTTTTACATGCGTTGCGCGTTTGATTGGTTGGTGTATCTTGTTGGGTCCGGTCCGCCGCCCGCCAGCCCCGCCCCAGGCGTTGTGTGTATGTGTGTGTGTGTGTGTGTGTGTGTGTGTATGTGTGTGTGTACCTTGTTGGGTCCGGTGCAGTGCGCGGCCAGCTCGCCAGGGCCGGCCCGGCGCGTGTCGATCCACGAGCGCATCTCGCGGCCCACCACGCCGCCATTCAACCCCGCGCCCGAGCACACCACGCGCGCCGCCTCGCCGCTCTCCGCACCCGCCGCCACCTTCACCGTCAGCGGGCAGCCTGCCAGCAAGGTCAGGTATTGTATTTTAAACACGATTTCGACGCTAGAGAATGCTCGGAAAAATATGCGCATACTCAAATAACTTGATTGAATGAATTTTTAATACTTTATATTAATCGAGATAAAAATTATAATTTATTCGCCGGGAAATAACTTTGACGTTCGACTTCACGTTTTTGTGAGCATGAGTTACTGTCGTCATCGACTGTCCGCTGGGTTGAGCTGGCGTCAAAATGTTCCAAAACCTTCGCAATGTGACGCATCAGCATATCGTCAAGAAGTTAACATAATAGTATACTGGATAATTAATCAATCAAATATATTCTTTATTGTATACCAATACACATTAAAACGAAACAAAAAGAAATATATACAGGGTTATTTTGCAATAAGTAATATAGGCGAATGGTGAAGAAATGTAATTAAAAAAATCTCAAACATTCCGTCTTTTTTATCTTTTAAACTCAGAATGCGTGGTAATGCATTAATTTTTACTAATTGTCATTCATAAATATCTAACGCCTACTACTCACGCACACATTCGCAAGGGTCGCTCGGTTACGAAATTTAGGTACCTTGTCGGACGTCTTCCCGCGCCCTTCCCTTAATATTAAACACTCACTACCCGCGGTGCCATAAATAATCGGTGCGCTAGGGACAGACGCGTGCGGTGCGTCACTTATCGATAACCGCTTATTGAGTCCTAGAAGGATGAAGAATAGCGTGCACTGGCGCACGGTACCTTGACGCGCGCCTTCCCTTCCGTTATCCGTTACACCGCTAGGTGCCTAAGTCATCCGGGCTGGCCGACAACTAAAAGTGTTAACCGTGACCTCATTACGTACAATGTGCTACTGCTATTTTTAAATTTTCGTAAGTAGCAGTGTCGCTTCGTTACCAATGACGGAACGAAAATATTCAAACCGCGAAAACTGTGAATCTATAAAATGGCGCGGTATTACACTTTAAACAATGAAAGTTTACGTGGTGCGCAAAGATTATACGAAAGGTGAGTATTTTCCGCGCCATCAATCGAAGTAATCAAACTATTCAAGTGCAGTGACCGATAATTTAAATAGTAAATATGAAGATAAGTGGATTGCGCACGCAGGTCCTATACTATGGCCTGCAAACTTGCCAGAACTTTCACCGTTGAACTTCTGTGGGGTGAAATAAAGAGACAGTAAAATTATTGCTGCGTTCATGCGAGTTAAAAGTGCTCAAGCACAGGTAATAACTGTAAAAAATAATTTAAGTAAGCGTGCTCGTCTATGCATGCAGAGAGAAACCGATTCCATTTTGAGGTACCAATATTAGTTAATGGGACTACTTGCGTAATTTAGTTGTAAATAGTTTACTCCAATTTTTTTAATACGTCATAATAATGATAGTCATCGGTTACAACGTTGATAAGCAAAAATTTTATTTTTATTTTATTTATTACGACGATCCTAAGCCCGTTAAAAGTATGAAGAAAAAATTGGAGTCATAATTCGCTTTGTGTAGTTATTAACTTAAGCATTATTAGTAAGCGTGTCACTAAGTAAACAATAGGCAAAAACTTGAGAAACGAAAACGTGAATTGAATCGCACATACAGGAGCGCGCGTACGTGTAGTTGTTGCCCATAAATCACACTTAATTTGGGATAATTTCAAATAAAAGTAGAAGCCTTATTTACTCGTATTTTTTTTGACAGCTCCGTGGCGCAGTGGCTTAGCAATGAGTTGTTGCGCTGGGGGCCGCGGGTTCGGATCCCGCACGGAACAAGTATTTGTATGGCCTATAAATCTCTGCTCGTCTGGATGTTTGTCATCGTGCAATTTATGTTTGTAAACTGCCTCCACGATACCGGAGTAAATCCCAGTGTTGGGGTAACGTTTTTAAAAAGTTCAATAACTGTAATATCGGTTTATCATTATATTATTTATGCTGCTCTTTGAAAAATAACCTTGTATAACGTAACCTGTATATAGGAAGCAAAACAGACGGTCTTATCGCTCTTTCTTCCAGACAACCCGTTTGCGCAAAGAATTGTCGTTTACAACGAATTGCGAATAGGGAAGGTGTACATAAATTTAACAATTAATAAACATAAAAGAACACACAAGATAATTTTTATTGCTTGACTCCTGCAAATGAAAGTAATGTGAAATCGGTTATTTCGTCCCGAACGGGAGAGTGTTGTACCTTTAACGAGTCGTCCGGCCCATAGCACGCGCAGCTGGTGGTCGCCCGGGCGGCGCGGCGTGTAGGAGGCGCGCCACAGGCCGGGCCCGGCGGCCGCCAGCGCCACCGCCACCGCGCTGCCGTCCGGCGCCGACAGCGACGCCTCGGGCGCGCCCGGCCCCGCACCGCTCCCGTCTGTATGTTTTTTTCATTATGGACTTATACTTCTGGTACTTTGATAAACCAATATAAGAGCTTATATTGGTTTATACCATTATTATATTGTAGTATTTGTACCATTAAAAGCAATTTTTCTTAACATTATGATTGTGAGTGTGTTCTGATATATACTGTGACCACTGTAAGGTGTGACGTCAATTCAGTATACCGTGAAGCCGTTCCTTTTAAGTTTGCTATACTGGTTACTATTTAAAACGGAACGCAGTCCAGTATACTGTCATCCCCATTTTTCGACACTATTTCCAAATGAAAATATTTATCATGTACACGTTTCCTGTTCAACAAGAAAAAATATTATTTGATTGTTGTTGCTTTTAAAACTTAATGTCCGACTTTATTTGCATAACAATATTAATTAATAATAATTCATGGAAGCTGTTAAATCTCTAGGCGCTGTTATGTTTTTTGATCACATGATCAAAATACTGAGAGCACCTTACCTCGAAAGCGCCAGTGCTCACAATCATCATCATCAACGCAAGTTAACATTTAAATTTAAAATCTAGTATAGAGAATAACAATGGAATGAATCATAAGATACATGTTTAAATATTTGACAATATAAAGGCTCAGCCAAAATGTTACTAACCGATGGTAAATATAGCAGGGGTATGAGGAGCAGCGTGTGCTAACCCTCGGCCGGCTAGTGTGACTCTATCTGCAGTGTTCCCGGACGCGACAAGCGCGCGTTTCGGGGCCCCGCCCACCAATGCGCCGTTGTATGTGAGCTCCAGTTCTTGTTCACCGCTTACACCCTCTGCTGCCGTTAGAGTTACGACCGCTCTTCCAGATACTGTTTCTACGCCTACAAATAAACATTATAATAAATATATATCTCATTAAAGTGGCGTGCTGGCCGTGTGTTGGCGCGTGAATGAATCCATCACCCTAGTATCATCATCAAACCCATAATTTATAGCATAAAGTATGATATAGCTAATTCACGAGAATACTCTTTTAATAAAGCATTTAATTTTTAAATTTTACCTTGCTTGTTCGTTTCAGGGTTTGCATCTTAATACATTTAGGTTAATGCTACAACTATAAAATACTAGCAAAAATAGAAGTACATTTAAAATAATTTTTAATATTAAACGTCATGCTTGGCACCTGCGGGCTTCCATAATTTTTTAATTCGCAAGAGTATTACTTCGCATTTATTTTCTTACGCTATATTATAATAGTAGCCTACTTACGTTGATGTCTGCCAGCTAGAAGGCACTCTAGTGTTCCAGGTCCTGCGTTAGTAATATCCAGCACTAATTTGGAAGGAGCGCGTACTCGACCAGAGTTGTCTGTTCCCCATCCTCCGACAGGCACTATTGCTGACGTGTCTATGACCTGTAAAATCAAATAAAATAATGTAACATTGAAATATTTCCCAAATGATATATCTAAAAAAATCATTATAGCAAAAAAATCTTTCTAGCGTATGCCACACACGTATGGGGCGAGGCACTCGAGGAAAGTGGGGAAGCACTTGCAACAGCAAGGAAACATCCCTTGATGTCTCGAGGCCTTTGACAGAGTTTGGCACGCTAGCCTTTTGTAAGCTTCCAGTGTACAGTTTATCCCTGGTCTGATTGAATGGGTAAAAGACTTTCTGAGTGAACGGTCTCTCCGGGTCGTCGTCGATGGCTGCTCATCCGATCCTGTGGCGACTAACACCGGTGTTCCTCAGGCGTCCATTCTCTCCGCAAATCTCTTCCTGCTGCATATTTATGATCTGCTTATGCCCTGTATCTATTGGGTATGCAGAACAGTTGTGGAGAGATTCCAACCAAGTCCTCGGGCGAGTCGGGATCTAATCCCCGAAAGAGAAGCTATGGTAGAGCGTGTGAATCTCACACTACAGGCAGTCTCCGAATAGGGCGATGATTCAACGCCTTCAAAACACATGCGTGTCTCTTCACTGCAAGAAGGAGCCAGCTCATCTTGGCTCCTTCTTTCCGAAATTTATCACTGGAATACACCGACCGCCTTCAGTTGTTGGGGGTTGAGATATTCTCAAATCTGAACTTCAAGAGGTTCATTGAGTCCAAGGCCAAAGCAGCTAGGAAGCTAGGAGTCCTTGCAAAGGTGCAGCGATACTTCACGTCGGGACAGCTGCTTACTTTATATAAAGCGTAAGTCCGGTCGTGCATGGAGTACTGCTGCCATATATGGGCTGGTGCTGCAAAATGCCACCTAGCAGTTTTGGACTCAATGGAAAGGCGTGCTATGAGGCTTATTGGTGACCCAAATTTGGTTAAAACCAATCTTACCAGCCTCGAACACAGGCGCAAAGTAGCCAGCCTTTCGGTTTTCTACAGGATGCATTTCGGAGTGTGCGCAGGAATTCATAATTTAATTCCCTTCCACCATCGGACAACCAGACGTTCGGCCAGTCTCCACCCTTTTGTTGTTGACTTACCACGCATTCGAATGAAACGGTTTGTTACATCGTTCATGATGCTTACAGCAAAGGAGTGGAATAAGTTGCCAGCATCTCTGTTTCCATCCGATTACAATGTAGGTGTCTTCAAGGCAAGAGTGAATAGGCTTTTGTTAAGTCAGTGCGCTTCACCATCTTAGGCTACATCACCACTTACCATCAGGTGGGATTGTAGTTAGGCGCCGGCTTAGTATAATATAAAAAAAGAAAAAGAAAAAACGAAGCAAAATTTATATAGAGGGATAATATTCGAGGGAGTTATAAGGCTATAATTACGTAAATATAATAAATAATTTTTAAACGACTTCAAAAAGGAAGGAGGTTTATAATATTGACCGTAAATCTTGTTCTTTAATGTAAGTAACTCGATATCTTCAAGGTTACTTAACCATATTAGCCGATTTTTCATTTACAAATGAAATAATATTCTACATATCGGATTGGAATGTAATTTTAAGGTTTGAACTCACTTTCACTGAAAATGGGCTTCCTGGTAATGGTCCAGAACTGGTGAATATCCTAACTTCGTACTGTCCAACGACAAGCGGTATGTAAGCGCAGAGCCATTCGCGAGGCGCCCCTGCTACCACTCTACACTCCAATAGGCCCGAATCCGTCTCGTCCTCTTTGCCGTCCGTCAGTCTCTCTACCTATATTAAGAAAAAACAGGGAATATTAAATTATTGCATTAGCATTTTTTTTAAATAAGGAGTCTAAACTATTGACTTTTAAACTTGTCTGTTTTTCTGATACAATAAACAATTTTTTCCTTATAACATCTTCCTGATAACAGCTGAATAAAAATAAAAAACTGCGGTTGCGAACCCGCCTGCCAAGCATGGCAATTATGGCGAAATTCCCCTTATGAGGCCTCCCCCATAGATTTATGGGTGTATGTTCAGCAGTGGACTTTTATAGGCTGTAATAGATAGAATTTTTTTTTTGTATTGCCGATTGGTTAATTTTGTCCGCAGACAAATCTCTATAATCGATAGATTCGCCGTAGAAACGTTGTGATGAAAATTAATTTACCAATGATCCTCATTGTTAATTAATTTTTACAACAAAAAATTAAAATTACGAGTTGAACACCAACTAATATTTTTTGTTTATTTCATATATATTGTCATAAGCTTAGATCCAAATGGAATGTTTTGGTATTATGACCAGTGGAGCCACGTGGATGATGAATAGTGGGACGTTGGACCTGCACAATGGGCGTGGCGTCGTCCGCGCAATGTATGGTGAAGGCGGCCTCCTTGCCGACGTGCGCGTGCGCGAGCCCGGTGCCGGCGCAGCGCGCCGCCGTGCTGCTGCGCCCGCTCAGCACGCCCAGCGACACCGGGCTGCCCATCACTGCGGCGCCTGCGAACGATCACAAACACAACGTTATTACATATTTACTATAGACACGCATGGACGATGCAGTTAACGCATACCCGCCTCATAGAGTAAGGCCGGTATATACGGACTCGCAAACTTCATGGTGATCCACTGTCATGGTGACCTTAACCTAAAAATATTTCAAACACACATCTACAGACCGCAGACACATTCGCTTAAACGAGTTGAAACGCCATGAGTTTTAATTCCGTACGGACTAACTATTTGAATGTTCTACATACAAAGAATTGTTCCAAGTCTAAATATTTGTGTAATATGCAATTTACGTATTTAAAACGATTGCAGTAAATAGTAAAAGTCCTTATTATGAAGATAAGCCCATAGACACCTGCAACTAACATCAAACAAAAAAGGCTACCCTGGAGACTAACATGGAATGCTCCACAGTCTGTAATTAAACTAATTTTCTATATCATTTAAACCGTGGCACAAATAGGTTGATACTACCAAGACTCAAGACATAGGATTAATGTAGTAAAGAAGCCCTACACACTTAGTTAAGTCTAAAGAATCAAAAATAAAATAAAGTAATGTATGGCGTGGCTTACCTCCGTATGTGATATAGATGCGATAGTGCGCAGGCACAGAAGGCCTCAGTCGTACACGGTACGTGTGTCCGTCTTCGCGTATGTCCACGGGCATACGCACTCGCCGTTCACCCATCGCTTCGCACACAACTTCCAGTTCGCCCACGCCCGCGTCCTTTGTGTCCACTGAGAAAAAGTATACTATAGTTTCAACGAAAATATGATAACAATAATGAAATGAGCTGTTAGTTCAGGGGATAAGCGCTTGTCAGAAATTTAAAATATGTACACCAATATTTATTAATTTAATAAATTTAAATTAAATAACTAACCTGTAAAGTTGATTGGCGTTTGCGCAATAATATTTCCAGTGGGAAGACCCGACACAATGACTTTGTTCGGGTCGAACGATTCACAGGTGAACGGGCTGCCGGTGACAGGTTTTGATAGATGTAACACCTCTGTAAGTAAAATAGAAATAAAGTCTATCATGTCATCAGATTAGCGCCTGACATTTGAGATATGCGATATCGTTCGGGCTACCAAGCTTTAATTTCAACTTTGGATTATTCGCAGGCTACTGATAGTATGTAGCCATAGATAATACGCAGCTTTACAAATATAGAGAATAATTCGGAACTAATGTACTATCAGTTATTATGGTGTGATGCGGATCTAGTTATAACAACAGAACATCATGTCCTGTCTCTGCACTCTTATGCGAAGGTTTTAAAGCGACTTACCTATAGTACTCTGTCCGACCTCGGCGACGGTGAACTCAGCCTGCAGCAGGCCGGACTTGGTCTGGTAGCAGCGCACGGGCAGCGCGCGCGCGCCCGGGCCCGACACCACCACGTCGAACTCGCGCGCCGCGCGCCCCAGCGTGTCGATGCTGAACGACGACACCTTGCCCGTCTGCGCTTGGTACAGGCCCAGCCCCATCGCCGCTACCTGCAAATACAGTCTTTTAAATAATATTAAAATGCAAAACGATTTTAAAGTCCATCTGGTGGGAAGCAGCTACTGTAGACCATGGATACCTTTTTTTTTTAAATAGAATAAGGGCGACAAACGAGCACACAGTCCACCTCATAGTAAGCGGATCCGCTTACCATCCAAATGTAGATGCGTTGTCAACCCCGAGGACTGAGACTTCTTACAACCATAATACAGCTGCAGCGTCGTCCTATGTCACGTATAACCTACAACCAATTTGAAACAAATGAGGCTACAGATGCGATGTTATCTCTGCGGAATAAGATGGAATGCCTCACAGCCTGTCATTATACTGGCTCTGGATTTAGCTCAGCTTTGCACGCAGTGTTGCTTGGCGGCACAAATTGGTGCGGCAAAACTTACTACTTGCCCGTGGTGGTGTTACGTCTACCAGTGGTTTACATGTCCCGCAGAGTCATCGCATCGAGTGTCAATGGCAAGTCCACAGACACATTAGCATTGCTTCCATTGGCTATACTGTTAGGATGCTAACCTTTTACGCCGGCATCACATTGAACAAGCGTCGAAATGCGTTGCAGTGCGAGCCGGGTGTCACAATACCTCCGCTGATATATCGCAGCAAGTGCAATGTTGTCACGTTCGTAGAAAAGTGATCGTCATTTCAATTGGCCGTACTGTTAGCCATCTACTTTGTCCGTGGTGCGCTGGCATCACATCAAACAAGCAACGAAATGCGTTACAGCGTGGGTCGGGTGTCATCACAGTAGCTCCGACGATCTATTGCAGCAAGTGCAACGCTGACACGTTCACAGAAACGTGACCGTCGTTTTCATCTGCTTTAATACACCCATCACCATCAGTGCAGCGAAAGCCGGCGCGACAATAGTTTCGCCAACACGGCTTAAATTGAACAAGCAAAGAAATGCGCTGGGTGCCACAGCAGCTCCGGCGAGCCATCGCGGCGAGTGCAATGTTAACAAACGTGAGCGCAGTGTCCACGCACCTCCTGTCCGTGGTGCGCCGGCATGACGTCTAGCAGCAGCGGGTCGCGTGCGACGGGCGCGCCGCTCCACAGCAGCGTGACGCGGTGCGGCGCGGCGCGCGCCGGGTGCCACAGCAGCTCCTGGCGCGCGCCGCCACGCCGCCGCACCGAGTGCGGCACTGACTGCCCGCCGCACGTCACGCGCCCAGACAGCCGCCCGTTGCCGGCGTTGCTCGTGCTTACTGCCGAGACGCGCCATTTTATTAGAACAAACAAAAAGCAAGCAGAACAATAAATAAAATAACTTAAATTGAAAATGTAAAATACTCCCGAAATAAAAAGAGCTGATGATCTTCAAACGGCTGAACCGATTTTGATAAAACAATTGTCCAAGAACCACTGCTAGAAGACCTGCTTTTAAATAAAAAAACCGCATCCAAATCAGTTCACCCGTTTAAGAACTACGATGCCACAGACAGACACACACACACATAGCGGTCAAACTTATAACACACCCTCTTTTTGCGTCGGGGCTTAATGAATAACTTAAATTAAAAAAAATCAAAACTCCCGAAACAAAAAGAACTGATAATTAATCTTCAAACAGCTGAACAGCTTTTCTTGAAACAGTTAAGAACACTCGAATAAGACATCTTTCAAATGAAAAAAAAAAAACTTAATCAAAATCGGTTCATCCATTCAGGAACTATGATGCCCCAGACAGACACACAGATACACAGACACACAGATACATACTACAAACTTATAACACCCCTATCTCGTCGGGGGTTAAAAAGCAAGCGTAAGTAGGTTGTATAATAAATAAACAGAATAATACACTCGTTGAAATGCGCTTGATGTCACGTTATTGAGATGTCTAGAAAGAGACACTATATAAAGATGACACTAATGAAGACATTCACGACTTTTTCTGCCACCAGGACGGCGCCTCTTAGGAATAAGATGAAATATCCGACAGATTTCACAGCAGAGTAACTTAATTTGTTAGAAAAGTGTGAAGAGATTAACGTTTCTTTCTGAAATATTTGTTACGTTTTTTATTAATTAGATTAGAAATGGATAAACTAAACTACGGATATTGCTAAAAGTAGAAGAATAAAAAAAAATTAAAAACACAAAATTTAAGAATACAGCTGAAGCATTGTTTTATGTATACACATACACTAGAAATCAAAAAAACACATAATTAAATCGCAACCTTTCAATGATAATGGACACTGTGTGGACCATCTGCGTAATAAATAAGTTCACCTTAGTCGCGATTAAGCGTTACTTTTGAAGAAAAGTTTTTATATTCAAATAACTCACCAGTGATTAAAGCAGGACGATGGGCGACAGCATCACCAATTGACAAAACTTTAACGGCGGATGCATCAAGAGCTTCAACCTCAGCGATTGGCCCTTTACTACTTCTGACTAAATATCTTCCCACACGACTAGCAGGGAACGTAAGCAAACCAGAGTCTTCAAGACTTGTATCTGCCACCCTGGTGCCAGTTGGAGATATTACTTCTACATCCGTAAGATTTTCGTCAATTTCTACTGAAGCTACTCCTCCTAAAATAAGTAATAATAATATAGTAAATATAATAATATGATATAAATACACTTTAAAGCTAAAATAAAAATAAAACTAATTAGATATAAAACTGCAAAACTGAATTTTAACTAAAATATAGTTAAAATTCAGTTTTGCAGTTTTATATCTAGCTCGAAGGACCAAAAGTGAAAGTTATATAATATATCCTTCAAGTCCTTGTTGGCTTTCATTGCTTATACTCTATCTAAAGATACGTTAAAAAGCTGCTCTTGAGATTGATCACACGTACCTATTTGCACGTAAGTAAGAGGCTCGTTGACTCGACATATGAAGGGACTGCCGGGTACGGGTTGCTCATTAAACGTGACGGAGACACGGTGAGGTTCCCGTGACACTGGCACAAATGTCACGTCATAGAGACCACGAGCTACTGCTACGACCTTAATAAAAGTTATGCAATTTAATAAAGTGGGTATATTATAATTTATAAAAATAAAAATAAAACAATCGTGAGTGTCGTGGAAAACTCGGTTGGAACGAAGTTCCTTTCGTAGTAAATTATTATTGATAAACGTATTATATTATTGATTAACAAATACAAATAAATGAATTACTAGCGTCTATTAAAATGAAGGGTCATTTAAAATAAAATAATATTTCTTTCATGTCAAGATAAGAAAAAGTGCGAAGGAGATGGATATTATTCCATCTCCCTTCCTTATAGCCGCCAAGGCCGTCTACACTACGTCAGAAAGGGTCGTGACGGAAAAATCCTCCACTTTTTCTCGCCTAGCCCCCATCCGCCAAATTCGTACCGTCCGAAAAGGAACTCCGTTCCAAAAACCTTTGTACTTTTTTCAAAAATGGAAACTTATCAACTGTTATGTTTTATGCTTTTTTTTATAGAATAAGGGTGACAAACGAGCACAGTCCACCTGATGGTAAGTGGACGCTGTGGCCCATTTACCCAAATATTCAAAAGCTGCTCAATTTAAAGACGTCTCGTGCTGTCTCCATCACTTTAAGTCAAAGTGACTATGACACCACGAGACTTAACGACAACTTAAAATTAAATAGCGTTTGAGTATTTGACCAATAGATATCTACATATTATATCCTCCATTAGGAATCAAAATGCAGAGCTTTGTCACCCCTGAGGACTAGGATGGAATGCCGTATCCTCCAGTTCTCTACACTCACCATACGAAACACAGCAGTATTAAGCCGCTATTTTACGCTGATATTCTGTGGGAGCGTGGTCCTTCCCCGGTCGAGCTGACCCATTTGTGCTACAACTATAATATAGTTAGAGTATGGTTTTACCACGTAAACGTTAACGTACGTACCATATAAAGTCCACTGCTGAACATAGGCTTTCCCCATATACTGCCTCATAAGGGGGCATTTTAGTTTAGTTGCCACGCTTGGTAGGCGTTAATAATAATAATAATCTTTATTTGCGTAAAACATGGTATAAATGTTGTTCACATGTAAAAACGAGCGCTCATGTTTTGCTTATTTTACATAGCATGCAAATATTTTTAAACAATGTCAAATATTTCTTCAGCTACTTTAAATACAATTAGACACCTGGTTTGGTTAAAAATAAAATATTGAGAAATAATATTATAATAATTAGTAAAATGTCAATTCTGAGCATCGTCAATTTCAATACCTAGTAAAAAGTCGCATAACTTTATTAAAGATATATTAACAATAATGAAATGAAATTTTTAGGAAGATGTTTCTTCCCATCTCCTGTTTCAGTTTCCTTTGTCACCTCTTACGACACCTACAGAATGATGTGGGATAGTACATATTGTGACACCGCCACTACACAGGTCATATTAATAATTAGAAAATATTCATTTACATATAATACATTAAAGAAGAGTTGTTTCAAATATAAGACTAAGAATTTCATAAGTGTGTAATAAATGTATTTTTAACTAAAAGTTTTGAACGTACCTCTGCTTTAACAGTGGTGGAGGGCGTTGAGACGACGAGTTCTAGCGTGCCTTCTCCCGCACCAGCAGCATCTACGCTGAACGTCACCGCCTTGCCCACTTCGACTCCACGCTCTTCTTCCGCTCCCTCTTCTAGATTAAGACCTTCCAGTGTGCCTTCTAATTCTAAAAAAATAAATATAAAACTTTGTTAATATAATGTTTGAATGAACGCGATAAATATATGAACCAAACAATTATCACATTATTATACGACGACATTTTGTTACACGATAAAAGTAACAATTTAAAAAATCTTTTTATTTTCAATTTTTACTACAGTTAAACTGTGTTATCTAAATAATGTAACTCGAGTACATTTGTGAACACGTGTCATTAAGTTTTTTTTTTTTTTTTATAGGAGAGGGGGCAAACGAGCATGCGGCTCACCTGATGGTAAGTGACTACCGCCGCCCATGAACAACTGCAACACCAGGGGAACCAGAGGAATTGCAGATGCGTTGCCGGCCTTTTAAAAAGGAGTAGGCTCTTTTCTTGAAGGTCCCTAAGTCGTATCGGTCCGGAAAAATCGCTGGTGGTAAACTATTCCACAAGGAAGTTGTGCGAGGAAGAAAACATCTTCTAAATCGCACAGTGGTGGACCGCCAATCATCCAGATGGTGTGGATGGTATCGGGAGTTCTGCCGCGATGTGCGTTCGTGAAATTTGGCGGCTGGGATTAATTCGAACAATTCCTCAGAGCACTCCCCGTGGTAAATGCGAAAGAAAATGCAAAGAGATGCAACATCTCTTCGCAGCGCCAATGAATCGAGCCGATCGGAAAGGACTCGGTCGTCGACGATTCGAGCCGCTCTGCGCTGGATGCGGTCAAGTGGAAGGAGCTGGCACTGGGGAGCCCCAGCCCAGAGATGGGAACAGTATTCCATGTGAGGCCGAACCTGCGCCTTGTAAAGTTGCAGGCGTTGTGCCGGCATGAAATACTGTCCCGCTCTGCTGAGCACGCCAAGCTTTTTAGAGGCCAATTTGGCCTTCTCTTCCAAGTGACCGCGAAACTGCACGCCACTCGATATGTCGACGCCGAGGATTCCGATACTGGCTGCGGCAACAAGGGAGTGCCTTGAAACTGAGGAGATACGACAAAGGGTTCTTTTAGCGGTAAACGCGCAAACTTGTGTCTTCTGAGGATTAAACTGGACTAGATTTAGTCGCCCCCAATCCGAGACTTTGTTCAGCAAAGACTCGACTTCAGACACAAGTTTGTTCCGGTACTCGGCGACGTTTTCCCGAGAAATATTCGCACGGCCGGCGTATAGAGCATCACCAGTGCTATCATCCGCATAGCAATGAATGCTACCGGTTTGCAACATATCATTGATATGCAGAAGAAACAGCGTTGGTGATAGCACGCAGCCTTGTGGAACACCAGCGTTAATCGGCTTGTAGTCGGAGCATGCACCGTCTACAACGACCTTGATGCTCCGATCTGCAAGAAAGCTGGTGATCAATTGCACAATTTCTCAGGAAGCCCATAGGAAGGAGCTTCGAAAGAAGCGCTTTGTGCCAAACCCGATCGAAAGTTTCGCAATGTCCAAACTAACGACCAATGCCTCCCCCTTGGACTCTACTGCCTCCGCCCATCTATGAGTCAGGTAGACCAGAAGATCACCAGCTGACCGACCCCGACGAAAACCGTATTGGCGGTCACTAATCAGCTGGTGATCCTCAAGGTACCGCATGAGCTGGCAGTTTATAATGGACTCCATTATTTTGGAGAACAAGGGGGTGATGGCGATAGGCCTGTAGTTGGACGGGTCTGAGCGGTCGCCTTTTTTAGGGATCGGGTGGACAAAAGCTGTCTTCCATGATTTCGGGACTACGCCTAGGGAGTAGGAGTACCGGAAAAGACGCGTTAGAACCGGTGCCAACTCCGGAGCACACGTCCTCAGCACAATTGGGGGGATTCCGTCAGGCCCACTCGACTTGTGGATGTCCAGGAGTGCTTTGCGAACCGAGCGCTGTGAGAACCGCACATCCGGCATGGAGCACTCACACCGCGGGATGGTCGGCGGTGTTTCCCCGTCATCAAGAGTCGAGTTGGACGCAAAAAGAGAGCCTAAAAGGTCGGCTTTCTCTTTTGCGGCGTGGGCCAGTGAGTCGTCCTCCCTGTGCAGAGATGGTAGTGATGGCTTACAGAAATTCTCTTGGACAGCCTTGGCGAGAGACCAGAATGCACGGGTTCCCGAAGGAAGGCGAACTAGTTTCTCGCCAATTCTGCCTATGTGCTCAGACTTTGCCTTGGCAATAACACTTTGAAGGACCTGGTGGCGAAGTTATACTTCTTTTAAGCATGCTGGTGTTTACATCCCGAGCCGCCGAAGCCTCAGCCCAGGCCTGATAGCACTCCTGCTTACTGCGTAATGCAGTCTTACAGAGCGACCAAACCAAGGCTGCGATCTGCCTCCGATGGGTACCACAGATGATGGAATAAATAGTTCCATTCCTGTAGCACCACGTCAGTGACAGAGTCAGCAACAGCGCTGGGATCATCCGGCGAGAAGCAAACCCGCCCCCATGGATAGGATGCAAAGAAAGACCGCATTCCGTCCCAATCCGCCGACCTGTAATGCCAAACACGGCGGCAACCTGCAGAACGCAACCGCGAGGGGAGCGTGAGTGGCACCACACTCCGGATCAGACAATGGTCCGAAGAGCCGAGAGGGGGCATCGACGGAAACCTGATATCCGTCCGGATGAGAGGTCAGCAGAAGGTCCAACAGGAAAGGTGTATGATCCTTCACATCTGGAATCCGCATAGGCGAACTAACCAGTTGTGTCAGACCATATGCCAAGGCAAAGTCATAAACAGATCTACCCACATGATCGGTTAAACGTGAGCCGAACCATTCGGCGTGGTGGGCGTTAAAATCGCCAAGGATCACGATCTCTGCGAATGGGACCTGTTGTAGCAAGGAATCTGTAGCCATTTGGACGTGGTCGATGACTCGGTCTGTTTCGGCATTACCGCTATGGGACCTATAGAGGCACCCGTAGACGCGCGGATGGTCATCGCTATCTACGCGTAGCCAAAGGATGGACAGGTCTGAACCTTCAACACTGCCGAGGCGTCGAGAACAGATGTCCTCTCTGACGTATACGCAAACTCCAGCCCGAGGCACAAAGGAGTGTTCCAATTTGTACCCCGGGTAGGAGAGATACGAAGTATCAGCCGGAGAGGACACCTGCGTCTCGGTCAGAAAGAGCAAGGCCGGCTTCGCCGTCTCGAGATGGTAGTGGACGGCGTTTAGGTTCGAGTGAAGTCCCCTGATGTTGCAGAAATCCACGGATAGCGTGGCAGGGGTCGCCTTGGTCTTGTTGCTCAGTTTGCCCCGAGCAGTTATTGTTTTGAGCGGAATTTTGCCCCCCCCAGAATACGCGGGGCAGCCTGAGCACCCACGCTCAGGAGTGGAGTAGCATGGTCGTGGATGCTCAGCGAGGGATTCTCCAGGGGTGCTGGTACCCTCCTGGGGTAGTCTAAGATTTAATTCCGCTACCATGTTGATGGGGGGGGGGGGAATTGGGCCTCCGGTCACCTGCACTCACCAGACGAAACGCAAAAGCAGAGCTTCCACTTCACGCCGGTATTCTGTGAGGTCGTGGTACCAACCCGGCTCGAGCCGGCCCATACGTGCAACAGCAAAAGCTGCTGCGTGGCTCTACCACCGTTAAATGAGTTTGACCGAAATACTTCATAGGAGTTATAAAATAACCCAAAAGCAGTGTGTAAAGTTTGCTATCGTTACAAAATGCAACGAGCGAAATATTATTAGACCATTATTTCTCAATATTTTTTCTTATTTTTCATCATCATCATCATCATTACAGCCCTTTACAAGTCCACTGCTGAACATAGGCCTCCCCCAAGGAATTCCACAAAAGCACGGTCCTGAGCCACCTGCATCCATCGACTTCCTGCATGTCTTACCAGGTCGTCGTATATGGAAGTGCTGAAATGTCGTACAAACATTTCAGCACTTCGATATACCGACAGTCAACTTGGCACCACTGAAGGGACTGCAGCACCGCCCAAACTTCGACGGAATCAAAGGCTTTCTCATAGTCCACAAGACATAGTGGCAAATTGTATTCCTCGGTCTTCTGTACAATTTGCCGAAGGGTATGTATGTGGTCTATAGTGCTAAAGCCTTTTCGGAAACCGGCTTGTTCGGGAGGCTGGAAGTCGTCGTGTCTGCGTGCGAGACGATTCGTAATGACTCTCGAAAATAGCACGTAGACGCGGCTCAGAAAGAAAATCGGTCTGTAGTTCTTCAAGAGAGCGTTGGCCCCTTTCTTGAAGAACAAGACTACCGCACCGACCGACTCCGGTGTAGTGCCACCATGGATTACAGAATTAAAGACCTTCTGAAGGACTTCAAGTACCGGTTTTCCACCCGCTTTCAGAAGCTCTGCTGTAATTCCATCCTCACTCGGGGACTTGCCGTTTTAAGATGCTGGAGAGCCATTCTAATCTCGCTCAGACTGACGTCTGGAACATCATCGGAATAGTGTCGGATAAGACTTGCTCTTGGATCGTTACTCACACTTGCGTGATCCTCGATGATGTGTACAGCTGCCCATAGAACCTCTCAATCTCACTTAAAATCTCAGGTGTCCCGGAATAGATTCTGCCACACTCGGTCTTCAGCTTCGACAGTTGGCTCTTTCTGGCAGACAGATCTCTGACAAAGACTTTGGAGCCCTGGTTCCGCTCGATTGCTTCTTCAATATGAGCTTTATTGAAGTTGCGTAAGCCACGCCGCATGCATTTGGAGACCTGTCTGTTCAGTTACCTGTATGCTGTCAAATCTGCTGAAGACTGCTTCTTCATTTCCCGTCTAACAGCCATGCGATTAAGAATGTGATCGGAGAGTTTTTGTGTTTTTCTGCTGCGGGTCTTGCAAAACTTAGCTCCGACCGCATGGACAGTTTCCACAAGCTTGTCATTTATATCGTCCGCTGCATTGCAATCTTCTAGGCACTGAAAACGATTTTGTAACTCGATCTGAAAGTTTTCGGGACTTCGGATTAGAGCACGAGGGGGACGGAGAGTTGACTTCATTAGACGTGACCTCTCCAACTTAACGTTTAGGTTCAGTGTGTCCCTCACAATTCGGTGATCGCTGCCGGTTTTCACCCTCGCGATCACTGAGGCACAGTTGCCGTCTAGTCGTCATAATGAAGTCAATCTCATTTTTTATCGAACCGTCGGGGCTTGACCAGGTCCACTTCCGGTTTTCTATTGCGACTCTAAAAATGCTATAAAATAAAAAACAAAAATCTCGTCACCATACAGAATTCAAATAATTACAAATATAATCCACTACGTCTAAAATCATATTATATATTATCTAGTACAATATGTTATAGGTAAATAAAATAATACAAATATATAATATTTTTCATATAACTTTGGTAAAATTTAATTAGTGAGGTACCTCCAGGTCCTAGGCCAGTGACACGCACGCGGCGCACGTCGTACACGTTGCAGGTGAAAGGCGAGCCGGGCACGTGCCGACCCGCACACGTCACTTGAATGCTGTGTCTACCGACCACCTCGGGCGTGTACGTTGCCGTATAACGTCCGTCGCCGGTCGCAGTAACGCGCGTCCGGACCGTACTGCCGCCCGGACCCGTTACGAATACGCTTGGCTCGCCCGCTGTAATGGAACAAAAAAAATGGTGGATTTTCACTCATCACTTAACAAAAAGTCGATGAACGCACTTGAAAAGCAATTGAAAAGGAAAACAAAGTAAAAAAATATGTTCTTTTTTATATTATTAAGTTACAAGTTTTAAGTTACAAGAAGTTTTGACATAAAATACGGCTATTAACTTACTGGCGATTTTCTTTAAATAGTGTTCTAAGGAACATATTTTTTTCATAACTCTATTTTACGCAGTAAATTTCAGCATAAAGATTTTACACAATTGAATATTTTAATGAAAGTTTAAAAAATATAATCGTGGCGTAACGCGTCCGATTAGGTAATGAAATAAAACCATTGTGAATCAATCAGTCATTTTTTAACAATAACAATGAAAACAAACAATGACTTGAATTTGCAAAACAAACGTAGAATAATATACTAATTTTGTACACTACTAATGACAAGTGAAACTTTGCATGTATTATGCTAAAATTACGTCAATTTTCTCACATTCCTGATGTTTATAAGTAATGTAGTATTGGAAATTTAAATAGCACCGACGTCCGTTTTTTGCAACTGACTAGCGATTCTTGGATCAACAAATGACAGCTGTCAATATTTTAAGAAATATTACATTTCCTAACCATTAATATTACCTTATTATAAGGATATAGATACCTACATTCAGTATTTCAAACAAAATCCACTTCAGTTTAAACAAGAAAAGAAATAACGTAAAATCACTGGGGTAAAACTATTCACATGCCACCAACCGAGACCCACCGCTGACCTTGCATATATAGACCATATCACGGGATATAAATAATAAATAAATAAATAAAAATAGTTTATTCAGTAAATGATCATACATTAATTATAACCGGGGATGGGGTCTCCTTTTAAGTATAAAACTTGTGGTCGTGGGAGCGGATCACGCGCGCCACTGCACTCTGCTTCTTGCGTTCTTCCTAGCACACATCCTCGCACACATCCTTCCCTTGTTTTGTATATACAGTACACCTCACTCCGCTGAGCCGTTTCCACCAAACTGCGCTGAGCGAGGCTAGGTAAATAAAGTGATTATATTGGTTCTTAACAAACACATCCCTCGCTACGCATCCTCGCACATCTCTGGTGGAAACGCAGCTTTAACCATGACGACTGTAGCTACTACGTTTTTCCTTCTTTTGGCTACAATACAACGGTCAAACTTTATACCTTTATGCAGTCTTAGAACTGAATATCGTTAGTTTAGTAATAGTTTTCTAACAGTGAGTACATTACTTATAGCATAAAGATCTTCTGTTGGGAATCTTTTTGGTTTTAAAATGCATAATTTTAAAAGAAATTCTCTGTGCCCTTTCAACTTCTAAAAATTTAGTTTTTGTAGCACCACCCCATACAGGTATACAATATACTAAAATAGATTGAGCCAAAGCAATATATATTTGGTAAAGTAAATTTTTCGTAGCTATATTTCTTAGTGTTTTAAATGTCCAAGTAAGTTTCCTAAGTCTATTCATGATTAATTCAATGTGTCTATGCCATGACAAATGTTGGTCAACTATGACTCCTAGATACTTGGTCTCGGATATTGTATAGAATAATAATGATTGCTTAAGAAACATTTATTTTTATAAATAAATAAAAGGAAGTACAATTTAGGCTACGTAGAGAGCAGTATTTATTGCGTTATAGTCATTAAATATTTTTTATTTGCAAATGTATCCCTATACATTATATTCAAGACGACATTTTACTGTTTGTTTACATAATATCATGATGCTATTTTTATTCTATATACCTTAATAAGTGCTTGATAAGTGGTTAATAGTAGTTATATTTACACTTTAGAACAAACACCCAGAAAATATAAAGGGGTTTCATCTATCAATATCTATCAAAAAGGTTAAATTTTTTGAACAAAAGGGTTATTATAATAATATTTAAGAATACGTGATTGATAAGAATTAATAACCCCTGGAAAAATGTTTCTAAATGTTTTGTAGTTAATTGTACAACACTTGTACATATCATTATTTCAAAAGAGAGCCCCACTGGGTTTCTTGCTTCCATGGGAAGAACATCCTATGGAAGAGGTTTATTTCTAGAAAGGTGGTAAAAGCATAAATAACTTTTAATAAGTAGTAAAAGCAACACTTCACAATCAGGTACAGCTAGTATTGAATAAAAATTATTCTAATAAAAATAGAATAATAAGAATAGCAAAAAAAAGATAAGAATAAATTTCTATTATTAATTTATAGTTCTTTTTAGAAATTAATAGTTCTTTGTTTTGTAAACCGCGTTCGTTGTGTTCGACAATCCAACACTGATTTTGTTTAATGTAACTAAGAAAACGCTGTCATTTTTTATGTCACTTTGCCAACGTGATTTGAAGTTTATTTCGAATAAGTTACTATCGTTATCATTGTATAGCCTATTAAAATCCACTGCTGAACATAGGCCTCGATTGCCTTATAGGGGGGATATTTGCCATAGTTGTCACGTTTGGCAAGCGGGTTGGCAACCGCAGTTTTTTATTTTTAGTCGTTATTAGGAAGCCGAAGCTGCCCATGTCCTGATTTACTTCCCACTGTCACCTCTTACGACACCCACAGGATGATATGGGGTAGTGGATATTCTTACACCGTCACTATATGGTAAATAGTAAGTAATATCAGATAAAGCTGAATGCACATTTGTCAGCACCGTACGCGCCGAATTTTAGAATTCGTTGTATGAAATCATATGAAACCTGTGCAAACGCAAGCTCTGCTGATACTCAGTGTTGTCTAATGTTGCAAACTTAGTGGATTTTCCACTAAAACTGGTGGTTTCGACTTTCGTTTCGAAATATATTTCATATAGGTTTTAGTATATGTTAAAATGTCTTATATGTCAAATGCAAATATCTGAAAAATTGGTCATCATCATATAATATGTCTTTAAACAAAGTATAATATTCTCCATACAATTGCCTTTTTATATTAATATTGTTAATCCAGAATTTTCTTTTATTACAACAATGTTTTCCATAGCGATCCGAGCGATCAATGTCACTGTACCGTTTCACACCATTGCAGTGGCTGGCAAAAAACTGCAAAAGTTGTTGGAAATACAAAAGATTTGCGTACGGCGCGTGCGGCGCGTACGGTGCAGACAAATGTGCGTTCACCTTAAGTATGTAATTTTTTTCGTATTTGCCTAAGAACAGTAACCGTCGTAACTGAAAATGCAACTGTGTGGCACAGTGCTGGTCAGTGTGGTCAGTTTTATACATAGAAATCTTTGAGCTCTACGACGTAAAAAATATATATTATAGACAGAATGCGTAGTTATCGCAAACTCACATAGGAATCCGGTGAGGTGTACGTCGGCGGGCTGTCCGCGCGGCGCGGAGCTGAGCCCGGGGCCGGCGGCGCGCGCGTCGGGCGCTTCGGGCGGCGCCGACACCGCGCACGAGAACGGCGAGCCGGGCACCGCGCGCCCGTTGAACCGCACCGACAGCGTGTGCACCGCCGCCTCCACCGGCTTGAAGTTCACCTGCCGGCACGCACGCGCAGCCGTTATGCATGCCATACACGATCCAGTTTGAGCCGTGGTAGCTCAGATGGTTAGCGCTCGCTGTAAGTTTCACATTACGCGAGCAACCCGGGTTCGATCCCCGCCGGCACCAATGAAATTGTTAATTGCAATTTTTAGTGCTGATTTACCACGTGCTCGGCGGCGAAGGAAAACATCGTGAGGAAACCTGCATGTCTAAGAAATCAAAAAAAAAAAAAGATTTAGAAAGAAAGCAGTGGGACGTATATAGGCTGTAACTTTACTTTACTTTACTTTACACGATCTAGTTTACAGTCAAGTATGCAGCGCGCTTGAAGCGGCGTCCGGTACACTTGACGGTGTATGGCTATCAGTGTGCATGACAAGTCTACTTGAAGCAAAAATTTATTTTAGATTCTGCCGATTTGATCAAGATCGCGACGTCATGTAAACTTGAACGTGTGTATGAGCGGTCAAGTATGCAAGACGTTAGTCGGAGCAATAAGCTTAGGATGGCTAACGCATCATCATCTGTCACTGGTAACGCCATGGTTTCAACTAGTGCGGCATCATACAAACTAGACGACGAACTTGAACGTGTGTGGTCTATATAGATGCACTGCAAACTGGACGCCGCTTCAAGCGTGCTGCAAACTTGACGGTAAACTGGTAAAATAGCACAACTTAGTGCTGCTATATTTCATATGGTGCGTGTAGAGAACCGGATACTGCCAACGAGGCATTCCATCTTAGTCCTCAGGGGTGACAACACATCTACATTTTACTTCTTAATCGAGGATAGTGTAGTAGTCTATGGGCCACAGCATCCATTTACCATCAGTCTGTGTCCTCGTTTGTCACCCTATTCTACAAAAAAAATATGTTCTTGATTGCAAATTAAAGTACATGTTTTTAATTGTGTGTAAAAAGTTGAGTATGGGTTGGTTTTTGTGTTGGTTGAAATATACAGAGCACACCATCTATCTTTATATTAATAATGATCGAATTGTACAAAATTGTAAATATATAACTTTAATGAGTGGGTACCTTGAACCGCGCATTCCCTTCGCTTTGTACGTAGTTTGGAACGTTACGCCCGTTTACGGCTACTATTATTTCCAAGTTACCAGCACCTGTCGACAATATACACAATACAATTAAACTGTATTTATTACGCAGCACTATAGCACTGTGATCTTATTTAATGATATTCCATTTGTTAGTGACATTATCTTAGTAAATCATCTGTGGTTAGTAATGACTTACCGGCATGGGATGCGTTTATGGTGAACGAGACCGGCCTGCCCACGACTCCGGGCGAAATATCGGTGACGGACACTCGGGCCGCGCTGTACGCTTTGACTAGAAACGGGCTGCCTCAACATGGCCGCCCATCGCACCCGCTCGCACCTGCGGACATAAGCAAAAAAATACATTCGTCTATTTTAATATTTTAACGACTGTGACATTAAAGCAGCCAATATAATTACTAACAAATTTTCAGATCTGGTTATGTTGTAATTATTAATTATAGTTATTTTTATTTAGTTGGTAATGGTAGTTATATTTAACTGATAGTGGTGAATGGGGGATTCTTGTTCTTCTTTCTTTGTTTATCAGCCTGTCCACTGCTGGATATGAGCGTCTCCCATTGTAGCTGGAATATGCTTTAATCGCCACAATTGGCCGGGGAGTCAGAGAACGTAGTACCAAATGACTTCCACTTTTGATAATGCTTCCCGTCAATGAATTTTATATTTCTCTTTGAATGATTTAATAATTTATTTTTAAAGAATTTATAGTAAATGTAGGCAAACATGAGTAAGTCTATGAGTAATATTAATTGAATTTATCAGTGCTTTAATTAACATACCTCAATACTATGGTCTCCTACGTCAACTGGCACAAATGAGATGTTGTATCTTTTACTAGCTTCGTTCTCTCCCACAGTCTCTTCAGCTGATACCTGGACAATGGATTTGAAAAATAAAGATACTTTTATGATACAACGAACTAAATGAGTCTGAATGAAAAGTAAATTGTACGGTAGTTATAAAATAATCTAGAATCCGTGCAATTTCAGAGCTGTTGTAGTTATATTAGTTTGGTTAAGATTACTTAGCTTGGGAAGACTTTGTACTTATCTTGGTTAAATAAGTTAATCTACAAAGGAAAGATATATTAAAAGTGCTTTGTTGACGTAAATAATCAGGGCATATTTGTGATAATACATTACATATAAAAACTTTCTAGTCAATTTAAAGAGACTTTTATTTTTCAGTAAAAATATCACCTGTACGGGAACGGGCCTCCTGGCCGGTCCCAAGACCTCGACGTGTGGTGAAGCGGGCGAGTCGACACTGAAGGTGTACGCTTCGCCCACAGAAACCTTGTCGGGCGACTCGCCTGATCCCGCACCGATGACGCGCGCCGGTGCCGAAATGTGGCACACGAATGGGCTACCTGCGTTAGGTATCATCATTATAATCGTTATCATGATAGTATGTGTACAGTATATTGTTGCACAGAGCCCTCTCCCAAGTCTGAAGGGCTTGGATAACCATTGCTTTACTTGTCAATGGTTTGATAATGGCAGTAGAAGTATGAGAGGCCATGCATCAAATTAGCTGTTTCTGGTCATAGGTGTACTCTGGTTGTTTTAGGGTTGGAAATTTTTACAATATTTATAGAATTCTAACTCATCAATCAATCATAATCTATACATTCCCGATGTAACGCTAATGCGATAAAATCGGAACTAGGTCAGGATACGAGAAGAATAAAACCGTATTTTATGCCCGCACACCACCTGCAACTTTACAAGGCGGAGGTTCGGCCACACATGGAATACTGTTGCCATCTCTGGGCCGGGGCTTCCCAGTGCCAGCTCTTTCCATTTGATCGCATCCAGCATAGAGCGGTTCGAATCGTTGACGACCGAGCTCTTTCTGATCGGCTTGACTCACTGGCACTGCGAAGAGATGTTGCATCTCTTTGCGTATTTTATCGCATCTACTACGGGGAGTGCTCTGAGGAATTGTTCGGATATTTGGCGGTCCACCACTGTGCGATTTACAAGAAGTATTCTTCCTTGCACATCTTTCTTGTGGAATCGACTACCACCAGCGATTTTTCCGGACCTTGCACCTTTTTAGGAACCTTTAAGAAAAGAGCGTACTCTTTTTTAAAAGGCCGGCAACACAGCTGCGACCCCTCTGGTGTTTCAGTTGTTCGTGGGCGGTGGTCGACACTTACCATCAGGTGAGCCGCATACTCGTTTGCCCCCTCTTCTATAAAAAACCTCGGCATGCCTTATAATAAATAATAAATATACTCGTATATAAGTGAATGTGAGTGAGACAAGGTACCGGGCACATGGTCGCCGTTGAAGCGCAGCTCGACGGTGTGCGGGCGCGGGTCGCGCGGCGTGAAGCTGATGGCGTACGTGTGCGCGCCCTGCGCCGCCGCCGCCGTGGGCACGCGCCCGCCGTTCACCGTCACCTCCAGGTTGCCCGGCCCCGCCGCCATCGTCTCCACTGCGGCAACACTACATCCCTCACAACCTATACATTGCCTCACAGGGAGATATTTCACATATCTCCCTGTGAGGCTCGGCAACAGCAGTTTCTTAATAGGAAGATGCTACTGCCCATCTCCTGTTTCAGTTCCACTCTAACCTCGGCACTACACTTAGTATATTTAATAGGTTGTAAGTTAATAGTTTAACATCTAGAACTTTTAAATATCCAGGAATCTTTTAAAATTAAATTTCTGTAGTCTATTTTTTTTATTACGATGATCATTAAAATCAAATTAAAAAGTTGCATTTTTACCGTAGTTTCGTACAACTGCAGCTTTTGCGAAACTACTGCGAAAATGAAGCTAATTGCAGTCGTTAGGCGCAGTTTTTCGGTGCAGTAAATAAGTTTTTTTAAATCGAAATCCGTTTGAAACATTGAGGAATGTCTGGAGTACTGCAAGATTTATGAAGTGGTAAAAGGCGCTCTTTAAAAATTACTTTTCTGACTATGTACATTAATATAATTCATTCAAAACACGCTTACCCAAAAATGTCACCGGTTTTCCAACTGTTCCATGTGCGACATCTTTAACTCGGATTGCAGTGACATCATAAACCTGTATAATCATATTAATTGATACACGTAAGTTATGTCTATTTTTTCTACGTCTCTACTTGTGTGTGAGTGTGTCATTTTATCTATGTGTCTACTTTATTTATTCATATTTTTATATTATTTATTTTTGAAGTATTTAACCCCAATTGATTTTTTAAATTATGTAGTCTTCACTAACACCTAACAATTTCCTAAAAAAATAAAAATAATAAAATGCTCCCAATTTTTAAAAGCAAAATAGTTAAAGAAGTTGCTAATGACTATTGACTATGTTCCAAATATTTTACTTATTTTTTAACCTGAAATTCACTTTAATTTTTTTATTTTTTCTTTTTAACAAAGGAGCAAATTATATTCCTAATTTTTTTTAAATAGCATGATTTAAAATAATATAGACATATAAAACGCACCTTTAAATGAAACGGACTAGCAGGAATTGGCACGGAGTCAACGAGTACATTAAGGCGATGCTCGCCCACGGCGCGTGGAACGAACTCTGCACGGAAAGCGGCTGGACCCGCTGCCGCCACGGCCGCCGGCACTGATGCTCCATTTGGACCTACGCCCCCGCATCACGCTCAGCTCTCCGCCACGCCCTAACCTCTTTTCCTACTACTCTATCTATCTCGATGATAATTCCTATTTCCTTCCCCCTCACCAAGTTATCCCCACTGTTACAATCTACTACCCCAAAAATTTTTTTCCCTACCATCTGATTTTTTTTTAAAGTTCTGTGTGTTAGAAGTTAAGGCGAAGCGGATGAGCTTTATAATCAAGTAACAATATTGACAAGTTACATCGATGCTATTAATTTGAATAAAAACAAAAATGGAATGTACTATACACTTTCTCCAAATGTGTGCATTCTTTTATATTTTATTGACTTTCAGCATTTGTCATTCCTTACCCTAGGTTAGTGATGATTAAAATATTAAGAACATATACATAATTAAATATTACTAAATTGAGCGTAATATATTTTTCGTGCATTTAAAATATAATAACAATAAAGAAGTTAAATGGGGTGGGTGTTGTTAGAATAGCAAAAGCGAGTTAAAGTGAAATTATTTATCACTAAAACTTGTTTTAATTTTTCATGATCAAATACTCCATTTATAAACAATTTGATAATTTCTTTTATCTAATTCAATTCAAATTGTACCCTTTCTCATTTATACCACCCTGTAAAGAAACAATATATTCCTAGTAGTAATTTTAAAAGAGGTTACAAAGTTGGTTTCTAATTGTTCTTGAAATGATCTATTTATATTTATTTTGATTAAATATTGATGCTTGGTGAAAATACTGTAATAAATCAACATTGGCAAATATTTGAAATTGAAGAACCGTTAATATATTTAATTACAGGGACATTAAAGTCATTTCTACCCAGCAATCCTTTATACTTAATGAAATACTTAACCTTTTTTAATTTTTAAAAAACAATGCTGTTTTTTACATACATGAAGTAATAAGAAAATATAGGATAAGACATGAACTACAAGTCTAGTACACAAATAAGCAACGTAAGTGTCTATAATTTTGCCAATATCATTTAATTTGAATTTATACATTATTCCAAATTTATTTCAAGGTACCTTGGTCTGATGATTTAGTTATAAAACAATTTATATTTCATAAGAACTAGACCTTTTCTTTTAGTGAGTATGCTAAGCCTAAAAATTTGTTTATATGTGTAACAAGCTTAAATTTAAACTAGTAAATGTACTGATAATATACAGAGTTATGGAAATCTAAACGCTTATGTAATATAAGTAAGTGGGTTAGACTTACCCTCAACATTGACTTCTATCTGGTCAAGTGTGGCAGTTGGGTGATGTAATGTTAATGCTGCAGGCTGGTGTAATGGTACAGGGCCTGGCAATGTTACTCGTGCTCCTCCGCCTCCTCCTTCTGCCACGGCCACAATAAGTGGACAACCTGGTACACGCATCTGTTAGGTAAGGAAACAGATTATTTTGGTGGTAATGTAACATTGTGTGTAATGGCATAAGTCGCATAGTTTTTGTCGGCCTTTATACTGGCAACATTAATCCACTGAGGAAGTCATTTGATTTTAAAAGGTGTCATGTGTGATAAGACGCTGCGCTTACGATTTGCGATTCTTCGGCCAGGGCTTGCCTTGCCCCGTGCTTTAAAGTGTACATCTTGAAAGTACGCGGCATTAAGCTGATCGAATGCTGGCTGAGTTTCATCATGAATACTTAATAGCATTTAGTTTTGCCTGCAGTGGAAACAAGTTCTTTCACATGGTATATTTTGTTGATTTCGTGAGTAGTTTAGTCTTTATAATATTTTGTCATGACAAAGGAATTTGCCATGTGGTGGGTGACTTTCAGCTGATGGCTTAATGTCTTCAGGAAATGGGACTAGGGGAGTGTAAGTGTCTTAATTTTTTTTATAATTAAATATAGGATTTTTTGAATTTGTGATTTGGATTGACAAATGTATTGTTTTTGACTGGTTTCGCCATACGGCATCATCAAAGTATATAAGTAACATGAGCAAAATAAATAGCAGGGTATATAATAAAGTACTCCTCATAAAGGAGTTAGTTCTGCAAGAAGCAACATCCTGCTAGGCTTTGTATCCGCAGAAACCGCTATTACCGTTTTAGTTGCAAAAACCGTTATTTCTCCAGTCAGGGAAACCTCATTTTGATATGGTAGTAAATTTGAGAAAATAACATTTGCCAAACAAAATTTTAATTTCGTACATCAAAGAAATAAATAGTATATTAATAATAATAGTAATATTAAAAAAAATTTCAATTAAGAACAACAAAGATTATGGGTGAACGCTTATAAGGATCTTATAATCAATTCCTCCATCCATTAAAGCCTCTAGAATTCCACTGCTGAACATAGGCCTCCCCTGTAGTTTACCTAACAGAGGGGATTTTGCAATAGTTGCCACATAGTAGTTGGCAGGCAGGTTGGCAACTGTAGCTTTTTATAATGTTGAATTGTTGTCAGGAAGATGCTGCTGCTCCTCTTGTTTCAGTTTCCCTCTGTCGCCTCTTACGAAACCCATGGTATGATACGGGGTAGTGAATATTTTTACTCCACTTATTATTTAAGAAACCAATAAGTACAAGAATAATAAAATAAAAATTTGAAGAATATAAATAGGTTATATAAGTTAAAACTAACCTTATTAAAGGAAACATTGACAATATGTTCACATGCTTCTGTTGGTGTGAATGAGACTGTAAAGCGGGCATTCCCCTGTAAATTAAAAAAGGAAATAAATTTAGAAACTTCTTGTTAAGGTATAATTTTCTAATCTTTTTTAAAATACAATTTCGCAAAGATTGTAATTTAAACTGTTGTGAGGATATAAGTGATACGTAATTATTAAACAAATATTTTATTTACCTGTGGGTGGACCTGAGTTGGGATATTTAATCCCCGTGCAGCCACAGTAATCTCAAGGTTCCCTTCACCAGCTTGTGCTGCGTCTACCGCAAGTTGAACTGGTACTCCAACACGCGCTGATGCACCACCACTCACATTCACTAGTTTTCCATCATATGCTTTACAAATAAAAGGTGTTCCCTACAAAAAAATTATAGTATTAATTATTTTGCTATTAGTTGCATAAGAGTATATAGATAGATTGCTTCTTCTACTTCTTTCAGTTACCTTATTTAAATTGTCTTTTCTGATACAAATAAATTTTATGTTGAAAGTGGTACTTACAGGTACTGGCTGGTTATTATAATGTGCTGTAAGAGTGTGCGGGCCAACATTTTTGGGTGTAAAGCTGGCTACGAGTCCAGATGCTGCATCACCTGTGAGGCGAACCGGTACTTCTCCTCGAGGCCCTTTCACAGTTACTGTCAGCTCTCCACCACCTGAACCTTCTACTCTCACAGAACATGACGCTACTTCTCCAACTGGTATTAATTCTGTAACAATAATAACAAAGAATTAGGCAAATGGGGTGGAGAGGGTACCAGTGGAAGGGGGTTGACCTTACCCCTTCAATGGCACCCTTCCTAAAGGAAATAAAAAAAGAAGAAACTGGAATCTTACAAAAATAATTTCAACAATATTAGTAATTAAATTGGATTTATGTGCGTTTTCCTGCATGTCATAATATTAAAAAGTTTAAACAAAAAATACAATGATGTAATTCATTCAATCATTCATCATCATGATGATGAACTTCAATAAATGTTCATTTCTTTACTAAAAAAAGTAAAAGATTGCTTGCCCTGTGATGAAAGTTGAAAGTTGGCGAGGTGTTTTAGAAATATGCTGACTACATTTTAATTTTGCATTTTCTCCACATAGGTATTCTCACTGAGAATTGTCAAGTAGTCCCTTTGGTATCAAAATCCTACTCTCTATTATCTGCAAACATTGTGCTGCATGATACTTTATACGCATTTTACTGATTTTAGAGGTATGTACAAATATTTAATCTTTGTGATACAACAACAAAGTAAACAAAGTAATAAATAAACAATGATCCCCACACTAGTACTCTTTTAGCATAGCTTGCATAAAAATACTCTAAGCTAAGCTAAGTAGTACTTACCCAAAAACTAAAAGTATATAAATAATTACGTTTAGTACTAAACTACTACATTATAAAGAGTTTAAGATGGTGTTACTGATAATTTAAATTTAAACTTTTGAAATTTTTTAGGTTAAATAATGTTGTTTTTTTTGGAGTTTATGGCCTGGTATCTAGACCTTTAGGCCAAGTCTTAGGTATTTTTATTCGGTTTATTATAATTTCCCAAATGTTTATTTATCCTTCATAGCTTCTATCCTACAATGCTTCACAATATGTTGATGCGTCACATTGTGCAGCCCTTGGGAGATATTGACGGCAACTTGAGTCAGCAGACACCTGACAGTTGGCGATGGTATCTCAAGGCGCCTAAGCAGATAGACACCTTATCTTAAGAATCACATCACCATCAGAGCAACACTTTTACATATCAAAATCCACTTCAAACCATTATTCAAACAATAATACAGGAGCAGCAAACCGCCGCCGATCAAGTTCCCGCCAAAAACTCAATAATGTCGGTTGTTGTTTGCAGTGTTGCCAACAACAAAATAAGCTAGCTCTCCACGAGGTTCAACTTCTAAAACCACCAGAAAACCACTAACAAAAACAACCCCACCCTGATAATTCCTAAATTTTCCACTAAACAATTTTTTGTTAATTACGAAAGAAAAATATAGGTATATTAGTAATTGTTTACCTTAATTATTACATACTGTGTAATAAAACATTAAATTTTTATGTCAATAATCAATAAATCAACATACAATTAGTAAATCAACAAGTCAACATCAAGAATAAGATATTATATTAATTTCTATTTCAAATTAAATCGTCTACTTCAGTTGAATCATTTTTGTCGGCACCCTCATCATCAGCTTACAATTGTACGACAAAATTTGCATTTCGCCACTTAACCAGTAGTTCTTTCAATCACCGGGAACCAATCCTTTAAATGTGGTTTTTAAAGCCAAGAATCCCGAAACTTTTGTTTATACTCTGATTTCAACATAATGACGTATGAACTTGTGAAAGAATATGACATTGAGTTTAATAAGCCACTACTAAAATATTCTACAAGGAATCCCTACGTATAGTGTAGCACCACCGGGATGAATCGTCTGACTTCGCGCCATGTTTGAGGAATCAGTGCTGCCTACATAGTTAAAATAAATTGTCCATAATTGAAGTAGAAATATATTTAGAAAAACGTGTAAATGAGTTAACCGTTGCGTGATCATCTATCTCCTAATTGAAGCTGAATTCTATTGAACCACTAGAAAAAACCACCAGCCACTAAAAGCAATATTACTCCACTAAAAGGAGGGTCGAAACCACCAGTTTTAGTGGAAAATCCCGTAAGTTGGCAACACTGGTTGTTTGCCAGAAAAGCAGGCAAAGGTCTTAGACCATACATCCTTATATGCTGTTGTGTATTTTATTTACTAAATTCTTCATAATATGTTGATGCGGCACATTGCGATGTTTTTGGTTTATTTTGACAACAGCTTAACGCAGCGGACAGTTGATGATGAGAGTTCCTAAATCTGCCTAAGCTGATAAAGTCCCTCGGTAGGCCTGGTTTTGTATGTACTACTAGGGAAATAAATTAAAATAAAATACTAAACAACTTTTGATCATTCAAATCCACGAATTTGCCTTTATTTCAGTGGTATTAATATTTAATTCTAACCAAAAAATGCAACACTAATGGCGGATTGATGTCGTTTTGACGTTAGATGTCAACTGTCATGAAGTTATTGATCCATTTATTGATAGCTATTTTTGTTTATAACTTAAGGAAACATCTTTCTTTAGCACATACCTGTCTACTGATTCAAAATGAAATCAAAATCTCACGTAAATTATGATACCATAAAACATAATTTAAAATTAAAAATTTTGTACAACCGACTTCAATATAAATTATTAAGCATATATCAAAAACTATTGGTCACACCTTGATCGAATTTATATGGGACCACATGTAAAGAAAAGAATCATCGAAATCGGTTCACCTAGAAAAAAGTTATGAGGTAACACACATAAAAAAAAGAACATACAGTCGAATTGAGTACCTCCTCCTTTTTGAAGTCGGTAGAAAAGCCGAGTCAAAAAATTAGTAACAGATCCAAAGTATAAATAAAAAAAAACAAATCGCCAAAGAAATCCACAAGAATCATAATAAACGCATTCATGAGTTCACAGCTACACGACCAAGCTCGGAATAAATAAAAATATCATGCTACCTACATTATTTCATGACTGAAGTCACTTGTCAGAAATTACATTTGACGACGAATAATCTTTTTATGACTGGAAGGGCGCCATCTTGTAAAACCATCAAAAACTTGGGATTTCATTTTTATTTTTAGCAAGTTATTTAGTTTGATTTATTCTCTTATCTTATTTTTAATAAAATCCCTGAATTTTTCGCTTTTTTACGGTATAGTGTACATAGACTTGGCCTGAAATAGACCATCTCCTTTAAATCACTATCGTAGCACTTGTAATAGGTATTGTTTCCACTTACAGTTTACATACGAAGAAATTTTATACACAAAATGCTCCACTTTTACGTATCTTAATCCATTTTAAAATTTATTTTTGTTGATAATACAAGAGCAACAGTCTACCGATGGTCAAGTTACCACCAAAAACTTTTAAAATGACGCGTCCCGCTGGGTTTCTTGCTGGTTCACCCCAGACCAGGATTTACTATTGACGCAAAGCTCCTGTTGGGCCTTCATAAATTTAGTTATCTAAATTAGCTTTCAGCTAGACTAGAAGGCTAACGAATGTTGAAATAGCTAAATTGAGTTATTTTAATTATTTTCATAGCGTGATATCATATGGAATATTGCTATGGGGAAACGCGACTGACATTGAAACTATACCTATGTTGTTTTGGAGAGGGCCATAAGGGCAATTTATAATATAAATTTTACCTAAAAGTCCCATAAATAAAGTTTAAAGAAATTAATATAAATTATCTTTAACCTCGCCATTTTTCTTTTCTCCATGATTTAAACACTATGAACAAACACAAGCTTGTTATGCCAGTATTAGTATTAATGGCAAAATTAGTACTAAAATATAAAAAGAGAGTTAGTATTAAAATATTCTTTTCTATTCTAATAACCTGATTCTATTCCATACTATTAATTAAAGTCATCACATCATGATATAGAACCATTAAATGATACCGATATTTCACATTAATATTCTATGGATCACACAATCTATTATATTATATTGTATTCATATTCATAATTTCGAAATAAAAATACCTTAGAATATAAAGAAATTAATAATAAGGTGACAAATAAACACTTGGTCCACATGTTGGTATGAATCAAAATGCAGATACGTTGTCAACCCTTAGGACTGAGATGAATGAACTAAGCAGAATGCCTTGTTAACAGTAAAAAGGGTCTCCAGTTTTCTACACTCATTACACTCAACACACGTTGGTATTCTGGGACAGCGTGGTCCTACCCCGGTCGAACTGACCCGTTCCCGGCGCTTAAACGTAAAAAAAGTGTTTAGTGAAAAATACTATAGTGACTTGGTTACTCTTTTAATACTATGAACTTACCAATTTGCGATGTATCTATAGTAACTCTTTGTGCTGGTGCGACGTCAAAGATAAAAGGCGATGATGGTACCGGTTCTCCATTAAATTTGATATCCACGCGATGAGGTGTCGGAGTTTCCGGCCTCCAGAAGACGAGGCATCGACCTCCACCTACTACCTGATGATCAGAAAATGGAAAAGCATTAGTAATAAAGTGGAGCAAAATAAACTATTCATATTAAATTTTAACGTGGGTCGGTCAGACTGAGGAGGAAACACGCTTTCACAGAGTACTGGCGTAAAATAGCAGCATGCTGTGTTTTATACGGTGAGTGTAAATCACCAGAGACCTCTTTCACTGGCTACGAGGCATGTTAACTTACTCTTCACGGGTGATAACGTATTTACATTTTGATTCATAATTGATATACTAACATTTCATATCATTACACCCTATTACAAGTTACACCTTAACCAGCTGTGTCGCAATTTCCCAAGCGAGCCTCAGATTTAAGGTGGATTTATGAAATCGGAAATTTTACTCTTACTAGTTTATTTTAAACTTCGAGCGGCAAGTCGAAGGAATGTATTTACCTACAATTGATGTTAACACCGTATTTCTTCCAGTCCAGTTGTTTAGACAAAATTTCACCCTGTCTTACACATTTTAGTATTTGGATCGGTTTCATACTTTAGTTTTGAATTCGGATGAACATAAAAGCAGACGTTTCGACGTGTTTAGTGCAGAATCAGTAATAGGTACGTTTTATTCCCTAATGCAAGTGAAATTAAATGAAATTAAGTTCTTACTTGCACATGATTGGGGACTTCACCCTCGTTTATTGAAATTTCTAATTGTCCTTCACCGGCGGCGCTGGCATCCACTGAAAATAAAAAATCATATTTTGTTTGAAGAATAATAATTAATGAGAAAAAAAATTATATGACGGAATTCTTAACTATTGGGGAGGGGGGGGGGGGGGAGGTCCTCTCTAGCCTTGGACTTTTGTTGGTCTACACTGCGTTACGACGAAGATGGTGATGGTAAAGAAAACATACTTAAATTAAAAGTAAAAAAAGTTAGTTCAGTTGCAATTTTTTCAACGTATTATATGATATTTTCTAATGAGTGACTCCTACCTACCTAACACCTATTCCTACCTACTGCTGGTCCTGGGTTAGAATCTCACTCGATAATTCGTATGTAGTAGGTAGGGTAAATATTTAATATAAACTTGCCGTGTAGTGGCGGTGTAAGAATATCCACTACCCCATATCGTCCCGTGGGCGTGGTAAGAGTAAGAGGTGACAGAGGGAAATTGAAACAGGAGATGGGCAGCAGCATTTACCTGATAACAACTGAAAATAATAAAAAACTGCGCATGGCAACCCGCTCGCCAAGCGTGTCAACTATGACAAAATTCCCCCGTGAGGCAATCTATGGGGGAGGCCTATGTTCAGCAGTGGACTTTATAGGCTGTGATGGAATGGAGGGTAAATATTCTGTTTCTGTGTCTAACCACAACATTCTGGTAACCACCGATCTCAAGCTGAAGCTGGATATCGAGTACTGACAGGTCATCAGGATGAGTAAGTGTTTCTTATAATTGCGTCACTCATATAAAAACTTGGTTCGTTGACAACTTTCAAAAGCAAAACATAACTAACGGACCCAGACAGAGATCATCTTTGCATTCATTTAAGCCTTATTTTGAACTAAATTAATAGCCTTAGTTTATTCACTTCAAAGTTTCGTTCGTGTTTATTCAGAGAGTTTACAACGTAGGAAATGTTACGACGAGTCCTCCTTCCAACTTACTCAATTTTACTTAGGTAGGTGTTGAAATAGAAGCGGGGCAATTAGACAAGTTTACCTCTAAACTGAGACTGTTGTCCAACTACGGCGTTTGCAACGTCTGTTACTTTGATAAGGCTCGAGTCGTACACTTTGGCGACCAACGGCCCCGCGGCTAACTTGTCGTCTGCTATTGAAACCTGAAAACGATTATTCAACATTTACAAAAAAATATAGACTATCAAAATTAAGAATATGGAAAGTATCGTAATCGAAAGTATATGATACAATCCACATATTAAATCGTCCCCCATAACTTACAATTTCGTGTAGTAATTTTTATTTTTTTAATTACAAGTCATTGTGGTGTTTATATAATACGCCAATATTATTAATTTTAGATATAATTAAAATACTTATGTGATAAAACGCATTGGATATAATTAAACTTTCGATTTGAAGTTCAAACCGACTTCAAAAGATATCTGTCGTCTAAATAGTTACATTAATATCTTCATCCCCTATTTTACTACTCTTAGGGATGGGATTTTTTCTATAAATTTGTATGAGACCATCTCTGAAGTATAACTTAAAAAAAGAATTATTTAAGTCGGTTCAGCTACTTCCGATAAATCGGTGTATGTATCTAAATCGGTGTAATCGATTCTATATTCGACGCGTGTATTTTTTTTAAATGCAAGTATGTAACATTATAAAAACACACGCGTCTATTATAGAACCTTCTCGTTTGAATCTAGTTAAAAGAAATAAATACAATACATATTTGGAAGTAGTAAAATTATATTTTAACTTATTTTAAATGAATGAATCATCATTTATAATAACAGCCCATCCAAAGTCCACTGCTGAACATAGGCCTTCTCCATAGATGGCCTCATATTTTTCTATAGTTGCCGCGACTGGCAAGCAGGTTTACCGCATTTTTTTACCTTTGTCGCCTCTTACGACACCTACGGGGCGATAGGCCAAGCTTCTGGTTATCCGATGGTGAAAGAGAGGTAATTAATTTATGCAATAAATTATTATATGGCTGATGATAGATCGCGCCAGGCGTAAAATACTTGAACTAGCTACGTCAAAGGCGACAGACACGTCTAGTAGTGAGATTGCCAATCCACCTGCCAAGCGAGGCGATTAAGAAAAATTATTCCTACAACGAGAGAGGCTCATGAGCAGTGGACTTTTATGACCTGATGATGAGAAGAAGAGTTCAGATAAGCGAAAGCTTCTCTAATATTTAGAAGTTGTCACCATGGTCGCCCATATTTAATTATGAAAAGATTTAATATTTTAGGTGTTTGGACTTTTTTGTCTTTTCAAAATTACACTATTTATTTGTTTGTTTGTGATATGTAGCATAAATTCAGCATAAAATTTAAATTACTTTAATATAACTATATAAAGAAAGTGTTTTAGGTGACTTACATCGATTAGATGTGTTCCGACCTCTTCTGGTGTGAACTCAATACGGTATACTCCAGGTCTTTCGGCTATGTCCAGCACACGCGCAGTGACAGGTCGTCTTGACGGAGACGTGACTGTTACTCCCACCTGTGAATATGCATAAATAAATATATTTGACTTGTAAATGTAAACAAATTTTATGTTACGCGAATAGCTCGAGTTCGAGTTCCACCTGCTTCAATGAAATAGTTAATTGCTATTTGCACTTTGCAGTGGTAAACTTCTTTGTCTTCTTCTTCTTATCTCATTTATTTATTTATTCTTTATTGCATTCCTTAAAACAAAAGAATATAAAGGGCGTACTTAATGTGTAGGCCCTTTGTATTCTTGGTGTGTGTAAGTGGTGAGAATTTGACGTAGGTGTAGCAATATAGAATAAAAAACAAAACAAAAATGATAATTAACTCCGTAAACACATTCTCAACGGTTAAGGTAAATATGTTAACCCTTTCGCTGAAAAATGTTACAAATATGTCTTCTCTACATAGTATAAAGCAAAGTCGCTTCCGCCGTCTGTACGTTTAGATCTTTTAAACTACGCAACGGATTTTGATGCAATTTTCATTAATAGACAGAATGATTTAAGAAAGGTTTATATGTATAAACTATGCATATTATATATTATATAATTCTTCTGTCCGTGTGTATGTGACTGAACTCCTCCTAAACGGCTGGACTGATTTTGATGAAATTTTGTGTGTGTGATTAAGTTGATTAGAGAATGGTTTAGATTCATAATTGGACCCGTTAGGTGGCATTGTTGTCGAGGACCAGAAATCAACCGTGCGAAGCCGGGGCGGACCGCTAGTCATTAAATATTCTTTGCTCTGGAAAGATAGCAATGTTACGTTTGGGTATTGTATAGATGTATGTAGGAAAGCGAGTAGGTGGAGAAGGAGGGCGATATTGAATAAATCTTAAATTGGCAGTGCGTATGGAAAAAGCAAAAATGCTTGCGCTTTTAGCGCACGTACGAGGATAAATCATGAATATAATACGACTCCCACTTTAACGTTATAGTTTACAATCACAGTCCATAAGGATGAGTAAATACCTGTTGCAATTTAAATATTAACATTTAATTTGACAATGTCTGCATTATATAAAATAGCATTAAGCCACCTTTTATAACGACTGAGGTAAAAGTATAACTACCTTCTTCTTAGGACTACTGGGTACAGTATGCTATATATACTGAATAAAATAGTACGCAGTCTTATTTTAATATTGTTCAAATTAGTGTTGCCCAAATGCAAGAACAAGACGAGACTTAGCAAGTCTTGGTCAAAAACATAACTTGTAAAAAAAAAAACAAGTCACGCAACTCAGTTCTTCTACCGTAAAAAGTTGTGAGATCCATGTAATACCAAGTCGGTTAATTTATTCAGTCCCCACTTAAGGGTCCTTCTGTCTTAAGTTATTACGTAATTAGCTAACCTAACAACATCTTATAGTGACCAAATCAATATTAAAAATCTTTTATGTTTTAAATAAATAGATTGGCTTGGCCAGTATCCTACCTTTGATGACGCCGACAACAAGACGCCGCGCCCGCGCACTATCAAAGCGCCGATGGTCAAAACTAGGGATGCACTCTTTTTTATTTTAATGGATTTAATGGATGGTAATGCGCGTAAGTCCAATTTTCCAATTTTTTTATTATATTAGGTCCTTACATATGAAATTGGCGATTTGTACGGGAGGAATATAAAGTCATTTTTTTTTGTAAAATATATTTAATTAATCAAAGTATGCACGTTGTTATCTATGCACTTTTGCCATCTCATAGGTAGGTCATTGATCCTTTAACTAAAAAAAACCATGGGGGCGAGAATCAATAAACTCTTTGAAGGCGGTTTGGACTGCCGCATCGGGGTTGAATTTTTTTCAATGTAAGAAGTTGTCCAAATTCCGGAAAAAATGGTAATCTGTTGGAGCAAGGTCCGGGGAGTACGGTGGATGTCGCAGACATTCCAATTGTAGCTCATCTAACTTAGTGGTTGTTTGTTGTGCAGTGTGTGGTCTTGCGTTGTCGTGAAGCAGCAGTGGCCTAGAGCGATTGATCAATCTCGGTTGTTTAGCAGCTAGTTCTTCCTTCATGGTTTGCAGTTGCTGACAATAGATATCTGCCGTAATCGTTTGGCCAGATTTTAGAAAGCTGTAGTGAACGACACCGGCGCTAGTCCACTAAACACTCACAAGTAACTTTTTCTGAGTCAATTTTCGTTTAGGGCAGGATTTGGCTGGGTCTCCAGGGTTCAGCCATTGCGACGAGCGCTTCCGATTATCGTACAGAATCCACTTTTCATCACAAGTAATGATTCGATTTAAAATCCCTTCATTATTGTGTCGGTTGAGCAAAGTAACACAGCATGTCGACGCGTGTTTGCAAGTTCGATTCACTCAATTCATGAGGTACCCATCGTTCAAGTTTTTTTACTTTCCCGATTTGCTTCAAGTGGATAAATACAGTTTTATCACTTACCCCGAAGCCTGCAGCTATCTCTGAAGTGCTTTGTGATGGATCTGCTTCCACAATAGCCTTTAATTCTTCATTTTCCATTTTGGTCTCCGGCCGTCCACGGGGTTGGTTCTGAAGGTCGAAATTTCCAAAACGAAAACGTTGAAACCAAAAACGTACCGTGATTTCTTTTGCGACATCAGCACCGTACACATCATTAATCCTTCGAGCTGTTTCTGCAGCACTGGTGCCACGGTAGAACTCGTACTCGTAAATATACCGATATTTCATGGTTTCCATTGTGCGGTAATAAGAAAGAAAGAGTAAAATAATGAGGAAAAAACAAATGAATGACTGTTTACAAAACTCAAATATACCAGCTAAATGAATTTATAAATTTGAATTTGGAATTTTTAACCAAAGAGGATATATTTCAGATCAAAGTGGTCAGTACGACAAAACGCTAATTTCATATGTAAGGACCTAATATTTTTTTGCGTCTCATAGAGTCCCTAAGCGTATACCCGAACTCCTGTACTCACTGAAACGACACTCGGTCCTAACTGCAAGACGCAAGAGTCTCGCAAGCATAGTCTTGTTCTTGCGCAAATCTTGCACGGTCAGTCTTGGTCTTGGTCTTGCTAAAATTAGGCGGTCTTGTTCTTGGTCTTGGTCAGGTAAAAATGTAAGCACGACCAAGACTGCAAGACCAAGACCGATTTTGGGCAACACTAGTTAAAATATTGATATTTTATTAGTGCCATTTTATTACTACCACAGCTGAAAAAAGTATTTTAAGTTCAGTTAGAATGACTAATGCGAATAACACAACTGCCAGTCCCAGTATTTATGATTTTTATCTAGTTTAAAATAACTAGGTATCTGTATGGCCGGGTCGCACCTTTATTTATAGTGTGCTACTAAACATTTAAAGATTAAATGTATATAAGGTTTATACAAGAAAATGCTGTCGGAAAGTGGTTGTCGGAAGGAATTAATTTCGTCATATATGCATAAAATAAATAATAAATATTTATTTCATGCATATATTATGACGAAATTAATGCCTATAGGTATTATTCCAGTCTACCATTAAGCTAGGCAGAGAATATACATACGACAAGCCACGTAGAAAGTTTTTCGAAAAAGTTTTTTCTATGAAACATTTGCCAGATAAAATTTATTTAAAAAAATACGACTTATTTATTTAAGAAATAAACTGACAAGAAATAATACGAATATTTCAATTTCAATCTTCCCTTCATATTTTTAAGTGCTAAATTGAAATAGCGTGTTTCATTGAATAATAAATCTGAGTCGGAAACATTTTCGCGAGATGTTTTTACGATTTCAAATGTCGTCTAAAGTCGGGCGAATCGTTTGACAGACTTAAAGCCTTTTTAATACTTTTTATGGATAAAGTCCTTTTTATAGATAAAGTCCTTTCTAATTTTGAAAGATCAAGAAGGAAGTGGTGAAAAAATTTAATTAAAGATTGCAAAGAGAATAATTGCCGACCCGTACATCAAATTTATGTTTAATTTACCAAATATCGCTCCTATGAGACAATCTATTAAAAAAAAAACTTTATTCAGTATCTTAAATTTAAATACATTAACTAGGCTGGGGTCTCCTTTTAAGTATATCAATACCTGTGTTAGGGGACCCCGCTCTTCCATAACAATTTTTTTTGATACTTAAATATGATCGTATACATAAAGATTAAACATGTGTGCTTGTGTGTGCGCGTGTATGTGTGTGGTGAGTATGTGTAGTGAGTGTGTGTATTGTGTAGTGCCCGCGCGTGTGTGTGTGTGTGTTGTAGCATTTGGTGTACATTGATCTATTTCTTTTATTAAATTTTCAGTTTCATCATACTCTATCGTCTTCAACCACATTGCAACGTGTTTTTTCACATTGTGCTGGGTCATTGCATATATGTTTAGATTTTTATTAATGTAGTTATAGAGATGAGCAGACTGACTTTTAAATTGCCTTCTGGCAAATCTCGTTTTCATTGGAACTACTGTGGCCATGTGCAATACTGTACATGTGGATGTCTTCTTCTTCTGTCCCAATTTCTGGGGTTGTATATCAGTGTCTTGTGCAATCTTAAGACAGAGTCAAGGATATACAGCCTCCTGACCGAAAGGTGGTCACATAGAGAGTACAGATCTTTAGTAGGGAATCTATAGGGCTTAAAGTGCATTACCTTTAATAACAATCTCTGTACTCTTTCCAGTTCCAGAAACTTCATTTTATTGGCCCCTCCCCAAACCGGGATACAGTACGTCAAGATGGATTGAGCTAATGAAACATATATTTGGCGCAGTAAGCTGTTGTCTGTTACATGTCTAAGTGTTTTACAAATCCATATGAGTTTACGTATCCTAGTCATCATCAGTTCCAGATGTGCATGCCAGGATAGACGCTGGTCAATTATTACTCCTAAATATTTTGTTTTGTTTACTTTTGATATTTTGTTACAAGTACAGTCAGGGTTTGAGAGTTCAGTACATGTGTGAATTTTGATTTCAAAGTTGGTTTCCGGTTGTGAGTTATTATAATTTGAAAAAGCAATATAATTAGTTTTGGTGGTATTGAGAATTAAGAGATTAAAATTTAACCAGCTGGCTATCTCGGTGAGACTTCTCTTGCGCTATTGAACGAACATCATCCCAGTTACGCCCCTTAAAAACAACAGCCGTGTCATCTGCGTAAGAAAATATCTGTACACCTCTGATTTTCATACAACATAGATTATTAATATATACATAGATTATAATATATAACCCGTAAACATAGAGTGCGTACGAACATCTGTTAGAGATCAACCTGGCCTCTCTACTCGAAAGCGGTCTAGTGTTTTAAATTTGCCCAGAACATCTCTAAATCGTATTCTACACAAGGATTTACATTTACATCCATACAAAATTCAAATTGTACAGGAATTAAGGCCTAATGACTACGCTCAAAGACTGCAGTTTGCTAACGAAATGCTTGAGAGGTTTACGAGCTTCAATAACATCTTTTTCTCAGACGAGGCACATTTTCACTTAACTGAGCATGTCAACAGACAAAATTGCAGATACTGGAGTGATGCTAACCCGCAATTGAAGCACCAAAAGCCCTTACACTCGCCCAAAGTTACTGTATGGGCTGCTTTATCAACCAGCGGCATTATTGGTCCATATTTTTATGAAGATCAAAGAGGCCGCCCCGTTACCGTCAGCACGGAGCGATACATTGCCATGTTACAGAACTTTTTTGCTTCAGCTTTGCAGGACTACTCAGGTTTTAATCAACGATCATGGTTTCAACAAGATGGAGCGATATGCCACACCTTCAACGACTCCATAGCGGCAGTTCGCGAAATTTTGCCCAAATGTCATATCCAAAAGAGGTGACATTAACTGGCCACAGCCCGGATTTATCACCAATGGACTTTTTCCTTTGGGGCTATCTTAAATGTAAAGTTTTTAATAACAACCTATCGTCTATTGAAGAATTAAAAGAAAATATACGCGAGGAAATTCATAAAATTTCTCCAAACATTTGTCGGGCGGTGATGGAAAATTTCCGCTCTAGGTTACAGGTGTGCCAAAATAATCAAGGATAACATTTGGATGACGTTATTTTCAAAAATAAAACCCGGTTACTGTACTTTTATAATAAATAAATAATTTTTCTCTCATGTCTACTTTTGTATTTTTTATGACCATTTGAAATGTTACCGGACTTTTGGTCCAACCTTTATTAGGAAAAGGGTCGGACCAAGTACAATCCCCTGGGGAACGCCAAAAGTCACATCACAGTACTCACACACATAGGGTCCAATTTTAACGCATTGTTCACGCCCAGTGAGATAGTCAACAAAAAGTTTTAAAGGGATTCCCCTTATACCTATGTCTTCGAGCCTTCGTACTAAAGTAGCTACTGATACGGTATCGAAGGCTTTTTTCAAGTGTGAAAATACAGTTAGGCATTTGTTACCTTTGTCTACATTATCTACGATAAGAGAAGTCAGTGCAGTAACAGCATCTTCAGTGGAAATCCTTTTCTAAATCCGAATTGGTGGTCAGAAAGCAGCTTGTATGTATTCAAGTAGGATATTAACCGATTATTTAAGAGTTTTTCTAGGACTTTTGAGATGGCCGGTAAAACAGAGATAGCTATAGTTTGATGTATATTCCATGTCACCAGACTTATATACTGGTGTAATTACTGCTCGCTTAAGGGCAGTTGGGAATATGCCTGACTTAAGCAAAGATTTGCCAAATGAGCTATCACAGGAGCTACATGTTCCTTAGCGAGTTTCAAGAATCGTGTTGATATGTCATCCCACCCAGCGGCACTCTCAGATTTAAGGTTCATCAGTAAAGCACCTATCTCTTTTGAATCGGTTTCTAAAAGTACGAACGATGAGGCTTTTGAGTTAAGTGGTACACTAATATTATGCTGTTGTGAGTATTTCAAAGTGATGTTTTCAGTTAGCGTTTTACCAATATTTGCAAAATAGTGGTTCAGGTAATTCGTCGATTCTTGGGGAGATGATTTTATCTCTAAAAGTTTAATGTTTTGTGTCTTATTTTTATTTCGCTGTGTTATATTGTTAATTGTCTATGGAGGAGGCCTTTGTTTAGCAGTGGACTTATAATGGGCTGTAATGGTAATGGTATGAGTTAGAGGTGGGTCGTTGTCGAATTTTTGACGGACGAAACGCAACAGTTTTCCTGACGACGAAAACGGTTACAGAAAACGGTCGTCGTTGCAACTGGTTTGAAGATGGCTTAAAGGACGAAACTTATCCAACATGAAATAGAATTGCGTTTTCGTCGTGTGAAATGGTTGCAGTTTCTTACAACGATCAACGATTTGAAATGTATGAAATGGTTTACTAAATAATTCGTTTTATCGATCGACTTTACTAAACGAAGAAATAAACTTCCCTTCATACTTTTCCAGGCTTAGGACTGGCTGGGTCAAACTTTTATCTTTTTACCAGGCGTATGTAAAATATCATTTTTATATACATAATTTGAGGTTCATTTTTTTAGTATTGTTTTTTTATTTATTTTTTCTATTTACATTCTTTACATGTACTCAGCAAACCGTTCCTCGGGCATGTTACGTTTAAAAACATAATTTTCTCTCGATTGGCTCGAATTCTATGAAATTTAGCGATTATCCCAATTCATTGTTCATGTAAGTAGACTTTGAACTCTATATCAACTAGCATAAGCTTGCACGGATTTGACTGTCGCATCACGAACGACAGCATTGACGACTGGTATAATACAATGCGACTGTATTTCATTGACAAAAAGTTCACTTTTTATTGTAAGGACTGTTTTGTCTCTGTCTACGTTTGTAAATGAACGCGGAAGTAAAGATTACTACGATATAACGCGGAACGTTGACGACGACGACGCGACGAGTGAGATAGACAGTTGAAATATTGCGTTCTCGACTGTAAAAATTCAAAGACTGGTTTGTGCAACGAAGACTGTTTGAACCCAGGACGTAAAACGGTTTCATCGTCGCAGAACACAAAACGGTCTTTGTAAACGGTTCGTCGTCGCAACGCCTACCCCTAGTATGAGTTTACTCATTGGTAGTGGGCACTTTATATATGGCCTGGGGTTGGAATCCGCACCACCAAGCCTGTAAGTCTAGGCTGACTACTATTCGTGACGAATGCCATTAACCTGTTTCTATGATTACTTAAAAGGAAAAAGAAACCGTAACAATTACGAATTTGGTATACTTAGTTTACGAAATAAATTTGTACGTTTTAAATGAAGCTGTAAATCTGTTGACCGTAGACTGATGATTGGTTTTTAAATTGTATTTGAAGGCCTAATAACAGCTCGGCTACGACTTTGGTAACTGAAAACGGTGTAGCTATCAGTTCTGACGTAAAATACTACGTAAAGACGAGCATTTTCTACCGACTTCAAATTTTTTCTGGGTGAACCGATTTCGATGATTCTTTTTTTAATTAAAAGCTGGTGCTTCTCATGTGGTCCCATATAAATTTGATCAAGGTCTGACCAATAGTTTTTGAGTTATTCTTAATAATTTATATTAAAGTCGGTTGTACAAAATTTTTAATTTTAAATTATCAGCATAGTTGTAAAGATTAAAGAGAATGATAGCAATATCGTTGTTAGTATTCTCGTAAAGAAGAAAATATATTGTAAATTTTTAAAGTATTTATGACGTAAACAAATCTGAATTATGTAAAATAACCATATGGCAATGAATCTTGCGGCGTTGCGAAATATCGTAAAGCACTCTGTAGTCATGAAAACGGGCTCTTTCTTACCTCATTCTTGTTAAACGTGGGCGCTCCCGGCGAGGTGGATATCTCAAAGACGGCCGGCACTCGCGCGGGAATGAGCCTTGTAGGCTCGCTTCCGCCCCCGCTCGCCGGCCCCGCCATCACCTCGACCTTCCACGGAGAACCTGTGATTTTTTATTTATCGTTATTAAACATTACATTCACAACGGAAAAATAGTTTTAATCTATATTTATGAGTTTGTATTACAAGTTTCATAAATGTCAATTTTACTTAATTTCGGCACAGGAGGATTAAACAAATAGATTTACTTTTTACTGTAACTGTCTATCACAATACCAACATCAATAGCTGCATACTACAGATGTGTTTCGTGTTGTTATCTTTGGACCCAGGACTCTTTTTATTAACTGGTAACGAGGCATTCCATTTCCATCTCCGTTTTGATTCTTAATGGAGGATAAATATGTGTATAGGCCACAGCATCCTCTTATTATCAGGTATGTGATTGCTTATAACCGATTAAAATATTTAAATTTTGTGTATAAATCATTTCATATAATATGAATATAACATTCAGAAAGTAATAAGTCGTGTTTTGCTTTGGACAGTTATGTTTAATAAACAGGTTTGATTAGTTAGTGTCATGTCTCGTCCCACTGCCACACAGACCCGTCTAACACAAGAAATAATACTTAGTAATAATAATAGGCTTTTATTACAAAACTGGCTATGTCTGCGACTTCGCTCGCATAATTTCCTTCCATTATTTTTAACTATGTAGGGTAAAACTCTCGATAGTCAGCCCCGCACCAGTACTCAGCCTCTACAGACATTATTTCTATATAAATAGTGTTAAAATTTGTTTACACCTTTAATATAACGTTTAATTGAATCTGTGTCTCATTATTGACTAATATGCACACCTAGGAACCAATAGCATGTCAGGTTGACGAGCTACACTCGTTAATTTGCACTGCTGCCAAAGACATGATTAGATGCGTCGCTGTTGCAATTTTTTTCTTAAGGAAACGTGCTCGAGTTTTCGGTAAGTTTTTGTGTGTATTTGCTGTAATTTGTGGTGGGTTGTTATACTACGTTACAATAAAATATTTATTTTGTGATAAAATTAACTATTACATGCATTTTATTTGTTTAATATGTTGTAATTTAGGTGGCCGACTAGTGGGTTTCGAATTTTTAAGGTAGATCCAGTACACAGCCATAAGTGGCTGACTACTGGTTTTTTCGTGATTTTCTTATATGTAGTTGAAATTAACGGAACGAATAGTACCAATTTTGCTCATTACTTTGGGTTTAACTCTTATAAGACGAAAAGTGTATTTTACCAGTAGTCAGCCGCGTGCAAATGTAATTGCATGTCAGGGGCCGACCAATGGGTCTACAAATCCAGTAGTCAGCCGTTAGTCCTGTTGCACAAAATAGTACCTTAAAGCCTTTTCAATAAGGGTTAAATTTTTGCACGGTTATTTTAGCATGAAAATCATTTGTTTTAGAATTCCATCATGTCAAAAATCCATCCATCAATACAAAGAAGAGCAACACAAGCTATGGCGGCGATTAGAAATGGGATGAAAAGAATAGGAGCTATTTCTTCCAAAGAGTGGAGACAATTTCAGAAACAAAAAAAAATTGGTTGCCTGTAAAGTCGGTATACGGGCGAAAGTTTTACGTGACAACGACTTTGAGTGGTAAAATAATTTTATTATGTCTGTCTCTCTCGCTCTTAGGCGGGCTAACCATGCCCGAGTGGAAGGACGCGTGCCTCTCACTCGCTCTCATTGTGAGCGCATAACGTGAGCGGAGCGTAACGCAGTTTCTTGAAGTGTCACCCGGCAAACCAATTTATAAGACGTTGTCACGTCAAAAGAAGTAAAGCAACTGAAAAAGAACGATATATTGATTAAAAAAATTAAGAAATTTGAAGCTAAAACAAAGTAAGAAGAAGAAAGTCAAAGAAAGAAATAAGAATTACAAAAAAGGAAAGTAAAAATAGCAAAAGGAGAAAGAAAAATACGACATGTACAATAAACAAAGTAAGACGTAAAACTGTGAAGAGGAATGGACTAGCGACACAGAAATTATTGACTTAAAGATTATTAGATGTGACAATTGCCTTGCATGGTACATTTGAAATGTACTGAATTCGCTGGGGACATATATGAAAATTGGACTTACCTAGTCGGACAATTTGTTCTAGGTAAACATATTCGTCAACAACTTCGAGCTTAGTGCTCCCAACAACTATCAGCATAGGTGTGACATGGACGTTAAACATGATTTTTGTTTTGCCCATGTTCATCTTAAGACCTATCCGTTGGGAGACACTATTGAGGTCATTGAGCATAGTGCTTAGGTCCTCCAGCGTTCTGTCATAGGGACTATATCGTCGGCAAATCGAAGTCCAACTTCGACCGAGAGGTCAATCGACGGATTCAACTCTGCTGGGCAGCGTTCGGGAGATTACGACACATCTTCTCGTCAGGCATACCACAAAACCTCAAAACTAGATTGTACAACCAGTGCGTGTTGCAAGTGATGACCTATGAATTTGAGACCTGGTCGTTCTCTGCTGGCCGTATGAGGAAGCTCAAAGTTGCTCAGCGAGCTATGAAGAGGGCTATGCTTGGCGTTTTTCTGCGTGATAGACTTAAAAACGAGGATATCCGCAGTAGAACTAGAGTAACTGACATAGCCCAAAGGATTAGTAAGCTGAAGTGGCAATGGCCCGGCCATATAGCTCGAAGAACCGACAATCGATGGGGAAGAAAGGTTCTCGAGTGGCAGCCTCGTACCGGCAGGCGAAGTGTAGGGCGTCCCCCCACTAGATGGAGTGACGACCTGGTAAGACATGCAGGAAGTCAATGGATGCAGGTGGCTCGGGACCGTGCTTAGTGGCATTCCTTGGGGGAGGCCTATTTTCAGCAGTGGACTTGTAAAGGGCTGTAATGATGATGATGATAATGATATTTGAAAATATATATAATAAAGAATTTCTATGCCAAATATGCAAGAATAAGTGAGAGGCTGACTACAGGGTAAGACATGGCTGACTTGTGGAGAAATGGGGCTGACTACTGGTGAAAAGTGCCATAATTTATTTAATGTTGATTTTTATATAATTCTATTATAAATATGTTTTGTTGATTTCTTTAGTAAATTTAATAAACAAACTTTCTGAGAATAATGATTGTTTTTATTCATAATGTATAATATTTAAAATACAGTTAAATCAAATTTTCGTCCTCACTAAAAGGCTGACTACTGGGTGTTTTACCCTATCTGTGTATCTGCGTATCTATGTATGTGTGTATCTGTGTCTCTGTGTGTCTGTTTGTGGCATCATAGCTCCTGAACGGATGAACCGATTTTAATTAAGTTTTTTTTCGATTGTAAGTTGTCTTAATCGAGAGTGTTCTTAGCTATGTTTCAAGAAAATCTGTGCAGCCGTTTGAAGATCATCAGCTCATTTTGTTTCAGGGGTTTTTAAAATTTTTAATTTAAGTTATAGAGCAGAGTAAATCGGTAATTTATTCAGATTGAAGATGAGTTCCGTGGATGTGGTAAGAGGCGACTATGGGAAATGCCAGAAAAATCCCATGGCTTCCGATAGATGGTGGTATATATATATTTTTCGTCAGAAATAAAATACCCAGACCGGCGATGGGCAGCTGATCAAAGTTGCAAGACATATTTTGTTTATAGTATCAGGGTGATACACGAGCACACAGTCCACCTGATGGTAAGTGGATGCTGTGGCCCATAGACATCTACATTTATGCTTGATTAAGAATCAAAATGCAGATGCGTTGTCACTCTTGAGGTTAAGAAGGTGCCTCTGCATTTTAATTCTGATGATAAGTGCCACAGCATTCACTTATCATCAGGTGCACTGTGTGCTAGTTTATCTTCCGTAGTTATATAAGTATACTGATTAATAAAAATGTATTATAGAGTTTCGAGTTCCATCATCTAATTTCAATCCCACTGAGCTGTTAAAGAGCTTCAAATTACTGTGTTTAATTATTTATATTCATTTTTCGACTGCCTCTTAATATATTTAATGATATATTGTTAATGGTGTAAATAGACTGTAATAATAATAACTTAGGGTTAGTTGTGTTTACAATCTATGTGAATGATATTATTACAAGGTCCATTGAATAGTGATAGTAACATATACCAGCATTTGTAAGTTTACGTGACACAAGTTATTTGTTAAAGTGAAATTCACTAGAGACTAGTTTCTGTATCTATTATTAATAAGCCCAACCACTTTAATAATGTATAATAATATCGCGCATATTTTTTTTGCATTGCAGCATACCACAAAGAAACCCCTGTAGTGTTTTACTCCTACTGATGGAGTGTTTTGTAGGAGGAAGGTCTGTCGCACTGCTTGTTTTCACAACTGTAACTGTAACTCAGTATTTAAATTTCAATTAAAATCTCATTGATGGCTCCGGGATCATCCATTCAACAATATGTAAAATGTAAGAAGTCGCGTGTAAAGATTGCATAAAGATAATATGAGACTCCTATTTTTCGTAACATACGACTGTGTGAAAGTTGATGAGTGCATTAGGTAAAAGATTTCTAAGATAAAAGAATAGCCAAATTTCGACTTGAAACTACTTTATTTGACGTGTTAACTAACTGTTGCAAATTAGTATGTCTTAATAATTCATACCACTTTCTTTTTGAAAGCGAACGTCAAATATTTAATAAATTATAGCCGGCTTTTGTAAAGAAAGACATTTTATGATAAAAATATCAAAATAGTATTTCCAAGGAAACTGTCTAGACAGCCAGGCAAAAAGTGTCTTGTTTACAAAATAAAATAATAAGTAAGATAAACTTTCGTCGAGGCAATCCCGAAGGGAGTTAATATTATTCTTATTTTCTAGCCCGTTTAAGCCCACAGCTGGATATGGACTGGTGCAGGGAGGACTTGGCAGGCGAATTAACGATTACAGTACCAGATGTCTGCACCTCTAACGCAGCAGCCCGTCGTCGGTTTGGGTATTTTACATCTGCCGTAAACGAGGTGGTTATACCGCCTCCTATAGGAAGCCATGAGATTTTTCTAGCATTTCACAAAGTTAACGGTATTATAAAGGTAATTAGAATAAAAAAACCATTAAATGGCTAAATAAAGCATAATAAAATGGATTTAAAAGTAAAACATGAGTGCATGTACCCCTTACGCGCGCTTGAATAATATTTGTATTTCTATGTTTTTTATTTTAGTTGTTATTTTTATTTCTTATTATTTATTTATTATCAACTTAATAATAATATTTATTAGTCTAAAATGACATTTAAAAAAAATTATTAATTTAAAATGTGAAAATTGTATATATTATGTGTATAAATAACATATACTCTTGAAATAATATAGTCAAGTCGCTGCCTTTATAAATGCGGAACTGCGTGAGAGGATAATGATTTCACTGCACGTTGCTTCCGTCGGAAGATGATCTGAGTTACCTTCATCGCGCTTAAAGGACTTTTACTTCAAAAGTTGATTCGTGACCGATTACAACGATAACATAAAGAAAGACTACATATTACATTATTAAAAAAGCGTAATATTATTGTTATATGTCTATATGTATCTATATGTATATGTGTATAATATATTGTTATATGGATGCCTAACGCATAGTTAAATATTAAAACTGTTTTGTGTAATATGAATCAAATATAGTTTTTGTAAATTTTTTGTATTACTACCACTTCCGTCAACTTTCGAACAGTTATAGTCATAGTTTAAATATGTATTGTAGGTAGATAATAGCTTATTATATAATGTCTTTTACTAAACGTAAACAACCCTTTTCGAGTATGACATTATTCGTTTTATTCTATAGGTACTTACCTATACATAATGAAATATAATTATTATGTTTATTATTAAAATTATATTAGGTATCAAAGTTAGTGAACATCAATACATTAATAATGCATCATTTCATAAATAACGAATGAAATATGTTTGTATGATTAATATTAATGCCGCTTGTTGTCGTTCGGACCCATTCGTTCCTGGGTTCGGCCGCTGACGCCTCTGTCCTACTAGTTTCGCTACGTTCCTAACTGTATACTTTATTCATTACAACCTTCTTGAATATTTATTATCACCGCCATGATGGATTCCAGGCTTCAATTAGTTTTGATGCAAGAATGAGACTGCTTCTAAATATTTGATTATATTTTCAAATGATGCAATATCTATGGAATTTATTTAAAACGTTTGATAAAATCCGTTACCATCCAATTTGTTTTTTAAATTTAATTATGAAAAGTATTATATATCCAGAAGGTTATTTTACCATCCCATTTTAATCGATTTTTGTAACACTCATCTGACTAAATAGTGTGTTGTATTTTCTTATGTTATCAACCAAATCACCTTAAGATCAAATAAATTGAAATTACGACTCTTGGATATTTGAGCGAAAGTTCAAACTTTTATACAATAGTATTATAATATTCGCTTCTGTTCGGCTCACCTCTCGAAAGCAGACATAGGCAGTAATACATCCACATAACTGTTTAGTGTGTAATGTAGTCAAACTCCTTAATTTATATTTATGAATAAAGTAGTAAATGAAAACATTCTTCATGACACCTTTAAACATAACTTTACAAGACATTTTAAATTGTTCTAGAGAATTAAGACTTCTTCTATGTATAATACTGAACACGGGTTAATGTAATGTTGCTTGATAGTGAGTTACCTAATTGTTTGGTGTTCGATTAAGACTAAACGGTGGTCAGTAATATGAAAAGTGGTGAATGGTGATACATGAGTGCCATTGTTTTTGCTCAAATTTCGCATTTATCTTCATTATGCATAGTCAAAGTTTGAATATTAATAGAAACTCGTTACAGTAGAGTAATTTCACCAAAAGAATGTCATCACTTAAAATTACTTTTAAAAGTGGGGGACTGGGTGGAGGACTTAGCTACTATGAAGCTTAAAAGTGGTTTAGAAAACCTCGTTATTAGTTTAGATTGACCTGAAATATTTTTAATGTATTTTTGTAAAATCGAGACCTAGTCGAATTTTATGTAATTCAGTGAAAAACTAGAGGCTACGATTGTGCAAAATATTCAGACGGAAGGCGTGTGGGAAGTCCACGAGGCATAGTGGCCGGTAAAGGTATTATTAAACATAATGTTTTTTTTCTAGAATAAGGGTGACAAACAGGCACATAGTCCACTTAATGGTAAGTGGATGCTGTGCCCTTAATACATCTAGATCTATTCTCGATTAAGAGTCAAAATTTAGATGCGATGTTAGCCTTTAGGAACTTAGGATTAAGATAGAATGCCTTGTTACCAGTAAAAAGGGTCACCGGTTCTCTGCACTCAACATACGAAGGACAGCAGCATTATGCTGCTATTTTACGTTGATATTCTGTGCGACAGTGGTCCTCTGCAGCCATAATATAGCTGCAGTGTGGCTCTACCACGTTATGTTAGAGTTTATATTTCTAGAAAACACACAAACATTTAGATTTCAGGTCTGGTTGCGTATGGCATTTGGTTTGGTTGCGTATGTTATTGTCGAATTTCTTTGCTAGATTATGGTCTTTTATAAAAAATTAGGGCTTATTTCAAACTAAAGATAATAAATGTTACCTTACTGTGTGTTTTTCATAGATTAATATTATATGCAAATTAATATGATCTCTTTCTTAAAAAATTAAAGTGCCAAGCAAACTAACAGTCCACTTAATGGTAAATGGTGACTGCAGCTCATGGACATCGGCACCCAACTTTAAACAAAGAAGGTTACAGATACGTTGTCACCTATGTATACTGGCACTCTATATCTTTCAGATCAGAACCCAGTAGTGCAAGCATTACTGCTTGGCGGCAGAAATATGATATGGAATAACTTTGATGTCTATTTATAAGTCCGTTGCAGAGGTTTTCTTCTAGATTGTTTTACTAATTATAATTTGGCATAATTGTAAAATGTGGTAACTCAAAAATAGAAGTTAGGTTTTAATTTAATAATACCTTACTCTGAAAAGTTCGTTCTGAACGTCTTATACTTAAATTGTCAAATCATCAATAGGTGTAGAATTATTAAAATTTACCAAGGATTAAATATCTATGTACTTGATGGTAAATAGTAATGCTCAATGTAATAATATAGATGGAGCAGATGACATGGGATATCAGTTGTGTAATTACAGTAAAAGGTGATAGATTTTTTATTTACTGTAATAATAATAGTAATTATTTCTTGATATTTTTTATAGCTTACATACTTTTTACAAATATATACAATACATCATGAGGACCAATTAGAAATGAGTAGAATTCCGAGTCTTCTAGCCAGGTTACTTAGTAACCTAGTATTAAGGAGATACAGTTCTATGTGTGAATACATGGTAATTATTGATGTATTATGATGCTATTGTTGTACATATGTATAATCAAATTGTAAATGCTACATATTGTAGGTTATCAAGTCGTAAAGTTCTTACATTGAAAGTAACCTGTACCTTGACCGCTCGGCCAAGGGGAATAACGGTGAAATAGCGTAAGCAATTGCTACAACGTGTCATTACGGGGCTTTAATAAAAAGTCTCGAGTGCCGTAATCTATTTAATTAAATGGTAAACAGCGAAATGATCGACGATTGATTAAGGAGAAAATTAATTGCGTATATCGAAACTAAAAATGAAAACAGACTAGTTTTCATTTTTAACAAACATATCACAAAATGTATTCACAACGTTTTTGGACTTCCTGAGATAAAATGACATTAATTAATATTTGTATTATGAAAAATTAACATAAAAATACTTTAATGATCTAATGTTATTACATTATTTCTTGATTTATTATAGGAAGTGTTAATATTTTTTGTGATAATCAGTTTTTAAGCGAGTTCAAAAAAACGAGACCGTTCTATATTCAACGCGTTTGTTTGTTTATGTATGTTTAGAGATTTCTCGGAAACTTCTTTTTTTATTAGAAAGTTTATATGTATTAAAAATCCATCCCTAAGGATTTAAAATATGAATATATAAATAATACTTAAAATCAAAATAAAGCTTTCTTAAATAAAATCTACCATAAGTTTTATATAATTTAAGGTAAATAAAAATAATTAATACTCGTAGCATCACCATACCCAAATATAACAATTTTCAATTCCAAAAAATGGCGAAATCGTCGTAGTAGAGCTTTCTCAGTTGCAGTTTGTTTTATATTGCGATCGACTATCGAAAATAGCCAATCGCGTGACGAAAATGGTAAAACCTCAGAAACCACTTAGTGGCATTCAACTAAGCTGATATCCTTAGATTCTAGATGATTAATGTTAAAACGAAGTAGAGTTTGAAACATTTCCAATCATCTTCAAAACTGTAGAAAATATTAGTCTTTATCGTTTTTGTACACTGATTAATAAAGTTAGCGTAATACCATAAAAATAACAACATAATTCATATGAAACATAGTTACGAAAACTTATAAAATAGAAAGTTATCGCTGCGGTTGATAATCTGAGCATCGCAAAATCTTATTAGGTACATTACGGAACTTGCTTGCATTCGATCGTAACTTGATAGCGCTTATTGTTCTTTTGAATACATACAACATACATCTGTTATTAAACACGATGAATGTGTACAGCACTTTGATAGATAATCGGTTTTAAAATGCATATTATTATTATAATATTTATGTAATATATATCATAGCATATTTAATCAAAGTAATCTTATAGTTTTGTAAGTAGACTATAATAATATACATATAATATGCTTAGTATACTTGACTTAAACAGAATCCTAGAAGGTAATACGTCATGTTTTTAAAATAGTACATTGTTCTCTTTTGTGCTCAATTTGAATTTGATGAATGTATGTAGAAAATAAATGATTACCCGAGAATGATATTTAAAATAAAAATTACTCATTATGTTGATGTTAATGACACTAAAGTATCTTACGTGTTTTTGTTGTAGCCATTGTCGGCTTATATGGACGATAATCACACGCTTTTAGAACTCTGAAATTGTTCTCGAAGAGCAATCACTAACGAAATAACGTTTGTAACCTCTAAAATCAAATATGTTTTAAGTTACGTCCTATAGTCAAAGAGCTGGCGACGAATTTTGGGAAGGTCCATTTGGCAAGTTGAAATTGTGAAAAAATATAATTTCGTCAATTGGCGAATCCAGTACCGCGAGTCTGGCATAGCGTTTGCGGTTATTTCGTTACTGCGTAGCATATAACATTTGCAAAAAAAAAAAAACAAAAAAAAATGGTTTTTGGCAACTTGATTTCTTTTTTATCTTTTAATTTAGTTTTTATATAATTCAAAAAAAAATATCCCAGACGTTTTTGTCGGTTATAAAGTATTACCAGACCTATCCAAAAATATTTTTTTAAATTCCCAAAAAATATACTTTTGGCAATCTCAAATTTTAATCACGTATTTATTGAGAAATTTTTAATAATACCTGCAAATCGCCAGTCGAATTTAGCGGTTTTAAATAATTCCCAGACGTGAATAAAGTTTACAAATAAATACGACAAGAAAGTCTTATGCGAAGCCATAAGTGCGAGAAAGATAGCTATCGAAGCATGTCGACAGCGGATGGGGGCCTAAGCTCGTCGCGCTGTGATTGGTTATTAAGAAATATCTTTTTTAAAGATTTTAAGATTAAATTCTTGTTTTGGGATTTAGCATGTATGTATGCACATATATGACCATGTAAATATCTGTGTATATAGTTTGAATTATTTTAGATCAGTGCTGTAATAATTTGTATAATAGCTATTAATTTTCACCTCGTAAGGCTTGGGCTTGGCAAAAAATATTCTGGGATATTTTTTTGAATTATATAAAAACTAAATTAAAAGATAAAAAATAAATCAAGTTGCCAAAAACATTTTTTTGCATATGTTATATGCTGCGCAATAACGCAATAACCGCAAACGCTCTGCCAGACTTACGGGACTGGATCCGCCAATTGACGAAATTATATTTTTTCACAATTTCAACTTGCCAAAAGGACCATCCCAAAATTCGCCGCCAGCTCTCAGACTACTGCGTGTTAGCCAGTTTGAAACGTTAGAATTTTATAAAAACCCGTTATGCTCAAATGTTTGTTAATGTGTCCATGGAACTTCCGTACTACTTGTATATTTCAAGCTTTAGATAGCAATGTTTTAACTTTAATACGTAGGTATGTTTAATTAAGACAAGATTGATAACTTTTAAATGAGCGCGAATTTACTTATTACTGGTACTTATTAAACTTGTTACTAGCGACCCACCCAGGCTCCTCCTGAGTGGGATCTATTAATATGGCGTCTTTTAGGTTTTGGAAAATAATCATCAATTTATTTTATCAATTTTTCTATTTCACAAAAAAATCTCCAAGATTTTCGCATAGACTTTAAAATTAGATTATTCATGATATTGCTCTCAATTTGTTCGAGAAGTTTCATCACAATCTGTTTAGCTATTCCTAAGAATAGTCCGGCCAGACAGACAGACAGCACATGAGTAAAGAAACTGTACAGAGGCAAAGCTTCTAAGGAGCTGTCAAAATTTTTACCTATTTTGGTAGGGTTGGCACAAGAGGATAGAATTAAATAAATAAACAAAACGTTTATCAGCATTTTAATAGATACTTAAGATATAATATTTTATAATGATTTCTTATAATTACGCGAACACTACACATAGAATAAAAATACTTTTACGGATTTTATCGCGATTCTAGATTATACTTTTTTGAGGATTTTTATTTAATTTATTTAGGACAAACAAAACGATCTATTAAAACCCGCGTAAAAGAACACATATCTGACGTGAAACACCAACGTTCCGGGAAGTCTGCAGTTTGTGATCATATCCTATAAACGGCCCCCACCATTACATTAGATTTGATAGACCACAAATTCTCACGAAAGAACATCGATTCCTGCCAAGGATGATACATGAGATTAACGTGAAATTAAAAAAAAACATCCTAATTTCAATAGAGAGGGAGGCTGGGTACTAGCACCTGCTTGGGATCCTGTAATTAATAAAATTAAAACTAAATCCATGCATACCACTGCAAGACAGACACAGTAAGTTCATTCTGCGTAGATCGGACCAAAACTAATAATTAAAAAGCTGAAGGTACTCCGGGTTAACTCTGACATCAGGACGTCAATCACCTCAGTCCTCCGTGACCATGGGTGCTGGAAAACACCCGAAACGTCGGGAATTTAAAAATAAGTATAATTAACGCGATAAAATCCATAAAAGTAGTTTTATTTAATATAATGTTGTTTTACAAACTACGTATTTCAAATATTTTACTTTTATAATTATTGTTCTTCAACAATTTGTTCCGGCTTTTAATTAAATGGTAAATTCTAAATTTAATGTAAAGTTTTTTTTAATAATCTATTGGAAAGCACTCACATTTCATAACAAATATAAACTCTTGCACACGTTTTAATATTTTACTACCAATATTTACAATGTTTCTTTCGAGGTCAAAATATTTACGAAATTTTTGCTCAAGCAATTCAAAAAACGCGATAAAAGTGTCAGTAAGTATTATTAAAAAACCCCGATTGAACACTGTCTTTATTAAAATCCTTGGAATGGCTTAAAAAATAATCTTTTCCAATATTTATAGGTTGTTCTGATCTATTAACGTACAGTTTTATTTTTTCACATTTGTGAATGTTCGAGACATTTTCTATACAAATATCCCGACACATAGACTAAACCATTTTTTTCTGGTATATCAAATAGATAATCCTTTGTTCCTACTGTTAACACAGGGGCAGTAACATCGTCAGGTTGTGGTGATGGTGTATTAAAATACAACAATCGTCTGGTTTCATAAGTAACATATCGAAATTGTATTCACAATTAGTATTTTGAGGTTTCCCTAAGATATTGGTTATAAACAGATGTTGGTTCCTGGCAGTTACCACCCGCCTGTCTGACTTTTCCAAAGAAATTTTCGAGACAATCTTAATTGAGACGTCTCGTAAATATAAATTAATTTAATTTCTTCTGATTTTAATTCTTCATTAAATATTTTATAGATACTTGAAATCCGTGAATGAAATTCATGCTATTTGTAACGTCTTTCTGCCTATCACTTCTTATTGATTTAAGTTCCTGAAAAATGTTAGCATTTCTTCTAAAAACTCAATTTGATAACTATCGCATCGAAAAGCTCTTTTATATTTATTAGGAGATCGCAGTGTACTTGAGTGTAAGAAATCAAACAAATTATTAATTTTATTTACAAAATCAATGGTATCTCTTGCGGCAACCTTGATAAGATTTAAATCTACGTAGGTATTAGTAAACCATATTTACACTTTTTATATTTCATTTCATACGAATTATTCTTTAAAAAACTAAATTTGCCTTGAGTTTGAGCACTGGTCGAGCCGGTTTAAAGCAGTTTCTCTCTGTACGTGACGAGTCGCCAGTGCTCACGCACACACGCGCCTCAAGCTTGTAGTAGTGTACCTATCACAGTGCGGTTGTATGAAGCTTTGCCTCTGTACGGTACGGTTTCTTTACTCATGTGCAGGCAGGCAGATAGACATCATTTTTCACAAATCGTTATTCATGTCTTAATGACATGCAAAAAACCCCCTGAGCTCGATAAAAGGCATTTATTTTAATATTACAGATAAACACTTCAATTTTATTTATATGACTAGATATATATATAAGGCAATTTATTGTGCACTGTGTTGTTTTTTATTATTTTAGAAATAACAGTCGATAAAAGCAGCAGGTTTGCCTTTGGATGAAAGTTTTCTTTTCTTTTTAGAACTTAAAAACACATGTTAAATTTTAACCTTTTAATCATTTATACGTAGATTTTTTCTTTTAGTGTTTTCTTTGTAGCACAATTTATAAATAAAGTAACTTTGAAGGAATTTTTTACACCATGCAAAGGTTTTTTTACCTACGTTTTGCAGCTTTCACTAAACAACCTTAGAATGTTTTTCAAAGAGAGCGGAGGTAAGGCACGTAGTTTACCGTGAGAAAGGTATTAAATAATGGCTTCTAGAGAAGTGTGTATTAACACTCATTACATTTTTACTAATATTTAAAGGGAATTATTATTTATTATTCTATTATTTACTACTTATATCATATATACTATAGTTGATGCGTTCGAAAGTTAAGATTAACGTCTAAGCAATATTACATATTAACTTTTGTTTCACCGTTATTTATACAATTTTCAATTGAATAATTTTAAAATATAAAAATGCGCGATAATCCACAATTATTATTGCCATAATAAATATTGTAAAGCAATATTTATTAAGACTATACAATAAAAATATTTTTTATTACCTCTTGTAAAAGAAAGAGAGAGGGAGGAGAGAGAGAAAGAGCGAGAAAGAGAGAGCTCACAGAGAGCTTAGCCATGTAAAAAATCTCTGTTCCTGTGGGACGGAAATATCACTAATTAGCATTTAATTTTTAAGCACTTTAGTCTTTTTAATTATAACTATGCTGTGTGTACACATGATGTAATGTTCTAGTATTGAACCACTATTTATTAAAATTAATCACGATAAATAGATCGAAATTTTCTCTAATAAATTTATTTTATGATGCATCAATCAGATTGCAAAATAACAATGGCGTGTTCATGTACTTAATGGATATACTGGAGATATCCAAAATTCCTCCATTGTATTTGTAAAGATTGTTAAATATTTCTGATATTCTTTACCAGTTATTATAAAATTGTTTTTTGAGCTATTGTTTCTTTTTAATTTTCTAGTTAGACGTTGAAACAATAAGGTATCTGAAGATTATTTCCGGCTATACAGTCTTCTTAAAGACGTAACGTATACTTCCGTAAATCTACGTAATGATTGTCAATCTTATATAATCAACACGTAATATCAGTACTAGATCATTACGTTATTGGCTTTATAAATATGTAGAAACATGATCTAGAATTTGATTTTGATATGGACATTAAACATATTCTATTTTAATAATATGTATTGAAGCCAGTCACCGGTTTGCTTCTATTTGACTAATTTTATAGAAATACGAACATTGTAAATTTGATCTTAAATTTACTTTGATATAAGGAAGTTGAATAATAACCGGCCAAGTGCGAGTCGGACTCGCGCATGAAGGATTCCGTACCATCGTAATACACGTTTCTAGTAGGGGAGTCCTTTTAATTTTTAATTTATTTTAACTTTTATTATTTTGCTGTTATAACGGCAACAGAAATACACATTCTGTGAAAATTTCCACTTGTTAGCTATTACGGATCATGAGATACAGCCCGCTGACAGACATACGGACGGACGAACGGACGGACGGTGGAGCCTTAGTAATAGGGTCCCGTTGGATACTCTTTGGGTACGGAATCCTAAAAATGGGCCAAACATATCTGATATAATGTTAGTGTTACCACTGTACATTTTAATTCTTGTAATGAGGTGAATTTACGGAGAAATTAACTTCTGAGGCCATACTATTGAGATAGAAGATTCTTTTGAATCGCATTCATTGAAGGAACTGGTTGGGTTCACGAAGGCAAAGCGATTTATTTGAGGCAGCCATTGTTTATATCAGCTACAAGCATTAAAGGTTGAAACTTTCAAGACTACTTGACAAAAACGTAGACGTCATCTATCAATATTTCGTAGGAGGTTTTGATTTTAGACGGTAAAAGTATACAAATAATTGCATGATTTTTAACAACTCCGGGTACGTTTCCTCTAAGAAATTAGTAACAATTACAAAACTTGTTGACTTAATCACTATTCTATAATATATTATTATCAAAAAAATCATTTCTTAATTTACGTTCGAATTAATGGATTTTATATATAATATATTTTTAGTCTTTATTAGAAGACGTCGCTGCCCATCTCCTGATTTGTTTCCTTTAGTTACCTCTTAAGATTACGACACCCACGGCATGATATGGGTTAGTAGATATTTTACACCGCCACTAGTCGCATCTTCCTATTAAAGACTAAAAATAAAAATAAAACTGCGGTTGCCAACCCGCTTGCCAAGCGTCGCAACTATAGTAAATATCCCCCCTATGAGGCAATCTATGGGGGAGGCCTATGTTCAGCAGTGGACTTTAATAGGCTGTAATGGTAATATATATTAATGGATTTTGTGTTACATCTGTTATGTGTTTCATATAAAATCCATTAATATGAAAAATTTCAGAACAGCGGATATCTATTCGCAAATATATAGATTCTCTCTAATTCTCTCTTAGAAAATAGTTTTTTAAATTAATGCGATCAATCGAATTAAATCTAAAAGTAAATGTCACTTTAAAAAGTCGATTTTCCGTGATGTTTCGAAAGCTGACGCAATGCAGTTTTTAACCTGTTTCTTGCAGGTGATCTACGTGAGTTTATAACTGTTCATGTATAAGTAATGCATACTTGTATTTACTAAGTTTAAAGTTGGGACAAAAATATTTAAGCTGAAATATTGTTTCGTTATATTCCATTTCGTTAATATTAAAATATTAGAATCATACAAGTTTTATTAAATCGACATTCTGTGGCTAATAGTAGAATATTTACGGACACGTAATACTTTTTCTTTTCTTATAATAAAAACAATCTGATAATCATTAGTAATCACAAACTTTTGTATTTCATTGTATGCTACTTTTAAGTTAAAATAAAGAATTAAAAGGTATTTGCATGTGGTTTTAGTGGCAATAAATTTTTTAGCGATGGAAACTCTAAGACAAGTTAACAAATGCTTTTCGTGGAAGGACGAATGATGCATTTTTTATTAGAACCTTGCAAGGTCAAGTTCAAACATATACAATATGGTATTAGCGCGTAAAAGTAAAGAGAGGGAGGTTCCTCATAAAAATTGGTTGTTTGACACTCTAGCCTTCTTTCTTCTTTTCCCTTCTTTGTTGGCCGTTTTGTAAATTTCAATGCCAAGGATGAATAAATGAAAAGTGAAAACAAGCGATTCTGATTAGAATAAGAGTGTGCTGATACACTATTAATAGTAGTAGTTATTTGTTATACCACTTTAAAACTAGGCACAAGAGAGAACGGTGAGCTGAAAGTAGGGAAATTCGGAATAGGGCAACGGAACCCAAGGGGCCAGCAGCTGGCTGACTTCATGAAGAAAGAGGGACTCTTTATGATGAACTTTTTCTTCCAAAAGCGGCCCCACAGGAAGTGGATCTGGTCGAGCCCCGACGGTTCGACAAAAAATGAGATTGACTTCATTATGACGACCAGACGACAACTGTTCAGTGATGTCTCAGTGATCGCGAGGGTGAAAACCGGCAGCGATCACCGAATGGTTAGAGGCACACTGAACCTAAACGTTAAGTTGGAGAGGTCACGTCTAATGAAGTCAACGCTCCGTCCCCCTCGTGCTCTAGTCCAAAGTCCCAAAACCTTGCAGATCGAGTTACAAAACCGTTTTCAGTGCCTAGAAAACTGCAATGAAGTGGACGATATAAATGATAAGCTCGTGGAAACTGTCCATGCGGTCGGAACTAAGTTCTGCAAGACCCACCGCAGAAGAACACAAAAACTCTCCGATTACACTCTTAATCTCATGGCTGTTAGACGGGAAATGAAGCTGCAGTCTTCAACAGATTTGACAGCATACAGGCAACTGAACAGATAGATCTCCAAATGCATGCGGCGGGACTTACGCAACTTCAATACAGCTTGTATTGAAGAAGCGATCGAGCGGAACCAAGGCTCCAAAGTCTTTGTCAGAGACCTGTCTGTAAGAAAGAGCCAACTGTCAAAGCTGAAGACCGAGTGTGGCAGCATCGTTTCCGGGACACCTGAGATTTTGAGTGAGATTGAGAGGTTCTATGGGCAGCTGTACACGTCATCGTTGGAGCCACACGCAAGTGTAAGTAACGATCCAAGAGCGAGTCTTATCAGACACTATTCCGAAGATATTCCGGACGTCAGTCTGAGCGAGATTAGAATGGCTCTCCAGCACCTTAAAAACGGCAAGGCCCCAGGTGAGGATGGAATTACAGCGGAGCTTCTGAAAGCGGGTGGAAAACCGGTACTTGAAGTCCTTCAGAGGCTCTTTAATTCCGTCCTCCATGATAGCACTACTCCGGAGGCGTGGAGCAGAAGTGCGGTGATCTTGTTCTTCAAGAAAGGCGATAACGCTCTCTTGAAGATTTACAGACCGATTTCCCTTCTAAGCCGGGTCTACGTTCTGTTTTCGAGAGTCATTACGAATCGTCTCGCACGCAGACTCGACGACTTCCAGCCTCCCGAACAAGCCGGTTTCCGAAAAGGCTTTATTACCATAGACCACATACACACCCTTCGGCGAATTGTGCAGAAGACCGAAGAGTATAATCTGCCACTTTGTCTTGCGTATGTGGACTATGAGAAAGCCTTTGATTCCGTCGAAATTTGGGCAGTGCTACAGTCCCTTCAGCGGTGTCAAGTTGACTGTCGGTATATCGAAGTGCTGAAGTGTTTGTGTACAGTAGGGCTACGATGGCTATCCGAGTACAGAACCAGAGTACGAAACCTATCCAAATGCAAAGAGGTATAAGACAGGGTGACGTAATATCCCTGAAACTGTTCACCGCTGCATTGGAAGACGTTTTCAAGCTACTGGACTGGAAAGGATACGGTATTAACATCAATGGCGAATACATCACTCACCTTCGATTTACCGACGATATAGTCCTTATGGCAGAATCGCTGCAGGACCTAAGCACTATGCTCAATGACCTCAATAGTGTCTCCACACGGATAGGTCGTAAGATGAACATGGACAAAACAAAGATTATGTTTAATGTCTATGTCACACCTATGCCGGTAGTTGTTGGGAGCACTAAGCTCGAAGTTGTTGACGAGTATGTTTACCTGGGACAAATAGTCCGACTAGGTAAGTCCAACTTCGACCGCGAGGTCAATCGACGGATTCAACTCGGTTGGGCAGCGTTTGGGAAATTACGGCACGTCTTCTCGTCAGGTATACCTCAAAACGAGACTGTACAACCAGTGCGTGTTGCCAGTGGTCCTTCACTGCTGGCCAGATGAGGAAGCTCAAGCTCGCTCAGCGACCTATGAAGAGGGCTATGCTCGGAGTTTTCTGCGTGATAAACTTAGAAATGAGGATATCCGCAGTAGAACCAGAGTGACTGACATAGCCCAACGGATTAGTAAGATGAAGTGCCAATGGGCCGGCCATATAGCTCGAAGAATCGACAACCGATGGGGAAAAAAGGTTCTCTAGTGGCGGCCTCGTACCGGCGGACGAAGTGTAGGGCGTCCCCCCACTAGATGGAGTGACGACCTGGTAAGACATGCAGGAAGTCGATGGATGCAGGTGGCTCAGGACCGTGCTTTGTGGCATTCCTTGGGGGAGGCTTATGTTCAGCAATAGACTTGTGAAGGGCTGTAATGATGAATGATGATTTGTTATACTATTTTATTATAATGGTAATATTATTTGACCAATTGGTATGCAGTTGAAAGTTGAGATATCCATCCAGTACGATTCGATGCTTGTGGGAAAAATACACAGGTATTAAGACTTAATAAAAATTAGGTCGGTTTCACTTCTTATTAATTTTAACTTTTGAGTGGTCTAATGCATATTATAAGTTAAATGTGACAAGTAGAATGTCGTCTAAATGTTTACATTAAAATCCTTTTTTTTAAGTGTGAATAATTTAATAAAGTGTAAGTTTAACTATTTCCAAAATCTGTGAACGTACATAAAATAAATATACGCGTCATTTATAGAACCTCCTAGTTTTTAAAACTCTGTTAAAAAGCTCATAAACCGGCAGTCATTGCTTTTTCTTTCCAACCTCAAGGTCTTACGCAATAAGAAAGTTCATATTTTCTACGAAACATGTTTGAATATTCAAGTTATAAACATAAACGAATATGATATTCCGTGCCATTTCCGTACATACCACATTAAATACTTTCGCTAGTTTTAAGTCATAAAGGGGAGTTATTATATCTTGCTTAATTCCATTACATTTATGTAAGCAATTAATAAAGAAAAGCTAAAATTATAATCTCAGTCATAACTGTTTCATATCAACCTACTAACAAAATTAAATATATACACGTAAACATGATTATGCATAAATTATCAAAACTGAAAGTGAATTAACTGAGTAGTAAAATTTAAATTTGTAGTCTTTGAAACATCTTGAAAAGTAAAAAGAAATGAATTTAACTTCTTATCTAATATATAAAAATTAATTTTTGTTAGTTCGTATTTTATGCCTTCATCAGATTGGGCTAAAACTTTCTCAACTTATTGCTTGCAATTGTGAGAGAGGTTATAGGCATATTACAACTAACGTACAATAGGTGGCGCGTGTATCGTACCGACAAATTTATTTGAAAGTTATACATCAGTCAACTTCAATCAATGTATTATCATTCCTAATTAAACAATAGAACTCTCCCAAAATTAAAACGATATTTCGACAATTTTTTTCACCAGCTAGTTATTAATAAAATATCTTAATGATTGCTTATGTTTAGGAAATATCTTGGTAAAACAATATTAACAATGCATGCACATATTTGGACGAACCGCCGTGTTATAACAAATCGTTTTACCCTGCATTTTTTTTTGCTATATTGTTCTACACCGGTCATGCAACATTGGATGAACACAATGATATAAATGATGTGAGCCGTAAAAAGTTTATATCCGTTATGATAGATAACCATTATTAGGAAACACTGGTCATTACCCTCCGCTTAAGGGGTTTTGTATCAATATTATGTATCATAAACAAAATGGGGGAGAGAGTCCTTATAAAAGAGTTCAACGAACGTTTATGCTTTGTTCGTATGCAGTGATGCGAAACAATGGGTTAATTCAGGACGTCTCTGTAACTGTTGTTTTCAAAAATAAAATGATGTCTAAAATAGATATTGTGATAATTTATTAAAAATGGGCCCTCCTATGTTTGAAATGGTTATTCCTTGGCACAGTTTATGGAAATATATTTTAATAACATGGTTATAAGTTGATTTCATCTCCAGATTTAAAAATCTTACATATAGATAATACGAAACAAAGAATAATATTTTCAAAGAGGTAAATGTTTAACTTATTTAAATAATCTTATTTCTGGGTAATTATTATATACATAAACTAGACTGTCATTTGGCATTCCAATCACCGTGAACGGCGATCATAATTTACATAATACTCATTATGATCGCATTAACAATACCTCCTACAATATCAAAGCAATGTCGAGTGTTCTTACCGAGTTAAATTATGCGTTACTGTTATGAGTTGTGAGAGTGTTGATATAGAGATATATTTACTCAATGCATAGAATGTTGTGAATGGTTTTCATCACAAAAATAAATGAATAAGATGTCGAAAAGAGGAAATAAAATTGTGACGTGTATTGCCTACATAATATCATATAAATGAAGACAGGCGGATGTAAGAATTCTGTATGCAAATACACTTACTTAATGAGGCTGAGCAGACCTGCGAAGGCACAGGCTAGTTCCCTTAGCGACAGGCTATCTAGGGCACTGTACTGACGTGTGTCGCAAAGAAATCACAACAACAACACTTTCTGAATACACTCACTACACCATGAAAGTGATATCGTTTCGAGAACGGGCACTGAACTGCTCAACTATTCTTAATAAATAAAAAGAGTAGAGAGACAATTTACGTATGGTAGTGCTATATTTTAGTACGTATGCGGAAGAATACGCGACGAAATTGCATTTTGGAGGCTCGGAGGCGTAGCCTCTTTCGAATGCGAGTGCGACTCAAATGTCAGCGGCGGCGGTGCGCAGGCACTGACTCGCCCGCGCCCAGCTGCGTGACGTCACTATGGTATTCAAAATGGCGGCACGGAATTCGAGAGCCTACATGCATTGCCGGTACAGACGGTAGTCGGTATCTCGGTATTACGCTAATAACCATTGATTACATGATATAAAAGTACTTCTTAATCAATCAATCTAACTAACAATTTAATTTGTTGTGTAATTCAAAAAGTTTTGCTACGTTATAAATAAAATAATTAATTATATTGTTTACTTTAAACAATACCCGTTTTAGGTTATCAGGAGCAAATTTATAGTATTTAACAAAAACAATAAAAAATTATTACTAAATAATATTGCTTACTATAGATAACACACGTTTTAGGTTATTAGGGTAAATTAATAGTTTTTAACAAACATATACTATTATAGTTTACATAGATAATATGCAGACATGCCAATATTAACTTAAAATTGGTCATGATGTAATTTTTAAAGGCAGAGTGTAGGGATAGAGAGGGGGAGGGGTCAAAAGTGTAGTCTTATTAAAATCTAAAGATTTAGAACAATAGTAATTGAAAACCGTACGATATAATATGTTTCATACATATCCCGTTCCATAACTAAAAATATGTATTATTAGCAGCAAGCCAGTTACTGGCAATTAAATACTATATTTTAAAAATGCGAAAAAATTGACAGACTGATGTCAAATGACTGACCTCAAACATGAGGGATTTAACGCTTATGAGATGTTTTCAAAGGAAGCTCAGGATAATATCTTTGAAACGCGATGTCATTCACAACAGTTATCATCATCATCACTATCATCATCATTATCATTATCTTCATCATTATTTAAACCCAACATTCTGACTTGTAGATTAAGAGAGAAAATATAATATTAAGTTGTAAGATATGACATCTTCCTCAGGGGTGACGACGCATCTACTGTATTTAGCCATTGTCTGTAGTCGGTTGCGGTGTCTATAGGCTACCGTAGATACTAAAAATTAAACTTTTAATAAAAATAAAAGCCGACTTCAAGACTAGAACTAAAAATAATTTAATGATTTCCTCATATTATAGAAGCCGTTTCCACTTAAGAAGAGCGCCAAGTAAGGACTGTTTTAAAAAGTTCATCTTTTTGAAACGAAAGCGATGGAATGATGATGATAAATATTTTGATATATTTAGATGTTTTATTATTTGCAATTTTAATATTTCTCAGACATGCAGGTTTCCTTACGATGTTTTCCTTTACCGCCTAGCATGTGGTAAATCAGCACTTAAAATTGACATTAACAATTTCATTGGTGCCGGCGGGGATCAAACCCGGGTTGCTTACGTACTGTGAAATTAACAGCGAGCGCTAACCATCTGAGCTACCTCGGCTCTTAAAAAATAAAAAAAATATAAAAAAAATATTCATATATATATAATCGGTGCCTTCATATATATATATATATATATGAAGGCACCGACTTCAGAAGCTATTATGTGGCAATTACTTTATTATTTTTAGTACTTTGAATTTAGTTTTTAATTTTTCTTAAGTTTAATTTTTGAACCTTTTGATCGGACTATGGAATATCACGAGCTCAAAGTAAAGATTAGAATGTCATTTAAATAGTTACATTAAAAACTTCGTCCCATATTTTTCACCAATATGCAGACAGACTCGACGAATTCCAGCCTCCCGAACAAGCCGGTTTTTTTATAGGATAGGGTGACAAACGAGCACACAGTCCGCCTGATGGTAAGTGATTGCTGTGACCCATAGACATCTACATCTATCCTCAATAAAGAATCAAAATGCACATGCGTTGTCACCCGGGAGAATTAAGATGGAGTGCCTCTTTTCCAGTAAAAAGGGTCTCCGGTTCTCTACACTCACCATACGAAACACAGCAGTGTTAAGCTGTTATTTTACGCTGGTATTCTGGTTTCCCAAAAGGCTTTAGTACCATAGACCACTTATGTCTGGCGATGCTACAGTCCTTTCAGCGGTGCCAAGTTGACTGTCGGTATTTCGAAGTGCTAAAGTGTTTGTACAGTAGGGCTACGATGGCTATCCTATTACAAAACCAGAGTATGAAACCTTTCCAACTGTAGAGAGGTGTAAGACATTGTGACGTTATATCTCCCAAACTCTTCACCGCTGTATTAGAAGACATTTTCAAGCTGTTGGACTGGAAGGAATGGCAAGTACATGACTCAACTTCAATTTGCTGATGATAAAGTCCTTATGGAAGAACCGCTAGAGGATCTCAGCACTACACTCAATGACTCCCAATGAATACGTCTTAAAATGAACATGGACAATACAAAGTCATCTAAGTCATACCTATGGAGCACTACGCTCGAAGTTGTCTACGAGTATGTTTACCTAGGATAAATAGTCCAACTAGGTAAGTCCAACTTCAACCAATAAGTTAATCGATGGATTCAACTCGGCTGAGCAGCGTCCGGAAGATTACCACTCGTTTTCTCGTCAGATGTACTTCAAAACTTGAAACCAAGATTATATAACCAGTCCGTGTTGCCTGTGATGACATATGAATTTGAGACGTGGTTCTTTATTGCTGGCTATATAAGAAAACTCAATGTCGCTCAGTGCACTATGGAGAGGTCTATGCTCGGAGTTTCTCTGCATGATGGACTTAGAAATGAGGATATCCACAGTAGAACCAGAGTAACCAACATAGCCCACAAGGTCAGTAAGCTGAAGTGACAATGGGCCGGCCATATAGCTCGACAAACCGACAACCGATGGGGAAGAAAGGTTCTTGACTGGCAGTCTCGTACCGGTAAGCGAATTGTGGGGCGGCTTGCTACTAGATGGATTGACGACCTAATGAGACATGCAGGAAGCCACCGGATGTAGGTAGCACAGGATTGTGCTTTGTGATATTCCTTGGGGAAGCCTATGTTTAGCAGTGGACTTGTGAAGGGCTGTAATGATCATGATGATGATCCATTAAGCATAACCTATTTAATAAAAAGCTCGCCAAGTGTGAGTCGGACTCACACATGAAATATTCCATACCATCTTAAAACACATTTATAATAAAAGAGCGCCTTTAATTTTTAATTTATTTTTATTTTTATTATTTGTTGTTATAGCGGCAACAGAAATACACATTCTGAGAAAATTACAACTATCTACCTATTACGGATCATGAGATACAGCCCGCTGACAGATAGATGGACGTACGGACGGACGGACAGCGGAGGCTTAGTACCCAAAGGGTAACCAACGGGACCCGTTGGTTACCATTTGGGTACGGTACCCTAAAAAGGAATAATTAAAAAATAGTGACATCAGATTCGACAAAGAGAAAAAAAGCTAGGATTTTGGCAGCAGCGTCTTCCTGATAACAACAACGCAACAAACAAGTGGTAAAATTAAAAATTTTGTACAACCGACTTCAATATAAATAAAATGAGGACTTCAACAATGTAGTCGAAGTCAATTAAATACGCATTATTAAGGATAACTCAAAAACTACTGGTCAGATCTTGATCAAATCTATATGGGACCACATGAGAAGCACCAGCTTTCAAATAAAAAAAATCGTCATAATCTGTTCACTTAGAAAAAGTTCTGAGGTAACACACATTAAAAAAACAGTCGAATTGAGTACCTCCTCCTTTTTTTAAGTCGGCAAAAACTGCGGTTGCCAATCCGCCTGCCAAGTGTGACAACTATGGCAAATATTTGTTGTGAGGCAATGTAGAGGAATTCTTATGTTTATTAGTGGACTTTGATAGACACATTTACATTCATTTATGCATCATTTACAATAATGAATAAATGAATGTTAAGTTATCTGGTGGCAAAGCGGTTATTGTTTTACGACCACAAAATTATTTATACTGGGTTACTGGGCTATAACAACTATTTGTTTAAAAACTTTTTGTAACATAATATGAAAAGCTTAATATGTTTAGCTATTGTTGACGTTGTCTTTCGTAGAATAAAAATAACCAAAAAGCAATTATTTAAGTAAAGATACGTATAATCAGTTTTAAATTTAATACTCATATCACGGATAATTTATTACTATAATTTATAAATGAGAATAAAACTAATAGTTTCTAATTACGAGTTTTCTGTGAACTACATAATATGATACAAGTTGTAATTTACTATAATTACATAATAATTACTATATTTTATAATGTTTTTATTTCTAGAAAATTATAGAATAGATATTTTTATCTCGGAGTCATGCGAGACAAGAATTTAGGAGTTTTCGATTTTATATGAAAAGCTTTTTACTATTCGAGATTCCCTAATGGTGGGTGATATTTTTAAAGTATAATATTTATGTGCTTATTTAATTACTTGTATTTTTAAAAGCATGAGATATCTTTAGATTTCTCTTATCTCTTAAGTGTCATAGGATATTTTTTATGGAATTTATTATAATACTCATTTGTTAAGCATTACAACGTCAGCTAATAGCGCATTCTGAATATATAATTTTTGTAGTTATGTAATAATAGATCACTGCAGTCGGGATTTTGTAAAATTAAACTTTGTTCAACAGGGATCCTTAGGTGGGGCACTATTAAACAGAGGCATATCTCTAGATCTTTTCATGTTCCCTTCACCATTTTATTTAAGAAAAACAATTTAAAAAAAACTTTAATACGCCGCGTTGAATACGAAATTCTTTTGATCAATATAGTGAATGATGAAAAGCGTGTATTGTTTGAAACGTTCCTAAAAACCACGACTTCTAGTTTCTAATAAACGGGTCTGAGTGATTCAAATTGTGTTCCGGGCATTCTAAGTTTCAATTGTCAGAGAGGCACCTAGGTGAGTCGCCATGTGAACAAGGTCGAGGTCGATATAAATTGTGTTTCGGATAGAGCATACGCCAACACCCAGTCTCTGTATACCCATTGAAATGTCTATTTAGGGAAATCATTCAATTATTTAACGTTAATATTCTGTCTGTTAATCTTATGGAATAGAAGTAGAGTAAAGCTACTAAGCTCTTCTTGCAATATAAAATGGAATTTTGAATTTGCTTTTGCGATATTCCATGTCTTTTGTAAGGCGTACAGTAAAGGACTGAAATAATATGCCAGCGTCCTTCTTTTCATCAGTTTACAATTTGTGTGACTGCATTGTAAGAGTAAATGAGTATTTGGTACGCTAAGACAGTGCGATTTACCATATAAGGCTTCATTAACGCTTACCACTAGTTCAGATTGTAGTCAGGCATTCGCATATGCAACAAATATAAAGGTAGATAATTATAATAAGGTCGATTTTTCAATCCTCAGATAAAATGTCTATTAAATGTCTGCCCAATGAAATTATTTGGATAATTAACTGTCGAATTGTCTATTTTTAATTGAAATTAATCTCGCACATAGCTACCCAATTTATCTATTGAATAGTAACGCTAACTTTGCGGCGGTGAAACAAAGTTATTGCGTAAGCAAACGTAAGACAAGAAGAATTTTTTTCCATTTTCTGTGCAGCAAAAACGTCACTATCAAGTGTATCATGTACCAATTGTCAGTTTACGTTCAAGGTTTTCTAGTAGCATCTAGTTAGGTCATCTTATTTTGTTTGTAATTCAATATATTATATTTTTTTATTTCTGAACGTGGTTGTAGCACGAATGGGTCGGCACGACCGGGGAAGGACCACTTTCTCACAGAATACCATCGTAAAATTATGTTGTATTGTTTATACTACATATATATGCCCATGTATGTATATGTATAAGTAGTAGTAGTAGTAAAAGTAAATACATTTATATTGTATGTATATCTATATATCTTTGTGTAATTATGTTTTTTTTTAATTTTTTTTTTATAGAATAAGGGTGACAAACGAGCACACAGTCCACTTGATGGTAAGTGGTTGCTGTGGCCCATAGACATCTACATCTATCTTCGTTTGCGAATTTAAATTCAGATGCGTTGTCAGCCGTTAGGATTAAGATAGAATGCCTCTTTTCCAGTAAAAAGGGTCTCCGGTTCTCTACACTCACCATACGAAACACAGCAGCATTAAGCTGCTATTTTACGCTGGTATTCTGTGAGAGCGTGGTCCTTCCCCGGGCGAGCCGACCCATTCGTGCTACAACTATACTATTAATATAGCTGCAGCATGGCTCTACCACGTTTATAATATGTATCTTATTATGTAGTTATGGTTATTATTATGCATTTATTATGTGGACATAGATATTATATTTTAACGTAGTTGTTTACAATCTGCACCCATAATATCTCGTCTGCTTAGCCTGGAGGTAGACTGGTAGATAATGCCTTGTTGTATTAAGTCCGCCTTTTCGTACTTGGTGTGCAAATAAGCATAAATAAATAAATAAAATAGCAGCTTATAGCTGCTGTGTTTCGTATGGTGAGTGAAGAAAACCGGAGATCCTTTTTAATAGAAACGAGGTATTTCATCTTAGTCCTCGGGGATGATTATGCATCTGCATTTAGATTCTTAATCAAGGGTATATGTAGATGTTTATGGACCAGAGCATCCACTTACCATCAGGTGGACTGTGGTGCTCGTTTCTCACCCTTAATCTATAAAAATAAATTATAAATCCAATGGAATCACATAAAAGACAGAGTATGGAGAATTTTAATACTGATGAGATTCAATAGGTACCTACCTATTTATAACACCGTTATGTTTGTTGTAACTTCAAACGATTGAAAACTAACTTTAGTGTTCTGTACTCGATTCTACCTTTCATGATGAGAAGTAAATTATTGCACAGACTTCTAAAACATTGACTAGACGAGGAAATGTTTTTCAATCCCACACAGTAGAGTGGATGCGTTCAGATGCAATTTTTAGGGTTCCGTACCCAAAGATTAACCAATGGGACCCCATTATTACTAAGCCTCCGCTGTCCGTCCGTCTGTCCGTTCGTCCGTCCGTCCGTCTGTATGTCAGCGGGCTGTATCTCATGATTCGTAATAGATAGACAGTTGAAATTTTCACAGAATGTGTATTTCTGTTGCCGCTATAACAACAAATAATAAAATTAAAATAAATTAAAAATTAAAAGGAGCTCCCCTACTAGAAACGTGTATTACGATAGTACGGAACCCTTCGTGTGCGAGTCCGACTCGCACTTGGCCGGTTATTTTTCTTTCAGGTAGATTTATTAATTCATTTATGGAACCTATCCTTAATTGCAAGGTAATCAATCCTATCAAAATATCAAAGTAAATAACACTTAATTGTGTTTTAAACTTTAAATCAAAAAATATCATAATATGTAAGTAAAATGTTTTGTTTAGCTAGCGATTTTAAACTGTTTGGTTTAACGTAATCGGTCTCGGTCATCGAATGACACTATTCAAAGAGTATATAATCATACAATCACTACGTTTTACTAAAAATATCAGCCGAATAATTTTGTACCTGATCGTCAAATGGTCAAATATTCTTCCTCTGATATTCGAGTTATTCCTCAAACAAAGCTTTCGAATAAACGCTATCTGTTTGTTTATCTTAGAACTTAAAAATCGGCCCTAAGTATAATAACTTGTTATCTACTATCTATAGAGCCGTGGTAAATAAGTATACATATAATAAAAATGTAAATTGCAGGTGCCTGTACATACTGTAATAATCTGACACAATAAGGAAAGTAACAAAATTTTTATTATTATCTGTACACATCATATTAAGGAGGAAGTGCAGAAAAACAGATATTTGTAATGTTTTTTTAAGTTATTTTCTATTTATGTTAAAACTTTATAAGTTATACTGTGACGCATCAAGACAATGGATAGAACAAAATCAATTCAATTTATGTATGTAAACTGCCTCTACGATACAGGAGAAAATCCTAGTGGGGGGTTACGTTTAAAAAAAAGGAAGAAAGTAGAACCCCAAAAATGCATATTTTCATACAAACTATATAGATATAATATGTTTGTAAATAAATAAATATAATATGTTATTATTACAGTTTTCTAGTTTGCACCATTAACAAGCTGCTCTATGTGCATATCACGGATATGTTTCGTCCGTACTCTCATATGGTCTTTTATTGTGGGGCAATTCGGTGGATATAATAAAAGTGTTTAGAATACAAAAGAAATGTGTGCGTGCAATCTATGGAGCCTGGTGTACGGATAGCTGTAAGCCCTTGTTTAAAAAGTACAATATCTTGACATTGCCATGCTTGTACATTAAAGAAGTATGCCTATTTGTGAAACAACATCCGGAACACTTTGAAAAGCATATAGATGTAACTAAACGAAATGTAGCTCCTAGAAATAAACATAAGCTATGTTTACCTCAATGCAGGCTCGAATTGTATAAAAGGATATAACAAATTGCCCAACTCCTTTAAAGAGTTACCTTTAAACATGTTTAAAAAAAAGTTGACACAATGGTTAAAGGAAAAATGTTTTTACGACTTCAAGGAATTTATAACTTATTGCGAAAAATAAATCTGACATCAGTAATATTGATATATAGGTAAATAATAATTATTTTATGCTGAACAACCATGGAAATATGCACATTAACAATTAAGTTCGTTTATTACGTAATCTAACATTTTAAAATTTATCACTTGAATTGACATTATAAATCTGACATCAATTAATTAATTTATATTTAATAATCATATTTGTACACAATTGCGTTCCTATTTGTTGTTTAAAAAAAAAATTGCATGAACCTATAAAATATTTGCACACCATATGTAGTGGTAGAATGTAAATGGGCCATTAGATATAATTTAAGATCATACTTTTTGTACACCTACATTCTGGCAAATAAATGAATTTGAATTTGAATTTGAACAAATGAATACAAATATTCATTTTAAAAATAAACACATGTAATAACTAGCATATAGCAAGTAAGATAAAGAAGTTTGAAATAACGGTATATAGATGCACTCCGTAATTAGAAATAATGAAAGTTAACGTCTCGGTAAGGCACCTTGAACGTTAGCTTTAACACTTTCTTGCCGACTTGATGCGGCTATGACAATTTCTTTTTAGAGAATGGGTGTAATCGCACCGAATTATACGCCTCATGGAAACACATCACAAAACACTTTCTTCGTAATGTACGAGTACGAGCTTGAATGTAAAATTCTAGCTCTATTGTTTTGTTTGGATAACAACACGGTTTTAAATAAATTTATCAAATTTAACGAAAACAATTTTTGATCGAGGTTAGTATAAATAGTTGGTATTCAGTTATTTTTTGTCGTTTCTGTGATAATTGAATTTCATAATAAAAAGAAGCGTACATTTAGAAGAATTCTTCATGATAAATGCACATATACCTCCCTCCCCACCCTTTTAAAGGTTCCGCATAATACAAGTAACCTCTATAATTTTATTTTGTTCAAATGTCCTTTTAAATGTCGCGGCGTAATAATTTTGCCCAAATTAAATAAAAATTTAAAAATATAATTTTTCGGTACTTATGCGAATGTTTCACTTTTAAAATATAAAACAATATTTTTCGTAACCTCAATACGAATGAAATTTTTTGTCGACTTAGGTATAAGTATGTAGTATTATGTATTATGTATAGTTATAGTAGTAGTATGTACTTAGGTCCTTTAAAATAATCACGAGGTGTCTCAAACCAATCTTAGTTTTCTTACATATCAGACTTTAAATTATCCTGCAATATATCTCAAATGACACTAACCTAACCTTAACTTTTTAATAATGCAATTAAAAAAAATACAGATATGTCTTAGCATTAAAACTTTCGTAAATATTAGAGAAAATCCCTCCTACTTTCCTCCGCTCTTTATGACATGACATAATATTATTTTATTTGTAAGCAAAGCATAAATATAAAGACCTATTTTGAAGTGTTCTGTTGGACTTCTTTAGTATCGTTGTGATTTGAAACGCAATGAAACGAAAAAGCGACACTAAAAAGCGATTCTAAAAAGAGACAAACATATACATCTATATGATCTAGCCTGCGAGAGAATGAGATAGAATCTATACTAATATAATAAAGCGGAAGAGATTTTTTGTTCGTTTAAACACGCTAATCTCTGTAACTACCGGTCCGTTTCAAAAAATTCTTGTTGTATATTATGATAGCCAGATTCATGAGGAATAGTATAGGCTATAGAGCATTAGGCTACAGCTCTTATCTTAAATATTGATTTTTGTTAAGCAAGTCGGAAGAAAAAGTGCTCACGAACTGCTTTATTCGGGTGCGCTGGCGTAATAGTTAGTGATACGTAAATACAATGTTCTACAAAAATATAGACCTTACTTCCATCTAAAAAGAAGTCCGCGGTACCATAGTCCTATTTCTTATACATAAGTCACAACAAGGTATTTTGTGACAAAAAATATTGAAAATTAAAAAGTGTTTTATGATCGTTATTACTAGGCATGGCATATTAGTCCTTACGAACGAAAGTTACTTCATCATCAAGACAATTTCATGAAGGTAAACTTTGCTCTTTACAGCATGTTATTTGGACGCATAGTTTAAGAGATAATGAAAATTTAAAATAATTCAATAGTCGGCACAGCGTGCGAACGACCCGATGAGAACCGAGAGAAACCAGTAGTGAACGTCTCTATAAGGGCTGGTTTACATTATGAGAAGTGACAAGTGCGAGAGATATGGACAAGTAAACACTGTCAAGTGACAACTAGCAAGTAGTTGTTCACACATATGGCAAGTGGATATGCAGTAAGGTCATTATTACGTGGAATTCTGAACCACATTGTAGGTTTTTCAACCTATTTCTAGTACTCAAATGGATGAGTAACTGCGCCTATAAGTTCGTGAAGTAATGAGAGAGGTAATTGGGGAAGTCATAAACATTGTTTTGGAGCATATTAAAGAAGAAGTAGCTCTAGAACACGTGCATGTCATGACCTGTCGGCTAGAGTACGGGCATTGGGCGAGTGAGGGGAAAGCGAGGGTCAGGGCAGAGCTACTTGTCAAAAAATAGAGCAGGCTGCTATTCACATGTAACTATTCATTTCACACTTATCACTTGTCACTCGCACTTGTCACTGCCTATTCATACGCACTAAGCACTTGTCATTTGTCAGTTACACTTGCCACTCGCACTTTTCACTTCTCAAAATGTAAACCGGGCCTAAGGGAGGTGTCATGTCGCGCGGCTCAGAAGCGCGACATATTACGCAGGTGAAACCGCGGGGCACAGTTAGTAAAGTATTTCCTATTATCTCGGTCTCCTTTGTGAGCGGTGCTTTAAAGATGGATAATATAACCTTTAACCATAGATATAAAAAAGAAGGAGATATGCCCGGTAGTTGAAAATGTATCGGAACCTGGTGTCTCCAGTTGGCCCCTATCACACGCCAACTACTACACATGCAGATCAGTAAAAGCAAATAGGTACAGAGTCGCACACACACTCGCATTTTCATCATTATCATCATTACAGCCCTTCACAAGTCCACTGCTGAACATAGGCCTCCCCCAAAAAATGCCACAAAGCACGGTCCTGAGCCACCTGCATCCATCGACTGCCTGCATGTCTTACCAGGTCGTCACTCCATCTAGTGGGGGGACGCCCTACACTTCGTCCGCCGGTACGAGGCCGCCACTCGAGAACCTTTTTTCCCCAACGGTTGTCGGTTCTTCGAGCTATATGGCCGGCCCATTGCCACTTCAGCTTACTAATCCGTTGGGCTATGTCAGTCACTTTGGTTCTACTGCGGATATCCTCATTTCTAAGTTTATCACGCAGTGAGACTCCGAGCATAGCCCTCTCCATAGCTCGCTGAGCGACCTTGAGCTTCCTCATCCGGCCAGCAGTGAAGGACCACGTCTCAGTTCCGTATGTCATCACTGGCAACACGCACTGGTTGTACAGCCTCGTTTTCAAGTTTTGAGGTATACCTGACGAGAAGATGTGCCGTAATTTCCCGAACGCTGCCCAGCCGAGTTGAATCCGTCGATTGACCTCTCGGTCGAAGTTGGACTTACCTAGTCGGACTATTTGTCCCAGGTAAACATACTCGTCAACAACTTCGAGCTTAGTGCTCCCAACAACTACCGGCATAGGTGTGACATGGAGATTAAACATGATCTTTGTTTTGTCCATGTTCATCTTAAGACCTATCCGTTGGGAGGCACTATTGAGGTCATTGAGCATAGTGCTTAGGTCCTCCAGCGATTCTGCCATAAGGACTATATCGTCGGCAAATCGAAGGTGAGTGATGTACTCGCCATTGATGTTAATACCGTATCCTTTCCAGTCCAAAAGCTTGAAAACGTCCTCCAATGCAGCGGTGAAGAGTTTCGGGGATATAACGTCACCCTGTCTTACACCTCTCTGCAGTTGGATAGGTTTCGTACTCTGGTTCTGTACTCGGATAGCCATCGTAGCCCTACTGTACAAGCACTTCAGCACTTCGATATACCGACAGTCAACTTGGCACCGCTGAAGGGACTGCAGTACCGCCCAAATTTCAACGGAATCAAAGGCTTTCTCATAGTCCACATACGCCAGACATAGTGGCAAATTGTACTCCTCGGACTTCTGTACAATTTGCCGAAGGGTATATGTGGTCTATGGTGCTAAAACCTTTTCCGGCTCGGCGCTCGGGAGGCTGGAAGTCGTCGAGTCTGCGTGCGAGACGATTCGTAATGACTCTCGAAAACAGCACGTATACGCGGCTCAGAAGGGAAATCGGTCTGTAGTTCTTCAAGAGAGCGTTGTCGCCTTTCTTGAAGAACAAGACCACCGCACTTCTGCTCCACGCCTCCGGTGTAATGCCACCATGTAGGACGGAATTAAAGAGCTTCTGAAGGACTTCAAGTACCGGTTTTCCACCCGCTTTCAGAAGCTCCGCTGTAATTCCATCTCGCCTGGGGCCTTGCCGTTTTTAAGGTGCTGGAGAGCCATTCTAATCTCGCTCAGACTGACGTCCGGGATATCATCGGAATAGTGTCGGATAAGACTCGGACTTTTCCGGTTCCGGCGTTACCGTAGCAAGAAGCAGTATTTTGTGTTCTCATTTACCTCCAAAATAAATTCAAAAAGCCATCCCATTAAGTAAAAGTGATTTTTCTTATAGAAAACATAGTGAAGTGCACTTATAACTAATAAGCTTAGTAAAACAACCCAGAAAAAAAACAAATAAATCTACAAGGTGTGTGAACTATATTGATAGGTTAGGTCAAGTAACAAGTGTTATACGACCATAGACAAGGAAACGCAGTGAAGTGTCTACCAACATATAATTTCTAACAATCTGTGCTGACAACATAGGAATTAGACTGCGTTCAACGTTTATTACAAAGAGTATATAATCACTACATTTAAGAGGCGGGACTTACTTAGTAAATACATACGTTCCGTTTTACACAAAACAACAATGGATAACATAGAAATATTCCTTGAAAGAATGAAAATTGAAATGGCGAAACAAACAGACGATATAATTTCGAAAATAGACGAAAAGTTGGCTCCTCTCACGCGCGAAGTCGAAGAATTAAGGTTAGAAAATCAGGAACTGAAGGAGAAAATAAGATTAATGGAAAGAAACAGAAGAAACAATAACATTATTATATATGGACTCAAAGAAACAGAAGAAACCATCCTTGAACTAATGGAATTGACAGTCAAAAAAATAGGTACTGACTTAAAAATTTCCCTTGACAACAAAGATATTAACGAGATACGCCGAATTGACAAAAAAGTCAGTAGCAATGAAAGGGAAAGACCAGTACTTATGTCATTAGTGAATGCTTGGAAAAAAGGAGAAATAATGAGAAACAAGAAGAAATTTAAAAATGTATATGTTTCTGAAGACTATCCCAAAGAAGTTCAAGAAAAAAGGAGAGAATTAAGAGGAAAACTGATAGAGGAAAGGAAAAAGGGAAACTTTGCGATAATAGATTATGATAAACTAATCATCAAAGAAAAAACACTAAACAACGAGAAGCGTAAACGGGATTTATCGACATCACCTGCAAATACACAACAGCCTCGTAAACAGTACGCGCCATCCAAAACGAATAGGGCAAATGCTTTCGACATAATGAGAGGAAGAAGTAGTTCCCTTTCCTGCCCTTCTAAACCTAATGAACAGAAACAATGACATAAAAACATCAGCCACCGGAACAAGACAACAATTAAAGTAAAACTAAATAACAGAAACAATGAAATATTCCCCAAGCCGACTGGTCCTCGTGGGGAATTAGACCACCACCCTCCATTGAAGAATTCCAAGAGTAATAGTAAAATTTGTAATAAAATTGGTAATAAAAATAAAAATGTTAGAATAAAAAAGAAACAAGTTGAAAACTCCACTTTGAAAATAGGTACATTTAATGTAAGATCCCTTTCATCAATTGAACGATACTTACAACTTACTTATGCACTAGAAGAAATCGATTTTGATATACTGGGATTATCCGAAGTAAAGAAAACTGGCTACAGCATTGAAGAATATCGAGAATACATCCTATGTTATATTGGGCAAACAAAAGGCTTACATGGGGTAGGATTCCTGGTAAAGAAAAAACATAAACATATGATATCTAATTTCACAGGGATCTCTGAAAGGGTTGCTCTACTGCAGCTAGAAACCGAGAAATTTAATATATCTATAATCCAGGCATATGCACCAACAGAGGCATCGCAAGCAGAAGATATCGCAACTTTCTACAGCGATATGGTAAAAGCACACTCTTTAGCAGATAATATAATAATAGTTATGGGTGACTTTAACGCAAAAATAGGGTGGCCCAAGAAAGAAGAATGCTTGTGTATGGGAAGCTACGGTTACGGAGAACGCAATGAAAGGGGCGAAAGACTAATAAATTATGCTCTCGAACACAAGTTGTCAATCATGAACACATTCTTCAAGAAAAAAGCCAAAAGAAGATGGACCTGGATGTCACCTAATCAGAAGATCAAAAATGAAATAGACTTTATTTTAACTAATAAACCTAACATGGTAAGTAACATTGAAGTTCTAAATCAAGTCAAATATGCTTCGGACCACAGATTACTACGAATAACGTTTCATTTATACCAACCAAAAAAGCAGAAAACATTTCTAACTTCAATAAAAAATCCAACAACAGATTACGAAATTAATAAATACACTGACAGCCTGAAATCCAATCTTGAAGACAATATAACTACCACGCCTGAGAATGTTCAAACCTTCTATGACTTACTTGAAGAAAACATAATATCCAGCTTAAAAAATAATAAAGACACTCAAAAGAAACGACATACAATACTTAGCGAACATACAAAACAACTAATTAAGAAACGCACAGAATTAATAAACACAAAGAATAAAAACAAAGAAAAGAAAAATGAACTTACCAAACTCTTTAAAATATCCAATAAATCAATAAAACTCGACTACTTTAAACATAGAGAACTGATAATAACAAAAAATATAAATAGCTTTAGAAGCACTAAAGAGCCTTCAAGGAACTAACTCTTCAAACGAAATGGGTACAAAACTGGAAAACAACTCTGAAGAGACTAAGTCAAGAAAAGATGTGATAGGACATGCTACCAAATTTTATAAACAACTATACAAAAGAAGGAAGACGAGAATGCAATGGAAGAAGAAATTGATAATAAATCTAGAGTAAATACAGTTATACCAATTGATGAAGAAGAAATACTCTTGCATATAAAAATACTAAAAAATGAAAAAAGTCCAGGGCCCGTTGGGTTAACAAACGAAGCCCTTAAATTAGGTGCCCCTATATTAATTAAACACTTAACACACCTCTTTAATATGATATTAGATACAGAAATGGTACCAAAGCAATGGTGTACATCTGACATTATATTAATTTATAAAAAAGGAAACCCGTTAGATATCGGAAACTACAGACCCATAAGTCTACTGACAAGTATGTACAAGCTCTTTACATCTATCATACTAAAACGAATTACAAAAGAAATTGACGCTTCTCAGGCAATAGAACAAGCAGGTTTCCGCTCAGGATTCAGCACAATTGACCACATACAAACTGTAGAACAACTAATAGAAAAGTACAATGAATTTAATAAATCTCTATATGTCGGCTTTATCGACTACAGCAAAGCCTTTGACAGTATCAACCATCGTTTCATCTGGAATGCATTGAAAACATCAAATGTAAACGATAAATACATAAAAGTCATAAAATATATATACTTAAATAGTACAAGTAGGGTTAAACTTGAAAGGAGAGGTGACCAAATAAAAATAGAAAGAGGAGTCAGGCAAGGTGATCCTTTGTCGCCGAAACTTTTCATTGCTGTGTTGGAACATATATTTAAAATTTAAATTGGACAAAATATGGCATTAATATCAATGGGCGTCGTTTAAATCATCTTAGGTTTGCAGATGACATAGTCATATTTGCTGAAACAGCTAAACAACTTAATGATATGCTATACTCACTAGACCAAGAAAGTTCAAAAGTAGGTTTAGAAATGAATGTAAGCAAGACTAAGATAATGACCAACAGTCTCAATGTACCCATCAACATAAAAGGAAATAATATAAAATACGTAAAAAACTACATTTACTTGGAAACAAATATCCTTCATGAAATCTAACAACGAAGATGAAGTAGAAAGAAGAAAAAACATTGCATGGAGAAAGTTTTGGTCACTAAAAGAAATTCTAAAAGGAAAATACAGTATGAAAATAAAGAGTACTGTAATGGACACCTGCCTCTTGCCTAGTCTACTATACGGCTGCCAAACGTGGACATATACAAACAAAGTGAAACAGAAAATAAATACAACACAGAAAGCAATGGAAAGGAGCATCTTAAATATAAATAAAATACATAAAGTCAAAACAATATAATAAGACAAAGAACAAAATAACAGATGCACTCACTCATGCTCTAGCGTTAAAGTGGAAATGGGCAGGACACGTCTCACGATACCCAGATAATAGGTGGACAATACAAACCACACGATGGAAGGGACCGGTATCTGGCAAAAGAAAAGTTGAAGACCACACAAACGGTGGGCTGATGACATAATACAGTATGCAGGAAAAGACTGGATGAGTAAAAGTAAAAATAAAGAATTGTGGAAGCAGATGGAGGAGGCCTTTACTCAAAATGAGATCCATATCTCTGAAAATATACATAGTTAACCGTACATACAATTACTAATATAAAATATTAAAAAAATAAGCTAATAATACTAACAATAAGTACTAAGCAACATTGAAATGTAAAATGTAGAAATGTAGGGATAAGGAATAAAGAGACTTTATTATTATTATTATTATAAGACTCGCTCTTGATCGTTACTCACACTTGCGTGTGGCTCCAATGATGATGTGTACAGCTGCCCATAGAACCTCTCAATCTCACTCAAAATCTCAGGTGTCCCGGAAACGACGCTGCCACACTCTGTCTTCAGCTTCGACAGTTGGCTCTTTCTGGCAGACAGATCTCTAGCAAAGACTTTGGAGCCCTGGTTCCGCTCGATCGCTTCTTCAATACGAGTTGTATTGAAGTTGCGCAAGTCCCACCGCATGCATTTGGAGATCTGTCTGTTCAGTTGCCTGTATTCTGTCATATCTACTGAAGACTGCAGCTTCATATTCCGTCTAACAGCCATGAGATTAAGAGTGTGATCGGAGAGTTTTTGTGTTCTTCTGCGGCGGGTCTTGCAAAACTTAGCTCCGACCGCATGGACAGTTTCCACGAGCTTGTCATTCATATCGTCCACTGCATTGCAATCTTCTAGGCACTGAAAACGGTTTCAGTTCGAGCTGAAAGGTTTCAGGACTTTGGATTAGAGCACGAGGGGACGGAGCGTTGACTTCATTAGACGTGACCTCTCCAACTTTACGTTTAGGTTCAGTGTGCCCCTCACCATTCGGTGATCGCTGCCGGTTTTCACCTCGCGATCACTGAGACATCACTGAACAATTGTCGCCTGGTCGTCATAATGAAGTCAATCTCATTTTTGTCGAACCATCGGGGCTCGACCAGGTCCACTTCCTGTGGGGCCGCTTCTGGAAGAAAGAGTTCATCATAAAAGTCCTCTCTCTCTCATGAAGTCGGCCATCTGCTGGCCCTTGGGTTCCGTTGCCCTACTCCGAATTTCCTTCTTTCAGCCTTCTCTCTTGTGCCTAGTTTTGCGTTGAAGTCTCCATTAACACCGTATCGTGGGTTTTGGAGGAATGCATGGCTCTAGAGATATCCTCATACATTTCCTACACCTTCTCATCGGGATTTGCCGAGGTTGGTGCGTAAACCTGTATGACCTTCAGCGAATACCGTTTGGTGATTCTGAGTATAAGGTACGCAACCCTCGTCGATACACTCCCAATCTTTACAACGTTGTTAACGAGAGACTTGTGGACGATAAATCCGACACCTCCTTGGGACAGATGGTCGCCTTCCCGGTGATAGAACAAGTTGCCGGATTCGAGGATTACCGTGTCCTCCCCCTCTCTTCGGACCTCGGATAATCCTATAATATTCCAGCGTAACTTGTCTATCTCTTCTTCCAGCTCCAGGATCTTCTCGTCAGTCCTCAGGGTACGTGCGTTATAAGTTGCCAGGTCGAGTCGTCGTAGGTGGCAACCGAACCTCCACCGGAGATTCTTAGCACCCCCTGCCCCGCCGTTACCATGATCGCCACCGTAGCCAGGAATAGCGGGGCCGCCGGGGACTGGGGGCCGTCTCTTCGTTACTATCATGGGGGGTATATTGCCATAGTTGCCACGCTTGGCGAGCGGGTTGGCAACCGCAGTTTTTTTATTGTTGTTTGGCTGTTATCAGAAAGATGCTGCTGCCCATCCTCTGCCTCAGTTTCCCTCTGTCGCCTCTTACGACACCCACGGGAAGATATGGGGTAGTGAGTATTCTTACCCGCCACTACACGATTTTATAAATCAGTAAATACTACACAATCAATTATAAACCTTATTCCTACAAACAGAGCGTGCATTTACCACGCACCATACTACTTACTACTTTAGCTATAGATAGCCTGTGTAGTGGAGCACATCACTAACTCGTCGCAAGATACAGCGGCCGTACTACGCGATGCATCCGCATAAATAAAGTATCGATTGTGATATTTCCATTGCTTGTTCAGTCACTTACCGACATACATAGGTAGTGATTAAGGGCTAATGTATTTACTGCACAACAGTACAGTCGCCGTGATATTTGAAAACAAAAATAACGTAGTAAGAGCAAGAAATATTTTACGATTTGTTGTTTTTCATAATTTTAAAGATAAATATAGTAAAATACATATGGTAAGTGATTCCATGATTTACAAAGTTTTTATTTTGGCTTCGGTTTTTACAAGAAACCACTGAACAACACGGCATTCTGGTAATGTTTCATGATGACGGTCGAAAGCGTACTACTTCGCAGGCACCGCCATTTGCATAGAACATGAGCATTTAGATCATAGCGCGCGGACACAGACACGCTCCCTTGCCACTTCTCCTCTTTTTTATATTTCTATGCTTTTAACTGTTTAAATAAAAAAATAAAAAAATAACAAATTTATCAAATCAATAAAATTAATTATATTGAAATAAATTATCATATTATCCAAACCATTCTTAACAATCCACGATTTCATATCATAACGATTTATGGACCACCTTGAGTGTCTCGATAAAATGACTTTCCGTATAGATTTTATAGATAATTTTAGTCAAAAGAAAATATTCTTTTGATTTAATTAATAGGTACACTAAAATTTATGCTCTACACGTCTCAAAATAAGAATTGTATTATTTATTGGAACGAAGTTCCTTATCGCACGGTACGAATTTGACGGATGGGGGCTAGGCAAGAAAATGTGTAAGATTTTTCCGTCACGACCCCCTTTCTATAGTGCGAGCGAGATGGAATAATATCCATTTCCCTCGCACTTTTTCTTATCTTACCATGAAAGAAATATTATTTTAAATGACGCTTCATTTTAATAGACGCTAGTAATTCATTTATTTGTATTTGTTAATCAATAATAATATACTACGAAATGAACTTCGTTCCAACCGAGTGTTCCACGACACTCACGCATGTCTTTTTGCTATAAAATAAAACTTTTATCTTATATTATATGACTCACTTGTGGTTGAAAAATATCATATTAATTAAACCATTTGAAATATTTTTGTTTTACATTTCATTTTATTTGAAGGTTTCACTTCTACAGCGTGTGAACTGCACACGTTTTTTTAAAAAAAATTATTGGCATTTTTATTATGAAACAGTTTTTTTAAAACACGCGAATACATGAAATCAACATTATTAACTTAGTAAATAATTAATCAATATTTTAATATGATTATAATCAGTATTTAAAAATCAAAAAAGTATTTAAAAAAGTTAAAAACATCGAGGCAGTTTCTTTTTGCTTTTTTATATACCGATGTTTCAAGCTGCGAACAGCAAGTTTGCTAACCGCAAATTCGGATGTACTTATCTAATTTTAATTGTGGCGAAAGCTGCGGTGAGTTTAAACGACACGAATGTGTTTTTAACTGGATGGTTAACCATAATTGTGTTTGTTTGTATTAGAAACGCAATAAATTTTTCAGATTTAACTTAAATAACTGAAAAATATCATTGTGACTACATTCAGGTGAGGTGATAGATATATGGTAAATGGCTTTGCCTGGATATGAATTATTAATTTAGCGTTATTTAAATTTAAGATAATCAAATACCATGTATTTTATCAATATTTCGGTATTTTTGAAGAACCAAAAGTTTTATTATGTTATATAAAATATAGCCTAGATACTTCCTGGCATTACTCTTTAACTGTTCGAAAAGTTTCATCACAATCGGCTCAGCTATTCCGAAGATTAGCCCGGACAGACAGACAGACAGATAAACAAAAATTGTCTTAATAGCATGTGTTTAAGAGCAAAGTAATGTTTTAAATGTTAAGAATTTTGTTTTATTTTGTAAATTCTAGATGGCGCTAGTAGTACTTTGTTGCACGCTATTATCTGCGTATCGTAATGCTATAAGGTCAAATTAAATAATTGTTTAATAAATTAGTTCAGGATACGTATCAAGGCGTTTTATTTACCCGTTACGTTATCCTAGCGTAGCTAGTAGTACATGGTCCTTAATTCGAACCGAATAAAGTGTTCGGGATCTGAGGTCTAGTCAGTGAAGTGCAGTGGTCAGTAGTTGTGGATCACACCCCTGGACTCGCAGTGGATCGCTGCAGCAGGAGTTCAGGCACTGGTTAGTGGTGGTGTTTATTTCTGCCAGGCAGGATACATTACCGCTACAGTGGTGGGAGGACACAAGAGTTCAACGTCAACGTCGGACAGGGGCTGTCAATCGCGACGAGTGAAGATTATAATAACAAGTGTCACAAATAGATGGCACCGCTTTTAGGTAGTGAGTGTAAGTAGTGTTGGTAGTTTTTTTTTTTTTTAAAAAAAAAAAAAAAAAACTAACAAGTACTGAATTTGTATGTCAAGCCATTTGGAACTATAAAGTGAAAATAACTTCTATATTTAAATTTATAATTGTGTTAAAAAAAAAAAAAAAACAGCATTAAAATATCTCATTTTAAATTTGTAATTGTGTTAATTTAAAACTTATGATAATATTCTGAATAAGTTGCCAATGGGTATAGCCATATACACTTAATAACTTTGAATGGGACTTAAAATAAATGTGAAATACGTTCAAAACTAGCAGTATAAATGCTCGATTTTGTCCAAAGGGTTATTAACTCTTGTAACATTTTCAAGTCTCTTTCTAAATATACTAATTAATTTTACTTTTGAAATTGGGAAGGAGATATTGATTTAAAAATGGATAAAATTATTAATCTCCAAAGGGAAACACAAAATGTTATTAATAAAGCCTATAGTAATTATAAAAAATGTCCCAAGGAACGTTTAACGTACGAATATTTAGAGACGAGGTTAGAAATATTAGACAGTAATTGGCAATCTTTTATTGATAATCATAAAAAGTTGTACGAAAATGTTAAACCGGATGACTTACTATCATCTGATTATGTTAAATTAGAGGTTTATGATAAAACTGAGGACGTTTACATTGTTTACAAATCTCATATGAAATCTGCAAAAAATAAATTATGTCCATCAGAGGAGAAGCCAGCACAGTGATTCGACTCCTTTTCTAGATAAACAATGCGCCGTGAAATTACAGAATTACAATTCCAACATTCTCGGTAAATACTCGGAATGGACAACATTCGAGATTTGTTTTGTCATTAGTCCATAAAATGAATCACTTGATAATGTAGCGACTTCATTATTTAAAAGTCATCTCACTGGTGAGGCGGCTCAACTGATTCAGCATACTCAGTTACCGAAACAAATTATAAAGAATCTTGGGATGTTTTAGAAAGGAGATATAATAACAAAAGGTATTTGTCTAATTGTATTTTAAAAGATTGTTTGGTCAAAAACGGATATATAGTGAATCGGCATCCAGCTTAAAAATTGTTAGATACCACAATGGATTGTTTAAGTGCATTAAAAAATTTAGATATAGATGTAAGCAAATGGGATATAATTGTCATTTATCTTGTAAGCTATAAACTGGATGCTGAAACACGTAAGCAGTGGGAATTATTTATATCAAGTGATGATTCCTTACCTACAATTGATAAGTTCAAAATATTTATAGAAAATCGTTTTAGAGCATTAGAAACAATTGAACCGCGTAAAATACTTACTCATAATGCCACCCACTCTCCGAACACGAAAGTTTTGCTAGCGACTAAGTCTTTTAGTTTAAAGTGTGAATACTGCTCGCAGAATCATAAATTATGTTTCTGCAAACAGTTTTCGAGTCAAGATGTTGACAGCAGACGGGAATTTGTGTCAACCAGAAAGATGTGTTTTAATTGTTTGGGTCGAAATCATCTTTCCTACGATTGCAAAAAACCAACAAAGTGTAGGATATGTCAAAAAAGACATCACACACTATTGCATCCCACCAACAATCAGGAGAAAAAGGACCAGGCTGCTGTTTTAAACCAGTCGGCCAGTTGCACTGACACTTCGGAATCTGAAGTTCCGGTAGTAGCTTGCCTTTCTACTGGTCACATCCCTAAGCCCAGGCAGGTCTTATTAGCTACAGCACTAATAAGAGTTGAATCTAAAACTGGAGAACATAAGCTAGTGAGCCCTTATAGATCAAGGTTCTCAAGGCTGCTTCATTACAAGCAATAGTTCAATATCTTCAATTGAAGAAAATTCCAGCAGTCGGGGTGATTTCAGGATTATCAAATAATAAAGTTATGCGCGCTCAATCCAAGGTTCGATTCCAAGTGCAATCATGTGTTGATCCCAGTTTTAAAGTGGGAATTGAAGCTTATGTTTTGAGCAAGATCACCGACTGTCTACCTGAAAGGAAGATAGAAGCAATAGATTGGGAAGAGCTTAACCAATTGACGTTAGCCGACCCACAGTTCAACGTACCCAATAAGATTGATATTTTATTGGGTGCGGATGTTACAACACCATAATAAAGCATGGGATAAAGAAGTGCACAAATGGGTCCCTGATAGCACAGAATACGGGTGGATTCTTTCCGGTGTAATAAACAATGTAAATGGAAAAAATAATACATCTATAATGAAACTTCAAGTTATGCATGCACAGGTCATGGAAAATGAAATGCTGAAGAGGTTCTGGGAAATAGAAGAAGGTACATTTTATAATAAAAAGAAAATACTTACCGAAGAAGAGCAAAAATGTGAAAGAATTTATGAGACTACGACTAAAAGAACGCCAGAAGGGCGATATATAGTAAAATTACCATTGCGAGACGAAGAGCTACTTTGCAAGAATGGCAATTCTAGAGAAATAGCGATAAAGAAACTAAAGTCATTAGAAACGAGACTAAGTAAGAATCAAGAGCTACGGGAAAAATATCATAATGTATTAAAGGAATATTTACAGTTAGGGCACATGAGATCAATAAGTAACCATGAACCAAGGATTAACGAACCTATTTATTTACCACACCATGCCGTGGTACGAGAAGACAAGTCCACCACAAAGGTTAGAGTGGTCTTCAATGCTTCAGAGCCAAATAAGTTTGGTGTATCATTAAATGATGCATTGATGGTAGGACCTACTTACAAGCAGATCTCAGACACACGATGTTACGCTGGCGAACCCATCCGAGTGCCTTAGTGGCAGATATTGTAAAAATGTATCGCCAAGTGCTTGTAACCGAAACAGATGCCAACATGTATCAACGCATTGTGTGGAGAAGATCCTAAGGAAGAAATAAAGGATTATGAACTCTTAACAGTCACCTTTGGAACTGCATCGGCGCCTTACCTAGCTGTGAGAACGCTTTATCAGGTAGTATATGATGCTGGAGTTCTGTACCCAATCGCTGCGAACAAGTCTTGAACAGCTTCTATATGGATGATTTAATGACAGGTTGTGACACGGTTCAAGAAGGTTGCGTAATTATTAAACAATTAAAAGAATTGTTAGGACAGGCAGGATTTGAATTGCAGAAATGGAACAGCAACAGTAAAGGGCTGATGAAACACATAGAGCAATTTGAAGGAAAGGACACTATAATAAAGAAAACAAAATGAAGGACAATAAAGAAGAAGTAAAACTATTAGAAAATGAAATAAGTGAAGTCAAAATAAGATCAGATGATACAATAAAATTTTAGGACTAACCTGGAGCCGCTCTGAAGATGAATATAAGTACGCAGTACAGCTTTCACCAGTGACAGGACCTGAAACAAAAAGAAAGATAGTGTCAGAAATTGCGAGAATATTTGATCCACTAGGTTGGGTTGCCTAGTGTAATCATAGCAAAAGTATTTATTCAAAAGCTGTGGTTGTCAGGAATCAGTTGGGATGAACAGATCTCAAATGAATTAAAAATGATATGGGATACTTACATGGTAGAGTTAAATGAATTATCCAAGGTGCGAATACCACGTTGGCTCGGAACGAAGAATAATGATCTTGCTGTAGAATTGCACGGCTTCTGCGATGCATCGAAATTGGCATACGCAGCAGTTATATATTTGCGAATTATCGATAGTTCAAATAAAGTTAAAACATCACTTGTGGTAGCAAAAACGAGAGTAGCTCCTGTCAAACAAGTGAGCATTCCAAGGCTGGAACTATGCGGAGCAGTTTTGTTGGCGCGACTTTAGCGGAAACGTCAGAAGTATTTAATATTTCTAAGAACGAGGTGCATGCGTGGACTGATTCCACCATCGTTCTGGCCTGGCTCAATAACCATCCGAGCCGCTGGAAAACGTTTGTTGGAAATAGAGGTCAGAAATTCTGACTACCTAGAATCATCACAATGGTGTCATATCTCCACCAAGCAAAATCCAGCAGATTGCGCATCCAGGGGTGTCTCACCTGCGTTACTGGCGGAAAATGATTTATGGTTTTCAGGACCTAGTTTTTGAAGAACAACATATATCCTATAATAGACCAGAGAATTTATATACAAAAGAAGAAGAATCGGTAAAACATATGTGGAGTAGTTACTGAAGGTGAAGCAGACTCACTTTTAAGCGGTACTCATCACTCGCAAAACTTTTGAGAGTTGTCGCTTATTGCCGAAAATTTCTCAAAGGGTCCGTAAAAATCGCTATTTACAAAAGACAGAAATAGAAGGCTTTACAGTGTTGCCTAAGAAGGCACAACTGGAGGAGTTCACGGAAGAATACGCAGACTTAAAATCTGGAAGGCCTATAAAAGAAAGGAAGCAAATTAAGAACATTAGGTCCTTATTTGGATGACAACGGAATAATTAGAGTTGCCGGTCGCCTGAGAAATGCAGTGATTGAGGATACCATTAAGCGCCCTATTGTTCTACCTCGTGATTCTCCATTCACTAAATTGATCATTGCAGATGCACACATTCAAACTCTTCACGGAGGACAGCAGTTGATGCTCAATTATTTAAGGACAGCTTATTGGGTGATAGGAGCTAAGGCTTTGGTAAAACAACATATCCATAAATGCGTTACATGTGTAAAAATAGTGCAACTACTCACAATCAGCTCATGGGTGATTTACCATCTGTAAGTGCACACCTGCGAGGCCATTTCTCAACAGTGGAGTGGACTATGCGGGGCCTATCCAGATCAGAACGACCAAGGTCGCGGCCACCGAGCATACAAAGGCTATATTTGTATTTTTATATGTATGGTTACAAGAGCCATACATCTAGAGGTTGATAGTGATATGACTAGTCAGGCCTTTTAGCAGCCTTCAAGATTTATAGCCAGACGTGGAAAATGCGCTCACCTATGGTCGGATAACGGGACTACTTTCGTAGGCGCATCTAAGGAACTACGAGAACTAAGTTCCATTCAGCCGGAAATTGCAGAACACCTAGAAAAAACGGAACAGGTGGCACTTTATACCCCGGGCACCAAATTTTGGAGGACTTTGGGAAGCGGGTGTAAAGTCTAAGTACCACTTGAGAAGAGTTATTGGAGAAACGACTCTAACGTTTGAAGAGATGAGCACTCTTCTTACTCAAATCGAGGCATGCCTCAACTCTCGACCAATGACAACTGTTAATTCAGACGATCCTAGCGAATCACTGCCATTGACTCCAGGTCACTTCTTGGTTGGGGAACCATTAGTTAATGCAATCGATAGGAATTATGATTCGAGTAACGTAAATTCATTGTCTAGGTGGCAATTAGTACAAAATTATTGCAATCATTTTGGAAACGTTGGTCACAAGAATATTTGGTCATGTTAATGCACCGATATAAATGGTCGCGTCAAATTGCAGAACCAAATTTGGGTGACATTGTGTTAGTAAAGGAGGATGATCTTCCCCCGGGACAGTGGTTACTTGGTCGCGTTATACAAAAACATCCGGGCGAGGACAATATAACCCGTGTGGTTACATTGCGTACTAGATCTTCAATTTTGAAACGACCAACCTCAAAATTGTGCATATTGCCAGTTGAAAAGTAATATAAAAAACTTTAGATTATTGTCTCAATTTACCGTTGTATCAGCATGTGTTATTGTTTAGTTACTTCTATATTTTATTGTTTATATTTGTCATAGATTTAAATTTAAAATTCTATTGTTATGTGTTGTTGTATGTGTAAAATATACCCACCACTGTCAATGTAATAGGAGCATGGTGGGCGGCATTCGCTAATTAAGGACATTTTAATTAAATGTCCTTGGTGGGCGGTATGTTTAAGAGCAAAGTAATGTTTTAAATGTTAAGAATTTTGTTTTATTTTGTAAATTCTAGATGGCGCTAGTAGTACTTTGTTGCACTATTATCTGCGTATCGTAATGCTATAAGGTCAAATTAAATAATTGTTTAATAAATTAGTTCAGGATACGTATCAAGGCGTTTTATTTACCCGTTACATTATCCCTAGCGTAGCTAGTAGTACAACATGCAAATAATCCCTGAGCTTAATAGAAGTCAGTTCCTTCAATGTTATGGACAAACACTTCAGTTTTATTCATATGTATAGATAAGTTGTTGCAATAAAGATCTGATGATCTAAAATATCAATACAAATTTAATTTCAGATAAGAGACAGTTGAAAGGTTAGATCTTTAAAGACCTTTTAGATAGTATTTTAAGACCCATAAGTGCCAAGTAATGGCTTCCTAAGAGAAACCGTTACTCCATTTTACCCAATTGATTGGCTTTGTGAAAGTCCATAAGAGATATGCCAGAACAATTTTGTATGCCCGAAAAAAACTAAAATAATACAGCAAAATCACTATCTAAAAAATAACCGGCCAAGTGGGAGTCGGACTCGTAGTAGGGGTAGTAATTTATATTTATTTCTATTATTTGTTGTTATAGCGGCAACAGAAATACACATTCTGTGAAAATTTCAACTGTCTACCTATTACGGACATGAGATACAGCGCGCTGACAGACAGACGGACGGACAGCGGAGGCTTAGTAATAGGGTCCCGTTGGTTACCCTTCGGGTACCGAACCCTACTTATCAAATATTGCGTGAAGGTCGCAGATTTTACTGAAATCTCTCATTTTGATTTTTAGAAGTAAAAATAATATAATGAATGATGTATTGAAGAAAAAGTATAATGTAAAATTATACACCCTATGTATTTGGATCCCATTTTTGAACCCTAGGATCTGATAGTGCCAATAAATTTAAATTAAACATACAGCGTCGCGACGATTGCAGAGCAAAGTGAAATAAGTACTTAAAATCTTAGGTCCTTCCATATGAAATTGCCGTTTTATATGGAAAAAGCAAAACGGAAAAAATTTATGACATATATTTCATCAATCATAGTATGTTCCTTTGTTAACTATGCATTTTCGCCATTTTATAGGTAGTTCATTGATTCCTTCGCTGAAAAAATTGTGGGGGTGAGAATCAATAAAATTTTTGAAGGCAGTTTTGACTGCCTCGTAGGAATTGAATATTTTTCTTCGCAAGAATTTGTCCGAATTCCGGAAAAAGTGGTAAAAGTGGTAATGTTTAATATATTTATCTCATTTCAAAAAATTTATAAATATACCGTCATCCATGCTATTTTATAAAAAAAAATAAAGTTTTTGAAAAAATTGATGTTTTTCCTGCGATGTATTTTGGATCTGTATCAAAAAAGGAGCAAGTAAGAGCAAATTCTTTTTTATTCCTAAACAGAGTAATGGGTGAAGATCTTAATGCAATAAATACCTCGACATCGGCAAGCATCGGTAAGAGGTAAATCTCTTGTTAAAAAAAAAGTGTAAAAATGTACCATCTTAAATTATATTGGTAATTTTTTGTTTAATTAACTAATATAATATTATTTACGAAAAATTTGGAGAAGTATATAAGCATTCCAAAAATGTATAATACTTATATACTTATATGGAAAACTTTCAGGTAATGTAGCATTGAATCCTAATAACGTATTTCGTCAAAATCATCTAATCAAACATGACAAAGATTTGATGCTCTTATATACTTATGTTAAACATACAAAATAAAATAAAAATACTTAAAAAGAAACTTTATTTATAATAGTATATTAATTTATAATTTTCATCACGTAACAACGACTTTCGTTATAAACAGTTATGAGACGGCTTTGTATGGGGCTTTTTTTGACCTTGCGTGGTAGGAATAAATGTATTGTTAATGGCATATATCTTACATAAGCAATGTTTTATCAATGTAAAAATAATGTGGCCAAGGTGGTGTGGAGTGGCGACGTTCATACGTCACCACTCCACATCATGGCACCACCATAAGGGGTGAATAAAGGGTGAAAAACAAGCGCACAGTCCACCTGATGGTAAAAGTGGATGCTGTCACCCATAGACATCTACATCTATCCTTAATTACGAATCAAATCGCAGATGCGATGCCACGCCTAAGGACTAGGATGGAATGTCTCGTATCCAGTAAAAAGGGTCTCCGGTTCTTTACACTCACCATACGAAACACAGCAGTATTAAGCTACTATTTTACGCTGGTATTTTGTGAGAGCGTGGTTCTTCCCCGGTCGAGCCGACCCATTCGTGCTAAAACATAATATAGCTGCAGTATGACTCTATCACGTAAAAATATCTTATCCCGTGGATGTCGTTAAACGTGACTGAGAGAAATGAAACAAGAAATGGGCAGCAGCATCTTCTTGACAACAACTCAAAATAATAAAAACTATGGTTGCCAAACCGCATGCCAAGCGTGGCAAGTATGGCAAATTTGCCCCTATTGTGTTATCTATGGGGGAGGCTGGTATTCAGCAGTGGACTTTTGATAGGCTGTAATAATAATGTTTTAATGAGTGTTGTGAAGATTCATTACTCCCAATTTTCCGCACCATTAGAAAAGCTTAGGTATAAGTCTTAAAATACCAGACCTTTGTCACTGCAACGTATGTGTTTACTTATAGCATATAACATTTTTGGCCGCAGATTTTTGAAATAATGCATAATAATAAATCATCCATACACAAGCGATCACCTACATACAACGGTTAAACATTAAAAATTTTGATTTAAAGGGCAAGTTTTGGGGGTAATAAGGAAATATAATTAGCAGTTTTTTTTTAATTTTTTTTTATAGAATAGGGTGACAAACGTGCACACAGTCCACCTGATGGTAAGTGGAGGTTGTGGCCCACAGACATCTACATTTATCCTCAATTAAGAATCAAAAAGCAGATGCGTTGTCACCCTTGAGGACTAAGATGGAATACCTCTTTTCCAGTAAAAAGGGTCTCCGGTTCTCTACACTCACCATACGAAACACAGCAGCATGAAACTGCTATTTTATGCTGGTATTCTGTGAGAGCGTGGTTCTACCTCGGTCGAGCCGACCCATTCGTGCTACAACCATAATATAGCTGCAGCGTGGCTCTACCACGTATAAGAATCAAGATATTGATTTGAAACGTACCTGGAACGTGTTCATCGTTGAAAGTCACACGGACTGAGTGCGAACACAGAACTCGTGGCGTAAAAGAGGCCACGTATCTGTGACCACCCAGCGGTTTAACCGAGCTGGCTACCAGCGTCCCATTACCGCCGGAAACTTCTAGCTCTAGCTGACCAGGGCCTGCTGAACGGACGTCCACTATCCAGCAAAATAAATAAGAAATGATATAAAATTTTAAGGTTTCTCAGTTATTCACAGAGTGGACAGGGTTACTTTACTTTATGGCAAACTGATATAGGCATTAAAGTTTCTTTATCATTTTGGGACTCTAGTAGGTCTACCCAGACTGGTTAGGCATTCATAAAGGTGTAAGACAGTGTTGTATAGCTTCCACGTGGCTGTTCAATCTGCTTATGGAGAGTTGTTTGGTAACTTTGGATTCGGAAATGGAAGAATATGGGTTAAGAATGGGTGAGTTAGCCCTCAAATGCCTCTTGTACGAGTTGAAACGACCAAGTCATATTTGCGTCGCCGGCGAGCGAGTTGCTAATGATGGTTGCTATAATAACATTCCAATATGATATAAATGCGATAACGAAATGTATGTGCTCGTTTTGACAAAAAAAGGAAGCTAATGAAAATAAATATGAACGAAAAACGTAGACTTCTACTGTAATATTATTATATTTATACGTGAACATCGCAAATTACCTTTTCATGTATTAAAAGATAAAGTAATTAATGTTATATCATTCAAATGGTAATGTGCCTTAGATGTACTTATAAAAGAAAACCATACGTGTGTGCATGATTTTTTTTATAATAATCTTTTTAACCAACAAAATGAAACCATGTTGATCACGTTTTATGGCTGTATGAGCTAAGGTCTGCTGCACAGGAAAATATAAAAAAAGTAATGCAAAATAAAAAAACTTCCATAAAAAAAGTATTAGCGTTGTTTTCACACAATTGGCCTAATTTCGATTTTCGACCATAGGTGATACTAGTTTTCTTTTAATTTATCATTTACTTAATACTACTTAGTAGGACTACTTAATAGGTCTTTAGAAAATACTAGTTACACTTAATACACACGACATAATGCCTATGTTCATACTATATTTCTATATATTGCACGAGGTGTGGAATTGTATGTGTTTAGTTTAATTCATTTACTTACCTATAAACTCAACAGGTTGACCAACAACTCCTTTGTAAGTCGGCTTAATTATTATTCCTTTGGCACCTCTATTGTTTTCCCTTTGAACTGGTCTGTAACAAAAATAAATGAACTTTAATTTGTTCAAATAACTGAAAATGTTGTAGATTATTCTGACAATTGATTATAGCGTAATAAGTCTGGATATTTACCGTAATTACGTTAAAATAGAGGCTACATTATTATTCTTAACCGGCTATAAAATATAAAAAGACCTTGATGTATAAAGCAAAGTATGTGATTGTCTATCCTACTAAAAACATTTGAAAAGTTACCCGTTCCGATCGCATCTCTTATCTGCGAAGCCGACAACCCAAACGTCGTTGGTACGGAACTCTGCCCCCTTTTCCATATGTTTTTGGTGGAACATCACTTATTATTGAAAAAAGTTTTATCCTTTTATAAATCTAAATAAATAAATGACCTTCAACGATTCTTCTTGCATATATGCTTCACAGTTTTCTTTTTGTTTCATGCTTGTGCATGCATGTATGTGGGTTGCATATCTAGACTGCGTCCCACTGATACAATTTCTAAGAGGGTTTTTGGAGCAGAAAAAAGTTTTCCGTGCTGCTCCAATGCATGTGGGCAGACATGACATGTTTTCGAAAAATATTAATAATTTCTCAGATATGCAAACATCTCAGATTTCCTCACAATATTTTCAAAATTACGACTAACGATTTCACTGGTACGACTCGTATCGGTGAGAATCGAACTCGGTTATCTCTTTTTACTATTAAATAATCAAAGACGTTCATTCAGCATCTGAAATTTTTACGTAAGATTTTCCTAAATTAGAGAGAATAATGAACATATTATTATCATAATTCTTGCACCGTAGGTAGCAACGCACGGACAACCAGATAGTCCTGCCTAATCCCTTTGTTGTCAACGCGCACTAAGAAAATGCTTCGTTACTTGTAACACGTACAGCAAAGGAGTGGAGTAAATTGCCAGCGTCTGTATTTTCTTCTGATTATAACGTCGGAGACATGGAAGATTCAATAGGCTCTTACTGAGCCTGTGCGTTTTACACCCTTATCACTTATCATCAAGTGGGATTGTTGTTAGGGACTTGCCTATTTTTTTACAATAAGCGAGTAAAAATTAAAAAAAAAGTAATATGAATCATTTTTTTTAAAATAATTTCTATGCATAGGTGGGGCGTAGTTGCGAGTAAGCTTAGAAGATACATATAAAGGCTTGTCCAATGGTAGTGAATATGTAGAGTCATTGACAACCATTTGAAAAGTTTTTGATACACACACATTGGCTTTTTGGCACATTGGCTTCCGATACAAAAAAAAATTACAAACGAAAAATAATTATTTAGATACATGAATGCAAAAAATAACATTTTTATGAGAAATTAAAAATATAAGCAATTGGGACAATGTTATACGCATTGATGAAACACGGCTAAAGGCCAACCATTATATTGCAGGTAAGAAAATAAAAATAATATTCCTACCAATATTATACTTTTAATATTAATTACTCTTAAAATTAAAATTACCTTTTTTTTTACAGCAACGGGATTATGTCACTACCTACAATATAGCAACAAGTTATCGAATAAAATGGCACATATTTATTATAATTAAATGTAATTAAACTTTGAAAATAAATGTCTTGAATTTGTATATAAAATACGAAGAAACTTTTTCCCCGACCTTATATTTGATTTTTTAAATAATTAACAACATAATCTCTACATAGTATATTATATCAAAACAAAGTTGCTTCCCGCTGTCTGTACGCTTAGATGCGGTTTTCATCAATAGAAGATTTATATGTATAATACATGCATCTTATGTATATAAATTAAAAATCAATTGCTGTCCATTAGTCTCGCTAAAACTCGAAAACGTATCGATCGATTTTGATGAAAAATTTTGTGTGTGTTTGAGTTGATCCCTGAATAGTTAAGGTTCACAATTGAACCCGGTAGGTGGTGCTCTTGTCGAGATCCAGAAATCACCTGTGCGAGGCTGGGGGGCGGATCGCTAGTTCAATTATAAATACAAGATAATATTGTATGCCTAAATATATGTACAGTTAGTGACCGTTTAATGATGTGACATAACAACAATCTAAGTGTAATATACATTGACTATACGATTTTATTAACACAAATAATACTCAATCATAAAATTATTTTTGTACTCGTTTCTTTGTAAAGGTCTCTATAAACTTCCACCAGCAGGTACGGATTGGAAAATTTATTGTGCCCAGACAACACGTCTCTTCCGTTCTGGAGCTCTATATTTTATTTAATGGTCTAGTTATTACATTTTAAGCGAGCAACTTCACTCCGCAAGTTTATTTTAAACATTATAAAAATGTAATTAATTCTAAATTACTTATTTACAACATTTAATACATGAAATGTCTTATTTTTTATAATATATTAAGATGGATAAAATAGTTAAAAGTACATCTGGTGGTAAGTGGCTATTGCAAATTATGAACACCCGTAAATAGGGGATGATTGACCCCTTGGATCGGTCTGCCTTCTTGTAAAACGTTTTATAATAGTTGTTTGGCTAACATATATAATAATGGAGCTTCGGAATATAAGTAAAATTGAGTAATTTTTTTGAGAGCTTTAAAGCGTCTGCAAAGCGATACTGCCGACGGAAAGTGTCTGGGATTATTAACGTGAGGTGAGCAATGTTTTTACGTACTTTGATTACTTGATACCTGGAAAATGGCCGTCTGGCCAAGCTAGCAGGTAGGCATGCGACCATAGTACATACTAACACTACTCAATCTTACATATTACGTTCGTCAGAAAATAAGTGCCTTAAAAAGATTAAAAATTTAAAAACGTTTTTTTTTTGTTAAAATATTGAAGAAAGGAACTTATGGCAGAGTATATTAAGTAAAGAAAAGGAATTTGATAACTATTTCAATTGGATAAAATACGATTTGAATTTTTAATAATCATAAATATAATAGTTACGACAAGTCTTATTCCAAAGAAGTAAAAAAGAAAAACACAATGTTTTTCCCTATACAATAAGCTTCATAATAAAACCATTGTGATTTATTTCTCGTATATTTTTTTACCTTCGAAATTGAGAATAACAAATTTGAAGGAGGTTGACACCTATATTCCTACAAGTGTATCAGTAAGGGCCATTGTTCGAGAACCCTTTAAAATAAATAATAGAGAAGCGCACTGCAGTAATATAACGCCAGTAAAATAATCAATACTTATTACTAGCAGTCGTGTCTCCCTGAAACAGGAGAGTAGATCTATAATCTTGGGAGTGGTCCATGTCCAGCAGTGAATTTCAGGGAATGAAGAAGAAAAATTTGACGGCTCCGTGGCTTAGCAATGAGTTGCAGCGCTAAGAGCCGCGGGTTGGAATCCCGCACGGAATAAGTATTTGTATGGCCTACAAATAATTGTTCTGGGTCTGAATGTTTATCCATGTGAAATCTATATATGTAAACTGCCCCCGCGACACAGAAGAAAATGCTAGTATGAAGGTAACGTTTTAAAAAAAACTGTAGTTTTAGTAGTTAAAATAAAGAATTTATGAACGCTGTCTATTTAATTTATTGTGTATACTTTTCTAGTCACTGTATTATATTTTTAAATAGAACAAGAACGCGTAATTTTCATATATTTTTTAAAATGATGATGTTTTTCTAGTCGTTGGTGTTTTTGCATTGGCTCTGGCTTTCATTCAATAAATATCAACCAGTGTTTGTGCAACCAATTTAACATATTTTATTTTATTTTCTGATCGTGTAGTAGCTGTGTAAGAATATCCACTACCCCATATCGTCCCGTGGGTATCTTAAGAGGTGACAGAGGGAAATAAACCAGAAGTTGGGCAACTGCGTCTTCCTAATAACAACTAAAAATGAAAAGCTGCGGTTGCCAACTCGCACTCCAAGCGTCGGAACTATGGGAAATATCCTGAGGCAATGTATGGGAATTCGGCAGTGGACTTTGATAGGCTGTATTGAATGAATGATTTCATTAATACTTAAAATTAATTTGTCACTGGGACTGTTCTTCACTATATTATCAAGATTACCTGAAACGTGTATGCGCGGCATCTGTTTCAGAAAGGGCCCCCCCGGTCGGGTCACGGGGGGGCCTATTGGATAAAAAAGACTGCTGTTGTTGTTGCTTCTCTTCCACGGTGCTGTACGAGGCGTCACGAACCACGTAAGAGCTCTCACGGACTTCGCGCTTGTACTCCTGCTGCAGTAAAGTTTGGTTTATTAATTTATCATCCCAAAAAAATAAGTGAATTGTACTTCCCCGTATACACTCTCGTCGATTGTTTTTATGTTACGGTTTTTCATTTATTAACTTTAAGAACTCAATGTTTGACATATTTACAGAGAAAGCTTGGAAAGCATCTTGTTTTTTTTTGCCACTATAGAAGCCGTATCCGAGAACTTTGATATTAGAATAGTTGAATTGAGTTGGCTTTCTGAGTTTGAGTCTAAGCACTTTTGTAAATGTAGTTGCTAGCTGGTTCTTGCTTTGTTCTATCTAGCAAACCCATGACTGGGTACTTAGACCCAGGCGTCTTCTTTAATTGAAGGCTCTATTGGAAGGAACATATTACATAAATGCCCTGGCCATTGTGATTCGAAAGTTAGTTAATATATTCAAACTCACGTAGCATTGCTAACTTTAAGATTTATATATTAATTTAGTGATGTTTAAGCTAACAAAGAACCACTTGAGTCTTGATCTAACTTTCATGTACCATTTAGATATCCGGCTAAGGAAACCAAAGTATTGTCAATCAAGAAACTTTTATAATTTGTCAATACTTTTAAAATTATAATATATGTGTCCAAAATTGCTAGAAACCGGGAACATTGTTTGTGAAACTACAACTTTTTGAAGCTCAAACAGTATGAAAACATAGCTTTATAACTTGATTTTATATAATTCTTCTATCAGTGTTTATGTGACTGAACTCCTAAACGGCTGGACCGATTTTGATGAAATTTTGTGCGTGTGATTAAATTGTTTCAAGAATGGTATAAATTCACAATTGGACCCGGGTGGCGCTGTTGTCGAGATCCAGAAATCACCCGTGCAAAGCCGGAGCGGATCGATAGTATGTACTGGGTGAGGCAAAAGTAATCACCCTATTGGAAGACGCTATAATTTTTGCAAATGGCGCCAAATGTCAAATCGGTTTTGACATATTTGAAGTAAACAGATGTTAAATACACGTCGACAAGCCATGAATGACTATACTCCTCAAGAACGTGGAATAATTGTTTCCATTTTTTTGTGCAATAATTCGTCTGTAGTGTTGGCACATTGTGAATTTCGTCGCAGATTTCCCGCCGTCCGACACATACTGGACAAACACTGCTGCGTTTGGCCACCCACCTTGAAGAGATTGGGACAACACGAGATGCTCCATGGCATGGCCGGCCTCGGACTAGCCGTTCTGCTGAGAATATCGCCGCGGTAACCGAAAATGTCGAAATGGACCTCGGAACATCGACCAGACGACATGCCACACAATTGGGCCTTAGCACGCGGTCCCTACAACGAATTTTGGTGAAAGAACTGAAGATGTTCCCTTACAAAGTGCAGACAGTGCATTAGCTGTTAGCTGTTGACCGCCAAACGCGCGTAACCTACGCTCAAGCTATCCTGAATCTCGACCAAGAAGACGACGATTTTTCATCGAAACTCATCATGAGCGATGAGGCTCATTTCCACCTCAGCGGCTGCGTGAATCGCCAAAATTATCGCTTCTGGGGTACTGAAAATCCGCGTGTGATTCACGAAAAGCCACTACACCCGCTCAAGGTTACGGCATAGTGCGCTGTTTACGCTGGAGGAATCATCGGGCCATTCTTTTTCGAGGACGCCGCGGGCCAAACGGTTACTGTGAACGGCGATCGCTACAGAGCCATGATCAACGAGTTTCTTCTTCCTCAATTGGATGAGCTAGGACTGGAGAATATGTGGTTCCAACAGGACGGTGCAACGGTGTACACTGCCCGAGCCACAACCGACATTTTTAAGCAGGCATTTCCGGGTCGCCTAATCTCTCGTTTTGGCGATTTGCACTGGCCGCCAAGTTCGCCCGATTTGACCGTACCAGACTTCTTTTTGTGGGAGTTTTTGAAGTCTAGTGTTTAACAAGCTTCAGACTCTATAAGCCCTCAAGGACACCATCCGATACGAATGCGCAAACCTATCGCCTGAAGTTCTGGCAAAAGTGATGGAAAATGCCATAAAAAGGGCCCGTATGGTCATCAATGCTGGCGGCGGCCACCTGTGCGATATCATCTTCTCAACTTGATGGAAAAAATTCTAATGAAATTAAACATAAATAATCCACAAACAGAACCAAAGTTTTTCATTTGTAAAAAAAATTACAGCCAAAGAACATCGGATGATTACTTTTGCCTCACCTGTATATAAAACAAACTTGTTTTATATACAGGTTGAGGCAAAAGTAATCATGTTGTTTTTTAAGGAAATAATTCCAGAAACACGTAATTGTATATTAAGTATGACTACGATTATAAAATAAATATAGTACTAATAATTAGACTTTTAATTAAAATCTAAAATGATTTCAAAACTAAAAATAATGAAGTAATTTCCACATTTTTTTGAAGTCGGTGCTAAGATATTATATCGAAGTAAAATCAGTCTTTTCAGGTTTTGGAGTCGGTTTTACATTTATTAAGTTTTAGTTATTTTAGTCCCTTAAAAAAAGCGAAAAGTGGATTACGGAAGCCCGTCTGGCTACGCTGAATGTATGTGGAGCAATGAATGATAAGATGGATGAAGTATGCGATATGATGTATGATAGAGGAATAAATGTGTTATGTGTAAATGAGACGAAACGGAAGGGAAAGGATATCACTACACATGGCATGTATACCGCGTACTGGTCTGGTGTAGACGAGACCGAGCGGGCATGCCAGGGAGTCGGTATCATCCTTTCAGAAAGAATGGGTCATTGTGTGAAAGAGTATGAATGTGTAAGCCCGAGACTGCTATGGATACGAATGAAAGTGGGCTTAAAGAAGTTGTTTGTTCTAGAGGTCTACGCCCCAGACATGTCTAAGCCCACTTATATCCGAGAGCAGTTTTGGGAGATGGTAAGGATGGTGCTAATGAAATGCAAGGGTAATGAAAATATTTAATGGAAGGGTTGGCGTGAAGAGGCTTGGTTATGAAAGGATATTGGGAACGTTTGGTGATGAAAGTATAAATGAGAATGGTGAAAGTAATCTTTGTGTGGAAAATAATCTTTTTGTGACGAACACTTTCTTTCGTCATAAGAAGATTCACATGTATACATGGGAAAGAGGTGGTGATAGAAGCATGATAGATTTTATAATTGTGGATGAAAGAATGAGGAGCGCAGTGGTAGATACAAGGGTTTACCGGGGGTCCAACGTAGGGACGGATCATTACTTGGTCTTATGCCGAATTAATGGTCTATTCAGACGTTGGCGGCATCGGACATCTGTGTCTACCACTGTGTTACAGCGTATAAGAATAGAAAGGTTACAAGATGAAGGTGCGAAAGAGAAGTACAAATGTAGACTGAGAGAAAATATAAGTGGTATGGATGAATTGTGTATGAATGATTTAGACTTGGAGACTGTGTGGTATAATGTCAAGAAAGGTTTGATGAATGCAGCTACTGAAGTATGTGGTGTAAGTAAGAGAACGAATGAAAGGAAAAATAACACTTTGTTTTTTTGTTGATGAGGTACGGATGGAAGTAGAAGCAAAGAAGAGATTTACTAGCAACCAAGGCTAGTTATTCTAGCGGTATGAATGATGATATTGAAAGAAAAAAGGCAGTCATTAGACATCTAAATAAGAGAGTAAAAGAAGTAATTGAAAGGAAAACGCAAGAGAGAACGGATAAGAATGATAGAAGAATATCGGATAACTTCCAGGCAAATATTAAAATGTTCTAGAAACTCGTAAGAACTGCCAGGGGACATTCATAACAGCCTAGAATGAATGCTATACGAGACCAATGCATGAATGCAATACTTTGAAAACGTGTTTATGAGTGATGAGACGTTTGAATTAAATGAAATAGAAATTCCGAAAGAAGAAGAAAGAGATAGAGAGATAAGTATAGATGAAATAATGAAAGCAATGAAAAGTATGAAAGCAGGTAAGGCCGGATATGATAAAGTATCATTCGAAATGCTAAGGGAGTGGTGGAAGACCTGCTGTACACCTTGTTTAATTTGTGTTGGGAACTTAAGCGGGTACCGGGAGACTGGTGGAAAGCCGTGATAGTCCCACTATATAAAGGAAAAGGATCGCAGCAGGACTGTAAAAACTACCGTGGTATCACCCGAAAACTGTATGCTAAGGTACTAATTGAAAGAGCTATGAAAGATACTGATGGAAAAATTTGGGATGTGCAAGCGGGATTTAGAAAGGGAATATGGATCAGGTCTTTTCCATGCGCATGATCGCGGAGAAGTTTTTGGCCAAAAACCAAAAGGTTTTTTGTGCGTTCGTGGACTTGGAAAAGGCTTATGACAGAGTGGACAGGGATGTGTTATGGCAAACACTGAACTCATTTGGGTTGAGCGCTGGGTTGATACAGGCATTGAAGTCTGTATAGGGACTCCAGTGCTTGTGTCAGGATCAACGGGGCCTCCTCGGACTGGTTTGGCATCCATAAAGGGGTCAGACAGGGCTGTGTGGCTTCTCCGTGGCTGTTCAACCTATTTATGGACAGTTGTTTGGAAAATTTGAAAGTTGAAGAATGCGGGTTAAGAATGGGTGAGTTAACCGTCAAATGCCTTTTGTACGCCGATGATCAAGTCATACTTGCGTCGTCGGCGGCCGAGTTGCAAATGATGGTTACATTAATGAACAGTTCATTAAAAGAAAGAGGAATTAAAGTGAACGCAAGTAAGACGAAAGTTATGGTTTTTGAAAGAGAAGAATGTAAAACGATATGTAAAATAAGAATAGAAGGGGAATTGGTCGAGCAAGTAGATGAGTTTGTGTATTTGGGATGTGTATTTATCAGGGATGGTAGATATGATAAGGATATAAAACGACGAGTGAACGCAGGAAATAAAGTAAATGGGGCTCTACACGCTGTTGTGGAAAGTCAGAATGTGTCCAAAAAGGCACGTATGTCAATTCACAATGCTGTGTTATTCCCTATTTTAATGTATGGTAGTGAAAGTTGGGTGTGGCAGAAGAAGCACGAGAGTAGAATAAATGCTGTAGAAATGCGGTCATTAAGGAGTATGTTAGGGCTGAATCTGAATGACAGAGTGAGAAATTGTGTGATAAGAGAAGAGTGTGGTTTGCAAGATGATGTTGTGACCAGGATTAAGAAAGGAATGCTTCGGTGGTTTGGTCATGTAGAAAGAATGAATGAGGAAAGAGTGACAAAGCAAATTAATGTGGCAGAGGTGAATGGCAGAGTCGGGAAGGGACGCCCTAGGCGAAAATTTGTCGACCAAATTGGCGATATATTGAAAATGGGCCAAATTAAGAGTACACTTAACCGACGAGCGTGTATGCGTAGGTATATGGATGTGGAGGAGGCGAGAGAGGTGTGTCGGGATCGTGCCAAATGGAAGGCCATAGTCTCTGCCTACCCCTCTGGGTGACAGGCGTGAGTGTTTACGTTATGTTTTACTCTCTTAAAAAGTGGACTTAGGAATATAAAAAGTTCCAGGTAACAACTAGAATTTCGTCTAAATAGTAACATTAAAATCTTCATCTCCTATTTTTCCACTCTTAGAAATGAATTTTTCTTCTAATTTAAATAGGACCACCTTTCAAGTATAACATTTTGCATAACAAGAATCATTTAAATCGATTTAATCGTTTTCGAGAAATCGGTAAACATCATAAAAACCTTACGCTTTGAATATATAACCTTCTCGTTATTAAACTCGGTTAAAATACAGGTAGTGGATACCCTTACTTTCTTCTTCTGTTACTTAGAATCCACTATACCATATCATCCAGAAAGTGTTGTTAGAGGGAACAGAGGAAAGTTGAAACAGGGGCTGGGCAGCAGCATCTTCCTAATAACAACTCAAAATAACAAAATCTGCTGTTACCAACTTGCCTGCCAAGCATGGCAACTATGGCAAATACCCTCCCAATCTATGGGAAAATATATCGGGGAGGCCAATGCTTAGCAGTGGATTTTAACATTAATGAATTTAATGAAGTTGTTTAAACTTATATTTCAAAGCGGCTGTCAAATCTAAACTAATCAGGAATCAGAATGTTAGCTAACGTCTGAAACTGAATAATGACTAATGGGCGAAACAGTAGAGGCAACTTTGTCTTTGTAGAAACTTATTGGAAGTATTTATTAGGGTGTAGTACGAAATAACGAGAAAGATCTATAATTACAAGGATTCAGTAACATTTTCGTGAACTTTGTTTCATCAGTTGTGTTGTGTAGTATACTGTGTGCAATAAAAGAGTATAAATAAATAAATAATAAATAATATGTAGCAAATTGTACAAACATTGTAACATTATTTCTACATGGTAGGAGACCTTTGCTTCCTAGTACTCCATCGGGGTAGGTTCCACTCTTACTTATTTTAGCCACGAAATAGCTGTGCTTGAACTGTTGTGTTCCGGTCTGAAGGGTACAGAGAGCCAGAATTAATTACAGGTAATTACAGGCTGTGAGACATTTCATCTTAGTCTTCAAGGGTGACAATGCATCTGTATTTTGATTCTTAATTGAGAATAAATGTAGATGTCTATGGGCCACAGAATCCACTTACCATCAGGTAGGCTGTGTGCTCGTTTGTAACCCATATTCTATAAAAGAGTCAAGCGATTTCATTATAAATAATAATTAAATTTCTCTATGATCTTCATTATGGTTATCACCGTCTTCCCCTTTAGATTGCCACAAAGCAGGGTCCTGAGCTATTGCATACTTTTCGCAGTAAAGCCACGCTGGAGCTGAATTATAGTTGCAACTCGAGTGGTTCGGCAATAACGGGGAAGGACCATGCACCCAGAGAGAACTAGCGTGAAATAATAACATGGGGCTCTTTAGTATGATGAATGACGATAGACCTTTGAACTTTGAGTTGACCTGCTTAAAGTTCATAAACTTTATTAAACTAAGTTTGTATAAAAGGGTTATTATAATATTAAGGAATTTATGGATGATAATAACCCCTGGGAATGAGGTAATCGCTACCAAGTTATTTCTAATTTGTTTTGTGTTGTTAATTGTGTAACATACATGATTATAAGCTGTTATTTAAAAAAAAATCCCGCTGGGTTTCTTGTTGGTTCTTCCCAGGACAGAGATTTTTTTTTCCGAACTAGTGGTAATTAAACATAAGAGTGATTTTCAATAAGTATTATTTATAATCTACATTGAATAAAAAAGTTTCTGATTTTGTTTCTGTTTCTGATAATTGGATATCCCTTTTTAATAGCAACGAAGTATTCCATCTTAATCCACAGAGTTGACAACATATTTCCAGTTTCATTCTTAATCAAATACATGTACGGTTAAGTGGACTGTATGGCCGTTTGGCACGTTTATTTATATTGAAAAATCCATGGTTCTTCACTTTATCATATCATCACTCTATACGGCAGCTTATTTTCTTTAGAAGGCGAAAATAAATATATTTTTAAATTAAAGTTAATAAAATATGCAAAATTTTTTATTAAATAAACAATATTGTAAATTTCTGCATAATTATCATCTAAAACTACGTTTCCATTAGCTACCGGAACGTCTTTGCAACTTTAAAGGGAAGCTGAACAATTACTTGATATTACAAAGGAGATATTATAAAAGAATTCGTAGTGGGAGGCGAGCGATATGAATGTCTAAAGAACGTACAACTGTAGCTTGAAGCTCTACTGACAGGTAAAGATTAAAGATGAGTTTCTTGTGCAATTTTGTCAAAATGAAAAGTGACAATATAAAAGTTATATAAATAGACTAATATAGTAAATATTCACGGTTATTTTAAAGAAAACGTTTTTAAAATATATATATAAGGAGACTGATCTTTTAAAAGGATAAAATATTTTATTATTTACCCTACAAACTATGGAAGAGGTTCATGTTTAGCGGTAAAAGATTAACGAAAAAGATATATTTTGTACATTCAATGGTAGGAAGAAACACTAATTGTGCATGGCATGTACTTGACTGAATCTTTTTAAAGGTTTTTATTCAAACCTGTAGACATGGCGTTAAAATTATTAGCCCTTTTGGGGGCGCTTTTACATTCGTCGATAACGACACAGATTTGATACCGACAAGATTCTGGGGTATATGTAAATTCATATATTTGCTACTTAATTTCACACGGTATATGTATGAGTATATATCGTCCGCGGCAACAACATTGCCCTCAACGACACCAAAATAGGAACATGTGTACTTATATATAAACAATATATGATTGACAATAGTGATTCACGAATATTGAGCTACTGAAATATATAGAGCTACCTATTGTGTTTTTAATTAATCGACAGGATACCGATATATTTTCGCTGACAGGTTATCAGTGACATTTCGGCATCACGTACGCTCCCCATAGAATTGTCTCGATTGAATCAAAGACGTATGATGTAACTGCGAATTCATGTATATTATAATAGTAATATTATATGTATTTTATAATACTATTGAAAATATAATTAATATTGATATCCTTTTAGATATTATGATTCCGGAGCTTCTCAAATTTATTGGCTGTAATTTAAAATATTAATGATTCTTATTGGGATTCTTATTTCCTTTATTAAAATAGAAAAAATATTAAGTGATTGGCTGATTTTCAACCATCAGCATCTTTTGAATAATAATACTTATCAAACGCACAGGAAATTTTATAGTACTACATATGTATATGTACACGCCCCTTATTTTGCCGATATATTCTGTGTAGTTCTCTAAGAATTTCAGTTTACCAAACGAAGTCGGTGAATTTGTATCGGCAACGATATTTCGTTATTGTGTCAGCCAAAGAAGAAACGCAAATGTGTGGTATATCTGTCGACCTGTATCTGGTCAGTGTTTCGGCCAATATATATATATATATAAGCGATTTTACAGTATATTATCCCTCACCTGTTAGTACTCAGCATTTGCCTTGTTTTTTCTACAGTATCCCACGAATCTTTTCGGCCAAGATATGATTTTCCTCCTGGATCACTGCTGTCTACAGCACCTGCTATAAAATTCGTATAACTTAAAATATAATGTTCTGTGTGTTGTTTTGAAAATGCAAATAATATGCAAAATTTATCGATAGGCAAACTTTACTTTTTTTTAAAGAATTTTCTAGGTTTAATTCTGTAGATGAATACGCCAGTAACGCCACTTTTAATTTCAAAACAGTGAAACTTCTTACACTACGGGAAGTCTCAACATACATATATTGTTATTATACATAAATACAATACACACAAATACAAACATGCACTTTTTTGGGGCAGTCAGGCAGGCAGATAAGGGCTATATACATATCTTCAAATGCGTGTCAATTAACTTATGTGAGGTAGAGAAAACTTACTTGGGCTATTATATCCTCGAATACGCTCTGTTTCCAAGGATGAAAGAGGGCTGCTTTGGTTGAGATTATCTTGTGAACCACTGTATGAACTGTAAATTTTATAGTTGGAACGTTTTTCTATGACCCGCTTGGTTGTAGTCACAGGGCTGTACCTTTCAGTGGGACTGCTCACTCTGTTGAAAACATAATGCTTAATAATCAAATCATATTAAATTATAACTTACTTATAATTAGTCCAACTCCGTCTATAAATGTAACTTTTGATTTTAGAGTGATTGCCTTAAATTATTCTATAATAGTAAAATATCCCGCATCGCTCATATCCAGCTAACCAAAAAATGTAAACAGTAGTTCATTACAATGATTTCGTTTTTTTTTTTTTATAAAACATAAGTGACATACGCACTTACAGTCCGCCTGATGCTAAGTGGCTTCTGAAACTTATGAACACCTGCAGTAATCTTGAAACATCTGCCTCACAGCCTGTAATTATACTGGCTTTCTTTTCCCTTCAGGTGGAATACATCAGTGCAAACTGCCATTTGGCGGTAGAAAACCGTAAGAGGATGGTACGTATCCAAATGGACTCCAAGGCAGTAAAGAAGTCCCTACCACCTAGTCCATTACAGCCTATATATGTCCACTGTTGCACATAGGCCTTACATCGCCTCATAGTTATATAGTTGCCACGCTTGGCAGGCGGGTTGGCAACCGCAGTTATTTATTACTCTGAGTTGTTATCAGGAAGATGCTGCTGCCCATCACCTGTTTCAATTTCCCTCTGTCGCCTCTTACGACATCCACGGGACGATATGGGGTAGTGGATATTCGTACACCACCATTACACCAAGTGTATTTTTATAAATATAATTAAATTATCAATAATTTCTATTTGTATCTATCAAATGTAGTAAGATATTGCCTTAAGTTGACTATAACGTCTTCCGGTCACAGAGACGGTTTACAATCTAACATCTTTTATGCGTGAAGGGTATATTATTAATTATTAACCGGTGTTATCGAAAATACAAAGGTTTTACTCATAATATTCCTACTCATTCATACCAAACTCGTTAATCCAGTGACCAAAATTAATAATTTAACGCAATGAAGATTTGCGCTGAGATTTAAACTTTTTTAATCTTCTTTTAAGCGTGTTATTAGCAACTCTACTAAGATCAATTTTAGAGACCAGAGTTGCGATTGAGGGAACTTTGCAGAAACTTACATTTTAACATGTTCAAAATAATTACGCAATACGGGTTAAACATTTAAATAAATGCTGTTCTAAAATTACTTCATACCTGTTAATTGGACTAGCAGTCCTATTTATAGGGCTGTCTTTCCTTGTCAATGGGCTCGATGTTCGCCCGATCGGGCTTGTAGCTCTGTATGGACTGTTTGCTCTAAACGGACTGTTGGATCTATTGACGTCTAGATGCGATCCGTTCCCTAAATGCTTCGACGTTATTGGGCTGGCAGTTCTATTTCTTGGACTTTCAGAATCATATCTAAAGCCTTCTTTTTTAGTAGTTGATGAATAAGAGTCGATCACGTCGTAACTTTTCTCTTTGGCGTCGGAGTTGAAAGAGGATTTATAATAATCGGTGGAGTCACGTCCCTCGTCCCGACGGTCTATTGAACTCGTGTTTCGTTTTGTATCGTATGTGTTGAATTGATTGAGTGGACTTTCCGAACGTATTCGTGTTACTGTAAAGACAACATTACATATAATTTTATTTTATAGGAAATGTTTATGATTCAGTAAATTCAGGAAACATCACACAATATTAAGGAAATTTACATGCTGTTCTTAGGAAATACATGCGTCTTCTGACCGTATAATATATAAACCGGGGTTAAAATATATTCCTACTCGTCAGAGCTGATATAAACAAATATGCAAACGATATCATATACGGAACGTACTACGGCTATTTCACACGCAGGGAAAATACTTTACATGTTATAGATAGGAAGCTTTGCTTATTGAAGAGTTTATTTTATTTTGAAAGTAATTAGTACTTCATTCAAAGATTTTTTTAAAAGTTGCTTGCCTTATCTGGAAATTAAACCGACCAAAAATGTGAAAAATAGAAGATCCGGTATATTTTTGCATGATGCTGATCGAAATAGACATTTATAAGGATTAATTCCTTCTTAGCAACACGGAATTGAATGATAGAAGTGAATTTTTACATTTAAGCTTATGAAAATAACTAACATACAATAAAAGAAAAGCCGACTTCAAACAACTAAAAATAATATAATAACTTTCTGAAGTCGGTGATAAGATATATTGTATAGAGGAATTAAAGCCCCGACTACAGCGAGTTCAGTTGAAGTCGGATTTTACTTTTTATTAAAAGTTAACCAATAAGTTTTTTTACTGAGAAAAACCTTAATGTTGTCTAAATAGTTCCCTTAAAAATTCATGGCACTAATTTAAAATGGTTCACAATTGACGAAGATATCGCTAACATACATACAAAAATTACCAAAAAGAACATGAAGTCGAATTGTTAACCTATTCCTTTTTTTGAAGTCGGCTAAAAATGTTTTATTAAGAAGACATTTCACCATCGTCTTTTGGTCATGAAAATTCCGGCTTTATCATTTTATAGATAGCTGTGATTATTAATGAAAACCCTCTTACTAAAAATATATTAACACTTAACAATACTGGCCCTTAATCCTTCTCAGAAATGAGAAGATGCCTGTGCCTAGGAGTTGGACGTATAGAGGATGTAACTTTATTTACTACTTTTTATGATTATCTATATATATATGAGATTTTCACCTATGTACTGACTCATCACGATATCTCTGGAACCATAAGGCCTAGAGACTTGAAATTTGGTAGCAATATTTCTTTCGCCGAGTAGAGGTCAGTTAAAGGTCAGTTTAAGACTACAGGAGCTAAGCACAAGTTTTATAATGCCTGAAAGTATATGATCCAATGCAGTAAACAAAATCAGAAAAATATATGATATTTTTCAGGATATATGCTAGTTAGATAGTGTGTTGAAAACATGATACTACTAATATGATATGATAGAAAAAAATCATAAAGATACCACTAAAAATTTCTTTTAACGAGTAAATGCCATACTAATATACATGCAATCATTCTTATTTTTGTCAGATTATTTTACAAGCAACATATTAAGGTAAGTGTTTTAATTTTTTAATAAAATTATTAGATATTTTTTAACGTCGTGTGCGTAAACGCTTGTATACCGACACTGCCGGCCGAGGCCTGATACTATAAACACGTGTCGATCTTTTTGCCGCATTATTTACCTTAAGATTGTTTAATATTTTTGTATAATTTTATTTTTATATTCATTGTTTCATAAATATTCTTCTTTCGTGTAAATATAAAATATTTTAAGTTAAGATTAATTTAAGTTAATAATTATCATTTGTAAATATGGGAAATAAAGGGAAACCCATTACGAAGACTAAAAAACGTTCATATAAATCAAACGCCCAACATATGAACGATAAGAGGTAAGAACTTTTCATTATTAATAAATATTTATTTTTATAACAATAAACCTTTGAATTTTGGAAACGTAGTGTATTACAGTAGTGTATATTATTATATTTAGTGTTTTGGATTTGCAGTTTGCACTCGAGAGTACCCGGGTTCAATTCTAGGAATATGAAGTAAAATTTTCTTTTTTCTTTTTTATTTAAAGTATTACATATTTAGATAAATTTATTAAATACTTTTATAAATAATAAAAAAAACATTTTAATTTTAATTATTTTTTACAGGAGAAAGAAAGTTGAAAATATCAACACGGAAGTTAGTATTTCCAACGTGTAAGTACCTACATTTTTTCTAAGCTATAATAACAATAAAAAAACTAAAAATACCTAACGTTTTTGAAGACCGCGGTTTATTGATAATAGGCATGACAAAATAACAGAATCATCTAAAAATTGCGATGTTACTTACCACAAGTAAGAGTTTAGTTTTATTGATTTTGTTTATAATATATAGGAATTATAATTATGTATGAATGTTAGGTCTTTTACTTGTAGCTTAACAATTTTTCAAAGTCAAATACAAAAAATAAACGAAATACAAATTTTTATTACTTATCTTGTGAACCATAGGACTAGAATATTTAGAATAGACATTTCTACATAATTTGAAATATTCAATTTTTTTTCATCATTGGAAACAGTGGTACTACAGGAAAATCATCATTGTGAAGTTATTGATATAAGTAAATATTATCCATCGAAGCATGTTCTGCAAGAAGCCTATAGTACACAGGTAATATACCTACTATTACGGGGATTGAGACTGTTACTCCTTAACACAAGTTATTCTGTAACCTAGCTAGGAGAGCAGAGCTACATCCACTATATTGAAGATCATATTTTATAGATAGTACAAACGATGTAATGTCCCACCCATGTACTACAATCACTTTTATATAGATAAAGTTTATAATTATTATTATATAAATAAAAATGTTTTAAGTTTAATCGAATCAGTTTTATTTCAAAATCACCCACATCCTTAAATTTTCAAGTAACATTAAAATTAAAAAAAAATTCATCGTCCCATCTATTTGTTTGTTAGATCTATATCTTACTTACGCTTCGTCTATTAGAATACTCGGGTGTAACATCGCTAATCCGTTAGTGTTAAACCTCACTGTCGTTAGATGGTGTTCACATTGATTGTGTAAATGTGTGCATGCATCTTTCGAGGTCACTTTGGTCTTGTAGTCCTCTTAAGAATGGATTTTATGAAATTCCACCCGCTAGGGGGGTTGCGGGGCGTTAATAAAAAAAAAAACTATATATATGTACTGACTCATCACGATATCTCTGGAACCATAAGGCCTAGAGACTTGGAATTTCGTAGGAATATTCCTTTCGCCGAGTAGAGGTCAGCTAAGAACGGATTGCACGAAATTCCACCCGCAAGGGGGATTGCGGAGGCGTTAATTAAAAAAATCACATTTTGTACTGACTCATCACGATATCTCAGGAACTTTAAGGCCTAGAGACTTGAAATTTGGTAGGAATATTATTTTTGCCGAGTAAAGGTTAGCTAAGAACGGATTTTACGAAATTCCACCCACAAGGAGGGTTGCGGGGGCGTTAATTAAAAAAACACATTTTGTACTGACTCATCACGATATCTCTGGAACCATAAGGCCTAGAGCCTAAGACCTAAGGCCTAGTATTATAAACTGGCCCTTAACCCTTCTCAGAAATGAGAAGATGCCTGTGCCTAGGAGTTGGACGTATAGAGGCTATAACTTAATTTACTACTTTTTATGATTATTTTACTATAAAATAAGCATATCTACGATACATAAAACTAGAAATATAGTTACGAAGTTATTGTATTGTAGCTGTAGTAGGAGATAAATGTTCACCTAAGAATTTCATAGTACAAAAGAGAACACGAAACCATGTTCGATCCCCTACGGCACGATTGAAATTGTTAATTGCAATTTTAGTGCTTATTTACGATGTACTCGGCGTTAGAGGAAAATATCGTGAGGACGCTTGCGTGCCTGAGAAATTAAAAAATATATCTAAGGCATAAAATAATACCTCTTTTACTCCTCAAGCCGGTTAACATTGGAATGTTGGGCAATGTATACGCTTTCACAACAAAATCCCAGAAAATGTACAAAATTTGTCAATAAACAAGTTTAAATGTTTTATTAAAGAAAAATTGTACAAAAGGGTTATTATAATATCAAAGAATACATAAATGAAAATAACCCATGGGAATGAGGTGATTGCCACTATGCTGGTTATATTAAAATTAATTTAAAAATTGTACAAACAAATTTATTGTAAAGTGAAATATGTTTAAAGAAAAAAGATCCGCTGGGTTTCATGCTGTTTATTTTCAGGACAGAGGTATTTTCCGAACCAGTGGTAAATAAAAAAATGACTTTCAATGAGTATTTTGTAATAATCTATATTGAATAAAAACCATTCTATTCTATTCTAATGATTTATCAAAAATAATATGTACCGCTACCAGTAAGGCAAGTACTTTTATTTATTCTGTGGTAAGGCCTCGTTTAAACGTCTGCTTTGGACACTACCTAGCATTGTAGAACAGCTAGAAGATCTCTTTGCTTAAGTAACTGGTTCTTAATACCTAATTTGTAAAAAAATTGTATTAAAAATATAAAAAAAAATATACAAAATTTGACCTGCTCAAAGTTCAAAAGCTTTTTTAAACTAAGTTTGTATAAAAAAGGAATTTATTATGGATGATAATAACCTCTGGGAATGAGGTGATCGCTACCAAGCTATTTCTAATTTGTTTTATGTTGTTAATTGTGTAACATACATGATTTTAAATAAAATTAAAGATATATTTTTAATATTAACGAATATTGTAGTATACTTTTCCAATTTCAATAGAAGTTTATTGATACTATTCTGTTCAGCTGCCTGAAGATGGAAATCAATTAACACGTCAAGGGTTTTTTAATGTCTCATTGGACTTAAACTTTTTAATCACTAAAATGTTCTTATCTAAAACATAGACTGACAAATTCCCAGATAATTGAAGTTGTTTAATTTTATCTGTATCGCAGATTTATACATAAAACGGTTAATTTAATTAATAAATAAGATGTATGTTACGCGATATCTTCGCCAATTGTGAACCGATTTTGATTATCCATTTTTATAAAAAAAGTTATCCTTCAGGGGTGGTCTCTTATAAATTTAGAGAAAAAATTACCTTTATTACAATATTATTAGTCCCTTAGGGTGGCAAAATAAGCGATGAAGTTTTTAATGTAACTATTTAGACAATATTAGGCTTGAGATATTCCTTAGTCAACACAAAAGGTTAAAAAAATTGACTTACATCAAAAAGTAAAAGCGGACTTAAAAGTTAATTTTAACTTTTCTTTTTTTTCTTTTAAATTTGTCTTTACTTTTAACTTTACTACCAAAATTAAGGAGATCTTGGTATACAAACTGATTCTAACTTAATATATACCGTATTTTTTTCTTAAACATCTCACATTTTGTTAACAATTTTTAGCCGCCTCTTATTAGAAAGTATACAAAATAATTGAAATACATTTAAAGCAGTTAAATAAACGATTGTTACCTGGACTGGATATTCTGGCGTAAGAAGGGCTAGCACTATCCCGTGGTTTCTTCGACCTTGAACCCACTCTAAATATATGTGGTGAGCCATGGACGTCGTAACCGTTAAAGTAGATATAAAGCTGTAAATTGTACCCGAATTAAAATACGAACACGTTTTTGATTATTTTTAATCAAATGATTATGAGGTTATTACCCTGTGTTTCCCAGGAGCTTTAGGCATAAACGTAGCACGGTATTTCGTTTTTGAGAGTTTCTCCAATGCGCACATCACACTTCGTTTGTCGTGAACAATATCTAGTTGCAAGTCGCCTTTGACACCACATCCACTCGTGTCTAACTCAAATGAATGTGGTTTCAATGGTTCAGCACCTTCCAGCGCCCCAGGGCTAAGCCGTACTCCAGCAGGATCAAATACTTCACAAGTGAAAGGGCCACCCTAGAAACAGATAGAAAACGTGGTAGAGCCACGCTGCGGCATCTTCGGCTGCAGCATGAATGAATCAGTCAGCTCGAACGGGCAACGACCACGCTCTTACAAAATGCTGTTGTGTTTCCTATGTTGACTTATTGAGTAACTATAACTAGAGACCCCTTTTACTGGTATGTAGGCATTCTAAATCTTCAGAGGTGACAACGCATCAGTATATCGATTCTCAATCGACAGTTGTAGGTGTATATACTCCACAGCATCTACTTACCATAAGACCGTGTTCTGGCTTCTCACCCTTATTTTTAACCCCCGATGAAAACAGAGGGGTGTTATAAGTTTGTATCTGTGTGTCTGTCTGTGGCATCATAGCTCCTGAACGCATAAACCGATTAAGTTTTTCGTTTGAAAGGTGTCTTAATCGAGAGTGTTCTTAGCTATGTTTTGAGAAAATCGGTTCAGCCGATTGAAGATCATCAGCTCTTTTTGATTCGGGGATTTTTAAAATTTTGAATTTAAGTTATTGTAAAAAAAAAACTTTCTCCAAAATATTGATATCACTTTAGGGATAAGTGATTGGATACTTTTTTGTTTTCTTATAGGTACATTTGTTGGTTTGAAATGTGAACTATTTTACTCACAATAAAAATCTTTGCTCTAGTTTATTTTGTATATTTACTGCAGAGTAAAAAAAATGATAATGATTTAATAAAACTAGTTTTACGGATTCAAGCGGGTGAGGGTGGGGGTGGATACGCACCTGAACGGCGGAAAACAAAAACAAGTAAAATTAAATGCGATAAAATCCGTAAATCTTGTTTTATTCTAAGTGTGGTGTTCGTGTAAATATAAGAAATCATTATGTAAAAATGATGATGCTATTATGGTAATATTTTTGAAGTTCGGAGCCACAGTTCTTACGTTTATACGCACACACAAAGAATTGCTCACTCATCCGAATCTACCTGTATCCGACACAAAGTGTATACGCAATGATCGAAGGTAAGGATAGGTACAGTCAGAGGATATTAACACATCCCAGACCCAAATATAAAAAAAAGTTTCTTTTAACCGTTTTTTTCTAAGTAGCAATACAAAATGATTTTTTAGAAAATATAAGATGGATTAATTAGAGTGTTTTCTTGATATACGGCTACTCATATTATCGTATAAGTGCAATATGGTTATAATAGAGGCATTTTTAGAACACAAAATTGCTTGAACTTGACGCGTTGAGAGTAAAGCAGTACCTAATAACGCTTCGCGTTATGAGGCGTGCAATTTATAGACTCAGTTCAGCTGTCAGTTTGATAAATTTTTTTTCATATTTAAATGTCACACACCGTTAATAACGTATTATTTTAACAAACTATAATAAATTAGAACTTTTTTACATTGCGGTAATTTTATAGGTTGGCAAACTTACTACTAACATTATTATTTATTATTAAGGAAATTTTAACTGGTAATGAGTTATTTTTTCTTTGTTCTCTGTGGTAAAAACGCATCTGAATTTTGATTTTTAATTGGGGGAGGGATTTACAAAGGTCTATAAGCCACAGCACTCACTTAAAATCATGTGGACTGTGTGCTCGGTGTCAACCTTACTTTTATAAATAAAATAAAAAAACAAAGGTGGTCATAAGGACTCCCGACAGAAGTGAAAACGCAGCGTATATATTTACACAGCGTATACATGTACACAGGCGCTTGTGTGCAATACGTCACGAGCATGTCGAGGTCAAGCGATTAAAAAATCGATTAAAAAAATCGCTTAACGCGACTAAAGAAGTTTTCACTTCAAAAAGTGTACCTGAATATGTTTCCCCTTATAGGTGATGGCTATAGTCCAAGTACCAGCTTCGTCGGGTTGGAAGGTCGCACTTGAGGCGGTGGTACCTGGAGCTGATGGTGGCGGATGCCGAGGCTCTAATGGAACCACGCGACCACTTGGCGAGTGTGCTGTGACGTCTATATCTTCTCTTCTTGGAGCTCCTACAAAATTAATATGTTCATATTAATTTTTACAGAAATATATCATACATAGCCATACCTATATTTATGTTGTTTTTTATGATTGATATATTTTTCAATTTCAATTCAATTTACATTTTCATAGTAAATCTATCAGATAGGAATTGTAGACGATTTAATAAAAAAAATCTGTAGTTATCGCTAACAAAATTAAGGATTACAATACATAAATTTATTTTTGTACAATTAATTATATTTCTCTCTTTTGTAGTTTATGGAAGAATATTTTTCACCACGTGATAACTTTATCTCCACGAGGCTTATCCTGATGATTAACGGACGATTCTCTGCAGGCCTATTCGTTAACTTTGATGACATCAAGATGAAAGCCACTTTGTAGTACATTGCTTCGTACGCTATATAGCTTTTCTATAAGAGCTACTACGCCTCAAAAAACATACAGCGCAATGTAGTACAAAGTGACTATCATTTTGATGTCTACAAAGTTAGTAGGCCTGCTGGTACTGTAAGAGAAAACACTGGTGGTGAAAAATTCATCCTAAAACGCCCAACCCAAATTTTACAGACTGGGGATAAGGAGCAGCATTACCAGTATGAGGCTATCGTCTTATTATTAACCCGGTCTGCCTAGCGTGGTGGGTTTGTTCAAATTTTCTAGGTATCGTATGCCATGCTGGTGCGTCACTAGAAATACCTATCTTTACAAATGTGTATAATCTAACATTTTATACATCATAATCATCATTACAAGCCCTAATATAGCAAATCAGCTACGAGTTAGGGGATTTTTAACTTAAATGTTTGCAAGCATGGTAATTGTTTGGGATGTTTATTTCTTCTTAGTATAATGTATATCATATCACTGTGATTATAATATTTTCCATTGGCATATCAATAAACATTGATATTACTATTTACCACTAGGTGGTTTTAATCAAGCACTGGCTTATAATAAGTAAAAAAATACTAATATTTTGTTGTTCTGTACCTGTTGCACTAACGAGTACTTCTACAATGCTTCCAGCAGCACACGGCGCCATGCCCGGTGGAGGTACAGTAACTAATCTTGGTAGCACTCTAAAGAAATATTTACCGTCGACCCTATAAATAAATTAAATGAAATATTTTTCTGAATTTCATATTAACTACGTTATTTTTATATTTTTCACTTATTAAATATCTTTATGTTCAAATACCTAATAAATTATAATATTATTGTAATATGTACTATACACGAGTAGGAACTCCATTATTTGTGTTACTTGTGTTACATACATATTTATTTATTAATACGTTAATATTAAATCTCTATAGAGGATCGAATTTCGTTTTAAAATGTTTTTGTAAACAAAGAGCTATGGGATATATTACGAAGACATCTGAAATTCGCTAAGAAGCACAGGGTGGGCGCGGCGGACTATTTTCTCCATAAACCTCTCTGAAACGAGAGAAGGCCTGTGCCCAGCTGTGGAATGTATAAAGGCTCAAACATTACTTTTTTATAACATAGCAATGGATAATGGCCAGTATTAAGAGTTATTAACCCCGAGGCAAACAGAGGGGTGTTATATGTTTAACGTGTGTATCTGGGTATCTGTGTATCTGTCTGTCGCATCGTAGCTCCCAAACGGATGAACCGATTTAGATTTAGTTTTGTTTGTTTGAAACTTGACTTTGATCGAGAATGTTCTTAGCTATGATTCAAGAGAATCTTTTCAGCCGTTTGAAATCATCAGCTCTTTTTGTTTCGGGGATTTAAAAAAAATCTAATTTAAGTTATTTGTAGTAGTACGTAGTTTTTTTTTATAGAATAAGGGTGACAAACGAGCACACATTCCACCTGATGGTAAGTGGATACTGTGATCCATAGACATATACATTTATACTCAATTAAGAATCAAAATGCAGATGCGTTGTCACCCCTGAGGATTAAGATGGAATGCCTCGTTTCCAGTAAAAAGGGTATTTGGTTCCTACACTCACCATACGGAACATAGCAGTATTAAGCTCCTATTTTACGCTGGTATTCTGTGAGAGCGTGGTCCTACCCCGGTCGAACCATAATGTAGCTGCAGCTTGGCTCTACCACGTAAGATGTGATATACTAATGCATTAAAAGACGATTTATGAAATAATTAAATTTTAGAAAAAAGTAAAACCGACTTCTAAGTAGATAGACAAAATGTACAGAGGAATTAAAGCCCCGACTTCCGAAGCTATTATTTATTTTGAGTTTTACTTTGCGTAGGTAAGTTTAATTATTTGGATTGAATAAGGAATACCACAAATTCAAGGTTACAACTAGAATGTTGTCTAGATAAATACATTATAAATTGCATCCCTTATTTTTCCACACTTAGGGGTGAATTTATTTTAAGTTCACTCCTTTGAACCAACTTAATAAAAGAAAAATCATTAAAATTGGTTCAGCCGTTTACAAGAAATCGTCACAATCTGTGGTTAAAATACATAGTCTATATCTATACAAATAAATAAAATTGAAGTGTCTGTTTGTAATGTCAAAATAACAGCTTTTTACATAATGCATATGAAAGTATATACGGTACTTATAACAAAGACACAATTTTTTAAAATTTTGTCTGTCTGTCTGTCTGTTTGTTCCGGCTAATCTTCGAAATGGCTGGACCGATTCTGACGGGACTTTCACTGGCCGATAGCTGATGTTGTAAAGAGTAACTTAGGCTACTTTAATTTTAGAAAAATAATTAAGGTTCCGTGCAGAAAAAATTAAAACCTTAAATTACACGCGGGCGAAGTCGCGGGGAACAGCTAGTTTTAAATAAAATATAATAGTTACTTGGCTGAGTAGACTAGATTAGCAAATAAACCAGAGGCAGAGAGTCAGGAGTATAGATAAATATATTGTATTAATCGTATTCGTACCTGATATCATCAACTGTAAGAATTATTTCATGCATTCCAGCGTGTTCCGGTACAAATTCTCCTGCCCCTCTAGAATCCAATTTCAGTCTTGACTCTTGTTCTAGTGGATTTATAATTGAAACTCTAACGTCAGAAATCGATAGTTCATTGGAGATGCTTTCCACTTTAATATACGTCTGAAAGAGTTTGAGCGAAAAAATATGAAAGTAAAACTAGTTTCTTCTTTTCTTTTTTGAGGCATATTTAAATGTAAAAAGGCTACATTTCAAAAGAATTTCGTTTGATATTAAAACTTACCGGTTCTCCGACTCTACCAGATGTGGAGTCAAGAGCGACTCGCAACATATCGTGGACCGGCGGCCGCGGTGGTACGTTGCGGAATTGGGTAGCCCAAGCCATCAGACCCAAATGCTCAGAATCGTTTTGGCTTATATCACGTGCGGAAAGAACTGGCTGGACTCCTAAAATATTTAAAAAAATTATTATGTGTTTGATTAAGCAGAGGAGGCATATCACTGTAACGCAAAGAAAAAGCTGTAAATATCACGTGTTTTATTAATGTTTTATTAATGATGTATGATTAAGAGCCGCTACCACGGCCGCTATCAGGGCTTAAATTTCACAGTACGCGAGCAACCCGGGCTCGATCCCTGCCGGTACCAATGAAATTGTTAATTGCAATTTTCAGTGCTGATTTACCACGTGCTCGGCGGTGGAAAAATTAATTAGTATAATCATGTGTATTTCAATAAAAATAAGTAATTTAAGATATTAATGAAAAATATGTTTAGTTGTATTATTCCAAAACTCTTTTAATAATTAATTTTATTTATGTAGTTGACGAGGTTTGCTTCTGGTTGGTGACGCAACTGTTCGTCACTAGTTGGAAAGGGGAAAAAAAATCGAAACTGCAGGCAGCAGATTCATTATATTGGGAGCTTTAGAGTCGAATGGATTACTTAATCAATCGATATTCAAATTTAAGTTATTATATTTTTCCTTGCCCTAAAACCCTCTCAGAAGTGAGAGGAGGCCTGTGCCCAGCCGTGGGACGTATATAGGCTGTAACTTAACTTTACTTTTTTATTAATGATATTATACGATTTTCTTATTCGTTAGTTTTTCTTAATACACTACTGAATAGCTAATTCGCATGAATAACTTGAACGATTTGCCTATAATTTCTCATTTTTACGGGAATAACTATATATTAAATCCCTAATTCTGATTCTGAACGAAATTAATTTCATGGATTTTATCGAATATAATTTTACCTTGACCTGACTAATCGCGGTTGTTGGAAAGCACTGGAAACGTCGAGAATTAAAAATAAGTTATAACCATTTACCGTGTAGTGCCGGTGTAAGAATATCCACGGGTGTCGTAAGATGCTACAGAGGAAAAAAATCAGGAGATGAGCCTCAGCGTCTTCCTAATAACGACTAAAAATAAAAAAAACAGCGGTTGCCAACCCGCTTGCCCAGCAAATATACCCCTATGAGGCAATGTATGGGTAGGTAAAATAAATTAAATGCGTTAAAATAAAAACCCAAAAATAAATTTTATTCAAGATTCGCATACTACTAACCCTACAGGCTGATTGGCGATCGCAGTGTTAGATGTTTCGCAATTTTAACTGTTTCCCGTCCTCGATCTAGATATTTTACATCTTCTAAACATACTAGATGCTTTTAATGCCATCTATCGGAGGCCATATATGGCCGTTCTGGCGTTTTATTCGCCTTTTGTAATACCCACTCTGGGTCTGGATGGGCTGATGGATTCCCTTATGCCACCTCTACTCGTCCTCAGAGAATCCCACGTGTCACAAGCTTTAGATAACTGTTACTTTTATATCGTTTATTGTAGATATCCTCGTGTTTAAAATAACTAACCGATTTTCTTAGCAGCATCAATAGCCTGTTGGTTATTTTCTTCCCATCGCGCTGGGTCACGGCGAAGTCTACTTGGCGGCGGAGCTGGACCTCCCATAGTGCGAACCAGTTCATTGGCTACTCGTCCATCGTTCCAATCTGTCTGTGTCATAAGTTGAATCATTACTTTATTTGAATAAATAAGGTTATGTCATTTATTTTTTGAATACAGTTTCAACTTGTTTTATCAGCTTCAAAAATGAGATTTAAACTTCAGTAAAGACTAAAGGAATCAGTATTAGATAAAGTCGATGTTTCTTTGTCTGTGAGAACTTATAGATTTATATAAAATGAATTTTATTTGACCCCATTAGAGTACAACACTTAATCGTCTAATGGTTTGCGGAAAAAGTTTCTAAGTGACCTTTTAGTTTCATGCGAAAATGAAAATATGCTCTAAGTAAAAACAAGAAAAGTTCCTATAATAAATCTTATTAACGAGTTCTTCAAAATTGGGGAAAGCATTAATCATAATATCTTTCTAAACTCTGTTGGTATAATTTGTTTCACCAACTTTAACAGTGTTGCTCATTTGAATAAATTTAAATGTTCTAAAATTGACGAAATCCCTCCACTTAAAATAAAAGGCTTGACTCAAATCCAAAGAGAAGAGAAAACCTTTGGTTTTATGAGCTTTACACTTCACTTTACACTCATGGAAAAAGATGAACGCAAAAAAAAAATAGGTTTAATTTCTTCTACTGTCATTATCATGCGTACTGGCCACAAACATTAAATAAATGCTATTAAAAAAAGTTTTGGATGTTATTTTTTTTCTTCTGTTCTTTCATACTGCGAATAATTTTGTCAACTTTTGAATTTGGGTTTAAATTTAGGTTTTGTTTAAATTTTTGCTTTGACTGCCTTGTTTGTGGTGTTAAGCGTGAATTGTTATTGTAAATAAACTAACTGTAACTTAAATTTTGGGAGAAATTGTAGTGCCATTTGCCCCTTTCATAGAAGATAGATTTGTTTTATGCAAGATAATGCACGCCTCCATACTGTGGCCGTAGTCGAATAACTTCGAGACATTGAAATCAATGCTGTGGGGTGTCCAGCGCGCTCGCCTGGCTTAAACCCCATAGAGCATGTATGGAATAAGCTTGGAAGACAAATTAAGAAAATAAATCCCATCCCCGCTAATCTGAGACATTTCAAAAACGTATTGCAGGAAGAATGGAACGCAATCTCTCAAGATTACATTGATAACTTAATTAGGAGTATGCCAAGGAGACTGGAAGCATTTCGAAGAGCTAGAAGGGCCAAAACTTAGTACTGATTATAGTCCCCGTTACAGCCTTTCCTAAGCACTTATGAAAAACATTTTTCAAAATTTTAAGTACAAAAATGTTTCTTTCCCGTAAAATTTTGTCATTTTTTCATTTAGTATTAACTAAATGAATAAAAATTATTTTATCATTCAATCCTTTGTTTTTTCGACGTTTTAATTTCAAATTAATGAATTATAAGCAAAATCCAAATTAATAAACTTAATTGTCACAAATATCCATGATATTTTGTTTTATGAAACACTTTTTTGCGTTCATCTAAATTTGTCTACGAGTATATAATTTATTCGTTCCTTAACTTTCTTTGTCAACTATTAATCGTACCTATTTTAAAAGTAGTTTCATATTGTCAACTTTTCACTGCTTACACCATTTACGAGCACAATGAATAGCTGCTGGATATATTTGAAGACATTATTAGCAAAATTATTTACTGCTCTTTTAACCTTATCCACAACAATCTATAACATGAGCCATATCCATATCACTGGTCAAACTAACTGGTCATAATTAAAATAATACATTATAGTAATTTTTTGTTTAAATTGACAATAATTTTATTGATATTAAGAATGTTGATGCCTAAAACCTTTGGCCATAATTTTATATTTATTACGTATAATTTTTTTAACACAAACATTTTCAATAAGAAAATAGTTAAAAGGCGATGCATGATACTTATTACGAAAAAATAATGACGAATAACGAATCCATTACTCATATAAGAGGTTTTAGTAACTGGCTCATTCCATCTAATTGGTTATTACAACTTCTACTAAAGGAAACGTAATTATTTTATTCTTTTATTCCCATCGAAATAAGTATAAGGATAACTTATGTAACTAACTGATATTAAAATATAAAAATAGACCGGCATACGACTTCGTTATCAATTCGGTTGTTACTAAACTGTCTATAGAAATAAAATCATACATACTGTAAAATTTGTAACTCCTCTCTCCAGTTTCGAGTTAACCCAGTCTAATGTAGAACGGAACCCAGGCGAGTCAGGTTTCATGAAGTAAGACAAATATGTCATCCCGGAGAGTTCATCGAGCCACGGAGAGGCTAAATACTCTGGTTCCAGAACCATTGGGACCTCGAACTCGCGGTAAGCTAGATTCATAGCACGACGGCAATTCTCTATTGCTTCGTGGCGATCTGTGGATGTGGTTTATATTATATTTCAATAAAGTTATAATATTTGTTTCCCCTTAAAAATATTCATAAAATACCTAGAGTCCTGACAAGTTTGTAGCCACAGGGCTAAAAGCCTTATAAGACGCAATTAATAGTAAGGATGCATTCCATCTTACATTAATCCTCAAAGGTTATAAAGATCCTACAGCTTAATTTTACTGGAGCCACTTGAATTCGCGGATTTTCGCGGATTATAAGGGGTCATTAACGGTCGCGTGGCGAAATGGTCAGAACACCATTTACGTCATAGGTGTAATATCTCATCATAGGTAATATTTAGTACAGGTAATGTAGATTTTCTGATGAAACATTTTCATTAAATAAATCACATTAATCTACCATTTTATTATCTTTTCTGTGTCTTGTTTTAAATGACGTGAATTATGCTCCTCTAAAGATGGTCATTAAAAGAGGTTCTCATTTTAAAAGGTATTGTGACATTTATCAATGTTGATAAAATTTAAATTTAATTAAATAACATCATTAGGCTAATGTTTCATGCCACAAAATTTTGCGTTTCCTTTAAATATACAATGTTTTAAAACGCAATTCTAAATATATTTACACATTAATTTTTCATGAAAAATAATTGAAAATTAGATTAATCCATTTCACCAACGTATCAATATGCATATCAATACTAAAAGTGCTGCTTAAAATTGATATTAAAACAATTACGTATCGGCAGTAATTTAATTAGGTTGAGTTAATCAAATTCATTAATTAATGTTTCAATCGCCGCTCGCAATCAGCTAGCAACTTGTCAAGCGTATTATACTTACTGAGTTCGCGCCAATGTGGGAATATGCCTGGCTTGCAATAGTCAAGGAGAGCTGATAGCAGAACACCGCTATTCCAATCCGTTGTCAAATTGCTGACTCGACACTCGGGCAAAGCTGCTTGCAGCCACGATAACATCAGTTTCCTGTAAACAAACATAGATTGTAGAGCTGGAACATTGTGGACTACTGCATTTGTGCGTCGTTTGTATAACATACCGTACACAGTTGTAATAAAGTTGATTCTTAATCGTCTCAAATCCATTTAAACTGCGCGTTGAATTGCTAAATAGTGTCTCGGAAGATACGTCATTCATGACTTTAACGAAATTGAAGAGACATTTACATTTGTATGTAGACAACCATGGCGTATTCGGTTAGTGTAAGCATTTAAAATTGTAGAGTCAAATTGTAAGGTATTAAACAAATCAAAACTTTTTTATGACATTTGAATAACAAAAGTAAGATCACTACAGCAGTGACTTTATTTATTTTAATTATAAAGTAATTGCTGTATAAAAATAAGTGCCGTAATTACACTAAATAATATCTATATACAATTCTTTCGACAGTGTCAAACCAAAATCGTATAGACTGGTGTTGAAAGCATTACATCCTTGAGAGTGTAAGTCAATGTGGGCAAATTTTATAAGTTAGCATGGCTTTAGTTACTGCCGCTGAAAAGGTCTATTAACAGCAATGTATACAGGATGTCTGGTATATAATGGATAACCTTGTAAATAACAATTTAATTTATAAAAAACATGCAACAGCAGTAATACTATTTATTGCTTATCTATCAACTTAGTAAAATACTACAATAATTTTAAAAAAACCCGATGGAATTCATTAATTCGTGGTCGTGATGCACATGAATGTAAAATAAGGTAATTTTTTGTTTCAAACATATCTTAGGTACTATTACTTGGGATAATATTGTTTGTATTTTATTTACAATGGCCATAAGTTTTGCCATGACCCATTTCAAGCTTATCCATTAATTACCGGACACCATGTATAGATAAAGGTTAAGAATTAGTAGACTGCCACTTCAGCTTTCTGACACTAATCTGACCTTAATGACCTCAATCTTAGAATGTTTTTTTAGTTTCGATTGTATTTCAATACTAGCTTTTGTCCATGCCTCCTTTTGCGTGTGGAAACAGAAGTTCCGTGTACATATTTCTGCGGCCCCATTTACCCAATAATAAAGTGATTATAGCGGGAACTATGGCTGTGCCCTCTCCATGATATAACCAAATTATTAAATTAAGCCTTAAACCCTCATAAAGGAAAGAGAAATGTGTTTTTTTAAACATATAGGTGACAGACTTATATCTAACACTCTTTTCCAAAATTGGCAGACATTACAATGTACTAATCAGTAATGGACACGTCTAAAATACGAACTGCATTCTGATACTACAAACTGCCTGCCCAACCTGATGATAACAGAAAAATGTAATTAATTTCGGAAAATCGACTTATTAAATGATGCATTCATACTGTTTCAATAAAATGTAACATTAATCCGTTCATGTGCCTTAATCGCATTCAAATGCCAAAAACAAAAAAATCTTATTTTTTAGGGTTCTGTACCTCAAAAGGAAAAACGGAAATCTTAGGATTAATTAGTTGACCATTCAGACCATTAGTCCATTATGCAGTCTGGTTGTCTGTCATTAACTTTCTTCTCAGGAACGGGTTCTCAGAACAAGTTAAAATTAATCTCAATTACTAAAGTTTCTTGGAAATTTTCAACAAAATTGAAAAATAGGACTATTCCCATTGACAAAAGATCATGAAATTAGGCAAAGGTGTCACAGCATAAGTTGCAGCACAGTCGGAGCATAGACCGTAATGTAGACCGATATATGGGAAAACTTTTTCCATTGCAAAGTTAACACTGCAAGGTTAGTCCTTTAATTGACTTACCTCTTCATTAGAACAATATTCGGTGCTTACCTTACCTATAATTTATGAATTTCAGTTGTTTACAAGAGGTAAAATTAAAAATTTTATACAACCGACTTCAATATAAATTATTAAGGATAACTCAAAAACTATTGGTCAGACCTTGATCAAATTTATATTGAGCCACATGAAAAGCACCAGCTTTCAAATAAAAAAGAATCACCGAAATCGGTTCATCTAGAAAAAGTTATGAGGTAACACACATAAAAAAACATACAGTCGAATTGAGTACCTCCTCTTTTTTGAAGTCGGTAGAAAAATGAATTTGTCTTTATTATTTTCGATATTTATGTATCGTTATCGAGAACAGGAAAAAGTCGTCAAGAAACGATTTCCGGGATCGGGATGAATGATCGATTTACATACATGTATTTAAGTTTACGAGTATACCTCCCATTTGTTCTTGTCCGTTTTTAAACAAAAGCCTAAACAATACCAATGGCAATACTCATCAAATGTAACATTTGGTATAGATATATTTGTATTGTATTAAAACATGCTGTTATAATAACCAATTCCGATAGAATTACGGGGATGATAAAAATATGCTGAAAAGATTTTCGAGGTTTTTAGGTTTATGACACGTTTTTAAAAGCTCTTTTATAAAAGTCGAATGATGTATGATGCCGTAAATTTTCTTTGACTAGAGGTTGTTATATATCGAGAGGTATCGTTAGGGTCTTTGTTGTTTTTTCATTTTTTTATAAAATTGCAATACCCATGAAATAATTTAAATAACGGGTTTTTTAAATGGCAAGAATTATGATGGTGATAGCTACAATGAAAATATCGTGTAAAAAAGTTTTAACTACTTATTTTATCGCACAGCTCGAAATATAAATTTACAATGCACGTTGGAGAGAACTGCTTCTACTCCTCGTAATAGATATAAAATTTTGAGGAAGTACCAAAGTGATTGACACTTTAAAAAAATAATCTTATCGTTTAATATTTATATGGGTATTTGTTGATATACAGAAAAAAAATTGTGTGCATTATTTATATGCGAAGGAAGCTTGGAGACAATGTACTTAACTATTTAAATATGCTTACGTAAAATAAAAAATCTCCAGCAGAATATTGCGTCGATTTATTGGGAATTTCTAATATGATTGTGAAAGATATTCGCTAATGTTACATTAATGTATTGCAATCATTAGACATGCATGTTTACGTTCACGCAGGCGTGGTACCTACGCTAATTGCTCTGATATTCGTTTCGAGATGTGGACCCAAATGGAAACGTTTACGAATGAATTTGCTTTTATAACGCTTTCATCTTTATAGCAAATTAAAGGAGCCATTCATTCAATATCGGAGCTGATTTCAGAACCTATTTTATAATTACTTAAGACGCCTCGGTTGAAGTATAAACTGCAGTGGGTTCTGTATTTGAATTTTAGTGGCAATCTGTCTTTACAATATACACAATATTAATTTCCAAGTTCCTTTGATTACCAAAACTATTTGATTGAAAATGAGAAAATAAAATTGAATAAAACCTACATTTATTATTACTATATTTTCATAACTATATACAGACTATACATACGAGGCCAACAGACGCGCGTATTTATTACTATTTATTAAAAATTAAATGCCTATAAATATGTATGTATATAAATATATACTAATAAAAATAAGTGTGACTCTTATTATGCTTACCTTGGGGGAAATTTACTTCGGCCGATTTGATACCGCATTATAAGCGACCATATTAACCCTAGTATAAGCTTCAGATTTCCGTTTACAATGTCGACATTACCTGAAAGCACATTAGAATAAAGATTATAGTTTTCACCGTAACAAATTAATTATGAAAATCGAAACCTTTAGCACAATTATAGATATAATTCGGTAGGTTATATTATGTTGTGTAGTTGCATTTTTTTTATAAGATAAGGGTGGCAAACGAGCACACAGTCCACCTGATGGTAAGCGGTTGCTGCGGCTCATAGACATTTTACATCAGTCCTCGATTATGAATCAAAATGCAAATGCGGTGTCACACGTGAGGACCAAAATGGAATGCCTCGTTTCCATTAAAAAGGGTGTCCGGTTCTCTACACTCACCATAAGAAGCACAGCAACGTAAAGCTGCTATTTTACTCTGGTATTCTGTGAGAGCGTCGAGCCGACCCATTCGTGCTACAACTACACCACTAATATAGCTGCAGCGTTGCTCTACCACATAAAAAAACATATGCATAGGTTATATTATGTATGTAGTTCAATGAGATTTTATGTGATTTGGTGTAAATATTACTTAGTATAAATTTCGTGGATTCCGTCATCATGCTGTGCATGTCCATTTTTTCTTATACTGTAAATAATTTAGTATTAAACATAGAATAATATTCAAATTGTTTACATTGATTGACTTTTACGCTAATTTATGCAACTGTAAACAATCGAGTACAATGATCACAATAATATATAAAAATATCATAATATTATTTTTTAGTGGATCAATGGGTCGAAAACGTTTTGACGTATCAAATAGTCCGTTTGGTTTTTGGAAGACAGTGATGGTGATGGCGAGTATACGACCTCATCCTGGCGCCGTCACTGATGAAGATGAGGACATGCAAACTCATACATTTCCATGAGATATACCAGGAAATGTAGAGGTCGTATTGCGGAAAATCACTTGATGGCTGCAGCAAACAAGCTGAGCTGAAGCTGAGCTGAGCTGTGGGGTCTAAAATTGTAATGCTGTTACTTCGAAAACTAGGTACCGATTCATTAAGCCACAAGGTCTTCATTGATACCATTTTACCAGATACAGTCTTTTAGTTGCTTTACAAAATTCAGAATACAGGTAGAGTAAGTACAAAGGACATGAAAAAAAAGATAGAGCTGCGTTTGATTACAGGTTTGATAGAACCAATGAACTGCTAATGGTAATATGGAAAGCTAACAGCGTTTGTACCATAGCAATTAACTACGACGCTATTGAACAGATGGGACTTGTGAAGCGATGGCGCCCAATGAAAAAAGAAAAGACCGATGTGAAGATTCCACTGTTATTTCAAAACTATAGCTAATAAAGGTATGAGTGGAGTTAATAAATAAAATTAGTCTATATCGCTGTACAGGATCGTGATTCATGGCAAAAATAATAAAAATAATGAGTGTTATTTACGTACATGGTGGATACGACTGTTGCAAATGCCTGGCGCCTGCATGTACTCAGCAAAGTTCTATGGATCAACTTTTGTTTCAACGCAGTGTTATTCGACACTATTTACGGCAGGAAATGCGATAAAAGGCCCGTCTGAGTCGTTAGTGAACAAAAATTAGAAACTGCTACGTTGTGTAATTTGTCACACTAGAGTCCGCTGAGAGCAAAGACATTTAAGTAGTAGTAGTATATTTAAATCTATTTGGCTGAGAGTGTAAGAAATGTATAACGACATTTTGCCTCGAAAAGTCATGCTTAAAAAATTACACCTCTAAGTGACCACACCCCCTAAAATGCTTTAGAAAAGCAACTTTTTTATAGTATTTATCCTTTATGTGTTTTATACTCCTCCTAGCATTAAAAAAATAATTTAAGAGATTAACGTTTTTCATTTACGTTTGGCTAATAATGGGTTTGCACACTATAATACTGTTTTGCGAACGATGAGTTCAAAACTTTGAAAAGACAGTAGAGTAATGCTCGATTGCAAAAAATAAGCGCATTGAGTTTTAAAGTTAGTTTTACCTTAAGCAAGAAAAGCAATGTAGAGCCTAAATAGGAAATGGGAACGCGTGCAGAGAGCACGATGGAGGGCCACCCGCGGAGTCCGTGACCGACGATATGAATTAAATGCTTGTGTAACATTGCAAGTTGTTTAGTAAGTGACTCATGATAAAATATATAAGTACTATTCGTTGCTGTTAATGGAAAATATTTTTTTTTAGCAAATGGGGGCAAAATATTATTAAGTTTCGTTTGGTGAGATCGGGGGTAGTGTATTGGGATATTATATTGGACTAACAAGAATTCAGTACCCCATAATATGACAAAAAATAATAGTATTATAGATGTCATACAAATATGGACATGGAAAAAAACAGTCAAGATGCATGTATATGTATGCTGACGTACAGACATGCGGTCACTATAATATTGTGTACTAGCGACTAGCCTGTGATTCATCAGTATGTGGTGTAGTCACAGGATGTAATTTTTTATGATTTGATCAAAAATGCTGACATTTGTCTACTATTGTTATGTACTCAATCGTAAATAATTGCATCAAACTCCTTCAAGTAATTGATGCACAGCTACCAAACAGTCGCAACGTAAAAAAAAAAGTAAATTTGTTTTATCTTAGTCTATTTTATTTTAGTCTAGTGATACATAATATACACTAGATATTGTGGAGCGATGAAAAATTAAATAAAAAGAAAAAATACCTGAATCAATCAAGTTTTATTGGGAGGTTATAATAATTTGTTAATAAAATGTCAGCTACGAAGAATGTTTAGCGAAAATTTTTGTTAGGTATGAGACACGCCTGTAATTTATTTAGAAAAAACCTATATATTTAGAAGAAGAAATAAGAAAGTTCCAATTTGAAAGTTCCTCCTTATTTTTTAAGAACTAAATTGAAATAATGTGTTTCATTGCAAAATAGATATGTGCCGGGAACGTTTTCAGGCTATGAATTTTTACGATTTCACATGTCGCCTAAAATCGGAAGAATCATTTGATCGGCTTCAAGTGTCATTTATGGATTCCAAGTCGACTAGCATTGAGAGATGAAGAATGAAGTGGTTGCCATTTGGTCCTTTATTGTTAGGGAAGCAAACGTGCTAGCAGTAAAATTTAAATTGAAGAGAACAGGCAAATTACGTATGAAAAAATTTGCAGATGCAGATTGGGTCGAGAAGCGTTCACTAGATTTTACACGAACACTAGTAGGATAAATTCGCTTTGGCGGCCGCACAACCTCACCGATGCTCAGAAGCAGGCCCGCGTGGTTGGTTTTTTCGCATTGACGGAGTAGTAGTTAATTTATTTACGAAATCGATCGAACACGGGGCTTCGCGCTACTACTTCGCCATTACAACGCGCCCGTGCACTCACTTCTTTTTCCCAGTCCAGTGTCCACCAGTATCTATACAAAGTTCCACGCGTCATTAGATACTGGTGGAGAGTTTAGTTAAAAGAGTTAACAATGAAAACTTTAACCATAGAACCTTTTCGTATAACTTTCTGATTGGCCCACGTATATACATACACATATAAACTTTCACATTACTCACATCTATATATTTATGCATATGTTCGCTAAATTTGATCTATTGCCATAATTTTCTTCAATATATTGTCAATTTAGTTGACAAATGTTCGTCTAGCGTTTGCCGACTCTACCACTCACTTCTGCAGCATTAATTTGCCTTATCACTGTTAATTTTTTCTCGACATTTCTTCTTTAACTCGTCATTGATTCTTTCTCGTGTCCGAACCACCGAATTATTCCTTTTTTAATCCTGGTTATCTTCTTGCAAACCACATACTTCTCTTATCACACAATTTTTTTCTAAAATTTAATTAAAATAAAAAGTATATCAGTAATCTCCTCAGTTAATTAATACAAATATCTCGATCTTTAAGTACTTAATGTAACAAAACTTGTTCCAAATATACATGTATTAGCTGTAATAAAAAGTTAATAAGGTCGTGAACAATGTCTTTATTAACAAACGAGTGTAGCTGCTCTTTATAACCTTTATGTGTAATTTAGCCGACGTTGGCGTTGAATAAGGCATTGTTAATGTTTTCCCATGACAAATTGCTACGTATATTAGTCACTTAAAAGCTGCACTTCTTACCTATATTGACTAGCTTAACGCCATCGTCTTCAATTGCCTGCAGAGCGGTGGTGACGTTCTCTAATCGGTGGTGCTGGTTAGTCGGGTTCTTACTCCAACCCTTAAGACGTCTGCCCTGTAATGCTTCGACGAGGGCACAAAGAATTGTTCCGTCTCGAAGATCTTCCACTAAATCCACAACCTGTTTAAAATCAAATTATTTTTAATGAAAAAAAAAAAACAGAATACGATTTATTCATCTACTTTATTAGCCAGACGCTCTATTTATTACAAAAGTTGTCAGAACAATTAGTAAATTTGTTTAAAATTAACTCCATTTTATTTTATAATACTCTATACTATTATACGAGCAATATTTATATATTTGTTTGTAATCGCGTTCTTGAAAACGTCTCTAACGATTCCTATGAAATTTAAATTAAAGGAGTTTACGGAGGTGAAAAATAGATCTAACTAGTTGAGACCTAGTTTTTAGGAAAATTCATTATATCCTTGTTTTCAAACACAAAGCAACTAACTTGACTTACCATCGAAATGTTATTCTCAATAATACGATAGCCCAATGGCTAGAGCTGTAGGTCCGTCACACCAGAGTGCGCGAGATCGAAATATGGTCAGACTTTTTAGTTATAATTTTTTGTTCCCACAGCTGGGTAAAAATAAATTACTATAGACTAATAAAATGTTTCGTTTGTGAAGTTACGTAGATTTGTATGGAGCTATGCGTAGTTTTTAATTGTGAGGTCAAAGCTTAGGTCGTAAAATATTTGTTTTATTACAGCAAATAATTGTTTTATCGATATACAATCAAATCTATTTAATGCTTTGTGAATCCATCCATCCATCCATTACAGCCTATAAAAGTCCACTGCTGAACATAGGCCTCCCCAACAGATTGCCTCACAGGGGGCATTTCGCCATAGTTGTCAACCACGGTTTTTTTATTATTTTGATTTGTTATCAGGAAGATGCTGCTGCCCATCACCTTTTTCAATTTCCCTCTGTTGCCTCTTACGACACCTATGGGACGATATGGGGTAGTGGACATTCTTTCACCGGCACTAAACGGCACGGCTTTTTGAATATTAAAAATAAGATAGAAAAAAGAATATGTAATATGAATGTATAAACTTTGTTGTTGGAAACGGCTCTATGGTTTGGATGAAAGTTTGTACTCAGATAATGTTTTACTTTACAAGTTCTCTGTACTGATTTTATTTATAATCTATCGCCTATTGGTGATAGGTTATAAATAAAGTCAGTAAAGGCGATAGATCAGAGAAGCCGAGTCCTCGAAATTTGAGTTGGTAGGGTTATTTTAACTTAATCGAGTACTTTTAAGTAATTATTAAAAATACTTTTTCTTAACAACTTAATTTTTACCATTAAGCAATACTTCTTAAATACGTTCTTTTCCTTTTAAATAACTTTATCAACATTTTATAAATCATCATCATGAACATCATTATCATCCTGCCAGTACACGACTAAATAAACACATTTTGTAAGTAAGACATAATTTGTAACAACACTTAAAACTTAATTTATATAGTATATAAATTAAAACTAAATACTTTATACCTTTATATTCATTGGCTTTAGAGTTTCATTAACCCAATTTCTAAAAGTATTTGCTTGTATTTCAACCCAAAGGTCTTCATGACCCTTGATAGCCATTCCTTTGGCAGCAGTGCCTTCAAGGCTACGTGCAGCCAGGCCCGCTTGAGTGATGCGACCCGCAGAACCTTCGGCTGAATGAGCCCGAACGCCCTGATGCGTCACTCGCATTCCTTCCATTTTGATTATCGTCAGTAACGATTATAGAAATATTTTAAATTAGTTATTGTGTCTTCGATCTTGGATACGTCGAATTTTACCGTCATCTGAAATAAAAGTAATTGTTATTTATCTTGATTAATATGATACAAAAAAGTGTAACATTCATTAGCAACAAAAATGGGTGGGCTACTTAAATCTTAATATCTACGAAAATATCAACACTACGGTAACTTCGTAAAGTAAAAAAATTGTATCAAGCCTATGGCATAAAAAAAGTCTTGATAGAATTGGCTAGAAGCCATTACGTCCTGAAAATTACCCTTAAATGGAGAGGGAGAACCGTGTTGCAAGACAGATGTCATAAGCGAACGCTTATACCGGACGCTTTAATATGATTTGTCATGGATCATGTTCTCTCGAGCACATTTATGTTATATAAGCATATGGAATCACATAACATGATGAACGAATATAATTTATATGGACAAAGAGAAAATTAGAGGATATGAAGAGCGAATAAAACAATATGTAACTGTATTCAGTTCGATTCAATTTGATTTCATTCTTGGTCAGTTGAGTAAAGGAGGTATTTTTAAACATGACTTTGTTCGTTACCATATTGCTAGGATGTATTAAATAACCATCACGCAGTTTCTACCTCAGTTATATGGAGCATATTTCGGACGATCTTAGAAGGTGCGTGTGAGAGAGAAGAATGAGAGAATAAAATTCAAGATCAACATATGGTTGTGGACTACAGCATAGCGAAACAAATATAATCCAGTGTTAACACTCAGATGTAAGACAAAGTTTTAATATGTATAAAATAGACTTAGAACTAAGACTTAGGGCACTGTGGCTCTGTTTTCTGAGATACAGGCAAGAAAACAGAGCTCCTTTGTATTTAGACATATTTGGTTGCTAATAAACGTATTTTTTTAATAACTAAAACAAAAATAAAATAAAATAACGTAACAAATAAACGTTATAATATACATTTGTTACTTATTGTTTTGCAATCAAGTTAGCGCATTTAACATTTATTATTTTATTTAAATAATTTGAATAAGTATTTTAATTAGTTTTCGTTCCACATATTTATAAGTTTTTGTGTCCAACCCATTAATGGTCAATTACCACTGATGTAATGAAGAAAATGACACCAAAAACATAAACGTGAATAGGGGGACAAGTTCGGTACAAGCGATGTGTTTACGCTATACTGTTTTCTATTTAAGGCTAAAAGCCGGTTTCAAAAAAGGAGGAGGGTTACAATTCGACTATACTCGTATGTATTTTTGTGTGTACGTTACGACATCTTCGTTAATTGTGAATCGATTTTGGTTATTTTATTAAATAGGTTGTACTTTTAATAAATAGTAAAAGCGGACTTCGAATAACTAAAAACAACAAAATAATTTCACATTCTGAAGTCGGTGCTAAGACATAGTTTATTGAAAAAATAAATCCCCAAAATGTCGACAAAATTATTGATGCGGTTGTTTTCAAGCACAGTATAATACAAACCGCACCAATAACTTTGTCAACACCTGTTGACATCTAATATCGACCCTACATTTGTCAAATTTTCCTTTGTTTGCCAAATTTCAAGTTTCTAAGTAATCTAGATATAGCCAAGGTTTTTGATGATTCAGTGAATCAGTCAGTGAGTGAGAAATAGGTACTTTTTAGACCAAATCTATTATAGAATAAACTTATTATAAATCATGAGTTATTATATAAGACAAGAACTATATTAGGTTTGTTAGTTATTGAGTTAATGAATAACTCAAAAACTATAATATATTTATTGATGAAACTTGAAGTTATAGTTATCCTAAGAGTATTTATAAGGTAATTAAATACTACACACATAAATAGTAATTTACAAGTGGTGTAATAGTTTTTGAGTTCTGATTCTGTTGATTGAGTTCAAAAGTGTATTGAAATGATTTGTGTAAACTGTGTTCCTATTTTTTCCGAATAGATACCTACATAACTACATATATGGATAATAATATTCTTGTGTTCTGTTCTGTTTTGAACTAAAAAAAAACTGGATTTATTTATCGAATTCAAAGTATTTAAATGACTACAATTTATTTATTAATCCGAATATTGGAAAAAAGTTATGTATAATAAGTATTGAAGTTAAAGTTAAATTAAAGTTTCTGCGTTCAATTTATGGCGGGAATTGCCTTTAAGATATACGAAGATCTAGAAAAGTGCGTACAGCTGATGATCAAAGGCTGGCGATGAATGATGATAAAAGATGATACTTTAGTTAATTTAATTAATTTAGTACTGTACAACATGTTATTAACATTTAAAATAAAACTTACAAATATTTAAGAGACAAAATAAATTTCCTTTGAGCGTAGAACGAGAAAATTAACAAAATCCTGCAAAGCAGAGCATTCCCTCTGCAAGCGTGACTTCCAAAGTAATATGCGAATACTGAGGCACGTCAATGTCAAAGGAACCCGGCTCTTTTAGCTGGAGTTTTAAGCAGATTGATAACGTATTGTCACCCAAGTCGTAATTTATGATACTGTTTGAACCTTTTTAGAGCACTCTGCGAGCGTTTTGAAATCTCTACTTCCTAGATGAGTATTGAGGATTATACTGACAGTGATTAAATGCGCTTATGTCTTTAAAATTTTATTAAAAAAACATTAATGCAACGGTCGATCGATTAAATATAAATCATTAATTATTAAGGTTAACGGTCGATCGATTAATCGTAAATCATTAATTATTAAGGTTAACAAATTGAGCTGATATTGTTTTCCATTTTTATTCGAATGTAAGGCTGATATGCCACTACACAGTTTACCAGATAGTTAGTGGTAAATGGACGGTTATGGAGGGGTTGCAGATAATTTACCATATGTAATATAGTAAGTGCGCCGCTATTTAATGTTAGTATGAACAAGTTTTTTTCCAAACATGATTAAGAATATACGAATTAGGAATTTACGAATTACCATTTGCGAATCCCAACAATAAAAAGGTTAAAAAATCCGTCGCATTTTTCATGCTGTCCTTCTAAATAATTTTCTTAATTAATTTTATATCTCCGGTCAACATCAACCCATAACAAGTCCATTACTGAGATGGGTCTCTTCTACTGAAGAGAAGAATTTTGTCAGAATCATCGCGCTTGAATGGTGATCGCAGTACTGCTCGTTCCTTTGACGATACTTCCTGTCATTGGTTTGGAAATTTTATAACTGGTATGAGACAAAAGATAAGAAAAAAGAAAAAGGAAAGAAAGAAGAGACAACGATAGCATACTGTCGTTTTTCGGAGGCCACGAGCCTTATTCGGACAGCCCTTTAGTCGCTGCCCCCGATACTTACGGCATAAGATGAGTCGGGTAGGTATTTTCTTGTGCCACCAAATCTTGTGTGGTGGCGACGCAGAATTTACCGTAGGTAAATATGAAATGACATATTCGCGCAAAACATTATCTATACATATAAATAAAATTAAAGTGTCTGTCCGTAATATTGAAATAACTGGCTTCTAATAAGCACATGGGTTATTTCCATGATAATAAGACATAAACAATCTTCTTTAAAAATTCTGTTTGTCTATCTGTCTGTCCAAGCTAATTTTCGGAACGGCTGAACCAATTGTAAAAAACTTTACGAGCAGATAGAGAGCAATGCCAGGAGCGATCTAGGCTATATTTTATCCGGAAAACTTGAAGATATTTTTTGGAAAAACGAAAAATTGATAAAATGGCTATGATTATCTTAAATCTAAATAACGCCACATTAATAGATCCTATCCAGGAGAAGCCGGGGCGGATCGCTAATAATATATTAATACAGGAGTCGTAATGGTTTAAATAAATACATAGTAATGGTACTTGCTCGTCTCACCGTCACAAAACAAATACAATGGGAGGTAAACGTTGCGAAAGGGTGAAGTACCTATTGTACACCTGCACTAATTAAGGCACTATTTTATTTACTATAGGTAGGACTCCTTTTCTGATTTGGACTCGTCCTCGTCGTCTGGGGATGTTTTGATGACCACACTTTGACCCATTTCTGACGCCAAATAGCAGAGTTTTTCGGTTCACTGCTGTTTTCCGGACTGAAGCCAGTATAATTTCAGACTGTGGAACATTCCATTTTAGTCCTCGGAGGGTAACGCATCTGTAACCTTTTTTTGTTTAAAGTTGTCCGCACGTGTCCATGGACTGCAATAGCCACTTATCATCAGGTGGATTGTAAGAGCATTTGTCACTTCGGTAAAAAAATACTACAAATACCAAATTTCAAAACAATCCCATCGTTATTCTTTGAGCTATCGTTAATTTAACAATTAAATCAAGTAGAAAATTTTGAAACTGGATAGAATTACATGTTCCATGAACCTTATCGAAAAAGATACTTCGGTCTACGGAGGCTCATATCCTGGGAAAATCATGAATTCTATGTGGCCTTCGAGCCAGTGTCCGCCTTCCTTGGAGACCATCCCAGGGCAAGACAGTTTGTCAAGATACTGCGTAAATGTGAAAAAAAATTAAAAAATTGTACCGGAAGATGTTCGTATATAAAATTATTTTAAATATTCTCCATGATCATCTTTTAATCTCAAAGGTGTGCTTAAGGTGTGCCAAGAATCCTCACATCAAAATCAGTGTGGAGAAGCATGTTGCCGCACGTTTTTGGAACTCTGTAGCGAGAACCAGGATTCAGAGGGTTGTAATGTGTCATCTAGTTCGCGCGCGGAGACAAGTAGGGGTGCATGAATAGTCCGCGCGGCTGACCGGTGACCTCAGTGTGACCGTGAAGGCACGACTTGCCTATATGCATTTCGGGATCTATATTAAATAATCAAAATCAAAAATGCATACGTTATGCAAATTATAGCTAATAGCTTTTTATGACTTTGTTGATAATTATTAAATGTTAACGGTTCTTACCCTTATATTGGGTAAGTGTGTATAATAAATATGTTAGTTTGGTTTTTGAAATGTAAACAATATGTAATTTAATTTTATGTCACATGCTAGTAATTTTATCACGTAATTGTGTATATCTTTTCATAGTAGATACTTAGTTGATATAACTTTATTTTTTTGCCTCCGTTCTGGTAGCATGTACCGCCACACCAAACTTATTAGTTTTACTCGCCCAGTTGATTCTGGCGGTGGACGTATATATTACCTACTTTGGAGGCAAGGTTCATGAAGGATTTAGACTGTGTGTTCCAGGGAACTTCGCTGGAGCTGTGACACCCTTATTATTATTTTATTAAATGAAACTAATTTTTACGGCACCAATGGTTACGGGGGGACAGTCCCCCCGTAACCATGGGTGCTGTAAAGCACCCGAAACGTTGGGAATTAAAAAGTTAAAATTAAACGCGATATAATCCGTAAAAATTAGTTTCATTTAATGTGTAGTCTTCGGGTAAATATAAGAAAACATTATATTATTTTATTTCCAAACATAAGATGGGAGGATTTGGAATTAAATGAAATAAATATATATATAAATATACATTAAACTCGCAAGTGAAATCGGTCACATATTATCCCCAACCACTCCCGCCGAACTCGCCGCCAGTCGTGCTAGGGAAGTAGGTACTCGCTTTTTTCCTGATCCTGAGAGGCGTCGAACCCGCGACCTGTTAATTTTATTTTATTTTGTTCTTCCTTATTATTAGTCAGCTTAGTTTTTCTTTAGAAGTATATATAATATATTAGTCTAGTTTATAAGTAGTATTATTAAACATTTAAAAAAAATTGTTGTTTTTGTTTATTTGTTTCACAAATAATAACAACGTGACAGTGTTCATTATTAAAAGCCTGAGTTTAAACAAGACTTGCAATGACTCAAAAAGTTACATCATCTCTCAAGAAGTTTAAGTTCAAATCAACCGGAAAACTCACGGCTACAGTTTTTTTTGGGATTCTGAAGGAAACCTTTTGATTAATTAAGCAGCAAAAGGTATTTCTATAATAGGAGAATACAACGTACAACGAAGAAAATTAAGCAAATGTGTGCTGTTTTTACGAGACAACGCGCAAGTGAACCAGGCGCATGATGCGCTAGTTGCTGTACACAGAATGGGCTAGGGGGGATTCCATAGTTGCTACGCTTGGCAGGCGGGTTGATAACCTCAGTTTTTTATTCTTTAGTTGTTATTAGGGAGACGTTGCTGCCCATCTCCCACGGAATAGTTTGTTTCGGTCTGACGCCTTTTACGACACCCACGGAACGATATGAGGTAGCGGATATTCTTACACCGCCACTACACGGTCTGTGAATATTATTTATATAATATATTTTTTATTACAATTTATTACCATAGTACCGCCGAGTCAAACTAATTTGGCAATAATCTGAAGCCTGCTATTTGGTATTGTGTGGATCGGCTTATATTCAACATAGCGATTCCTTAATTTCATACGCTCCTACATAATAAGAAAAGTTTGTAGCGTAAGCCTGCTTGACGGCATATGTGACAAGTGATGACGTCCAGTTGCGATTAATTAGAACGATTGCATTTATCAGATGATGAGAGATATCAGAGTACGCAGTTTTTGAACATGCAACAAGTTTTATATTCGTATTGGTTGAGTGGATTCTTCATACATAAAATATGAGAAGAAATCGATAAGACTTATTACGATTTCAAATCGTAATATATATAATTCTTCTGTACGTGTGTTTGATGAATTTTTTGTGTGTGTTAAGTGGGTCTCTAGATGTTTTAGATTCACAATTGGACGTGGTAGGCTGTTGTCGAGATCCAGAATTCACCCGTCCGAAGCTAGGGCGGATCGTTAGTTCTTTATAATATTATAGTAACAAGCGAAACAAGAGTCCTTCTGATGGTAGTTGGTTACTGCAAGCAATGGACATTTGCAGTCCATATTCACTCTTGAGGTCTTAGATGAAATAACTCAGATCTTGTAATTATACTGACTATCAAATTGGAGGGTGTAGGTGTACAAAGAACCGTGTAGCGGTGGAACATTTTTTAGTTGGTGTGAGTCCGACATAACCCGTCCTTACCCCCGCGAGGCGGGTATGCGTAGGCATTCACCATGTAAAAAATATGGTGAAAAAATGGTGGTACAGAGAAAGATCCCTATCGCCTAGTGTTATTCTAGAAAATATGGAAATATTGAAGTTAAACTGAAATATGAGGAATTATTTAATATCATGATGTGTTATTGGATATATAGTTTAAAAAATTAAGGTGACATTCATATTTATCGAAATATATTTCCGCGTGGGACGCCTCGAGTTTAAATGGGTTCGTCAATAAATATTAATGTTTAATATTCTATTATAAATAACGCTTGTGGGCATAGTGCTTGATGTCGCATAGACTTTGAAGCGACAAGGCGTCACTTCTATTTTAGTCGGCATGATCGTGAATTACAGTCATTATTGCAACCTCCAACCACGTTTGAGTTAGAAATCATTGCGCCGCATCATTTGTATCAAGATGTAATTTATCTTAGATCTTTATTATTCCTTTAGTGACCTAGTGTCATCATGCAAACAGAATGATTCATTTCTTTGGAATGTCGTGCTTACTTGAACTTGGTTGCGGTTTCCCTTTGTGCTTGGCCTTATTTGAATATAGTACACATCATCTGACATCTTAAGTTACACGCTAACGGGAAGTGCTGCGCCGTATAGACGGATTTAATTATTTAGAGCCATGTTTTAAGTTATTATCGTTTAAGATGTTGAAGCGTTTAAGTCGTGCATAAAAATCGTCACTTAATCTTAACCCGTAGATTTTGTAAGAGGCGCTAAAGGGAAATTATCCTATGTTGCTTTAACTCATTATTGATCTTTAACGTATTATAAACCTACAAAGTTTTTGTAAATGGGTGGTGGTAGTACATTATTATGCTTAGGAGTATGTCTGGGTAGGTACAACCCTATTGTCTATTTCTGTCGCCAAATAGCAGTGCTTGTTCTGCTGTGTTTCAGTTTGAAGGTATTATAGAGCCAATGTAAAGAGCTCGCACTGAACTTGGCCCCTTATTTTGGGTTCCGTACCCAACGGGTAACCAACGGGACCCTATTACTAAGGCTCCGCTGTCCATCCGTCTGTCTGTCAGCGGGCTGTATCTGATGATCCGTAATAGGTATACAGTTGAAATTTTCACAGAATGTATATTTCTGTTGCCGCTATAACAATAAATAATAAAAATTAAAATAAATTAAATGGGGCCGCCGTACTAGAAACGTGTATTACGACGGTACGGAACCTTTCATGCGCGAATCTGACTCGCACTTGGCCGGTTTTTTACATTTATGTTTTTGCTAATATAATATTATATTGCCGCTAGTGTAGGCGTAAACACTGATATACTTACTTGTTCTCACATACCCCGGGTATGTCCGATATAATGCTTATGGTATAAAATCGGATATAACCTAGGTTGCAATTTCAAGACACCTGACACACATGCTTTGACTACTCGGTTGCAATTAAAATCTATGTTTAATTACAACCTGCGCTCATGGTTAGCAGTAAATGTTAATAATGATTTGCTGTGATTTGTAAATACGACGATATTTTTATATGAAATCAAAGTGGCAAATTAAATTACAGTTCACCTGATGGTAAGTGGTATTGCACCCTATAGATACCTGCAACCAATTTCAAATAAAGAAGGCTACAGAAACGTTGTCACCTCTGAGGACTAAGATGGAATACCTCACAGCTTGTAGTTACACTACCTCTCTATTCCTTTCAAACTGCAACAAACCAGTGCATGCACTGATATTTGGCTAAGATGGCGGAATTGAATGAGACGGACGGACGGCGGAAAAGGAATCTTACCACCACACACTTACTAGGTAGTAAAGGGTGTCCTACCAAAATTCGAAATACAGGGGAATGATATGTTATTATGAACACATTAGCTATTAAACCCAAATTCATCTTATGTGGAAATTAGAACGTTTCACATTTTAAAATATTATCTTGTTGAATACATAAGATTTTTTATTGAAGGATTTCAATCTTGCGTTTTATATTAATATCAAATGTAACTGACGTCATTTTTGAAAATTGAACATCGATCGTGTATGGAAGAAATATCAGTATTCCTTTAATCTAATTATAACGAACACCGCATGTTTCCATTGAATGGCAATTTCTGACATCAAAATTATGTAATCAAAGGCTGGACGTACAATAAATACTTTAACAATGATAATTATAAATATAAATAAAAATCTAGAATGAAAATATTTATTTTAATATAATTACTACTTAGGTAAATAATTTTGTAGCTAAATAATTATGGACGTTTCGAGTCGCAAAGAAACTTTTATAGGTAGTATATTATATTATATTAAAAAATTGTATTCCGAGCAATCATTTTAACACTGATTGATATAAATATTTCGTTACCTCCTTATCATTTCCTTTAAGAAAAGTAATCACAACGTGTAACGTGGTACTTCACTGCTGGCCGTATGATGAAGCTCATGGCCGCACAACGAGCTATGGAGAGGATTATGCTCGGGGTTTCTCCGTCTGATAAACTTACATATGAGAATATCCGCAGTAAAACTGGAGTAACCGACATAGCCCTACGAATCAGTAAGCTGAAGTGGTAATGGGCGGCCACATAGCTCGAAGAACCGACAACCGGTGGGTAAGAAAGGTTCTCAAAAAAGGCGAAGTGTAGAGTGACCCCTCACTAAGTGGAGTGACGGCCTGGTAAGATGTGCAGGAGGTCGATGGATGCAGGTAACTCAGGACCAAGCTTTGTGGCATTCTTTGGGGGAGGGAGCAGTGGACTTGTGAAGGGCTATAATGATGATAACGATGAGGTAATTATATACTCCATAACGACACCAAAATATACAATATTTTATTAAATGATACGATTTGATATTTAATAATTTTAGTGGATGCACTTTCATATTTTGTTTCATATGGCAAGGGACTGCAACTGGTGCCCCTTCTTACTGCTAACGAGGCATTACTTCCATTTTAGTTCTCATTGGTATGATGCGTATATATTCGGCTCCGTGGCGCAGTGGCTTAGCAATGTCTTGCAGCGCTGCGGGCCGCGGGTTCGAACCGCACGGAACAAGTATTTGAATGGCCTACAAATAATTGTTCCGGGTCTGGATGTTTGTCCTTGTGCAATTTATGTTTGTAAACTGCCTCCATGATACAGGAGAAAATCCTAGTGTGTGTAAAAATCAATTTTAAAGTATCTTCCCGATGAGGTTAAGACATCATACTTTAAACAGAAGTTAGAACTGGAAGATAGACTAAAAAGTAGAGAGCAATTACTTTAAATAAAGAAATAAACTACGTTTTATACTATTCGGAATTTAAGATATATATAAATTTTCCTAGTCCCCTATAGATACGATTTTTTTTATAGGATAAGGGTGACAACACAGTCCACCTGATGGTAAGTGGTTGCTGGGACCCATAGACATCTACATCTATCCTCGTTTGCGAATCAAAATGCAGATGTGTTGTTAGCCGTGAGGACTAAGATGGAATGCCTTTTTTCCAGTAAAAAGGGTCTCCGGTTCTCCGCACTCACCATACGAAACACAGCAGCATTAAGCTGCTATTTTACGCTGGTATTCTGTAAGAGCGTGTTCCTTCCCCGGTCGAGCCGACCTCAAGGGATGTAATTCACGTATAATTTCAAAAGCAGATTTAACGTCAGAGATTTTTTCGCAAAACCTTGTACTTGTAGATCGAATAACTATTTTTATAACCCGTCTTCTTTTCAATCCAACCCTTACACACAATACAAAGTTTTCACAAAAATTCCCACAAAGCAATGATCTCTGTCCTTTGGGGTGCTGTCTGTTCTGATTTTGATAGGATATGTCAGCATTAGCAGTAATATTGCTAAAACAGCGTAAACAGTTAAAATTTTACCTTCATTGTTTGATTTTAATCGAAATTTATAGATACATTTTTACTTTAGTATATATATAGGGTACAAGGGTACCTCGTTTAGAGCCGGGGCGGCATCAGAGGCAGCTGAACTGAGTAAGTGGCGCAAATATGAGTCTCTGAGAGATGACTACATATTTGTGCCATTTGCTGTAGAGACTATCGGTCCGTGGCGTCCACGTGTGGTGAAGTTCCTAAGGGAACTGCATCCGCAACTGGTCGTTGCTGCTGGTGATAAGAGGGCTGGTTCTTTTCTCGCTCAAAGGCTAAGTACGAGTATATCCATTCAGCGAGAAAACGCAGCCAGCGTTCTTGGCACGATACCGCGGGGAGTAGGACTGTATGATAATTAAGTTACTAGTTTTAGTTTTTTTTTTTAAATTATAGTTTTTAATATTGTATATAATAAAATATTGTGTATATATATTATATTATAGTATATATTTGAATCATATTTATGTACACTAGGGCATGCAAATTTCAACTACATGTCGGTTGCTCGCTTTTCGTGCAATTGGAAGGCTTGCCTTGCCTGAGAAGGGATAAGGAGAGGAATTGTATTCTCCAAAAAAGGAGACGCCAATAGGTGGTGGCGGATGTGTGCGAAAGCTTTTTTTTATAAAACTGAAGTGATAAACGAACTAACAATCCTCATGATGGTAAGCGGTTATTGCAGCCCATGGACAACTACGACCAACTTCAAGGAAGGGTACAGATGCATTGTCACTTCTGTGTCAGCCTGTAATCATAATGGCTCTCTACATTCTGACCGGAGCGCCAGCACGCACTGCTGTTACGCCGAAATAGGTAAAAGCGTGGTACCTACCCGCGTTCCTTCAACCCTGCCGCTATGCGGTTTTAGTCGGGGCGAGTCCCACTCCTTGTCCTTGTATGGGTTGGCTTTACTCCATGAAAATAAAATGTTATGTATGCGACATCATCCATCTGCTACTACTAACACCATTCATTCCCATTCACGGATATATCCTAATATAAACTTTTACGGGTTTAGGGTTATTAGGGGTTGTAGTTATAACAAAGTGCTGCTTGTTAATTGGGCCGACGTCCAGAGGTGGACTTTTATTATAAGACGATTGAAGGACGGATGATGTTTCTGTAATGATAATGTATTGAACGAAATTTTACTGGCTTTACATACATACATTATTTATTTTTTCATCAATTAAAGGGGTGGTAAGTGTTAACAATATAATCCTTTTTATCTCAATCAACTCTAGCACTGCGCTGTTGCGTTCGTCAGGATAAGATTCAACGGCTCCGTGGCGCAGTGGCTTAGCAATGAGTTGCTGCGCTAAGGGCCGCGGGTTAGAACCCGGAATAATTGTCCCGCACGGAACAATTATTTGTATGGTCTACAAATAATTGTTCCGGGTCTGGATGTTTGTCCTTGTGAAATTTATGTGTGTACACTGCCCCCACGATACAGGAGAAAATCCTAGTGTGGAGGTAACGTTTTTAAACAAAAGAAAAATAAAAGAAGATTAAAGTAAAAGGCAGCTTATACACATACGTACATCAAGACAACTATATATGCGATACTAAAAAATGTCTTGTGTGTTGGCGGTGTTAATTAAAATACCTACGTCCAATTGTTGTCAGTTTAATGATAATATTAAATGCAAAGGAGATCAGAAGGCCATAGAGGCTGATGTGTATAGCGGTGTGAAGGCTGAAGGAAGTAAGTGTCCTTATTACGTATGTATTTATAATCTTTGGTCATTGTTGTGTCACGCCTACAAATGTGCTGCGATTAAGGTGGAGCTAACATTTGTGCAAAAACATATTTGTGATTTGAAGGTCTATCTGTGTTGAGATTGTTTCGAACACTGCATCGTAGCTTCCGATCCTATGGCAAAAGCGGAATATCAGCTCTTCAAGCATCAGTTTTTTTTCGTATCGAATTGGTATTGCCATCAAGTGACTTTGTAAGACAAATAGTTCACTTACGTTACGTCCACCAAGGGCGCTGTTCTTATATCCACACAATTTTATTTGATAACGTTATTGTCAAAAACTAGTGCCAAGGGCCCAGTTATTGGTAGGGTAGGACGTGTTAATTTCTCTGTGTACCAAAGCAACAGTGTGTATACTTCTGTTACTAAAATCGTAGTAGATATTAGTGACTCTAACTAATATTTTAAGACATTTATTATCAAAAAATTACTCAGTTTAGTTCAAATAAAGATTTAAAGTTGATAATGAGATAGTTTTTCTCCTTATTCTTAAAAAACAAACTTTCTTTTGTTAAAATTATTTTAGTTAGAGATTGGAGTAGGTGACTATGTATAGTTTCATTTTGCGAAACTCAAGCGATATAATTTTTATGAATCGTTTCTAATGTTAGTTAAATGAATTGTTGGTTAAATACATAATTAGTGAATTGTGAATGTATTTATGTTATATATGTTTAGATATGTTATGTATTTTTTCGACGGTACATGGAAAAACTTTTATAAGTTTATTTGTACTGTCGGATGTTGTTAAATAACTATACTTTGTAAAAAATAAATAAATAAAAATATACATATATATATACAATAATGTATATATATATATATATATATATATTTTATTTGCTTATTATTAAAAATATATATGTAGAAAATTAAATTTGACCGACTGACTGGGTCATAAACAGCCCGGAGTCAGGAAGTTGGCTGTGTTTTACCTCCGTGCCTCAAAAACACTTAAAGATTTAGCCCTGCGGCTGACATCTATCAGGTTGAGGGAATAGATAGTGCACCTGTGCTTGCGTGCACACTTGTGTACTCCTGCCTTGCACAGATGGCTAGTCTCCGTTGAGACTGGCCGCCTTGAGAGAAATTCTGTCTGGAGGATATTATTATTCAATAAAAAAAAATATCGGCATTATATTGGAACTATATTTGATTGAAATTTTACATGAAATCGATTAAATAACATCCAAGATGTAATTTACAACTTAGAAATGAGGATATCTGCAGTAGAACCAAAGTGACCGACATAGCTCAACAGATTAGTAAGCTGAAGTGGCAATGGGCCGGCCATATAGGTCGAAGAACCAACAACCGATGGGGAAAAAAGGTTCTCGATGATGTAATTTATAGATTATGTGCATGAAAAAGTACACTAGTGTTACGAGTGGGCTGACTGAAAATTCCGATTAATATGAGAAATAGCTGTATTACCGTTCATCGTCCGTCAAGTGTCACAAAAACGTCCTCGAAATCGTTGATATATTAAAAGGGCATGCTCGAAATCGCTGCGATATATGGAGAAGTCCTTAATAGTAGAGTCGCTCTTCGGATTAGTTCTTACGATACATTTGCAGGAATAATCGCCGAGTGATTTCTTTGGGATGGCTACAGAAGCATACAGTATTTTTATTATAATGATGTTACGTGGTTTACTATATTTTAAAAATGAAAACAACTTGAAAATATTGCAAAAAAAAACATAAATTCAAACGAATATGAAGTAATTAAACTTTTACTTTCACCTGTCCAAAAATAATAAATAAAAAAGCTTGCGTTGCTAAAGCACTTTAAAAATTTATATTAACGCGACCGTATTTTTGCAATGAAACACGTCCCTTCCTCTCTAACATTTCGTTTTATTAAAATACCAGAGTTTTTTAATAAGCGTTGTGAAAACAAGATAAAAACGCAGCCCTCTTGAAAGTAATGATAGTGAGTGAGGGTTAAATGTTTTGCACATGCCATGTGTACTCTGTTCCAGTTGGTTTATCTACTCTCTTTTTTTTTATGAACTGTGTTGAAAACATTAAAGTTCTGTTTACTCGTGCATATATACCGCTACCGTTACAGCTACCAAAGTCCACTACTGAACATAGCCTTCTCTCATAGATTACTTCAAAGGACATATGCCATAGTTGCCACGCTTGGGAGGCGGGTTGGCAACCACAATTCTTTTATTTTTAGTATTATTATTAGGATATATAATACGTGGTAGAGCCATGCTGCAGCTATATTAGTAGTATAGTTGTAGCACGAATGGGTCGGCTCGACCGGGGAAGGACCACGCTCTCACAGAATACCAACGTAAAATAGCAGCTTAACACTGCTGTGTTTCGTATGGTGAGTGTAGAGAATCGGATACCCTTTTTACGGGAAAAGAGGCATTCCATCTTAGTCCTCACGGGTGGCATTTTGATTCTTTATTGACGATAGATGAAGATGTCTATTAGTCACAGCAACCACTTACCATCAGGTGGACTGTGTGCTCATTTGTCACCCTATCATATAAAAAAAGGATGACACTCCTGGCCATTATCTGGTTTGTTTACTGTCACTTCATATGACACCCACGGGACGGTATGGGATAGGTGATATATTCTTACACCGCCATTACAGGATAACGTGCATGTATACTTAATAAATAAATGAAATTAGGTAGTTAAATGAACACTTAACATGCTAAAGGAAAGTAGTATTTAATAGGCATATTTATTAGATGAAACAGTAAATTCATGCTACATGCACCCATCCTCTACTCAAAAATAATGTCGAATTGGCGTAAAATTTATTGTATTATATTATTTTTAACGAGCGACTGCCTAACGATGTGCTTCGTGCTCCGTTGCCTCCAATAATGTGCGAAACCATCGATGTAGAAAGATTTGTCTGTACCTATGTACATGCCGATCGACTACGTATAAGCGTATATCTCATAATTAATTGCTTTTGGTCACGTTTTCTTTTGCTTGTAAATGGGAAAAGAACAGTAAAAAATACATTTTTATGTTCGCCAACGTGCCAACTTTTTCATTGTTTTGTTCAACTATAATATAGATTTTAATAATTGCATTTTTATTTTAACTTACTTAAATAAAAATGCAATTATAATAGTTATAATTGTAGTAGTTATTCTACCTATCTACAATTTAACTCTACATCATATATTATAAGGCTGCCACGAGCAAATTAGTTAATGGTGGGGTTTATGATTTTCTTCACGCTATATAGCTGACATATAGCCAGTTTTTTTTAATAGAATAACAGTGACAAACGAGCGTACAGTCCACCTGATGGTAAGTGCGTGCTGCGGCCCACAAATATTTACATCCATATTCGATTAAGAATCAAAATGCAGTAGCGTTGTTACCTACCCCACAGGACTAAGATAGAGTGCCTCGTTCCAGTTAAAAGGGTCTCAGGTATTCTACACAACCCATACGAAACAGAGCAGCAATAAGCTGCTATTTCACGCTGGTATTCTGTGTAAGTTCCAGTCACTTCAGCAGCAATAGCTATGAAAGGTTGTAGAGACGTTGATGGTACATGATATTTTTAAAGGAAAACTTTTCTTTTACCTATTTTATATAGTATATTTTGCTCTGCAAAATTTTCAAATCTTTACGTATCTCTAAATGTAAATAGTTACAAAGTTAAAAAGTTTTTAACTCCTCTAAGTATAAACAAACCAAATGAGAACCTATTTACGTTCCACTTGACATATTATTTTCTTTTTTACACACAAGCGGAAACCGGTTTCCGACATTCGCTTGCATGTTTTCGGTTAAGTTACAAGCTTAAGTTATACATGTGCAAGTATACAATGGTTTATCGCAAAACACGCTTTAAGCAAACCGTATTACGTCATAGGTAGAAATGTTGTAGAGGAATTTTTTTACCAACTTGTTACGCTCATATGTTCTCTAATAAATTGATCGATGACGTAACATGGTAAACATTTGATTTGTACGCATATTGACTAAACCCAATAATAGCAGTAACTTTTATTTAGGTACTTCGCAAACATTACGTATAGCTATACAAGAAAATGACACTTTAATACAATTTTTCGCAGATAGTAATACCATGAAATAAACTCTATTTATTTTTTGTTAACTTGAAAATTCCAACAATATCTTGTCAACACGTGTTTTGTAGGCGGAGTATGATCGTAACACCGGATGATGTCATTAACGAATCACCACATTATATTTCTCACCCTTACTACGAGATCTCAATATAACATGCAAGGGCTCTATTGATATTTTAATCTATTATATATTTATTATGCAAGAACAAGAACTAGACCGGTCGTACGCTAGATAGAGTCATTCACAACATTCTGTACACCTGCTACACGGGCTATTGTGAACTATATCAATAATCGATATTAGATCATCTGTAAAGAAATGATATTGGCCATTATATCGATATGCGTTATGACTTATGTTGCTGCAAACTCTGATTTGTGAATGCTCTTGCGATGCGCACGCGCAGAAAATCGTTGCAGAATCACAGTTTCACTGTTTACCTTACTTGCGCGTATGTTTATTCAGCGATCACTTATGTTTTTTTAGTCACTATTTACTCTGTCACTTATATTGCACGATGTTCATGATTTTGACACAAGAGTACACGTAGTGCTAGCGTATGGTCGCTAGCATGCGCGGGCGAGGCACTAAACGTAGTGTGACTGTGATGAAGGCAGGTTGCGCGGGAGAGTCCCCCTCCCCCTCCTACGACACGGCTGCTCCGGCGTCGCAATAGCATTCCATCTGTGACGACAACGTGCCCATTTATGTCTTTGGACATGGTTGACGGCCATGTCGACCATATGGTGTCTCAGTCACGGTGCTATTACGTTTTTCAGCGGGGAACGTAATAGTAGTAAAATTGCACATATAAACGTATCCTACGGAACGCTAGGTTTATTCGCTTAATGGTTATGGCTTCGCATTTACAGAACGGATTGTAAAATTTTACTGTTACTAATATTTTATATTCAAAGATTATTTACAGTCGTAACATAATAAAAAAAAATTGACTTTACTTAATTTCTAATGCGTTTGACTTGAAATTTGATGATTTAAAAAAAAGTAACTAAAGAACTTACAGTCGCCCTGATGGTAAGTGGCTACTACGTAGGTCTCTCAATAAGTTTTGAGATGCTCGAAATTTAAAAATGGAACGCACCCGTGTTATATGTTTCTAAAAAGCAAATTTATTTAAAAATAGAACTCCATAAGCCAATTGCTCAGTATTAAAAAAAAAAAAACAAAGTTCTATTATTTTTCCTGCAACGCTTCCCGCGCTTTTCATTTAAAACGATGGATCTTAACCGTAAACATTTGCGCGCTATGATATATTATGATTTTAAATTTGGTTTAACCCAACAATTAAGTTTACAAATGTTACAATCAGCATTAGGGGACCCAGCTTCATCACACGCAACAATTTTTAGGTGGTTTGCTGAATTCAAAAGGGGTAAAATTAATCTTAAAGATGACCAAAGAACCGGGGAATGTATGGACTACTGAAATGTTGGTGCGAGAAGACCCATGAATCACATATACGGACATCAAAAAGATTGTAGGCATTAGTTCGGGGAGTACTCATACCATCCTACATCAACATCTTGGAGTGAGGAAGCTTTGTTGTCGATGAATCCCTCGTTTGCTCTCCGAAAGCGAAAAACAGACTCGTGTGGATTGGTGCCATGAAATGCGTCTACGTTTTGAAAACGGGGCATCTAGGCGTGTTTGAGAAATCATTATTGGTGACGAGACATGGATCTATCAATATGATCCGGAAAATAAAAGGCAATCATCGATATGGGTCTACTCTGAAGGACAGTTACCGACAAAACTGCAAAGACCTCGCAAAATCGGCAAAAAAATGGTGGCTAGTTTTTTTTCGCGGAGCGGACATTTGTCGACATCAATACTGGAAAATTGTAGGTCCGTCAACTCTGAATGATATACAGTTGCATTACCCAAAGCTTTTCAAGCTGTGCGGGAGAGAAGACCAAAGACCGGGCTTCGGGGAATCATGCTGCACCACGATAACGCCTCTTCACATACCTCCCTTAGAACAAAAGCATTTATTGAGGAATCTGGTGTTGAAACTCTAAGTCACCCACCCTACAGCCCTGACTTAGCTCCTTGTGATTTCTTTTTGTTCACAGGAGTTAATGAAAAAATAAAAGGCAAGTTTTTTTCAAACGCCGAAGAAGCCGTGGCTGCCTACGAAGAAGCGATTTCCGACCTGTCAGATCAAGACTGGCAAAAGTGTTTTCAGAGTTGGTTTAGGCGAATGGAAATATTTTGAAAAGATGTAAAATAAATATTAATAGTATCTAGAATGCTTTTTGTATATCTCAAAACTTATTGAGTGACCTACGTCTAGCCCATGGATAGCTGAAATTAACTTCAAATAACCAGTAAGTTGTTTAAATCGGTAATTTTTAAAATCTTCTTTACCTATTTTTACAACCTTAGGGATGGGATTTTTTCTTTAAATTTATATGGGACTACCTCAGCCACTGAATTATACGCGATTCATTAAAAAAATATATTGACATCGTTTCAGTTGTTTCAGGCGAAATCAGTGAAAATAATTAAAAAATATACGCGTTGAATATACATACTATAACCTTGTCGTTTTAAAACTCGATTAAAAAATCAAGGATATACGGATCATCATGTACTCGATTAAGAATCAAATTACAGATACGTTGTCATTTCTTAAGACTAAGATGGAATACCTCGTTTTCAACAAATAGGTAGTCCGGATTTCTACACTAACCATTGGAAACCAGCAGCATTAAGCTGCTCTTTCACGTTGGTATTCTGTGGAAGCGTGGTCCTTTCACGGTCGACCAGTTCTGACCCATTCATACTACAAGCTTAATTTAGCTGCAACATGGCTCTACCAAGTAAAAACTGCTTGTGGTATTCCTGGGTGAGTCTTACGGTCAGTTCACTTGTAAAAGGATGTAATGATGATGATTATGAAATAAATTCTAAATGATAATAAATTCTAAATCAAAAAAAAAGAAATGATTCATGCTAGCTGGTAACAATACAAGGTAGATCTTTTCGAGGATGCGTCAGCGCGAATCCTCGAAAAGATCAACCTTGTGTTTGTTTGAAAAGCAGAAAATTAATGCAAATAACACTAAATACGTATGTATTATTTATCATTCACCTACCTAACAAACATTGGGTGTATAATAAGGGAGAGAAAATGTTTAGGTAATTTATGTGAGCATAAATTATTAATATATAGACCGTTACGAGTGCGTGCTATCTACGGAAGAGTTTAATTGGATTCAAGGGTTGCCTGAGGTTTAATTTGATGCGGGTTCGGTCGAGCGAGACTCTTGACGTTAGGCGGTTTTTGTTGATTTCAAATTCTTTGAAAGTCATGTTTAATCAGTACATTATATTAGCAGCGAAAAAAGAAATTAAAGAATATTTAGGTTTAATGTATAATAAAAATATAACACCGGTTCGCAAAGTTCTTCTGAAACTCTGGGAGTCAGTCTCAGTTTTTTTATTTATATATATTAATATATATATTAATTGTCATAATCCATTAGTAATTTAAATAATAATTAGATATTAACAACACAGTATAGCCTGTTGTATAGTGGCGACTTAGGTTAACTTCTTACTGCCTTTCGTCACTTTTCAACTGACTTCAAAAATAGGTAGAGGTTCTCAATTCGACTGTTTATTTTTTAATGTCTGTTACCTCAGAGCTTTTTTCTAGGTAAGCCCGATTTTGAAGATTATTTTTTTAATTGATAGTTGGTGCTTTTCATGTGATTTCATATAAATTTGATCAAGATCTGACCAGTAGTTTTTGAGTAATTCGTAATAATGCGTATTTAATTGACTTCGAGAACATTGATGATGTTTCCATTTTATTTATATTGAAGTCGGTTGTACAAATTTTTTATTTGTACAAATTTTTTATTTTACCTCTTGTGTCGTGTACCTCTTACGTAATGTAACTCTCCTTTCTATGAGTGTTTCGGGCAGTGAGTGTATAAACTAACTGAGGCCAAGAGGTTTTCATACCTTTCAACAGATTATAGCGAAGTAACAAAGCAATTATTTTAAACTCTCCTTTTATTATTTGTGAGAGGTACATATGCAGCAGATAACTAGTAAACAATACTGGCAGATAAAGAAATCATTGAACGATATTTTTTGTGTATCGTTCTGTATGTTTGTAAAGCTCATTTCAGCCCAAGAGGTACATTGCTCTTGGGCTGAAAGGAGCAGAGAAATGAAAATTATTGACATAATTATCACCATTACATCCCATCACAAAGCATCATACGCTACCTTCATACATTGACTCTCATTATATTCCATCAGGTCGTCATTGCTACATCGTCAGAGACCGCTTTGCGGATGACAGTTCGGATATACCACTCGAGAATCGGTTGAATTTTTTTTTTTTTTTTTATAGGATAGGGTGACAAACGAGCACACAGTCCACCTGATGGTAAGTGGTTGCTGTGACCCATAGACATCTACATTTATCCTCAATAAAGAATCAAAATGCAGATGCGTCATCACCCGTGAGGACTAAGATGGAATGCCTCTTTTCCAGTAAAATGGGTCTCCGGTTCTCTACACTCACCATACGAAACACAGCAGTGTCAAGCTGCCATTTTACGCTGGTATTCTGTGAGAGCGTGGTCCTTCCCCGGTCGAGCCGTGATACGCTGGAGGTTCCTAAATTAAGATTCTAAACGCCGAATCTAGACATTCTTTTATGAGTGACTGCATAAATTTTTTTAATAATATCTCTGAAATATATTAAAAACATAGTGCAACAGCCTGTCATAAAATTTAAAAATCTGATTAAAGGCCTACTATTAAATAGATCAATATAACCTCTTAATCTGCACTTGCAATACCCCCTGGCTACTGATATATTGTCAAACGTGACATTTAAAAAATATTAATATAGGTACTTAAATTTTACATTGTAAATGAAAGTGTAACATGGCATTTAAAAAAAATCAAAGAGTTTCTTGCCGGTTCTTCTCTAAGGTTTTGTTTATGCGATGCAAATTCGGTGTAGATTTTGACGTTCATAAGAACTTAAAACAATCCTAAATTGAATAGAAAGTTTTGTTTAGAATAAAATAGAATGAAATAATTTTTATTCAAGAAAGATAACAAGTAACACTTATTAAAGGCATTTATGCTTTTACCACTGGTTCGGAAAAAACCTCTGGCCTGGAAAGAACCAGCAAGAAACCCAACGGGATTCTTTTTCTAAATCATAATTTATAGTAATTTAAAATGTAGTACAATGAATTATACATTAGAATCAGCATAGTAGCGATCACCCCATCCTGGTTTATTTTATCAGTCATGTATTCTTTGAAAACTTTTTTAACAGATAGGGCCTGCATATTTTCCGGGGCTATGCTGTAAATTTTGTGGTTTTTAAATTTGAATTTGATTTCGATCCGTCGGGCTTGTCAATGTTCTTTGTTCCACTGCGGATATCTTCGTAACGAATAACATTATCTCCCATAGGGATCCCGAGAGAGATTTTTTTGTCCCAGTTACTTGTTACTTTTTAATTCCTTTTTTTCAAATAATTTTAAAACGAATAATCAAAAAAAAAAAATAACTAAAAGAAGTTTTTGCAATTTTGTTTCTTCTTTCTGCAAATGAAATATTAGAAATCTCAAATCTGCTTACTTATTATATTGATAATTTATTATAAGTACAGATTTTCTTTATAGAATAAGAGTGACAAACGAGCACATAGTCCACCCGATGGTAAGTGGATGCTGTGGCCCATTTACATCTATCTTCGATTAAGAATCAGAATTTAGGTACGTTGCCACCACTGAGGATTAAGATGGAATGACTTGTTTCCAGTAAAAAGTGTTTCCGGTTCTCAACACTCACCATACGAAACACAGCATCATTAAGCTGCTATTTTACGATGGTATTCTTAGAGAGTTTTGTTTTTCCCCGGTCGAGCCGACCCATTCGTCGTACAACCATAATATAGTTGCAGCATGGCTCTACCACGTAAGAGTATTTTCAAATGATTCGACATACCTTTTTCCGACTCGCGTCCGCTGTATGTTTAGCAATCTGCATAGCCAATCTACGGAAAGTCTTAGTAATAATGAGAATCAGATATGAGTGTAGGAACGGGAATGTATTTTTGTGTGTATTAAAAAAAGGAAGTGGTCACGTGTGTCAGTTATGTCTATGCCTTTATCCCCTGAAAAAACGGAAGCAAGGCAAATGTGATCCGTGGATGTTTTTAGGTAAAAGGTTGGCACGGGTTGGCCTAACTCGTGAATAAATTTGAATGGATGACCAGAGGGCACTGCGACATTTGGCATAAAGGTCGCGCAGGTGTTGCAAAATCCATGTCGCTATTAAATTTTGTTTAAAATATTAAAAGTAATTTTGTCTTTTATATGACTCTAATTTCCTTTATGTATTTCAGTTATTAACATTAATATATTCTGCATTACGATTTAGTAGAATTGTAAATAGAGTTTAAGATACTCTTTCCAATGAAAAATTTCAACAATTTAATTTTAAGTAATAATAATGTGTACTTCTATATTCTTCTTGACATGTAGTTCTTAAATAATATAATATTTTACCGTTCTTGTTTAAAGTTTGCAAGCCTTTGTTTAAAACATTGTTCAAAAACAGTGTAGAAATTCTATGACGATGTTGTTCACTAGAAGCTACGTGATTAGTTTTATAATCATTGTAAAGCACATGGTAAGCTATAGGAAAGGATAAAGATAGTAAGTACTTTAATAGAAATCTTAATGAAAAACAATTTTTGTAACGTTGGACAACTGATGAATTTGATATAATAGTAACACTTTAATTATATAATTAACCCTTTTTAGTAATATTAATAATATTTGTGAGATATATTTTTATACAAAAACAAAAATAAAAGTTACATCCAGTATACGTCTCATTGTTGGATACTGTTATATTCATTCATTCATTCATCATCATCATCAATACAGCCATTCACATGTCCAGTACTGAACACAGACCTCCCCAAAGGAATGCCACAAAGCGCAGTCCTAAGCCAACTCTATCTTACCAGGTCGTCACTCCATCCAGTGGTTGTGCGACCTACACTTCGCTTACGAAGTTGCCACTCCAGAATCTTTCATCCCCATCGATTCTTCGAGCTATATGGCTGGTCCATTGGCATTATATATAACCTATCAAAAGTACACTGCTGAACATGGGTCTTTCCCCTAAATTGTCCCGTATGATAATGATTATAGTTAGTTGTAGATATATAGTTGCCACGCTTGACATACGTGTTGAAAACCGCACTTTTTTATTATTTTGAGTTTTATTAGGAAGATGTTGCTGATCATCTCCAGTTTCAGTTTTCCACTGTCACCTCTTACGACACACCCGAAATGATATATGGAGCAGTGGAAATTCCTACGTCGCCATTACACAGCACTGTATATTGTTAATTGTTTCCTATTAAATACGATTCTGGGTCCATGGAATCACGAATTCTAACGAATTTTATACAGATTCTAAGATTTTTTTATTATTTTAAGCCAGTGCTTAACTACAATCTCACCTGATGGTAAGTGGCGATGTAGCCTGAGATGGTGAAGCGCAGATAAATAAAGATAAATATAAAACCGGAACAAACAAAAAGTGCAGTAAAATAAAGTTATAGCCTATATATTTTATGTACATACAGGGTTATTTTTCAAAGAATAGCTAAATTTTAAACTTAAGTTCAAATATATAAATAATGATATACAGTTTTTAAAAATACGAGTAAATAAGGCTTTTATTTGAAATTATCCCAAATTGAATGTGATTTATGGGCAACAACGTTTCTGCCTACCGATCGACCATTACGAATGTGTGCGTGCGCAGTAAAATCAGTTAAAATAATGCATTACCACGCATTTTGAATTTAAAAGATAAAAAGGACATAATGTTTGAGGTTTCTTTTAATTAACTTTCCTTTACCATTTGCCTATATTACTTATTCTGAACCTTCTCTGCAAATTTGGCCGGTTATTGCAAAATAATTAATGTATATTATTTTGCATTAGTAATATATATATATACATGTATATGTATGTATGTGTATATATATTATACGTCTCATGTTGTTAAAGTGTAAGAGAATCCACTACACCTAACATCACGCGGGTGTCTGCAGTCCATGGATACCGGCACTAAAAAAAAGAAGACTAAAAAGGCGTTGACACTATCCACTGGTGGAATGCCTCGAGGGATGTACGAGTTCAATCGTAGTTTCACTGACTTTGTTACCTTTTAAATCTGTATCAATATTATTGGATGCATCGCTACTTTGCAGCTAGTGAGGGATGTAATTTATACAGGCAAATTGTTCAATAGAATAATAATAATATATTGGTAAATCCAATTGGGCATGCCCTAGCGCATTAAAAAATTACGTATAACATGATTATACGGAATTTTTAAAGTAGTTTAAATATTATACACACAAGTTTTCACTAACAACCTTATTATACTTCCAATTTTCCGATAATTTTATGTCAAACCTCAAATTTAAAAAGTTTGAAAATCCAAAGTGCACGACTCATAATGCTCATATGATCATTATATCATCATTCAGGTCACCCATAAAGTCCAAGATGTATTTATGTATAATATTACATCCTACTTACTTTTAGTACGTACTACTATTATTTATTCTGTGCTTTTAAAATATTGAATAAAAATCTCTGATTATTATTATAATCAAGTATAAGAAATTTGGTTTTCGAATATTGTGTATTTGTACAGCGATCTTTTTGAGCCGCTGCAAACAACCGATACAGTGTCCACTCACGACGACGATTGACGCCGAACTAACTGAGTGAGTGACGCAGTCTCTATTTAGTAAAAAATAATTCACACAAGGCTGCTAAAACACCGAATGTATCGACATTTCGCAGCCGAAAAAAATTAATTATAACTAAACTAAACAAAATTAAACTGCCATTTACATTCAATGGCTTCCCACATTATAGATGAAGAGTTTTAAAAATAGATTGAGTTGAACAATTGATATTTTCAAAAGTTATCGTATTTACGAAGCCGTGCGGACTTGATAAATTCACACCATAAGCCACTAAAACCCTTTTTATGTAAAATAGCAATTAATCGATTTAAAAAAGTTCAACAATCATTTATCTTTCTGAAAATGTGCTTTTCATATCACTTATATGTACAATATGATTGCTGGATACGATTTCATGCGACAAAACGTTATATCTTAATTTTTAGGCAATGCAATGGCCTAAAATTGTGTAATGCAATTACGGCATGCAATGGTAATATCGAAATAGCTGCCTTATGCTTATGCTGAGGGTGTTATTTGCAGACTATTAAGACATGAATAATATTTTTTTAATTTTTGTTCGTCCGTCTGTCTGGCTAAATCGGTTGTAATGAATCTTCACGAACAGATAGAGAGCAATGCAAGGAGTGAACTAGGCTATATTTTACGCGAAAAATGTGAGAAGTTTTTTGAGAAATTGAAAAATTAAATAAATAAATGGTCCTCGATGATCATGTAACATTTAAATAACGCCACATTAATAGATCCTACCCAGGCGAGGCCGGGGCGGGTTGCAAGTATAGCATAACTTGGAGATTTTTTGAGAAATCGAAATATTTGTTATAATATATAGTATTTGATGATTATCTTTAATCTAAATAACTCCATATTAATAGATCCTAGCCAGGCGAAGCCTGTATGGAAGTCGGTGTAAAGACAGCATAGTGTATATAAAAAAAAAACATGCGTGGGTGTCGTGGAACACACGGTTGAAACGAAGTTCCTTTTGTAGTATATTATTATTGATAAACGTATTGATTAACAAATACAAATAAATGAATTACTAGCGTCTATTAAAATGAGGCGTCATTTAAAATAAAATAATATTTCTTTCATGGCAAGATAAGAAAAAGTGCGAGGGAGATGGATATTATTCCATCTCGCTTCCTTATACGCCAAGGCCGTCTACACTACGTCAGAAGGGGTCTTGACGGAAAAATCTTACACTTTTTCTCGCCTAGCCCCCATCCGCCAAATTCGTACCGTCCGATAAAAAAAAAACAGAGGCAGTCATAAGGACTGCCGACGGAAGTGAATACTCAATGATATATGCGTATACATGTACACAGGCTGCTATACTACGCGTCGCTATACATTTTACTCGTGACGTATTGCGCGCAAGCGAGGTCAACGGTGACACGAATCCATAAGTTTTCCTCACCAAAATCGTTCAACGCGGCTAAAGAAGTTTTACCAATTAAAGTCCCGAATTAAGAGTGTGAAGCTATTTTGTTTTGTTTGTCCCATTTGAGTGAACTAAGGAATATCACAATCTCAATGTCATCTGAATAGTTACATTTAAAAGTTCATCCTCTATTTTGCAACCCGGAGTGGTTGAGCTTTTCTTCAAATTTAGGCAAATTCTTTTGAAGTTGGCTTAATATTAGACCTATTATAAGTAAACATTGTGGTGATTGAAGGATTTGTATGGAAAAATGCATAGTAACTAGCTGGCAAGGCATACTTTGTTCTGCTCTTCCGATGACCCTTTGCCCTTTCAAAAATCTTTAAGCTCGCAATAAAAAATATTGAGGGTCACTTATCGGGGTAAAAATCTATCTCTGAAGTTGGTATTTCATTAAAATCTGTTATGGTTTCGGAGTTCATCGCAGACAAACAATGTGACACGTAATTTTTATATATAAAGATAACTCACGTACTTAAAGAAATAAGGGTGGTAAGTTTTACGTGGTAGAACAATGCTGTAGCTATATTAGTGGTGTAGTTGTAACACGAATGGGTCGGCTCGACTGGGAAGGACCATGCTCACAGAATACCAGCTGAACGCCGCTGCGTTTCGTATGGTGAGTGTAGAGAACCGGAGACCCTTTTTACTGGAAACGAGGCATTCCATCTTAGTGCTCACGGGTGACAAGGCATCTGCATTTTGATTTGTAATCGAGGATGGATGTAGATGTCTATAGGCCACAGCAACCACTTACCATCAGGTATAAAAAAAAGTATACGTCATAAGAAATTCTACACCATTTTATTTTTCGCATAAGAATCTTAACAAATTAACTTTGTTTATCCATATCCATACTAATATTATAAATGCGAAAGTGTGTTTGTTTGTTTGTTTGTTTGTCCTTCTTTCACGTCGCAACAGAGCGTCGGCATGGCATGATTATTTGTATGGGGATAGATCTGATGGATTTAGCCCTCTCGATGCGCAGTCAGCAGGATTCTGGCTGGATGAAATATGTGACCAGTGATTCGAATCGAGAGTACTCAGAATTTCTGAGACACGATTACCAACAAATGTCTGCCATTTGCTTGGATGTCCTCTCAACCAGGCCAAAACCACTTCTGAATCTGACCAAGCATGAATTTGCGACCTTCCAATGTTCAACACTTCAGACACCTCCTTCAAAAGCTTACTCAATAATGTTGCTCCACACAACTCCATTTTAGGAATTGATATTTGTTTAATTGGTGCTACTTTTGTTTTGCAGGTAACCAAGCTGACGTGAATATTTCCATCCGAATCAACAGCTCGTAAATACACTACTGCACTATACGCAGCATTCGAAGCATCTGCAAATCCATGAAGTTCTACCACTTCATCGTCAGCTTTGGTTTTCATCCAACGAGGCAACTTGAAGTGTTTTAAATTTTCTAACTCATTCCGGTAAGTAATCCATTCCTTGAGTATTACGTTTGGAAGTTCTTCATCCCAATTTATTCCTGCCAGTAACAATTTTTGGATTAAAATCTTTGCTTTGATTATACATGGGGCAAGCCAACCTAAGGGGTCTTATAATCTAGCTATGTCTAATAAACCTTTCTTTTTGTTACAGGTCCTGTCTGCGGCGGAAGTGTCACTGTGTACTGAAATTCGTCGGTTCCTCGATTCCAGGTTAGTCCTAAAAGTTTAACTATCTCATCTGTTTTAAGTTAATCCTTCTCCTATATCCTTTCCTTCTTCCTTCTTTTTAACCTTTCCAGTAGCTCACTGTCATTTGTCATCCACCTTTGAAGTTCAAACCCTCCTTTTTACCATTATGTTCAATTCTCTATAAATCTGTAATCCTCCTTCCACTGTTTGACAGCCCGAGAGCAAGTCATCTACATAAAAATCACTAACTATTTTTTAGCTGTTTCAGGATACAGTGCACCTTCGTCACGAGCCAGTTGTTGCAGCGTCTTTACAGCCAAATATGGTGCTGAAGCCGTTCCGAATGTTAGTCGCAATAAACGATATTCCTGTATATTTGCCTTTGATTTTCTAGTAGCTTCTGCATTTTCTTTATCCTCATCCTCACCATTCCACTGATCACACCATAACAACCGTTGATAATCTGTATCTTGATCAGCCACCTTGACTTGACGGTACATCTTAATGATGTCAGCTGCCAAGCAAATAGGGTACTTCCTCCACCTTATCAGTAAGTGCCTTAATTCTGGCTGTAGGGTTGGCCCTATCATAAGAGCATCATTTAGGGAGTTACCATTTTGATCTTTACAAGATGCATCGAATACGACTCGAATCTTGGTCGTGTCTTTGTCATCCCTAATGACAGCGTGATGTGGAAGAAAGAAAGATTTGTTTCCGTTTTGTTCCTTCTCTGGAACGATCTCCATATGATTTAAGTCTTCATATTCTTTGACTACCTTAGCATAGTTCCTTTTCAAAGATTCATTTTTATTGAATCTAGATTCTAATGATCTAAGCCTTTTCTCTGCGATTAATTTAGAATTCTCAAATTCGACACTTTGTAGTTTAAATTGATTCCGCTAGATGTCGTTACTGGGTTTTTAAACGCGGTAACGAAATGTTTCCTGACATGTACTTAATTCCCGCCGCTTAAATTGTTTCTATTTCGTAGCTTATTCGACTACCTGCTTTCGATTTCGGTTGTTTGTTATTTGCTTTGTGATTTGGTTTAGGTTGAATGGATTTATATTGGCTTTCATTTCGGATTTGTGTATTTTCTTGGATCGGTTTTGTTGATTTGGTTGGTTGGTATTCCTTTATACATATTTAGACTCTGGCTTTGATTTTGGATTTTGTTTATTTAGAATCGTGAATTGGTTTTCGTTGTTTTAGGTTGTTTAACAATATTTCAAAGGAATATTAATAGTATAGATAGTGTATACGGTACCTATACACTTACTTCTTTTTTCGTTGGTTATATTTATATTGACTACTGCTTTCGATTTCGGTTTTCTGCGATTTGTTTTGTGATTTGGTTTAAGTTGATTCGATTTTTTTGGCTATCGTTTTCGGATTCGTGTTGTATCTTGAATTGGTTTTGTTGTTTTGATTTTAAAATATTTAAAAGGAATATTTATTCCTTTAGATATTTTGGATTTGCTTTAAAGAAAATATTTAAAAGGAAATTTAATTCCTTTAGGTATTTTAACGTTTTTATAAATAGGTTTTCTTACTTCATAATGCCTCGCAAACGTAAGTCCAGCCTTTCAAGAGTATCTTCTCAAAGACAAGCGAAAAGATTAGCTCGATCGCTAGAATCTTTAGAAGATGCTGAACTGAGAAGGCAAGAACAAGCAGAGCGTCAGGCTGCTTTTAGAGCATCTGAGACACCTTCTCAACGTCAGCAAAGGCGTCTTGAACAGACAGAGCGTCAGGCTGCTTTAAGAGCTTCCGAAACACCTTCTCAAAGTCAGGAAAGGCGTCTTGAACAGGCAGAGCGTCAAGCTACTTTAAGAGCTTCTGAAACACCTTCTCAAAGTCAGCGAAGGCGTCTTGAACAGGCAGAGCATCAAGCTACTTTAAGAGCTACTGAAACACCTGCTCAAAATCAGCAAAGGCGTCTTGAACAGGCAGAGCGTCAATCTACTTTAAGAGCTACTGAAACACCTGCTCAAAGTCAGCAAAGGCGGCTATTCGAACAAGCGGAACGTCAGGCCGCCTTAAGAGCCGCGGAAACACGTGATGAAACTCAACACAGACTCATTGTGCAAGCTGAACGTCAATCTACTATAAGGGCATCTGAAACACCAGAACAGACACAGGCGCGAAGAGATGCAAATGCACAGCTCCAAGCTGAACGTCGACAAAATTTCCAAAAACAATTGGTCGGTTTTAATGACGCAGTATTTAATTATGATCCGTTGATTGATTATAAAAATCACAGGTTAGTTGTTATCGGACTGATGGACAAGGCGTGTCGATTTTGCAGCGCTTTAAAATGGAAAGATGAGACCGCAGGCATATGTTGTTCCAATGGCAAAGTGTCTCTTCCGTTACTTGGGGAACCAGAAGAACCTTTGAAAACTCTCTTTATATGATGCTAATGAGTCACGGCGCTTTTAAACAGGATCCGGAAATATAACTCATGCTTTCAAATGACGTCCTTCGAGTTGACTGGGAAATAATAATGCCGGGATTTTCGCCTACATTTACGGTGCAAGGGCAAATTTATCATAGAATAGGTTCACTTTTTCCAGCTGAAAACGAACAGCATAAATTTTACAAGTATATTTTATGGGTGACGAAGACATTGAGGTAGACCATCGCTGCCAATTTATCCAGGAGTTGAGAGAGACACAGTGTTCAAAATTCAAAGATTCTTGCATGAACGTAACATTTTAGTCAAAACATTTGAAACTGCTTTAGAAAACCTACCTGAAGAGGATTATAAAGTCGTCATTCACGCAGATCGGACCCTTCGAGGAGAGCATGAAAGGCGCTACAATGCACCTTTGATAAACGAAATAGCATCCGTAATTAGTGGTGATCAATTTTCACGAGACATTGTCTTGCGAGCACGTGATGATACGTTGCAACGGTAGCCGATACACACAAGTTTTATGACGCTCTGCAATACCCATTGATTTATTGCAAAGGACAAGAGGGTTATCATTTTCAAATTCCACTCATTAACCCGGTCACAAAGGAGCCTACTACGAACAAAAAGTATCACGTATGCATTTTTATGCGTATCATATGATGTTGCGAGAAAATGATTTTAACCTCTTAGCCCGGTGTATACAATTATTTCATCAATTTTGTAGACATGTATGTGAAGGTAAAAAGTGAACGTCTCCGTTATATATCTTCAAATCAAAAAAAGCTGCGCGTTGAGAATTATATACATTTACAAGATGCAGTTTCTAGAAGTTGCGGCCCAGCCAAATAGACGACATAATAAGCGCCGAGATTCCGGATCCTGAGCAAGATAAAGAATTGTATGATACCATCGTCCGAAATATGATTCACGGTCCATGTGGAGCACGAAATTCAATATCGCCATGTATGAAAGAAGGAAAATGTACAAAGAAATTCCCTAAACAGCTATTAAAAAAAACAGTGCACAATGACAATGGCTACCCTTTATACAGACGCAGAGCTCCCGAAGATGGTGGCAGGAAAGTTACAATCAAATCTCGCTCTGGAGCGTTCGAAACCTTAGATAACAGCTGAATTGTCCCGTATTCGCCCATTCTATGTAAAATGTTTAATGCCCACATTAATGTAGAAGCATGTAGCTCTGTCCGCGCAATCAAGTATATCTGTAAGTACATAAATAAAGGAAGCGACCAAGCAATATTTAATCTCAGGAGTGAAGGTGAGGCAAATCCCGTTAATGAAGTACAGACCTTTCAAGCAGGGCGTTATGTCAGCAGTAACGAGGCAGCGTGGCGTCTCCTTGGCTTCCCTTTACACGAAAGGCACCCAACAGTTACTCACCTTGCTGTGCACTTAGAAAATGGAGAGCGTGTATATTTCACCGAAAGAAATTTCAAGAAAGAATTGCATCACCGCCAAAATCTACACTAACAACCTTTACTGGTTGTTCAAAGGTGTCCAGCACTTGTTTTAAAACTGTTTTATATTCTACATACAACTCTTCAACTAATTCATACATATCATCTTTAAAATAAGCTAATTCTCTATCAGTAGATGCTCTCACAATCTTGTCATGTGTATCATTAAACTTAGACCAAAGTTCATTTAGAGAATCTAATCTGATTTGTACATATTGCTGTGTTATTCTCTCTTTAGGACTCTTTTTATAATTTATTAAAGCCTTTTTCATACGATCATAAGAATCGACCTGCAAGTGAACTAAATCTTCCATTTTGAATCAAACTATTATTTAATGTCAATAAAAATTTACTCTGAGTTTACCTTGAAACACAAGTTACGGAAAATTCCTAAGAAAATTACAAGTGTTTTTGCATTTGTTGTTTCCAAAAAAATCGAGCATAGGTTCCCCGTCTTTGCCAAATTTCCTTAAAATCTAACTAAGTTAATGTAAACAAACTACTAAATTATTCTAAGTCCAAGTAATGTCCAAAATTTTACTAAGTTTCAATCTTCTGAGAAATAAAGTTCAAATTTGCACTATTTTATTGTAAACACTGCACTTGATTTCATAATTTCAAAGTTAATTTTGTATGTAAATAGGTTCAAATCACCACAATTTATCCTGGTATCACCTCAATGGACTGTAGTTGATGACGTACAAAGCGCGTTGCGCCCGCACTCCCCCCTCTCCTCCGCTCGTAGTTGTTCCGCTTTGCTTCCGGACAGGCACTTCACTCCCGGCACCGTCTGCAGTAGGTAGTTGCCTCCTTGCAACCACCGCTGCTGAACTTGGCTAGTTTGCGCAAGCAATCCACTTGCCCAGCCAAAACCTCGTCAAAAAACTGAACAACTTGCCAAAACCAACCGACCGATCCACATCCGGCTCGAAGGACCAACACTATGTATAACCCAATACATAGGTATGACGAGGTAGTTCGAGGTAGGTATGTAATTGAAATCAAAATTCAATATACAGTACTGGCAAAACCAAATTTATTTAGAGCCTTAAGAGCCCGAGGGTCATTAAACAAAGAAACAATTCAACTGCGCGAAGCAACAGACAGCCAGCGCCATCTATGATCGCGCTTAGGAACTAAAATCACTAAACAGGTGGAATGCCTCGAGGGATGTACGAGTTCAATCGTAGTTTCACTGACTTTGTTACCTTTTAAATCTGTATCAATATTATTGGATGCATCGCTACTTTGCAGCTAGTGAGGGATGTAATTTATACAGGCGAATTGTTCAATAGAATAATAATAATATATTGGTAAATCCAATTGGGCATGCCCTAAGCGCATTAAAAAAATTACGTATAACATGATTATACGGAATTTTTTAAAGTAGTTTAAATATTATACACACAAGTTTTCACTAACAACCTTATTATACTTCCAATTTTCCCATAATTTTATGTCAAACTTCAATTTAAAAAAAAAGTTTGGAAAATCCAAAAGTGCACGACTCATAATGCTCATATGATCATCATTCAGGTCACTCCATAAAGTCCAAGATGTATTTATGTATAATATTACATCCTACTTACTTTTAGTACGTACTACTGTTATTTATTCTGTGCTTTTAAAATATTGTAATAAAAATCTCTGATTATTATTATAATCAAGTATGTAAGAAATTCGGTTTTTCGAATATTGTGTATTTGTACAGCGATCTTTTTGAGCCGCTGCAAACAACCGATACAGTGTCCACTCACGACGACGATTGACGCCGAACTAACTGAGTGAGTGACGCAGTCTCTATTTAGTAAAAAATAAATTCACACAAGGCTGCTAAAACACCGAATGTACCGACATTTCGCAGCCGAAAAAAATTAATTATAACTAAACTAAACAAAATTAAACTGCCATTTACATTCAATGGCTTCCCACATGGTAGATGAAGAGTTTTAAAAATAGATTGAGTTGAACAATTGATATTTTTAAAAGTTATCGTGTTTACGAAGCCATGCGGACTTGATAAATCCACACCATAAGCAACTAAAACCCTTTTTCTCGCCTAGCCCCCATCCGCCAAATTCGTACCGTCCGATAAAAAAAAACAGAGGTAGTCATAAGGACTGCCGACGGAAGTGAATACTCAATGATATATGCGTATACATGTACACAGGCCGCTATACTATGCGTGGCTATACATTTTTACTCTCGTGAAGTATTGCGCGCAAGCGAAGTCATCGGTGACGCGAACCCATAAGTTTTCCCCTACCAAAAATCGCTCAACGCGGTTGAAGAAGTTTTCACTTCAATTAAAGTCCCGAATTTAGAATGTTAAGCTATTTTGTTTTTGTTTGCTCCCATTTGAGTGAACTAAGGAATATCACAATCTCAATGTCATCTGAATAGTTACATTTAAAAGTTCATCCTCTATTTTTCAAACCCGGAGTGTTGGAGCTTTTTCTTCAAATTTAGGCAAATTCCTCTTTTTGAAGTTGGCTTAATATTAGACCTATTATAAGTAAACATTGTGTTGATTGAAGCGATTTGTATGTAAAAATGCATAGTAACTAGCTGGCAAGGCATACTTTGTTCTGCTCTTTCCGATGATCCTTTGTCCTTTCAAAAATCTTTACGTTCGCAATAAAAAATGAGGGTCACTTATCGGGGTAAAAATCTATCTCTGAAGTTGGAATTTCATTAAAATCTGTTAAGTGGTTTCGGAGTTCATCGCAGACAAACAATGTGACACGTAATTTTTATATATAAAGATAACTCACGTACTAAAAGGAATAAGGGTAGTAAGTGCTGTGGCTGTAGCTTCCTCCGGTATAGCCGTCACGCTGCTAAGCGGGGGCCGCACTGCACATTCTGTTTTAAAACTCCCTCTAAATCTAGCCCAGGAAGAATCGCCGATCTGCAACTTTAGCAAAAATAGTGCACGAGGTATAATGCTACGACAATGCAAACTTTTAGTGTGGGACGAAAGTACAATGTCGCATAAAAAAGCTGTAGAAGCACTAAATCGAACGCTCCAGGATTTGCGCAGCAATACCGATGTAATGGGAGGAATGGTGGTTATACTGGCTGGTGACTTTCGCCAAACTTACCTGTCATTCAAAAGGGCACACCTGCAGATGAAATTAAAGCATGCCTCAAGTCGTCTATTTTATGGAACAAGGTGACAAAATTCAGTTTAACTACGAATATGAGAGTGCATTTGTATAATGATATCAATGCTGGAAACTATGCTGACACACTATTAAAATTGGCGATGGGCGGTTGGAAACGGATGCTGAGGGCTGCGTTAAATTGACGAGATTTTTGTAATTTAGTACAGAGTCATTCCGAATTAATTGCGAGCGTTTATTCAGATTTAACGAACAACATGCATGAAGACAAATGGTTATGTGAAAGGGCGATTCTTGCACCAAAATGAGAGCGTTAACAAAATAAATTCAGATATATTAAGCGAAGTAGCAGGAGAAATAACAGAGTATTTGTCAGTAGACACAGTTATGGACACAGAACAGAGCACTTCATATCCCGTAGAGTTTCTAAATTTCTAGAGTTGTCCGGTGTGCCTCACATAAGCTTCAATTAAAATTAGGCGTCCCAGTCATGCTAATGCGAAATTTAGATGCGCCTCGGTTATGTAACGGGACAAGGCTGCGTGTGACACATCTTGGATGGAACATAATCGGTGCTACAATTTTGACAGGCGTAGGAAAAGGTGAAAATGTTATTATACCACGGATCCCTATAATTCTACAGATCTTCCTTTTCAATTCAAAAGGTTGCAGTTCCTATTAAGCTCAGTTTTGCAATGAAAATTAATAAAGCGCAAGGGCAAACGTTACAGGTAGCGGGGTCAACTTAGAAAACCGTGCTTCTTTCATGGTCAGCTGTATGTAGCATGTTCGTGTGTCAAATGCCCAGAATCTCCACATTCTTTCCCCGAATGGAAAACATATAACATTGTGTACAGTAGCGTCTTAAAATAGTGTTCTGTTAGTTTTTTTCCAAAATTCCACAATCAATTAATCAGAATTCTACAGATCTTCCTTTTCAATTCAAAATTTCCTATATATAGCTCAGTTTCTTTTCAATTCCAAATGCTACACCTCTGACGGACATATTAAGCTCAGTTTTCAACTCAAAAGGCTGCATCTCTGACGGATCTTTTATTTGGCTCAGTTTTCTTTCAATTCAGAAAACTGTATCTCTGACGAATCAATTTAGCTCAGTTTCTTTTCAAAAGTCTGCATCCCTGACGGATAATTATGCTCAGTTTCTTTAATTAAAAATATCCCATTTCCATTTGAATAAACAGGCTATTTTCATGCTTTCCTATACGCTGCGTTTCAAAACATTTAAATAGGCTGACGAATCAATTTTGCTCAGTTTCCTTTAATGCCTGCATCTCTGACAAATCTATAAAACTCAGTTTTCAATTCAAAAGCAATGGATGGTTCATTTTCCAGTGACCATGCGGGCGAAGCCGCGGGTAAATGCTAGTTCATCTATAAAAGCCTTTTTTGTCGACATACGTACTGCACAGAAAATAATTAATTTTGTTGTTCGGAATACAACCAAGAATTTGAATAATTTGCCAACTCTTGTCTTTACTTACGAATACAAAGTGAGTGCGTTCAAAGCAAAAGTGTATAAGCTTTTGTTAAGCTAGCCCAGTGCACTTATTCATTTATTAAGTCACTATAAATCATCAAGTGGGATTGATGTCAAGCACTGGCTGAAAAATTAAAAATAATGCAAAATATTATATAAAGTTAGACATATTTTCTATATAGAAAATATGTCTATACATATATAGAATATATATGTAAAACATAAATTAGCTTTGTATGCTTAGAAATACCTTATGTGCTCAATTCCGGATAATCCATTTTGGTCCAGTTACAAAAAAGCCCCCGGGGCTAATGTAACATGGCTGTTAAATGTGTTCGATGCCTCAGGCAATAAACAATATTAATATCGGCAAAATTTCGAAGCTTGTAAAACTTTATGCAAGGTGGCTGACATTTGTACGTGTCTAGATAATGATCGCTAACATTATTGGTTACAGAAGATAATTCTATACATTTATGAAAACTACTTCGTAAAAGTTATTGAAAGGTTGCGTTTTGTGTATTTATATGACTGCCGATGAGGAAGTCTTGAACTATTCTTCATTTACTATAAAGTTTATACTTTAGGGGTAGTCCCATATAACTTTTAAGAAAAAAATCACCCCTAAGGGTGTAAAATAAGGCAAAAAATAACTATTTATATGATGTTCTAGTTGTTATCTTAAATTTGTAATATTCGTTTGTCCACTTAAAATTCAATTCATAAACCAATTGCAATCTTCATAATGCAATAAGATATTATAAAAATAAACTTAATAATATACTCATGTTCGTTTTATATATTTTGTACCTATCTAATTTATTTTTCCTTGATTTACTTTTAAAATTTAGATATAAGCTTATAAGTTATGCCTCATGTAATGTTATACTGAATTGCTTGAGCTCAAAATTTTGTAAATAATTGGCTAAATAAATCTAATAATATCTCTTTCTTTCTTTCTTCTTTTTCAATTTAAAATTAATTTAAAAATCGTTTTTTATTTTTATTATATGTTTGTCTTTTCTTTGATATTGATGTGCTGGAGATTAAGAAGCAATTTTAATTCCGTTAGGTTATAGAATTTGAGCTCAAGTCTTGGCATCAATAATGCACCGAATAGCAAGTAATCTCAACGATATTTATGGACTCCTCATTACTTTTGTATCATTCCGTACACTAGACTTTAAGGTGATACTACGAAAATTTGGTGGTTTTTCTATTTCACATATTTCTTTAAGTTATACGAACCAAATTTTTGGTATAAAATTTTGACTATATATGATCTTGCATTCCATAAAAGGAAAACTCGATAACATGTTTGATAAAAAAAATATAAAGTAGGCTCCAACATTTCTTCATGCCACCACAATATTTTTACGAATTAGTTCATGAATTTTGTTTAAAATAGTAAATAATCATATTTAAGTTCACATAAAACATTCTTTTAACCCATAAGGTAGTTTTGTTAAGAAAAATAAAAATGTTGTTTGGCGCTTACGTAGTTTATTTCCGAGCGCGTGCTCCGATCTCATAATTTGCGTATATGTAGTAATTGCAATACTTTCATTTTGACACTCCCTCAGTAGTCCGTCTCCCTTTATCGGGGTGATACAGCCAGGGTATCTTGCCAAATTACACTAACAACATGCAAATCCTTCCTGCAGCAATGCAGACACTTGAAGTAGCTACCAAAGTCTCCCACCTTTGACGTTACTGTCCGGCGCCAGTCCGGGTATTTACATCCAGTGTAACGAGACGGTATACCTCGCCATTTATAGTCACCACTTACGATGCCCTCGAGGTGTATAGGGAAATAAGGATAAGGAAATTGTTGAAATAAAAGCTTTTAATTTTGGACTGTTAAGTGAATTTAATACTAAATGATGAAAACGGTTGACAAAATTATAAACTATTAAAAATTAATTGAAACAAGCGCCTGTCAAAAATTTGAACGTAGCTGATAGTTAACGCTTTAAAGTGTAGGCGCTTCAAACAACAAATTTATTAAAGGTAGTCAAAATTAATATGCATATATCCGCGTAATGAAATGAAATGATGTTTGAGAGACCAGCCTCCCCTCCTTCAGTTGCGTAAGTATTAAGTAGATATCTTAGCAGCCAGCCACCGCAGAGTCTACATCACCTGAGGATGCCTCGTTGCGAAACACGTGTCGTATTATCGACGGTGGTGTATTTTTCCTAGTGTAGTGGTGTTGGGAGTAGTGGTGCTGGGATTAATGGTGACGGGGATAGTGCACGCAATTCAGGGAGGGCGGAGGTGCTCTTCAAACTAGGTAAGAGTAAGACACATCATTTTATTTTATTATGCGAATATAAGCAAATTATTTTGACCAACATTAATATAACGGATTTCCGCAAAGTAACACCTGACTTTATTAATTAAAACAAATTTAGTATCAAACACCCTCATCATCATCAGCGCTTTTGAATACGCTGCTGGACATAGGCAGTTTCAAGCATGCGCCGACATTCATTTCATTGCCTCCTTCACATTCACACACTTACGCTTACATGCTCGTCGGTTAAGAGTACTTTTAATTTGGCCCATCTTTAATATATCGCCAATATGGTCGATAAACTTGCGTCTGGGGTTCTGCGATTCACTTCTGCAACATAAATTTGTTTTGTCACTATTTCCTCATTTATTCTTTCGAAATGACTAAACTACCGAATCATTCCCTTCTTAACCCTGATCACAACATCATTTTGCAAGGCAAACTTTTCTCTTATCACACAATTACTCACTCTGTCATTCAGAGTCACTCCTAAGATACTCCTTAATGATCGCATTTCTAAGCATTCATTCTACTCTCGTGCTTCTTCTGGCACACTCAACTTTCACTACCTTACATTAAGGTAGGGACTAACACAGCATTCTAAATTGCCATACGTGCCTTTTTAACACATTCTGACATCCCACAATAGAGTTACTAATATTTTTTATTAACAAAGAAAATGTCCCGAGTGAATTCCGAGAGAAAACAAGTATTGAAGGGGACTTTATTAGGAGACAAAATTATGTGTGTAGGTTTAGTAGTTTTTGTGTAAAGAGGGTTCAAAATGGGCTGGAAATGGTTTGTGTAAATATATATTTACATTGTGTATACACTGACGGTATGTTGCCCTTTTCTTTTCCGAACTTGTTTGACATACTGCCGTATGTCTAGATACGAATTCACGACTAAGGAAAAGTCTGCGTCCAATGGTAAAGGCTTGTTATAACGATGAAATTAGAGTCTTAAAAAGTTTTTAATGCCAAATCACATTATTATTAACGTCACCATTGTTATTTACCCCAATCCATCAAATCCTAGAATGCTTTATAGTACGTGTGTCTGTGAGAAGATATTACTTGAGAATCGTTCGTATCCCAACGGGTGTTGGTTTTCTGAGCCATATGATAGGTTCATTGCAACTTCATCCAATCTATTGGCTTTTGTCGGTTATTTTGGTGTCATTATGGGTATCGTCGGTACATTTATTAAGTTAATAATTTCCGAAAAATATCTCTCATAGCTTACTATGACTAAGCATGATTGAGCTTTCCCAAAAGTTAATCACTGGGTGACGTCTAGTATGTCTGTTTTATTTAAAAGAAACGCTTTTCATTCTGCAAGAATTTCTTCTCTATCATAGAGAGTAAATTATATAAAATACATTTGGATATATACCCACACTAGCAACAAATTTATAGGTCATAAGAAGAAAGAAGAATACACTGTGTAGTGGCGGCAAAACAGAAACCACTAGGTTATGTCACTACGTGGGTTTCGTAAGAGGCGACAGAGGAAAATTAAAAAGGAGATGATAACAACTCAACATAATAAAAAACTGCAGTCACCAACCCGCCACCCCAATGCCCTTTTTGGAAAACCTATGTTCAGAACTGGACTTCGATATGCTATGAGTGAACGATTTTTTAAAACAAAATTAAAAGCATTGTCCGGGAAATGAACCAACGACCTGCGGTATCGCAACCAAACTCTCTAATTACCGAGCCATGGCTTTAATGTCTCGGTAAAATTTGTAAAGTTTGTACAATACTTGGCGTTGTCCATATTTTACAATATAGTCGATTCTTTCGACGTCTACAGTATCTTTATATCGGTTTATTTTTGTGAAATAAGGTACTATTTCAAGCATTTTAATATTTCCTGTATGCTCAGTATTATAAGGAAAATGAGAATTTTAATATTGTTTGCCGCTATGAACTACCAGAAGGATAGGTCACACTCTAAAATTCTGCAATATATTAGGCAGGCATTTAAGGCACACGTCATATGATAATTTATATCATAGGTAATGGTAGCTTTAGGTAAAATTCGTCGGTATGTTTGATTATGAAAAAATCGAAAATAAATTATTTAACTTAGATAAATTAGTTATTATGTTGTCGTAGAGAACGGAAGCGTTTTTAATTTTTCATAATTAACGAAACAAAAACCTTTGGACTTTACACAAACCTAATAATATAAATATAATCCTTGTAACATTAAAAATACGTTTTCTAGTTTTTTTTTAAGTGTAAACATACTTTATGAGAAATTTAATTGAAAAGTGCGAAAATAGTTCTCAGTCTCAATTAAAACAGCAGTTTCACGGCAACTATAAATAAAGCTTCATTTATAATTTATGAAGGGTCCGCGGCGGCGCCGGCTTCGCTTAACTAATAAATTATGAAAAACAACTGAAAAGTACTAAAATGATATTCCGTTAGAAGGCACAAATACAGTTACTAGGCAAAATACTTTCGATACTGCAGTATTTGATAAAGTTTATTTGTGTAAGGTAATTTAAAAATAAGTAATATTGATGATTCGATAAAAGAATACTTTAATATATACAAAAAAAACTATTGGTAAATCCAATTGTGCATGCCTTAAGCGCATTTAAAAAATTACGTATAAAATGATTATACGTAAATTTTTAAAGTAGTTTAATTACGCACAAGTTTTCACTAAAAACCTTACAATTATTACTATACTTCCAATTTTCCGATAATTTTATGTCAAATTTCAATTGAAAAAGCTTGGAAAATCCAAAAGTGCACGACTCATAAGATAAGTGAAAGATTAAAAAATGTAAATTATAGTTCTATTCGTCAGAGTTCCAGTAGCAGTCACCTACGTACACCTACAAGTCACTCCATCAAGTCCGGAGGTAAGGTCTATTCATAACTAACAAAACGAGGTCAAACTCGGCACACCTAGTTCTACTCTTTGAGAAGTTCCAGTAGCTTTCATCGAAGTACAACTTCAGGTCATTCTATCAAGTCCGAGGTAAGGTCTCATCATAAGTAACAAAACTAGACCAAACTCGGCACACCTAGTTCTACTATTCGAGGAGTTCCAGTAGTATTCACCAAAGTACACCTTCAGGTCACTCTATCAAGTCCGGAGGTAAGGTCTCATCATAACTAACAAAACGAGGCCAAACTCGGTACACCTAGTTCTACTGTTCGAGGAGTTCCAGTAGCATTCACCGAAGCACAACTTCATGTCATTCTATCAAGTCTGGAGGTATGGTCTCATCATAACTAACAAAACGAGGCCAAACTCTGCACACCTAGTTCTACTCTTCAAGGAATTCCAGTAGTATTCACTAAAGTACACCAAGGTACGTATAAGTATATTTATATATAAATCCTACGTACTTTTAGCGAAACAAAATATTGTAATAAAAATCTGTGCTTATAAAAATTATGACCTTGGTCAAGTATGCATCAAATTTGGTTTTTGGAATATTTTGTATCGACAAAAAATTAATTTTAATAAAAAGTAAAAGCCGACTTCAAAGAACTAAAAAGAATTCCGAAGCCGGTGTAAAGACTACATAGTGTTTAAAATAATTAAAGCCGCGATTTTAGAAAGTGAAGCTATTTTATTCATTTCAGTTTTTTTTTAAATCGGCTCTTACTTTTTATTAAAAGTTTATTTTTATTACACTTTTGATTGGACTCAGGAATATCACAATCTCAATATCGTTTTTTCGTCAAACTTTAAAAATAAGAAACCTCACAATCGGTTCACATTGGATGAAGATATCGCGTAATATAATATAATGCAATATTTTGCAATAACGAAATCTAAAGCTAATTTACAATGTATTTTCAACGCAAACGAAAAAAATCTCATTAGTGGTACCGTCCTAAACTTGGTTGGTTTTAATGACTTTGGTAATTACTTTTGGATTGTCACGGGAGCTGTAAAGCGACGCTAGAGGTATTTTAAGTGCTAATAATACGGGATCATTTATAGTCATGCATTAAGAAGGGATATATAATAAATATTGATTGTTATTTATAATATCTATCCGCACACACACATACACACAAAAACATAACCTACAACAGATATTTTAAAACGGGTATAAACCGATAAAAAGAGTTTTAGACTGTGGTATTCTACTGAGATGGGCGTTTAGGTTTCGAATTCTACCCAAAGGGGTCATACTTTTGCAAAAAAGGCATTTTTTTACTTTATACTATGCCATACTTTTAAGACTGATTATTGAATTATAGTTTTATTAAAGATAAAAGTTACACGTCAGCTTAATTATAAACCTGACAATACAAAAGGGAAACAATTGAGCTATATTTTATTCATATAACTGTAATTTTAACTGTAAACCTTAAAAAGATGAGTGTAATTAATATTGAATTGCATGACATATAAATGTATAATATTAAAAATATAAAATTATCACAAAGCCCTTCACTTGTCACCCTTAATCTATAAAAAATAAATAAATAAAAAGATAGACGTAAGGCTTCTGCATACACTTATCATCAAATTAAGTGTTTATAAAAACCTGTATTGATGAAATATAAATTTATAATTTGACGTTATGAGAAAATGCAGTTATAACGAATCTGTTGTGCTTACAAAATTATAGACAATCTTTGTAGATGACGTCATAGAAGCTCGCCGCCACGTAACGAGTGGCTTTGCCCGCATACGACAAACTTCGAGAGCTTTGAATAATGCATGATACGTTTTACCTTCGCATTGTGAAATGTTCTCTTTTTGAAAGGTGAAATTAAATTGTAAATATGTTTATTTGGCGCAATTATTTATTTTATAATCGAAGCGACATCAGCTTATAAGGGTGTTTATTTAGAATTACCTTACAACATTTATGATCACCATGCAGTGCCGCCAGAAACTATTACCCATATCATCCCGTGGGCGTTGTAAGAGACGACATAGGGAAACTGAAACAAGAGATGAGAAGCAGCATCCTTCTGATAGCAACACAGAATACTGACAAGCGTGACAATTATTACAAAAATTCCCCCCTATGAGTCAATATAAGGGATGGTTTGAACGGTTGTTGATCGTGAGTTCCCGAGTTCGAATGCCGGGTCTTTGTGGCAATCTATCGGGGATGCCTATGCTCAGCCATATGATTCAGCGGTGGATTTCAGATGTTGCAGTAGTAGTAGGTTTAAATTTTTTACATCCATTTGAGCTGATATTGGAAATATTTATGTAACTTCGATGACAATGCAAAAATATAGTACAACGAAGCTTATGTGATGATGGACTTGGATGCCGGCCCTAGCAACGTCTCTAAAAGCTTAGTTAAGGGGAAATGCAAGGAAAGGTGTTTGGCTTGAGTACATTCTTGTGATAGCTAATCCTGACATGGACATAGCCGTGAAGAAAGTAAATACTTAAGACTACACTCGGGAATTTTTTGAGAAATAACTATCACATCAACCCTGATGAAACTGGTAAGTCCTCTTTATTATTAATGTCGTCCAGACTGAATTGCGATCACGGCGGCCAGACTCAACGGTACTAGTCACCTGCGCAGGAGAGGATTATAGTGACCAAGTGTCATCAGGCGCAGGACTAACCGGCTTTACCTGCTTTCCGAGGCACGGGGGTGAAACACCGCTAACTTACTAACTTCGGGCTGCTACTGAAATTTGACAAAAAACCCAATAACTGTTTTTTGACCCGACCAGGGATTCGAACCCGGGACCTCGTGATTAGCAATCGCGTTTACGACCACTAGACGAACGAAGCAGTCACATTCTCTTTATTAATGTGCACACCACCACGCCACGCACTCTGGAAGAAACACGTTGAAGATGAAAATATTTACTACTGTATAGTAAAATAAAATATGTAACCCAATATGTCGTATTAAAAATAAGTAATGATTTCTTAGTGCTGGTATTGTACGTACAATCTCCGCACGCGCATTCTAATTAGGAACTTAAATATCTTAGCCATACGCCATACTTTAAATTTATTTTGCACTTGGTGAAATGCGTTTCGCTCTACTTCAAAATAATACATATATCATATACAGTTTTAAGTTGCAGATATAATATTTTACCGCGATAAAATTTCTATCACTTCAATATCCTATATAAGTACATGTTATTTTATTTACGCTGTTTACTACAAAGATTAATGAAACATCGGGAACAAATCAAAAAATTGCATTTATAATTTGAATTTTAGTAAATCGGATTCATGAAAATAACTTTAAAAAAACATTAATTAGAAAATATACTTCGAATGATAATATAGGGTAGAGAAAGGTTAATCATCATCATAATTTAATAAAAAGCTAGATTTTTAAAACTATGGATTCTCAAGGGAGAGTTTTAAATAGCAAAAACCCATTACTGACTTTGCCTTGAAGTTGAGCAGCAAATGACTTGGTAATTACTTTGGAATTTTCAGAGAGTAAGCGACGCTGGAGACGTTTGAGTACTAAAATCACAAAACTGCTCATTGTTTCGCAATTTGAAAGTATATGTATCGAAGACTTCTGTGAAACATATTTTTAAAATCATATACGGGTCCACTGTGCTGTACATGCCTCATTAAGCTATTGAAAATGGGTCAGCCATATAGTTTGAAGAACAGAGAACTAATACGAAAGGTTCTAAAGCGGCAGCCTCGTACCGTTAAAGCGAAGTGTAGGGATTTTTCCCACTAGGTGGAGTGACGAGCTGGTAAGAGATGCAGGAAGTCAATGGATGCGGGTGGCTCAGAACCTTGCTTTTTGGCATTCCTTGAGGGAGCCTATGCTCAGTAGTGCACTTGTGATGGGCTGTAATAATAATGATGATGAATGACGCTGGTCTATTTCCCACCAATGATTAATTTTTAGGGTTCGGTACTTTAAAAGAAGAAAAGATCGGAATCGGAATCACTTTTTTGTCTCTCCGTTTGTGTGCCGGGTAGAAGCATAAGTTGAAACCAAATTTAATGCTAAGGTCTACGGTCTCTTGGAGATGTGGAAGTTAAAGCTTCTATGTCAACGCATTTAAAATATTTTTTTTCCATTCTATAATGGGGTGACAAACGAGCACACAGTCCACTAGATGGTAAGTGGGTGGTGTGGGTGTGTGATTTATCTTAGATTAAGAATCAAAATGCAAATGCGTTGTCACCCCCGAGGACTACGATGGAATGCGTCTCCGGTGCTTCCGGTTCCGGTTCTCCACACTCAAAATACGAAACACAGCAGAATTAAGCTGCTATTTCACGCTGGTATTCTGTGAGAGCGTCGTTCTTCCCTGGTCGAGCCGACCCATTCGTGCTACAATCATAATATAGCTGTAGCGTGGCTGCGTGGCTCTACTACGTAATTTTTTTAAAAGATAGACATTTATTATGTTACGCAAACAAATCAAAACTTATAGGGTAGGTATTTTCTATTGACTGAGACTCATGAAATTAGCCAAGAAGCAAGGTTTCACAGCAAAAGTAAAGAAAGAAATCCGAAAACTGTTAATTTGTAGTTATATCACAATTTTTGAATTTGACTTTATGTTTCTCCTTTAATCCGTCTCAGTAATTTATGAACATATTATTTCGTTCGTTAGAGAAATATTCGATGCTCACTTGACCTACAATTCCTAAGATGGATGAACTATTACATAATTATATTTATAATATGGAATTCTCAGAGCTTGGCTTTTATTTATTTATTTAGACTTTATTGAACCTTACATATTAAGTAGAGGAAATAAAGGCGGACTTAGTGCTAAACCTCTATTCGCACTTGTCCGGATTATTTTATGTTAAAACTAATATAAAAAATTAAGGTACCTTACTGATCTATTTTCAAAAATGAGTATATTATATTTAATACTTTTGGTTAAAAATGAGCATGTTGTCCACAAAACAAAAAAGCTCCAGGTCTACTTAGTTTTTGCCATATTACTCTAACTCTCATTCATACCGAAATACATCTCTGGTTGCACTACTCCTTGTTATCGGTAAAAATTGTTTAGGAGTTGGTAAACATAATAGCACAATTTTGGTAGAAAGACACCTACCATCTAGCCAGGCTATGGTATAGCAATTTTATTTATTTATTTTAGAATATAGTTGTTGTAATTTTAAGGTTTTTCCATTATTGCTATTAATTTTTTTGTTATTTATTAATTTAATGTAATTTAAACCTCATAGAACATTATATTGCAAATAATCACAATTAAAGACACAGATAATCCGGAAGGGACAGTTTTTTTATTTAGTACCTCAAATTTTTGAGTGATCTGTTGTCATTGAAATAAAAATATGGTAATGATATTTTAGACGTGCAAATAAAATTAGGCTATGTTATTAATGTCAGCAGGCATAAATAACATAGTTAAGTTAGGCATGGCAGAATTCTCGCGGAAACTGATTTTCCGTATTCAGTGGGCGCAGGTGAAACATTTCAAGGAGAAATTTTTCAATAAATGAAAAATGAAACTGGTTTACGACAGGTATACCACATGTGTTTCATATTTGAACGAAATTTCCAGACGTAAATTGAATTTATTGCACGAAAGAAATTAATGTTCTGCGTTAACTACGGTGTGCTCTCGTTTGAAAGAATCAAGAATTTTATTTTTAGCATATTATTTTAGTATAGCGTGAAAAACATAATGTAGCTTTAACAATTATAATAAATAATCTAAATAACAATGATTTAATAATTTGACTATATAATAAATAATTCACACGTGCTTCGTTTTTTTTCTAAAGACATTTAAGTACCTCAGTATATACGTTAATAAATAAGGTTTATTATTTACTATTGTTTGATATTTATCATACTTACAAATTGTATAAAACAATTTCTTCCACGTATCTCACGCGGAAAGCCCGATAGGATGGTAATTCGACAGGACCGTAGAAAGACCAGGTGTTTCCAGTGCTTCCCGAGGCACTGGAGTGAAACAACGCCAACTTTATGACTTCGGGCTGCTTGTGAGAATTTCTTAACAGAAGAAAACCCCAAAACTGATTTGGGCCCGACACAGGATTTGAATCCACCACAAATCAAAAGTTGCGCTCACGACTACTAGAATAACGAGGGAGTCAAATTTTTAATATAATATGTGGCCTTGACTGGAATAAGTGGACACGTCAAGGGAGAAACCACTATCTTATAAAATATAAGGAGTTTACTAGTGGCATTATAATCCTGTTGCCGTGTTAATTACGGATTCTAATATTACCATAGCGTATTTGAAATGGATGGTTGACGAGAACGTGCCGTTACTTTACTTTCTACTTTTTTTTAGGTAGATCCTGTGCTGTAATACTATCAGATATATTTCAAGTTATAACCTAAGTTAATAAATAAGGTCAACGTCAAAAAACCTGCGTCTGCAGCAAAAATATTCAGGTCGTCTTTTTGTGTGTGTCCGTTCCTTTTAATGACGGTTTGACCCAGCAACCCAAAGCATATTACTTAGATTTATATTTATGTGAGAATTGCGCAATATCTCTAACGTTTTTATATGTAAGAAAAAATGTTAGGGACAAGATAGTCGCAATCGGTTGCCTAATCGCACAGTTATATCAATCACTGAAAAAAAATGCATATTAAATATGCAAATGCTTAATACTTTTACAATTGTGATTATACAAAATACATTTTTGTTAAAAGTGCCGTTTGATTGTTTGTACAACTTATATATTTATGTATTTGGTCATTTAAATTCAAAGTTTACCTGCTGGTAAGTGGCTACTACAGCCCATGGACCATTACCGTTACAGGCTATCAAAAGCCCACTGCTGAACATAAGCCTTCCCATAGATTGCCTTATAGGGGTCGCCAACGAAAGACACCGTGAACTTAAATTAAGACATAAAATTTAATTACTTAATTATATATCTGGTTTAAAAAAATATTTGGTCAATATATACAAGGTGCCCGCCCGGCGTCTGTTGATTATTTGGACAAAACTATCAACAAATACCATTAAATTATCGGTTTGTTTTTTTTAATTAGGTTTTTATTTTTTTCGTAGGAAAACCTGATTATGCACTATTTTCAAGATATGTTTTTTATTTTTACATTTCTTTTTCATTCTGTTTCTTTTTATTTACCAGTTGTTATAATAGTTTATCGATTCGGGGTATAAAATGTACCCAAAATTAAACAAGATATTTAAAAAAAAATAATTATCTCAAAGTTTTTATTTAATTTTGCTAAAAGTTGAATAAATGCCCAATGAATATTATTATTTTATTAATTATTATTAAATTAAATCATATTACCTGCAAAATCTCATGACAATGTTTAAAGTTATCTCAAACATGTGCCGAACTACAAATTGTTCAAAAGTGACTAATTTGGTCAAAAATAAGGGATAGAGCAGGTAATTTTTTTACCTGCGCAAATCCCTTGTTGACTGGTTTTTATACGCGACCCCACTCTTAAGCCTAAGCTTAGATTAGTTTAGTCGCCCATTTATTATGTTGTGTGACGCGATACGTATTTCGTGTTCTTGAAAGTTTTTAAGGACTCGTGTTAATTTGTGGTTTCGACTTCAAAATGCCTAAACTCTGTGGTTTGGAACCATCGCATGTTGCTGACATCCACTTTGTGTATGGTTTGGGTTTCTGTAATGGTAACGCGCGAGCTGCCGTAGACGAGTACAGACACAATCGTCCTTGGATATCGCTCGTTTATCTCTTTTATCTTGGATATCGTTTATACCTTAGATATTACCATCCATCGACAATTTAGTGAAATAGGTTTGCGTCGGAGAAGAAATTAACCTGTACCACGTAGTCAAGCTGTTCATGACGACGTTCATGAAGAAGTGCTAAGGTTAGTAACAGCTGACCCGATGATAAGCACTCGTCGAATTGCAACTCAGTTGGGTATAAAGAAAATGAGAGTGTGGCGCGTACTGAAAAAGGAAGGACTTCAACCTTACCATTTTCGACGTGTTCAAAATTTACGAGAAGAAGACAGTACACCAAAGTTGTTTTTTTTAGGTGGATTTTACGACAACACAGACTAAATTATCATTTCTTAAGGGAAATTTTATGTACGGATGAGGCCACATTTACCATAGCCGGAATAACCAACCACCGTAATTTGCACGTTTGGAATTATGAAAATCCTTTTGCTGTTAGAGAAACTTTTTTCCAGCACGAATTCTCCATTAACATGCGGGCTGGAATAATTAATGACCAAATTATTGGGTCATTTGAATTGCCAAGACGGCTTACGCAAGAGGTCATGTTGAGAGTTTTGCGTGAAGACCTGCCCCTTTTGCTACAAGACATCCCATGCTAACAAGACGAAACATGTACCTCCAATTAGATGGAGCCCCGGCTCATTATGAAGCGTCAGTGCGTCAGTATATTAATCAAAACTATCCACGTTGGATTGGCAGAGGCGGTCTCCTAATTTAACGCCTCTTGATTATTATTTTTGGGGCTACATGAAACAAAAAGTTTATGCTGTGCCAATAGCTACGAGAGAACAACTGAAACATAGAGTTGATGCTGATGCTACAGAAATAGCCGCGAGCCTTTCGGAAGTGCAAAGAACGACTCAAAGAATGTTATTTAGAGCCTTAGCCTGTATTACGGCCAATGGCGATCATTTCGAAAAGGTTATTCTTATATTAATTACTGTTTTTTTAAAAATAAATAATTTAAATTTACACTTGCTTTTATTGTTTCCTTATAATAAAATAATTCTATCACACTTGACACTTATATGTGCCACTAGCCTGGTTTTAAAGGTCTACTCTTTTTATTATTGAAAATGGGGTGCATATTTCAAGAGTTTGTAGTTTGATAAATGTTTGAGGTAGCTACAAACATTGTTATGAGATTTTGTAGGTAATATTATCATGTAATTTAATAATAATTAATTTTTAGTCAAATTAAATAAAACGTGTAATTTATTCTTAAAACTTAGAGGTAATTAATTTTTTTTTAAAGTATCTTGGGTAATGTACCCATGTTATACCTCGAATCGATAAACTATGAAAACAACTGGTAAAGAAAAAACAGAATGAAAAAAATGTAAAAACAAAAAACATATCTTGAAAATAATGCAGCAAGTCAGGTTTTCAACATCAACAACACAACCGAAAAGTTCCTTGGTGGAACACTAAGCTAAAGCAGCTTAGGGAAAAGGCCAGGAAACTATTCAATAGAGCTAAAAAACCAAAGGATCGGATATTTATAGTGTAGCCCTAACCAATTATAATTAAGAAAATAGGAAAGCTAAGAGAGCATCGTGGAGGAAGCTATGCGAGGAAGTTGAGTCTTTGCCTTGCAGTGCAAGACTACACAAAATGCTATCGAAACCTAAACCTATTTAGATCGGGCTTCTTAAAAAGCCTGATGGTAACTTCACTAATAGTGAAACGGAAACCCTGGAGCTACTAAGGTCAACCCTTTTCCCAGGGTCACATACTCGTAAGACTCTAGCCTCGTACTCTTTCAGAGCCCTACGAAGGCCTTGTAATGAGGACTGGTGTAGGGCTGGAAAGATAATAAGGCCAAACCTGGTGCAGTGGGCTGTTGACTTTTTTAAACCATATAAGACAAGTGGGGAGGATGGAATAATGCCCATCCATCTACAGAGGGGTATCGATATCCTTCTTCCTTATCTGGTGAAAATCTTCAGAGCAAGTTTTGTATGGGGATATATTCCAGAACGATGGAGAATTGTCAAAGTTCTATTTATACCTAATAATAATAATGTCCTCCAAACCGAATTTCGGTCACGGCGGCCAGCCACAATGGAGACTAGCCATCGGTGTAGGACAGGATTATAGTGCCCAAGTGTATGCGCAAGCACAGGTGCTCTCTATCTCTCATAGACTGATGGGACGGTAAACCGACACGACCGGAGAGAGATCAGGCGCAGGACCAACAGCTTTACGTGCTTTCGAGGCATGGAGGTGAGACACCGCCAACTTCCTGACTCCGGGCAGCTACTGAGAATTTCTTGATGGAAAAGCTCAATAACTGATTTTTTTTGCCCGACCCGGGATTCGAACTAAGGACCTCATGATCAGCAGTCGCACTACTACAACCACAAGACCAACGAGGCAGTCAAAATCAAAAATTTATACCTAAGGCTGGTAGAAAGGACTACGCTTTACCAAAGTCGTTTAGACCTATAAGCCTTTCTTCTTAAGACATTGGAAAAGATTATAGATAGATATATTAGGGATGTAGCTTTAGCTACGAAACCTATACACTACAACTAGCATGCTTACCGCAGAGGCAAATCTAAGGAAACAGCCCTGATCAGTGGTATTGACAGGGTCGAAAAAGCGCTGGAGGATAAAGAAATAGCTCTTTGTGCCTTTCTAGACATTGAGGGCGCCTTCGACAGTAGCCCTACATCACTGCTGGTTGGGGGCCTGACATCTTAAAAATGTTGACTCCACAACCAAATGGTGGGTGAAGTTGATGCTCTCAAACAGAAAGGCAAAAATATAGCTGTTTCAAACTTCGATTGAGGTTGCAACTACAAGAGGCTGTCCACAAGGAGGTGTTTTGTCACCCCTCCTTTGGACTCTTGCGGTTGACCAATTATTGTACAAGATGGCAGACATTCGCATTGACACATTGGGTTATGCTGATGACCTTGTAATCATTGCGAGGGACTTTTGCCAAAGTACTTTATCATTAATTATACAAAGACCATAAATAACTGGTGCAGAGATAACAGTTTATTAGTTAATGCTGATAAAACTGTTATAATACCCTTTACCAAAAAGAGACGGTTAGACAAATTAGTCACACCAAAACTTAATGGTAAAGAAGTACTATTCTCCACTGAAGTTAAGTACTTGGGCGTAAAAATCGACCAAAAACTAACGTGGAACTCTCACCTTAGCAATGTATGTCATAAGGCTATAATTGCTTTAGGTACGTGCAGTCGCATGGTCGGGAACAACTGGGGCTTGCGTCCCAGTATGATCCTATGGCTGTATAGCAGTATAGTGAGGCCGATTCTTACCTACGCCTCCACTGTCTAGTGTAATAAGGCCAACCAAAAGACGACTGCGGACAGACTAAGTAGTCTACAAAGACTGCCTGCGTAATGGCAACTGGAGCGATGCGATCTTCGTCTGGAGCGGCTCTTAATGCACTTCTAGGCCTAACGCCCCTTGATCTTTACTTAGACAAGGAGACGAGGGCTAGTTTGTACAGGATTAACGCTCAGGGCGGTTTGAGCTTGCTTTCCTATAGATTGAGATCCATGCTCGACTTAATTAAGGAAACACCGGTCTTATGCATGATCTCAGATATCATGCGTCCACTATATACTTTTAACAAAAAGTATACAGTGGAACTACCCTCCAGAGAAGACTGGCTGAATGGACAGGTCATCTGTGAGGTCGGTAGCCTTATATGGTATACCGATGGGTCAAAAATGGGCCTCAACGTAGGCTTTGGAATTTATGGGGACCGCCCCAAATTCAAACTTAGTATCTTCCAGGCAGAAATTTTCGCCATACTTCAGTGTGCGGAAATTAATCTGCAAAAACACTACGTTAACCATATAATCTATATTAACTCTGATTCACAATTTGGACCCGAGCCATTTTGTGGAATCTCAAAAAGCCTCGCCTGATTGACCCTGGAAACTCTTTACCAGAATAAATCACTTAAGATCTCGTCTGATACACCAGGCTTAAAACATTCTAAAATTTAATCCGGGCTTTCGATCGTAAATTCGCTTCGGAAGCCCTGGGATTAGGTAAAAATAAATTGCGCATTCTGGTAAGAGCCCTGACTGGACACTGTTGTCTTAAAAAGCACATGTCCATCCTGGGACTAAGCAACTCAAGGATGTGCCGGTTTTGCTCTCTAGAGGAGGAAACGCCTTTACACATCCTGACGAATTGCGGACCCTTAATGCGCAAACGTACACAATAGATCTTTTAGGTCGCAGTGATACTGGTCTCTCTAGACCTGCATAGCCGCTCGTTCATAATTAAAAAATACATCTATCCAAACATGAGCCGCCAGTTTTAGATCATATCATCGGCTCTAGCAACCGACTGATACCGAGAAAATCCTAAGTCCAATTAAAACAGACGGGTGATGGGGAACAGTTTTATTATTGTGATATAGGCTTTGCTTTATTTTACTTACTAGCTCAGCGCGGTGAGAGTGAGCAAGCAACTCTTTCAAGAAATGAATGCTTTCTGGTGCATTCTTGAAAAGGCCGAGGTTTAAGAGCGTACTTAAAAAAGTTGAAGAGAAAGTAGATTTGGCAAATCTGGAAGAGACATTGCAGCAGTAGACCGCAGTTTTTATTTTTAAAAGAGTTTGCATTATGAAATTTTTTCGTAGTCTTAGTATAATGTACGTACAAAATATTTTGAGTTCAACGTAGGTTTTATAAACATTTGGCTGTTAGCCACAACAAGCTTAAAGAAAATTTACTGTTCGCAAAAATTTCCTCACTAGCGACCGCCTCTTGGGAGGCGTTGGTTGGATTAAAGTTTCATTAATTAGAGTTTTCTATAGTGCAGTTTTTCTGAAGATTCTTTGAAACTTATCTGTGATTTAACAAGTTTAAAAATTAAAAACAAAATTCAGAATAGTATCAACTAAATTTGGTATCAGATATATATCGGCGACGAGAAGCTGTGTCAATCTTCCTCCAATTGACCTTGCCAATTCACCTGCCAAGCGTGACTATTACGACAAATTTTCTTTATTATGAGAAAACCCCAAGTTCGGTAATGGACTGAGATGGTGTTCGATGAGATGATAATAATTTTTTTTCTTTCAGCTTTCTCATGAAATCCGGTAACAAAATATCGGGTATGTAGTAGTAATCAAATACAAATATGTGATTTTATAAACCGTGACGCACAATACGTATACGTATTATAAAGCAGTCTATAGACACCGGCAGCCAACTCTACAAAGTAGTCTACAGACGAATCGAAACTCCGACTTACATAGAGACTTTCAACTTCCGACGATCTCTGAATATTTCAAGGAAAAGTCTCGGCGCTATTTCGAGAGGGCCGAGACTCATCCCAACCCGCTACTGGTAAACGCAACCACCTACACTCCGACTCCGAACGTTACGGGAAGCCTCCGGAGGCCCCGACGACCGAAACGTCATACTTCTACACAATCATCTAGTGCCTCAAACACTGTTAGGGCAACGGATGGCCCGCAGCGAGTCCGCAGACGGGCGCGCCGCACACCCTTCCACACTGCGTACACACCATACACCCGCGTCCCTGAGCGGTTCTCACCGCCCAGAACATCGAACAATACGAGTTAGCCGTCAGAGCTGGGGCCCGTCACCCCCTGTTCGGAAGGCCGTTAGATAACTCATTTACGTGCATTTTAAACTGTCGTAAGTGAACATCGTTACGTAAGTAACGATGCAGAATAATTAAAAACAAGTCTTTTACAGCTTAAGGTAAGTTAAGTTGCTTAGTTTTAAGAATTTGAGACAAATTAATCTGTGCAAGCCAAAAGGCTAACAGCACAAAGATCATCAGAAACCAGACCGGTCTACAGACTTGTGTACCTAACAAAAAGGACTCCTAGGCAGAGAAGGTCCTACTACCGAGAAAAAGAACCACCGAGAAAAAGAATACCTAATACCTAAAGTCCTACCACCGAGAAAAAGAAGGCCGAGTCTATTCTGTCCATGGACAGCCAGTACAATTACAGACCACCATATCCAAGTACAAGATTAAATAGGATTAAAAATTATATAATTATCAATCTTAATCCTTTAAAGCGATAACCTACGAGGAGCTGTAGCCATTTTTATTTGAAGTTGGCTGTTCGTGGTATGTACATGGGTTGCAGTAGTCACTTACTTTTAGCAAAACACTTTGCTTGTTTTTCACTTCAGTGTCAAAAATAGCCAAACCAGAACCATAGTGCAGTTAGATACTGACTATAGTGTGTGAATGGGTCAACTAAACTTCGGAAGAAACATTATCTTCTCAATAAACGTGAATCATTACATTTGTTTAATTTTTATAATTAAAATTTTCGCGTATTAACGCAAGCAACCCATAATTAAAACATAACGTCGTAAATACACACACACCTAGCAAATCCTTTCATTTAAAATAGTTCATAACACCTAATTAGCCCCCTGGTTATAAAATGCTGATAGCCGCGTACCCACCTAGCGCACAGGCTCGCGCGGCAGCCTCGCGAGCCAATGCCTCGGCTGTTGTGGACGTGCCTCGGGTTGCCTCGGGCGCACGTTGCCTCGGCCGAGCGCCGATCAACCGCGAGCCATACGTTGTCGGTAAACTTGACGCGCTCAAAGGTACCTCAGTGATCGCTGTTCGTTTGGTGTGTACGGTGGTATTTTGGCTCGTGAGGCTATAGTGATCATATATTAAATCTTTAAGTAATTTATTTCCATATTGGTTGCGACGTCCATAAATGTTTCTAATCCAGAGGCGTCTAGGTATTTTCTTAAAACGTGACTGTTTTCGTTTTATTAAACAATAAGCAACTAGGAAAGTAGCTTCAGCTGCAATTACACAACTGTCCATTTGGGATGCTCGAGGACTTATGATGGCTCGGCCTGCCTCGCGAGGCATGCCTCTGAGTTCCGGACAATACTATTGAGGCTGCCTCGTGAGCCTGTGCGCTAGGTGGGTACGTGGCTAATAACTAGCGCATAAACTAGGTATTTATATATTGAAATGTGTGATTACTTCCAGAGATATAAAGCAGATATTTTTGTCTTCGCATAGAGAATTAGTTTCTGATAATTAATTAATAGAATCAGGCGTTACTTTCCGGAAATCCATTATATTAAAGTTGTTAAAAATTAATTTACGTAAGTCCGCTCGATAATTGAAAATATATCGAGTGTATGTACGCAAAGTAATTTTTAACAACTTTAATTAGTTTCTGATTAAGATTATGCAAAGAAACCGTTTTGTTTTACAAGTCTGTTACTGGGTTTTGATATCGAACAGTCCATTTAATGACTGATAAGTGTAAATTTTTTTGAGCTTATAAGTGTAAAGAAAATTTACTGCTCGCAAAAATTTTGATAGCAGTTTTATATATTCATGAACATATATTCATATAAGATTCTATCGTATGTGTCCAGTGTCGCAGATGCTCACTAGCTCTTGACAAATCGTTGGTTCATATCACCATGTTAGAACTGTCTACGTCCGTTGACAACATGTGTTGTCAGGGTTTATGTAGGTGTTATGTAAGCTTACGAGTGAACGTTTACATAAACATAACAGAACTACTGATGTTTTAATATAATGCTCTAAAATAAATATGTTTTCTTGTAATATTAAACAGTCGCATAACGTTCACCTGATGGTAATTAGCAACTCAAACCCATTGGTACCATCAGCAAAATTACTAAGGTGGCTTGAAATGTTATTGAATTCTATTTTATTTTATTTTAAAAATAATTGAGAAAATAGTAACACGGAAATATCCTATGTTAAAACACTTTCCGTAATAATAATTATTTCACTATTTCTATCACCATCACTATCACAATCACTATCACTACAGCCCATCACAAGTCCACTGCTGACCATAGGTCTCTCCTATAAATTGCCGCAAAGCGATCCTGAGCCACCTGCATCCATCGATAGCCCACGTTATTATTATTTAGACGGTACTAATCAGTATAGATAATATGTAATTCGCCGTGTGATGGTAGCGAAAAATATCCATCATTAAATTACGGAAAATGCCAGAAAGACCTCCAATGGACAGTAGAGTTATCATTTTGTATACATTAATTATAAAATACGCAATACGGCGTTGGGGCGAACATTAAAGGCGCGAGAATTCTGGTGCAGCACTTATCATAAAAAAAAACTAAAAAATAATACCTAAACATATCTATGAGACATAGCACCCAACTTTCCATCAGATGAACTGTGTGCTCGTTACTTACCTTTACATTACATTACATTACACAGCCTATATACGTACCACTGCTGGGCACAGGCATCCTCTCATTTCTGAGAGGATTTTAGGGCAAGGAAGTGTCCGCCGCGCTGCCCCAATGTGTGTTGGCGAACTTCACATGTCTTCGAAAAATATTTTTTTTCTTATTTCTCAGACATGCAGGTTTCCTCACGATGTTTTCCTTCACCGCCGAGCACGTGGTAAATCAGCACTTAAAATTGCAATTAACAATTTCATTGGTGCCGGCGGGGATCGAACCCAGGTTGCTCGCGTACTGTGAAATTTACAGCGAGCGCTAACCATCTGAGCTACCACGGCTCGTTACCTTTATTTTGTATAAAAATATATGCTAAATGGCTTATAACGATTAAAATTGTAACAAATCCATTTAAACCAAAAAATTAAAACAAAAATTGAAACAAAAAATTGACACACTCAGTAAGACTTTTTTTGCACTGTGTTATTACAGGTTTCGTGCTTAACACGATTTTCAAGTCAACATGAACGATTTTAAACGATTGAAAATTTATTTTTCCTGGATCTCAACATAAATATTGCAATAATAACTAAAGATAAGCGTATGTTTGATGATACGATTCGACTTTTTGCACTTGAATGGTTTTTTCATTATGTGGGATTTGATTAAAGCATTTGTCGCCTTCGAACAATGTCGAGCACACTATGACGAATTAAAATATGCATCAACTCATTTCTACATGCAGGTTGGCTTTTTGCGACTGCACACGTTGTTCGTCATCAAAAAATCGTTCGTTTCAATTCTCGTTTCATTAATACTTTTAACAAAAGGCTCGTGGTGTAACAAAAGAGAGCATGTAATAAAGATACTCTACGTATTAACTCATATATTTTACTTTATTTTAGGAAAAATATTCTTCTTCTTTGTTATGAGCCCGTAAAATTCCACTGCTGGGCATGAGTCTCTCCCGTTGTAGGAAGGATTTGGCTTAATCGTCGACTTGTCACGCGGATTGATGATCGCATCACCCGACATCTCGCACTTTTGATATTGCAGCCCGTCGCCGGTCTGGGTTTTACTCCAGGTGTAAAGTGATAGTAATACCGCCATCTTTTGGAAGCAACAAGATCCTTTGGCATTTCCCGTATTCATCTATTACAGCACCTACTGGATGAAATTGGGTGATTGATTCCCTTAACCCGCCACCAAAAGGCAAAGACATGACATTAGATATTACAAAATTATGTTAAATAAATTATTTTAACTATAATACATCTGACTTCCGTGCAGTCGCGCATCCTAGTGGTCAGATTATCCGGGTTGGAATTCCAGTTAGGACCAACATTTGTTCAAATAATCAAATTGGGTATGGGTCGGGCTGCGTTGCAATTACCTTAGTGTCTTCGTCGCTGTATCCTAACTTACCTACAATCGTGCATAAACGTTACATCGGATTAAGACGAGTGAGACCCTTTGAGTTTCCTAATACTCGTGGCACTATAATGTATTCAACACCTGATGAATTTGATTACGCAATGAATTAAAGGGTGAAGTGTTTGCTGGTTGATTTTAACGAAGCGAAGTCGAAAAGGATGGCTAAAATGATGATGGTGGATGAAGTAAAATGATGACCAACAAACGGGCTACAGCATGTCAATACTGCAAAGTTTCTTCTGTTTCTGATAGATGAGATAGTCGAACTAAAAACATGTCTCTCACGTGTCAAGGTTCATCATTACAGCCTAACAAAGTCCATTGCTGAACATAGACCTTCCTATAGATAGTTTCATGTAGGGGATATTTTACATAGTAGTGACGCTTGGCAGGCGGGTTGGAAACCGCAATTTTTTATTTTTTAGTTTAAACTGCAACAAGTGTTACTTTCTTTCTTTCAATTTATAATTTTATCGAATCTGGCCAGAGAGATCAAACTAAGTTTTCTTGCGTACTGCATAGATCGGCCCACTAAATCACACAATTCGTGTCTACACAAACATTGAAGTGCTAACTTGTCCTAAGCTCCGGAGATCTAAGGTAGATTAGGATGAAGTATTAGCGACACAGGGACAATTAAAACACAGAAAGATAAAGCCAACATTTTGTGCTCTCCGCCTTTAATTTGAATCTAGAATCCACAACGTTGTAACGAGGTATTTTGGCTATCTTTAAGGTCGTCGGGATATGATTTATTTAATTTTATTAAGTTTCATTTCCTGAAACCATTACACAAATAATAACATGCAGGGTGTGTTACAAACATAAATTGTTATTCAAATCATTAAGTGATTGAGAGCCAATAAGCCACTCTTTACATTGGGGTTTAGGAAATGCGGGTTGGGTGTTTCAAATATTGCCATTCGAAGGATGGCTTAGAAGCTTAAGGGGCGCTTGCAATTTAAGTGTATTGAAAAACAATGAAATGGTTGGCCTTAAAATAGAATTAAGGATTGAATAACCATTAATATACAGTTGCCAAATGCAACGAGGGTAAAGCAAATTAAAGTTACATCCTTTATACGTGCTACTGCTGTGCACAGGTCTCCTATTATTTCTGAGAGGATTAGAGAGAAATTTATTCACCGCGCTACTCCAATGCAAGAACGCGGATTTCAAATGTCACGTTTTATTCCTCAGACATGTGATTGGATGGGATTGTAACCAAGCACTAGCTTATAATAAGTAAAAAAACATGTAGGTTTCCTTACTATGTTTTCCTTCACCGACCAGCTCATAGTAAATCAGCATTAAAATTGCAATTAACAATTTCAGTTCAATCGTCCGGATCGAACCCGGGTTGATCGCCTACTGTGAAATTTATGGCGAGCGCTTAGCCCTGAGCTGCCACGATTCTTTTTTAAAATAAGTTTTTATAAATAAATATATTTTAGCACTACATTGCTAAACGATTTCACCCCTGAGCTTTATACTATTATATACTGCATAATATAACAAACATTTTAAATGAATTAAGTTTATATCTGTTGTTTGGATACGTGGGTTGGATTAGCAGATTATATAATTTAAGGGAATTCTTAGGTGTATTAACCGAAAACTTTAAGGACGGCATTGTAATATAACCCTCCATGAAAATTAAAAGAGGATTTGTGATATTATTATAAAACACCTCTGAGTTTGTTGCATGCAGAGATAATATGTTCCAAACATATTATAGAGAAAATTTTAATATTTTCGGTACCATTTATTAACATATTTATGTATATCTATGTACCGTCTGATAGAAGTAAAAATTAAGTTACAACCTATATACGTCCCACTGCTGGGCACAGGCCGCCTCTCATTTCTGAGACGGTTTTAGGGCAAGGAAATGTCCCCCAATGTCTGCCCTAATGCGTGTTGGCGAATTTTATTTCTTATTTCTCAGACATGCAGGTTTCCTCACAATGTTTTCCTTCACCGCCGAGCACGTGGTAAACCAGCTCTTAAAATTGCAATTAAAATTTTTATTAGTGCCGGCGGTGATCGAACCCGGGTTGCTCGCGTACTGTGAAACTTACAGCATACGCTATGACTGAGCTTTCACAGCTCAAGTAAAGATAAAGGTTAAAGTGAAAGTCTTAGATTCTGCTTATTTTAAAATAATATTAGTAGCCATAAAACTTTTATTACATATTGGACTAAAACCCCAGATTTATAAAGAAAACAATGCTATTCATGTGAGTCATTTTACAAAGTTGTTCGCCCTACATGTGTATGGTATATCTATGAAAGTTATGAAACATTGTTAAGGGGTTTAATGAATGAGATCATTTGTTATTTATTATGTGAGGTAAATTCGTCAACACTTCCTCGTGAATTTTAATGCCAACTGGCAGGCTTTACATTTCTTCTAAATATTTTGAGTTTTTCAGGTTTACATGATTCTTTATAATGCTTTCCGTCATCACTGTACGTGCACAGAAATGAGGGAAATTATCACTTACAAATCACTTATAATAATGACTAGCTTTTGCCCGCGACTTCGTTCGCGTGGAGTTCGGTTATACCACGCCCATGTGTTAAAAAGAGTCTGCTGGTACAAGCCATAATTATAACTGAATGTCGCGGGCAAAAGCTAGTAAACTACAAAACTTCTTTATACACTACATTTTTTGCTACTCTATTACTGTGTGCCAAAATTATCAGACTACTGGGCAAGCTTACGCGTGAGCAAGTCACATAGAATTGCCCGTGTGAAAAACAATTTTCTCTCAAGTCTATATCCGCAAATTTTAATGTCTGCCCTTGTGATTTGTTTATGGTCATTGCAAAGCAGACTTTGAGGGGAAACTGTTTTCGTTTGAATTCAAAGGGAAGATCATTCGGGATCAAGGGAATTCTTGGTATAAATACAGTTTCCCCTTGCGCACATCCAGTTATAATTGTGGCTTCCACTACATTGCGATGTAACGCTTTTACTTTTAGTCTGGTTCCGTTGCACAGTTGAGGAGGTTTTAAATTTCGCAACAACATAACAGGAGTGCCCACGCGCAGAATAAGCTTATGATGTGGAAGACCCGATGGTTTCAGTGAATTAAGAAATTCGGCAGGGTAGTTAATTGCGTCATCTGTGTTGACCACAGAACCTATTGATATGTACACCATTTCTTCCCCCTCAAAAGACATTAACAGTATATCGTTAATTGCCGCTGCTTGGTCGTTTTTCGGGGTTAGTATGGCACGTTCACACAACCATTCCATTGGCTTATCGTAGATATATTTGGGTAAATTTTGGATATTAACTCCTGTAACGTAAATACAACTGTGCACAAATTATCATGGATGGTTATCATTCCGTCATTTATCGGGTAATCACCGTTGCCGATTTCAAGTAGGAGATTCGCAAATTCACCAGCAGACTCTTTTTCTCCTAAGTGTACCCGCATATTTTTCGAGAGCTTGAGGAATTTAATTAGAGGCCATAAAGTAGATCTCTTAAGACACGCCTTAACTTCATCTGCTCTAGTTCTTTTTGGCACTACTGGTAGAGTCTGTCTAAAATATCCAGCCAGCAAAACCGATACACCACCCATTAACTTCTTATTTCCTCTTATATCATGTAGAGTTCTGTTTAAAGCCTCTACGCCACCCTTATGAGCCATGGTTATTTCATCCCACACTATCATTTTCGTATGTTTTAATACTTCAGCAAAATTACTTTGTTTCGATATATTACAAATGGGAGTATCAGCTGTTGTTAAATTGAGTGGTAACTTGAAGGTAGCATGAGCAGTTCGTCCACCTTCAAGCAGTGTAGCTGCGATCCCAGAAGTACTTCTAACTTTTGCTAATAGCAAATTTATGAGGAATGTTTTGCCTGTTCCACCGGGAGCATCTAAAAAGAATATTTCACCCTCATTTGATTCAATTTTTGTGTTAATTTGGTTGTAAACTGCTTTTTGTTCGTCATTCAGTGATCCTTCATTATTTTTAACTGTGTTTTCTAATGATGCTAAGTCGTAACTTGTCTCTTTAAGAAACTCTCTATTTTCAAATTGTTGTTCTTTGCTTGGCTGAGGTAACCCATACTCTTTTAGTAGCTGACCACCCAACGCTAATACGGCATCTTCTATTACCGAAAAGCATTTGTTAAAACCACATCTGTTATGTGCTCTACATCCACATCTCCCTGTCTTTCTAATTGCCTTTTAAAAGCTTAAGATAGGTATTCTTTGAATTTCTCCCAAAGGCTTAAAGGGTTTGATACTTGGCAGAACACTAAAATAATCGTAAAAAGATCCCGAATAATTTGCGGTGATTGGCAAAGTGCTGCCTCTTCCATTGCTGTGAACAAATGCTGATCATCTTCAAGCAAGCCGAGAGCTTTGCACGCTGATTGGAACGTGGAATATACATGACCATCTACAATTTTTAACGCTTCAAACGAAATTGGGCTCCGGATCTCATGAAGAAGCATGCGAAGGTGATAGCATTCTGTATTGTTCGGATGCACAGTATAAACCCTGCCCAGAACGTGCTCTTTTTTGACCCCTGGCCAGCCGTCAACGTTTGCTCCTCTCTTTCTCATTTGGAACTTTCTTTTATCCCAAACGTAGTATGCAGGTACTTCTAGGTAGAGCAATGTTTTTGCAAAGTTATCCACTTTATACAAATCGAAAAAGGATAGGAGTGTGGTTGTTGGAGGACTATTCACTCTTTCACTCAGATTTTACTCATTAAAATAAACCCTTTGCCCATTTTCCAAATGAACAGCGAGGTGGAATACGGGAGGGAAACACTCATGAATGGGAAATTCAAGGATTCGCCATACTGCCTGTGATGAACTTATATATCTTCCACTTGTGTAGGTTTAAACTTCATCCTTCTCATTCTCTAAAGCAAACGATGCCTGGTCTGAACCTTTATTTACGTATTTACAGACGTATTTTATTGATTTCACCGAATGACAATATTCCACATTTAACTGAGCGTTAAATGTTTTTAATAATACTGGATGATAAGGGACTACCCAGCGATTATCTATGGTTGTGCCTTTGATATCAACAGAGAACCCACCGTCATCTAGTAAACGTCTCTTCTACTGCGGATAACCGTCTTCACCAGTTTGAGTTTCCCTTATGAGAGCCCTGGGTATCGTTTACTGCACATGTTATCTTTCATACATGGTGACTTTCGATTAAAAGTTCCACATGGACCATGTATCATATTACATTTAACGATTTCATGAAGCTCTGGGTCACGTTTGGGATCCGGTATTTCAGCACAAATTATTGTCGATTTCATCCGGAGTAATACGTTTGTGAAGCCATAAAAGAATATGAATATATGGAAGACCTCTCTTTTGCCATTCCGTTGAGTATATATAGCATCGCACTTCACCAAATATTTTGCCCTTTGTCAATAAGTTCATGATCTTTTTCACCTTTAGTCGAAAAACCCTCGAAATTATATCGTGTCTATCATGAGATTGTTGTCCTTGAAGCAATTGCTCTTTTAGCTCATCCCAGCGAGGATTGCATGTGAAAGTGATAAAAAGATCAGGCCGGCCGTAATTCCTAACAAAGGTCATAGCGTTCTGTGTTCTTTCGTGCATATACCTAGGTTCCCCCGTAAAAGATGATGGAAGGACAACCATTTGTTCTAGTTGGTTGGCTTCTGCGTCTTGTGGTCCAATAGCATCTTTTAAATGGATGTAACTATCAGCACGTAATTTGACTTGATTATCTTTGATATAATTTAATCTCTCTGTTTCTATTTTGGCGTATTCATCCACCAAATATTGACTAAAAAGGTCACGACAGTTGACAAAATAGTTATCTTCTCCTTCTTTAATCATTATTCTATACGAATAGAAACTTGTAGAAGAGACAGTTTTATTAAGCGGCAACTTAGTTGTGGGATCGCGTTGTGGTATGTTGATTGAATACCCATCATCCCCCCAGCAAAACATCAATGGATACTGTAGCGCATCATATGCTCGATGTATCTCACTAATACGCTGAAATGAATTACTTCGGCTCTGGAGGATGATGTCCCTTCAATCAAATTGTTGATCCACTAACACTAAAGCCACTTCATTTGTAGTTGGTGCATTGTACCTACCTCTATGTTCTTCTGGTGGTTTTTTATCAGCATGTATGACAACTTTGTATGACTCTGAAGGAGGGGCTTTATCAATGGCACTTTTCAGATCTTTTATATACGGGTTCACTTGATGCAGCATATTCTGCAATTGTTTGATTAAATTTGGCTTTAAGTTAGGAAATTTAGAACATTTCACCTACAAAATATATTTGAAGGTACTGAGCGTCATGTTCGGCTTCTGGTAATATACTTCCAATTAAATGGTAGACCTGGCCTTGTACTTTAAAAGTCGGTGAAAAACCATCTGCTGTTACCTGTTTACCACCAAAGGAAGTCATCTGGAAACAGGCATTATATTTACGAATATTACCCATAAAATGGTCATGATCTGGGTGTAGATTATTAATCAAACTAAAGAGTGGTTCAGGCAGTTGTTTCAACCGATCAAGTTGCACTTTTCCAGCGCTGCAACACATACCAGGTGTCTCATCCTTCCATTTCAGCGCATTGCACCACTGACACTTGTATGTCATAGAACCCAAGGCTACACTGCTGTCAGTTCTATAAGCAATATCAGGGTCATACTCCATAGCGGAATGGACCTTGTTTTTCCATAAACGCAGTGTAATGTTTTCCTCATACCGTGACTGAATTGCTCTATGCACTTGTGGATTCGCAGTTTAGTAATTTGCAACAGCTTGCCTGTGTACATCGGGATTTTTTTTCTGATAAGCGGACACAGCTTTACGATTTGAATCTGGCTTGTTCTGTCTATATCTTTCTTGTGCACTTTTTAATGGACTTTTTCTTGTGTAATTAGTAAATCTTAACCTTCGTTTATTTTTATTTTTATCTTATTTTAATTTCGACGATACAGATTGATCTGTTCCGCTGATTGGAGATGATATTTCACTGTTTACAAAAGATGTAACAGTTCAATGGTCAAGCTCTGAAAAAGGATCACGCTCTTCGACAGGTACCTCCATGCGACGCTGTGTAATTTTCTTCGCAACAATAGGCCGATAGGCGTCAAAATATCCATTAGATAAATCATGGCTAAATCGTAATCGCCTTACTGGACAGATATCTGTTCCGGACTCTGTGTATAGCAGATCGTTTCGATATACTTCAAACCGAAACGGAAATATTAATCCTGCAGCTACCAATTTAACCAACAAACAGGCGCCTTTAATGGGGACGACAGTATGTTCTTCCATTTTTCCTTTAATATTAATAGTTTCTGTAGTAATTTTTTCCGTGAGAAAAAATACTTCTATCAACAATACCTAATCACAAAGCAAATCGAATTCCAAGTTTGAACAGTGGTTGTAATAAAGACAAAATCAAGCAACTAATTCGAAACACGAAACAAATCTTAAATCGTAAGCAAGCAAACAAAGTCGAAGTCTAGTCAAATATCCATTAACAGTGAATAGGTACCGTATGTGTTACAGGTTGAAGCGCTCATTCACCATTCACTTTATATTAGTTCGAAAAAACACAACGTTACCGCGTTCTAAAACGATACCAACGTCATCTATTCGTAGGGTTTGGAACTTGAAGATCAATACAAAATAGGTAGGTACCTAAGTATTTCTTTTAGTTTTGCCATTTTATTAATTTGTAAAAAAATATATTTGGTTTGGTTGTTTGTTTCCATTGTTTTTTTAAATTTGTAAAATTAGTATGTTTTTGTTCTGGTGTAATTTTGTGCAAATTTTTTGTACAAATCTTCTTGTCTATTTTGTTTTATGTTTTTGTGCAATAAAAGTATATTCTATTCTATTCTAATAAATTAAGTTTAAAATATTTATCAATATCATTTACGTTATTTACGACCCAAAAACCTTAAAAATGACACCCAAGTCACCCAACCCATGATGATTTTTACATACAAACATACATCTATCCATCGTTCCATCCATGTTGGTTTCAAACCATAATCGATGCCATTTACATAATTAACGTCCCGAAAAACCATAAAACGACACCCATATTGACATTTCAACCACATCGCACCCCCACAGGGGATGATGGTAGGTATTTCCCGTCTGCTACGTTGGATTTTGAAATAGTTGTTGTTTTCGTAATCAGCGACCCGATAAACCATAAAAACGATACCCATGTTGATTTTCAGAATTTGTCACCCCTTTTCCACCTTTTAGGGGTTGAATTCTGAAAGAGCCAGAAACAATTCTTTACTCATTTATTGATAGGAGTACTCCTGTGAAGTTTCGAATAAAATAGTTTAACTAATCTTGTTTCCCCATACAAAATTTCAACCCCTTTTTCACCCCTTTAGGGGTTGAATTTTCAAAAACCCTAGAACACGTAATTGTTTATTTCTAATCGTTAACCTAAAAACAAAGTTTCAGGCTTCTAGCTCTAAAAATGATGGACTTCCATACAACATTTTAACCCCTTTTTCACCCCCCAGGGGGCGAATTTTCAAAAATCCTTTCTTAGCGAATGCCTACGTCATTACAACTGTCTGTATGCCAGCGAATTTCATTCAGTAGTTTCGGCTGTGCGTTGATAGATGAGGCAATCAGGTTTGCCTTTTATGTATATATAGATAAATAAATTAATAGTAAATTACATTGTTTAAAAACAACCTTTATAAAAGCTTGTTTTTAAAAATGTCAATCTCGTGACAAGCTTTTATATCATATTAATTGTGTAATGTAATAAATTGATGGGTTTGATTTAATTTAACGTTTATTTTCTTCTTTTTAGAGCATTTCAATAAATTTTTGTTTTTAAAAATGTTTATTTACTATTAATTTATTTTTATTTTTTTTAGTTATTGTTCGACTTGTTTTTAAGTCTGTTAATTTAATTTAATGCGTCATTGTTGGTTTTTTGATCGCCATCTTAGTTCCACCATCTTAATTTTTTAATCGCCAACAGTTGACATCCCCTACAACATTTGTTCGAACACCACCAAACTATCCCTAACCTTTGCCGAGTTATGTCTTTAAAATTGGTATGGCGGCCATTTTGTTTTCCGCCATTTTAAATTTTTTTCACCACCGCTAGAATTTGCCAAGGGTGTAGGCCGATATTAGTTCCCCCCTGAACGGGTTCCCGCCTTGTCGTGGCTGGGGGGCTTAGTAGCCGTGGCTTGGTCATCCGCGGTGTACAAAGAGGAACCCCTTGGCTGGCCCGTGGTGTAGGGCCGGCCCGAGGTGGCCACTTCTACCGCTGCAGCCGAGGTGGAGTCGCGAAGAGGAGTGTATGTATGGCGATACGCCACTCGCCTTATCCTCCGCCACTCTGACGGGGCCGCACCGTTGATGCGGTGGTGGTGGGGCCGCGGGGGAAGAGGAGTGTCGGTATTGCGAGGCGTCGCTCTCCCTACCCTCCGCTGCCGAAACTTGGTTGACGGCGGAGCAAGAGACCAGATCCGCCACTGGGGTCAGGAAAGCGTGTGCTACTGAGCGCTTGATTTTCCTGGTCCCATGGGGGGAGGAGTTTAGTCGGTGCGAGACCGACATAACCCGTTCTTGCCCCCGCGAGGCGGGTATGCGTAGGCATTTCCCCATGTAAAAAAAAGTTGATATTAGTTAAGACGCGATCCCGCTAAGTCTTACCGTGTAGTCGGGTGGTACTACACCATCTCCTCGAAAAGCTAAACGCGGACGTCATTTTATTCGTATTCTTCTCAGCGAACCCTTTCATTTGATACCCATGTCATGGGAGTGAATAAAAAAATATAGTCCGCCATGTTTGGGAGTCCACTATATTGGATTTAGAGTGACGTTATTTTATTTTTGTGCTCTTCTAAGCAAACCCTTTCATTTGGTATCCATATCGGGGGTGCATAAAAACATAGTTCGCTATCTTTGGGTGTCCACCATATTGGATTTAGTATGACGTCACTAAGCTAACCATGCATTGTTAACTAAATTAAACATGTATGCAATTAAATAATGCTCAATCGGTTAAGAATAACTGCTTTAAAATTCGGTTGCATGATTTGATCTTAACAAACAAACATTGCAAGCTTTTAAAATAAACGTCGATATCAAATATCATTATGTTTATTATGTTGCAAGTACATTTCAGTTTATAAATGGATAATATATAACGAATAAAAATATTATTGTAAGGTATAAGTAACAAATTATGGCTTTAACGGCAAATTACCGCGGGAGTCCCGAAGAGGATTAAGGTTTCCCATTTCACTGCCGTCGCTGGCTAAGAAATAGAGCGGCGTTAACTATTTCATCGTAAACTACTCGAACAAGAGGAAAGCCTGCATCAAAGAACATAATATTATATTTATTTTTTGCAGGTTCTATCTTTGTACATTAACCAGTTCAAAATACTTTTTTTTATTTAAGAGGGGCAAACGAGCATGCGGTTCACCTGATAATAAAAAGCCGCCATCCATTAACAACTGTCACACCAAGGGAATTGCAGGTACGTTGCCACCCTTTTATAAAGTAGTAGCTGTAACCTTTCTTGTGGCTGAAACCGATTCCACAAGGAAGTCGTGCGAGGCAGAAATTTCCTAGAAATCGTACAGTGGTTGACCGCTAAACATCCAGATGTTGTGTATAGTATCGCGAATTTTGTCATGGTACAATTTGGCAGCTGAAATTAATCCGAACAACTCCTCTGAGCACTTCACGTTGTAAAGGCGATAGAAAATGTAAAGGGATGCAACATCTCTTCGCAGCGCCAGTGAATCGAGCCGATCCGATTAAACTAGGTCGTCAATGATTCAGACCGATGCGTTGTTTGAAATGCTTCGTTGGATACGGTAAAGTGAAAGGAACTGGCACTGGGGTGCCCTGTTCCAGAGATGAGAAAAGCATTCCATGTTGACAGGGGAACTTGCGTCTTGTAAAACTACAAGCGGTGTGTTGGTATAAAAATTCCCGTCCTACTGAGCACGACAAGACCAATTTAGCCTTATCTTTCAAGTGAACGCGGAAGTAAAGACTTACTTATCTAACTAAAAGTTATTTCTAATTAAAATCAGAATTGGTAGTTGGCCTAGTAGCATTCCTTCTTATGGAATGATGCAATTTTATAGGAACGACCAAACCAAGGCTCGTATCTGGTTCCACAGATGATAATGAATTCTATTCCTTGAAGTACAAAATGCCACCCAGCAGAATTGGATTTAGTGAAGAGACGTGCTTAAAGTCTTTTCGGAGACCTTGTTCCATTACAGTCTACAGAAGTCCACTGCTGAACAAAGGCCTCATGAGGACCCATAAATTGCCTCATGAGGAGGATTTCGCCATAGTTGCCACGCTTGTCATTCGGGTTGGCAACCACATTTTTTAATTTCCAGTTGCCCATCTCCTGTTTCAGTTTCCCTCTGTTCTACGATACCTGCGGAACCATATGGGGTAGTGGATATTCTTACACCGCCACTACACTATTAACTACCTTGATTTGATTGAAACCGATCTTGTCAGCCACGAGCCCCTAGGACGCATTTCAGAGAGTATGTCTTAATTCTTTCCTCCCTTTTTAACCATCGGACAACAAAGCGGTCGGCTAGTCATCACCCCTTTGTTGTCGATACTTCACGCATTCGAAGCAAGCCGTTTGATTTGTCTTTCAAATGCGCACAGAAAGGGAGTGAAATAATTTGCCAGTATCTGTCAATCCAACCGAGTTCTATTTGGGTGTGTTCAAGAATGAATAGGCTTTGAATACGCTCAGGCAGTGCGATTGACCATCTAGGGCTTCATCACCATTTACTATTTGGTGTGATTGTAGTAAATAACTCAATTTCAAAGCTTAAAGCAAGGTTTAGACGCATCCAGTGTTGGCTGGCTTTTTATTGGCCTCATATAAACTGTTCTTCAAGACAAGCCAGCGCTGGCTACCAGCACTGGCGGAAATAGAGTGCCGGCCTATTTTTCAAGCCAGTGACCTCCGCCCGCATGCCCGGCACCCCCCGCGCCAACGTGAGGACGTATGTAGACGCATCGCGCCAGCTACTGGCACTTATCCGTAGATTGTTGACGCGTTTTGTTTTTGTAAGATTTTCCGCGATGGCAAGGATATTGAATGAGAATGAAACATTAAAATTTGCTCGGCTGTACTGTATTGTAATTTGTAACTCGTCAAAGTTTTCAGTCGTAACTCTCAATGCCAATCTGTACTCGGAAGGATCTTCTCATCTTAGTTGTTCTAGCAACAAAGCGGAAGCTCCAGAGTCGTAACTCTGGAGCTTCCAGTTTGTTGCTATCTATCGCTTAGTCATTTTCTCATCCAAAGTATTTTATTCTTTACAATTCCTCTAATATATTGATCAACTTTTCTCTTAATAGTGCAGAAATGTTCTGTTTCAACCGCCGCCGCATTTGTCCCGAATTCATTTTTTTAAAACACTAAACGTGTGCACACCACAAGAATAATCCAAGATTGAAATGAATCCATTTGGCCTCATCTAAACAACACAGGCCAGGCCAGCGCAGGCTTGTCTGAGGACTGGCGCCAGCGTTACTGGCTTCGTCTAAACCTAAGATATTTTGATTTAGGTCATATACATAAGAAATTAAAAATTCAAACCTAGTGAAATTTTATGAAAATGCTATGGAGAAAACAATTATTTGCACAAGTTTATGCTACTTAATTTAATAAAATAAAAAAGCTTAATATGTTAGAAAAACATCTTTATTAACCTTTACCCTTTTAAAATTAAAATAAAATGGCTTAATTATTTTTTAAATATTTTAAAAGTACTATTAAACCACAATAAAACTGCGCGTTTGGATTAATTCAAATAAGACAGCCGCTAGGCTGTCCAGAGAGGTTACATCGCTCGGCGCTCTGCCTGACGTTCACGAGGATAATGCATAGTGTTATCGACAAGTCCTTTATAAAGTAAAATAATTTAATATTATTTTTAATGGCCGACAGTATTTATTTTAGAATTTATATGTATGCTAACTTTACTGACAATTGTAGACTTTTAAGTAGAAATCGTACTTAAATTATTTTCATTGCTTGAAATGCGAGCAATCAAATCTCACTTTTCTTTAGCTGATCCAGCCAGAATAGTTGTCTTTATTATATTTCTCCCCAGCACTGTGATGCGCAGCCTTTTTCCATTTCATTATCTCGGTACTTCTAGGCTACTTATCATCAAAACAGGACGCGAACGGCGAAAGCACTTCTTTCATAACTTTAAGGAGTTAGGAAATTCGTTTTGATAGGCAGTACTAACGTCACTGGTCATCATAGTATCTACCGATGAGTAAATGTTTGAAGCGCCCACTACCATTACTAATATTTCTTATTTATTTTATTAACACATTCATTTTTTGGAGCAGCAACCAACCAATCTTCATTATATTATTCATGAAAGTTGGAAAAACATGTGAAGCATGTTCGTTTTTTGTCGGCACTGGAGTGCAAATTTAATAAGAAAATTGAATATTCCGTTTTAGGTTCGGCAGGAGCCGCCTGAAGGCAGCCTCGGTCCGTTCCAGTTTGGGAGCCAAACGTCGGAAGTGCTCAACGAAGTTCCATCGGCCGTCGAGGACGAGTCCGGTGCTTCAACGTCGACTCGACGCCGACGGATACCCTCCTACCATCACTGAGGATCCCAGTGGTGGCCTGTTCCGAGGACCATGGAAGTGCATGGCCTCGGACTTGTGCAGAGCCACCGAGACCCAGTTGCCGGATCCTCTCAACGACTATCGCAGCCCCGCGTGTCATAGTTTCCGCCGCCGCCTCGTACGACCCCTGTGCCAGTACCAGCGTATCGTCAGCGTAGCAAACTACGCTGACGCCGGTAGGGAGGTCGGCGCGCAGCACCCAGTCGTAACCGATGTTCCACAGGGCGGCCCCAGAACCGAACCCTGTGGGACACCGCACGACATCTCTCGCCGGTTCCACTCACCGTTTCGACCGGGGTAGATGACGGCCCTGTCCGTCAGATAGTCCCCGACTATACGACGGAGATAGGTCGGCACCCGGTGATACCGAGTGCCTCCCATGCAGCTCCAGGGCATGGAGTTGAAGGCGTTGGCGATGTCGAGAGACACCGCCAATACAACCCCTGGCCACTGCATCCCCGTCGTGAGGGCTCTCACGCGCATGATGGCGTCCACTGTAGAGCGCCTCTGCGGAAACCAAACTGGTGTTCCGCAAGATCCGGCCCCGTCTCGCAAGGTGCTCGGCGAGGCGGTTTGCAATTACTCTTTCAAAGAGCTTGCCCACCTCGTCGAGCAGCACCACGGGCCGGTATGCGGACGGAGAGTCCGCAGGGCGCCCTGGCTTCCGAATGAGGACCAGCTTCCCGTCTTCCAACGAAGCGGAATTGGCTCTCTCCAAGCATGCGCTTAGAGCCCTCCAGTCGGGGCCTGAGAGCCTGAGGCCAGGACCCAGGCTTTGCCAGGCAAGCCATCGGGTCCTGGGCGGTATTCCTGGCCTTGAACCTACGTACCGCCACCTCAGGTTCACCCCGGTCCTTCCGGGATGTCGTCGTCGTCGTTCGGCGCTCTGCCTGACGTTCACGAGGATAATGCATAGTGTTATCGACAAGTCCTTTATAAAGTAAAATAATTTAATATTATTTTTAATGGCCGACAGTATTTATTTTAGAATTTATATGTATGCTAACTTTACTGACAATTGTAGACTTTTAAGTAGAAATCGTACTTAAATTATTTTCATTGCTTGAAATGCGAGCAATCAAATCTCACTTTTCTTTAGCTGATCCAGCCAGAATAGTTGTCTTTATTATATTTCTCCCCAGCACTGTGATGCGCAGCCTTTTTCCATTTCATTATCTCGGTACTTCTAGGAAATATTCATACCAAATTTCATCAAAATGCTTTCAACTATTTAAGTGCAAAGGGGGATTTTTTAAATAGAATAAGGGTGAAAAACGAGTTCACAGTCCACCTGATGGTAAGCGGACGCTGTAGCCTATATACATCTACATTTACCCTCGATTAAGAATCAAAATGCAGATTCAGATGAGTTGTCACCCCTGAGGACAAGATGAAATATTTCACATATACAATTTTATACAATTTTACGCTAGTATTCTGTAAAAGCATGGTCTTTCCCATTCGTGCTACAACCATTAGCATATAGCTGCAGCGTTGCCCTACCACGTATACGTGGAATTATAGAATTATGCTAAATGCTTAATAGCTATCCCACAGAAACCTTGAATTTTCCCGGGATAGAAATTATCCTATATGTTATTCCAAGACCTAAGTCACCTTTATACGAAATATCATCAAATTCCGTTTTGTCATTTTAACATAAAAGGTAATTACATAATTCAATCCAGATCTATCCCAGTGATGGAATGCAAAATTAAATTAATGAAAAATATCTGTAAACATAGCGTAATACCAAAAAAATGGGCTATGAGAACCATACGTTCATAAAATTAAGTAAATTCTGTTTCAATGTTAACTATATTCTTATGTACGAATTTTCAACACAGAAAAATTTCTATGCGTACACAAACAGACGAAGAAATTATAATTTTTATATTAATTTTAATATCTATACAAAAATCATAATTACATCCCTAACAGCTGTGGTAAAAGTTCATTATTGCCGTGATAATGAATTTGGTTCAATACACATGAAATAACCTCTGACCGCAACGTACGAGTAAATGTTATTGATGAATTCGGTAATCGAAAATAATATGAATTTTTATATCTGAAAGTCTAACATTTTTTTAGATTAAACTGAAATGTACACCTAAATAAAATCGCTGATATTAAACTCAATTTTTATAAGTCCACAACATGACAAGGACCCTTCCAAAATATGCCAACTGACATGCATGTGAGCTAATTAATAGAATCAGGCGTTACTTTGCGGAAATCAATTATATTAAAGATGTTAAAAATTAATTAGCTAAGATCCGCGTAATAAAATAAAATGAAGTGTCTTACCTAGGTTGAAGAACACCTCCCGCCCCCATTGAGGGATCAATGGCGTGCGCTATGACCGACCGACTGACCCAAGAACCGATTTAGCAGTCAGCAACCGCAGAGTCTACTTCACCTGAGGATGCCTCATCTATAGGCGAAACACGTGTCATATTATTGACGGAGGTGTATCTTTACTAGTGTAGTGGTGTTGGAAGTAGTGGTGCTGGGATTAGTGGTGACGGGGATAGTGCATGTAATTGAGGTAGGGCGGGAGGTGCTCTTCAAACTAGGTAAGACACATAATTTCATTTTATTAGTCGGATCTGAGCTAATTTATTTTAACAACTTTAATGCATGTGAGCACAAAGCTGAAAATCTCCCATTAGTAATACTGCTTCCTCCCTATTACCGGTTTTTAAAATTTGGTGGTGATCACCACATTTATGCCACTTTAAATCAGCCGCTAATGTCGTGTTAGTCAGCCAGCAAGATGTACAATGTAGGCGAGGTTGATATTTGGAAAAAACAAATACCATATTCTCCCTTGCACCTACAAATAAAAAAACTTAATAAATATTAATAAATTCATGCGATACAATAATTTAGACATGCGCTTTATAATCCTCTTTACTGAAATTCAAACGAAAAATTCCAACCCTCTTACCTTTTATTTTATTTGGAAAATTCTTATTAAATTCAAGAATTACCTGGTCATATTCATCATCATTACAGCCCTTCACAAGTCCACTGCTGAACATAGGCCTCCCCCAAGGAATGCCACAATGGTCATATAATATTATATATTTTGGGAACAACATTTATAATATTTTATGACCATAAATACATAAAAATGTCCTTTGTGTCGGGTTTGATTTTACATGTAATAGTTTACACTTTACAATGCTTGTTAAACTATTAATCATGAGTGACTAATGTATAGTATTTTCTTCACGGCTTCTTCATGAAAAGTCAATAACCTTTTATTTGGTGTTTTACTGATAACTTCCCTTAGTTCCAATGCGTGTTGGCCTTAGATTTATACTTTAAGGTGTTGGCGGACTTCACATGTCTTCGAAACATTTTTTTACTGTTTATTTTTCAGACATGCAGGTTTCTTCATGATGTTTTCCTTCACCGCTGAGCACGTGGTAAATCAGTACTTAAAAATTGCAATCGACAATATCATTGGTGCCGGCGGGGACCGAACCCGGATTGCTCGCGTACTGTGAAATTTACAGCGAGCGACAAGCCCTTGAGCTACCACGGCAGACATTTTCTTGCCCTAAAACCCACTCAGAAGTCGGAGACTGTATACGTCCCACTGCTGGGCACGGGCCTCTAGAGGGCCTCAGGAGGTGAGTGAGAGAAACACTTTCCAACACGTTACAAATTTCCCTTACTCACCTCTTACAACTCCCACAGAATGAGTTGGATTGATAGATTGCTTTATGTTACAACCATTTTTTATTTTATTTTTTAATCCTCATGGATATCGGCTTGTCGCGAAGGCGACAGACAGGTTATGCCAGACTCCTACCTGCTAAAACCCCAGGGTGTTCATCTCTTCGCCCTTGGGCTACGGAAACGCTTTCGCACAATACCGCAGCCCCGACGGCGATAGCCCTTACAGGGTCCGTCTCAATGACGGAGTGGAGCTGGAGTTCTCCACTCCTTCTTCATGTAGGGGCGTACGGGAAACATACCGTACGCGCCACCTCGAGACCTTAAAATACGACGGACAGGCCAAGTGTCCGCCACCTAAGCTTCAATTACGGTGGGTGTAGGAGAGTCTGATATGCTCTCCTCCGGCGCCCAACTCTCAAGCTACGGATTGGAGTATCTGCCGTCCTTTCTCTCTCTCTCTCTCTGCAGCCTCCTTCCGCGACATCACTTGTAACGCCGGCACTCCACGCCCTTTCGCACCACGGCGGACACTTTTTGTCCTAAAATCCACTCAGAAGGCTGTATACGTCCCACTGCTGCCCAGCATATATTGTTTTATGTTACAACCATATGCCAAGCCAATCATTGCCCAAACATTGGCAAGTTTAAGCTTGAGGTTGAAAAATTTGTTGAAGAATCTACAGATCAAAGAAAGACAAAATGAGAAAGCAATTCCATTGATATTTCAACAAAATACTCCAAAAAAAGTTAGTATCTAACCAGTTACTCTTAACCAGCCCATTTTTAGTGTATTTTCTCAGAGGCGTCGTCGCCCTACTTTTTGAAGTACCTGGGTGGATTGATTAGTTTGGTAATACACAATGAAAATGGCGCTACAATACCAATTTTATGTTAGAGTCTGAGAGGGCAACAGAGTTGCCCTCTCGGACTCTAACATAAAATATAGGAACCTCTGTAAGTTTCGTGAACTACTTTCGTTTAATTTATGTTTAACTGCTATTTAAAGTGAATGCTTATGCACTTTTCGCAAAAATGAAAAAAGACGAGTATAGAGCTGAGATTAAACATTTTTTTTAAAGTGGTCTGTTACCCAAATACGAGCTGAGTAGATGCAAGTCCATGGGGCATCTACACCTGCACCTTTTATTACTGGATAAATGAGTTTAAACGTGGGCGTACTTGCACTGCAGACGCCGAGATCTTCTAGGAAGGTGATTTTATAGTCGTATTTGGAGAAGTTGCGGACTAATCCGCGCAGGATATCTGGTATCCACCACTACACCCCCGAGACAAAACAGCAGTCAAAACATTGGGTTGACGCCGAAGAAAGTACACCAAAAAAGCGAAAATGGTTTTATCGACGGGAAAAGTGATGGTCACTGTTTTATGGGATTCACAGAGTATCACCATGATTGATTAGCTGGTAAAAGATAAAAGTGTAACGGACACTTATTATGCAACAATATTGGATAAATTGAAAGAGAAATGACCAAGATTAGCGCGCAGAAAAGCTCACATATCGGCCGTTGCAATGGCAAATAAAAAAAAAATCGACGAATCAAGAGCTAATTTGTAATCTAAACGAGTATTATGCCCAGATGGATAAAAATATTTTCAGAGATAAAATATTGTTTTCTGTTATTTTAAAACCCTCTTACGAATGAGGGTAGGCCTGTGAAGAGCAGTAGAAATTATGTACCTATATAGGCTGTTAGTTCACTTTTAGATTTTTTGAACTATCAAGTAAATTATATCGCGATTCGATTGTGCGTGAATCAAAACGACTTATGGTCCTTAATAATCAGGATACATGATTATATTATCTTCATCACTTAATTGGCAATGGTTTTACGGAGTGCTGTAAGGCGACGTTCCAATACCTTACAAAGTCGAGTCTATTTGAGTTTAAAATTATAAAAGGAAATAAACTCAAACAACAAGCAACTCTCATGAACATACACGAACAAGAAATCACAAAAAGTGACAGTAATTTTCACAAGTAATTAAACCTATAAAGTTGTGTTAATTATACTACAAATCCCGTATCAAGCCACAAACACAGCGTTAGGAAAACTTAAGGTTCGTGTTTCAGATCTAACATATCTAACTAATCGGAATATTATATTGTAAGAAATTAAAATGTAGAGCTATAGGAAAAGGCTTTAATTCCAATTCTGATGTAAGAAACTATTCCACTTCTGATGTTAGAAATTATTCTCATAAATATTTAAATAAAAAAAAACACTACTCGGTAACAAACCCTGCTTACTATCAAGACCCAATTACATGATAACCAAAGTATGCAAACCAACAGCATCACTACCCATCTCAATGTAACACAGGGCAGCCTCTCAGCAACACGATCTTCTTTGCCTACACTAGTAGAATACACCAACGGGCATAGTAACGACAGTGAGACTCGTAGAATTATAGATTGATCTCTTTTAGTCGCCTGCGGGATACTTTATACTGCTAAAACAAGTGGGAGGTTATTGTCCTACCTTCATTTGTTCGTATTTCCTTTTATGTTTTTACCCTCATTCCCAACACGGCCTCTCCTGACAGGAGACCGTCCTCGGGCTCCTTTTAGCTTTGAATATCCGTCTCCATCAACGGCATGGGGTGTGAAGGCACCGCGTAGGTCACAGTATGACTTACTCAGACGACACGTTAGCACAACGTGTCGTCTGAGTAAGTCATAGGAACTACGTTCGCATAACTTAACACAAGTGGTAAAATTTAAATTCTAAAATCAATATAAATAAAATGAAAATTAAAAGTCAATTATTAATAAATACGCATTATTAAGAATAACTCAAAAACTACTAGTCAGATCTTGATCAAATTTATTTGAGACCACATGATAAGCACCAGCTTTCAAATAAAAAAGAATCATAATCGGCTCACCTAGAAAAAAGTTCTGAGGTAACACACACAAAAAAAAACACAGTCCAATTGAGAACCTCCTCCTTTTTTGAAGTTGGTTAAAATAACGGATGAAGTCAGAAGCACTACGTTAGCATAACATAACATCTACTTAAGTCATAGGCACGATGTTAGCATAACTTAAGCTAGACGCGACAGAGGCACGACGTTAGCTTGTCCGCCTTGTACTTTTGAGAAAGAGCTACAACGTTAGCGTATCTCAATATTACTCTTTCAGAAAGGATGCACTACGTTAGCTATTTCTGACACATGTGTAACTACTCACCCTCAAAGTAATTATGAGGCAAGCACACACCTCAGTGGAGGCTGAAATAACGTTACTGGCTTAATGTAAATTTCCCGTCTTGGCCCTTTCTGACTATGAAACGATAAACTCTTGTTTTCAAATCTTTACCCATTTCTATTCTTTAATTTAAGTATTTTTAATGGAATAATTATACAATAGGAAATAAATTGGGGGATGAGTCGCTCGCGTCCGTAGGCTTCGACCACCTAATCCTAGGCTCACCCTACACGTGTCCCCCGGGTGGTGCTAAACAAGCGACAAAGTCGAAAGAACAGACTTGGCTCCTCGCCGTGTGGTAGCGGCGTAAAAAATACCACCAACTAATTTCGCACCATAAGGCACAAAAGGAAAGAAATGGCCCTGAGTTCCCGGCGCCCCTTTAATGGGGCAGGGGTGCGAAGAATCTGCGGGAGGAAAAAAAGGAGGGGTGAAAAGTGGATTGCGGAAGCCCGTCTGGCTACACTGAATGTATGTGGAGTAATGAATGATAAGATGGATGAAGTATGCGATATGATGTATGATAGAGGAATAGATGTGTTATGTGTAAATGAGACGAAACTGAAGGGAAAGGATGCCACTACACATCGCATGTATACCGCGTACTGGTCTGGTGCAGACGAGACAGAGCGGGCATGCCAGGAAGTCAGTATCATCCTTTCAGAAAGAATGGGTCATTGTGTGAAAGAATATGAATGTGTAAGCCCGAGACTGCTATGGATACGAATGAAAGTGGGCTTAAAGAAGTTGTTTGTTCTAGGGGTCTACGCCCCAGACATGTCTAAGCCCACTTATATCCGAGAGCAGTTTTGGGAGATGGTAAGGATGGTTATAATAAAATGCAAGGGTAATGAAAATATTGTTATATTAGGAGATTTTAATGGAAGGCTTAGCGTAAAGAGGCTTGGTTATGAAAGGATATTGGGAACGTTTGGTGATGAATGAGAATGGTGAAAGCCTCCTCATCGTATGTGTGGAAAAGAATATTTTTGTGACGAACACTTTCTTTCGTCATAAGAAGATTCACATGTATACATGGGAAAGAGGTGGTGATAGAAGCATGATAGATTTCATAATTTTGGGTGAAAGAATGAGAAGCGCAGTGGTAGATACAAGGATTTACCGGGGGTCCAACGTAGGGACGGATCATTACTTGGTCTTATGCCGAATTAATGATCTATTCAGACGTTGGCGGCATCGGACATCTGTGTCTACCACTGTGTTACAGCGTATAAGAACAGAGAGGTTACAAGATAAAGGTGCGAAAGAGAAGTTCAAATGTAAACTGAGAGAAAATATAAGTGGTATGGATGAATTGTGTATGAATGATTTAGACTTGGAGACTGTGTGGTATAATGTCAAGAAAGGTTTGGTGGATGCAGCTACCGAAGTATGTGGTGTAAGTAAGAGAACAAATGAAAGGAAAAATAACACTTTATGGTGGGATGATGAGGTACGGATGGAAGTTGAAGCAAAGAAGAGAGCATGGCTAGATTTACTAGCAACCAAGACTAGTCATTCTAGCGGTATGAATGATGATATTGAAAGAAAAAAGGCAGTCTTTAGACATCTAAATAAGAGAGTAAAAGAAGTAGTTGAAAGGAAAAAGCAAGAAAGAACGGATAAGAATGATAGAAGAATATCGGATAACTTCCAGGCAAATATTAAAATGTTCTGGAAACTCGTAAGAACTCCCAGGGGACATTCAAAACAGCCTAGAATGAATGCTATACGAGACCAGAATGGCTCTATTCTGAATGACGAAGTTTCGAGTTTAAGGAGATGGAAGGAATACTTTGAAAGCGTGTTTATGAGTGATGAAACGTTTGAATTAAATGAAATAGAAATTCCGAAAGAAGAGAAAATAGATAGAGAGATAGGTATAGATGAAATAATGACAGCAATGAAAAGTATGAAAGCAGGTAAGGCGGCCGGATATGATAGAGTATCACTCGAAATGCTAAGGGCTGAAGGGGGAGTGGTGGCAAACAAGGTGTACAGCAGTACATCTTGTTTAATTTGTGTTAGGAACTTAAGCGGGTACCGGGAGACTGGTGCAAAGCCGTGATAGTCCCAATATATAAGGGAAAAAGATCGCAGCAGGCCTGTAAAAACTACCGTGGTATCAGCCTTCTTAGCATTGTGGGAAAACTGTATGCTAAGGTGCTAATTGAAAAATACTAATGGAAAAATTTGGGATGTGCAAGCGGGATTTAGAAAGGGAATGGGATGTATGGATCAGGTATTTTCCATGCGCATGATCGCGGAGAAGGTTTTGGCCAAAAACCAAAAGGTTTTTTGTGCGTTCGTGGACTTGGAAAAGGCTTATGACAGAGTGGACAGGGATGTGTTATGGCAATGTGTCAGGATCAACGGGGCCTACTCGGACTGGTTTGGCATCCATAAAGGTCAACCTATTTATGGACAGTTGTTTTGAAAATTTGAAAGTTGAAGAATGCGGGTTAAGAATGGGTGAGTTAACCGTCAAATGCCTTTTGGCATTTGACGGTTAACTCACGGTTAACTCACGCGGCCGAATTGCATATGATGGTTACATTAATGAACAGGCCATTAAAAGAAAGGGGAATGAAAGTGAACGCAAGTAAAACGAAAGTTATGGTTTTTGAAAGAGAAGAAAGTAGAACGATATGTGAAATAAGAATAGAAGGAGAATTGGTCGAGCAAGTAGATGAGTTTGTGTATTTGGGAAGTGTATTTAGCAGGGATGGTAGATATGATAAGGATATAGAACGACGAGTGAACGCAGGAAATAGAGTAAATGGGGCTCTACACTCTATTGTGGAAAGTCAGAATGTGTCCAAAAAGGCACGTATGGCAATTCACAATGCTGTGTTAGTCCCTACTTTAATGTATGGTAGTGAAAGTTGAGTGTGGCAGAAGAAGCACGAGAGTAGAATAAATGCTGTAGAAATGCGGTCAATAAGGAGTATGTTAGGGCTGAATCTGAATGACAGAGTCAGAAATTGTGTGATAAGAGAAGAGTGTGGTTTGCAAGATGATACTGTGACCAGGATTAAGAAAATAATACTTTGGTGGTTTTGTCATGTAGAAAGAATAAATGAGGAAAGAGTGACAAAGCAAATTTATGTGGCAGAGGTGAACGGCAGATTCGGGAAGGGACGCCCTAGGTGAAAATTTATCGACCAAATTGGCGATATATTGAAAATGGGCCAAATTAAGAGTACCCTTAACCGACGAGCGTGTATTCGTAGGTATATTGATGTGGAGGAGGCGAGAGAGGTGTGTCAGGATCGTGCCAAATGGAAGTCTATAGTCTCTGCCTACCCCTCTGGGTGACAGGCGTGAGTGTTTATGTATGTATATGTATTATGTATAAATCTATTCTCGATTCAGTATCGAAATACAGATGCTATGTCACCCCTAAAGACTAAGATGAAATGCCTCGTTACTAGCAAAAAGGAATGTACAGTTCTTAAGAATCACCATGCGAACGTCAGCTGTATTATGCGGCTATTTAACGCTGGTATTCTGTGAGAACGTGGTCCTACCCCGGTCGAGCAGATCACTCATGCTGCAATCATCATAATACAACTAAAGTGTGGCTCTCTACGTTTAGTAGTACTATTTACGAGAATTATATTTTTGCAAAACTTGTAATCCTCTTGAGACGGAAGAAGACAGAAACATATTAGAATGTAAGCCATAGCATCTAAGCAACAATATTTTATTATAACAAATGCATTATTCGTCAATTGTTCAAAATACTTCTTTCAGTAGTATTTAAACTCGAAAATCCCGGTATAGTTGGCAGCAATTCTTAATGCTCAACCACGAATATACACAATTTCTTGAAATAATATAGAGTCAACGAAACGTATTTAATAAATTTGTTTTAACACATTTCGTAACGTTTCTAGAACTTTGTAATTGCGTCAGCAAACTACGTCAGTAAGCTTTCTCTAATGGCTTGTTTCTCTATCTCTTTCCGGATAAATTATTTTCAATTTACTAACTACGGTATATACTTTAAGGTCTACTCTATACAACTTTATATGAAATCAAAAGTTTTAAGTCGCATTGAAATTTCTGGTTGTCTTGTAACAAGACAATTTTTGATTTCATGATTAAAGGTAGGACAGATAATACGTATAACTTTCAGCTGATTCTTTTTTTTGTTGGGAACAGGTAGAAGAAGTAGAGAGATGAGAAGAGACAAAACGATACCAATAAAACTAAGTTAACTGCTAAATATTCAGAAGCCATATCATTATGTAAATGTTTTACTTCTTTATCAGACTTTTTTCTATCCTCCCTATTGCCATAGTCGCTTCATATGACACCCACTTGACGAAAAGGAGTTTCGATATACTTTGGTTATGTTGGTTATCTCAGTGAAAAATATATTTTATTATCCGATATTTTATAATATGATATTTTATCATACGATATTTTATAATAAAAGAGTTGATTTGAACCATGGATATTAAATTTTGATAGATACGATTTATCTAAATATAGGACGTTTTCGTTAATACCTACTTGATACGAAGTAGGTCAGAAACAAAAACCAATTGTGACGAACTCTAAGGGTTGCAATTAAAAACATACGCTTCGTAGATTTTTTACTTCACAATGTTGACATTCAGTAAATTTTGCTATAACTTTTTACTGAATGCCTTAATATGAATATAAAGCTTCAACGCTTTGTGGGTATATAAATATATAATTTATTAATTAAATATACACATATATATATATATATATATATATATATATATATGTTAGTTATTAATATTAATACTTACTGTATTTACAAATAATTATTTCACAAGAGGATAAATATTATATTAAGATTTAAAAAAAATCTTCAGACTGTATTTATTTCATGGCTGGGCAAAGGCTTCTACTCATCTGAAAGAGTAAAAGGGTAAAGAAAATTCCGCCGCGCTGCCTATATGTCACAATAAAAAATTATAGGACAATTTCAATTAAGCCCATTTATTGGTGACGGCGATGATCGAACCTGGCTTGCTCGCGTATTATGAAATTTTAAGGCAAGCGTTATTTAGTTCTAATCTTTACATGTCTTTTTACGTAATAATTATTACAGTAGCTATTATTTCTCTTGATGTTCTCACAATGTATAAATCTATTTGAAAGTTCGTTAACCGTATATTCGAGAGAAATTGCAGCAGTTGCATTATTTGTCAGAAACGTCAGAGTTGTATAAGAAGCTTACAGCATTAAGCTGGTTGCTCGGACGGCATTTTCTTACAGACAATACAATGTTACATACAGACAAGAAATCTACTTATACTTGATGGAAACCATATTAAAAATAAGTTATTCTAAAGAAATACTTTCAAACAGGTTATTCTAAAACTTAATGATTATAATATACTCTTTAGGTTATTCACTCTATTGACAACAGAATTTGTTTATATAAGGTATATACCTGCTTAAAAAGATATAAAATATCGGGTTCGTCGGCGGGTTTAAGTGCTAGCTGTTACTGTCACTCCTAGAAATGAGACTCCACTCAATGAGATTTGATTTAACTTTACTTTACGTAACAAACGCATAGATAGTCCAACTAGGTAAGTGGATGTTGTGGCCCATAGACACCTATATCTATCCTCTATTATGAATCGTCATCACCCAGGATTAAAATTCCACGATGCCTGTTATGTCTTCGGATGTAGTAAATTACCATAAAGAATAGTTAGATGCTGCTATTTTATGCTGATATTTTGTAAAGTATGGTTTTTCGACGTTCGTGCAGAACGGATCATTCGATCTCGTCAGGATGTACTTATGAAGGCTGCACACTTCGCGATTATTCATGGTAAGAGCGCTTAATAGCTACGCCCATCGTGTTTCCGCGGCTATTATAGCACCCACGATTGATGCATCCTGTTGAACGTCATAACAGTGCGGACTTTTCTATCTAGGGTATAAAGTTCGGTTTGAGTCGAGTTGGTAAAGGAAAGATATGGTTAATAAAGTCTAAGAAATAAAAAACATATATTTGAAAGTCACGTGAAGTCCGCCAACACGCATTGGGGTAGTGCGGCGATATGCAGGATAAGGAAAACATGTAGCAAGCAGAGCAGCAGTAGCGTCTTAATGCTGCTGTGTTTCGTATGGTGAGTGTAAAGAACCAGGGACTTATTTTCTGAAAACGAGGCATTCCATCTTAGTCATCAGGTGTGACGACGGATCTGCATTTTGATTCTTAATCGAGGATATATGTAGATCTATATCAACTACAGCATCCACTTACCATCAGGTGGACTGTGTACTCGTTTGTCACACTTATTCTATTAAAAAAAGTAGTGACGGCGTAATAGAACCACTGTCATGGATTTTCTTAAGGGGGATCATACCGTGGGTGTCGCAGACAGAAATAAAGCTAATAACTCAGAATAATAAACGCTAAAGTTGCAACTATGAGGTAATCTAGTGGGGAAGCATATGTTCAGTTGTGGACTTGTAATAGGCTAGAATGTATGAATAAAATTTATATTTATTTGTCACATTTTTGAGTTTTTTTTCAATCTTACGAGTTCATTGTTTTGCTAATAAATATTTAGATAATCAAGATATTTAGATATCAACCTGGATTGATATTTATCATCTATATTTTTGTAAAAGAAAGGTACACTGAAATAAATGTAGCAAATTGTGAAGTAACTGGTACAAATGAACTGAATTTCTTGTGTGTGGGGTTCCTTAGTTTTGTATTTGAAATAATATAAGAATTACTGCTCTTCCTCGTTTCAAAAGTACTGCACGCTTTGACTAATATAAGTAGGTCAACAAACTTGTACATTGAATTTAAGATAATTAAACATTACGATGTTATTTCAACTATACAAGTTTTTGAATAAAGAAATCTATCAACATTGTTTTCCAAATACGATGAGATCGAATGCAAACAAAATATAAGTTATAAAATATACACGCTGGTTAAATAATATATAATAAAAAGGAAAGATGAACAAACGTAGAATGAACTCACGCCTCTAAACGAGTGTACATGATAATTGTAAAACAATGTATTCAACACTGTACGTTTTATTGCTTATTAGCGACCCGCCCCGGCTTCGCACGGGTGATTTCCGGATCTCGACAACAATTCTACCTACTGGCTCCAATTGTGAATCTAACCCACTCAAACACACACAAAAATATTTATCAGAATTGGTCGAGCCAGTTTCGAGTTTTAGCGAGACTATCGGACATCAATTGATTTTTATATAAAGAGATTATAATAATTTTATAATGAATATTAATAAAGAATCAACTTTATATCGCCAAATATTTTATAGACATTTAAAGAAAGATTTCAATTTTTATTAATTTTTTAAATATTTTTCCTCACATCAAATTCGAGTTTTTGTTTATGAATATTTACTGAGCGGTTTTGTTTAGTAACATAATATTTATATTATTTATTTAATATTTTCTTTTACATATTACTACCTATTTATAACAATATTAAGAAACTTACCTAAAGTGACTTCATTTTAAATAATGTGGCAATAGACAATGATTTTAATGAAGTGTGCGTGTAATGTTTCGTATTTACTAATATAATTATCAACTCATCAACCCCTTTCAGAAATAAAAGGTTGTATCACTACTTTAACTTTATTCATAAAAGCAACAAATTTTGCAATAAATTATATTAAAAATAAAATGCTGTTTTGAAAATATTTTATAGCATAAACGTCGTTGTCTCTCTTAAATTTTCTTGCAACTCAGGGCCACATGATCGTCACCATGATACAGCACAGAGTTATTAATTTTATATGTTCATGTATTTTGTGAAATATTTCACAGCTAACATCATTTAAAAAAATATTTTTATAGAATAAGATTAACAAACGAGTACACAGTCCAGCCAGTGGATGCTGTGGCCTATATACATCTACATTTATCTTTGAATGCGAATCAAAATGCAGTTGCGTTACCCCTGAGGGCCGAGATGGAAGGGGTAAATAAATGAAATTCCGATAAGAGGGTCTCGAGTTATTATATTACATAATATAATAATCTTATATATATATATATATATATATATAAGAGTAATGCAGTGGGGAAGCATATGTTCAGTCGTGGACTTGTAACAGGCTAGAATGAATGAATAAAGTTTATAGATATTTATTTGTCGCATTTATGAGTTTTTTTCTTAAAAGAAAGGTACACGGAAATAAATGTAGCAAATTGTGAAGTAACAGGTACAAATGAACTGAATATGTTGTGTGTGGGGTTTCTTAGTTTTGTATTTGAAATAATATAAGAAGTACTGCTCTTCCTCATTTCAAAAGAACTGCACGCTTTGACTAATAAAAATAGGTCAACAAACTTGTACATAGAATTTAAGATAATTAAACATTTTGATGTTATTTCAACTATACAAGTTTTTTTAATAAAGAAATCTATCCACCTTGTTTTCAAAATAGTTATTTACTTAATATTTTCTTTTACGTAGTATTATTTATAACAATAATAAGAAACTTACCTAAAGTAACTTCAAATTAACTAATGTGGCAATAGACAATGATTTTGATGAAAGTGTGTGTGTGTGTGTGTGTGTGTGTGTGTGTGTGTGTGAGTTCGTGCGTGCGTGCGTGCGTGCGTGCATGCGTGCGTGCTTGCGTGCGTTCGTGCGTGCGTGCGTGCGTGCGTGCATGCCTGCGTGAGCGCGTACGTGCGTGCGTGCGTGCTTGCGTGCGTGTGTGCGTGCTTGCGTGCGTGTGTGCGTGCGTGCGTGCGTGCGTGTGTGTGTGTGTGTGTGTTTGTGTGAAATTACCAGTGAGTAAATTGCTCATCAACCCCTTACAGAAATAAAAGGCTGTATCTCTACTTTAACTTTATCGATAAAAGCAACACATTTTGCACTAAATTTAAAATACTTATCAATTACATTAAAAATAAAGTTATGTTTTGAAAATATTTTTATAGCAAAACTTCGTTATCTCAGCTCGTTATAACAGCTAACATCATTATGTAAAAATATTTTTTTTATAGAATAAGTACAATATACGAGTACATAGTCCAACAAGTGGATGCTAAAGATCCCTGAGGGCTGAGATGGAATGGGTAAATAAATGAAATTCCGATAAGAGGGTCTCGGGTTATATACACTCACCATGCAAAACACAGTAGCATTAAGCTGCTATTTTACGTTGATATTCTGTGAGTGATCATTCCCCGTTCGAGCTGGCCCCCTCGTGCTACAACCATAATTTAGTTGCAGCATGGCTCTATCATGTATAAATTATATAATTCATTCAAAAACTAATTAATTAACTTTATTATTATCAGGACAACAGAAAGCTTCTTACTGGAATTACTACCTTTTGTACATGACTATGATAATCCAGATTCGTCAAACTGTTTATGCCTCAGGAGTTAACAAAAGAACGGGCAAATTTATAGTGTATATTATGGTGCATTGAATTTTAGCTTACAAAACCATATAGGTATAATGTTAATAAATAATATGTCGCAAAGAATTCTGGTTATATTTGATTACATACTTTTGTATAATATTTCGTTTACCTAATGTTGATAACCTTAAGCAACGCACTTGGCGGTAAAAGTATACAAATTTATTGGTTTTATTTGGTTGTTTTAGACATCGCAATTTTTTTATTTCCTTAACAATGACAGTTGTTTTTACAATCATATTTTGGGGCCAAATCCTTACATTTTTATAAAGTTAAATACGTAACTTTATAAAAATGACCTCATATACATTAACCCACATACGTTAACATTGATAAATATACACATTTCTTGAATAGCCTAAGATTTACAGATAATGAAACGTTGAGGATACATACACGTTTACATCGAGCCGCGGCGGCATCGATGCGTAGTCGCGAGTGATGCACCCGCGTTGCTCTTTTGTCGAGTAGGTATTTGATTTCGTACCGCCGCGCATAGACTTAGAATTTCTTCTCTTACTGTAAAATTTTAACAAAGAAGGTGCGAACATGATATGTTGTAATAAATACGATGCAAATAACTTTTACTTGATAACAACATCTGGGGAGTAAGGATTACGAAGTTTGTTATTGACCCTTTAACGTACCGCTTCCGTAATTCCGTAGTCGAACTTTCATCCTAATGAAGAAACTTAAGAACAATGTTTGATGTCAAGAATGTAACCGCTATCAAGGATTATTCTCCTACGTTGTATATGCATTGATGAGGTTCATGAATGTAGATCGCTTAGAAAGCGGACTTAAGATAGGCTGTAATGATGATGATGAGTGCCGTGCAGTTTCATACCGTTTATTGTTTAAGTATAGTAAAGCACACAAACCACCTAATGGTAAGTGAATGCTGTGGCCCATAGAACATCTGGCCCTACATCTTTCATCTATTAAGAATCAAAGTGTATTAAGTGTGCCTCTGAGGACTAAATGGAATGCCTTGTTACTAGTAAAAATAGTCTTCAGTTCTAGTTAGTCAGTATCCGAAACAAAGCAGTGTGTTCTGTGTGTCCTTACCTGGTTGAGCTGACTCAATCGTGCTGCAGCCATAATATGCAGATGCAGGTTGGCTCTACTAGTGGAAATACTACGAGTTCGTCACAGTAGAGGATATGACGACCATCTAATGTCAGACAATCAATCTAAAAGTTCCAACCAACTGGTGATGAGGAGCAGCATTGTTATTGCCAGGGAATCACCTCTTCTCGGCTCAGGTGACAGTTTAGCTCAGCGTAGTAAGTACCTACATGCAAATATTCTAATATTAACAATGACAATGATGATAATTTATTTAAATTCTTCAATTCAAGTTCTTCAATAGATCTATTGATTAGAATATAAATGGATTAATCTACAATTTGTCTACCGTAAGTTAACTCTAAGTTCATACGAAGTATCGGTAACAGTTGGAGTTGCTCAATTTGTAGGTTTTGAATAATTACTTCAACATCACAGTTAATATAATATTCATGCCAACAATGTTCGACAATGACAAAAAGCTTTTGAATATAAAGTAGCTGAGTACAACTGAATATAAGGGATATAATTTTGAAAACACATTACACTTGACATATATCGGGAAGATGAAATATATTATAAAGACAAGTCCCCAACACGCACGAGTTCATTTTTATGTAAGTTACGTCAGATATTAAAGCTTTCCGTTTCCGATGTAAGCCAGAGTTTCTGTGTACATTAGTGTCTCTATAATAAGTTGAGCACTTTCACTCCAACAACTGACACTTTTCTGGTCAGGGTACTCGGATGTTTTTGCAATGGTTTCAGTGACATTGGACGTTATTAGTGTTTATTCAATATGAAGTTGGTTGTTTCCTATGCCATAATCAAAGTTTCCAAATTGAAAGAAAAGTCAGCTTAACTTCCCGCCTTAACTTTGTACTGGTATTATTTCTCTCAAAAAATCTGAAATAAAGGTCTTTCTGAATGCTTTTGATTAAAATATGCGCATGCATAGGTTGCATTCTCTATTCCCCCACTCTCATAGTCCAATGAGACGGCAAACCGACACGATCGAAGAGAGATCAGGCGCACGACCAACGGCTTTACTTGCTTTCCGAGGCACGGGGGTAAAATACCACCATCTTCCTGACTCCGGGCTGCTACTAAGAATTTTTGATAGTAAAACTTAATTACTGATGTTTTTCGCCCGACCCAGTATTTGAACCCGGGACCTCATGATCAGCAGTTACGTTTACGATCGTAGACCAACGAGGCCGTCATCAATCAATTAAATAATATAAATTGCCTATAAAAGACTTTTACCGATTTTATATTAGGTCCTTACATATGAAATTAGCGTTTTGTCGTACTGACCACTTTGATCTGAAATATCTCCTCTTTGGTTAAGAGTTCCAAATTCAAATTTATAAATTCATTGAACTGGTACATTTGAGTTTTGAAAACAGTCATTCATTTGTTTTTTCCTCATTATTTTTTTCTTTGGCGTCGCTTATTACCGCACAATGGAAAACTGGTGGCACCAGTGCTGCAGAAACAGCTCGAAGGATTAATGATGTGTACGGCGCTGGTGTCGCAAAAGAAAGCACGGTACGTTTTTGGTTGCAACGTTTTCATTCTGGAAATTTCGACCTTCAGAACCAACCCCGTGGACGGCCGGAGACCAAAGTGGAAAATGAAGAATTAAAGGCTATTGTGGAATCGGATCCATCACAAAGCACTTCAGAGATAGCTGCAGGTAAGTGATAAAACTGTATTAATCCATTTGAAGCAAATCGGCAAAGTAAAAAAACTTGAACGATGGGTACGTTGTCGTGCAGCAGCAGTCGCTCTAGGCCACTGCTGCTTCACGACAACGCAAGCCACACTGCACAAAAAATAACCACTAAGTTACATGAACTACAATTGGAATGTCTGCGACATCCACCGTACTCCCCGGACCTTGCTCCAACAGATTACCATTTTTCCGGAATTTGGACAACTTCTTACAAGGAAAAAAATTCAACTCGTCCGTCTTCAACAAACCGTCTTCAAGGAGTTTATTGATTTTCGCCCCCATGGTTTTTTTTTGTAAAGGGATCAATTAACTACCTATGAGATGACAAAAGTGCATAGATAACAACGGTGCATACTTTGATTAATTGAATATATTTTACCAAAAAAAAATTGACTTTATATTCCTCCCGTACAAAACGCCAATTTCATATGTAAGGACGTAATATTAATATATATAACGGAACGAAATTAAACTTCAATATGTTGACATGATACGATTATCTGTTGTAGTGGGGTAGGTAATTTACGCTCGCCGACAGCAACCAACAATCATATTCCCCGCGGCATTGTGGTTATGTTTTCAGGTGTATCTAAAATTTAATTTCACTGCACTGTTATCAATATTTTAATGATAATTGAAAGCACAGGCTTACATTGGTATAAAGAATGTTTATATTTATTATTATGCTGATAAATTGATATTTTTTCACAATACCATATTGACTGTTACTAAAATATTGAAAAATGTATGTCATAAAAACAAAATGTCATGAAAGCTGTTTCAAGTTTTCGAACGGGTAAATTTTCCTAAATTTGGCACTGCTTTTTATTTTAGTAATTGACTACCTCGTTTGTCTAGTTGTCGTAAACAAGATTTGTTATCAAGAGGTTTGAAACCCGGGTAGGGACTAAATCAGTTAATGGGTTTTTTGTCGAGAATTTCTGAGCAGTCTGGAGTCTGGAAGTTGGCGGCGTTTCACACCTGTACCTCGGAATGCACGTTAAGCCGTTGATCCTGGGCTTGATTTCTCTCCGGTCGTATCAGATAAACGTTCCTTCGGACTATGAAAGTAATAAGCAAATAGAGAGTGCACTTGTGCTTGCGCATACACTCGGGCACAATAATCCTGTCCTCGTGAATCTTTTTGCATACAATAAACTTACTAATTATTTGACATTAAACGTGGATTAACGTGTAGTGACGGCTAAGAATACCCACTACCCCATATCTTCCCGTGAGTGTCGTAAAAGGCGACAGAGGGAAACTGAGGCAGAAGATGGGCAGCAGCATCTTTCTGATAACAGCAAAAACAATAAAAACTGCGGTTGCCAACCCGCTCGCCAACCGTGGCAACTATATACCCCGATGAGCAACGATACAAATAAACAGCTCCCAGTCCCCGGCAGCCGCGCTATTCCTGGCTACGGTGGCGACCATGGTAACGGCGGGGCAGGGGTTGCTAAGAATCTTCGGTGGAGGTTCGGTTGCCACCTAAGATGACTCGACCTGGCAACATATAACGCACGTACCCTGAGGACTGACGAGAAGATCCTGAAGATGGAAGAAGAGATAGACACAAGTTGCGTTGGGATATTACAGAATTATCTCAGGTCCGAAGAGAGGGGGAAGACATGGTAATCCTCGAATCCGGCAACTTATTCTATGACCGACAGGTCTCAGATTTATCGTCCACAATTTTCTCGTTAACAACGATGTAAAGATTGAGAGTGTGTCGATGAGGGTTGCGTACCTTACGAGTATACTCAGAATCACGAAACGATATTAGCTGAAGGTCACACATGCTTACACACCAACCTCGCCACATCCCAATGAGGAGGTGAATATCTCCAGAGCCATGCATTCCTCCAAAACCCACTATACGGTGTTAATGGGATACTTAAACGCAAAACTAGGCACAAGAGAGAACGGTGAGCTGGAAGTAGGTAAATTTGGGATAGGGAAACAGAACGCCAGGGGACAGTAGCTGGCCGACTTTATGGAGAAAGAGGACTCTTAGTGATGAACTCTTTATTTCAAAAGTGGCCCCACAGAAAGTGGACCTGGTCGAGCCCCGACGGTTCGACAAAGAACCTAAACGTTAAATTGGAGGTCACGTATAATGAAGTCAACGCTCCGTCCCCCTTGTGCTCTATTCCAAAGCCCTGAAAACTTTCAGTTCGAGTTACAAAACCGTTTTTAGTACCTAGAAGATTGCAATGCAGTGGACGATATGAATAACAAGCTAGTGGAAACTTTCCATGCGGTCGGAACTAAGTTATGTAAGACGCGTCGCAAAAAAAACCAAAAACTCTCTGATCACACTCTTAATCTCATGGCTGTTAGACGGGAGATGAAGCTGAAGTCTTCAGCAGATTTGACAGCATACAGGCAACTGAACAGGCAGATCTCCAAATACATGCGGCGGCACTTACGCAACTTCAATACAGCTCGTATTGAAGAAGCGATCGAGCGGAACCAGGGCTCCAAAGTCTCTGCCAGAAAGAGCCAACTGTCGAAGCTGAAGACCGAATGTAACAGCATCGTTTCCGGAATACCTGAGATTTTGAGTGAGATTGAGAGGTTCTTTGGCAGCTGTACACGTCATCGTTGAAGCCACACGCAAGTGTGAGTAACGATCCAAGAACAAGTCTTATGCCACACTATTCCGATGATATCCCGGACGTCAGTCTGAGCGAAGTTAGAATGGCTCTCCAGCACCTTAAAACGGCAAGTCCCCATGCGAGGATGGAATTAAACCGGAACCGGTACTTAAAGTCCTCCAGAAGCTCTTTAATTTCGTCTTCCATGGTGGCACTACTCCGGAGGCGTGGAGCAGAAGTGCGGTGGTCTTGTTCTCCAAGAAAGGCGACAACGCTCTCTTGAAGAATTACAGACCACCTATTCTTCTGAGTCACGTCTACGTGCTATTTTCGGGAGTCATTACGAATCGTCTCGCATGCAGACTCGACGACTTCAGCCTCCCGAAAAAGCCAGTTTCCGAAAAGGCTTTCACACCATAGACCGCATACATACCCTTCGGCTAATCGTACAGAAGATCGAAGAGTACAAGCTGCCACTTTGTCTTGCGTATGTGGACTATGAGAAAGCCTTTGATTTCGTCGAAATTTGGGCGGTGCTGCAGTCCCTTCAGCGATGCCAAGTTGACTGTCGGTATATCGAAATGCTGAAGTATTTGTACAGTAGGCCTACGATAGCAATCCGAGTACACAACCAGAGTTCCAAACCTATCCAACTGCAGAGAGGTGTAAGACAGGGTGACGTAATATCCCCGAAACTCTTCACCGCTGCATTGGAAGACGTTTTCAAGCTACTGGACCGGAAAGAATACGGTATTAACGTCAATGGCGAGTACATCACTCACCTTCGATTTGCCGATGATATAGTTGTTATGGCAGAATCGCTGGAGGACCTAAGCACTATGCTTAATGACCTCAATATGGCTTCAACGATTTTAATGAAATTTAGTATGCAGGAGGTTTTGGGAGCGATAAATCGATCTAGCTAGGATTCATTTTTAGAAAATGTCGTTTTATCCGTGTTTTCAGGCAATGAAAAATTGCTACAATATCATTCGAATACGAAGGTAAATTTCGTCACTATCTACAAGGTTATAATAGCTCAGGTGGGAAATCGGGCGGTCCCGAAATCAGAAGACCCCGGTTCGAGTTCAGATGACTCCAGTCCGATTAGTTTTTCCCTTTTTTTTTCAAGTTCCTTCTTTTGTGAGAAAAACTATTATTGGGAGCTCTTTATCAACGCATCTAATTCGTATGTAAGTATATTTTTTTCAAAAACACGAAAAAAAATGACTAAGCTTTAAAAAAAGTCTACGGTAGTAATTGCATTAGTAAACAAACCGAAATTGTGCAAATATCATTATACTATTGGCGATGTTTCCATACAAAGATAAAAGTCAAATCAATAACTCTTTAACGATAATCAACTTAAACATAAATGAAAAATATGACTCTTCCTGACATCTATTGGAGAGTAATAATACTATTTTTTAATTTTGAGCAACTAACTGCTTTAACGACACAGCAACACTAAAGCTACTTCAGTAGATGGGGTTGTTAAGCAACACCAAGCCAATGAGTGTTTGGTTTGAGGTTAGACCAAGAAAATCAATTGTTTACTTATAAATACCTTTTAAATATAATTTGCAAAAAAAAAACCCAGCAAAGCTCGGTCATCCAGGTACTAATACATCTGATATCCGCATGGTCGCGCGTCCTAGTGGTCAGATTATCGGGGTTGGAATCCCAGTTAGGACCAACATTTGTTCAAATAAACAAATTGGATCTGGGTATGGCTGCGTTGCGATTACCCTAGTGTCTTCGTCGCTGTATTCAAACTTACCTACAATCTTGCATAAACGTTACATCTGATTAAGACGAGTGAGACCCTTTGAGTTTGCTAATACTCGTAGCACTATATTGTCTTCTACACCTGATGAATTTGATCAAGAAATGAATTTAAGGCTGAAGTGTTTGTTGAGGCTGGTTGATTTTAATGAAGTGAAGTGGAAAAGGAGAGTGATATTTTATTTAGTTTAACTTTTTTTATAGAATTAGGGTGAGAAACGAGCACACAGTCCACCCGATGGTAAGTGGAAGCTGTGGCCCATAGACATCTACATCTATCCTCAATAAAGAATCAAAATGCAGATGCGCTGCCACCCATGAGGACTAAGATGGAATGCCTCTTTACAAGTAAAAGGGTCTCCGGTTCTCTACACTCACTATTCAAAACACAGTAGTGTTAAGCTGCTATTTTACGCTGGTATTCTGTGAGAGCGTGGTCCTTCCCCGGTCGAGCCGACCCATTCGTGCTACCACTATACTACTAATATAGCTGCAGCATGGCTTTACCACGTACAATATACATGTACTCGTACATTATACTGAGAGTCATCCTTCCAAATCATTTTAAATCATTACTAATTCAAAACGTTGACTCAGGTCTGAAAAATTGATAATTTATCCGCCTCCCTGGGATTATGATTACGCCAACACGTTTTAAAAACAAGTGCAAAGTTTGAAAAACAAGAGCCTACATTAACAGCTTAATATGTCCCAAGGCTAGGACAGTTTTCTAAGAGGATAACCAATAATAATAATTTTATTTCAATAAACTGTACAATTAATCCAAATAATGTCTTAATTAAAAATAGTCTACAATAACAGACACCTGAACTAGGATAAACCTGTATCTCAGGTGTATGTGCTTTAACTGTGCCTAAAATATTTATATGTAAATAAATAAAATCTAATATATAAAAAATTATGTTTGTTTGTTCGTATTTTATGCGCTGCCATACCGTACATCAGATTGCGCGAAGGTTATAGGCATAGTACAATTAACTTACAGGAAGTGGCGCGTGTATTGTAACTATATAACTCTTTGAAATTTAAAACGATATTTCAACAATTATTTCTTCTGCGGCAGCAACGCACTGGGTACCAGTTAGTTAGTAATAAAAAAGTAAAGTAGCAGCCGTGTACCTATAAGCGGAGTGTAAAACGGCCTCCCACTAGATGATGAGAACATTCAGGAACTTGATCGATGCAGGTGGTTCAAGACTGTGCTTTGTGACTTTTTTTGGGGAAGAGCTATGTTCAGCAGTAGACAGTGTGGTTAGTTAACATGATGATGGTGGATTAAGTAAAACGATGACCAACAAACGGCGTACTGCATGGTAGTACTGCAAAGCTTCTTCTGTTTATGATAGATAAGATCGTGTCGCTCACGTGTCACCGTTCATCATTACAGACTAACAAAGTCCATTGCTGAACATAGACCGTCACATAGATTGTTTCATAAGGGGGATATTTTACATAGTTGCCACGCTTGGCAGGCGGGTTGGCAACTGCATTTTTTATTTTTTAGTTTAAACTGCAACAAATGTTACTTTCTTTCTTTCAATTTATAATTTTATCGGATCTGGCCATAGAGATTGAACTAAGTTTTCTTGCGTACTGCGGAGGTCGGTCCACTAAATCATCTGATCTATCCCACAATTGGTATCTGCACAAACATTGAAGTGCTGACTTGTCCTAAGCTCCGGAGATCTAAGGTAGATTAGGATGAAGTATTAGCGACACAGGGACAATAACAACACAGTCTGATAAAGCCAACAGTTTGTGCTCTCTGGGTTAGATTTGAATCCAGAATCCACAGCGTTGTAACCATGTAGGTACTTTGGCTATCTTTGGTCGTCGGGACATGATTTATTTTATTTTATTACGTTTCATTTCCTGAAACCATTACAAAAATAATAAAATGCAGGGTGTGTTACAAACACAAATTGTTATTCAAATCATTGAGAGCCAATAAGCCGCTCGTTACGTTGAGGTTTAGGAAATGCGGGGTGGGCACTGACCTCTATATATTGACTGGCTATACAACGTGACATAATGAGGCGATTTGATTTTCGCTATTTTGGCGCTGACAGCAAAAGTGAACGTCCACGGAACTAATAACAGAGATAAGACAGTGTGATAAAATATATCGATAAAAATTCTATACCCAGGCCTACCCGTAACGTCCATTCTATTTATGTATCATATTAATATAATGCCATACAATAAATAAATGTATCCATTAATACCTAGGCCTTAGACGCAAGCTTTATACCTCATATAAAACCAAGACCAACGCTGCGTTGGTCTATCTATGTTTTTAATCGTAACTACAGAACGGGTTTTGTTCCGGGTATCAAATGAGGAAATGTTACGCATACCCGCTTCACAGGGGAAAGACCGATTACTCGTATGTCGGACTCGCACCTACTAAAACTACATGGTGTTCCACCTTCGCCACACATTGGCAGGGCCACGGAAACGCTTTCAAATACATCCGTGGCCCCACCAGCGAGGGCCCCTTCATAGTTGAGGACTTCCCCTCCCCATTATTCTTCTCAGGTAAGGCGCACCAGGAACACAAAGCGCTTTATAGTCGAGTGGCGCATCGCCATACCAACAATCCTCTTCTCTTGCGACTCCATCTTGGCTGCAGCGATATAGGACTCTCCTCTAGCCGCAGTCCACTCAGAGAGCTATGTGAATCGCCAAGACTACTATAAGTATTACAAGGTACATATATTATCAAATATTTTTAATTTGTTGAATATTAGCTGTAAATTCACTTACTTGTGGAATGTTATCACACTTTCCTTTTGGTAAAGAGTTTTACATATTACGCACACTCTAATTATTACTAAAAATAATTCTTATTATGTAACTGAAATCAAACATTTCAAACCACATAAAATACTTTAATTTTTTAGTTTAAAAGTTCAAAACACAGAGATACGATTTAAATAACATAACAGACTTTGGCATATTATGTCAATTTTAGTTCCCGGTTCGAACAACGATGGCGCTTCAAATCGGCATAAGTATTTTGTATGGTATAGCCAGTCCAGCGTACTTATATATATAGAGGTTAGTAGGGTGGGTATTTCAAATACCGCCATTCGAAGGGATGTCTTAGAAGTTTAAGGGGCGCTTGCAATTTAAGTGTATTGAAAAACAATGAAATGGTTAGCCTTAAAATAGAATTAAGGATTGAATAACCATTAATCTACAGTTGCCAGATGCAACGAGGGTAAAGTAAATTAAAGATACAGCCAATATACGTGCCACTGCTGTGCACAGGTCTCCTATTATTTCTGAGAGGATTAGAGAGCAATTTGTTCACCGCGATACTCCAATGCATGACCGCGGACTTCACATGTCATGTTTTATTCCTCAGCCATGTGATTTACTATCTATGGCTTCATCACCACTAACCACCAATTGGGATTGTGATCGAGTACTAGCTTATAATAGATTAAAAAACATGTGTGTAGGTTTCCATAGTATGTTTCCTTCACCGACAAGGACATAGTAAATCAGCATTTAAAATTGCAATTAACAATTTCAGTTCAATTGTCTGGATCGAACCCGGGTTGATAGCGTATTATGAAATTTATGGCGAGCGCTTAGCCCCTGAGCTGCCACGATTCTTTTTTAAAATAAGTTTTTATAGATAAATAAATAAATAAAAACTAGTTTTTACGGATTTTATCGCGTATATTAACTTTTTTTTTATTCCCGATGTTTCGAGCACTATACAGCACCCATAGTCACGGGGTGAACTGAGGTGTTTGACGTCCCAATGTCATAGTTAACCACGGCTACCTCCAGATTAAAATTATTAATTTTTGTTCCCATCTACGCAGTAGGAACTTATAGTATCTTGATGTCTTGCAGTTGTATGCTTGGGTTGGGATTTAATTTTGTTAATTATAGGATCCTAAGCAGATGATAACACTCAGCCATCTTCTCTATTGAAATTAGGATGTTTTTTTTTGATTTCAATAGCCTCTCAAATCATCCTTGGAAGGAATCGGTGTTCTTTTGCGAGGATTTGTGGTTTATCAAATCTAACGTAGTGACGAGGGCGACCCTGTACGTGTTCACAGACTGCGGAATTCCCGGAGCATCGATTCTTCACTTCAGCTATGTGTTCTTTAACGCGGGTTTTTATTGATCTTTTAGTTTGTCCTATACAAGAGAGACCCAGAGGCGGATTAAATATCAACGGCGCCCTAGGCTAGCTCCTCATCTTTTGGAGTCCACCTTATGGGATTTAGAGTGACGTTATTTTATTTTTGTATTCTTCTAAGCAAACCCTATCATTTGATAGCCATATCATAGGGGTGCATAAAAAAAGCATAGTCCGCTAACTTTGGGTGTCCACTATATTGAATTTAGAGTGACGTCATTTTATTTTGGTATTTTTCTCAGCAAACCCTTTCATTTTATACCCCTATGGGAAGTCCATAGAAATTAACTAGACCGCCATCTTGAGCCGTCCACCATATTAGATTTAGTATGACATCACTTAGCTGACCATGCATTGTCATCTAAACTCAACATGCATGCAAAATTTCAGCTCAATCGGTTGAGGATAACTGCTTTAGAATTCAGTTGCATGATTTGACCCTAACAAACAAACATTGCAAGTTAAATAAAAGCTTTTAAAATAAAAGTCTATATCGAATGTCATCATGTTTATTATATTGCAAGTACATTTCAATTTATAAGTGGATAATACGTATATAAAGAATAAAAAGCATTATCGTGAGACATATCAATCTCAACAAATTATAGCTTTAACGGAAAATTACCGCGGGAGTCCCATAGATGATTAAGGTTTTCCGTTTCACTGCCGTCGCTGGTTAAGATATAGAGCGGTGTTAACTATTTCATCGTAAACTACTCGAACAAGTGGAATGCGTGCATCAAAGAACATAATATTATATTTATTTTTTGCAGATTCAACTTTGTGAATTAACCAGTTCAAATTACCTTTTTTATTTAAGAGGGGGCAAACGGGCATGTGGTTCACCTGATAATAAAACCTGCCATCCATTAAAAACTGTCACACCAAGGGAATTAATTGCAAGTACGTTGCCAGCCTTTTATAAAGTAGTAGCCGTAACCTTTCTTGAAGCTGAAATCGATTCCACAAGGAAGTCGTGCGAGGAAGAAATCTCCTAGAAGTCGTACAGTGGTGGACCGCCAAGCATCCAGATGTTGTGTACAGTATCGCGAATTTTGTCGTGTTGCAATTTGGCAGCTGAAATTAATCCGAACAATTCCTCTGAGCACTTCACGTTGTAAATGCGATAGAAAATGTAAAGGGATGCATCATCTCTTCGCAGCGCTAGTGAATCGAGCCGATCAGATTAAACTAGGTCGTCAATGATTCGTGCCGATTCGTTGCTTGAAATGCTTCGTTGGATACGGTCAAGTGGAAGGAATTAGCACTGGGGTGCCTTGTCCCAGAAATGAGAACATTCCAGGTTGTGAGGGGAACTTGCGTCTTATAAAACTACATGCGGTGTGCCGGTATAAAAAAAATCCCGATCCATTGAGCACGACAAGCTTTCTAGAGACCAATTTAGCCTTATCTTTCAAGTGAACGCGGAAGTAAAGATTCGGGCTTCCGGAGGAAGGCAAACTGGTATTTTGCCAATTCTGTCGATGTGCTCTGACATTTTCTCAAGTTATTTCCAAAGCAAAGTCAGAGTTGGTAGTTGGGCTGGTAGCATTCCTCCTTATGGAATAATGCAATTTTATAGGAATGACCAAACCAAGACTGATGTCTGGTTCCACAGATGATGACGAATTCTATTGCTTGAAGTACAAAATGCCACCTAGCAGCATTGGCTTAGTGGAGAGACGTGCTAAAAGTCTTATCGGAGACTTTGTTCCATTACAGCCTATAGAAGTCCACTGCTGAACATAGGCCTCACCCATAATTTGCCTCATAGTTGTAGCCTCATTTTGCCATAGTTGCCACGCTTGCCATTTGGGTCGGCAACCACCGTTTTTTTTATTTCCAGTTGCTCATCTCCTGTTTTAGTTTCCCTCTGTTCTACGACACACACAGAACCATTTGGGGTAGTGGATATTCCAAAACCGCCGCCGCAGTCACTGTTAATTACCTTGATTTAGTTGAAACACGCATTTCAGAGAGTATGTCTTAATTCTTCCCTCCCTTTTCAACCATCAGACAACCAGGCGTCATTACCTCTTTGTTGTCGGCACTCCACACATTCGAACCAAGAGTGTCTTTCAAATGCGCACAGAAAGGGAGTGAAATAATTTGCCGGTGTCTATCAATCCAACCGAGTTCTATATGGGTGTCTTCAAGGCAAGAATGAATAGGCTTTGGTTACGCTAAGGCAGTGCGATTTACCATCTAGGGCTTCATCACCACTTCCTATTAGGTGGGATTGTAATAAAGAACTGACTTATAATAAGTGAAAAAGTACCTCATCAGCGATAGAATCAGCAACAACGTTGGGATCATCCGGTGAGAAGCCAAACCACCCCAATAGCTAGAATGCAAAAAGGGCGCATCCTATATCAATTCGCCGACATTATTTTATTTACAACCATTACATTAATATCTATAGTAGGTTGTTTATTTACTCTCATCAACGAAGGGCTTTCAATTTAGATGAGTAAAACAACAACTGGCAGAAAAACTGGCTGATTTAAGAACACAATTTGAAGACGCTTACGCAGCAGTGAATGGAAGAATTATTATTTTCCGCCAGTACGTGCTAGTTCGCAAGCTCAAGCTCGGAGTGCCGAAATGAATACTATATGAATACTATATGTATATATATATGACTTTATTATATATATAATAAAGTCAAACCCTAGGACTTAATAATGGTAATAGTTAGTAAATGCTAACTTTATCGGCAATTGTAGACTTTTAAGTAGAAATCGTACTTAAATTATTACTGATAATGCGCAGCCTGTTGCCGTTTCATTATCTCGGTACTTCAAGGTTGCTTATCTTCAAAACAGGACGCGGACAGCGAAAGCACATCCTTCATAACTTTAAGAAGTTAAGAAATTCGATTTCATAGGCAGTACTGCCGTCACTGGTCATTAGAGTATCTATCGATGAGTAAATTTTTGAACCGCCAACGACCATGTCTAATATTTATTATTGATTTTAATAACAGATTCATTTTGGAACAGCAACCAACCGATCTTCATTATATTATTCATGAAAGTCGGAAAAACGTTCGTTTTTGTTGGCACTGGAGAGCAAATTTCATATTAAAATTGAATATTCCGTTTTATGTCGAACCTCCGATTTCTAGAAGCTTACTGCATAGACACAAGTTGTACACGTATGTTTCACATAAATTGTAGTTTTCCTACCCTGGACCACAGTGGCCTTGAGACATGCATTTATTTCATCCGCCGGTGGGCCTATATAAAGTAGTTATATTATAGTATAGTATATTAAGTAGTCTGTCTAAAGTCGAGCGAGTCTGTGAGCAAAACGACAACATTGTCGTGGCTATATTGCAGCCATAAGTTCAACACGAATGTTTTGCACACACGCGCCGCTGCTTGAGAAGCAAATGTGGCAACATTTCATTCACGTGGATTTCTAAATAATTGACATTGTAGCTGAGCTCCCTTACAACATTCCAAATCATTTCTCCCTTTTGCTACGCATGTGGGCAAACCAAACTCAGCCATTTTTTTCCAGATCTGGATATTATTCAATTATTAGTTAATTTCACATTGATGACTAATTCATTATGTGTGCCTAGAAACTTTGTGTGACATCTGACATTGTGATACGAGACTATTACACTGAGATGGTCGTATATCAGAAGAATAAATTATATTTATACCACTGCTGATGAGAAACCATTACGGAAATTTTTATTAATGCTCAGCATGTACGAATTTGAAATGCAACAGTTATTATTTCAGGACCTAGGAAATATTCATACCAAATTTCAACTGATCAAAAATGCTTTGAACTGTTTTAGTGTAAAGGTTTTTTTTTAAATTAGAATAAGAGTGACAAACGAGCACACAGTCCAGCTGATGGTAAGTGGATGCTGTAGCCCATAGACATCTACATTTACCCTCAATTATACACGTATAATCGAGGGTAAATGTAGATGTCTACCACGGTAGAGCTATGCTGCAGCTATATTAGTAGTATAGTTGTAGTACAAATGGGTCGGCTCGACCGAGGAAGGACCACGCTCTCACATAAAATAGCAGCTTAACACTGCTGTGTTTCGTATAGTGAGTGTAGAGAACCGGAGACCCTTTTTACTGGAAAAGAGGCATTCCATCTTAGTCGTCACGGGTTACAACACATCTGCATTTTGATTCTTTATTGAGGATAGATGTAGATGTCTATGGGTCACAGCAACCACTTACCATCAGGTGGAGTGTGTGCTCGTTTGTCACCCTATCCTATAAAAAAAAAATGCATATGCGTTGTCACCCCTGAGTACAAGATGGAATGTTTCGTTTCCAGTAAAAGGGGTCTCCGGTTCTCTACACACAACAGTCGAAACACAGCAGCAAGCTGCTATTTTTCGTTGGTATTCTGTAAAAGCGTGGTCCTATCCCGTTAGAGCCGTGCAGCGTGGCTCTACCACGTATACGTGGAATTATAGAATTATGCTAAATGCTTAGTAACTATCCCACAGAAACCGTGAATTTTTCGAGGATAGAAATTATCCTATATGTCATTGCAAGACCTAAGCCGTCTTTATGCGAAATATCATAAAACTCCATTTTGCTATTTAATCATGAAAAGGTAGTTTCAGAATTCAATCCAGATCTATCCCAGTGATGGAATGCAAAATGAAATGAATGAAAAATTTCTGTAAACATTGTAATACTAAAAAAAGGGACTATGAGAAACATACTTTCATAAAGTTAAGTAAAGTAAGAATTTTCAACATAGAAGAACTTCTATGTGTTCACAAACAAACAGACGAAGAAATGATCATTTTGTATATTAATTTTAATATATATACAAAAACCATCTTTACATCCCTAACAGTTGTGTTAAAAGTTCATTATTGCTGTGATAACGAATCTGTTTCATTACACATAAAACATCCTCTGACCGCAACGTAAATGTTATTGATGAATTCGCTAATTGAAAATAATATGAATTGTTATATCTGAAAGTTTTGCATATTTTTTTACTGCCTCGTTGGTCTAGTGGTCGTAAATGCGATTTATGATCATAAAATCCCGGGTTCGCATCCCGGGTCGGGCCAAAATCAGTTATTGGGTTTTTCTATCAAGAAATTCTCCGTAGCAGTCCGGAGTTAGGAAGTTGGCGGTGTTTCGACCACGTGCCTCGGAAAGCACGTAAACCCGTTGGTCCTGCGCCTGATCTCTCTCCATTCGTGTGGACATACAGTCCCATCGGACTGTGAGAGTGAGGGAATACAGAGTGCATCTGTGCTTGCGCATACACTTGTACATTATAATCTTGTCCTGCGCAGATGCCTAGTCTTCGTTGAGACTGACTTCCGTGACCGAAATTCGGTCTGGAGGATATTATTATTTATTTTAGAATTAACTGAAATGTGCACCTAAATAAAATCGCTGATATCATACTCAGCCTTTGTAAGTCCACAGCTAGACAAGGGCCCTTCCAAGAATATGCCAACTGACATGCATGTGAGCTAATTAATAGAATCAGGTGTTACTTTGCGGAAATCCGTTATACATATAAAATTTGTTAAAAATTAATAATTTAAAGCTAAGATCTGCGTAATAAAATAAAATGATGTGTCTTATCTAGTTTGACGAGCACCTGCTGCCCTCATTGAGGGATCAATGGCGTGCGATATCCCCTACCGACGGACTGACCCAAGAATCGATTTAGCGGTCAGCCACCGCAGAGTCTACTTTACCTGAGGATGCCTCATTTATAGGCGAAACACGTGTCGTATTATTGACGGTGGTGTGTCTTTCCTAGTTTAATGGTGTTGGAAGTAGTGGTGTTGAGATTAGTGGTGACGGGGATAGTGCACGTAATTCAGGGAGAGCGGGAGGTGCTCTTCAAACTAGGTAGCTAATTAATTTTAACAACTTTAGTGCATGTGAGCATAAAGCTAAAACTCTCCCATTAGTAATACTGCTTCCTCCCATTCACCTATTTTTGAAATTTGGTTGTGACCACCACATTTATGCCACTTTAAATCAGCCGCAAATGTCGTGTTAGTCAGCCAGCAAGATGCACAATGAAGGTTAGGTTGATATTTGGAAAACATGTTACAAATGAAAAAACTAAATAAATATTAATAAATTAATGCGATAAAATAATTTAGGCAAGGGCCTGATAATCTTCTTTACACAAATTCGAACAAAAAATTCCAACCCTCTTACCTTTTAACTCATTTGGAAAATTCTTATTAAATTTAAGCATTACCTGGTCATATAATATCATATAAAAAAGTTAAAGTTACAGCCTATATACGTCCCACTGCTGGGCACAGGCCTCCTCTCATTTCTGAGAGGGTTTTAGGGCAAGAAAGTGTCCACCGCGTTGCCCCAGAGCATGTTGGCGAACTTCACATGTCTTCGAAATATTTTTTTTCTTATTTCTCAGACATGCAAGTTTCACGATGTTTTCTTTCACCGCCGAGCACGTGGTAAATCAGCATTTAAAATTTCCATTAACAATTTCATTGGTGCCGGCGGGAATCGAACCCGGGTTGCTTGGGTACTGTGAAATTAACAGCGAGCGCTAACCATCTGAGCTACCACGGCTATTATATATTTTGGGAATAATATTTATAATATTATGTAACCAGAAAATGTATAAAAATGTCCTTTGCGTCGGGTTTGATATTACATGTAATAGTTTATACTTTCTTCCTTGTACTAAAACCCGCTCAGAAGTGGGAGGCTGTAGCCTATATACGTCCCACCGCTGGGCACAGGCCTCCGAAGGACTCAGGAGGTGAGTAAGGGAAAGTTGTAACTTTCCTTACTCACCTCTTACAAACTCCCACAGAATGAGATGGATTGATAGATTTTTGTATGTTACAACCATATGCCAACCCAGTGTTGGCAAATTTTGTTGAAAGATCTACAGATCAAAGAAAGACAAAATGAGGAATCAATTCTCTAAAATACTCCAAAAAATGTAAGTATCTAACCAGTTACTCTTAACCAGCTCTTTTTTAGTGTATTTTCTCAGAGGCGTCGTCGCCCTACTTTTTGATGTACAATTTGTGGGATTGATAAGTTTGGTAAATTACCATGAAAATGGCGCTGTTATACCAATTTTATGTTAGAGTCAGAGAGAGCAACTCTATATAGGAACCCTCTGTAAGTTTTGTGGACTAGTTTCGTTTAATTTATGTTTAACTGTAATTTAAAGTGAATGATCATGTAATTTTCGCAAAATAGAAAAAGACGAGTATAGAGCTGTGATTAAACATTTTTTTTAAAGTGGTCTGTTGCCCAAATACGAGCTGAGTAGATGCAAGTCCATGGGGTATCTACACCCACACTTAAGATCATTTATTACTGGATAAATGAGTTTAAACGTGGCTGTACTTGCACTGCAGACGCCGAGATCTTCTAGGAAGGTGATTTTATAGTCGTATTTGGAGAAGTTGCAGACTAATCCGCAGGATATCTGGGACCCACCACCCCGAGACAAAATAGCAGTCAAAACATTGAGAAGTGATGGCCACCGTTTTTGGGATTCACAAAGTATTATCATGATTGACTAGTTGGAAAAAGATTAAAGATTAACGGACACTTATTATGCAACAATATTGGTGCGTTTAAATGATAAATTGAAAGAGAATTGACCAATATTAGCGCGCAAAAAAGTTCTCAAATATCAAGACAATGTACCAGCTCACACATCGGACCTTGCAATGGCAAAAGTAAAAAAAAAAATCGACGAATCAAGAGCTAATTTGTACTGTCAACGAGTATTATGCCCAGATGGATCAAAATATTTTCAGAGGGGATAAAAAAATGGCATCTCGCGGGATTATGCTGAGAAATAAATATTTTTTAGCATAAAAATATTGTTTTCTGTTATTTTAAAACCCTCTCACGAATGAGGATAGGTCTGTGAAGAGCAGTCGAAATTATATACCTATATAGGCTGTTAGTTCACCTTTAGATTTTTTGAACTATCAAGTAAATTATATTGCGAATCTATTGTGCGTGAATCAAAACAACATATTAAGGTCCTTAATAATCAGGATGCATGATTATATTATCTTCATCACTTGATTTGCAATTGTTTCACGGAGTGCTCTAAGGCGACGTTCCAATACTTTACAAAGTCGAGCCTATTTGAGTTTAAAATTGTAAAAGGGAATAAACTCAACAACAAGCAACTCTCACGAACATACACGAACAAGAAGTTATAAAAAGTGACTGTAATTTTCAGAAGTAAATAAACCTATAAAGCAGTGTTAATTATACTACAAATCCCGTATCAAGCCACAAACACCACTCACACCGTAGCGTTAGGAAAACTTATCGTTCGTGTTTCAGATCTCATATCTAACTTATTGGAATATTATATTACCGAGTAATTTTTACACAAAGAAGTGTTGGTTAGTCAATTACAAAATAGGTAATAGATAAATGAAATAATCTATCTTTTGTCTAGGTTCTTCCTTGATATTTTGCTCTGTTCTGTTCTTATCTCTTCTGTTCAAATTTTTTCCAATACTACTAATATTCTTTGTATTAAATGGTAAAATACTTGCTCCCAACTATTTAAAAATTAAAATTGTAAATTGATAATATCCACCTCAATTTTGAGTTACAGTTGTTAAATACGACTTATTTTTATTTGTAAAATAAGTAAAAGTCATAAGTATTTTAATTAAATTGTGTTTAGTGTTCTAACCAAAAGTGACAGCTGTAACGAACATCGTTTAAACTTACTGTAAGTGTTATTCTTGTTATCCCTTTAACATTTTAAGATTTATCTTTTAAGTAAGTGTTGTTCTGGATTTCATTTTGAATTATTTACATGATAATTTAATTTGAGATCTGTAAATAAACCCATAGATCTGGACATTTGCTTACCTGCTTCTTCGGTTTTCTTTCTTTGTTTTCTTTTGCTATTTACACTTAATAGTAAAATGAATACACGACGCCAAAACGCGCCAATTGGAGAACCAACTTCAAATGGCGCTTCAAGAACTTAAGGCGTCAAAGGAGCAGTGTGAGCTGTTGTGTAAAGAAAGGATGACAACGAAAAGGAAATAATAAATATAATTGCTAAAAATACTCAGCTAAAAAGTGATATGGTTAAATTGCATAAAGAATATACTTTTGTTTTAAAAGAAAAGGATGAACTTCAGAGAACAGTCGATGAGTTTGACCAATGCAGCAAGGAATATGAGGAATCAGATTAATTGCTGCATTGCAGTTACAGTTAAGTGAGGCTAATGAGCAGATTTTGCAATTAAAACAATACATAGATAACTTGAAAGCGTCCCAAACTCAAAGTCTGTTCAATGAGCTCATAGAATGTGAATCTTCTAAATCATTGCAACCTCCACAACAATCGATTTGACTGGTGATGATTATGTCACATCAAGAACAGCAGCAAGGATTACCTGCAGTAGAAGAAAATTAAAGAAATACATAAAATTAATAAATATATTAGAAAGTACAAAAGTTAATTAAAACTAAAATGAATGTCAAAAATTATATAAATGTATGTAAAGAAAAGCAAGAATTAATTAATAAACTTAAATTATATTCAATTGAGGTGGAAAATATGAATAACTGTTATGAGACTGATATAGAGTGTCTAAATTTAACAATTTTATCACTTAAAACTCCTACAAAGTATATCAAATAAATATGAATCGGCTCAGGATGAGATAAAAGAACACATATTGGCCATGAATGTGATCTGGTAAAGTCATGTAGTATAATGAGGAGCGCTTTGACTCCTTAATTAAACATCAGAGTGAGCATCAGCGCTCCATACCAGGTTCATCGGGGACAATATGTGTAAAAAATAATGATAACAGTAAGGACTCATTATTTTCACCTACACTCTATGACAGTACTATAACAAAGAATATTAACTTAAAAAGTAATTTAAATATTAATAAAAATAAAGTTATTATGTATTGTGATGACATAGGCAAAAATTTGGGCACAATGTTAAATAACTGTTTAAAAGGACATCAGGTTAGTAATTGTTGTATGCCTGGAGCATCCTTTAGTCATATAATGAATAAAGTTTTAACTAGTAAGTTTTGCCCTAATAGCACATTAATAATTCTTGTTGGGAGAAGAGGCAATGTAAACAAAACTCAATTATTAAAATATATTGATCATCTAAATACTTTAAATGTACATAAAATTATCTTGTTTACATTGCCTTACATACAGGGTTGGCCACAGGAAAATAAAATAAGATACAATTTAAATTTATTAATGAATAACTTTTCATTTAATAACAATATAAACTTGACATCTAATTGTTATAATTATAATAATATAATTAATTTAATAGACATAAATAATTTAATTAAGAAATTTTTGACTAGAGATAGGTATTACCTATCCAAATATAATTTAAGACAGATAGCAAATGTGCTATCTTATTGTTTATATATTAACTCAGCCAAGGACTTGGCTACACCGACATCTGCTTCTTTTGAGCAGTGTAATGATTTAGTATGTAATTTGGAATCAGTTCCAAGTAATTTAAATTAGAAAATGAGACAATAGAGGTAATCTCTAGCAGTTATAATAATTTAAATAATTTAGAATGTAGCTATAAAACCTTCATTGTATGACTCACAGAGTGATAATAAAAATTGTTTACACCTGGTGCATCAGAATATACAAGGCATGATAGGCAAAGAGCTAGAAATTGAATTGTTCTTAAATAGCAACAATATTCATATTTTATGTATTACTGAACATTGGTTAAAAGCTTATAACATAATGTTTAATTTCAGTAATCACCAGGTGGTCAGTTCGTTCAATAGAGAAACGGTTTTAAGAGGTGGCTCGTTAATATTAGCTAGTAAATTATTATCATGTAAGGAACGTAAAGATATTGTGAGCCTCTCTGTTGAGCGAACTGTAGAAATGGCATGTGTTGAGTTTGAGCACCTCATTGTTGTGTGCGTCTACAGACCCCATGTTCTATATACGAGGGTGGATTGAAAAGTACTCAGCCTAACCAAGAAAATAAACACATACTAAATCAGTTATATTTTATTTTTCTACATAATCACCATCAAGTTCAATACACTTTTGCCACCTCCCTTCCAAGCATTTAGACCGTTGAAAAAATGATTCTTCCTTAGAGTCAAAATATGCGTCTACAGCTGCTTTGACCTCGTCGTTTGTCGAAAATCTTGACCTCCCAAGTGCTTTTTAGGTTAGGGAACAGAAAAAGTCTGATGGTGCCAGATCAGGTGAATACGGCGGATGCGGTAACAGTTCAAAGCCACAGTTGTGAATTTCAGCCATTGACTGTACTGACGTGTGAACACGGGCGTTATCTTGATGAAACAGGACTTTTCTTCTGAGCATTCCTCGACGTTTTTCTTTATTTCTCGTAAACGACGTAGTAAGGTGCAGTAGTAATCAGAGTTTATAGTCTGACCCTTCAAGATAATCAATCATAATCACACCTTTCGAGTCCCAGAATACTGAAGCCATCACCTTATTTGCCGACAAAATCGACTTAGCCTTTTAGGGGTGGTGAACCAGGTCTTCTCCACTGTTTTGAATGTTGTTTTGTTTCCGGTGTAAAGTAATGAACCCATGTTTCGTCCATAGTAACAAAACGATTCAAAAATCATCTGCATCGGCTAAATAACTCCAAACAGTCGCGTGAAATAGTCAATCGCGTCCTTTTTGTTCAACTGAAAGCAGTCGCGGAACCCACCTCGCAGACACCTTGTGGAAACCCAACTCGTTGACAATGATGTTTTGAGTTCGTTCATAAGAGATGCCTATAATCTCGGCTATCTCTCTAATTTTTAATCTGCGGTCTCCATTATTAAATCAAGTACTTTTTAATATTTTCGTCAGTAGTTGACGTCGAAGGCCTTCAGAGCGGGGTTCATCTTTCACACTCTCTACCACGCTTAAATTCTGCTATCCATTTTTGACGGATGAATATGACAGAGCACAATCGCCTAATGTACTGACCATGTCATCATGGATGGCTTTTGATGATAGCCCTTCTTATGGAGGTACTTAATGACGGCACGCTGCTCGATTTGCTCCATTCGCGGAAATTATGTCCGATTACTTTGTTAATAAATTTATAAAATCACAACTAATTATCGCACACGTTTCGAACTTCACACAATGAACTAGTCTGAACTGAACTAAATAATGTGGGTAGATTTGATTTAGAATTGAATGGATCTGTGTTAGGCCGAGTACTTTTCAATCCACCTCGTACAATACTTTTGAAAAAATTATGGAGGAAGTTTTTGTTAAGCTTAATAAACAGAATAAATCTGTTGTAATATGTGGAGACTTTAATATCAATCTCCTAGAAGCTTCCTCCACCAATATTAAATTTAGATCATTGTTTAAATCTTATGGTCTTTTTAATTTATTTTTAGAGCCAACGCGTATTACTGAATGTAGTGCAACATGTATAGATAACATTTTTACAAATGTTAAGCCGTTGCATAAATGTATAATTCAAAAATTGAGTTCTGATCACTGTGGACAGTTAGTTTCGTTACCTTATGTTCACAAAAAGCAAGTAGATGAGAAAATTGTGTTTGTTCCTGTAAATGCACGTCGCTTGGAGAAGTTTAGAAGTAACATAGTGGAGAAACTTCCATCACTTTCATACCAAAATGATCCTAATTTTTTGTATGGAACAGTGTTTAAACTTATTTGCAATGAATTTGATAATATTTTTACTTCTAAAACGTTCTCCTTGAACAGTCGGAAGGCTTTCAATGAATGGGCGACAGGTTATATGAACTTTACCATGAAAGGTCATATAACCCTAGCGTCGAATTTAGGGAATATGTTAAAAAATATTCAAAAATATTTAAAGGAGTGTGCTCCAAAGCCAAGTCTTTGCATTTGAGCAACAAAATTAAGACGGCTTCTAATAAAATTAAAATGACGTGGAGTATAATTAATAGTGAAACTGGTAAGGTTAACTCGCAATTCAAACTACGGTTGAGTTTTAACAACAAATTAACGGAATCAGATCAGGATGTTGCAATGGTTTTTGAGAAGTATTTTACGGATATTCCGATCTTAACCACTATATCACTGAATTCTTCTCCTGCCGTCGCCGAATCATTGCTTAAACAAAATGTAAATGCGTGTACAAAGAATTTTACATTTCATAAAATATCATCAAAAGATATTGTAAAATATTTTAAAACTATTGATGTTAAGAAAACTGCGGATCTGTGGGGCATTTCCGTTAAAGTTATTGTGTCTATAATCGATATAATCGCGCCTCAACTAGCTATTATTTTTAATACTAGTATCGAATATGGTGTGTTTCCTGATTTGATGAAGCATAGTAAAGTAATACCTTTATTTAAATCTGGTAGTACATTAGACCCCGCCAATTTTAGACCCATTTCTGTACTGCCAACACTAAGTAAAATTTTGAAAAATTATTCTTGATCAAATGTTAATTTTTTAATGTTAATAATTTACTTCATAAAATCAATTCGGTTTCACAAGGGTCGCTCGACAACTGATGCTAGTGTTGAGCTGATTAAATATATTTTCAATGCATGGAGAATTCACAGGATGCTTTGGGTATATTCTGTGACCTATCCAAAGCCTTCGATTGTGTTCACCATGAAACATTAATCAGGAAACTACAACACTACGGTGTAAGAAGTAATGCTCTTAAATTAATTGTTTCATATTTAAGTAACAGAACTCAAAAGTTGTCATTAATAGTATGAGCTCTTCCGGGTCGATAGTACAAATGGGCGTGCCTCAAGGCTCAGTTCTCGGCCCCTTTCTGTTTCTTGTATATATTAATGACTTACCTTACATAGTAGGGGATAACCATAATATAGTATTATTTGCTGATGACACTTCATTAATTTTCAAATTAAAACGACAATTATTAAAATATGACGAAGTAAATAATGCTATATCTAAATTAGTAAATTGGTTTAATGTTAATAACTGCATTTAAATAGCAATAAAACGAAATGTATGAAGTTCATGACTCCAAATGTCAGACAATTAAATACTAATGTAATTTTAAATGGGGAAGAACTGAGTCTTGTCGATACCACCATTTTTCTTGGAATAACACTAGACGCGAAGCTTCAATGGAGCCCCATATATCAAAGTTAGCAAGCAGACTTAGTTCTGCAGCATATGCTGTAAAAGATTAGAAATCTTACCAGTGTGGAAACAGCTAGACTTGTTTACTTTAGCTATTTCCATAGCATAATGTCGTATGGTATTTTGCTATGGGGACACGCAACTGACACTGAAATTATATTTGTTTTACAGAAGAGGCCATAAGAGCAATCTATGATTTAAAACCTAAGGAGTCGCTCAGACAAAATTTAAGGAAATTAATATATTAACTTTGGCCTCTCAATACATTTATGAAAATGTAATGTACGTACACAAAAATAAAAGTAGTTATACAAAAATAAGTGATGTTCATTCTGTAAATACTAGGAACAAACACAAGCTAGTAGTACCAGTTACTGACTCCACCGAGTCAGTAATTCATTCTTGGGGCGATGTATACGCTTTTACAACAAAATCCCAGAAAATATACAAAATTCGACCTGCTCAAAATTCAAAAACTTTATTAAACATAGTTTGTATAAAAAGGGTTATTATAATGTTAAGGAATTTATGGATGATAATAACCCCTGGGAATGAGGTGTTCGCTGCCAGGCTGTTTCTAATTTGTTTGTGTGGTTAATTGTAATATACATGATTGTAAGCTGTTATTTAAAAAAAGTCCTGCTGGGTTTCTTGCTGGTTCTTCCCAGGACAGAGGTTTTTTTCGAACCAGTGGTAATTAGACAAAGAGTGACTTTCAATAAGTATTATTTATAATCTATATTGAATAAAAAGTTTCTGTTTCTGTTTCTGTTTCTGTTTCTATTTATATAGTAATTTATTTTTTGGCTTATTTTTTTAATATGTTAAAACAAACTAAGCTATCTAAACTAAGATATCAGTAAAATTTACACAAGCTTGCGGCTAATCATGCGATTAATAAATTAATATTTAAATTATTCATATTTCAAGTACTTTTAATCGAATAATTTTTAAATAGGAAATACATTTATTCTCGATTAAGTATCGAAATACATATGCTATGTCATCCCTAAAGACTAAGATAAAATGCCTCGTTACTAGTAAAAAGGAATATACGGTTCGTAAAACTCACCATACGAGAGCCAGCTGTTTTATGCGGCTATTTAACGCTGTTATTCTGTGAGAACGTGGTCCAACCCCGGTCGAGCCGATCACTCATGCTGCAACCATCATAATACAACTAAAGTGTGGCTCCCTATGTATAGTAGTATTATTTATGAGAATTATATTTTTTGCGAGAGTTGTAATTCTCTTACGAAGACGGAACGGAAGAAGACAGAAACATATTAGAATGTAAGCCAAAGCATCTAACAAACAATATTTTATTTTACCAAATGCGTTATTCGTCAATTGTTCAAAATACTTCTTTCAGTAGTATTGAAACTCGAAAATCCCGGTATAGTCGACAGCAATTCTTAATTCTCAACCACGCATATACACAATTTCTTGAAATAATATACAGTTAACGAAACGTATTTAATAAATTTGTTTAACACATTTTGTAACGTTTCAAGAACTTTGTTATTGCGTCAGCAAACTACGTCAGTAGACTTTCTCTAATGGTTTGTTTCTCTATCTCTTTCCGGATAAATTATTTTAAATTTACTAACTTTATATGTAATCAAAAGTTTTAAGTTGCATTGAAATTTCTGGTTGTCTTGTAACAAGACAATTTTTGATTTCATGATTAAAGGTAGGACAGATAATACGTATAACTTTCAGCTGATTCTTTTTTCTGTTGGGAACAGGTAGAAGAAGTACAGAGACGAGAAGAGACAAAACGATACCTATAAGACTAAGTTAACTGTTAAATATTTAGAAGCCATATCATTATGTAAATGTCTTACTTCTTTAGTTGGTTACCTCAGTGAAAAAGATATTTTGTAATACGATATTTATTAATAAAAGAGTTGATTACAATCATGGACGTAAAATTTTAATTAATACGATTTATCTAAAATATATGATGTTTTCGTTAATACCTACTTGATACGAAATAGGTCAGAAACAAAAACCAATGTAACGAAATCTAAGGGTTGCAAACATACGCTTCGTTGAATTTTACTTCACAATGTTTAAGTACTTACATTCAGTAAATTTTGCTATAATTTCTTACTGAATAAATTTCAACACTTTATGGGTATAAAATATATATCGTCACTGGAAACAAACCAATACTACTTAAACGCCATAAGGGCATTTTACAGTAGAGCCATTTTAAGTTTTTTTTTTTTACAAAACACGGCTTAACTTTTTTTCTAAATAAGAAATCTAAATACAATAAAAGCAAAAAAAAATCGTGACCCTATTATCTACGTACTGGGATCGAGATATTCTGCATATTTCTTGTAATTCAGAAGATAGCTGTCACTTTAGTACATTTGCTCTGTACACTTCGTAAGGAGAAACTACTTATCTCCATAATATTTTTTTTAAATACTTACAACTAACGTCCTTTCCAATGTATGAAAGGAAAAACTACTAACACGCATTACGGGTTGATAACTATCTCAGGATAATGGTACTTAAACATTATAACATGTCACAAGACCGTACGGAAAAGCGATGTATAGTATTAAAAGTTGGTACCATTGTTATGCCAAAAGACTTATGTAAAAGACATAATATGATTTAAATTTTTTTTTCTTATCGGACATAGACAGTACTTGTGCTGACAATTGTACTAGCAGCAAACAAAGTAAATAAGAATACTATAATTCCTATTTCGAGTTAGATTAAATATTTTTGCTGTATTGGTTGAAGAAGGGAAAACAAAATAAATACAGCTTGCTTAGTAATCACTTTTAATGAAAAATAATAATAAAAAAATGACATGACAGTTCTTTGACAGTTTTAAAACTTGGTTACTTGTAGCAAACATGTGGCAAAAGTCACGCAACACAATTTTATTGTTAATCTACAATAATAATTATGTATTAAGTAACCTATTATTTGGCACAATTTTCGAAGATATCAAATTGATATACTTAGTAGATTTTGAATACCTTGAAAAAAAAGTTGTATCTAATCATGCAGTTTGGAATATAATACTTAAATGGTATTAAAAATCTACTAAACCTGAGTATAATTATTGTGTAATATAAATTTTAAATTTATATTAATTTTTAAATTTTATAATTAGATAATGTCTTCGACATCCGTATCTTGAAGGGTGTCCTGAACATTAACGGCACAAGGAAAATTTTCATATTTATTATCTTAATATCTTTGATGTACAAAGTTTCCACAAGTATTGGTATTTCTTCTTTGATATAGGCAATCGAGTTTTGTAAATTTTTTTAAGTTGTAGATTTTTGTTATTGTTTGTTATTTCTATTTCTTCTACTGGACCATCTGTCGCCATTCTATATTTGATTACAATTTTCTGTGGCTCAGATTTCTTAAATGTCGCTGTACGTACCTGCAAATTTAATAAAATGTAATTAGGTTACAATACATAGTCTGATGGCTATTACTTTATGATCGAGAAAAGTCAACATTAGAATTACCTTCGATATTTTCCCCGTCAGACTACATTTGAAGTATTTATCTCCGACAACATCCCAATCATAAAAATCGTTATGTGTTAATATTTCCACATGGTAAGGCTTAGGATTCTTTCGAGCTAGCGTAAAACAGTTGCCCATTGTGAAGGTGTCCAAATGATTGTGTTTGTTACGCTTTTTTCTATTACAGAATGCATCGAATCCACTGGCATGTAACTATGACCAGGCAACAGATAATTCATTTGAATGCTGGCAATGTTCTTGCAATTTTGCAGACAAGTATGAATGCATGCAAGAACAATTCTGTTTTTATTTTGTCCGGGACACTCATCGCTATAAAACAAAAGATGTCTGACTGACCTACGATCGTCTACCATCTTGATATGTATATTTTTCTAAGATGGTGCACACTTCGTTAGCTCCACGTTTGCCTTCTGTCTCAGACCAAGAATAACAATAGCCTTCTCTAGTTCTGGACTCATAAAAAGTAAGATTATTATACAGCTAATTTGCGACTGTAGTATAATAACACACTTTGGCCATATGGCGTATTTAAAACATTTTGTAAATCAAAGGACACGCAAAGTATGTTTTCATCTTGAATTTTCTGATGTGCTTGAAATGTTTCATAAGTTTCTTTTTTGTCTTTGAGATGAGCTAGTTTTCTTCTCTTCTTTCTTCTTCTCTTTCTCCGTTTTCTTTTTCGAAACGCACACACTTAGCACATTGATCTTTACGTGGGATATGAAATCCTATATTAAATTCTCGAAAAATATTGTGAAAAACTCTTTCTTCCACTATCTCTTTATATTCACGTATTAGTTTTTCCTTGTAAATTTTATAAAAATTAGCCAAACTTCGAAATTCTTGAGGAAGATAAAATCTTTTGAATTTTATCGAATCATTATCAAAACAAAATTTAATTTCAAAAGACTTAACTGAATATTTTTTGTACGTTTTTCACACATCTAAATGCTAAACCAACTATTAATATTTTGTCGAGTAAAATAGTCCATACCTAATAAAATAATTATTCGAATTCAGCCCTTCACAAGTCCACTGCTGAACATAGGCCTCCCCAAGAAATGTCACAAAGCACGGTCCTGAGCCACCTGCATCCATTGACTTCCTGCATGTCTTACCAGGTCGTCACTCCATCTAGTGGGGTCGCCCTACACTTCGCCTACCGGTACAGGCTGCCACTCGAGAACCTGTTTTCCCCATCGGTTGTCGGTTCTTCGAGCTATAAGGCCGGCCCATTGCCATTTCAGCTTACTAATCCGTTGGCCTATGTCGGTCACTCTGGTTCTACTGCGGATATCCTCATTTCTAAGTTTATCACGCAGAGAAACCCCAAGCAAAGCCCTCTCCATAGCTCGCTGAGCTACCTTGAGCTTCCTTATGAGGAATATAAATACGGCTGGCAGTGAAGGACCACGTCTCAGTTCCATAAGTCATCACTGGCAACACGCACTGTTTGTACAGTCTCGTTTTCAAGTTTTGAGGTATACCTGACGAGAAGATGTGTCGTAATTTCCCGAACGCTGCGCAGCCGAGTTGAATCCGTCGATCTTTTGCAAAAGCAAAAAAGATCGCGAACTACTTGTTACATGGCCGCGTAATTGCTTCACCTATGTTTTGTGACATACCCAGGTAACGGCATTCCTTAGCCTTTGAAAGGGTCCTTATGTTGATTAACCTTGTACAGCCCGAGAACCCTCTTTAGCCATGTATGAGGCACCGAGTCGAATGTCTTTCCAGACGGCTGATACTTTGAAAAGACTGATAGGAGTAATAAATAATAATCATTTTAATTACTAGTTTATTTTGACATGACTCCCGTATTATCAGTGTAGTTATTACTACGTAAGTGATAAGAGAATTTTTGGTTAGTTTTAATTAATTTAAATTTGTTTTTATACAACCATGGGTAAAAGGTAGAGCCATGTTAGCTCTGGGACTAAGCGTTCACTATAAATTTCACAGTACTGGAGCAACCCGGGTTCGAGTCCGACAGCACATTTTAGTTTGGCGTAAAAAGATAAGGTGCAGGTGAAATAAAGCAGGCATTTTTACGTGGTAGAGCCATGCTGCAGCTATATTAATAGTATAGTTGTAGCACGAATGGGTCGGCTCGACCGGGGAAGCACCACGCTCTCACAGAATACCAGCGTAAAATAGCAGCTTAATGCTGGTATGTTTCATATGGTGAGTGTAGAGAACCGGAGACCCTTTTTACTGGAAAAGAGGCATTCTATCTTAGTCCTCACGGCTGACAACGCATCTGCATTTAAATTCGCAAACGAAGATAGATGTAGATGTCTATGGGCCACTGCAACCACTTACCATCTGGTGGAGTGTGCTCGTTTGTCACCCTTATTCTATAAAAAAAAAATGCCTGATAATAATTCAAAATAATAAAAGCTGAAGTTGCGACTAAGAGGTAATCTAGTGGGGAGGCATGTGTTCAGTTGTGGACTTGTAATAGGCTCGAGTAATTAACAAAATTTATATTTATTTGTCACATTTTTTAAGTTTTTTTTAATCTTACGTGTTCATTGTTTTGCTATTATAATACAAAACATCAAGAACTATTGTTATATTTAGATATCAACCTGGATTGGAGAAATTTATCTTCGTTATTTTCGTAAAAGAAAGGAACACGGAAATAAATGTGGCAAATTGTGAAGTAACAGGTACAAATGTACTCTATTTGTTGTGTGTGGAGTTCTTTAGTTTTGTATTTGAAATAATTTAAGAACTACTGCTGTTCCTCATTTCAAAAGTACTGCACGCTTTGAGTAATATAAATAGGTCAACAAACTTGTATATAGAATTTAAGATAATTAAACGTCTTGATGTTATAATAATAATAATAATCTTTATTGACATAATATGAGGTTACAAATAGCCTATGAAGCCTCTGAATCCTAAACTAGGTAAGAACCTGTATGTCAGGATCCAGCACATTCTCCCATGTTTCTTAGCCTAATAAATTTATGTCAAGACAATTTTCTAGAGTGTGTTTCCAGATTTAACTAATAACAGTTATTCTCAAAGAATATTATTTGATAATTTTTGGGGGCATTATGAACAAATGCAGAAAAAACAATCAAGGATTCTCATAGTTTAACGTAGCTAGTCAGTTCCTTATTTTAGTTTGACATTCGTGAAGTGATAGTGGAGAAAAATTTATAATTTTATTAACTATATTATAAAGGTATCCAGAAAGAAATCTTCTTTGTCGCCCTGCTAATGCAGTACGGCATCTTAGGGGATCAATAACATTGGTAATTGTATGCTTGTTACGTAATTTATTTGGGACATAAGGTTTAGAAACATGCTATTTGATGATGATGTAAAGAAATAACTGCCTTACTGTGAGAAATTGACACATCTCATAAAGGGTTTTGGTGGGGAATCTATAAGGCTTAAATGTCATTGTTTTGAGTAAGGAACGTTGAGCTCTCTCAAGGTGTATGATGTGTGTTTTACATGCGCCTCCCCATACTACGATGCAATAGCCAATGACAGATTGAACTAGTGCATAATATACAGTGCGAAGAAGTTCGAGGTCTGCAATTAACATGGGTTTTCTAGAATCCATGTTAATTTCTGACTCGTGACGCAATCATGTCCATATGTGGTTTCCAAGTTAGTTTCTCATCCAATAGTACTCCAAGATAATTCACCGTAGGTGTTTTACTTATGGGTTGACATGTACACTGTTGGTTTGTTAAGAATGCTCGTATGAATACGAATATCCACGTTCAGTTGTTTTATTCTAGAATTAAGGTTTTGGATACATTGAAGGTCAGTAGATTATGTTTAAGCCACAAGTTAGCCCTATGTAGTCCCATTTCAGCATTTTGTCGAACTTCGTCCCAGGTTTTCCCACGAAACACGAAAGCAGTGTCATCGGCATATGTGAAAATTTTGCCATTATGTGGTGACATTTGATACAGATCCTTTATGTATATATGAAAGAGGCTGGGAGTGAGCACACTGCCTCGTGGGAGCCCACAGTTAACAGCTACGTCCGAGCTGATGTGTTTGTTTATTTTAACTTGTTGCTCATGACCCATCAGAAAATCCTTGTAAATTTTAAGCACTGTCCCCCGTACTTCATATCTTTCTAACTTGTTATTTCAACTATACAAATTTTTGAATAAAGAAATCAATCTGTATTGTTTTCAAAATAAATAGGATGAGATCAAAGGCAAACAAAATATAAGTTATAAAATATACACGCTGGTTAAATTATATGCATATCTTAGTAATATATCAGAGATAAAACAATCATTACAGCATAATATAAAGGAAAGATGAACAAACGTAAGAACTCACGCCTTTTAAGGAGTGTAGAAGATAATTGTAAAACAATGTATTTAAAACTGTACATTTTATTGCTTACTAGCAATCCGCCCCGGCTTCGCATGGGTGATTTCTGGATCTGGACAACAACTCCACCTACCGGCTCTGATTGTGACTCTAAACCATCCAGGGCCAAACACACACAAATAATTTCATCAGAATCGGTCGAGCCAGTTTACAGTTTTAGCGAGACATCCATTGATTTTCATATATAGAGATTATAATAATTTTCTAATTAATATTAAGAAAGAATCAACTTTATGTCGCTAAATATTTCATGGATATTTAAAGAAAAATTCATACTTTTATTAATTTTGTAAATAGTTTTCCTCACATCAATCGAGTTTTTGTTAATGAAAATTTACTGAGAGGTTTTGTTTAGTAACATAATATTTATATTATTTTCTTAATATTTTCTTTAACATAGTACTATTTATAACAATAATAAGAAACTTACCTAAAGTAACTTCATTTTAACTAATGTTGCAATAGACAATGATTTTAATGTAAGTGTGCGTGTAATATTTTGTATTTACTAATATAATTATCAACTCATCAATCCCTTTCAGAAATAAAAGGCTGTATCTGTACTTCAACTTTATTCATAAAAGCAACACATTTAGCACTAAATTTAAGGTACTTATAAATTATATTAAAAATAAAATTCTGTTTTGAAAATATTTTTATAGCATAAACTTCGTTGTCTCTCTTAAATTTTCTTGCAACTCAGGGCCACGTGATCATCACCATGATGCAGTACAAAGTTTTTTTATATGATCATGTATTTTGTGAAATATTTCATAACTTACATCGTTATTAATTTTGTTTTTTATAGAATAATATTAACAAACGAGTACACAGTCCAGCAAATGGATGCTGTGGCCTATAGACATCTACTAGATGTAGATTGAATGCGAATCAAAAGGCAGATGCGTTGTACCCCTGAGAGCTGAGATGGAATGGGTAAATAAATGAAATTCCGACAAGAGGGTCTGGGCTTCTATACACTCACTATGTGAATTACAGTAAGCATTAAGCTGCTATTTTACGCTGGTATTCTGTAAGTGATCATTCCCCATTCAAGCTGATCCTCGTGCTACAACGATAATTTAGTTGTAGCATGGCTCTATCACATATAAATTATATAATTTATCAAAACTAATTAAGTTTATTACTATCGGGAAAACAAAAAGCTTCTTACTGGAATTACTACCGTATGTACATGCCTATGATAATCCAGATTCGTCAAACTGTTCATGCTACAGGAGTTCTCAAAAGACAGGCAAACATATTATATTTATGTTGTATATTATGGTGCATTGAAATTTTAGCACACAAAACCGTAAAGGTACAATGATAATAATTTATTAATATTCTTCAATTCAAGTTCTTCAATATATCTATTGATAAAAGGATTAATTTGTCTACCGTAAGTTAACTTTAAGTTCAAACGAAGTATCGGTAACAGTTGGAGTTGCTCAATTTGTAGGTTTTGAATAATTACCTCAACATCTCCACAGTTAACATAATTTTCAATGCCATCAATGTTCGACAATGACAAGTAAACTTTTGAATATAAAGTAGCTGAGTACAACTGAATATACGGGATATAATTTTGAAAACACGTTACACTTGACATATATCGGGAAAAAGAAATATATGGCGGAAATTCAACAGAAGATCCCAATTTTGATTTCGGAAATACATCAGCTCATCGTTCTCACCGACATCACTTGCAAGTGCATAGTATGGCATGCATTACACACCAGCATCACTTGCCCTTACGCACACAGCATGCATTCCCCACCGGCATTAAGGACACACCGGCAATCGGACTGCACTATCGACCTCCGGTCTGAGCAGGGGGGTGATGTGGCGGCGCTGTCGTCGCGCCACAAGCGAAAATACATCGAAGCCTAAATTGCGCTATCAAAGTTCCAAAGCAAAAACAGTATATATAGAATAGCTCCGAACTACCACTCGGAGCGTTGGCCGCTCCCCGGGCAGAAAACCTTGCCCGGCGGGAGATCTCCCCTTTTCCTTCCACGGCCACACAACAAACAGAACCACGACACTACCTTAGCACTCGTAGAATGACTTCACTCGTAGAATGACTATATTAATAATCTAACCAGTATTTTATAGACGCTCCGACATTCAATATAAAGACAAGTCCCCAAGATGCACGAGTTCATTTTTATGTAAGTTACGTCAAATATTAAAGCTTCCCGTTTCCAATGTAAGCCGTGTACATTTGTTGCAGTGTAATAAGTTGAGCACTTTCTTTGCAACAACTGACACTTTTTCAGGTCGCTCTAAAATTTTCGCAATGGTTTCAGTGACATTAGACGTTATTATATTGTTTATTTAATATGAAATTGGTTGTTTTCAAAATCCGGCGATTAAAGTTTTCAAAATGAATAAAAATTTCAGCTTAACTTCCCGCCTTAACTATGTACTGCTATTGTTTCTCTCAAAAATCTGAAATAAAGCTGTGTTTGAAAACTTTTGATAAAAATATACTCGTAATGAACTCTGAAGCATTAATATTTCTGAAATAATAATAATAATATCTATATTTGTCCTCACAAAATATGATTACATGATACGTGATGAAGTTCACAGTCAAGTTTATGTGAGGAGCTGGTATCTATTATAGGTATAGTACCTGTATTACAGATTAACAGGATTCTCAAACCACGGGAGTAGGTATAACATAGCAAAAGCTTAATTAAAATTACGTATGCTTAGAAATCCAGTTGATAAGGAGATGAGACTTCCAATTAATATTATGGAGTGTGCGTGCGCGTATGCATGTGTGCATATGTATGTGTATACACACACACACACATACCTAAGAGTAAACCTATTTTATATCTATAATAATAAATCCGGCCAAGTGCGTGTCGGCCACGCCCAATGTAGAGGTCCCTACCTCCGTACCTTCCGTAGTTGCCCATCACAATACGCGAACTTAGAAAGAGTCATCTTGATACTATGAGCATGTTAAGTGAGTTCGCGGATTGACCGCTATAACTACTAAAAATGGGCCCAAATAGGACGATGGTAACTGAAGGCCTTATTTTAGAAACAGATATATAGTGAGTGATCGGTATTCAAAAGAGATTAAAAATCTTTTCCATTTTGAAAATAATACAATCTACATCATCATTCACATGTCAAGTCCGTACAAAAATTGTCATAGTTCCATATCCATCTATTAGTTACCGACAGTGCAACCCTAAGATACGAGGGCGACATTGTGTATGTATTTTATTAATTTGTCATTTATTTACGATTTGGCGGCAAATTGAAAATTATCTGTGTCACGTCAGCATGAATTTAACGCGAGAAATTTTTCGTACAATGATTTTTTATGACTTTCGATGTCATTTAAGTCAACAAGAAAGTTATGATAGACTTCGATTGACCTTTCACGATGAAGCCCTATCTCGTGCCACTGTTTACAACTGATTTAATGAGTTTAAACGTTGTCGCACTAATCTCACTGATGATCTGCGTGAGGGACGGCCTTCTACGGCGACGACTGAAGATAACATCAGTGTTGTGCGGCGTATGATAGCGACTGACAAAAGAGTGACTTATCAGCAGATTTGGACAAGCTTAGGCACGAAATTCTCCATGAACATTTAGCGGTCAGGAAGCTTTGTGCCCGGAGGATACCTCATAATTTGACAGAGGCCCAAAAACTCCGTCGTGTTGATTGGTGTTGTGAAATGGTTCAAAGATTTAACGGAGGTGACTCAAATGCTGTGTTCGACATACTTACGGGTGATGAAACCTGGATTTATTGTTATGATCCTGAAACTAAGAGACAGTCTGCTGTCTGGGTGTTTCCTTCCGAGGAGTTGCCAACTAAAGTGAAGAGAGGTCGAAGCGTGGGAAAAAACATGGTGGCCTCGTTCTTCGGAAGGACAGGTCATTACGCAACAATTGTTTTAGAGGATCGAAAAACAGTTACTGCAGAGTGGTACACTAACAATTGTTTGCCACTTGTCTTGGAAAAAGTTCGGGAGACATGACCTCGCAGTAGGATCCTCCTTCACCACGACAACGCCTCGTCGCACACCGCCAAGCAAACAATCGACTACTTGGCGACGTCAGACGTGGAATTACTGGGTCACCCGCCCTATAGCCCCGACCTCGCACCTTGCGATTTTTATTTATTTTTCCGAAAATAAAAGAAGAACTTCGAGAAAAACGTTTTATGGGCGCCGAGGAAGCAGTGGCTGCGTTTCAAAATGCTGTCGAAGAGACCCCTAAGGACGAGTGGGCAAAGTGCTTTTCTCAGTGGTTCCATCGGATGCAGCAATGTATTGATGTAAATGGACACTATTTTGAAAAGATATAATAAATCTAATAACTTGCTAGTTTGTTCAGTTTTTGATTTTCTAAGAACTTCCAGTGTCACCCTCGTATACATGACCGTAACCAAGCTTGCCGTAAACCATCACTGCCCTAATACACTATCCTGAAGGTCGCCCGCGTCAACCAAGAGTACCACAAATGAAACTGTATGCCTATAATAACTACTAACTTAAAAATAAGCGAAATGGTATGTCAGGATCGGTCTCTTGGCAATCGACTCTCTCTGCCTACCCCGCATAGGAAAACATAAAGATAGTGTAGTAAGACATAAGTCGTTTTCTTCAAAAAATGTTTATTTTTTACTGTTTACAATAACATTACAAAGTTATACCGTTACCGTTACAGCCCATTAAAGTCCACTGCTGAACATAGGCTTCCCCTATAGATTGCCTCATAGGTAGATATTTGCCATAGTTACCACGCTTGGCAAGCGGGTTGACAACCGCAATTTTTTATTTTCATTCGTTATTAGGAAGACGCTGCTGCCCATCTCCTGATTTGTTTCCTTTTATCGCCTCTTACAACACCTACGGGATGACATGGGGTAATGTATATTTTTACACCGCCACCACACGGTTCAAAGTTATAATGCAGCATGTTTTAGGTCATTTTCTATTGAATTGTAACTAAATATTTAATAATACAAGCGCACTTTAAGCTGGTCTACTACTCGTTACTCGTTAACATGTTAAGCCTACTTAGCTGTGATAGTCTTTCTTTTTAACTTCATTATATATACTACTATCGTGTATACTTTTCACATTTCCAAAAACAGCGGGTTAGTTAGTCTCCCTACCAACTAAACCGCTGTTATTGACATATGAATCCAATTAAAATACTACGTTAAAGCTAAATATTTCGCAAACAGACCCTGAATCGAAAAAAATTTGTCGCATACCCCAAATATTTTTAAAAGACCTATCCAACGACACCCCAGACAATGGAATAGACGGGTAAAAAAAAATCTTGGATTCACCTGTGTGAGAGGTACCCAAAATAAAAATGTTTTTCAAGATTTTATTTCTCAACTCTATAGGCTTGATTAATATCTATAATTATGCTAAATTACAGTTTTGTAGCACCTAGGGTCTCTGAGTAAAACCGCGGACGGACGAACTGACTTGGCGAAATTATAAGGGTTGTTGTTTAACTACGGAACCCTAAAAAGAGAATATCTACTACATGTTAAACATAAAAAAATGTTAAATAATAAAACTAGATTAGTACATAATGTAAAAACTACATTATATTGTTCTAGATTCCTTATCAAATAATGTGATAATATCTTCTAGAAAGAATTTCGGTCACGGGAGCTAGTCTTAATGGGATTAGCCATCTGCGCAGGATAGTATTATAGTGACCGAGTGTATGCGCTAGCATAGGTGCACTCTCTATTCCCCACTCTCATAGTCCAATGAGACGGCAAACCGATACGACCGAAGAGAGATCAGGCGCACGACCAACGGCTTTACGTGCCTACCGAGGCACGGGGGTGAAACACCACCATCTTCCTGACTCAGGGCTACTACTAAGAATTTTTGATAGAAAAACTCAAGAACTGGTGTTTTATCGCCCGACCTCATGATCAGCAGTTGCGTTTGCGACCCTAGACGACCAAATAGGCCGTCATCAATCAATTAAATGATATAAATTGCCTATAAAAGACTTTTACCGATTTTATATACTAACGGAACGAAATTAAACTTCAATATGTTGACATGATACGAGTATCTGTTGTAGTGGGGCAGGTAATTAACGCTCGCCGACAGCAACCAACAATCAAATTCCCCGCGGCATTGTTGTCATGTTTTCAGGTGCATCTAAAATTTAATTTCAGTGCACTATTACATTTTAATGATAATTGACAGTACGGGTTTACATTGGCATAAAGAATGTTTATATTTATTATTATTCTAATAAATTGATAATTTTCACACTACCATATTGACTATTATTAAAATATTGTAAAAATTATGACTTCGAAACAAAATGTCTTGAAAGCTGTTTTAAACTTTCGAACTTGTCAGGTACAGTCAGTACAGAACAAATCCGAAATTTGCTGTTGCGTTGTGCCACTGCTTTTATTTTAGTATTTGACGACCTCGTTGGTTTAGTTGTCGTAAACGAGGTTGGTGATCAAGAGGTCCCAGGTTCGAATCCGGGTCGGGACAAAATTAGCTAATGGGTTTTTCTGGCAGTGTTTCGCCCCTGTGCCTCGGAAAGCACGTAAAACCGTTGGTCCTGGGCATGATTTCTCTTTGGTCGTGTCGGATAATCGTTCCTTCGGACTATGAAAGTAACAAGGAAATAGAGTTCTCGTGAATCTTTTTGCATTGTATGCAGACAGCAAAGAAAAAAAATCTAATTATGAAACATTGAACGTGAATAAAATAAGTTAACAATACACCACTGGCTGCTGTGATTTAATAACGAGATTCTACATATTTTTCATTTATTTGCATAATTAAAATAATCACTTTTTATTTTCAATAACTAACTTGCAATCTTTTGTCATATTTTAACTATTACAATAATGACAATGTTATTTGATAAAATAATAAAAAATATATGGCTGTTAAATTATATTATATATTTTAATAGCCAACAACCATATAATATTGAAATATACAGGGAGTTCAATTTGATATAAATTGAATTCCCTGAACAATAAATTCCCTTAATATTGAACAAGTTAAATTTCGTGTAACAATTTTCTACCTTAATGGCACTGGGTTAAAAATAATTATCCGAAGCCACAGGACACGCAACAATGGACCTCTAAATGTTATCCACATTAAATTCTTAACATATTAACATTGTTCTAACATTTTGTCATTTAAACCGTTAGTTTTACGACGGATATTTAAAGCATGTTAAAGGGTTTGCGAGTTAACGGAACTATGCGGTTCTGGCCTGTCCATATTTACATACATTACATAAAGTTGAAATATCTTATACTTATACGATTAATATTTATATATTTTTAACCATCGCGTTCTTGAAAACGACTTATAACTTCAATGGAATTTACAATGTAGGAATTTCCGGGCGAAAAATCGATCTAGCTAAGTCTCATTTCTGGGAAAATTAGTTTTCTCCGTATTTTCACGCACAAAACAACAAACTTGCCTTGACCGGGCATTATGATTGGTAATTTTGCAACATGGATCATATTCCATATCATCCCGTGGGTGTCGTAAGGTGACAGAGGGAAACTGAATCAGGAGCACGAAGGCTGAATACAAAATAAATGAAAACTTGTGGTTGACAACCCGCTTGCTAAGCGTGGCAACTATGGCAATCTGTGGGGGAGGCCTATGTACGGCAGTGGACTTTTGATAGGCTGTATTGGTAGCTGATCATCTTCTAAGAAGCTTAATGGCTAAACCACCTACTACGCCAGATTGCGCGATTTCGAGTCCTGTAATGTATTCAGACTTTTTGTTTAACTATCCCTGAAAAAATTATTGTTTTTCTAACGCCGAGCAAAGCTGTATAGCACGCCCAAGTAAACAAATATATAGCTAAAAGTGGACCGTAGGTTATATTTCTGCATTTTTAATAAATCTAATGATATGTATAATATGAGAGTTCAGTAAATGATTAATTCTGGTGATTTTTTTGTGGAAAGATCTCATTTTTACAGTGGCTCCATATATATTTCTAGCAAGTATATTTCTACATGTATATACATCCATGTATATTTCTACCAAGTTTATTGATGTTTATAGTTGATTTATATAATTTTATAATCCTATTTGCTCTCTCATATGCCGATGATGTACAAGTAATTTAGAACGATGTCGACTCTTCGTTTAACCGAATTCAAAAAAGGAGAAGTTCTAAGTGCGACGCGTATGTCTTTTCATGCATAATGTCATCATCATCATAATCATAATTACAGCCTGTAAAAGTCCATAGCTGAACATAGGATTCCCCCGTGAGTTGCCTCATAGGGGATTTTGCCATAGTTGACACGCTTAGCAGGCGGATTAGCAACCGCGGGTATTTTAATTTTTTGAGGTAGATGCTGCTGCTAATTTCCTGTTGCAATTTCCCACCTCGCCTCTTACGACAGACACGAGACGATATGGTGTAGTGAATATTCTTACACCGCCACAACACTGTGAGTATTTCTATGTATGTTCGCTGATTTGTTGAAAACGACGAAACCGAAATCGTTATTTTTTTTAAATAGGCCTCCATGGTAGTACAATTATGCTTGAAAAAAAAATCACCATGTCTAGAAATTTCCTCTAGTTTTTTCTAAAGTTGTTGGTTTTTTAAAACTATTTAGATGACAAGCTATTTGGCACATAAGCTTGTGATATTCCATATACACAAAAAGATAAAAAAATAAACTTATAATAATATGTAAAAACCGACCTGACGCCAATCGCCACTCTTGGTAAGAGAGATTGGCGATCGCAGTAACAGACGTCTCGCAACTTTGCGCTGCTTAACGTCACCGGCCTGTATCTTTTACGTTTGTGATTAACGAAATTATAATACCGGCATATATAAGAAGATAATATTATATAGACCCAAGACGAAATGGGGTAAGAAATTCTCTTACACCGCTAACATACGGCTACTCGTCCTAACTTGGGTGGGCTTAGGAATCAACACGCATATTCGTTGTCGCCCTGAGGACTATGATGAAATACCTTGTTTCCAGTGAAAAGGCACTCACTATACGAAACACAGCAGCATCAACCTGCTATTTTACGCTGGTATTCTGTGAGATTGTGGTCCTCCGCCGTTTTAGCCGACCATTAGTACTACAATGACAATAATTTTCAACCGACTTCAAAAAGGAGGAGGTATTCAATGCGAGTGTATGTTTGTTTTTATGTATTTTACCTCATAACTTTTTTCTTGGTGACCGATTTCGATGATTCTTTTTTTTGAAAGCTGGTGCTTCTCATCTGGTCCCATATAATATTTTTTTTTAATTTTACCACTTGTATTCTATTTAATACTTAAGTAGGTAGGTATTTAATAGAGTGAAATTACTCTCGACGTGATGGTCTTAATTTCGATTTCCATTTATCATATCTTTTAGCTGAAGCTACGACTTTAATTGTAAAATAAAAAATACATTTATATAAAAATATTAATGGAACTACCTAACAGAGAGACAGATAAAATACGTATTAATTTCGAAGGCCTAAGGAAATAAACGCAATATTACGAAGCAGTAAGTACAAATGAGCCCCATTTGTTGCATCTGGGGTTTCATAAGTTAGTTTCAGCAACTATTTACTACATATTTTATAAGCACAAGCATATAACTATTTAATGACTTATCTACGCATATAAATAACATTGAAGTGTCTGTCTGTAATATTAAAATAACTGGTTTCTATTAAGCTCAGGGGGTTATTTGTTATTGTGGTACAAATAACCATTTTTAAATTTTTGTCTGTCTGTCCGAGCTACTCTTCGGAATGACTAAACCGACTGCGATCAAACTTTATAAACAGATAGAAAGCAATGTCAGGAGAGATCTAGGCTATATTTTATCCAAAAATCTTAACTTTTTTTTTTTAATTGACAAAATTAATGATTTTTTATTATTATTAATAGATATCCTATCGAGGCGAAGCTATCTCTTCTTTATTTATTATATAAAGGGTTATTTTGCAATAACCAGCCAAATTTGCATAGGAGGTTCAGAATAGGTAATATAAGCGAATGGTGAAAAAAATATATAAGAAAAAACTCAAAATTTTGTCCTTTTTATCTTTTATGTTCAAAATGTGTGGAAATGCATTATTTTAACTAATTGTAATTCATAAATATGTAGCGCCTATTATTTTATTAGCACGCACACATTCGTAAGGGAGTGTTGAATTCGGAAGCAGTCGGTAGCGTTCGGCCAGTTCGGAGCTCGCGCTCGGTTACAGACTTAGGTATCTAATAGTTATTTTGACTCGGTAAACCAAGCGCGTCCCCCCGCCCTTTCCCTTTCGTAAGCCATTACACTGCTAGGTACGTTCACCCGGCAGTTCGCTTTGACTGTGACTTCATTAAGTACCAGTGTAAAAATATATGTTTAAAATTTCATAGGTTAATTTTGCAACGAGAATATCCGAACTACGAATACTATGTAAAGATACAGTGTTACATTTTAAACAATTGAAGTTTACGTGGTGCGCAAAGATTATACGAAAGTGAGTCTTTACCACGTTTGCAAAGACAAGGAATTAACGCACGTTTACCACCCAATCGAGAACAATTTTTGCAGCTAACCAAATATTGTTAGACTTTAGACAGTTTACCACTCCGTCACATGGAAGTGCTCGAGGTGATCATTCATTAATAAGCCCGACTGTCGAAAATACAGTGTTCGAGTTTTTCGAGTGAAACCCCCGCGCTAGCACCAATTATTATTTATTATACAAGTACATGTTGAAACTACTGAATTCTTCTGGATATCACCCATTACATTACCAACGTGTACAAGCACTGAATAATAACGATGGTTTACCTTGAAAACACATTTGAACATATTATGCCGTTCAATAGAACGGCGTACGCGCCGACGCGATGTTCGTGTCAGCTGAGGACGGCAATGCTCGGCACTATTCGCACTGCCTTCGTAGCCGTCCGGGCGCCTTCGTTTTAACCGGCTAGTCTGAGTAACCGTCATCTAAATCGCGCCAACATATCATCAGCTTTCTAGCTCAACTATCTTTTCTACAACTTATTGTTTACATTTATTCTCCACCTCTTTCCCTCGCTCTGTAGTCTAAACTAGTGTTACGAACTACTTGTTGTGAATATATTTAATTCGAGAAGTACAGAACTTTTTATTTGTATAGCACCCATCCCACACGTCGTTAAAATGCAAAAAAAAATATATTTATTATGACGTACCTAAGCCCGTTTAAAGTATGAAGGAAAAATTGGAATCATAGAGTCGAGCGGGTTACATATGCCTACCGACACCTTGCACGCCATCACAAAGAGACCTACCATACAGCACCGCCTGCTAAGCAAATAGCAGTACGTCTTTAAAGTCACAGTAGTTAAGTTAGTTTGTAAGTTAGGTAGTCCATTATTAATGTGAACTCATATTTTCACAGTAGTTAAGTTAGCTTATAAGTTAGAATATAAAAGTAATATAGGAAAAAGTCTTCGTCTCCTTTCACATCAACACTCCCTAAGCTGCCGCAAACGAAGTAGCGTGTCATTAAGGAATTACATAGTAGGCAAAAGCTCCGTGCGTTGACTCGTACACACACGAGCGCGCATATGCTTTGGTTGTTGTCCATAAATCACATTCAATTTCGGATATTTTCATATAAATGTAAAAACCTTTTTACGCGTATTTTTAAGAACTGCAAAAAGTGTTTATCAGTATTTATATTTAGAACTTAATTATTAAATTTGGCTAGTCTTTGAAAATAACCCTGTTTTAATGAAAACTATCTGAATTTGGGATTTTTCAAACAATTAAAAATTCAATTAAAACCTATGAAATTGCCGTTCTGCAGTACTGGCCATTTCAAATCAAAACAATTTTTTTGCTAAGAATTCTAATTTCAAATTATTTTTATTTTAAAAACATGGAAATATTAAAAAATTGTAATTTATTTATTGATTAGCGTTATTTTTCATCGAATTTAAATCTTTTTCGTCATAATGGAATATGAGTACCGTCGTGGTAGCAACGCGGCAAAAGCGGCACGCAACATCAACGTCGTTTACGGAGCGAACACTACAAACGAACGCAACACCTGTTATTCGTTTTTCCGCTTCCTTTCTGGAAATTTCGACCTGAAAAATAAACTTCGTGATCATCCAAAAACTTTGGTCGACAATGACGAATTAAAGGCGATCGTGGAAGCTGATGATACTCAATCTACGACTGAATTAGCAGCAGCTTTTGACATTAGCATCAAAACAATATTGGTCAATTTGCGTCAAATTGGCAAGGTAAAAAAGCTTGACAAATGGGTGCCCCAAGAACTCAATGATTGCCAGCGCGAAGTAAGTCGAGTTCGTCGAGACGTGCCTTGCACTGCTCAATAGGCCCACAAATGAAAGAATTTTGAACCAGATTGTTACATGCGACAAAAAATGGATTCTGTTTGACAATAGCAAGCGCTCAGTAAGTTGCTTGGATCCCGGTGCAGCACCTAAACAATGCCTTAAATGAAAACTTACCCCTAGAAAAGTGATGATCACTGTTTGGTGGTCTAGCGCCGGTGTGTTTCATCACAGCTTCTTACTAAACGGGATGAGCATTACTACAGATGTGTACTGTGAAGAACTGAACACAATGATGGAGATGCTCGCACGTCTCTATTCAGCTTTGGTCAATCGCAAGTCTCCGCTGCTCCTGCACGACAACGCACGACCTCATACTGCACAATAGACGGTCTCCAAGTTACAAGAGTTGGGTTGGAAGCTCTTCGTCATTCGCCGTACTCATCAGTCCTTGCGCCTACAGACTTCTACTTTTTCCAGAATTTGTATAACGTTTCGCGGGAAAAAATTCAGTACCCGAGAGGCAGTACAAAATGCCTTTGAAGAATTTGTTGCATCCCGTTCAGCTGATTTCTTCAAGAAGTGCATCAATAAACTGCCACTGCGTTGGCAAGGATGCATCAATTGCATGGGTGATTACTTTGATTAATAGAAATAAAAAAATATAGAAAAAAAGTTACGTGAATTTATTTCATAAAAAACGGCAATTTCATAGGTAAAGACCTGATATTATAAGATAATGCAGTTAAACACTAGCACAATGACGACGAATTGAAACTGGCTACGAGTTTATCATATAAATAGAACATTAAGTTTTCAAGCACACTTATTACTTCCCGCATTCCCGCGTTCATAGGTACTGCAAAGCTTTCGAAACGTCAAACGAAATATATAAATTATTATATACTTCGTTCGAAAACTTAAAGCAAGATTAATAATTTTGAAAAACCATGACGTATGTAAAGTTTGTAATCAAAATAGGATTAAGTAAATAAAATTTTTGAAAAACCCCCGGCTAAAAGTTAATAAGTATTGAAAGAAAAAATAAGAAGTGTTTTAGAAAAGTTTTAAATTGTCGCGAGATCTTTCATATAAACAACTGATTATGACTTATCTTAGTCCGTCCTACTTTTGTGTACCTATTTCCTGGTCGTAGAGATAGACACAGTAGGTGCTACACGTATTCTCACCTACCTATTAATATAATAACAAACACAAGAAAATCCGTTGGGACTTACTAATTAGAGAATTCCTACATTACTGTCTTCTAAATATCTCTTTAATTGTCTGTCAGTCTGTTTGTTTGATGTTTTACAAAACATTAAACCCCTACATTTAACCTTCGTATTGCTCCTGTTTTATGTTTTTTTTCTATTATACCATCCTGCATGAACCATCGCAGAGATCCCTCACGATGTGTTCTGCCCCATCATCAGATCCTCAGCAGTTCATATACAAATGCTACTCAACTACCCCTATCAAAACATCTTACCCTAAACGCATACACCATCTGCTGGTTGAAGTAAAATTTAAGTAATCATAGTAATGAATATTATTACTTATTTCTGTTACGTGTTTATTTTTATTGTTATTATTTGTTCTTGTTTTTTAATGTCATTAATATTTTTATTTATTAATGAATCATTTATCAATAAAATGTTAAAAATAACAGAAATCCAAAAAATATGAAAATTGTATATAGTGTATAGAGTGATAAGGACTGTGTAGTGGCGGTATAAAAATAACCACCACCCCATTACGTCCCGTGGGTGTCGTAAGAGGCGACAAATGGAAACAAAGCAGGAGTTGGGCAACAGCGCCTATCTAATAACAACTAAAAAATAACTGCGGTTGCCAACCCTCCTGCCATGCGTGTTAACTATGGCCAATCCCCTTGTTAGTCATTCTATGGGGATGTCCTACAGTCGACTTTGATAGACTGTAATGAAATATTGTAATGAATTTTAAAACATAATTCTTAGGAATGGGTGTTGAATGCTACGAATACAACAGTTGCAACCATAGTAAAACTGAAAGCGAAATAAATGAAAGCATTTTATGTTTACGATAGACAAGCGAATGGGATATGTGAAATTGTATATTATTTATATGTTTTAGATATGCACAAAAAATAGATTTTTGATCATAATTTTTGCCATTAATTTACTAGGCAATATTATAGCCTAAGAGTTCGTCAAGGTGATACCATCCGATATCCTATATCTGACGCCAGAAGAGCACGCAGTACTTTATTCTTATATCTTTAAGGGGATGAGAAGCAGTACAATTACAAGACTTGCGACGCATTTTTCGTCTGCAACCGCTGAACATAGACCTCCCCCAAAGAATGCTACAAAACACGGTCTTTTGTATGAAGCATCCATCGACTTCCTGCATATCTTACCAGGTTGTCACTACATGTATGGGGTCGCCCTACACTTTACATACTAGTAAGAGGCTGCCGCTCGAGAACCTTTCTTCATATGCATACATATAATATATTTGTTGTTCTTTTGTTGTTATTTTTTTTTTATAAAAACGTTACCTCCACACTAGGATTTCTCCTGTATCGTGGGGGCAGTTTACATACATAAATTTCACAAGGACAGACATCCAGACCCAGAACAATTATTTGTAGGCCATACAAAACTTTTCCGTGCGGGATTCGAACCCGCGGCCCGTAGCCTTGCAACTCATTGCTAACCAACTGCGCCACGGAGCCGTCTTATATCAATATTTTTGTAAAATTTTATCAGATTCACCTTTCATTCATACAAGCTTATGACTGGTCGTAAAAATTGACTTAAAAAAATATTAATAGAATTAGGCGTTAGTTTGCGGAAATCTATTATATTAAAAATGTTAAAAATTAATTAGCTAAGAGCCGCGTGATAAAATAAAATAATATATATGTATAATAGACTGCGGTGACCGCTAAGCTTAACAGTCAACTACTGCAGGGTCTATTTTCACCTATTGATGCCTCATTTAAAGGCGAAACACGTGTCGTATTATCGACGGTGGTGTGTTTTTCCTAGTTTAGTGGTGTTGGGAGTTATGGTGTTGGAATTAGTGGTGACGGGGATAGCACTCAATTGATGCAAGGCGTGAGTTGCTCCTCAAACTAGGTAAGACACATCATTTTATAATTTTTTTATTTAAAAAAAATATTTATTGTGTGTTAGTTTAATAGCTTTACTTATAATTCAACAGAATGAAACGCTTACACGCCGCGCCAGTCGTCACGTCGATTTCATAAAACTGAGTACATAAAACTACGTGTTGCTGAAACAGATTACGTTAAATAATGTCCACCTAAAATTTATTCGTTCTTTTTTTACTCAGATGAAGTAAAAAAAGTAGATATCGCACTTATAATACGAAACTGACGCCAATTACTTCGTGCGAATAAGAGAAGTGTTGCCACTTTTTTTTAACTGAGATAAAATACTACACGCTACGAGCTACGAGCCGCGTCTACGTGCTGTTTTCGAGAGTCATTACTAATCGTCTCGCACGCAGACTCGACGACTTCCAGCCTCCCGAACAAGCCGGTTTCCGAAGAGGCTTTAGTACCATAGACCACATACACACCCTTCGGCAAATTTTACAGAAGACAGAAGAGTTCAATCTGCCACTTTGCCTTGCGTATGTGGACAGAATCAGAGTACGAAACCTATCCAACTGCAGATAGGTGTAAGACAGGGTGACGTTATATCCCCGAGACTCTTCACCGCTGCATTGGAAGGCGTTTTCAAGCTACTGGACTGGAAAGGATACGGTATTAACATTAATGGCGAGTACGAGCATCACTCACCTTCGATTTGCCGACGATATAGTCCTTATCGCAGAATCGCTGGAGGACCTAAGCCTTATGCTCAATGACCTCAATAGTGTCTCCCAACGGATAGGTCTTAAGATGAACATGGACAAAACAAAGATCATGTTTAATGTCCATGTCACACCTATGCCAGTAGTTGTTGGGAGCACTAAGCTCGAAGTTGTTGACGAGTATGTTTACCTGGGACAAATAGTCCGAATAGGTAAGTCCAACTTCGACCGACAGGTCAATCGACGGATTCAATTCGGCTGGGCAGCGTTAGGGAGATCACGACACGTCTTCTCGTCAGGTATACCTCAAAACCTGAAAACGAGATTGTACAACCAGTGCGTGTTGCCAGTGATGGCTTATGGATCTGAGACGTGGTTCACTGCTGGCCGTATGAGGACGCTCAAGTTCGCTCAGCGAGCTATGGAGAGGGCTATGCTCGGGGTTTCTCTGCGTGATAAACTTAGAAATGAGGATATCCGCAGTAGAACCAGAGTAACCGACATAGCCCAACGGATTAGTAAGCTGAAGTGGCATATAGCTCGAAGAACCGACAACCGATGGGGAAAAAAGGTTCTCGAGTGGCAGCCTCGTACCAATAGGCGAAGTGTAGGGCGACCCCCCACTAGATGGAGTGATGACCTGGTAAGACATGCAGGAAGTCAATGGATGCAGATGGCTCAGGACCGTGCTTTGTGGCATTCCTTGGGGGAGGCCTATGTTCAGCAGTGGACTTGTGAAAGGCTGTAATGATGATGATGATGATGATGATGAGATAAAATACTATATAATATAAGTAATATGCGATACAAATACGGAAGTAACTCCGCCTGTTTTAATAAATTCCAATAATTTGACAATTCAAAAAGAGATGATGGACGTAGCAGGCGTCTGTAGGATCATTAAAAAAAACTCTATTTGAAAGAGAACCTTCTTTATTTTAACGTGATAGAGCCATGCTGCAGCTATATTAGTAGTATAGTTGTAGCACGAATGGGTCGGCTCGACCAGGGTAGGACTACGCTCTCATAGAATACCAGCGTAAAATAGCACTGCTTAACACTGCTGTGTTTCGTATGGTGAATGTAGAGAACCGGAGACCCTTTTTACTGGAAAAGAGGCATTCCATCTTAGTCCTCACGGGTGACAACGCATCTGCATTTTGATTCTTTATTGAGGATAGATGTAGATGTCTATGGGTCGCAGCAACCACTTACTATCAGTTGGACTGTGTGCTCGTTTGTCACCTCCTATCCTATAAAAAAAATTAAGTCGGTTAAAACACCTTTTTTGGATATCCTGTTCTGAGAACTCGGCGAAGTTCAAGTTTTGTATTATACAATCAAAATGGTCTCAACAAACCACACTAGATGAGGATGGCTGCCATTGTTTTTCATTTCGGCTCAGTCTTATAGCAGCAACCCAATCATCTCTTATCAAAATATTAGTTGGAAACCTAAAACCATAAATAATATTTGATAGTAAAATAATGTGTAAGTACTCGAGAATTGAAACAAAAACGTCATCGAGTTAAAAAATAAATATTTAGCTGTAATTCAATTTGATGTAACATAATAACACGTGATTTAAAAAAAAAACAATAATTATGTTCACTACATATATTTCTATGACTTTACCTCCAATTTACTTACCCAAATCTTAGGCTGTTAAAAATAAGAAATACTGGCAACACTCTCCCGTTACATCATCTCAGGATGTTGACACTGTGTACCGACCACAGAACACAATTACTCTCTACTAAGAGAAGAACGCCAACTTCATACTAAAAAACGGAAACACGTGTTTATGAGTGTACACTAAAAGCGCTACGGTGGGCGCCCATATAAAACTTTTTAGCGGGTAATTCAAACCTATGTATTCTGTAACTTTGAACTTTTTATTTAAGGCATGTTCGAGTAATTTTGGCTCAAGCCTCACAAACCTATGGGGTAAATTCCCATACATTTGAGAGGTTGCACCAAAATTACTCGAATATACTTTACATTAGTATGTGAGATAAAATAAAACTATAAATATGTATAGTTATGTAATTTTATTTTCTGGAAGACAGATTGTTTTATAAACTATACATTATTATTGACGTTTTTTATTGCTTCTGCACATAATATTTCCACACTTGTTACTGATATATAACACATGTTATTGTCAGAGAGTTATTCTTCACAGAAAATTAACGTAAATTTAAGTCAGCAAAATTCTCACGGTGAAAACTGAACTCAGCCGAAATACGTGATCTGAAACAGATACAATTCAGGTCAATATAGTAATAATCCCTACAAATAACGGTCAATAAATTCAAAATGTTTATAGACTTACCACAATATTGTCATAAGTTTTTCTTTTCCTATTATAGGAAACCTGCAGAAAGTGATCAGATGATGTGCTTTTTATTTGCCCAACACTTAACTTACTTTCGATGATGATCACACATTGTGCATAAAATTTTGAAATAATGAATTAATATATAGTCAATATCTTATACAGAGTTAACATCACACAAAAAATCTTTACTGTACATTCACGATGATATTATAACTGTGTATTCGCCTACAAACGAAAATAAAGTATTCTGAGCCCATGATAACTGAATTTAAGCAAAAATCAATAATAAATATTAAAATCTAAACCTATGATATAAATTTGAATAAATTTCAGAAAATATTTTCAATATGAAAGACGTTGACAAACAAATGTCATTTTTTTCTTTTATTAATTCATGGCTTCTTTTGATAGAATTCTGCTAATATTAAATAATTTAATTTTAATCAATTAATAGGTAAATTATTTGTGCAAATCTCAGAGTAATATGTATGTAATTATACTTTAAAGAGCAAACCAAAAAAAGTTTAACACAGAATTAACATTTTTAGTTTCTTTCGATATAATATGAATTTACGTATCTTATTTTTAAAATGGCAATCTAAAACAACATGAAGGAAAGAGATATTTTTTCCCGCTTTATTTTTACAAGCCCAACATGAACATTGACAAAATCATGATTGTGTGCAGATTTTTCAGCTTTCATACAAAGTTGCATCACCCTGGTACCGACAAACTAGCGACAAACCTCAAAGTTGTGTTGGAATGACAAAAAATATATATACAGTTGAATAAGTGCTTACGTATGAAACGATATTCCTTCAGACTTTTAGTTTACTTTAGTATTGCTTTTGCACCATTTAATTACACAGGACGGTAGTTTATGGGCAAACTTACTACACGACGTTTCGGGAGTACTGACGAAAATGAGCATGTATGTGCGTGAATGCGTGTGTTTACTTAAAGGAGCTGAGTTTTGTGGCTTCACCAATAACAAAGGCTGCGCTTTATCTACCTTTTTTACTTCATCTGAGCCTATTGCGGGAGTCCACGGGCTGTTGATGATGATCGTGAATCAAAGGATATAGGTATATTGCTTAACATAAATGTTATACCTTTATATTTCTATTTTTTCTTTCTTTTTTATAATTAAGAATTACTGGAAATGTCAATAATATATATAACATTGTGACTATAATAAAGGGTTTTCCAATAGGACGGGTCGATGTTGACAGACTGTGGCGGCCATGTTGTTTTGGCAATATCTGTCAAATCTATTATTTATTATTTCATTACTGATGCCAAATTATCAAGGTAAGTTTGGCAACGCGTCCAAATGATTAAACTTTATTATCAAAATGAGTGCTTGTTAGTGCAAACGTTGCGCGCGCTACGCCCAATTGACGGCAGATGCGATGGCCCTTCAAAGTCGACTCTCTAACGTTTGGTGGACAAATTCAAAAATAACAGTTCGGTAAACAATCAGCTAACATCAAAACGTCAAAGGAACGAAAGATCGACCTAGAACATCGCCGTTGTCCGTGAAAGTGTGCAGGAAAACCCGAGGCAGTCAATTCTACGCCGTGCACAAGAACTCGGCCTTTCGTAGACTTAAACTTGTCGGATTTTGCGTCGGGACTTGGGCCTGCACCCGTACAAGATTCAACTGACCGTTAGTTTTAAGTTAATGTTAAAGTTAATGACCACAAACAACGCCGTTTCTTCGCTAACAGGGCTTCAGAGCGTTTTGAAGAGAACCTCAATTTTAGCCGAAAAATCATATTTAGTGAAGAGGCGCATTTTTGAATGAATGGCTATGTTAATAGGAAAAAATGTCATATATGGAGCAATGCCGACCCACACGAGATTCATTAGATTACAATGCATCTAAAAAGTTGCTGTTTGGTGCGGACTTTTGGCCGACGACGTCATTAGTCTGTACTTTTGCGAAAACGACGGTGGTGAGGCTGTCACTGTCGACGGCGAGTGCAACAGATCGATGATAACCAATTTCTTCTAGCCCACAATAAGCAATATGGACGTGGACGATCTGTAGTTCTAGCAGGATGGTGCTACGTGCCATACAGCTGGCGCCACAATGGAAATTGTGCATGAACGATTTGCCACCAGGATAGTGCAATTTGACCCCGCCGGACTTTTCTTGTGGGGTTTCTGAAATTGCAGGTTTATGCCAATAAGCCTCAATTGACCGATGTGCTCAAAGTCAACATAACCCAGGCCATCGCTCAAATACAGCCAAATTTATGCGGCAGATTCATCGGTCCACAGTCAGAAGCTGCGGTAGACATTTCGACGTCATATTCAATAGTTAATGGCATTCACGGACATTTCAAATAAAAAAATAATTTCGTTAATAAACACAGCTTGTTTTATTCCATTTCAACAACGACCCGCTCTTATTGGAAAACATGTGATGCAATTATAACGTATATGATGCAATTATAATGTATATAATTGCATCAAATGTTCATATTATAAATTACAGTCAAGTCTGGCAACTTTACCAATGGAAGTTAACTTTGCCATCAGGGGTGTACAGGTACAAAATTACGATTAACACAGAAAACGTAACGTTTTTCGAGATATGCCATTTTTTTGATGAAAATACAATAACTAATTGACAGCATTGCTTTCGATATGGCAACATAAGAGTTAATTTTGCATTTTATTTTAACGCGGAATTGTGCCGGCGAAATAACCTCTTTGTTCAGTGCTCCAAAACTTTTGTTGATTTTGTTTGAAATACTGAATGTAGGTATCTATATCTTTGTAGTAACGTAATATTAATGGTTATCAGATGTAACGTATCGTTTTTAACATTAACGTTTATCTATAAAACTAACTTGGCAAAGTTACCATACTAGTGATGCCACGATGTGACGGTTACTTTGTCATGTTTTGCTACAACCAAGGGTAAAGAATTGGTTCTGTACTTGACATTCTATGTATGTATGTTTGTATCGATATTCTTTTTAAAGAATATGGGTGACAAACGAGCACACAGTCCACCTGATGGTAAGTGGATGATGTGACCCATAGATATCAACATTTATCCTCGATTAAGAATCAAAATGCAGATGCGTTGTCACCCCTGAGGACTAAGATAGAATGCCTCATTTGCAGTAAAAAGGATCTCCGGTTCTCTACGCTCACCATGTGAAACACAGCAGCATTACTCTGGTATTCGGTGAGAGCGTGGTCCTTCCCCGGTCGAGCCAACCCATTCGTGCTACAACCATAATATAGTTGCAGCGTGGCTCTGCCACGTTTACATGTTTCACCGTAGCAGCCCATTAGACCGATTTTACCAAATGAGTCGTCAATCAATTCATCTCTATCAAAAGTGAAGGAAAAGAAAAGAGAAATATATATTATTTTTACTACGTTGTCGGGCATTAATAATATTATTACTACTCAGTATTTTCCATAATTTCAACTAAGTGTATTGATATTAAATTGCACTCAAAAACTATAATTTTTAATGATTATGAATATTTTGCTATTGTGGGAAAACAATATTGAGATTGATTACAATATTTTTTTTACCTGACATCATTTTATTACGACCCGTAATAAACATTTTATTACGGGTCGTAATAAAATGATGATGATGACTAATAAAAAAACGAATACTTGTTAAAAATAATTGTGACAAGCTTTCTTTTTATCTATACTACAATTGATTTAAGCTTATTATTGCACCAATTTGATTTTAAATTTTAGACGAGATTATTTTTGTTTGATATATTTTAAATTTTTGCTTAAGAAATTATTGTCACAATATTTAAATAAGAAAGGAATAAAGTACGTAATCTAGGATTTTTCACAACCCTGACACATATTTGCAAATTTGTATGAAAAATTGAAAAATGGGCAAGTTTGCCACAAGTGTAAACTTTACTATTTGCAACACAATTAAAGGAGCAAATCATAACTCTGAGTGTTGGAGTGTTGTGTATTATATTATGAGGTAAACTTAAAGGTAAGTAACCTTGAAGTCAAATCCTATTATTTTCATTATAAATCCTGATGGCAAAGTTGCCACAAAGTGAGGTTAACTTTGCCGTTTTCTATGTTTGAGTATTTTGTCTATTTAATGTTAGTATTTGTTTAAATCACTAATAAATACCAAATCTATGAAGAATATAATGTCACATTTAACTTTGACGTCAGTCTGACAGTACATATTTTGTTCGAAAATTGGTCCTAAACTTTTAAGTTCTTCCAAAAATGGCATAGTTGCCAGGTTTCACGATACAACACTAAATGTCTATGAAACATACAATAAGGAACACTAAAAATAAAAAAAATAGTTACAAAATTTAAAATATTGCGGATTCATATAGTTTTGTTGTGAGTGCCGTTGTTGATATCTTCAGAACAGATATCAAGTGCACACACGGTCCCTTTGCTACTGTGAGCATTTCCATTCATTTCTTTTCTGTACAATGTTCTTGGCTTCACTCCAATTCAGTGCGTTCGCATTTAGATTTATGAAGATAATTTTTGTAGATAGTTCATTAAGCTTACTATACACTAAACACCACTTGAATTTATACAAACTAAAACATTATAAAAAAAAAACACAAACCAAAAACTAGCTTTGCGCGTGTAGAGTTTACGTTACCAATAAAATTATTAAAAGCTTAGTTTTTAATTATTCGAGAGACAAATTAGAATCTAATTAGAAAATAAGAACAGTTATTATAAATTAAGCTGTCGGTATAATTACGAACTATCTTAGTCATCTATTAAATAAATAACTTTGTAATGTAAAACCACTACGCCAATCGTTTTTTCACAGAGGTCTAAGAGTAACGCCTCAGTAGAGAGCGTTTAGCGTGGCGTTGTATTGCAGTGTCCTAAGAGATAACCGTTTAAAATCTACGCCACTCGCCAAGCCGAGCGCTCGTTTAGCGTAGCGTCATGAAAAACATACGCTGTTGTATTGCAGTTTCCTGGGTGACGGCCGCTCAAAATGTATTCCAAACCCGCCACTATGCCACTCGCCAAGCCAAACGCTCGTTTAGCGTGGTGTAAAGAAAAACACACATGCTGTTGTATTACAGTGTCCTGAGTGACGGCCGCTCAAAATGTATTCCAAACACGCCACTATGCCACTCGCCAAGCCAAATGCTCGTTTAGCGTGGTGTAAAGTAAAACACACGCTGTTGTATTGCAGTGTCATGAGTGACGGCCGCTCAAAATGTATTATAAACGCGCCACTACGCCACTCGCCAAGCCGAATGCTCGTTTAGCGTGGGGTAATGAAAAACATACGCTGTTGTATTGCAGTGTCCTGAGTGACGGCCACTCAAAATGTATTACAAACGCGCCGCTACGCCACATGATAAGCTGAATTCTCGTTTAGCGTGGTGTAAAGAAAAACACACGCTGTTGTATTGCAGTGTCCCAAGTTATGGCCACTTAAAACGTATTCCAAACGCACTACTACGCCACTCGCCAAGCAGAGCGCTTGTTTAGCGTGGCGTAATGAAAACACACTATGTTTTAATACATCGCACGCCACGTTGAACGGACGCGTTCGACGGCCATGCAGCATTGCATCATACAAAATACACGCTGTTTTATTAGTATCTTAAGTAGCGCCCGTTCTAGTTATATAGGAAATAAGCCGCTACGTCGCGAACACCCACGAACGGATGCTACTCAGGCCTTACCCTAATGTCTTAGTGGAAAGCGATCAGTAGGTGTGCGGTGTGGCAATAGGATAAACACGCTATTGTATTAGTATCTTGAGTGATGTCTGCTCCAGTTGTATGGGAAAATACACGGACGCCACTTAGGCCTTAGCCGAAAGGTCTACAGAGCATTCGGCGGGCGTACGGCATGGAATCATGACAAACACACGTTGTTATATTGTACGGGTATTATGCCGTTACGTCGTACACTCCCACCCTCCACGAACAAACGCTGCTCAGGCCTTAATCTCAGCGTAGCATCATGACAAACACTCACCGTTGTATTAGCGTCTTGAGTGGTGCCCGCTCTAATTGCATAAATTTAGCTTAAAATACTCAATGCAATTTCGTAACTGAGTTTCTACACTTCCTTCTTCCTTATAAACTTAAATTTGAAAAATATGAGAAATAAAACCGTAGTGCCACAGGGGATGCGGCTATTGCCAGCAAGCGTACGTCATATAACATATTCAGTGTAAATGGAATTAGAGCTAGACTCCCATGGGTATGAACAGTAGGTGTTTTCATAATGGTCTTTTTTCTTTAAATTTTTATAATTATTTTCTTTGACTTGAGTATATTACTGAAAATTTTAAGTAATATAACTTAAAATTTTTAATAGTAATTATGATTTTGTTGTCCTGGTTGATTTCGCTCCTGATCACAACTTTCGAATACTATCAGAAACAGCATTGGACATATTTTTAACACACTAGGAATTTTTGCTGTATCGTGGATGCTGTCATTATACATATATTTTACAAGAGCAAACAGCCAAAAACGGAAAAATTATTTGTAGGCCAAACAATTACTAGATCCATTTGGGATTTAAACTCTATCCCAGAAGCTCACGCTACTACTGTACGCAAACACAAAAGCAACCTATAAGATCAGAAGTAGATCTGGATAAGAGACACCCAAAAACCTACCTGATCTGAACCCAAAACCTGCTACTCAATAGTGAAATACTCTTGACTACCTACTATACGCAATCGGTAATATTATGACCTAAACAAATAACTAAAAAGGAAACTATATAACAAAAAAAAATTTTAAACTTAAATGTTTTGCCTTAATTTACTATAGAAAAATTTACTACAGAGTGGAAAATTTTCGGATGAAAGCCCTGAAAGCCCCAAGTTACGAATAAACAAACTTACGAAATAATCAATTCCAACTAGGATTTACCTCATTTGAAGAAGTGCGTTTTTTTTTTGTTTAATCTTTATTTTATATCTCATTAATTAAGGGTCAAAAGACCGGATTAAATAGCTCATGGCATTTTCTACCAGTCAAACCAGAATGATTACATAAAATATGGCAGGTACAAACAGTTTAAGACTTAAAAAAGAAATAAATATAATTTAAATAAAATATAATTTTCTTATTATATATCCCGTCAAGCGGCACCTGGCCGTTTTTCAGGCATAAGGATTATGAATAAGAAAGGTTTTTTTTTATAGAATAGTGACAAACGAGCACACAGTCCACCTGATGTTAAGTGGATGCTGTGGCCCATAGACATCTACATTTATCCTCCATTAAGTATCAAAATGTAGATGCGTTGTCACCCCTGAGGACTAATATGGAATGCTTTGTTTCCAGTAAAAATGGTCTCCGGTTCTCTACACTCACCATACGAAACACAGCAGCATTAAGCTACTATTTTACGCTGTTATTCTGTGAGAGCGTGGTCCTACCTCGGTCGAGCCGACCCATTCGTGCTACAACCATAATATAGCTGCAACGTGGCTCTACCACGTAAGAAAAAGATAAGAAAGATGCTAGAAAAGTAGTGTAGTAGTAGTAGTGACCTACGCAAAGCAAAATGATATGTGGGAATTTTACACTGCCATAGAGAGTAGGGAAAGACAAAAACTATTTATAAAGTAGCAAAAGCTCGTAACAAAGACACACTAGATGTGTGAAATCCAGGGAAAGAACGGACACTGCTATGCAAAGACATCCTAGCAGTTTGTCACGAATATAAGGACCATTATTTACATACAACATCTATATCTGTTGACGTTCCTGATATGGAGAAGAATCTTAGATTCCTGTTACTGATACTTCCTCAGGAAATTAAAATGGCTCTAAAAAGATGTCCAACAAGAAACTAAACAATTTTTGCTGACCGTCTTTAAGAAAGAACTAAAAGTGAAAATAATATTTTGCATAGTTTATCTGTTTACTTTGAATATACATTGCATCTACCTATACAATGTTTGTTTTTTATCTAAAATTACAAATGTATTTAAATTTAACACCGGAGGAACCTAAAAATAATTTTATCTAAACTAACTCTATAGGGTTAATAAATATATATTAAATAAAAAGGGTTGTCAATTTATTACGCTTTAATCCGGGAGAAATTACAGTTTGGAGTTTAATATTAATGATTTTGTAGCTTAAGCTTTGACTGGCAATTTTATACATATATAAAATTGCCAGTCAAAGCTTAATATATATATATATATAACATGTATATACAGACTGACAAAAATTCTTAAAACGTTACGAAACATTAGTCGTTTTAAGAATTTTTGTCAGTCTGTCTGTCTGTCTGTGTATTCACGATTCACGCAAAAATAACTGTACGAATTTAAAATTTTGTGTGTAGATAGTTAGAGATCCGGGGAAAATTATAGGCTACTTTTTATCCGATCAAGGAAATCGCAAAAAAGGAGGGTTAACTGTTTTCCTTCCTTTAGATGTTGATTTCTATTTTAAATAATTCTGTTAGTTATAAGCAGGATGTAACGACGTTATTAAATGACTCAACCTTTATGTTCCACGTTCTGTTTATTACTCACTTAAATCTATAATAGGTACATAAATGGATACCGTGAGCCAAACTACACCTCCCACGGCATTTTGAAAAAAATGGTATAAATTATTTTTTACCAATATCTTTACTAATACCAGGTAAACCAGAATATAGAAATACAATTAATCTTATCTTATAATATATAAAAAATAATTTTTGTTTGTTCGTATTTTATGCGCTGCCATACCGTTCATCAGATTGCGCTAAAACTTTGTGAACTTATTGCTTGTACCTTTGCGAAGGTTGTAGGCATAGTACAATTAACTTACAATAGGTGGCGCGTATCGTACCAAAAAATTTATTTAAAAGTTATACATCACAACTTCAATGAATGTATTATCATTCCCACAGAACACAACCAAGAATTAAACAATATAACTTTTCCAAATTTAAAATGATATTTCCACAATTATTTTTTCTGTGGCAGCAACGCGCCGGGTACCAGCTAGTTACTATATAAAATTAATATTTCGAACAAAGAAATGGAATACAGATGGAACTTAACTTTTCTAATTTAAATTTATCTGGAAGTCATTCAAAATGTGAAGTGGTTTACAAATATTAGAAATAAAATTGTATCTTATGATGGAGCATTCTAAGCCACTTAAATAAAATTGTTAAAAATAACATTTGACCTTAAAAATAAAATGCTAATATATTAATAATAATAATTAAAAAAGTAACTAAAATAAAAAATAGCGCTGTTAAAAATAAACGTATTTTTTTCGAGTCTCATTTAAGTTGATGTCCATTTAGAATTTTAGATCGATCTTCAGAAACGAGATGATACTTGTTTCTTTTTTGTCATGTCAGTGAAGACGTCGTAACTTCAAACAATGTGTATTTCCCATAGATATACGTTAGTTAGTTACTAAATCTATGGTATTTGCAATGCATTCGCAATGCCAGCATTATATTTCATTTATTTCATATTATATTCATATACTTTCATTTTATTTATTCATTTTATTTATTTAAACTTTCTTGCACAAAGTTGTACATATAGCGGACTTAACCTTTATCTATGGACGTCATTTTTTTGTCACATTACTATGGACGCGCGGTCTCTCGGGCCACTATGTTATGAAGCCAAAATATTACATAAATATTAATTTTATTTTTATGCTATAATATTTATTATGTAAGAAATAATAAAGGATGATTTTAATCAATCTTTATTTATTTCTTACATAGTTGAAGCATAAATCAACTTTAAGGCACTATTTGGCATAAATTTGCTTGATATCAGTTTTAGGACTGAAAACTTAAATCAATTAAACTTTTAAGGAAAATTAACATTCTTTTCTATAAATCTAAGGCTGATATTAACATAAAAACAAATTAAAATCTTCTCAAATTAAAATATAAAAATTCTGACCATGGTCCAATATGTATCAAATTGTTAGCACTCCTTGCACAAGGGTTTGGAACACTGTAAACATATAACCTGTTTACAATTTATACAAGCGTAGTTGGACTTCCTTTTTAGTTTTACGGAACAAAGAAGACATGTTTTTAGCTTTGGGTGAGTCTCCTGAGTTAGTCTCCTGAGTAGGAAGTTAGTTTGGACTTTGGAGGCATATCTACCCCTAAAACTCGCTTCAGTGTTATTTTTAGTTCATTTGCTATATTTGCCTTTATTGCACGTCTTTGCATATGTGAAACGACTAAATATCGTGCAATATTCTTAGAAAATCTGTATTAAAAATAGAATGTTCACTGTATAGAACATAAGCATTGATACCACATAAGTCAAGCATTCATCGACTCGACTAATTTTGATCGCACGCTGTTGCAGCAGTGATCTTGAAGTTTGTTTTGATGTAGATGCACTTTGAGTACTATTTATTGACATTTTGAATGAAAATTACCAAAACAAAAAAAAATCCATCAAGATTTTTTATATTGGAAACGTGGAAATACGGTCCCACAGAGACTTAGACGCGAGGAGCTAGGGGAAAGGGGTAAACACGAAAATTACAAACTGCAAGCGGCCTGTGAGACCGCGCGTCCACAGTTAAAAGTTAATACCATAGGGCATTCTCTTCCATTCAACCATTAGGCTAAACAGAGATAGACAAACAAGAGGCGGTGCAGCAGTAATCAAAATAGAAAGGACTTAAAAAAATTTAAAATAAATCATATATACATATAAATATACTATAATGAAATAAATTAAATAAAACATATTGAATGTATTATTCAATTTATTTCATACATTCATTTATCCATATTTTATATATCATTCTAATTGGGTGGTCCGGACCAGCCCTAATAATAATTCTTATTTTACTCTCGTATTGGTTAACCATTTATATATTTATTTATTTATATTATTTTCATACTCTGTGTTCACAATTTTTCAAGATGAACTCGCGTACAGCATAATCAAGAAATGTGCCGGTACTTTATCTTTACATTATTTTCATAAAATATTTTTATACCCTTTCATTCTATTTCCATCTCCTTTAAATTAAGCATATCGGTTTATTAACATAACCAGAGTTTGAGCCCAAAACATTTGCTAAGATAATATCCGATAGCCTTACACAAATTCTTTCATTCTAATAACTAGCGAAAATATTCGCATAGTTTTTAATACCTACTTTATCTATATATCACTTACATAATCCTACATATGCAACATTCCAAATCCATACTGTTATATTCCCTTCTTTCCCAAAACCTATCTTCTACTTTCACATAACCATACCAAAACCTCAACTCTTTTAGAGCATTTCTGTGGCTCTATTTTTTTATAAATTTTAGCACTTGATAGTTACACCTTACATAAAGGCATCTCGGGCACATTACGATAAAGAGTATAACCAGTACAACTTGCATATATAAATGAACCAACATTCTTAAAGAACCAAAAAAAATGCCATGCTGCAGCTATATTATGGTTGTAGCACGAATAGGTCGGATCGACCGGGGAAGAACCACGCTCTCACAGAATACCAGCGTAAAATAGCGGCTTAATGCTGCTGTGTTTCGTGTGGTGAGTGTAGAGAACCGGAGACCCTTTTTACTGGAAACGAGGCATTCCATCGTAGTCCACAAGGGTGACAACGCATTTGCATTTTGATTCTTAATCGAAGATAAATGTAGATGTCTATGGGCCATTGCATCCACTTAACATCAGGTGGTCTGTGTGCTCGTTTGTCACCCCATTCTATAAAAAAAAAACCATATTATTCAACCGTCGATCTAGCCGATTTCAAAATACTATACTATCCAAACATATTTAAACACAACCTTAGTGTCATCACTAGTGATCGGCATAGGTAGTGCTATTCCCGGCATTTAGTGACCGTTATCTTAACATGGATATGCCTTCTGAATCCCGGGAAATATATTATTTATTTATTTTATATCATTATATATTTAGAAATAATTGTGCTGTCAATGCTCTAATCGTCCTACGATACCATTCGAAACAATTCTAAGAAAAATGTATTTACATAAATTATTTAAACAGAAAATATAAACTATATATAATATGATTTCTCATGAAGAATTGTGGATTTCTCTTGATGAAACCATTGACTTCTTAGGCAGACATGTTGTTAATTTTCCAAAATATTAAAAAGATAGTAGTATATAAAAAAAAATCAGTAAATATTAAAAAAACCTTACTTAATTGCATGTAAAATGTTAGAGAAATTTAACTGTAGGACTATATCAAATTTTGTAATAGAGTGTTTAGAACACATCTGGGGCGAATCTTATGGCACTAATGTTGGAAACGTATTAGTATTATGCACGGACAATGTGCCGTACATGCTCTTGGCAGGACGATTATTAAAATGGTTTATACCAAATATGAAGCATGCGACATATTTCGCTCACGCTCTGCATAGAGTTTCAGAACAATTCGTTCCAAATACCCTGACATCAACTGCCTAATTTCAAATGTAAAAAAAGTAATTTATTGTAATTCTGTAGATCATGAACTTCTTTCATATGAATATGATAGTGAAGCAGAAGATGATTATATTATGATTTGTCTATAAAACCCACTTGCATCAACATTTTAATTTTCAGGTTAATGGTGCAACTTAACTTTGATTATTATGGTTTTCCATATATTTAAGCTATCAAATGTTTTTGATTTTCAATATCAGCAAATATTGCTGTGTTTTGAATATTTGTTTTGTTTTATGTTTTTTATTTAATCATCTTGATATTTCACAAATTATTATAATAAAAATGGTGCATATTGAGATATAATAAGAAGAATCAGTTTCTCAACTTTTATACTACATATGGGCGAACGAATTACAGTCACAATGATTTCTTACGATTTGTAACACAAATTTATTTCACATTGACGAGCAATTGAAAAGTCATTATTCTACCCATTTCCAGTGTAATCAGATCCCGTCTATTGACCAGTAATATAGCAAACAGCTCCGCGCGGGACCAGCTTATACCGGAAATGAGTACTTTGATATGTCATCGTGCGTACTCGTGATATCTTAAACATAAACTGTTATATCTTAAACAGTTTAACTTCATTTAATACATCGACATTCAGAAAAATATTCCCGGGAATACCAGGGCATGTTCATATTAACATTATCATTCATGTTCATTGACACTACCTATATGGCACTACCTATGCCGATCACTAGTCATCACATCTATCGGTACTACCATTCTAATACATTGCGTCGTACAGTTTCCTTTCTATAATTCAACTTATTCCTTTTTGGTCTATCCTTTTCCTTTTAGTCCTTTGTGTAAATAGTTTATACTTCTAAGACACATATACAAGCATTATTTTTCTATACAACATAAACTATGTTTTGTGATCATTAATCCTATTTTGCCTTTTTTTGTCTATATACGTTGTTTATTTGTTTTAGCTTCAATAGTCCAAAAGTCATTAGAGCCATTACCTAAATTCGATAATCAAATTATCTCACAAAAGTATCGAACAACGTTACAGTTTTGTATTAAGTACAAAATAATAGTTAATTTTATCAAGCCTTTCTTTTTTTATCAATTTAAATACAGGATTCTAATCGTAGATAAAATAAATGAAAAGGCATAAAACAGTATTTTGAAGGCAAGTCAGGCAGGGCCGCGCCGACCCCCCACAGCGCTTGTGTGCGAAACCAATGAAGCGCCTCTTTTTTTCACGAATCTTCATGTTTCAACTTATGTTTTTTTATTATTTGTTAATTTTGACCGAAATAAATGTTCTCCAGTTTTATATACTTAAATAATATTTTTCTAAATAGGTAAAACCAGTTCGCTTCCGCTTGCCAATTACTGCGAAAAATAAAACACGAATTTAATTTTTACATACTTTATTTATGATGTTATATCTAATTGTATACTTAGATATTAATAACAAAATAGCTGACTTTTCTAATAATACTGATTTAACTATTACGTATGCTATGTTTAAAAAAAACAACAAGAGTCTAAAATATGTAAGAATATAAACATACTTAAATTATATTATTTCCACTCTTCTCGCCTTTCTGTTTGCGAAATCCTTAATAATCTCGTGTATGTCTATATGGTCTAATATGGCCTTCTCTATGGAGATTGTTGCTAAATTTGTTAATCTTTCCTGGCTCATTGTTAAGCGCAGGCTGCGCAGGTAATTTTTTATAAGTTTTAATTTAGAAAAGGACCTTTCCGCGCTTGCTACGGTAACTGGCATAGTTAGCAAAATTCGTAATGCTATGGTGACATTAGGGCAAACAGCTGTCAAATTGTTTAAATATATAAATTCGAGAATTTTCACCACATCATTATTTAATTTTTTGAAAAGAGACTGACACGACACAATTTCTTCACACAAATCATCGGCGTTAATATCAATGAAACTTTTAAGAAAAATTAACATTTTTTTTCTATAAATCTAAGGCTGATACTAACATAAAAACAAATTAAAATCTTCTCAAATTAAAATATAACAATTCTGACCATGGTCCAATATGTATCAAATTGTTAGCACTCCTTGCACAAGGGTTTGGAACATTGTAAACATATAACCTGTTTACAATTTATACTAGCATAGTTGGACTTCCTCTTTAGTTTTACGGGACAAAAAAGACATGTTTTTAGCTTTGAGTGAGTCTCCTGAGTCAGTCTCCTGAGTAGGAAGTTAGTCTGGACTTTGGAGGCATATCTACCCCTAAAACTCGCTTCAGTGTTATTTTTAGTTCATTTGCTATATTTGGCTTTATTGCACGTCTTTGGATATGTGGAACGACTAAAGATCGTGCAATATTCTTAGAAAATCACCTCTTTCTGTTTTTTTGGCCGAATGTTCACTGTATAGAACATAAGCATTGATACCACATAAGTCAAGCATTCATCGACTCGACTAATTTTGATCGCACGCTGTTGCAGCAGTGATCTTGACGTTTGTTTTGATGTAGATGCACCTGAGTACTTACTATTTATTGACATTTTGAATGAAAATAACTCAAAACGAAAAAAATCCATAATTTTTTTATATTGGAACGTGGAAATACGGTCCCACAGACCGCGGTCGAAGTTTAAAGTAAAATAACTCATCTAATTTGCAGCCGGTGACACAACTTCCCACCTCAACACACCTTTCGCCACTAAAACTAAAGCTACTGAGCGCCTTAGACGCGAGGAGCTAGGGAAAGGGTAAACACGAAATTACAAACTGCAAGCGGCCTGTGAGACCACGCGTCCACAGTTAAAGGTTAATGCCATAGGCATTCTCTTCGAGTCAACCATTAGGCTAAACAGAGATAGACAGTCAAGAGGCGGTGCAGCAGTAATCAAAATAGAAAGGACTTAAAAAACAAATTATATATACATATAAATATACTATAATGAATACTAAAATGTTAGAGAAATTTAACTGTAGGACTATATAAAATTTTGTAATAGAGTGTTTAGAACACATCTGGGGCGAATCTTGTGGCACTAATGTTGAAACGTATTAGTATTATGCACGCACAGTGTGCCGTACATGCTCTTGGCAGGACGATTATTAAAATGATTTATACCAAATATGAAGCATGTGACAATTTCGCTCACGCTCTGCATAGAGTTTCAGAACAGTTCGTTCCGAATACCCTGACATCGACTGCCTAATTTCAAATGTAAAAAGTTTTTAAAGGTTCCTTGTAGTAGAGTTAAGATACTTAAAGATCTATACCTAACATGCCTTTACCTTCAGTTCTAATGGTGGTTACGGGTTCTAAAGGCATGTCAGGGTATAGATTGGTGGTGGATGTGGTTACATGCTGTTTCATATTATGTAAATATTTTAATGAAATTAAAACAGGTTTGTCACGTGTGAGCATCAGAAGCATTATCAATACGAGTCGCCGAAAAATGTGTGAAAACCAAATATCGAAAATCATTTGAAATACATTGATGAATATTTTGGATCAATTGAGTTTGCAATACTAAAGTTACAGAAGTCGGACTTATCGATAGTGCAATTATTTGAAATATTAGAATAGATAAGGGCTGCAATTAATTGGAGTTCAACCTAATCCGTGAACACAAAAATTAAGAGAATGTCATGTCAAGGAACCAGACGATAGATGTTTTGAGACTACATAGTGAGAAACTGTCACGTGAAGAAGATATCGATGATGACATTTTATCCCACAAATTCGCCCCATTCACTTCAGTGGACGTCGAGATCATTTTCTCGGTACAAGTGGGTTTTAAGTATCAAAAGAAATAGACTAAAAGTAGAGAATATAGAAAAAAATTATGGTAATTTATTTTAATTCTGTAGATCATGAACTTCTTTCATATAAATATGATAGTGACGCAGAAGATGATTATATTATGATTTGTCTATAAATCCCACTTGCATCAACATTTTAATTTTCAGGTTAACGGTGCAACAACTTTGATTATTATGGTTTTCCATATATTTGAGCTATCAAATGTTTTTGATTTTCAATATCTGCAAATAAATATTGCTGTGTTTTGAATATTTGTTTTGTTTTATCCTTTTACTTAATCATCTTGATATTTCACAAATTATTATAATAAAAATGGTGCATATTGAGATATAATAAGAAGAATCAGTTTCTCAACTTTTATACTACGTATGAGCGAACGAACTACAGACACAATGATTTCTTACGATTTATAACACAAATTTATTTCACAATGACGAGCAATTGAAAAGCCATTGTTCTACTCATTTCCAGTGTAATCAGATCCCGTCTATTGACCAGTAATATAGCAAACAGCTCGCGCGGGACCAGCTTATACGGAAATGAGTACTTTGATATGTCATCGTGCGTACTCGTGATATCTTAAACAGTTTAACTTCATTTAATACATCGACATTCAGAAAAATATTCCGGGAATACCAGGGCATGTTCATATTAACATTATCATTCATGTTCATTGACAATACCTATATGGCACTACCTATGCCGATCACTAGTCATGACATCTATCAGTACTACCATTCTAATACATTGCGTCGTACAGTTTCCTTTCTATAATTCAACTTATCCTTTTTGGTCTATCCTTTTCCTTTAGTCCTTTGTGTAAACAGTTTATACTTGTAAGACACATATACAAGCATTATTTTACTTTAGCATTATTTTAATTATCTCACAAAAGTATCGAACTACGTTCCACTTTTGTATTAAGTACAAAATAATAGTTAATTTTATTAAGCCTTTCTTTTTTTATCAATTGAAATACAGGATTCTAATCGTGAACAAAATAAATGAAAAGGCATAAAACAGTATTTTGAAGGCAAGTCAGGAGACAACAGTGGTATTATATTATTGCATTGCATCATTCTGTAATCGTAAGCCTTCGGTATCTCATTAGTGTAAGATTCCGTTTCCTTATATGTCAAAGATCGCGTCAACATTGTTTAGAATTTGATGCGCAAAATGTACATACAAAGAAAAATGGTATTATATTTCGCTGAATTCTTAAATAATACATTAAATATATCAAATACAATAGTAAAATATGAATTATAAAGTTTAAAGTTTAATTATACATTTGAAATTATCAGTGCGTACATTATAAATAGTTTTTAAAACAACATGTAACCTTCTGTGTATTTATTAATATTTATTACAAATAAATAAGAGCTATTGAATGTGAATCTATAAATTGTACATATACTTAGTGCTAACTTTTCATCTGCAAATTATTATAAGGTTATAGTGATACAATTCTTTTATATATATAATTTTATCTGTCTGTCTGTCCGGGCTAATCTTCGGAATGGCTGAACCGATTGTGATGAAAGTTTACCAACAGATAGAGAGCAAAGCCAGAAGGGATATAGGGTATATCTCTCCTACCTATATTTGATGTGATAAAAATGATAAAAACTAACAAGAGTACAAGTTGTTTTAAATAATACAATCTTTACCAGTCTCTTAATTATTTCTGTCGCCAAGCACCTGTGCACACACTGCTGTGTTCCGGTCAGTATGATTACAGGCGGAGGCATTCCATCTTAGTATGACATCACATGGTTCCTTTACGAATACTTCCTTCAGCCCCAAGAGCGTGTTACATCAGCACTTAAAAAATAAATAATGAATATTTTCAGAGCTTTTCAGATGTGAATTGTGATTGTGAATGAAAATTTCAGACAGTATCTATCTGTTAACCACTCAAAATAATAAAAAACATGCATGCATTTGTAGTACATTATTATTGATAAACGTATTATATTACTGATTAACAAATACAAATAAATGAATTACTAGCGTCTATTAAAATGAAGCGTCATTTAAAATAATATTACTTTCATGGCAAGATAAGAAAAAGAGCGAGGTAGATGGATATTATTTCATCTCGCTCGCACTATAGAAAGGGGGTCGTGACGAAAAAATCTTACACTTTTTCTCGCCTAGTCCTCATCAGTCAAATTCGTACCGTGCGATAAGGAACTTCGTACCAAAAACTGATGTTGCTAACCCGCCTGCCAGTCGTGGCATGTATAGCAAGTATTCCCATGAGACAATCTATGTGGGAGGTCTTTGTTCAGCAGTGGACTTTGATAGGCTGCAATGATGATTTTGATAACAAAATTGCACGTTTGTCAAAATTTCATTCAAACAAGTGCAATATTGCTATAACACTCCACAGAAATGGAGATGAATCTAGCTTAACCTAGTATTTCCAAATCCGTTATGCCGTTTATATCTAGCACAGAAAGTCATTAATAATTAAACAAAAAATATAATGTACTCGTATTACTCGTACATACATTATACATATTTACCCTGAAGAACATATACCTTCCTTTGAGCCAGTCGAGAAAAAGTTGAAGCCAGTGAAAAAAAAGAAGTAATAAAAATACATTGCGCATTCTATGCTCGAATATGCACCGGAGCTATCTTTTTTTGTTTCCGGTTCTGGATGTGCTGTAACTTGTATTCTTGTTGACAAGATACACAAGATTGTTAAGATACACAAGTCAGTAACTAGCTAAGTTTTGTAATAAACGTTTGAAAATTATTTAATAAGCCTTTTAATTATATAAAAATCAATTGCTGTCCGTTAGTCTCGCTAAAACTCAAAACCGGTTTGCACGATTTTGATGAAAATTTTGTGTACATTTAAGTGGGTTCCTGGATTGTTTATATTCACAAATGGACTCGATAGGTAGCGCTGCTGTCGATATCCAGAAACCACCCATGCGAAGCCGGGGCGGATAATAGAAATCGATTTTACAAACAATACATATTAGCACAACTCAATTGTAGAAGAAGACTAAAGCTCTACCTTCAGTTTGAAAAATACATTGCAATAAAACTTTTATCCTGTACATACAAATAATCTTCTCTCATTATAATTTATACCGTAGCAAGCTACAAAGTAACAACACTTTGATTAATAGCTGCTCCGGAAAATATCGTTTAGTTGGACTATAATGTAATTTTTTATATTAAAGATTATTATAGCTTAGAAACATTTGTTCGGCGCTGGTGACAATTCACTTAATTATATTAATGTTAAAAGTTGAATTCATGTTTGAATTACTGTCGCCAGCAGTTTTTCTGGGACAATATGGCTTTTGATGTGGGTGCCTTCAAGCAAAGAGGTAAGTAAGGAGGAGGTCCTTACTCAAAACCAGCAACATACCTGCCTTTAAAAGGTGTTGCAAATGTTCATGGACGGTGATGAATACTTACCATAAATGTGAGCTGTATGCCTGTTTATCGACTGCCTCGTGGGTCTAATGGTCGTAAACATGGCTGTTGATCATGAGGTCCCGAGTTCAACTAACAAAAAGGAACTAACGCCAACGTTGAAGGTCTTTAATTTTAAAACTTAGTTTATTCCGAAAGTAAAATCTCTGACAAATAAAATGTAGGCTTCGTTTCGCTCAATTACTTCTTCAATAAGAGCTGTATGGAAGTTGCGTTAGTCTAGCCGAGATCTATCTGTTAATCTGTCGAAGAATGCAGATTCATTTCCCATCTAACAGCCATGTTACTAACAGAGTGATCGGAGAGTTAATTTTATATTCTTGTGGTTAAGGGTTCTTCTGCGATGAGTCTTGTGGAACTCAGCTACAACCGCATAGACAGTTTTTAAGAGCTTGTCATTTTTATTATCCACTGTGTATTCGGTACTATCTGTCTGTTTACACCCTTACGACACAAAGGCATCACTGATCCATTAATGCTCGATCGTCAAAATGAAGTCAATTATATATTGTCAAGCTGGCGGAGCTAGAGCCGCCAGGTTTACTTTATGTGGGACTGTTTCTGAAAGGATGAGTTTATTATAACGAGTCCCTTTCTCTTCTTGAAGTCAGCTGAGAGTACCTGCGATTCTGTTGCTTAATTACTAATTTTCCCAGCTTCAGTTCACCTAGTTGTGCCTATTATCGCATTAAAGTCTCCCTTCGACACCGTGTAATGATTAAATAAAACTAATTTTACGGGTTTATTGCGTTTAATTTTAACATTTTTCCTTCCCGACGTTGCTTTACAGCACCCATGGTCACGGGGTGGCCCCGTGAAGTGTTTTATTTTCTGATATCATAGTAAATGAAGGCTTTCTTTAACATTCAAATACTTATTGATTTGTGGTCCGATGTACGCAGAACGAGCTTACAGTATCTTGAAGTCATACAGTATTGTACTGTTTGCTTGGGTTTGGATTTAATTTTATTAATTATTGGATCCTAAGCACAGAGCCATTTTCTTTATTTAAATTAGGATGTTTTTTAATTTCAATAGCTTTGCGAATCAGCGTTACTTAGTAAGTATTCGTGGTCTATCAAATCTCTTCCTGGAGCGTCGGTGCTTCACATCTGATATACTTTTATAGCCGGATTTTATGAATATTTTCTTTTTCTATGTAAGAGAGCACCACACACATACATCACAATCAAGCTTGTACACTCTTGCATCTTGTAGAGGATATTACAATTGACTGATGGTAAGAACTGACTAATGTTCTTTAACGTTTTGTAGTATGTTCTGAAAGCCCATTTCCAGATGTAGTTAATCTTGTCTGTGACTCCTCTAATATATGGTAATACATCAGGCACACTCTTCCGTGGCTGATTTCACTTAAACACTGTGACGTAAGGGCGGGACTCGAAGCTTGTTGTCGTGCAATAGTTGCTTGACGTGCTGGATGCCGGCGTCTCTTTGAAACAAACATTCAGAGAGCCGCCGGCGTTCCCAATGTAGATAAATGTGAACGATGATGGTGAAATTCATAAGACCACCTTAACTCCTTAAACTCAAAAACTCATTTCTCAAAAAATCATAATGTAGTTAGAGCCGTGGTAGCTCAGGGGCTAAGCGCTCGCTGTAAATTTCACAGTACGCGAGTAACCCGGGCTCGATCCCCACCGGCACCAATGAAATTTTTAATTGCAATTTTAAGTGCTGCTAGGCGGTGAACGAAAATATCGTGAGGAAACCTGCATGTCTGAGAAATAAGAAAAAAAAAGTATTTTGAAGACATACGAAGTTCGCCAACACGCATTGGGGCAGCGCAGCGGGCGTTTCCTTGCTCTAAAATCCTCTCAGAAATGAGAGGCGGTCTGTGTCCACCTGTGGGACGTATATAGGCTGTAACGTTACTTTACTTTAGAGGCAAATAATTATTTAGCTTTCTTGGATATCTTAGTTATTTGGAATTCTAATAATAACATTATACTGTGTATAGAAAAAATACCTATACTAACCGATATTTAAGTAGTGAATCTCACCACCATACTGTATGATACAAATTACACAAAATTACAAAGTATACAAAATAAGGATAGGTGTTATTTGTTTGCATATAATGATTTTTTTGCATGTTGTGCTTAAGCATGCAGATGCTTAAACTGGGACAAACGCATTTCTTTCTTTCCTTCTTTCTTTCTTCCGATATATTTTGTCTTTAACTAGCCATCGTATCAGATTGTTTTAGAAGTAATTTAATACGCACCACGTCTTTCGTAAGCTCCCGTGATATTCCACTAAGCATATATTTAAAACTATCCTATTGATATTTCTGACAACATCGTAAATTAACAAACAAATTTTTTCCAGTAATAAGATGGTTTAAAAATAACGTTAATTTTAATTCAACCATCGTAAGCGATAACAAACTCTGTTTTGGGTTAAACTTTTTGAACGATAGAAGCCTTTCACATCGACGAACTTTTCAATTTTTTATACCTTGTACCGTTTTCAAGCTACTGGTCTGGAAAGGATGCGGTATTAACATCAATGGCGAGTACATCACTCACCTTCGATTTGCCGACGATGTATTCCTTATAGCAGAATCGCTGGAGGACCTAAGCACTATGCTCAATGACCTCAATAATGTCTCCCAACGGATAGGTCTTAAGATGAACATGAACAAAACAAAGATCATGTGTAATGTCCATGTCACACCTATGCCGGTAGTTGTTGAGAGCACTAAGCTCGAAGTTGTTGAAGAGTATGTTTACCTGGGACAAATAGTCCGACTAGGTAAGTCCAACTTCGACCGACAGGTCATTCGACGGATTCAATTCGGCTGGGCAGCGTTAGGTAGATCACGACCTGTCTTCTCGTTAGGTATACCTCAAAACCTGAAAACGAGATTGGTACAACCAGTGCGTGTTGCCAGTGATGGCTTATGGATCTGAGACGTTGTCCTTCACTGCTGGCCGTATGAGGACACTCAAGTTCGCTCAGCGAGCTATGGAGAGGTCTATGCTCAGGGTTTCTTTGCGTGATAAACTTAGAAATGAGGATATCCGCAGTAGAACCAGAGTGACCGACATAGCCAAACGGATTAGTAAGCTGAAGTGGCAATGGGCCGGCCATATAGCTCGAAGAACCAACAACCGATGGGGAAAAAAGGTTCTCGAGTGGCAGCCTCCGGTAGGCGAAGTGTAGGACGACCCCCCACTAGATAGAGTGACGACCTGGTAAGACATGCAGGAAGTGTTTGGATGCAGGTGGCTCAGAACCGTGCTTTGTGGCATTCCTTGGGGGAGGCCTATGTTCAACAGTGGACTTGTGAAGGGCTGTAATGATGATGATGATGATGATGATACCTTGTACATTTTTGTTCTTACTGGTTAGTATTACTTTTGTAAATGAAATTGAAAAAGTATACTTTATACATTTAGCAGAAAATATTTAAAGTATATTATGGTTAAGAATATTCTAGCATTGAAAAAGGAAATTATAAAAGCTTAAGAAAGGGTATCTAGTTAAGGTTAGAGTGTTCGCTGTGAAGGAAATATCAAGTATTTTCTAGTTTAAATGTTTTTTAAGTAAAATCAATTTTATTAAGTATATAACGCTTAGCATTATTTACACAAACTATGCTAAGAAAATATTCAAGAGAGTGGCACTTTCTCATACGGAGTTCTAGTCAAAAAAGGCTGCATACCATCTAAAGATTAAAAAAGCAACTGATCACTACTTTATACTATTAGACAACATACTGGCGCATCTCATGCCATATGCTGAGCGGAAGCCTGTTTTGGCACAGTACTTATGTATATTTATAATTTACTGTTAACCGTTTGTAAATGTGCATGCACTGATGTTTCAATAAAGTTTATTTTCTTTCTTTCTTCTTTCTTTCTATCTCAGCGTGAAATAAATAATGTAATATAAGTCATATATTCTTATGTAATATATTTTATCAAATTAATATAAATAAATATATGGGTACATTTCCTTCCTTTGCCTATTGTATATGTTTTAAGACAATCGTTTTTCAAGAGTCAAACTTCAGTCTCTCGTCGGAGCTGACACGTACATTTTTTATTACATACAACGTGATATGTAATTTGCTCTAAAGGAGATTCCCCTTCTTCCACAAATGGTCAAACGATGACATATATATCAAATATTACTTAATTTATCAACCGTAGGTATTTGATTCATATTCGATTTCTAAGAAAATATTAGGTTAAAACGGTTTTGGAAATAAATGCAGAAGTAGCAGAAATAGTAATTTTGCCGGAACAATTCACATTTCGGTGGGTAAGCCACGACTTAGCAAATTTATAATCAATTACATTTATTCACTTCCCTTTTTTCAATAGAAAGTTCGATGTATTTATTTGCTTTTATTCATTCTCATTTGATTAGTTGGTTTGTTTCGTTCGCTTGTAAATTCTCGTTTATTCTAAACTTAGGCTTCACTATCCACGTGCTTTAATATTTTTAAGTCAGTTTCTAATGCCATTTTATAAATGGAAAGCAATTCGCACAGTCGGAAGTAATCTAAAAGGAAATAAAAGAAAAGAAAACTAAAACTAATTGCTTTGCTTTTGAAAATAGAGACATGCTATTAAAAACTTAGACGTGCAATTTTTCATACTCGTTATCTACCCTACTTCCCGGACATTCATCTTTAGTAAATAAAAGCTTAAACAAATACTAAGTGACAGTTATACGCTTGCTGGTAAAGCGTTCGGACTGCAAAACTAAAAATAGGTGGGTCGAATCCGCCATTCTACTACTGTCATGGACCACTTCTAGCACAAGCATTTTAAGCTTAGTTGTTTTTAGTGGTTAACGGGGGAATTAGTAGTGTAAAGAGCATTTTTCTTGTATTTTTATTAAATATGATATCCTCCTGCTTAATACCGACAATGTGACAATATTCAAATATCATCAGAATTTATCAGTTCCGCAAAAGGAATCATAATTATCAAAGTGCTTTGTGGCATTCCTTGGGGAAGGTTCAGCAGTGGTTCAAAATGAATTATGAATGCAAATAAACTCTGGGAATGAGGTGAATGCTACCATGTTGTTTCTGTAATAACTATTAACATTACTGAAAGATTTTATATTCAAAAAATACAAGCCAAAGGTATTTTTCCACCCATTGGTAAATAAAATATTTTTCTTTCAAAAAGTATTATGTAATAATATACATGGAATAGAAAAATTACATAGTAGAGTCACGCTGCAGTTATATTATGGTTGTAGCACGAATGGTTCGGCTCAGTGGAGAAGGAAGCACGCCCCACACAATACCAGAGTAATATAGCAGATTTATTCTGCTGTATTTCGTTTGGAGAATGTACAGAACCAGAGACCCTTTTTTTACTGGAAACGTGGCATTTCATATTAGTCCTCAGGGGTGACAATGCATCTCCATTTTCATTCTTAATCGGGAATAGACGTAGATGTCTATAGTCCACAGCATTTTCATTTTTTAAATTTGTTCTACTATATTTTACACAACTACACTCGAGATCAACACTTTGTGCTTATAATAAAAATGTAATCCAGACTGAATTTCGGACACGACCGCTAGTCTAAACAGAGACAAGCCATTTACGCAGGACAGAATTATAGTGCATGACTATATGCGGAAATATAGGTACACACTCTATTCCCTCACTCTCATACCCCTGTCCCGGGGATCGAATCCCGGACCACATGATCAGCAGTCGAGCTTACGACCACTAGAGAGAGCAAAGAGGCAAAGTTTGTGCTTATACATAAATGTTGGCTCAAACTAAGATTATTTCCTAGCCTGGAAACTTAGCAGCTGTATTCTGTCTGGGTCACGGTTTTCATGTTATTTAGTTATTTGCTTTGTTATTTATTCATTATACCTTAGAATTAAGGTAACAATGGGCGATGCTAATGCCTGTCGGCATTTCCATTCGCCAGGCAACCCGTACCGTGTTATTGTGGCAGGTGTAAACTTGCCATGAGAACAGTAAAATAAATAAATAACAAAATCAAGAACAATTTACATAAATAGATCGCTAAATTACAAGCAGTATGTAGTCAATACTTATTACCAAACAAACTACTGGTCTGGGGCTTTGAATATTGCGATTAACCCCTTATCTCGCTACCTCCAATTACGTGTGAAATCTATGTAATATGTGTTGTAGTTTTCAGTTTATGTCATCATATTATATATCACAAATGCAATGCTGCAAATTTTACAAATTTTTATAGCAGTTAAAACACACCTGTTACCTTGTCATCTCGTGGGTTTCGTAAAGGGCGATAGTGGAAACCAAATCAGGAGATGTGCAGCAGCGTCTCCCCTAATAACGACTAAAAATAAAAAACGGCGGTTACCTATCCGTTTGCCAAGCGTGGCAACTATGGCATATATCCCCCCTATGAGGAAATCTACGGGGAGGCCTATATTCAGCAGTGGACTTTAATAGGCTGTAACGGTAACAGGTAAAAACACACATGACTTGCATTTTAGTATTAGGTAAAGTCACTGTCTTTTTATTATTTTTAATAGATTGCATCACCTATGATCACGACGGGACTCAACATCTGAAATAAAATATGCGATCGTTCAATGAGAGAATTCGCGTCAACATAATATAAATAATCATTATTTCACTATACATTTTGCATCTAAAATTTTCTATTTCGTTATTTGTTGTATTTTTATTTTTATAAGCATAAGGTTCATATCATAATTATATTATATTATTATATTATAGAGATTGAAAAATTTGCTCACCGAATCTGAAGTCAAAATCACTTTATATTTTACGTTACAGGAATTGGATTCGTGCGGAAATCTGACAATACAAGAGTTTCCAGTAAATATTTTAATAGTGCTCTGTTATTTACATAAATATCTGAATTTCAACGGCTTAGTGAGATGTGGTGAGGCAATGCATCCTTACGTCTACACAACATATGAGATAGTTATTATTACTTTTAATTTATCGTTTTAGTCGTATAGCTCAATAGACTAGTGGTAATCAAACGATAAATGGCATCTATTCCGCAAGTTCTGGAATAAAACCTAGCGGCAGCTATAATATATTTTTTTTATAGGAGAGAGGCAAAACGAGCAAGCGGCTCACCTGATGGTAAGTGACTACCGCCGCCCATGAACAGCTGCAACACCAGGGGAATTGCAGGTGCGTTGCCAGCCTTTTAAGAAGGAGTAGGCTCTTTTCTTGAAGGTCCCTAAGTCATATTGGTCCGGAAAAATCGCTGGTGGTAATCGATTCCACAAGGAAGTTGTGCGAGGAAGAAAACTTCTTCTAAATCGCACAGTGGTGGACTGCCAATCATCCAGATGGTACGGATGGTATCACGAGTTTTGTCGCGATGTGCGATGTTGAAATTGAGCGGCTAGAATTAGTCCGAACAATTCCTCAGAGCACTCCCCGTGGTAGTTGCGATAAAATACGCAAAGAGATGCAACATCTCTTCGCAGCGCCAGTGAATGAAGCCGATCGGAAAGGACTCGGTCGTCGACGATTCGAGCCGCTTTGCGCTGGACACGGTCAAGTGGAAGGAGCTGGCATTGGGGAGCCCCAGCCCAGAGATGGGAGCAGTATTCCATGTGAGGCCGAACCTGCGCCTTGTAAAGTTGCAGGTGGTGTGCCGGTATGAAATACTGTCCCGCTCTGCTGAGCACGCCAAGCTTTTTAGAGGCCAGTTTGGCCTTCTCTTCCAAGTGACCACGAAACTGCACGTCATTCGATATGTCGACGCCGATGATTCCGATACTGGCTGAGGCAACAAGGGGAGTTCCTTGAAACTGAAGGGACACGACAAAGGGTAGTAGTAGTAAGGGTATTTTTAGCGGTAAACGCGAAAACTTGTGTCTTCTGAGGATTAAACTGGACTAGATTTAGTCGCCCCCAATCCGAGACTTTGTTCAGCAAAGACTCGACTTCAGACACAAGTTTGTTCCGGTACTCGGCAACGTTTTCCCGAGAAATATTGGCATGGCCGGGTGTATAAAGCATCACCAGTGCTGTCATCCGCATAGCAATGAATGTTACCGGTTTGCAACATATCATTGATATGCAGAAGGAACAGCGATGGTGATAGCATGCAGCCTTGTGGAACATCAGCGTTAATAGGCTTGTAATTGGAGCATGCACCGTCTACTACGACCTTGATGCTCCGATCAGCCAGAAAACTGATAATCCAATTGCACAATTTCTCGGGAAGCCCATAAGAAGGAAGCTTCGAAAGAAGCTCTTTGTGTCATTCCCGATCGAAGGCCTTCGCTATGTCCAAACTAACGGCCAAAGTCTCCCTCTTGGACTCGATTGCATGCGCCCATCTATGTGTTAGGTAAACAAGAAGATCACCAGCTGAGCGACCTCGACGGAAACCGTACTGGCAGTCATTAATAAGCTGGTGCTCCTCAAGGTACCGCATGAGCTGGCAGTTAATAATGGACTCCATTATTTTCGAGAACAAGGAGGTGATATCGATAGGCCTGTAGTTGGACGGATCAGAGCGGTTACCTTTTTTAGGGATCGGGTGCACGAAAGCTGTCTTCCATGAATTCGGGACAACGCCTAGGAGTAGGAGTACCGCAAAAGTCGCGTTAGAACCGGTGCCAACTCTGAGCGCACGTCTTTAGCACAACTGGCGGGATGCCGTCAGGCCCACTCGACTTGTGTATGTCCAGGAGAGTAGTGCTTTGCGTACTGAGCACTGTGAATCGCACATCAGGCATAGAGCACTCACACTGCGGGATGATCGGCGGTGTTCCCCGTCATCGAGAGTCGAGTTGGACGCAAAAGGGAGCCTAAAGGTCGGATTTCTTTGCGGCGTGGCCAGTGAGTCGTCCTCCTGTGCAGAGATGATAGTGATGGCTTACAGAAATTCCTTGAACAGCCTTGGCGAGAGACCAAAATGCACGGTTCCCGAAGGAAGGCGAACTAATTTCGCCAATTCTTCCAATGCTCATATTTTGCCTTGGTAATAACTCTTTGAAGGACCTGGAGGCGAAGTTAAACTTCTTTTTAAGCATTCTGGTGCTTACATCGCGAGCCGCCGAAGCCTCGGCCCAGGCCTGATAACACTCCTGCTTACTGCGTAATGCCGTCTTACAGGAGCGACCAAACCAAGGCTGAGATTTGCCTCCGATGGGTACCACAGATGATAGAATAAATAGTTCCATTCCCTGTAGCACCACATCAGTGACAGAGTCAGCAACTGCGCTGGGATCATCCGGCAAAAAGCAAACTCCCCCATGGGTAGGATGCAAAGAAAGACCGCATTCCGTCCCAATCCGCCGACCTGTAATGCCAAACACGGCAGCAGCCTGCAGAACGCAACTGCGAGGGGAGCGTGAGTAGCACCACACTCCCGATCAAACAATGGTCAAAAGAGCCGAGAGGGGCATCGACGGAAACCTGATATCTGTCAGGATGAGAGGTCAGCAGAAGGTCCAACAGGGAAAGTGTATGATCCTCCACATCTGGAATCTGCGTAGGCGAAGTAACCAGTTGTGTCGGACCATATGCCAAGGCAAAGTCATAAACAGATCTTCCCGCATGATCGGATAAACGTGAACCGAGCCATTCGGCGTGGTGGGCGTTAAACACGATCTCTACGGATGGGATCTGTTGTAGCAAGAAATCTATAACCATTTGGACGTGGTCGATGAATCGATCTGTGTCTACATTACCGCTATGGGACCTATACAGGCACCCGTGGACGCGGGGATGATCGTCGCTGTCTACGCGCAGCCAAAGGATGGACAGGTCCGTACCTTCAAGATTGCCGAGGCGTCAAGAACAGATATCCTCTCTGACGTATACGCAAACTCCAGCCCGGGGCACAAAGAAGTGTTCTAATTTGTACCCCGGGTAGGACAGGTACGAAGTATCAGCCGGAGAGACACCTGTGTCTCGGTCAAAAGAGAAGATTAGCCTGTTGGTCTCTAGATGGTAGTGGACGGCGTTCACTACCATCTAGAGACGGCGAAGCCGGTTCGAGTGAAGTACCCTGATGTTGCAGAAGTCCACGGATAGCGTGGCAGGGCTCGCCATGGTTTTATCGCTTTGTTTGCCCCATGCAGTGTTAGTATATCGCGGGGCAGCCTGAGCACCCACGCTCAGGAAGAAGAGGGTAGCTAGACCGAGGGATTCTCCATTACCAGGGGTGCTGGTACCCTCCTGGGGTAGTCTTTTCTTTTGAATTCGCTAGCATGTTATGGGGAGGGGTTATCTAACCACCTGCACTAACCAAGCGAAACGCAGAAGCTAAGTTTCTACTTTACGTTGGTACAAAATATTTAACATTTTAATATTTGGAAATACACAAATATTTAATACAGGATTTTGACAAACGAGGTAACAATCCAATGTATGTGGGCCTATTTACCAACAGAAGTTAATTAGTGATATTGTCCTAGTTTCTCAGTAGAGCCTACAGTACTAGAAGGTTCGAGGTAGGTGGAGACAAAATTTGTAGGCGTTTATACTTGTAACAATTAATAATAATATGATGTGTGAAGTAAATGACTCCGCAATTATTTGGAAATTGACGCCGAGTTTGAGTTCGATTGAGAAAGCACTAACATCCAAATTATAGCCTGAACAAATGTATAATACACATAGATCACCAGTATTATTTAATCCACTGCTGGGCATAGATTTCAGAATATGCCATATCGTAAACATTTCTAGAAATATTTTCTCATAGTTTTTTTTTTACTCCATCTTACTTATTGTTGTATTATTATATTTATTTATGTATTATTGAGCAATCCATTAAGGGTTGAATTTTGTGTAAAGGTAAAATTTTCTATTTTCACTTTTATACTGTCAACCGTAAGTTAAACATAACGCATACGTATATATTTCTCGTGAGAAATCGCAAAGCAACACAGCCCTTCCTAACTTAACATTACTTTAATCTCACTGGAGTATCCCAAGAGAGAGAGTAGCGATAGCGCAAAGCCAAATTTTTGTGAGCAGTAAATTTTCTTCAAGTTGTTGTGGCGAATAGCCAATAATATCCCTTCATGACATATTTTTATAGGCTATAGGAGCAATTAAAAAAAATCTTGACAAACTTAAAGGATAAAGATTTTATGTAGTATATTTTTCTCAAATATTATACAATTTTCTTTACGAAGTACGAAATATTGAAATGTCGAGATAGATGGTTGTGAAAATAGTGATGTAATTTAAACTGATTCAGACAATTAGATTTTATTGACTAAGCAAATATACGCAAATAAGCATATGCACTTTAACAAATGACAATGCTATCAGACCCGAAAACCGCTAATTTTTTGCACAAGTTGTACTACCCGATAACTGCTATCCGAAAAGTGTTAATTGTTTTTTTTTTTTAATTTTTAATTGAATAGTGTTCGAACCTCTAACGCAAAATTTCGGCAGCTGCTCCGATCATTAAGCCATGTGAAACAGCCATAATTAAAGGAACCTAGCTAAATATTTCCACCTTTGATTATGGCTGCTCTCGCATAATGAACATAAAATTGATATTTCTTAATTTATTGCCTCAAATTGTACTCAAAAGCATTTAAAAAAACGTAAAGTAACTCGAAAACAAAATTACCAAAGGATGCTAAAACAGGTGTCCAAGTAACATGCTCACTTGACTTAAAAGTAAGCTTTCATCGTAAATGAACCGTGTGCTTGTAAAAACGTTGAAAAAATAGTAAACACACAAAAAAATGTTTTTACAAAAAGTCTTATATTTACGAGTAGTATTTCATAAGATTTTCGTGAAGTTGGGAAGAGCGGAACCTCCTACTACAGGCACTCTGTGTTTAAAGGAGGCTCTAGCCACCTACTTATGTTAAAATACCTTTGTGTAAATAAAGAATTTATTATTATTATATTAAAGTTGACCCCAGACTGGTCGCAATATCGAAACACGTTATAACAGCATTTAGCGCGTTATGAATTCCAACCTGATAAATCCCATTTTTTAAAACATCTCTTGACGCTGGACACAACTAGCCAACGACCACTTCTTTAAAGTTTTATATACTGGCAATTTGTACTTTTTCGTTTTTCGACTTTGATCATGTGCTGGAACAATTAGAGATATTAAAAATAATAATAGCAACGATGCACTGCTGAATGAACAAACAAATGTTTCTAATTCACTTCTCTTAAACATCTTAAGCCTGCTCTCTATATATGTTATTAGTAACATATAGCCCGCAATATGGTCAATATGTCACCCTCACGGTGACCAGCGATTAGTTGCGTGGTTGGTGGGTGGCGGGCATATTGTTATTAATCACCACCGCAGAGTCTGTTTCACCTGAGGATGCCTCGTGTAGAGGCGAAAAATATGTTGTATTATCGATGGTGGTACGTCTTCCTATTGTAGTGGTGTTGTGATTAGTGGTAAAGGAATTAGTGGTAACGGGGATGTAGTACGCAATTGTGGGAGTGGGCGGAGTCTTCAAACTACAAGACATATCATTTTTCTTTGTTACGCGGATCTTATCAAATTAATTTTTACAGCTTTAATTGTAAAATCATTCGTTAGAAATTTTACTCATATTGTAGAACTTTTTATCTATATAATTTGCACATTTACCTAAACCCAAACAATTATTTATACTTAGGCGAAACAAATATATGTATTTTCACAGCCAAGATGCTTGACCACTGCTCAATAAGCCGTTAAATCCTTAACATTACAGTTCTAGAGTACTCTAGGGTTTTTAGTCAAAATATTTTTATCTGTCTTACAGAATCTCTGACATCTCTATCTTGACAGATAGAGTTGCCACAGACTAAAAAGCACCGTAACGTCCAACAAAGCTATGTTCAATACGAGTCATGAACATGAACAATACTTGTCGAGTTGACTGTTTTCAACCAACTTCAAAAAGGAGGAGGTTCTCAATTCGACTGTATTTTTATGGCGTACCTCAGGACTTTTCTAGGTTAACCAATTTTAATTGTTTTGCTGGTGCCGTTCATGTGGTCCCATATAAATTTGGTCAAGATCTCACCAGCACTTTTTGAGTTATCCTTAATAATGCGTATTTAATTTACTTCGACATGATAATGTTCTCATTTCATTTATATTGAAGTGGGTTGTACAAATTAATTTACCATATTTATTTTATGCCCTTCGAGGTTTTCTGCTTTGCACCTTTGATACACAATTAGTTCAGCTTTAAAATATTAGTAGTTACCTTTTATTGTATTTCACAAGGCTGCAAATTAAAATCAGTCAAATCATTTGCAGTAAATAAAATCTATCAGATCAAGGTCGTCACCTTAACAAAGTGTTATCTATACCTTAATATTGTATTTTAATTTCCTAGATGTAATCCTTTGATATTTCGCTTTGCAGTGTTTCGGTTTGAAGGGTAAGCGAACAAATATAACTACATGATGTATGGTATTTCACCTTAGTACTAAGGTGGTAAGGTAGTAACGCGTGGCCTGTGTTAAATATTGGCTGAAGAGTAGGTGCGATCATTGCAAAAGTGAACTCTTTCGATAAAATGAAAACAAAATTGGTTACTTAAGATCGAAGGTATTGCACAACATACATTAAAAATCAAAATAATTGTAAATCAAGAACTTTTTCTTCCTAAAGTCATTTATAAATATCTTTATTTATTTATTTATTTATTTATTCTTTAATGCAAACATCTTCAACTAATGGTTAAAAGGGCGGAGATAGTATTTACACATTCAACACTACATTAAAAACGAAAAAGGTTTGAGTATTAAATACATAATATTATGTATAGAATAATTAATGTATATTACAGCTGTTATTGTAAATAATAAACGTAAGGAAGGACTAATGTAACCTGTTTTATGCTATGCCTTCTAAACTTAAATTTAACCGCAGCCTATTGGCAATTTTTTTTAAGAAAATCAAAATAAAAATAAAATTTAAGAAGTTACATGATCTAAACAAAACTTAAACAATGAACTAAGTGATTAAACTTAGGTGTATACGAGCAATTCGTTACCTAAAACTAAGTGTAGCCGGTTCCTCGTTGGGTGCAGTTGGCGTGGGTTTGGTGAGCGAGCCGCAGACATTACAGAACATTTTTACAAAAACTTAAAAATTATTCGGCTAAAGATTGAAAAGTGCATTGCAAATGATGATTATATCGAACATTTGCCTACGAACCAAACTAAACCTAAGTTGAGCCAGATAATCTAAGTTTATTTTATACTAACATTATCCGTACATTTTATACATGTATTGCGAATTCAAGTGGAGCGGCAAACTGAAACCTCCCGTACTATTTCGTACTATTCCATAACATTCAATAATACATACCTACCCGAAGATAGGTCGAGCTTATTTAAAGCTTACAATAGCGCTAATTAAAATATGAACTTTATGTTCAGCTAGAGCGTGTTCATGACGTGTAATTTAATGTAACTAGTCGATGCTTTAAAAAGTGTATTACAAACTCTCAAGCTAGACACTTAATTAACAAAGCAATAACAAAGTGAAACGCTGCGCTTAACAACACAAAATTTATTTAATTTGGCTATTTCAGTTTGACTTTTTAGAACATCTTTAAAGGTAAATTATTACATTCACCTTTAAAGACGTTTTTTAAATTTAGATAATAAAATAAAATTAATACTCTATTTTTCGACGTAAGATTAAAATTTTGTTTGTCAAATTACAATTTGTTTTCTGACTTACTACCTTTTCAAAATAAGTATGTCTGTATAATATTCTTAATCAAAATTAAAACTAATAGACCCATAGGCAACTCAAAGCATGTTCTTTATTAAAATTATACAACAAAACAAAATTAATGCAAAATTAAAGCTAATAAACGACCAGTCCCAAACAGCACATGTCCACAAGTTTGACTCCGCCATCGCCCTCTTCGACTATTTTAAAGGTAGTGGACTACGATCACACGACGCCGCTGCAAGCAAAGTCCTTAGCTAAACATGATATACTCGATCTAGGTCGTTAATCCATGCAAATCTTTCAAATGTTTTCGTTCGTTTGTCCATCTGTTCTCAAATCATCAGAAAACAATCACTTGGGAGCAGTCCTGGTCTGCTTCTTCTCTAAAAATAGCTGAAGTCACATAATGAACTGATGCATTATCTTGCAAAAACAAAATTCTGTTTTAATTTTTTGCTCTTTTCCTCAAAATGAATAGTCTTACTCATATTTTTTTTTGGAACGCAGTACTGAACAAATATATTTTTCATTACTTACAGTGTTGTGGGAGAAACCTCAATAAGTATACGTATTATTTCGAAAACTTCTTAGCATTTTATGAAGGTAATCATTATTAGTTATTAGTTAATTATTTTATTTTATTGACAAATTAATATCTTGAGGTAATTTTTCCAATTAGTTTGTTTTTAAACTAAGTATTTCGATATCTAGTATTTGTAATTTAACGGTTTAGTTATGTATTTAATATCGACACTATAAAAATATATTCTTACACAAATATCATTTGCGAATAAGGAATTTCCATATAACTTAATCTAATTCAATATAACAAGAGCTTCCATCTTGCGTCGCGTACTGCATTGCAGGGAAGCAAATTTTTAAAGTCACTTTTTCGTTTAGCCGCGGAAAATTGCCAAATCGACTAAAATTATGATATTGTTCGTACATAATTATACCAGGATAATGCAATAATATATCTTATACATATACTAGGTGTAAGTGTTTAGTAACTTCAAAACGGCCAAATTCCACATTTGAGTGTATGTTTTCTTAGTATGAATGCTACGCGTTACCTTCATTAATTGATAACTGATTTCAATGATTATTTAATTATTTTTATTTATGAAATAAGTTATACTTTAAGTGTGACATATAAATTTGGAAAAATAGGAGAATTTTTTTTAATGTAGATATTTACGTAGTGTTTTAATTACTTATGATATTCCATAGTCCATTCAAAAGGGTCAAAATTTGATATTTAAATAAAAAGTTAAACCTAACTTCAAAAAACTATAGAGAGTAAAATAATTTATATAAAAGTTGATGCTAAGACATAGACAGTGTATATGTCTTAGCATCAACTTTAGAAACTATAATGTAAAATTATCTTTTCTTTGGTTGTTTGACGTCGCCTTTCACTTTTTAAGAAGATTAATATTTATTTAAAATTATATAATAATTAAAACCGTGATTCGCGTAAACATTGAAAACCCATTAATAGAACAGGCGTTAGTTGGCGGAAATCCATTGTATTATATTATATCTATTTGGGGTGCTTGCAAAACAAAATTTATCCACTTGATGCGCAAGGAGGTTTAATTAAAATATGTATTTTAAAACAGAGATATCCTACTAAAGCCTTTACAATGAAACATAATTATTATTAGTACGAAAATTTATATGCACACAATATTAAAGAAATAAAGAAATATCTTTTAATCCAAATACTTTACAAAGGAGAAAATAATTAGTAGCACAAGTTCCCAATACTCAAACTTTTTGTTAGAGTTTAGTATAGTAAACGCACAGCAGAATTATACAAAAAAATAATAAATATGTAGGAATTTACACAACCCATTTTGAATGTAAAATGCAGTAAAAATATCTAACCACTTAATTATGAGGAAATTGAATCTCTCATGTACTCAATGAAATATAATATAAATCATATTAATACTCAAATAATTACACCACACACACACACACACACACACACACGCACGCACGCACGCACGCACACCACACAACATGCACGTTTTATATTAGTTATCTAAAAGTATTTCATAAGATTTTGTTTGTGAAGTTGTGGAAGAGCGGACCTCCTACTACAGGCGCTCTGAGTTTAAAGGAGGCTCTAGCCACTTACTTATGTTAAAATACCTTGTGAAGTAAATAAAGAATTTATTATTATTATTATATTAAAGTCTGACTGGTCGCAATATCGAAACGTTATTACAGCATTTAGCCGCGTACAGGAATTCCAATCCTGATAAATCCCATTTTATTAAATCTCTTGGACGCTGGACACAACCTAACCAACGACCACTTCTTTAAAGTTTTATATACTGGCAATTTGTACTTTTTTCGTTTTTTTGACTTTGACTGTATGTGCTGGAACAATTAGAGATATTAAAAAATAATAATAGCAACGATGCACTGCTGAATGAACAAACAAATGTTTCTAATTCACTTCTCTTAAACATCTTTAAGCCTGCTCTCTATATGTTATTAGTAACATATAGCCTCGCAATATGGTCAATATGTCACCCTCACGGTGACCAGCGATTAGTTGCGTGGTTGGTGGGTAGGCGGGCATATTGTTATTAATCACCACCGCAGAGTCTGCTTCACCTGAGGATGCCTCGTGTAGAAGCGAAAACCATATGTATTATCGACGGTGGTACGTCTTTCTATTGTAGTGGTGTTGGGATTAGTGGTAAAGGAATTAGTGGTAACAGGGATAGTGCACGCAATTGTGGGAGGCGGGAGGTGCTCTTCAAACTAAGTAAGACATATCATTTTCTTTGTTACGCGGATCTTATCAAATTAATTTTAACAGCTTTAATTGAAAAATCATTCGTTAGAATTTTACTCATATTGTGAGAACTTTTTTATCTATATAATTTGCACATTGTAACCCCAGAACAATTATTTATACTTAGGTGAAACAAATATATGTATTTTCACAGCAAAGATGCTTGACCACTCCAATAAGCCGTTAAATCCTTAACATTACAGTTCTAGAGTACTCTAGGGTTTTTAGTCAAAATATTTTTATCTGTCTTACAGAATCTCTGACATCTCTATCTTGACAGATAGAGTTGCTGCAAACTAAAAAGCACCGTAACGTCCAACAAAGCTATGTTCGGTACGAGTCATGAACATGAACAATACGGAGTTGTTTTCAACCAACTTCAAAAAGGAGGTTCTCAATTCACTGTATTTTATATGTACCTCAGGACTTTTTCTAGGTTAACCAATTTTAATTGTTTTGCTGGTGCCGTTCATGTGGTCCCATATAAATTTGGTCAAGATCTCACCAGCACTTTTTGAGTTATCCTAATAATGCGTATTTAATTTACTTCGACTACATTGATAATGTTCTCATTTCATTTATATTGAAGTGGGTTGTACAAAATTTTAATTTTACCATATTTATTTTATGCCCTTCGAGGTTTTCCTGCCTTTGCACCTTTGCAGATACACAAAGTAGTTCAGCTTTAAAATATTAGTAGTTACCTTTTATTGTATTTCACAAGGCTGGTTAAAATCAGTCAAATCATTTGCAAGTAAATAAAATCTATCAGATCAAGGTCACGTCACCTTAACAAAGTGTTATCTATACCTTAATATTGTATTTTAATTTCTATAGATGTAATCCTTTAGATATTTCCTTTACTGCAGTGTTTCGGTTTGAAGGGTAGCGAACAAATATAACTACATGATGTATGGTATTTCACCTTAGTACTAAGGTGGTAAGGTTGACTTACGTGGCCTGTATTAAATATTGGCTGAAGAGTAGGCGCGATCATTGCAAAAGTGAACTCTTTCGATAAAATGAAAACAAAATTGGTTACTTAAGATCGAAGGTATTGCACAACATACATTAAAAATCAAAATAATTGTAAATCAAGAACTTTTTCTTCCTAAGTCATTTATAAATATCTTTATTTATTTATTTATTTATTTATTCTTTAATAAACATCTTCAACTAATGGTTAAAAGGCGGAATAGTATTTACATTCAACACCATTAAAAAACGAAAAAGGTTTGAAATGTATTAAATACATAATATTATGTATAGAATAATTAATGTATATTACGGCTAATGTTATTGTAAATAATAAACGTAAGGAAGGAGCTAATGTAACCTGTTTTATGCTATGCCTTCTAAACTTAAATTTAACCGCAGCCTATTGGCAATTTTTTAAAGCAAATCAAAATAAAATAAAATTTAAAGTTACATGATCTAAACAAAACTTAAACAACGAACTAAGTGATTAAACTTAGGTGTATACGACAATTCATACCTAAAACTAAGTGTAGCCGGTTCTCGTTGGGTGCAGTTGGCGTGGGTTTGGTGGGCTTGAGCCCATGAACATTACAGAACATTTTTAAAAATTAAAATTATTCGGCTAAAGATTGAAAAGTGCATTGCAAATGATGATTATATCGAACATTGCCTACAGACCAAACTAAACTAAGTTGAGCCAGATAATCTAAGTTTATTTTATACTAACATTATCCGTACATTTTATACATGTATTGCGAATTCAAGTGGAGCGAAGCAAACTGAAACCCTCCCGTACTATTTCACGTACTATTCCATAACATTCAATAATATACCTACCTGAAGATAGGTCGAGCTTATTTAAAAGCTTATTAATAGCGCTAATTAAAATATGAACTTTATGTTCAGCTAGAGCGTGTTCATGATGTGTAATTTAATGTAACTAGTCGATGCTTTAAAAAGTGTATTACAAACTCTAAGCTAGACACTTAATTAACACCAAAGCAATAACTTAAAAGTGAATGCTTTTAACCCAACACAAAATTTATTTAATTTATTATTTCTGAGTTTATTTTAAGAACATCTTTGGTAAATTATTACATTCACCTTTAAAGACGTTTTTTAAATTTAGATAATAAAATAAAATTAATACTCTATTTTTCGACGTAAGAAATTAAAATTTTGTTTGTCAAATTTCAACTTGTTTTCTGACTTACTACATTTTCAAAATAAGTATCTCTGTATAATATTCTTAATCAAAATTAAAAACTAATAGACCCATAGGTAACTCAAAGCATTTTCTTTATTAAAATTACACAACAAAACAAAAATAATGCAAAATTAAGGCTGATAAGCGACCAGTCCCAAACAGCACATGTCCACAAGTTTGACTCCGCCATCGCCCTCTTCGACTATTTTAAAGAGTAGTGGACTACCGATCACACGACGCCGCTGCAAGCAAAGTCCTTTAGCTAAACATGATATACTCGATCTAGACCGTTAATCCATGCAAATCTTTCAAATGTTTTCGTTCGTTTGTCCATCCGTTCTCAAATCATCAGAAAACAATCACTTGGGAGCAGTCTGTCTTCTTCTCAAAATAGCTTCGAAGTCACGCCGTGAACTGACATTATCTTGCAAAACAAAAATTCTTAATAATTTTTTCTTTTTCTCCAAAATGAATATTAGTCTTACTCATATTTTTTTGGAACGCAGTACCGAACAAATATATTTTCATTACTTACAGTGTTGTGGGAGAAACCTCAATAAGTATACGTATTATTTCGAAAACTTCTTAGCATTTTATGAAGGTAATCATTATTAGTTATTAGTTAATTATTTTATTTTATTGACAAATTAATATCTTGAGGTAATTTTTCCAATTAGTTTGTTTTTAAACTAAGTATTTCGATATCTAGTATTTGTAATTTAACGGTTTAGTTATGTATTTAATATCGACACTATAAAAATATATTCTTAGACAAATATCATGTGCGTAAAATGATAAGGAATTTCCCTATAACTTAATCTAATTTAATATAACAAGAGCATAGAACATCTTGCGTCGCGTACTGCATTGCAGGGAAGCAAATTTTTTAGAGAGTCACTTTTTTCGTTTAGCCGCACTTGGAAAATTGCCAAATCGACTAAAATTATGATATTGTTCGTACATAATTATACCAGGATAATGTAATATGCTATATCTTATATACTAGAGTGTAAGTGTTTAGCCAACTTCAAAACGGCCGAAATTCCACATTTGAGTGTATGTTTTCTTAGTATGAATGCTACGCGTTGTCTTCATTAATTGATAACTGATTTCAATGATTATTTAATTATTTTTATTTATGAAATAAGTTATACTTTAAGTGTGACATATAAATTTGGAAAAATAGGAGAATTTTTTTTAATGTAGATATTTACGTAGTGTTTTAATTACTTATGATATTCCATAGTCCATTCAAAAGGGTCAAAATTTGATATTTAAATAAAAAGTTAAACCTAACTTCAAAAAACTATAGAGAGTAAAATAATTTATATAAAAGTTGATGCTAAGACATAGACAGTGTATATGTCTTAGCATCAACTAAACTATAATGTAAAATTATCTTTTCTTTGGTTGTTTGACGTCGCCTTTCACTTTTTAAAAGATTAATATTTATTTAAAATTATAATAATTAAAACCGTGATTCATGTAAACATTGAAAACCCATTATTAAATAGTTGGCGGAAATCCATTGTATTATATTATATCTATTTGGGGTGCTTGCAAAACAAAATTTATCCACTTGGAATGCAAGAGGTTTAATTAAAATATGTATTTTAAAACAGAAGATATCCTACTGCAATGAAACATAATTATTAATAAAAAAAATTTATGTACTGCACACAATATTAAAGAAATAAAGAAATATCTTTTAATCCAAATACTTTACAAAAGAGGAGAAAATAATTAGTAGCACAAGTTCCAATACTCAAACTTTGTTAGTTTAGTATAGAAAAGAATAGAATTTAATAATAAGAATTTGTTTTGAATGTAAAAATGCAAAAGAAGATCAATTATAGGAAATTGAATCTCTATATGTATACTCAATGAAATATAATATAACCACATACTCAAATAATTACACCACACACACACACACACACACACACGCACGCACGCACGCACGCACGCACACCACATACAAGTATGCATAATCGTTACTATAAGATTTTGTTTGTAGTTGTGGAAGAGCGGAGCCTCCTACATGGGCGCTCTGAGTTTAAAGGGAGGCTCTAGCCACTACTTATGTTAAAATACCTTGTGAAGTAAATAAAGAATTATTATTATTATTATTAAAGTCGATCAATGCATATCAAAACACGTTATTAGCATTTAGCCGCACAGGAATTCCAATCCTGATAAACCATTTTATTAAACATCTCTGGACGCTGGACACAACTCCAGCCAACGACTTCTTTAAAGTTTTATATACTGGCAATTTGTACTTTTTCGTTTTTGACTTTGACTGTATGTGCTGGAACAATTAGAGATATTAAAAATAATAATAGCAACGATGCACTGCTGAATGAACAAACAAATGTTTCTAATTCACTCTCTTAAACATCTTTAAGCCTGCTCTCATATCTTATTAGTAACATATAGCCTCGCAATATGGTCAATATGTCACCCTCACGGTGACCAGCGATTAGTTATGGTTGGTGGGTACGGGCATATTGTTATTAATCCCACCACAGAGTCTGTTCACCTGAGGATGCCTGTGTAGAGGCGAAAACCATATTGTATTATCGACGGTGGTACGTCTTTCCTATTGTAGTGGTGTTGGGATTAGTGGTAAAGGAATTAGTGGTAACGGGGATAGTACACGCAATTGTGGGAGGGCGGGAGGTGCTCTTCAAACTAAGTAAGACATATCATTTTTCTTTGTTACGCGGATCTTATCAAATTAATTTTTAACAGCTTTAATTGAAAAATCATTCTCGTTAGAAATTTTACTAGAATTGTGAGAACTTTTTTTATCTATATAATTTGCACATTGACCTAAACCCAGAACAATTATTTATACTTAGGTGAAACAAATATATGTATTTTCACAGCAAAGATGCTTGACCACTGCTCCAATAAGCCGTTAAATCCTTAACATTACAGTTCTAGAGTACTCTAGGGTTTTTAGTCAAAATATTTTTATCTGTCTTACAGAATCTCTTGACAGATAGAGTTGCCACAGAGCTAAAAAAGCACCGTAACGTCCAACAAAGTTATGTTCGGTACGAGTCATGAACATGAACAATACTTGTCGAGAGTTGACTGTTTTCAACCAACTTCAAAAAAAGGAGGAGGTTCTCAATTCGACTGTATTTTTATGGCGTGTTACCTCAGGACTTTTTTCTAGGTTAACCAATTTTAATGGTTCTTGCTGGTGCCGTTCATGTAGTCCCATATAAATTTGGTCAAGATCTCACCAGCACTTTTTGAGTTATCCTTAATAATGCGTATTTAATTTACGTCGACTACATTGATAATATTCTCATTTTAATTATATTGAAGTGGGTTGTACAAAACTTTTAATTTTACCATTGTATTTTTATGCCCCGTCGAGGTTTCCTTTCTGTTTGCACCTTTGCAGATACACAATTAGTTCAGCTTTAAAGTATTAGTAGTTACCTTTTATTATATTTCACAAGACTGTAAATTTAAAATCAGTCAAATCATTTGCAAGTAAATAAAAATCTATCAGATCAAGGTCACGTTACCTTAACAAAGTGTTATCTATACCTTAATATTGTATTTTAATTTCCTATAGATGTAATCCTTTAGATATTTCGCTACTGCAGTGTTTCGGTTTGAATGAACAAATATAACTACATGATGTATGGTATTTCACCTTAGTACTAAGGTGGTAAGTGGTAACACGTGGCCTGTATTAAATATTGGCTGAAGAGTAGGCGATCATTGCAAAAGTGAACTCTTTCGATAAAATGAAAACAAAATTGGTTACTTAAGATCGAAGGTATTGTACAACATACATTAAAAATCAAAATAATTGTAAATCAAGAACTTTTTTCCTTAAAGTCATTTATAAATATTTTATTTATTTATTTATTTATTTATTCTTTAATGCAAACATCTTCAACTAATGTTGCATAAAGGAGATAGTATTTACACATTCAACACTACATTAAAAACGAAAGAAGGTTTGAAATGTATTAAATACATATTATGTATAGAATAATTAATGTATATTACGGCTATGTTATTGTAAATAATAAACCAAGGGAAGGCTAATGTAAACTGCCTATGCCTCTAAACTTAAATTTCGCAGCCTATTGCTTTAAAGCAAATCAAAATAAAATTAAGAAGTTACATGATCTAAACAAAACTTAAACAACGAACTAAGTGATTAAACTTAGGTGTATACGAGCAATTGTACCTAAAACTAAGTGTAGCTGGTTCCTCGTTAGTGGTTGGCGGGCTTGAAGCTGAGCGAACATTACGCAAAAATTAAAATTATTCGGCTAAAGATTGAAAGAAGTATTGCAAATGATGATTATATCGAACATTTGCCTACGAACCAAACTAAACCTAAGTTGCCAGATAATCTAAGTTTATTTTATACTAACATTATCCGTACATTTTATACATGTATTGCGAATTCAAGTGGAGCGAAGCAAACTGAAACCCTCCCGTACTATTTCACGTGTACTATTCCATAACATTCTATAATACATCACCTGAAGATAGGTCGATTTTAAAAGCTTATTAATAGCGCTAATTAAAATATAAACTTTATGTTCAGCTAGAGCGTGTTCATGGCGTGTAATTTAATGTAACTAGTCGATGCTTTAAAAAAGTGTATTACGAACTCTCCAAGCTTGACAATTAATCAACACCAAAGCAATAACTTAAAAGTGAAACGCTACGCTTTTTAACCCGACACAAAATTTATTTAATTTGGCTATTTCTGTTTGACTTTTTTAAGAACATCTTTTAAGGTAAATTATTACATTCACCTTTAAAGACGTTTTTTTAATTTAGATAATAAAATAAAATTAATACACTATTTTTCGACGTAAGAAATTAAAATTTTGTTTGTCAAATTTCAACTTGTTTTCTGACTTACTACATTTTCAAAATAAGTATCTCTGTATAATATTCTTAATCAAAATTAAAACTATAGACCCATAGGTAACTCAAAGCATTTTCTTTATTAAAATTACACAACAAAACAAAAATAATGCAAAATTAAGGCTGATAAGCGACCAGTCCCAAACAGCACATGTCCACAAGTTTGACTCCGCCATCGCCCTCTTCGACTATTTTAAAGAGTAGTGGACTACCGATCACACGACGCCGCTGCAAGCAAAGTCCTTTAGCTAAACATGATATACTCGATCTAGACCGTTAATCCATGCAAATCTTTCAAATGTTTTCGTTCGTTTGTCCATCCGTTCTCAAATCATCAGAAAACAATCACTTGGGAGCAGTCCTGGTCTGCTTCTTCTCTAAAAATAGCTTCGAAAGTCACGCCGTGAACTGATGTATTATCTTGCAAAAACAAAATTCTGTTACTAATTTTGCCTCTTTTTCTCCAAAATGAATATTAGTCTTACTCATTTTTTTTTTGGAACGCAGTACCGAACAAATATATTTTTCATTACTTATAATGTTGTGGGAGAAACCTCAATAAGTATACGTATTATTTCGAAAACTTCTTAGCATTTTATGAAGGTAACCATTATTAGTTATTAGTTAATTATTTTATTTTATTGACAAATTAATATCTTGAGGTAATTTTTCCAATTAGTTTGTTTTTAAACTAAGTATTTCGATATCTAGTATTTGTAATTTAACGGTTTAGTTATGTATTTAATATCGACACTATAAAAATATATTCTTAGACAAATATCATGTGCGTAAAATGATAAGGAATTTCCCTATAACTTAATCTAATTTAATATAACAAGAGCATAGAACATCTTGCGTCGCGTACTGCATTGCAGGGAAGCAAATTTTTTAGAGAGTCACTTTTTTCGTTTAGCCGCACTTGGAAAATTGCCAAATCGACTAAAATTATGATATTGTTCGTACATAATTATACCAGGATAATGTAATATGCTATATCTTATATACTAGAGTGTAAGTGTTTAGCCAACTTCAAAACGGCCGAAATTCCACATTTGAGTGTATGTTTTCTTAGTATGAATGCTACGCGTTGTCTTCATTAATTGATAACTGATTTCAATGATTATTTAATTATTTTTATTTATGAAATAAGTTATACTTTAAGTGTGACATATAAATTTGGAAAAATAGGAGAATTTTTTTTAATGTAGATATTTACGTAGTGTTTTAATTACTTATGATATTCCATAGTCCATTCAAAAGGGTCAAAATTTGATATTTAAATAAAAAGTTAAACCTAACTTCAAAAAACTATAGAGAGTAAAATAATTTATATAAAAGTTGATGCTAAGACATAGACAGTGTATATGTCTTAGCATCAACTTTAGAAGCTATAATGTAAAAATTATCTTTTTCTTTTAGTTGTTTGACGTCGCCTTTCACTTTTTAAGAAGATTAATATTTATTTAAAAATTATATAATAATTAAAAACGTGATTCGCGTAAACATTGAAAAACCCATTAATAGAAGCAGGCGTTAGTTGGCGGAAATCCATTATATTATATTATATCTATTTGGGGGTGCTTGCAAAACAAAATTTATCCACTTGGAACGTGCGCAAGGAGGTTTAATTAAAAATATGTATTTTAAAAACAGAAGATATCCTACTACAAGCCTTTACAATGAAACATAATTATTATTAGTACGAAAAATTTATGTACTGCACACAATATTAAAGAAATAAAGAAATATCTTTTAATCCAAATTCTTTACAAAAGTGGAGAAAATAATTAGTAGCACAAGTTCCCAATACTCAAACTTTTTTTGTTAGAGTTTAGTATAGTAAACGCACAGCAGAATTATACAAAAAAAAAAAAATATGTAGGAATTTACACAATGACCCATTTTGAATGTAAAAATGCAGTAAAGAAGTATATACAACCACTTAATTATGAGGAAATTGAATTTCTCATATGTATACTCAATGAAATATAATATAAATCATATGAATACTCAAATAATTACACCACACACACACACACACACGCACGCACGCACGCACGCACGCACGCACGCACGCACGCACACCACACAAGCATGCACGTTTTTATATTAGTTATCTAAAAGTATTTCATAAGATTTTGTTTGTGAAGTTGTGGAAGAGCGGAGCCTCCTACTACGGGCGCCCTGAGTTTAAAGGGAGGCTCTAGCCACTTACTTATGTTAAAATACCTTGTGAAGTAAATAAAGAATTTATTATTATTATTAAATTAAAGTCTGACTGGTCGCAATATCGAAACACGTTATTACAGCATTTAGCCGCGTACAGGAATTCCAATCCTGATAAATCCCATTTTATTAAACATCTCTTGGACGCTGGACACAACCTAGCCAACGACCACTTCTTTAAAGTTTTATATACTGGCAATTTGTACTTTTTTCGTTTTTTTGACTTTGACTGTATGTGCTGGAACAATTAGAGATATTAAAAAATAATAATAGCAACGATGCACTGCTGAATGAACAAACAAATGTTTCTAATTCACTTCTCTTAAACATCTTTAAGCCTGCTCTCTATATGTTATTAGTAACATATAGCCTCGCAATATGGTCAATATGTCACCCTCACGGTGACCAGCGATTAGTTGCGTGGTTGGTGGGTAGGCGGGCATATTGTTATTAATCACCACCGCAGAGTCTGCTTCACCTGAGGATGCCTCGTGTAGAGGCGAAAACCATGTTGTATTATCGACGGTGGTACGTCTTTCCTATTGTAGTGGTGTTGGGATTAGTGGTAAAGGAATTAGTGGTAACGGGGATAGTGCACGCAATTGTGGGAGGGCGGGAGGTGCTCTTCAAACTAAGTAAGACATATCATTTTTCTTTGTTACGCGGATCTTATCAAATTAATTTTTAACAGCTTTAATTGAAAAATCATTCTCGTTAGAAATTTTACTAGAATTGTGAGAACTTTTTTTATCTATATAATTTGCACATTGACCTAAACCCAGAACAATTATTTATACTTAGGTGAAACAAATATATGTATTTTCACAGCAAAGATGCTTGACCACTGCTCCAATAAGCCGTTAAATCCTTAACATTACAGTTCTAGAGTACTCTAGGTTTTTAGTCAAAATATTTTTATCTGTCTTACAGAATCTCTTGACAGATAGAGTTGCCACAGAGCTAAAAAAGCACCGTAACGTCCAACAAAGTTATGTTCGGTACGAGTCATGAACATGAACAATACTTGTCGAGAGTTGACTGTTTTCAACCAACTTCAAAAAAAGGAGGAGGTTCTCAATTCGACTGTATTTTTATGGCGTGTTACCTCAGGACTTTTTTCTAGGTTAACCAATTTTAATGGTTCTTGCTGGTGCCGTTCATGTAGTCCCATATAAATTTGGTCAAGATCTCACCAGCACTTTTTGAGTTATCCTTAATAATGCGTATTTAATTTACGTCGACTACATTGATAATGTTCTCATTTTAATTATATTGAAGTGGGTTGTACAAAACTTTTAATTTTACCATTTGTATTTTATGCCCCGTCGAGGTTTTCCTGTCTTTGCACCTTTGCAGATACACAATTAGTTCAGCTTTAAAGTATTAGTAGTTACCTTTTTATTATATTTCACAAGACTGTAAATTTAAAATCAGTCAAATCATTTGCAAGTAAATAAAAATCTATCAGATCAAGGTCACGTTACCTTAACAAAGTGTTATCTATACCTTAATATTGTATTTTAATTTCCTATAGATGTAATCCTTTAGATATTTCGCTACTGCAGTGTTTCGGTTTTAAGGGTAAGCGAACAAATATAACTACATGATGTATGGTATTTCACCTTAGTACTAAGGTGGTAAGGTGGTAACGCGTGGCCTGTGTTAAATATTGGCTGAAGAGTAGGTGCGATCATTGCAAAAGTGAACTCTTTCGATAAAATGAAAACAAAATTGGTTACTTAAGATCGAAGGTATTGCACAACATACATTAAAAACCAAAATACTCGTACTTGTAGATCAAGAACTTTTTTCTTCCTTAAAGTCATTTATAAATATCTTTATTTATTTATTTATTTATTCTTTAATGCAAACATCTTCAACTAATGGTTAAAAAGGGTGGAGATAGTATTTACACATTCAACACTACATTAAAAAACGAAAGTAGGTTTGAAATGTATTAAATACATAATATTATGTATAGGATAATTAATGTATATTACGGCTAATGTTATTGTAAATAATAAACGTAAGGGAAGGGCTAATGTAACCTGTTTTATGATATGCCTTCTAAACTTAAATTTAACCGCAGCCTATTGGCAATTTTTTTTAAGAAAATCAAAATAAAAATAAAATTTAAGAAGTTACATGATCTAAACAAAACTTAAACAATGAACTAAGTGATTAAACTTAGGTGTATACGAGCTATTAGTACCTAAAACTAAGTGTAGCCGGTTCCTCGTTGGGTGCAGCTGGCGTGGGCTTGGTGGGCTTGAGCCGCGAACATTACAGAACATTTTTACAAAAACTTAAAAATTATTCGGCTAAAGATTGAAAAGTGCATTAAACCAAACTAAACCTAAGTTGAGCCAGATAATCTAAGTTTATTTTTATACTAACATTATCCGTAAATTTTATACATGTATTGCGAATTCAAGTGGAGCGAAGCAAACTGAAACCCTCCCGTACTATAAGTAACACGACTATGGGTTTGGAAATCGTTATTTTGCTATATAAGCATTTTGAAATATTATATTACACAGTTTGTGTACTTAAAGTAGACTTCAGAGTCTAGACTTCCGGCGGACGTGAAACATCTTCCGACAGCGCTATTTTCACACGGTTGGACCTAAATACAACTACAGCCTGCATAGCTGTAGTTATTAATTGACTTCTTTTAAAACTGTGTATTTATTTTATTTTATATACAATACCTACAACATGTTTAACGTCCATGTCACACCTATGCCGGTAGTTGTTGGGAGTAGCTCGAAGTTGTTGACGAATATGTTTACCTGGGACAACTAGTCCGACTAGGTAAGTCCAACTTTGACCGAGGTCAATCGACGGATTCAATCGGCTGACAGCGTTCGGGAGATTACGACACATCTTCTCGTCAGACATACTCAAACCTTAAAACCAGATTATACAACCACCAGTGATGACCTATGGATCTGAGACGTGGTCTTCCACGTTTGTGTACTTAAAGTAGACTTCAGAGTCTAGACTTCCGGCGGACGTGAAACATCTTCCGACAGCGCTATTTTCACACGGTTGGACCTAAATACAACTACAGCCTGCATAGCTGTAGTTATTAATTGGACTTCTTTTAAAAACTGTGTATTTATTTTATTTTATATACAATACCTACAATCATGTTTAACGTCCATGTCACACCAATGCCGGTAGTTGTTGGGAGCACTAAGCGAAGTTGTTGACGAATATGTTTACCTGGGACAACTAGTCCGACTAGGTAAGTCCAACTTTGACCGAGAGGTCAATCGACGGATTCAATTCGGCTGGACAGCGTTCGGGAGATTACGACACATCTTCTCGTCAGACATACCTCAAAACCTTAAAACCAGATTATACAACCGGTGCGTGTTGCCAGTGATGACCTATGGATCTGAGACGTGGTCCTCCACTGCTGGCCGTATGAGGAAGCTCAAAGTCGCTAAGCGAGCTGTGGAGAGGGCTATGCTCGGCGTCTCTCTGCGTGATAGACTTAAAAATGAGGATATCCGCAGTAGAACCAGAGTAACCAACATAGCCCAAAGAATTAGTATGCTGAAGTGGCAATGGGCCGGCCATATAGTTCGAAGAACCGACAACCGGTGGGGAAGAAAGGTTCTCGAGTGGCAGCCTCGTACCGGCAAGCGAAGTGTAGGGCGTCCCCCCACTAGATGGAATGACGACCTGGTAAGACATACAGGAAGTCAATGGATGCAGGTGGCTCGGGACCGTGCTTTGTGGCATTCCTTGGGGGAGGCCTATGTTCAGCAGTGGACTTGTGAAGGGCTGTAATGATGATATACAATACCTATCAAAATTTGTAATTATATAAATCTTATGGTCCACCAAAGTTTAAGCTTTTTTCTTTGTCTTTTTGACTGGAATATATTATGGACAATTTAGAGGAACGTAAAAAAATGGGCTTAATTTCTCCTGTTGTAATTATCGAACGAACTGGCCACAAACATTAGTAAATGCTATTAAAAAAAATAAAGCTTTTGAATGTTCTTTTATTAATTTCATTTGTTTTTATGTAATTATTGCGTAATATTGCGTTTTTTGTTACTGCAATAAATTTTGCTAACTTTTGAATTTGAGTTTAAATTTAGGTTTTATTTGAATTTTTGCCTTGACTGCCTTGTTTATCGTGTTAAGTGTGAATTAATACTGCAAATAAACTGATAATGCCAGATCTAAACGCCATTCAAGTTGCTAGGGCTGTTAATTTATTTGATTGGGCACACCTACAAACAAGTGGCCCAAACATTACGAGTATCAAAATCTATGGTACACATAGTTGTCAAGAGGTATCGGCAGACCGGACAGAATACGAAACTCGCAGGACAGGGACGTAAACGAAAAACTGGCCAGAGATGACTAATTTCTCGTCATCAGCGTGCTTAGGAATGGCACCTTAACTTCTTCTGACGTAAGAACGAACCTCCAAGAAGTTCGAGGGGTTACAGTAAGCACAAAAACTGTAAGAAAAGGACTGGAATCGGCCGGAATAAATTTATGCTTCCCTGCCAGAGGTCCCTTTCTTGCCACATGCCATTGAGTAGCTCGAGTTAATTTTACTGGCAAACACGAAAACTGGAATGACGAAGCTTGGAGTTAAGTTCTATTCACAGATGAGTCCAGATCTAGCTTGAAGACAGATAATAGAAGTATCAAAGTGTAGAGACGCCCGGGAGAGAAGTACGCTCAGTGCAACATCATTGAAAATTTGTTTCTATGCATAATAATGCACGCCCCCATACTGCGGCCATAGTTGTCTAATACCTTCGAGACGTTGAAAGCAATGCAATAGGTGGCCAGCGCGCTCGCCCGCCTTAAACCCCATAGAACATGTACGGGATAAGCTTGGAAGACAAGCCCCCGCTAATTTGAGAGATCTTAAAACGCATTACAGGAAGAATGGAACGCAATCTCTCAAGATTTTATTGAAAACTTGGTTAGGAGTATGCCAAGTCGACTGGAAGCAGTTCAAAGAACTAGAGTAGGCAACACTAAGTACTAATTATAGCCCACGTAATAGCTTTTCCTTAGCATTCATGAAAAAAAAAATGTTAAGTACAAAAATATTTCTTTCATGTAAAATTTTTCTTTTATTAACTTTTTAAATTTTTGTCATTTGATCGTTTGTGTTTCGACGTTTGCAATTTTAAATTAACGAATAATAAGCAAAATCCAAAATATTAAATTTAATTGTCACAAATATCCAAGATATTTTGTTTTATACACACTTTTTTGTGTTCCTCGGAATTTGTTCATGAGTATATATAAAAAAAAAAAAACAACGTTTTATTAAAGTCTCTTAAAATGCATTCATCTTTGTAGGAGCTTCTGAAAGAAGCGTTTCGCATCAAACGGAGCACATTTCAAAGGGAATTGGGATTGAGTCTGAATAATAAAATTCTTGCACTATTAACATTAATTTGCGTCCTTCAAACCAAAATCCTCCACAACGATATTTTGAATTTTACAATGCTAATATTTAGTTAATTTAACAATTAATGACAAGGAGATAAAGCCTTTTTTCCCTGTTTTGTGAGGATTCTAGACTGAATTCAAGCTAACAGGCTACTCTCGAAAATACGAGTACTGTCTGTGTTAGAGATTTGATACTTAAATACCATTAATTTAAAGAAAATATTGTCTTCATTTTATGATTTCATTTATTAAAACATATTCATAATTAAAATGTCTCAGTTGCAATTAGATACGTTAAATAATGGCCCTATTTCGTATTTCCTTCAAGAAATAGCCATCAGGTTAATATATTATAATGCAACAGATTAATGAAATCGTTCAGAGCAAGCCCGCACTAGTGCTTTTGACATCAGGGCTTAATGTTATTTATGGCAATGTTAATAAATAGCATTATAACAATAACAACCTAAATTTTATTTTTACTTAATAAATAACATCTTGTCATGCACCTTTGACGCTGCTCCCCGTTGCCGGTCTGTGGCCCATGTTCGTGTCTTACGACAACTACGACAAAAAATGAGGGGTGGGGCGTGCTTGGCGGTGAATAAAAACATCAAAATAGAATAGAATATTCTTTTATTCAATATAAATTATAAATAATTATTATTGAAAATCATTTTTAACTTTCACCACTAGGTAAAGGAAAAAACACTGTCCTGAACAACCAGCAAAAAATCCCAACGGGATATTTTTCCAAAGTATTTTTTTATAAATAGAATAGAATAGAATAATTTTATTCAATATTGATTACATGTAATTCGTATTGAGAGTCATTTTCTTACTTTAACATACCATAAAACTGTAGTGATCAACGAACTTACAGTCCACCTGATGGTATGCGACTACTGCAGCCCATAGACACCTGCAGCCAATTTCACAAAGCTCTAGGGTTTCATAAGCTATAGGTGTGTCACCCCTCAGGACAAAGATGGAACGCTTCACAGCCTGTAATTACACTGGTTCTCTATACTCTTCAGACGGTAACACAGCAGAAACACACAGGTAAGAAAGTGGTACCCAGACGGACTCCTAATAGAAAATGAGTCCCAACTCCTGGTAAAGACACAAAGAAATAGGTACAGTAAAAAATATAAATAATACAATAAAACGTTTTAAAATATTTCACGATTTCCTTGTCAATATTGTATGAAAAAATAAATAACTTCTGAACAAGCCTTTAAATTTTGTTTAAGCAATAATTCAATTGAAAATCCGAGTAGCGTAATTTGGCCTTGCTTATTTCCCTATTACTTTTAGTCATTCTAATTTTATTAGGGGCAGGTTTAATTTTGTTTCTTAAATGTAACATTATTATTATACTTGTATGATATGCGACAGTTTAAGAATAGTATTTTAGAAGCAAATATTCAATTAAATTCACAACTCACAACTTTAAATAATGCTCCATAAGAATAATTACTATTATGTTTGTATGAAAGTGATGCAAGTCTTTCGTTGGAAAATCTGCCAATCAGCTGAAGTGCGCCACCATGCATCGTACCATACAGGCTGTAACTTTACTTTTTGTAAAAACATGGCGAGTGCATGTACGTATAAGCAGTGGCGTAGCTACCGTAGGGCTAGGTGGGGCAGTGCCCCGGGACACCAAGCTCAAGGGCCCCTCTACCCTCATGAACGACGTTCGAAAAAGTTATATAATATCCTAGTTGAATAAAGAATTTTCGACTTATAACTTTTTGGCCCCTGACCAACAAACCTTGAACGGCTCGAACTGAAATTTCTCCCACCTCCGGAACATAAACATAACACGGCTTTTATCATAGCAACTCAAATGTTTGTGTAGGGAATTCCCCTTAGCGAATGATCCTTCATCATGAATCCCGATAAAGTGTTGTAACCAATTGCACTCTGAATTTCATGCACTCTATTTGATTTTACGTAATTTAAGTATTTTAATCAATTTTAATATAAAAATTATAATTTATTTATTTGCGTAAACTATGAGTAAATATATCGAATATAGGTCTCAGTTTTGTTTTTAGCTATATTATAAATATATTTGCAGTATCCCTATTGCAAAGCAGGTTTTTCTTATCTATAATTATCTAAATAGTAAATAGGAACACAGCTAAGAAAGGAGTAAATATTCTGATATAATAGACCCTAATTTCACTTGTTCTACACAAGGTGATAAGTATTAATAAATTGACCCCCCCGACATTGATTGTTCACCAATTATGTAAGGAAATTATAATTAAATATGCAATGCTAGAATGCGACATTACGTGTTTACCGCAATTGTATAGTTTTATACAATACCTGTCACTTCTGCAACAGCCGAAAGATCTTTCCTCAAATTAAAAATAATCAAAACTTATTTCAGAAATAGTATTGGTCAAGTTGGACTACGACATTTGGCACTCATAGTAATCGAAAACAAGACCGCATCAAGTCTAAATTTAACTGTAGTTATTGATGATTAAAAAAAAGTAAAGTCAGAAAAGTTTAAATAAAACTGTAATATAAGTTGTTAAAATAAAATTGTCTACTTCGTTTTACTTACTCCTATTACTCCTATTCAGATTCTTACAACTATGTGCAAGCTTTCCCCGTGAAGTAAAGCGAGTAAAAAGTGACTAGATCCTATAGTCGAAACAGCTCCAAGACGTTTGTTATCTTGGTCACTATGGAAACTATGGAACAAACATTTCTGCACGCTCTGTACCAACTAAATACCCACTATTTCTGTTGTCTAACTTCCAGTGGAATATTCTCGCTAGGATAAAGTGTTTGCTATGTCTGCCTTGCCTATGCAGCAAACACAGGTCTACAACTTTATTTAGAATTTTGTCACATAAGTCACTGACGGTATGCGCTGAACTATAAACTGGACCTAATGGGTAAATCTGCTGAACTCCGACAGCAGAATCAATACTTTGGTTTTCGTAAAACAAGATAGTATTTTAACTGTAACGTTGCCAAACGTAATGATAAGTTCGGGGATATTATTAGCCCCTTCTTTTAGCGCGGTAATCCTATCGATAGAGTTAATAGCATTCCTTAAGTGAACCTATACATGTACCTACATCATCTGCATCCGTGTTTGTTAAGAATGTACTCACTGTAAATAACAACCACGTTTAGTGTCAAAGACTAGTTGAACAGACTGAAATATTGTCTTCACGTTAAATATTGTGTCTACGAGCTATTAATAGGCAAAAAGTGGAACAAACGGCAATAGGACGGACTATTATTTTTCATGAAGGCGTGTGTAATCTTGCTCCATTAAAGTAGAATATGAAATGGGGATTAACATTACTAGAATGTATAAATTTTACATAATTTTGAGATATAATTTAAAAAGTAAGTTTCATAAAAAATAATTACGAATTTGAAAATCGTTTAACTATTAGTTTTAGTGCTTTTCAATTATTTTTTAAGAAGAAACAGCCAAATGAGCAATAATTTTGAAACTTGCCGAGAATTTTTCTTCTAAACAGTGTTTCCTCATATCTGTGAATGTCATTTCTGTCAACTTGATTTTACAGAAATAGCCTTGGATAACAGAAAAGACAAAATCTGTTTTATAACAGAAAAGATGAAACAGTTAATCTGACCACAATGCATTTCCTAAGCGACAGGCCTGCTAACTTGAACCGAAACAAAACTATATTATATTTAATTGCAAACATTATCGCACCAGAACTGATCAGAATCTTCCTACCCTTTTGCATGCTAAAAATCAGCACTGTTGCGAATACAAATCAGTCTGCACACATTAGGTACGAAATTGATTTAATTAATGTGGAACACCAATTGGTCAGAAATTAAGCTGAAATTTTCCAGTTGGAAATAATTACAGCAGATGCTGCTCGCCACAATTTTAACGGATCAATACCAGGTATTCTCGTTGTCTCTCCAGTTTGATTGTGGTGGTATTTCTTCACCTTTGCTTGCTGCATTTCAAGGAATTCTATGGCTATATATATGGAATAATTCAGAGACTATCAGTGGTCAATCAAACGATAATTCCCCCGAAAATCCCCAACTAAGGAGTTTTGTTCAGTCGCCTCATAATAAATTATCGCTACTATATTATTATCCACAAAGTAATGATTCATTCGATTTTGTACCTTCGAGACCGAAAGCACAAAAATACAAACCCGACTTCGTCGTAGAGACTGATTACGGCTCAGATTCCTAAGAAAAAAGATAGGTGGTAGAAAAGAAAAGAACCTAAGGTTTTAACCGCTAATGGTTCTTTTCTTAGGATATTTCTATATTTCTTCTTTCTTATAGATTTATCACATCGAATGTGAACCTTCCAAAAAGATGTTTAATTTTTACCACTTATCAGATGTTGAAGTAATATTCAGATTTTTTATGAAGTAATATTAATTTTATTGTTGTACTATTTGATGAAATATTTACAGAAATGACGTTTCATCCCTGTTCTGTCCAATTTTATTATTTATTTGTCTGTTGATTATTACTATGAATACGATTTAATATTAATGTAATGTTGGCACATAGTTCCCTTAGAAGTACACACACTGACCTCTATATATACAAAGAGGTCAGTGAGTACACAGAATAATGTAAGAATTATTACAGATAGCTAAGAATTCGAAATTTCTGTCTACATTTGCATAATTTCTGTAGCGGCTTCTGATTTCGATTTTAATCTCTTTAATATTAGATGATTAACAATTTAAATTGAAATGCAGTTTGACTTTTTTTTTACAAAAATATTTACGTTCGGTTGAATGACCCAGAAATGCCATTTGAAGTATATCAAATGATACGTCCGGTTTTAGGCGGCATATGAAATCGTAAAAATCATCACATGAAAATGAAATTAGAAATCGGAACATTTGTATTTTTTCTTGTAAATAATTTTATTTTCAAAATAAATTATAACTGGCCAGTGTGTCATACAAAACCTTTTTTCTCAGAAGTTTCTGAGCTGTCTGTCTTATTATAACTGTCTGTGGTCTTATACATTTCTAGATCTTTTTATTGTTAATAATGGTCAAAATTGACGTCTCACCATTTGCAGAGCTGCTTTTGAAGTCGGAAAATCCACAGCAAATCCCTGGAATGAATAAAATCGTTCGGCGTATTAAAAACGAAATGAATTGCGGTTTCATGTATAATAGTATAATTCACTCTCTATACCCTTTATTTTATAAATTGAATGAAAAAAAATGAAAATTTGGGATGAGTATTCTGTTTAAAGATAAAATTCGTAACCACGAAATAATTATGTACTACTATACGTGAACTAAATAAAGTTCAGAGACATTACTTATTAAAGAAACAATCTGGGCTGTGGTGGCAATCGCTGTAATCACAAGAAAAATTATTTTATAGACAACGATATAATTTTTATAGAAAACGATATAAGAGGCAATTCGTTTACTGTTCAGGCTACACTACTCTGGAACTCCTTACCTGAAGACATTAAGAAAGCAAATAAGATAGCCTTCAAAAGATTGGTCGGAGAACATCTTTCAAAAACATTGTCTTCAGCATAATGTCAATACTGCTACCTTTATCCAGACATATTATGTATGTATGTATTATGTATTTATGTATGTATTTATGTGTGTGTATATGTATATATGTATTAAGGATAATTGTTATATATGAATTATTAAGTATTTTTTTGTATTCATATGAATTTGTGTAATTTACAAGCCTTATTTTAATATCTGTTATATCTATAAAAAATATTATATTTAGTTATTTAAGTCACCTACCACGAATTTCTCACCACGCCATGGGTTGACTGGCAGAGAATGCTAACTGTCCATTAAGTCCGCCTTTTGTAACCTTTATGGTTAGAGCAATAAAGTTTTTAAATATAAAATAAAGCATTAACTAGCAAGCTTTTTACTATAAGCTTTTTATTAACTTGCTTTCTTCGTGTCTTTCCGGTAAAAAAATTGTAATCAACTTTTAAAGCACTTGCTAGAAGCCCATTGAGCTAAAATTTGGTATACTAAAGTAACTTCGGTGACAATGCAATAAAATGGTACCATGAATCTGATTTGATGATAGACCATTGTGGTGAGGAGCAGCATTGTCAGTATAACGACTCTACGCTCACTATCCTGTACACCCAGCGGTGGGATTATGGGAACATCTCTTAAAAAATGAATACCAGTTGGCGCAACTTAAAATATGGGTATATTCGCTTAAAACAAAAATATTTTTTCAATCTGACACGTTGCTCAGGCAAAATGATCGGTATACATTAACTTACGAAGAATTACAGTTCCCTGTGAAATTCCAGCATACATAAACCAAATTTCGTTTTAGGTTGAACCGTCATTAACAGGGACCAAGTCGGAAGTGTTCATAAAGGGACGAATCGGAAGTATTTTGCTGGCACGGCTTTGTTGTCTATCACTCACCGTCAAATAAATCTTCGCGATTTATTTTCAATATTTATTAGGGTCCTATTTCGCAATTTTTCTAAAAAAATTATGCGTAAATTACTTTCACGTATATAGTTCTATATTCACCTACTAGTTACTATAAAATTATTGCTTTATTCAAAAGCATAAATACGTTTATAATTAATAACGTAAATATTAATTATTCGTTAAAATAATTAATCTTACTGTCCTTTAGAGATATAATTAAACAAAAAGTATAATTGAATGAATATTTTATTAGAGGCTTAAATAAAATAAACGATAATTAACACTTTAACGTTCGTGCAGATTCTTGATAGAGAGAGATATAAATTTACTGAGGCGTATATTTTTAATTGCATTTTGCAGAGTTCTGGTATTTCTGACCCACATTATGTCGCCTGTTATCACACGTAATTGTATCCTTTTTTATATTTGGGAATAATTTTATAGAATAAAATATTATTAAAGGTAAGTATTGAATGTAGTCAAGTGTGTGTAGGTATGTGCAGTGTACACATGATGCACGTGTTAATTAACCGACTTCAAACGTGTAAAAGTACTTAATGATTTCTTATATTTACGCGAACACTACACATTTAAATGAAACTAGTTTTTACAGATTTTATCGCGTATATTAAATAATTTTATATTCCCGACGTTTCGAGCACTTTACAGCACCCATAGTCATGGGGAATGGGGGGGACTGAGATGGTCCACGTCCCAATTGATCTTTTAGTTTGTCCTATGTAAAAGAGACCATATTCACAATCACTACATCTCAATATAGAAGATGGCTGGGTGCTAGCATCTGCTTGGGATCCTATTATTAATAAAATTAAATACCAACCCAAGCATACAACTGCAAGATTTCAAGATACTATAAGTTCACTGCGTAGATCGGAACAAGAATTAATAATTTTAATATGGAGGCTGCCGTGGTTAACTATTTAGGACGTCGAACACCTCAGTCCCCCCGTGACCATGGGTGCTGTAAAGTGCTCGAAACGTCGGGAATATAAATTAAGTTAATATACGAGATAAATCCGTTAAAGCTAGTTTTATTTAAGTATAAATTACTATTTTACCGCATAACATTTATTTTTGAAAGGAAGCTTAACGAAACCATTGGCCATCCGAAGTACCTCGGCTATCTTTAGTTAATTGAATTTTTATATCCTCTTGCTAGTAAGGTGTTAAAAAATCTTTTTTATTAGAAGATCAGAAAATATTAATACATTCACATAACAAGTGTAATATTGGTTTATAATAATTACTAAATTCAAATAGTAAATTATTTATGATATTTGCCGTGTGACGGCGGCGTAAGAGCATCCAACAACCAATTTTATCCCGTGGGTATCGTAAAAGGCGACTATGAAATGGAATGAATATGTATAAAACGCTAAAAAGATCGCATGGCTTCCAATAGATTACAGTATAACCATCCGGTTACGCCGAATGTAAAATAGATGACAGACTTAAAAGTAGACGCCGATGGCCAGACTGACGAGGGACAACAGCGTATAAGATCACGAATCTTATACGCTGTTGTCCCTCGTCAGTCCCTCCTCGTCTATAAAATGGAATGAATATGTATACAACGCTAAAAAGATCGCATGGCTTCCAATAGATTACAGTATAACCATCCGGTTACGCCGAATGTAAAATAGATGACAGACTTAAAAGTAGACGCCGATGGCCAGACTGACGAGGGACAACAGCGTATAAGATTCGTGACGTCTCGTACTGCGAATGTCAATCCACTCTAGCATGACTATTAAGGCAAAACTTACCTAAAACGGGAGAAGTCAATGTGCAATCGTGGACTGCTACGGGCAGATTCTTGATAGCGTATCAGTTTACGTGTGCAGCCATAACCAAGAAGGTTACAGATGTCTTGTCACCACTGAGGAACAAGATGGAATGCCTCACAGCATGTAATAAAGTAAAAAACAAACTGGCCTCCCCTATACGCTCAAGATCGGAACACAGCAGTGCAAGCACTGCTATTTGGCAGAAATAAGTAAGATGGTGGTACTCATGGCACTCGGCACTAGACGGACTCCTCGGCAGGAAAGAAGTCCTACCTCCTAGTAAAAGTGGCAGAGCTACGCTGTATCTGAAATATAGCTGCAGCACGAATTGATCACTCCAACGGAGAATAAACCACGTTTTGACGGAACACCTGCGTAAAACAGTGGTACAGTTCACTATTATAATGTTTATTGCGTAAAACAGTGGCATAGTGCTATTGTTATACACTGTTTCGTATAATGAATGTAATTTTTAATAGATAATAAAAATGACAAATGAGCACACAGTCCATCTGATAGTATGTTGATTCTGTGGCCCATAGATATCTATCTCTATTCTCAGTTAAAAGTCATAATGCAGATGCGTTGTTACCTTTGAGGACTAAGATGGAATGCATCGTTTCCAGTAAAAAGCGTCTCCAGTTCTCTGCACTCACCATACGAAACACAGCAGCATTTAGCTGCTATTTTACGCTGGTATTCTGTGAGAGCATGGTTCTTCCCCGGTCGAGCTAACCCATTCGTGCTACAACCATAAAAGAGCTGCAGCTTGGCTCTATGTTACACGATGTAGCTGGTAGACTGAAGACCGAAGACTGTTTACCGGTAAAAATGGATCCCATTATATTCTTTAGGCATGAAAACGTATCTGCATTTTGATTCTGATATGAGAAACGATAAAATACATTATCTCTTTTAGCCACGGTATTCAACTAACATGTGATGGACTTATTACTCGTTTGTCACCCATATTTGTATTATCGACAGAATATATGATGTTGAAAGCGATTCCCAGGAGTTCCCAGTTTTAATATTTTTTACATGACACATTAGTCTTGGTAATGCACGTGTATGTTATATAATCAATGAATTAAACAATAATGTATTTATTATCGCGACACTAAGCAGAAGAACGGAATAAACAAAACTAGACTTATGAAGATTTATAAAGTTTTAAATTAAGCAGGTAAATTATTTAGTTAGTGTGTAAACTTCATTACCCTTATTTTTAATATGTAAATAAAAACGAAATGTAGGTAACATTCTACGTTATTCTCGTAACGTAAAAATATCTAAATCTGCTATTGCAACTGAACAGAGAGAGAATATAAAAAATCAATTAACTGACGATAGCCGGGGCGCTTTCAATGACCAATGGCTTCATTATGCTTGCTTAGGAAGCTGTTATTTCTTCCTTATTTTAAAGCAATTACATAAATTTAGAGTAGGTTTATTGAAAGAAAATATAGTAATAAAAACAGTTCATGTGTTCGTGTGCAATATAATAATGCATTTAGGGTGCTGTTGGGGCTGCAACGATTCTGTAGTGCGTCAGGCATGTTTGCTGAAGCGGTAACGGACAGCTTTTGAGCTATTCTGCAAACAAGAACAGCATCCCTGATGCGCAGGCTTCGGGGGAGCACCAACAGTATCCTGAGAGTTATTGTGGAGAAACCAGACTGCCCGTTCCTGCAGCACTGGACACATATATACTGCTGCGGGTCTGGTGCAGTGGGAAGTGGGCAGAGGTATATGAATTAATTTAGTTATAATTAGTTAATGTTGTTACTAACATATTTTAGTTAGTTTATATGATAGTTGTATGTTCGTTTATATGTTAGTTGTATGTTCGTTTATATGTTAGTTTATAAATTACTTACTAACCCAATTGGATCATGTTCCGAAATAAATGATTATTAAGGGGGGAGGATATTTAAGTAGTTTTCTCATCTGGCTGGGCTGCACAAATATATAAATGGAAATGATAAATATTCATATATTAATATAGTGAAATAAATACACAAATAATACGTAAACAAATAAAAAGCCAACCAGATGGAAGCCCTCGGCATTGGTGACCAAACGGCCGAGGGGTTAGGGGGAAAGGGAGAGAAACCGGCGGACGATGCGGGCGGTATCGAGGAGCACCGCCTTCTGCATTTGAGCTAGGAGCGGTCCATCACGGAGTCCCAGTCGTCTCAGATGACCCGAGAGGCTGACTGGGATTAGCCCGTTCGCAGAAACGACTACAGGTATAATTTCGGTCGGCACGCCAACCCACTTGTCGGTCACTTCGTGATCCAGGTCCAGGAATAATATTATTATTGTTATTTAATGACTAAATATTTGAAAAAATTATAAAATTTTGTAAAGTAAGCAAAATGTATGTTAATTTACAGTCGGTTACCGTTACATCTTTTTAATGGCCACTGCACATAGACCTCCCCCATAAATTGCCCCAATCATAGTTGCCCCGCTTATCGAGCGGGTTGGCAGCCACTGTTTTTTATTTTCTTATTTGTTATTAGGAAGACGCCGCTGCCCATCTCCTGTTCCAGTTTCGCTTTGTTGCCTCTTACGACACCCACGGAACGATATGGCGTAGTAGATATTCTTACACTGTTAGTATCTGTAATAAAAATCAATATTTTAGTTCAATTCAATTCAAAATTAGCCTCTAAAAAGCTTGGCGTGCTCAGTAGAGCGGGGCAGTATTTCATGCCGGCACACCGCCTGCAACTTTACAAGGCGCAGGTTCGGCCTCACATGGAATACTGTTCCCATCTCTGGGCAGGGGCTCCCCAGTGCCAGCTCCTTCCACTTGACCGCATTCAGCGCAGAGCGGATCGAATCGTCGACGACCGAGTTCTTTCCGATCGGCTTGACTCACTAGCACTGCGTAGAGATGTTGCATCTCTTTGCGTATTTTATCGCATGTACCACGGGGAGTGCTCTGAGGAATTGTTCGGACTAATTCCAGCTGCTCAATTTGACCATCGCACATCGCGACAAAACTCGCGATACCATCCATACCATCTGGATGATTGGCGGTCCACCACTGTGCGATTTAGAAGATGTTTTCTTCCTCGCACAACTTCCTTGTGGAACCGATTACCACCAGCGATTTTTCCGGACCGATACGACTTAGGGACCTTCAAGAAAAGAGCCTACTCCTTTTTAAAAGGCCGGCAACGCATCTGCAATTCCCCTGGTGTTGCAGTTGTTCATGGGCGGCGGTAGTCATAACATCAGGTGAACCGCAGGCTCGTTTGCCCCTCTCCTATAAAAAAAAAAATTACCGTGCGGTAGCGACGATTATTAAATTTAGTTTTAAGAGAAGCGAAACAATTTAACCAGGAAAACTTATCGCATTCAAGAGATGGTACCTAAAACTAACATTATAAAAGTTTCTTACTTTGAAATATTTCAAAAATAACAATGCTTTTCGGGGTGCAATCAACAACACTGTAAAAAATTCATAATGTTTTTCTTTAGTATAGTTTGACTTTACCTTCAAATTCAAATTCAAATTTATTTATTGCCAGAATGTAGTACATGTGTTTTTAATTTGTTTTAAGTTATTCTTTTTGTGATTGTATTTAACTGTTGTGAATGCAGTCCGTGACCCAATCTTGTGATGGCACGTCGAACGCGACCCATACATGTACACAGTGCAACAAGTCATTCAAATCTTTGAAAGGCCTCAACATACACACTACAAAAACACACAGGAAATGTATTAGCCAAAATAGTTCACCTTTAGACATCCATCCCATTATTTCGAGTGCGCCTACTTATGTAGCCAACGATCCAACTCCTTTCACACATATCTTAGCCATTTGAAAAATAGTATACCGATAGTTAAAAGAATCCTCGAGGAGCTCGAATAACCGTTGCTACACATTTGTCACAATTAATCCAGAAATGTTACATAAGCAATTGTACTCAAGACTGGCAGAACCTATTTTTATTTTCATACAGCACACTACATATAATAAAAACTGATGAACTGAATTTATCCTTGACTCAAAAGGTTAAAAATAACTGTGCTGTAAGCTCCTTACCTTCTCCCGCACCTCTAATCAAATATGATGCCCTCGTAATCGCAACAAACTCATCGAAAACAAAATCTGTGACGGAGATCTCAAAGGTGCCGCTCGCCTTTTGTTCTCCAACGACGTGCTATCACCAGATACCCCTGACACCCTTCAGGCCTTACGGACAAAACATCCTCCAGCTCCAGTAAACCCAAATTTTCTCGACCGACCAACAGAGGGCAAGCATGCCTTCAAATTCATAACAAAGATGTTACAGGTGCCATTTTATCTTTTAAACCAGGTTCGGCTGCAGGTTTGGATGGAATCTCACCCCAACATCTGAAAGACTTAACATCGCACTCTGTGGGTGATGCAGGCAAGCAACTTTATGTATTCCGGTAATGTCAATCCAGAAATTGTTCCCATTCTTTTCGGCGCGAACCTCATTGAGAGCCCTCACCAAAAGGACGGAGGGGTGAGACCAATTGCTGTTGGATCAACACTACGACGCCTGGCCTCCAAAATTGCTGTTGGACATATTTTACCAAAATTAAATTCGGAATTTGAACCCGTACAGTTAGGCTTCGGTGTAAAAGGACGGTGTGAGGCAGCCGTCTATGCCCTACGCTCTTTCCTAACTTACGGACATTCTAAGGTGTTGCTCAAAATTGATGGCAAAAATGCTTTCAAATCAGTAAATAGGGATACCCTACTGACGGAAATAAAACAACATATACCGGAAATATACAATTATCTTTTTCTCAGTAACGCTGACCCAACAAAATTGTTATATCATTCTAATGAACTGTCCTCGGAAGTAGGTTGTCAACAAGGTGATCACCTTGGGCCAGCAATTTTTAGTTTGGCTATAAATCCGATAATCAAAAATTTAAATTCTAAATTCAACGTTTGGTATTTGGACGGCGGAACCCTAGGAGGTGATATGGATATTGTGTTTTCGGACCTTTTTTTAATCAAAAATAAATTTGAAGCTATTGGTTTTGAGCTTAATTTTAGCAAATGCGAACTTTTATAAATAACTGCAACTTAAATTTAAATGACGTAAAAAAAAATTTAATATTTTGGCTCCAAATATTAAAATAGTTAACAGTAATTCCTTTACCTTTTAGGTTCTCCAATTTTTAATGAATCTATTTCTGAATATATTAATAATTCAATTACTAAATTTCAAAATTCCTGACCGTCTCCTTGAAATTAGTCCACATTATGCACTTTGCATCTTAAAATTCTGTATTTTCGTCCCAAAATTTACGTATGTGCTCCGTTGCTGCTCCTTTTGAATCACCCAGATCTCTTGACACAAGTAGACAACTTAATCAAAATTAGTTTAGAATCGATTCTTATATACACCTGAACGAGCAATCTTGGACCCAAGCATCCCTACCCATCCGTTATAGTGGTTTAGGATTCGCAAAATTTCAGTGTCTCTTTACAGCCTTCCTATCTTCTGTCCATAGTTCAGCAAATCTCATAAGTAAGATTTTAGGGCATCCTTCAAACTTTGAGATTGCTGGCCTGGAAGAAGCTAGAAACGCTTTCTTAATTGCATGCCCAGGTCAAAATTTTCCTGTTTCTCCAAATTCACAAAGGAGCTGGGACGACATAAACTGCAAATTGACTTATGACAATCTTTTGAGCTGTAGTACAGGTTCGGCGCGTGCTAGGCTTTTGGCCATGGGTACGCATGAGGCCGGCTACTGGCTTCACGCGTACCTTCGTCAAATACAGGAACATTTCTTGAGCCTGACACGCTCCGAATCGCAACCTGTCTACGGCTTGGGGTTCCGGTCTGCGTTCCTCATAAATGTCCGTGTGGCAGTGACGTCGACAAGCTAGGACATCATGGACTGTCATGCCAAAAGTGCAGGCCGCTTCGAGACATGCAGCATTAACGATATCATACGCCGGTCTCTTGTCACCGTCAACGTGCAAAGTCTACTTGAGCCGTTTTGTCTTTATCGTCTCGTTGTGTTTGTTTTAGTACTGCCCCGATACCCTGTAAGGATGCATCTGTAAAGATTTTTATTGGTAAGTCTTTGTCATATATTTCCAATACCGGTTGAGAACATAAATATCTTTTTATTTGATTAAATGATTCTTCACACTTCTCAGACCACACAAATTTTTCGTTTTTTCTTAATAAATTATGTAATGGATCTAAGATAATTGCGTTTCTTGGTATGGATTTATGGTAGAAGTTGATTTTTCCCAAAAATTGTCTGATATTCTTTTGCGTCTTAGGATTTGGAAAATGTCTTATTGAAATCAAATTGTCTTTTAGTGGTCTTACCGAATTGTTCTGAATTACATGGCCAATGTACTTTACTAAGTCTGAAGCAAAGATACATTTCTTAAACTTCAATCTAAAGCCTTCTTTTATTATTGCCTCTAATACACTTCTTATGTGTTTTATATGTTTTTCAAAGGTGGACGAGTATATCAATATATCATCAATATAGTTTACGGAGTATCCTGTGAGATTGTGCTTTCTTAGAATATTGCTTAAAATTCTCTGGAAAATTGCTGGTGATGTTTTCAAGCCAAAAAGGTAGGCAGGTCCACTGGAAGTGGCCATCTTGTGTGACAAATCCTTTTATTTTTTATTTCTATCTTCCACCCGTAGTGGTATTGCCCAAAATGCTGAGTTTATATCCAGTGTAGTAAAATATTCACAATTTCTAGTTTTAATAATCAAATCATCTATTAATGGGAAAGGTTGAGCTTGTGGTACAACCATTTTATTCAGTTCTCTGAAATCTACACATAAGCAGGATTTTCTATTTTTACCTTTTTTAAATGCTAATGTCACTGGTGCAGCAAAAGGACTGTAGGATACTTCTTTTAAATTATTCTTTAGTAACATGGATATTTGCTCTTCAATTTCTAATTTGTTTTCTATTGTACATCTGTATGGTCTTTTACTACAGTATCTACTTACTAGTAAATCTATATGAGCTCCATAATCTTTAATTGATCCTATATCATACTTGTCCTCAGCAAAAATTGTTTTATATTCCTTTATAATTTTCTCTATCTCAATTTTCTTTTCATTATCTAAATGGTCTGTCATACTAACAAATTCCTCTGTTTCTATGTGTTCATTGAAATTTATTGCATATGTTTTTATATTCTTATCTTCATTTGTGTTATCTTTAGACATCCTGTCTATTTTATTTGTTATTTTCTTTTGTTCTATCCAAGTCCTGATTTTGGGTTAATTTGAATTTTTATTATGCAATCCGATTATAAAATCACCTAAATCTTCATTTTCTACTATATATACATCCACTTCTCTTCTAAATCAAATATTTTTATTTTTATTGTTACTGCCGTCCGTCTTCTTCACACCATTGACCGTTTTCTATATGCTATATTCACATTGTCTTTTATTTATTTTACTTTAATCAATCTTGAATTTATTAACGAGATCTGTGAGCCTGAATCATAGATGCCGACTTCTTATTTATTTTCTAATAAAAGCTTGATTTTGATTAATGGGTACTTACTCGCTTTTTATCAGTATTCATATCTATCAATAATGGAGTTATTATTTTTTTATTTTAAAGACCTTTTCAGATTCATTTTATTTTCTTGAACCAACTTGACTCCTCCAGATGATATCTAATTCCTTTGTCCAAAGATTCACAAGTCTTACATGGCTTCTTCTCATTAGTTTTATTTTTATAAAGAAATGTACCACTTTTTATTATAGTTGAGTTTTTCTTGTACATCATACTTTCATATTTTCATATCTCGTTGAAAAATTCAGTAGTGTTGTTACGTTCGTCCCTGTTTAACATATTTAAGATAAACCTAGGTAGACTTGTTGCAATCAGATCTATCATTGGTTTCGGGTCTATCGATTTGTTTATATCTAGTATAAGCCGCTCTTTTTTTTATAGCATTATCAATTAACAGTCCTTCTTTATACCTGAATGCGAGAGCAGTTGTGACTATGTCCCACCCTCGGTTTTTAAAAGTTTCCAAAAATTTGTCTTTCCATTCCTTCCATTCGGAATTTACTGTTAGTTTTATAACCATCGAGCTATATCTATTTTTGTTTCATCTTTTGTTATATTATAGCGCTCACATACTTTTTCAAAATTCTGTATCCATATATATCTATTGCATTAGGGTTCTTGCTTGTGAACTTTTCAATAAGTCGAATAGTAAATTTCTCTGAGATATTTTTTAGGTCATGTTGATTTTCTTTCTTGGTTGTAGTTTCTATAAATTTTTCCAAGATATGTTGCGAACTGTCATCTTTGTCTTTTGGTTGTTTTGTGCTCATTTCTTCTAAATATTGATCTAAAAATTGCATATTAACTTCCTCATCTATATATGTTTTCTTTAGATCTTCATCCAATTTTATCCATATTTTTCTACTTTGGTGCCTTTTCTTTATGCTATTTTTTGTTTTCGAGAAAGTATTCATTTTAACAATATATGTATGATGAATCACCGGCTTCAGCTAATCAGGTAAAACATTACATTTTCCTTCTTCTGTAGATATTGAGGTTATGGCTAATACATTAGATTTGCCATCATTTGAAGCTATCATCGTAAACTCAAATTGCAGCCGGTCCATCTTCATTTAGTTCGAAAATGTCGTTTTATAAGATATATTATTAAGGATTTTCACTATTAAACACAAATTGTTTCTCTGAAAATACAAAGAAACGACATTTAAAGTTCACTAATATCGCCTCCTCAATTATATCCTTTCATTTATCTTTCTACAAGTTTTTTATAACAATAAAATCACAAAATAATCTTAACATCATCCGCCATTGAAATGCGCGTCACTCCGATGCGCTCTCTACTCACTTCTACAGACAACCTAATACACGCGCGAAGCGCGGCAAATTCAATTTAATGAAATGTCATTTCATTACATATAATATATCAAGCCTGCATTGAGGCAGATAGAGCTTTAATTTATTTCTTGGCATGGCACTTCTATTGACAAAACTTGAGTTAATGGTGAAATATTGTGGATGCTGTTTGACAAAAAACACAAAGTTCTGTATGTACATACAGACTAGAGGCAGTATGAAATTTAGAAATATAGGTTTGCAACTATCTAAAGACCAAGCTCCACAAATGGCCCTTACACACTTCTATTGAACACGAAAGGCCTTGCCAACCTCAACTGAGTTGCCTCAACAAGAGACCGTATGAAAGCACTGAGGAGACATAGCTGTGGTAAGCGCTCAATGCCGCTTCAGTAGACACTGTCAACTGTAGCTCTTTATAGCATAAACAAATCTCTCAAGTTTATCGCATACGTTCTCTATATGAGTCTTCCAGTGTTTGTCAACCATTAATCGTAAAAGTTAGTACAGTTGACCTTCGATTTTTGTACTATCATAACAGATATTAAGTCCAATAGGTGGAGTTCTAAAATCCCTAAATTATAGCATTTTGGTTTTATTTAAGTTTATTTTTAAATTGTTACTTTTGACCATCTAAACATTTTGTCGAGTGTAATAGCTATTTCATTTTCATAGTTTTTTCTATCCTTACACTTAATAATTACATTAGTATCATCCACAAACAGAACAGTTTCGTGGTCAGTGACGTTTGGAAGATCATTAATATATATTAGAAATAAAAAGGGACCTAACGCACTTCCCTGTGGGACACCGTATTTATTATTTTGTAACCGAGGTCTGCTTGTAATTTTATTGCCCTTTTGAATTTTAGCAACTTCTACGCACTGTTCACAACCAGTCAGATAACTCTCCAGCCAGTCATATGCCTTTCCGGATTCCGTATTTTTCAAGCTAATATAAAGTAATAATTTATGGTCTACAAATGAAACCTTTAGTCATATCAAGAAAGATCGCACTTACAGGTGCCCTTTCATTAATGGCCTGTAATATATTTTTAGTAAATTGCCCGTGTAGTGGCGGGTAAGAATACCCACCACCCCATATCTTCCCGTGGGTGTCGTAAGAGGCGACAAGGAAACTGATACAGAAGATGGCAGCAGCATCTTTCTGATAAAAGCAAAAACAATAAAACTGCGGTTGCCAACCGCTCGCCAAGCGTGGCAACTATGGCAATATACCCCCATGAGCAACGACATAATAAACGGCCCCAGTCCCCGGCGGCCCTGCTATTCCTTCAAGTGGATTAATACAGTTTTATTATTTACCCTGAAGCCTGCGGCTATCTCTGAAGTGCTTTGTGATGAATCCGCGTCCACAATAGCCTTTAATTCTTCATTTTCCACTTTGATCTCGGCCGTCCACGGGTTGGTTCTGAAGGTCATTTCCAGAACGAAAACTTTAAAACCAAAACGTACTGTGCTTTTTGCGACACCAGCGCCGTACACATCATTAATCCTTCGAGCTGTTTCTGCAGCACTGGTGCCACGGTAGAACTGTACTCGTAAATATACCGATATTTCATGTCCATTGTGCGGTAATAAGTGAAGCCAAAAATAAAATAATGAGGAAAAACAAATGAATGACTGTTTTCAAAACTCAAATGTACCAGCTAAATGAATTTATAAATTTGAATTTGGAATTCTTAACCAAAGAGGAGATATTTCAGATCAAAATGGTCATTTCAAAACGCTATTTCATATGTAAGGACCTAATATATTATGAAGATTGTTTGTGACGTGAGCTCTATACCAGCACCTTCAAAACTAAAATTGCATGCCAAAATCACCAACAAGGGTTTTACATTCAATACTACTTTTAACTAGGATACAAGAACCTCTTTAGAGTTACGGGTGTACGTTGAGACGACTCTATACCCTGGTATCTTCAGAAGCTTCCATGCCTTTTTTATAAACGTTTCAGTTAAACATACTATGTCTATTTTTTATTATTTTGTGAAAATTGTGAAAATGCAGATATAATTTTGGGACTTATTTATATCACCAGCAATGTTTTGGTGAAGTATGGTTGTTATAAAATGTATTTTTATTGACGAAAAACGTTTTATTTTTATTGTTACTAATCCTATTAAATTTGTTTTAAAAAGTAGTAAGGTATTGTACCTTTTTATAGGTCAAACGCTTGTTCTCAATTTTCGCTTATCTGGTTCAGACCAGGTTGAAATTGCTGTGGCTCATTATTTCGATATTACCTGCGATATTACTAGAAATAGTAGATGCCTTTAATTTTTAAACTGCTTAATACCTGTATATGCCAGGAACTCGATTTCCACTTGCAATTTAAAATTTAACATTCTAGTAAACCGTTTTGAATTATTTAAAAAGTCATTATATTTTTGTTCCACATATCAACAATTACAGTAATTATTAGCTATTAATTTTATATTACTATTTAACAATTTTTAGAAAGGGATTGTACTGAACATCTATAACGTAAACATTGTGATTTCGCAAAAGGTATACCATATTACTTAGGTCTGAAAGTATTTTGTAGGATTCTTGTCAATCGATCCAAATGCTAAAATCACAATGTCTTCACTTTTCAGCGATAGCATTATACTTATACAAGATTTCAATATTTCACAGCTTTTTGCTGACGGTTTAATTATGCCTAGAACATCGTACATATCGTCGTTATTTTTCTTCACCTGTCATATATTTGAGAAGCTAATCCACGAGCTTGCCTATTACCTATTATGTATATTCTTCTTGAAATACTGGTGGTGCCATCTAGAGTGTGGATTTTTCCAAAGTTGTTATGTTGAGGTCATATTTTGTTGATATTTCCTTTTGATTAAGGCGCGTTCCCACCGTGTCGTGACAGATAATCGTGTAGTTTTAAGTGTCGTGGCTTATATGTTTAAATGGAGGTGTTCACATTTAGAACGACACAATTTACTGTCGTCTACGACAGTTTTGCAGTGACGACACTTTGTCGTGACAGTGGAACGGCAAGCACGACAGTCGTAAAACGATAAAAATCGGACGGCAACTCTGTAGACGAACACGTGTTTTCCTTCTGCACCCGCGCCCTCGCGTCTGTACTCGGTTTGCTTTGTGTGAACTTAGTTTGTCACTCCTGCATGGTGGACGCAATGGCTAATAATATAACACCGGAAGTTTTAATTCCACTTGTGGAACAAAGGGACGGGTAGACATTTATAAAGACAAAGGTTTGAAATTAGCCGCGTGGAGAGAAATTTGTTGCGTTTGAACCTAATTTTGACAAGTTGGAGGAAAAGGAAAGAAAAGATTTCGGTAAGTTTCTGAAACTTTGTATTTATTATGATACATGTGTGTAATGTTTTACAAGGTACGGAGCCTATTTCAGATACAAAATAGTCGGAAAATTGTAAGCGCACTGCGTTTCCACCACCTTCGTTTGAACGCAGCTGTGTTGCAGGCATGTTTACCAGGGCATAACGGTTGGGGTATTCTCCAAGTATATATAGCTCTTTTTATTAAATTATGTAATACCGTACAAGCCTTTACAACTTCAATAGCTGTTTCTGCACATACATCCAATGGTCTATGCAAGATCCTCCATTTATTGATAAGATACCAAAGTGCATTCAACATATCTTCGCGCGGCTTAGACGGTAATTAAATATCTTTTTCTTATTGTCTAAATGAGTACCGCCATAAGGTCGCAATAAATTTTGTGACAATGTAAACGCTTCTTGTCTCCAACAAATACATATGGTATTTCTTCTGCATATGTTCGTGTAATGGCGTGGGTCTTGGTATATTTAAAGTACCATCATTTAGTTTCTTCCAAAAATTGGATTGTTTTAGGATAGATGAATCACACTCTTTTCCGTATGAACCAATACTAACGTAAATAAAACGGTATTCTGAATCAACAATTGCAAATAAAATAAAAGAAAAATAATCCTTATAGTTAAAAAACATAGAACCACTATTTATTGGCTTTGTAATCCTTATGTGCTTGCCGTCCAGCGCACCGAGGCAATGAGGAAAATTTGCTTTCGTTTTAAAAGCTTCAGCGATCGCTTTCCATTCTTCTTCGGTATTGGGCAACTTTAAATATTCTGCACTTAATACGCTCCAAATAACAGAACACGTTTCTTTGATTATTTTGCTGATGGTTGACATTTCACTCTAAAATTATAATGCAGTTGTTTAAACGAACATCCTGACGCCAAATATCTGTAAATAAATACAACAGCTATTATAATACGCTTATATTCGAGGACCAATGCCCTAACATTATAATTATGTATAAACATATAATCAGTCTAATACGTAGTCCTTACTTGAAACGTTCACGGGAAACATCCAGAAAAACTCGATCTTAGTATAGTTTTTAAACTCTGAAAACGTGCAGATGTTTGCGTGAACAATAATTTGACTACGTATTAGACTGATTATATGTTAATACATATAATGTTAAATCTATACACAAACAAATTTTAATTTTAAGTCTATTTTACTTTTACAGCTACACAGATATCTACAAAGTGGACACATATTCGAGATGCATTTATGAGATCCCTGAAAAATGAAAAAGAAAAAAGCGATCTGGTGCAGGCGCAAAAACTACTAGGCCGTATGTTTATAAGAATCAGCTGTCTTTTTTATTAAAAGTTACTGAGCCCCGTATGACCTCTGATTCATCTAATGAGCCTAATAATTCTATCTCTGATACATTAAGTGATGCAGCACCTTCTACTCAAAAGAAAACTAAGACTGACACATTAGATGGATAAATGTCACAATTTCTAGATTATAAATTAAATAATCAAGAACACCCACATGTGTCCTTTATTAAAGGAATTTTACCATCTTTGGCATCATTCGACAATGATGACAATTTTGAATTCCAAACGGGTATTATGCAACTGATTGAAAAAATTTAAAAAGAAACGCCTTCGTAATAATTTATATGATACTTATGCAAACTATGGTGACTACCAAAATCATTTATCACAACCGACAGGATATTTTACACAAGATCCAGGTGCATCAACTTCGACTAGCAATCAAGTTATGGAACTGGCTGCATCACCAAATTCAGTCTATACTAATTTGTCTGATAGCACACAAGATTCTTTTAATTTTGACAATATATAATTTAAAGATGTCTTTACTTATAAAACGTGTAACTCTAAAATAAATCTCTAATAAATAAATGTATACATTAATAAAGAATTTTCATTTTATTTACTTACCTTGTTATCACTAGTCTTTCTTCGGCACTTATACAATTTCTGAAATGTGTGTTTTCTTCAAGATTGTCTGCAAGTCGTGCCAGTAGGCTATCAAAGGTGGAGACAGTCATTCTTAAATACTCATAAAACTTTCCATCATCACTTTTAATTCTTCTATATAACTCTGACATAATCCTAATGGAATTTTTCACTTTCAGTACTTTCTTTCATTTCTTGCTTCATTTTCTTTTCAAAAAGTAATACATTATTAAAATTTCATCTTCGTCCATTGAACTCAGGAGAAAAACGCACTAGTAATCACCAAGCGAACGCAGAGGCGACTAGATTTGTAGCTTGCTGATGATGCGAGCGATCTGAGCGATCCATGGGAACAGCTCGATACGACAGTCGCTAAACGATAAAAATGTTGACGACAAACAATCGTTATAATGGGAACAGGTAGAGACGACAGTCGTCGAACGATAAATTAGTCGTTACGAGTGGGAACGCGCCCTAAGGGGCGAAATTAAACTTGTAGTAGTAGAGGCGGTTTACAGCGACTTTAGCGTTTCATTGAGATGATATCCGTTTCTGAGTTGTTGACAGGTGACAAGCGAGGTATTTTCATTCGAATATTTGTAAGTCTTTTATTGTTGGTGAATTTCGGCAGGATGTCGTTAAGGGAGGTTGATATTGAGCTGCTAGATATATTTTAAGGAACTGTATTTGCTTATTTTTTTTCTGATAATATTTTCTTAAATGAGTACATTCGGTGTTTAGATTTATTATTTCTTGTGAGTGCTTGCATTCTCAGTTTGTAATTTTTTTATTTTAGTCTCAAGCCTTGTTTCGCCAGAGAACAGCAATACAGATCCCAGGACAACAGTGAACCTCCATCCTTGATTTTGTCCGTCGTACCAACAGTGAGCTGCCGTCAACACTCTGTTGTTACTGATGAGTGTGCCACCGCATACTCTACCAGTAATGCCAATAATATCAGATATAAGACCAGATTTAATTCAAAATCTCTGACAATTCATTTTCTAATTCGGGAACACATTTTGATGACAAATCTAAATATTCAGAAGGAGTGGAGCTAATGAAGGTGTCATTTAAATTCAAATTCGATATGTCCATGTCCGATTTTCGTCTGCGCAGCAATGTCTTTCAAAGTTATATTGTTATTTTCCATGATCAATTTCTGTTCTTACGTGTTAAGCTAATATATAAATTGTTCGGCTTAGTAGATGCGTCCTCTATTGCGTTGTAACAACAATAGTGCGTATATCTAACTATTATAGTGTGATCAAAGCTCAAGGATCTTAGTAGTATAGTGTTATTGAAAGTAGTTTTAGTAGATCCCGTTAGATGGCAATACTTGTCAATGGATTAATTTTTCTAATCAAAGATTTTTATTTTTTTCCGTTGTTAATATAAATGTGGTCATAATATGTCATAAAATTATAAAATATGTTTTAAAATAATATTGAGTACAACAATTTAATTTTGATTAAGAAGGAAGATTTTGTTTCTTTTTATTTGAAACACTTGGAGCTTTGTCAAAGTACCTATTACTTACATCCAAAACGTAAAATTATTGATAAAGTTCAGTTGTCACAGTTTTATTTTCAAAAATGAACAGCCGTTACTTTGACTTAATTTTCAAATAGTTCTTTAGCTCTTTCACTGAATATTAAAAAACGGAATATTGAAATTTTGTAGGCTTATTAAGTTATTTAAACTATTTTAAACATTCTGTATTCACTATCCCTGATTGTTTCATATAACTTTTAATATTTTAGTGAGTTCAATTGAAAAGTTCTAATAAACTTAGCACTTTGAGCAAAATAAACACTTTATTTTTTTTGTAGATAACATTCTCACTAAATTGTTGTCACTTGTTGAACAGTTCATTATAGCACAATCACAAAATTATTAATTATTTATATTTTTAAAACTTATTTAAAAAGAGAGATGATGTGATCATAAAAAATGATGTCTGTAGATCCTTGATGGGTTTAGTTATATTTCGTATTTACCGATAACGTTTTCCGCAATGCGGTGAAAATCTGTGTTATGGTTATAGCAAGTATTAATGTTCCGCACTCATTAACTGCAACCAATAATTTATATTATTAAAAATTTTCTCGCACACCATTCATGATTAAGTTAGTGCGTCATTTTCACTTTTCACTAATTATAATACACAAAATTGACATAACAATGTCGAGCCTCATTAAATAATAAAATTATGTAAAAAAGGCGCTTCTTTTGGACTTTTTATGGCTTAATTTATTTTATATAGTGTGGTCATGCAGACATGAATAATTGGCCTTCAATCAATTAATCGTTATGTCACTAGTCTATATATATTTAGGTATTTTTTTATTTATTATATTTTATTTAACCTTTATTATTAACACCTCAATACATAGGGTAACAAAGGTAATACCTATCAGCATTCTCTGGCAGTCAACTCTGGTTTCCGGTTTCTGATGATGTTAGTGCAGTTATCCTGTTGGATATCCCAAGCAGTATTAAATACTGCTAAGAGGTAGAGAAAGGGGAGAGAACTGATTCTGGGGCCCCAGCCCAGACGCTTTGTTGTGCCCTCATTCGATAGCAGTGGCAGTTGGCAAGAAAGGCTCTGATGATGTGAGTGAGACTAGCTTGTAAAGTTTTATAAACTCAACGTGCTTGTAAGACTTTGTCAAACACTTTCGCGACATAAAAAGGGCACTGTTCTTAGTGGTCTCTGTTTCTTTAGAGGTAGAAGTTTTCAGGATGAATTCCGTGAGGCGATGAATCCGATTAGTGCACGAGTATTCTCGTTCTGTGACAACGACTACGACGGCTCTAAAGCCAAACTGCTCACCGGGAAAAGCTTATTTGAGAAAACGTATTTTCAGTATGAGTCGCTCTTTAATTTTCCCCAACGTTGAGGAGATTGAATGGTCTATAGCTGGAGGCTTAGTTGCAATTTCCTTTTCGATTCCTATCACGTCTGCCTTTTCCAGTCATCCGGGAAGGAGCAGATGAAAAGAAAGGTTGAAAATGCCTACTAGTAGGCATACGAGCGACGCGGAGAGCGATTTCAGCACTCTGTTGCTAATACCGTCGGGGCCGGGTGCTGATTTTTTGAGGCTTTTGATAACTTCTGTGACTTCGTGAACAATCACAGATTTAAGGGTTCGCCCGAGGTGCTATTGCAAACTTACGCTCGACCTCCGCTTCGAACCTAAAAGATGAGGCGCGAGGCATTCAGGATTTTCAAAATCGTCATCAAAGGCGAGATCGGGGTTTCTGGCCTAATGAGAGGCGACATGCGAGACGGTGTGAGGGCTTTTCGTGTCTAAATTCAGCTATGCGCTGTTTTACCTCGTTTTGGAGGTTGCCGAAATTTATTATCTATTATGCGATAGATGTAGTAGCGTCTTAGCCATATTTTTAAACAGCTGCTGAATGTGTTTTGAAAGCTTGTGTGTTGATTGCTCGACACCCAAACCTTACGAGAGCATTCTTCGGCCGCTGGGTAAAGGTGGACCGATAGGCGCTAATTGCCTCACTAACTTCCTTGGCGAGTATATTTTCTCTGGAATTTTATCTAAGTGCTGGAGGTCGAGTCTACGATGGTTTTAGTCTGAAGGACCTCACCAGTGGGCTGGCCCAGCTGCAACAAGACCGGCCTGTGATTTGAGTCCAGTTTTAAGATCGTCTCGATTGATGATATCGACAACGTGACATCGATTTTAGGATCGCGATGGCTAGGCTCAAAAAGGTCTCTTTGCACTATATATATATTATACATACTGTATACTCAACTCGACTTAAATTGATACCAACTTAAAGACACATCAAATTGTCAATGAAACTTTATAACATCTTAATATACTCCACAGGAACTGCCGAAATAAAGCACGTCATTTTGTAAAACAGTCGAAGATGGTACGATACCACATCAAATTCACATATTTTGTGCCTTATGGCTTGCAGCTAACCTTATTCTTGGACAGAGGTTTTTTTCTGTAGTGTCCTACTTAAATAGTTAATTCCTAACACAAGAGATATCCTAGAAAAATAATTAAACATACTATTTAGGGTTGCTATACTATTAGGGTTGACTGGAGAGAATGCCGATAGGCATTAAGATCGCCTTTTGTTACCCTATTTATCAATCTACCTTAAGTATCTTTTAATGAACAATCTTCCTCCACCCTTACGTGAGCTTACATCCTTAAATTATTTCAAAACTTTTAACTAAAACTGTAAATTGTGAACGTAAGTGTCGATAATAATAAACAAACATTATATCTTATTTAAACAATGTCTATTACGAAACACGTTCAATAGACGTTAGATAAGGCGCTTTATTATAATTTATTATACTAAATAATTAAATTTATAAATACATCGTAGAGCCACGCTGCAGCTATATTATATGGTTGTAGCACGAATGAGTCGCTCGACTGACCGGCGTAGGCCCATGCCTCAGAATACCAGCAGAAACGAGGCGTTCCATCCAGTCCTCAGGGATGAAAACGCATCTGCAGTTTGATCGTTAATCGAGAATAAATATAGATGTCTATAGACCACAGCATCCGCTTACCATCAGGTGGACTGTATGCTCATTTGTCACCTATCTATAAAAGAAAGTTTTCAGAGTAGTCAATGAGAGTTGTTGGAAGTGGACGTGTACATCTTTTTTTAAATAATTCCATTAATAGTGACTAGTTAAAATTGAACTTTGTGCCTACCCAGTTAAGAGTTTTTATTGTGCGGTGTAATACTACTACTCATCAGTATCAATACTTGTGTTTATCTTGTTCTTGCATCGCATCTGAGAGATGCAACTGAAGGGCGCCCGCACCTCACCCCCTCAAGATTAAGAGACAGCGTAATATTTCTTGTCTTATTACTCCTGGCGAATAAGTACATCGTGCGTAATGTCCAAGTTACAGAGAACTCCGCCTAAGTGCCCATCAAACCCAGATATAAGTCTAACTACATCGGATGCTAATTATGTAAATAACCGTAAGCACTTCACTGTAGGGTATGACTCGGAATTTCTGTCCACACTGAATGACGAACATTTTAATACATTATGCCGCGTCTCCACCAAAGAAAAGTTACTAACTTTTGTATTGTCAACACGTGTTGGTGACAAATGTTTCTGTAATTACCTAGTGTTGGCAACAAAACTTGTAAACAATGTCGGGAACCGTGTTTCCATTTTCGGCAGCAACATTAAAGGAAAACGCTTGTTGCAAACATTTATTCCCTCAGTGGAGACGCTAGTTGGAAACATTTGTTGGAAACATTTGTTGGCAACATGCTTGTCACGTGGGCGAACGAGTTAATCGACACATCAAAATATATTATGGGATGTATGTAATGAAAATTATAAAGATAAAAAAAAAGGATGCTCGGAAAAATATTAATATATTATATGTATTTTTATAAAGTAATTAATAAACGTTGCGTAGGTGTGATTGCTTTTCTATAATTACTATCAGATTTTTTTTATTTTTGGTCCAACAAGATTTAGCAGCCTTTCAAAATCATAGTCAGTCATACGAAGAAAGTTTCTGATTAGTCCATCTTCAATGCGGCCTGCTAACAAGTCATCTCTTCTCATAGTATTTAATAGCTCAATCCCTCCATGCACTTTTCTTCCTTTGAGGCTCGGCCGTACCCAATATTTATGCTTCCGTTTTTTTTGCATAAAATTATATATACTGCGGCTGCCTGCTTAATATCGTCACTTGAAGACATATTATTGCCAACAAAACTTTGGTGGAGACAGCAAGTTGGCGACATGTTTCAATTCGGTGCGGAAACTTCGGAAACAAAAGTTGGTAACTTTTGTTGAGTTGCAAACAGTTGGAAACATAAACGTTCGACGTAAAAATTAAGGAAACTATTAAAAATGTAGTTACCTCCACGATTTCCAGCGAATTGGCTAAAATATCCCATTCATTATCAAACCTAAACACAACTATATCCGAGTTGCGAGATGAGAACACTCATTCCCAAACGGTCATCATTTTTTGTTATAATAATATAAGCTCATCTGAATTGCCGGACACTATTTAGATATCCGCCAGTTTAGCTTCGGAATATTGACTAAACATTTTTATAATCATGCTCACCACCATTTTCCGAATTTCCTCCTACAAATTGGTGTACTCTCTTTTTCTTTCTCACTTTTGACAAGGCACTCTCATGTTTTTATACTTTTGTCTTTTATCCTGCGCGGGCTAAAGCCCGACAAGTTCTGTTTAAACGTTCTGTTTTAGTTGTAGAACTTTAGAAACAAATATATTTACTAAAATTTAGAGGTAAGTATTAAAGTGTAGAAAAAATCCCGAAAAATACGAATAATTTTGGCTTATTTGAATGGTAAAATGTAAGGCCATGTTTATAATTGATATTTTTTCCATATAATAAAAATTAAATTTTCCAAATTTTTACCACTTTAATTAAACTAATCCTTTTACCTGTACAGCCAGGTGTGCTAAAGCAATTTCTTTATGGCGTGGCTTAAGTATTTCCTCAAAGCAAAAACACACTAACTGTTATCCGAAACGGGTGGATAACAACTATGCCATCACCACATCTACCAAAAATAAATCTACGTAGTTATAAAATAGGTTGCTATAAATTTATTCTACTGTCCAAATGTTTCTTAATCTAAGCCACCTTTAATACAAACGTTGTTTACTAAACGTCTTTCGTTACTTTATAGATTGTTGGCGCAGCTAACCTATCTTATGCGCTCTACAGACGAGCGGCACTTTGCCAACGACAAGGGCAACTGCTGCAGTCGCTTTGCCGCTTGTAGACTAACTTTAGCACAGCAGCCAGGCTAGTATCAAAATAATAAAAAAAAAGTGTGATTGATATTACAAACGTAAAGAAATTGATTACATATTGTGGGTTGGTAAAATTATCATACAAGATAGCCAATTTTGTCGGAGAGCAGAGCCGATAGTAGTCTATTGCTCCTGATAATGCCTCGCTTAGAGGCAAAACACGTGTCGTATTATCGATTGTAGTGTGTATTACTAGTATAGTGGTATTGGACTAAGTGGTGGCAGAGATTATGCACGCTATTGTGGAAGGGTGGAAGTTAAGATAAGATTAGAACATTAGACCTTAATTAACAATTTTTTTACATCTTTAACCAGTGCGTGTTTGCGGACTTTACATATTCTCAAAATATTTTATTTCTCAGACATGCAGGTTTGCTCATGATGTTTCCTTTATCGCACGTGATAAATAAGCACTTAAAATAGCAGTTTGGCTCATGGGGAAAATTTTTGTTTCAGAGAGTACAAGGGACCTGTGACAGTAAACCACGATAAGCAAGTTTTGCACGACAATAAGCTTCGGGTTCCGCGCCTATGTCACAGTGACCGAGTGAAACCGGCCACAATAGAGCGTATGTCTGTTGTACTACCATATGTCAGAGGAGTCATAGACAAGATTGGTTACATCTTAATGCGGACTTCCATAAGAATATACTACAAGGCGTCGAAGAAGATTAATCAGTTCTTACCATACATCAAATGTAATATTATCCTTCTACAAGATGCAGGAGTGTACAAACTTGATTGTGATCTGTTACATAGGACAAACAAAAAGATCCATACAACCCGCGTAAAAGAACATATCGCTGATGTGAAGCACCGACACTCTGGACGTCAGCAATATGTCAACATGTTCAGGATCGTCCCAACCATTATAACATATTTGATAAACGACAAATCCTTGCAAAAAACACCGATTTAAACTAATTCTCAAAAGAAATATACATTTTACTTAATGATTATCAATATTCAAATTAATAATTTAAAAAAAAAAAATCCTAATTTCAATATAGGAGATGGCTGGGTGCTACCATCTGCTTGGGATCCCATAAATAATAAAACCAAAGCATTATACTGCAAGATTTCAAGATACTGTAAGCTCGCACTGCGTATGTATATCGGAGCAAAAATTAATAATTAAAAGTTGAAGGTAGCCTTCGCCTTCCCCCCACCCCCGTGACCATTGGTGCTGTTAAGCTTAAAAAAGTGTGTGTGTACTTATGTATGTAGAACCTTATCGATGGAATTTAAATAATGATTTCTACGACATGAGAAACCATAGTTTTATTTAAAAAAATTGAAGTTAAATTTTTGCTTTAAGTGCCAAGGCATGTTTATCGTGTTAATTGTGAATTGAGACTGCAACTAAACTGAGACTGACAGATATAAACGCCACACAAGTTGCTAGGTCTGTTACTTTAATTGAAAATGGGCACACCTACAAACATGTGGCCCAAACATTACGAGTATCAAAATCTGTGGTACATCGAGTTGTCAAGAGGTATCGGCAGACCAGACGGACGAGACTCGCAGAACAGGGACGTAAACGGAAAACTGTGGCCAGAGATGACCGGTTCATCGTTACCAGCGTGCTTAGAAACTGGACCTTAACTTCTTCAGATGTAAGAAAGAAACTCCAAGAAGTTCGAGGGGTTACAGTAAACTCAAAAACTGTAAGAAAAAAAAGGCTGAAATCGGTCGGAATAAATTCACACTTTCTGCCAGGGATAGATTTGTTTTATGCATTATAATTTTGCCCTCATATTGCGGCCGTAGTAGTCGAATACCTTCGAGACGTCGAAATTAATGCTATGGGTTGGCCAGCGCGCTCGCCCGACTTACACCCCATAGGATAAGCTTGATAAGACAAATAACAAAAAGAAATCCCCGCTAATTTGAGAGATCTTAAAAAAACGTTACAGGAAGAATGGAACGCAATCTTAGAAATATTAATTGACCATATATGTTGTAAAGTTAAAATTATACTTTTAAATATTTTTTGAGTTTATATTCTGAACGGGTTTGAAACACTTCTTTTGTACTCCACCAGAGTACAAAAGAAGTGTTTCATAGTTTCCAACAAATAATAAATTTGTTGTACACTCCAGCTCTGGAATTTGTGCCACATTATAGGTGATGAGCTTAGAGCTAATCGCTTCGTACCTAGTAATATGAATTGTAATTTTTATCGACAGTATGTTTGGAAACTAAAATTCGCCTCATTCTTATGAATTTTCTGCCTCATCCATGTCAGTAGTAGATTGATAAAGAGTGAATACATTCCTCTAAAATGTCTGACATAGTATAAAAAAAATACAAAATTTATGTGAACATTGATAAAACGAGTTGAACTCTAAACTTTTATCTTATAAACTGTTAAAAATAAATCTGAAAATACGATACTAAAATATAATTAGCCGAGGCAGATTTTTGGATCGAATTTCAATATTTAAATTGTTTTTTCACTAGATGGTTTCTGTAGATAGTTACTCAAATGTTACTGCGTATCTAAGTGAAAAAAGTTTCAAGTGAAATAAAGCTATAAATGCCACATTTTAAAATTCATATTTCCCGAAATATGTATTTCCTTTGTACAATCGCCATTTATTTCTATGATGTAAGTATTTTTATTACAAATTGTTAAATTTTGTGATGATAAATTAGGCAAGTAGTTTCATAAACCCTTTAAGGGAAGAAAGCGTGTTATTTTGCGAGCTATCTAATGGAGTCATTAGCTCATTGAGGTGAGCTACTGACAAATTGACAACATTTACATCGCGGTCAGCTGCCTGGAGCCTGCTTAATGGCCGTTCTAATAAAATTTTGCGTTTGCACGAAGTTTGAGAGGAAGCAATTTTGGCTATATCAACCGAGAAACACACCTATTTAATGGATGTAGCCATTATAGAGTGGTAAAAAATACCGTTAAAATAAATAGCTATATTATTAAGTAAATTAAAACTTGAGAGAAGATACCAGGCCAGGCTTTTAGAAAGAAGTAGGTAAGCTCTTTTCTTGAAAGTCCCTAAGTCGTATAAGTCCGGAAAAATTGCCGGTGGTAAACAATCCCACAGAGAGGTTGTACGAGGAAGAAAACTTCTAGTAAAACGCACAATGGTGGACCGCCAAGTATCCAGATGGTGTGGATGGTAATTATATTATTAATATGTGTTAACTGCTCCTCTTGGGTTTAAATCTCTTATATCGGCTTTTAGCAAGATGCAAAGAGGTTGTGTTTTATAGGGTAAGATGTTTCCCACAATGGCAGTGGTCCTTAGGATAACATTATTATTAATTTTGGGGTATTTATACAGTATTCTCATCTGGTTGGGCTGAATAAATATATAAAAGGATATATTAAATAAATATATATATATTAAAAATAAATAACACTAACATAATAAATAAATAAATAAAAGCCCAACCAGATGGAAGCCCTCGGCAGGGGAGATCAAACGGCTGAGGGTTAGGGGGAAAGGGAAAGAAACCGGCAGACGATGCGGGCGGTTTCGTGGAGCACCGCCTTCTGCATGTGAGCACGGAGTGGTCCGTCATGGAGTCCCAGTCGCCTCAGATGACCCGAGAGGCTGACCGGGATTAGACCGTTTGCAGAAACAACCACAGGAATAATTTCGGTCGGCAGACCACCCCACATGTCGGTCACCTAGTGAGCCAGGTCCAGATATTTTGTTTTCTTATTTGTTTCGGCTTTCACGATGTTCTCGTCATACGGAATGGTAATGTCGACCAAAAATATCCTTGACTGTGCCCGGTCCATCAGTACAGTATCAGGCTTATTCGCAAGAATAGTCCTGTCTGTGATGATGGCCCGGTCCCAGTAGAGCCTGGCGCGGTCATTTTCAATCACGGTTTCCGGCATGTACTTATTATTAATATTATTATTATTTAATAATATTAATATTAATAATAATATTATCATTATTAGAGAAAGTAGAACCCTAATAAAACTTTCAAATTATATTATTTTTTTTAATTAATAACAAACATTATAGCAACTAAATGACTGTCATAAATCAAAAATATTTATGATAATATTCATTTTATATAAGACATTAATTATAAGATTGTTTTGATAAAATTATAAGGTAATATAGTGTCCTGCATATTTATTAAAGTCAGATAGGCCTTTTAAAACACAATGAATTATTAATAACAAATCGATTAGCACTTAAACGGAGTGGCAGAAATAGGATGATAAGTTTCTCACCAAAGAAAAGCAATAATTAATCAAAATGGAAAGCTACACCGCCGCTGACGTTTAATAATCTGTGCAGCAATCAAATAAAAGAAAAATAAACTCCTATAATTTTGCAATGAAAACATATTAGAATCGAAAGTTATATTGTTTAGAACTTTATTTAAATTATATTTTTAACCTTAGAACATACGAGTTCCATTCGTAAAGTACAAAAAAATTGCGTTTTTCTAAACGCGTTAATATTTTAGATATTTTAATTACATAGAGCAACACAGGCCACCGCCACACAGGCGCGGCGGACCGGAATGGAGTAGCCTAAGGCGTCGTATATACGTACGTACGTCGTTCGTACGTAATACAACGCGAATGCGCGATCATCGCAAGTTCGCGCGAATTTTACTCGTACGAACACGCGATCAAACATACTGATCTCGAATAAGTGTCCTAATTGGCATTCGCGCGATGGAGTCGCGCGACTTAATAGTTTGTAAATCTATTCGCGCGAATTTAGTTCGTACGAACGCGCGAAAAAACATATTGCTGTCGAATAGGTGTCCTAAGTGACATTCGCGCGACAATCGCGTCGTGTCGTCGAGAAGTGGGGTGAACGGCAGGGACCCGACCTATATTGATTGTGAAATTCATCCGTATCGGTCTTATTTCCAACAAAGCATATTGCGACCCATTTAGTTTTTTTTAAATTGCTGTCAAGACCAGCAGAATAGGTCATCCATATATTTCCAGAAAGTAAAAACTGGGTGTTTCTGACGTCCATGCTTAGCGCCAATACCATGCGCAAATTGCGAAGCGAAGCGGAACCCGCGGCCGCTCGCATCGTCCATTCTCGCGATGATCGCGTATTCGCATTTTATTAGGACACCCAGTTTTTGACATCGCGCGAGCACGCGATGATCGCGTAATCGCGTTGTATTAGGACGACGCCATACGCAGGCAAAGTATAAGTCCACGCGGTACAATAAAAATTGAATTAAAGTCCTACGGAAATGCCGAATTGTTCAGTTTCTTGCTGCAAAAAGATATCTGTCACGTCATTTTTCTCGTACGGAGTTCTGGTAAAAAAAGGCGGCAAACCATCTAAAGATTAAAATAGCAACTGATCATTGCATTATAATATTAAAATAATTGATATTATTTAAAGGAAAATTATATTCTGAAGTCAAATGAAAATGAACAAAATTATGTAATTTTATGCTTTCTGGTAATGTTAATCCAAATTTCATTGCATTCTTATATGGGGCAAGATTATGTGCCTTCAAAAAAAAAAAGGATAACGGTATCTGTCATATTGCCGTTGGTTCCACATTTCGACGCTTAACTTCAAATTTAGCTTGCAGGCACATAATCTCTAACCTTAAGACAAAATTTCAGCCTACACAACTAGGCTTTGGCACTAGAGGTGGCTGTGAGGAGGCGGTACATTCAGTGCGTACATTTTTAACAAACTCTGATGCAGATGCTCTTGTGAAGGTTGTCCTATGGAATGCTTTTAACTCTATCGATAGGGTAACCCTGCTGAAAGAAGTGGCTAACAATACCTCCGAAATTTATCATTACGTTTGGCAATGTTACAGTCAAAATACTAATTTGTTTTACGAAAACCATATTATCGATTCTACTGTCGGTGTTCAGCAGGGTGACCCACTAAGTCCAGCACTTTTCAGTTTGTAAATTCAACCCATTATTTCAAATTTGAAATCCAAGCTGAATTTCTGGTACCTGGACGATGGTACACTGGCAGGTAGAGCAGATGACGTCCTCAGTGATCTTACTCATATTTTTCGAAATTTTAAAAATATTGGTTTTGAACCAAATAGCAATAAATGTGAAATAGTTTTTTTTCAATAATTTATCTAGTTATAACAGAGACATTCTAATTCAAAATTTCAATCATAATTCTCCAGGAATAAAAACTGTCAGTACGGAATCGCTATACCTGCTAGGTGCCCATTGTTTTTCGATAGTACTAACCCTGTTTTAAAAACAAAATTTGATCAGTTTTTAAACCACGTTGATAAATTTTATAACTTAAACCCCCACATTGCTCTTACTATTTTAAAATATTATCTCCTTAGATTTACATACTTACTCCACTCGCGTCCAGTCTGGAAATGTTCGGATATTTTAAAAGATATTGACATTAATCTTAAAATTGCTATGGAAAAAATTCTAAATTTAACTTTAAATACAACAGCCTGGACTCAAGCTACTTTACTTAAAAATTTGGTATTATGTGAGAAATTTTTCTAGCGTTTGCATGCCTGCTTTTTTCTCCTTCCGTGCATAGGGTGAGTGACTTATGTAACATAATTTTAAATAATAAAGTAGACCTGTGCTTTACATGAGGCAGGGCAGATATGGCGAACGCTCTGTCCATGAAAATGTTCCACTGAAAGTTAACTAACAAAAACAGTGGGATATTTTGTTGGTACAGAGCGTGCAGAAAGATTTGTTTCATAATTTACATAGTGACCAAGATCAGGCACGCCTTCTAGCTGTTCCGACTTAGGAATCTAGTCACTGGTTACACGCTTTACCATCAAGTAATCTCTTCACATTACTTGATGGGGAAAGCTTGCGCATCGCCGTAGGAATCCGTCTAGGAGCGGCGATTTGTCAACCCCATCAGTGCCCCTTTGGTAGCAGCGTCGACAAGTTTGGGCTCCACGGACTTTCGTGTAAGCAAAGTGCTGGTAGGTTTTTACGGCACGGTTCTTTGAAAGATGTCTAAAGGGCTCTTGTCTCTAAATGTTCCCCGGTTTTAGAGAGATTCTGGAATATTTAACACGATGGCAGGGCAACCTGACGGTATGACATTGGTCCCTTTGGGAGAGAGGTAAAGCCCAGTGTGGATGCTACTTTAGGCCTCTTATCTCAAGGGTACCTCGTTTAGAGCCGGCAGCATCAGAGACATCTGAACTGGAAGTGGCAAAAATATGAGTCTCTGAGAGATGAGTACATATTTGTGCCATTTGCTGTAGAGACTATCGGTCCGTGGGGTCCACGTGCGGTGTTTCTAAGAAACCTTTCCACTAATGGTCACTGCTGGTGATAAGAGGGCTGGTTCTTTTCACCAAAGGCTAACAGCCATTCAGCGAGGAAAACGCAGCCAGCGTTCTTGGCACGATATCACGGGGAGTAGGACTGTATGATAATTAAGTAATTAGGTTTAGTTTAAATACAAAAAAAAATTGAAATCTTATTGACATTAAAATCTAACAGATTTTTTGAATAAAATTATTAAAGAAATATATTTGCTGTGACAATAAATAGTTATTGTATGCTCATTATTTTGTTTTAAAATTTTAAACAGTTGATTTATTGCACAACTAGCTTCGTTCGCATAGGTTCATGCCTTCGTTATACCAACATCATTACGCGCGAAAATTTGTTAAAAGGTTGATTTACTTTTGTATCTGTATGACTGACTGTTATGACTTTTTACGTATATGAAAGAACTTTTGTATAGTTATAAAATTTAGTTATCTACATACAAAACCGAGATTCGTATTATCTTTCGACAAAGTAATTAGAACCAAAAATATAATCGTATGGTGTGTAGGTAATATAAAAGCTTTATGAAACACCATTTCAAAAATATATTTATCTTTATTTTCCGTTTTATTTTACCTTAAATTTTTCCGAATCAATCAAAATGTTTATACCGTATCTCGTACCTTGTAAAATTTTTCGACTATAGATAATCATAATATAAATTGCAGGAAAATTATTAGAATTACAATTTTTAGTGGTTAGTTCTTTTATTATTACATATACATAAATGTTGGCCCAGCTAAGATTATTTCCTAGCCTGGAAACTTAGCAGCTGTGTTCTGTCTGGGTCACGGTTTTCATGTTGTTTAGTTATTTGCTTTGTTATTTATTAATTACACCTTAGAATTAAGGTAACACTGTGCGAACCTAATGCATGTCGGCATTTCCGTTCGCCAGTCAACCCGTAGCGTGTTATTGTGGCAGGTGTAAACTTGGTGAGAGCAGTAATAAATAAATAACAAAATCAAGAACAATTTACAATAGATCGCTAAATTACAAGCAGTATGTAGTCAATACTTATTACCAAACAAACTACTGGTCTGGGGCTTTGAATATTGCTATTAACCTTATCTCGCTACCTCCAATTACGTGAAATCTATGTAATATGTGTTGTATTTTCAGTTTATGCCATCATATTATATATCACAAATGCAATGCAGCAAATGTTACAAATTTTATAGCAGTAAAACACACCCGTTACGTTGTCATCTCGTGGGTTTGTAAAGGAGGAAACTAAATCAGGAGATGTGCAGCAGCGTCTCCCTAATAACGACTAAAAATAAAAAACTGCGGTTACCTATCCGTTTGCCAAGCGTGGCAACTATGGCATATATCCCCCCTATGAGGCAATCTACGGGGAGGCCTATATTCAGCAGTGGACTTTAATAGGCTGTAACGGTAACGGGTAAAAACACACATGACTTGCATTTTAGTATTAGGTAAAGTCACTGTCTTTTTATTATTTTTAATAGATTGCATCACCTAAGATCACGACGGGACTCAACATCTGAAATATAAAATGCGATCGTTCAATGAGGGAATTCGCTTCAACATAATATTGCACTAACATTTTCTATTTCGTTATTTGTTGTATTTTTATTTTTATAAGCATAAGATTCATATCATAATTATATTATATTATAGAGATTGAAAAATTTGCTCACCGAATCCGAAGTTAAAATCACTTTATATTTTACGTTACAGAAATTGGATTCGTGCGAAAATCTGACAATACAAGATTTTCCAGAAAATATTTTAATAGTGCTCTATTATTTACATAAAAATCTGAATTTCAACGGCTTAGTGAGATGTGTTGAGGTAATACATCCTTACGTCTACACAACTAATGAGATAGTTATTATTACTTTCAATTTATCGTTTTAGTCGTATAGCTTAATAGTCTGGTGGTAATAGTACGATAAGTGGAACAATCCAGTGTATGTGGGCCTCGTTACTGATCCTACAGTACTAGTAGGTTAGAAGTAGGTTGAGACAAAATGTGTTGGCGTTTATACTTTTAGCAATTAATAATAATATGATGTGTGGAGTAAATGACTGCGTAAATATTTGGAAATTGTCGCCGTGTTCGAGTTCGATTGAGAGAGCACTAACATCCAAATTATAGCCTGAACAAATGTATAATAGACATAGATCACCAGTATTATTTAATCCACTGCTGGGCATAGATTCCAGAATACGCCATATGGTAAATATTTCTGGAAATATTTTCTCATAGTTGTTGTTTACTCTCTCTTACTTATTTTTGTATTATCATATTTATTTATGTATTATTGAGCAATACTTTAAGGGATGGATTTTGTGTTAAGGTAAAATAAAAATAACCCTTTTCTATTTTCACTTTTGTACTGTCAACCGGAAGTTAAACATAACGCAACGCATACGTACATATTTCTCGTGAGAAATCGCAAAGCAACACAGCCCTTCCTAACTTAACATTACTTTAATCTCACTGGAGTGTCCCAAGAGAGAGTTGCGAAAGCGCAATGCTAAATTTTTGTGAACAGTAAATTTTCTTCAAGTTGTTGTGGCGAATAGCTAACAATATACCTTCATAATATATTTTTATAGGCTATAGAAGCAATCAAAAAAGTCTTGACAAACTTAAAGGATAAAGATTTAACGTAGTATCGTTTTTTCAAATATTACACAATTTTCATTACGAAGTATCATATATTAAAATGTCGAGAAAGATGGTTGTGAAAATAGTGATGTACTTTAAACTGATTCAGACAATTAGATTTTATCGACTAAGCAAATACGCATCACAATGATATGCACTTTAACAAATGACAATGCTATCAGACCCGGAAACAGCTAAATTTTTGCGCAAATTGCACTACCCGATAACTGATACCCGAAAAGTGTTAATTGTTTTTTAAAAACTTTTAATTGAATAATGTTTGAACCTCTAACGCAAAATTTCGGCAGCTCCTCCTATCATTCAGCCATGCGAAACAGCCATAATTAAAGGGACCTAGTTAAATATTTCCACCTTTGATTATGGCTGCTCTCGCTTGATGAACTTAAAGTGATATTTCTTCATTTATTGCTTTAAATTGTACTCAAAAACATTAAAAAAAAAACGTTGTAAAGTTACTCGAAAACAAAATTAACAAAGGATGCTAAAGCAGTTGTCCAAGTAACATGCTCACTTGACTTAAAAGTAAGCTTTCATCGTAAACGAACCGTTTGCTTGTATAAAATGTTGAAAAAGTAGTAACACACACACAAAAATGTCTTTATAAAGTCTTATATTTATGAGTAGATTATATACTGTTTTCCGCCAATCCTCAATCGGTTATTTATTGTATACTATCTTTTGTCTGCGGCTTCGCTCTGGTGGATGTCGACAAGGTAGTGGATGGAGATGTGGAATTTCGAAGAGCTATTTTCTAAACACTAAGATAAAAATATATACTCTTAAGTATTTTTCATGGCATCCTTTGCTAATTCTAGTGTGTAAAACTGTAAGAAGATTATTTATGTCCTATAACTCTTGTGAATATATATTGGGGTATTCGGGTATTCAGTTTGCCTTTAAGATACTTGATCAATCATTCTTATATTTAATTTTTTGAATTTTCATTTTGAATCTCATTTTGACATCCAACTCTAGCATCAGCCACTTATAGTATTTTGTATTAAAAACACTGTTATTATCAGAATCAATGTAGTATTAATGCATAAGAAGAAAATCAAAACACCATCCACGCGCATAAGAACACGTAATAGCCTGGTGGAGGTCCAACCTGGGCGATTACAGCCGGCGACAAATTTCAACAAATTGTATCAATTGTAGAAGAAGGAAACTATAAATTTAGGAAGTAAGTTAAATTCACTGTACATAATGAAATGTTATAACATGTTAAGATACCAATAAATATGAATAAATTATAAATATTTTCAAAGTATTTTAATTTCAAATTATTTTCCCAATTTAATTTCGTCGTTACTCTATTACGTTATTTAGAATTCATAGTTAAATACAACATTTTTTATAGGATAATATATATCCAATTTCGACGACGAATTGAATATATTTTACGAGTGACCTCACTGAAATTATGGGTTTTTGATTGATTTATACGTGTCATAGAAATCTGGGAAGAAAAATTTCATTATGTATTTTACATATTATTACATCTGTATTATTGTAATATAGCTGTAGTATTATTTTATTCAGCTTAATAAGTACGAAAACATTCTAATGCTGTATCAAGGCCCCCATATAAGTTGACGAATTAAAGTTTAACTCGCTAATAGAAAAAAAAGTCAAATATCTGACCCTGAACCCGCTCAGACGTCCGGAAGTAGGCTATAACCGAATTATAAAATTCCATAACATTCAATAATACATACATACCTAAAGATAGGTCGAGCTTATATAAAAAGTTATTAATAGGGCAAATTAAAAACGAAGAAGAGCTTTATGTACAGCTAGAGCGTGTTCATGACGTGTAATTTAATGTAACTAGTCGATGCTTTAAAAAAGTGTATTACAAACTCTCCAAGCTTGACAATTAACACCAAAGCAATAACGTAAAAGTGAAACGCTACGCTTTTTAACCCGACACAAAATTTATTTAATTTGGCTATTTCTGTTTGACTTTTTTTAAGAACATCTTTTAAGGTAAATTATTATATTTACCTTTAAAGACGTTTTTTTTATTTAGATAATAAAATAAAATTAAAACTCTATTTTCGACGTAAGAAATTAAAATTTATTTTCCAACATGTTTTCTGACTTAATACCTTTTCAAAATAAGTACCCCAGTATAATATTCTTAATCAAAATTAAAAAGGAATAGACCCATAGGCAACTCAAAGCATGTTCTTTATTAAAATTACACAACAAAACAAAAATAATGCAAAATTAAAGCTAATAAGCGACCAGTCCCAAACAGCACATGTCCACAAGTTTGACTCCGCCATCGCCCTCTTCGACTATTTTAAAGAGTGGTGGACTACCGATCACACAATGCCGCTGCAAGCAAAGTCCTTTAGGTAAGCATGATGTACTGATCTAGGACGTTAATCCATCCAAATCTTTCAAATGTTTTCGTTCGTTTGTCCATCCGTTCTCAAATCATCAGAAAACAATCACTTGGGAGCGGTTCTGGTCTGCTTCTTCTCTAAAAATAGCCTTCAAAGTCACGCCGTGAACTGGTGCATTATCTTGCAAAAGCAAAATTCTGTTAAATTGTCTTACTCTAATTTTTTTCTGGAACGCAGTACCTAACAAATATATTTTTCATTAGTTACAGTTTTGTGAGGGAAACCTCAATAAATACACGTATTATTTCGAAAACTTCTTAGCATTTTATGAAGGAAAGCATGTAAATTAATTAATTTTATTGACAAGTTAATATATTGGGGTAATTTTTCCAATTAGTTTGTTTTTTAAATATTAAGTATTTCGATGTCTAGTATTTGTAATTTAATATCAACACTATAAAAATATATTCCTACACAAATACCATCTGCGGAAAATGATAAAGAATTTCCCTATAACTTAATCTAATTTAATATAACGAGAACTTCTATCTTGTGTCGGGCACTGCATTGCAGGGAAGCAAATTTTTTAGGGAGTCACTTTTTTTGTTACGCCGATCTTGAAAAATTGCAAACTCGACTAAAACGATGATATTGTTCGTACATAATTATACCAGGATAATGCAATATGCTACGAGTATATCTTATACACTAGAGTGTAAGTGTTTAGCCCACTACAAAACGGCGAAAATTCTCAATTTGAGTGTATGTTTTCTTAGTATGTATAACACGCGTTACCTTCATTAATTGATAACTGATTTTAATGATTATTTAATTATTCTTATTTATGACATAAGTTATACTTTAGGGGTGGTGACATATAATTTTGGAAAAATAGGAGATAGATTTTTAATGTAGATATTTACGTAGTGTGTTAATTACTTATGAGTTTCCATAGTCCATTCAAAAGAGTCAAAATTACATTTTAATAAGTTTAATTTTTATTTAAAAAGTCTGACCCCAGACTGGTCGCAATATCGAAACACGTTATAAAGGGCATTTTGCCGCGTACAGGAATTGAAATCCCGATAAATCCCATTTTGGTAAACATCTCTTGGACGCTAGACACAACCTTGCCAACGACCACTCCTATAAAGTCTTACATACTGGCTGGCAATAAATGGCTGCGACTGTGTGTGCTGGAACAGTTAGAGATAGAGTCAGAGTTGCACTGCTGAATGAACAAACAAATTAATGTTTCTAACTCACCTCTCTTAAAAAAGAAACCCTAGCTATATATTTTAGACTATCCACACTTAACCTCAATTCACGGAAATTCTTAACCGCAATATAATTTCATGTCAAACAATTTTTTTTGTTTAACTTGGGGCGTTGTAACACTATTGCTAATGATGTATCAAATGCAAACGAATTTATAGTTTTAGTTAAAGTTAAAAAGTTATAGTTATAGCCTACATACTCGTACGTCCTACTGCTAGTCAAAGGCCTCCTCTCATTTCTGAGAGGATTTTAGGACCCCGCCGAGCACGTGGTAAATCAGCACTTAAAATTGCAATCAACAATTTCATTGGAAAATTATTAATTTATTATAGAAACATAGCAAATATTATAGTACGTGAGGATAATATGGTCATCCGGTTAATATGGTCACTTTCTTATAACTCAAAAACTACAGCCTTGTTTGCATAGATAGCTCTGTGATACGATAGATCTTCATCAGTCAATCAAATAATAAAGGTCAAAAGGGTGCTGCCTTATCGACGCCATTTTGACAGTTGAAAAGATTGTAAATATTTTAGGTGATTTTAGTATTGTGTAGTAAAGTTATTTTTTAAGTTGTTTTCGAAGTGTTCTTAATTATTGGCAAAGCTTGTTTGCTATTTTTTTCTTAATATATTAGTTATAGTTTACGACTTTGTGTTTTTGTCTTTGTCCTCCTCCTAGTTTTGGTTTCATAGGGCGGCAAAGCTTAAGGTGACCATATTACCCTCACCTACCTTACATAAAATACAACTTATAAACAAATGAAATTAAAACATAAATACTTCGAATTATCATAATAAATAAATTAAAGGAAAAAAGTGTTATACTAAATTATACAGTATGTAAAGCCTAACTTAAGTAAAAAATACTTGCTAAATCGCCGCCGTCTGTTGGTAGTGTGCCCAAAAGACTGGCTGAGTTGCCTCGCTGTATTGCGAGGCTGATCCGCTGACCAAAATATCTGCCAGCTTATGGGTCACCAGAGACATTGACAAGGCGTGATGAGATATCTCTGTACAAACGCCTTGCTTCAGGACCCCACGACCCCAGCGTTTCTACGCCAAACGGCACAAACATGTATCCCTCTCCGAAGGCTGCATATTTGCGCCGCTTGTTAGACTCGACAACAGCAACAGCCGCGCCTGCCTTCTGTGCAGTCGCCGCGAGATGTGATGGCGCTAATGTGTCAACACAAGTCGCATCCTTTACTAAGGAGCGCCCATTTTCCATCAGGCCTCTTGCCATCGTTCCGCAATATACCGCTTGGCTCTAAAATTGCAGGTACGTTGGCACTGGTTAAGGCCCGTTGAATGACGTCATTAATGGCGGCATGGTGAGGGATGCGACCAGCGCTCCGCTGGAATGCCAGACCGTGGTGTCCGAGAATGTCGATCTCTTTACCACAGCGGCAGCGATGAAGCTCATTTGTTTTTAAACCTAATCTCAGGCTGATAGCAAGAGAGAAAGTAGTACTATCCAAGAGTGTTCCGATATTTGATGAGGGCAGTGCATTCAACCAGTAACCCGACTCCTTCTCCTCAGATGCTAGGAGGCGAGCTCGCTCTGTAGGGTTTCCGCAGTTTTCTAAATGGTTTTTCTAAACCTGGATACTGAGCGGCTCATCCCAAAGCCTCTGCGAAGCTGAGTTTGTCGGAAAAAACTGGTCCGGCCCTGTCTTATTGCTCCAGGCTTCCTTGGCCTCAGCCAAGCACGAGACCTCTACATCACCGAGTGATGGGTTAATAATTGTTCCGATGAGGTCTGACGTGCTATGAACTGAAGACAAGAAAGCCGGAATTGCTACGCTAGAAACTCTTCGGATGCCTAGACCACCAAGTCTAACGGGAAGTGTGGCCTGAACCCAGGAATTTTCATTTAATGGACAATTTAGAATTTCAATCATAGTTTTCCTAATCATATCATCGAGACGATTTAAAAATGGGACGTGCATCCAAAGAGTTGAACACCGCAGCACGTACGTAAAATTTGGCACAAAAAGACAAAATTTTAGTATGGCATATGCCATGTGTGGGCTAATTTCTTTCAGACGACTGGATGACTCCTCAAATTTTAAAATCTGTTCACTGACAAAGCATTGAAAGGACTCATCCAGAATAGGAGCACCTAGAAGGCGAAGCGATTTGCTGTTAATTATTTTTATATTTGGGGCTAAGGAGTTAAATTTGCTAACAATTTGATCTTTTTCAGAGGTGGGTAAATTCTCATTAACAAAAATTTCGCATTTTGACAAATTTAATTTGAGGTCAATAGAACTGAAAGAAGAAATAAGACTGATTAAGTCATCAAGCACTGAGTTCGCTTCGCCTCCTAATGTCCCATCATCTAAATACCGGAAGTAGAAAGAAAGAAAAGTAGCGGAATTAAACGGAAGACTACCCCAGGAGGGTACCAGCATCCCTGGCGTGGGTACTCAGGCTGCCCCGCGTATTTGGGGAGGGGGGGCAAATACCGCTCAAGACCTAAAATATGATATACCTGCTCGTGGCAAGCGGAGCAAAAAGACAAAGGCGACCCCTGCCACGCTTTCCGTGAATTTCTGTAATATCAGGTGACTTCATTCAAACCTTAACGCCGTCACTACCATCTGGAGACGACAAAGCCGGCCTTGCTCTTTCTAACCGAGACGCAGGTGTCCTCTCCGGCTGATACTTCGTATCTCTCCTACCTGGGGTACAAATTAGAACACTCCTTTGTGCCCCGGGCTGGAGTTTGCGTGTACGTCAGAGAGGACATCTGTTTTCGACGCCTCGGCAGTCTTGAAGGTACGGACCTGCCCATCCTGGCTGCGCGTGACAGCGACGACCATCCTCGCGTCTACGGGTGCCTCTATAGGTCCCATAACGGTAATGCCGACACAGGGCGACTCATCGACCACGCCAAATGGCTGCAGACTCCGTGCTACAACAGGTCCCATCCGCATAGATCGTGATACTCGGTGATTTTAACGCCCACCACGCTGAATAGCTTGGTTCCCGTTAACCGATCATGCGGGTAGATCTGTTTATGACTTTGCCTTGGCATATGGTCTGACACAACTGGTTACTTCGCCTACGCGGATCCCAGATGTAGACCATGTATACCTGTTGGACCTTCTGCTGACCTCTCATCCGGACGGATATCAGGTCTCCGTCGATGCCCTCTTGGCTCTTCGGACCATTGTCTGATCCGGCACGGTGCCCTCACGCTCCCATCGCAGTTGCGATCTGCAGCTCGCCGCCGTGTTTGGCACTATAGGTCAGCCGATTGGGATGGGATGCGGTCTTTTTGCATCCTATCCTTGGGGCGGGTTGCTTCTCGCCGGATGATCCCAACGTTGTTGCTGATTCTGTCACTGATGTGGTACTTCAGGAATGGAATTATTTATTCCATCATCTGTGGTGCCTATCGGGCAGAACTCAGCCATGGTTTGGTCGCTCCTGTAAAGTTGCATCACGCTATAAGCAGGTGTTACCGGGCTTGGGCTGACGCATCGTCCCGGGATGTAAACACTAGCGCTCTTAAAAAGAAATATAATTCCGCCTCCAGGTCCTTCAAAAGTGTCATTGCCAAGGCAAAGTCAGAGCACATCGGCAGGTTGGCTAGTTCGCCTCCCCTACAGGGAACACGTGCATTCTGGTCTCTCGCCAAGGCTGTCCAAGGAACTTCTGTCAGCCATCTCTGCCATCTCTGCAGGGTGGACGACTCACTGGCCCATGACGCAAAGGAGAAAGCTGATCTGCTAGGCTCTCTTTTGCTTCAACTCGACTCTTGATGACGGGGGAACATACCGCCTACCATCCCGCGGTGTGAGTGCTCCATGCGGGAAGTGCTGTTTACACAGCGCTCGGTGCGTAAAGCACTTCTCTCCTGGACGTCAACAAGTCAGTGGGCCTGATGAGTCCACCTATTGTGCTGAAGACGTTGCTCCGGAGTTGGCACCGGTTTTAACGCGTCTTTTCCGGTACTCCTACTCTAGGCGTAGTCCCGAACTCATGGAAGGCAGCTTTGGTGCACCGATCCCTAAAGGCGACCTCAGATCCGTCCAACTACAGGCCTATCGCTATCACTCCTTGTTCTCCAAAGTAATGGAAACTGTTATCAACTGCCAGCTCATGCGGTACCTTGAGGATCACCAGCTGATTAGTGACCGCCAGTACGGTTTCCGTCGAGGTCGCTCAGCTGGTGATCTTCTAGGTTACCTAACTCATAGATGGGCGGGCAGTGGGTCAAGGAGGCGTTGGCCGTTGGTTTGGACATGTGAAGGCCTTCGATCGGGTTTGGCACAAAGCGCTTCTTTCAAGCTCCTTCCTATGGGCTTCCCGAGTGTGCAATTGGATCACTAGTTTTCTTGCAGATCAGACATCAAGGTCGTAGTAGACGGTGCATGCTCGATTAAACCGTAACGCTGGTGTTCCACAAGGCTGCGTGCTATCACCAACGCTGTTTCTTCTGCATATCAATGATATGTTGCAAACTGGTAACATTCATTGCTATGCAGACGACAACACTGGTGATGCTTTATACACCAGCCGTGCCAATATTTCTCGGAAAACGTCACTAAGTACCGGAACAAACTTGTGTCTGAAGTCGAGACTTTGTTGAACAAAGTCTCAGACTGAGACGACTAAATCTAGTCAGTTCAATCCCCAGAAGACACAAGTTTGCGCGTTTACCGCTAAAGAACCCTTTGTCGTATCTCCTCAGTTTCAAGGCACTCCCTAGTTGCCTCAGCCAGTATCAGGTCCTCGGTGTCGACATATTGAGTGATGTGCAGTTTCGTGGTCACTTGGAAGAAGGCCAAATTGGCCTCTAAAAGCTGGCGTGCTCAGCAGGCAGGACAGTATTCATGCCGGCACACCGCTTGCAACTTTACAAGGCGCAAGTTCGGCCCCATGGAATACTGTTCCCATCTCTGGGCAGGGGCTCCCCAGTGCCAGCTCCTTCCACTTGACCGCATTCAGCTGAAACAGCTCGAATCGTCGACGACCGAGTTCTGTCCGATCGGCTTGACTCACTGGCACTGCGTAGAGATGTTGCATCTCTTTGCGTATTTTATCGCATGTACCACGGGGAGTGCTCTGAGGAATTGTTCGGACTAATTCCAGCCGCTCAATTTCACCATCGCACATCGCGACAGAACTCGAGATACCATCCATACCATCTGGATGTTTGGCGGTCCACCACTGTGCGATTTAGAAGAAGTTTTCTTCCTCGCACAACTTCCTTGTGGAATCGATTACCACCAGCGATTTTCCGGACCGATACGACTTAGGGACCTTCAAGAAAAGAGCCTACTCCTTCTTAAAAGGCCGGCAACGCATCTGCAATTCCCTGGTGTTGCAGTTGTTCATAGGCGGCGGTAATCACCACCATCAGGTGAGCCGCATGCTCGTTTGCCCCTTTGAAATAATGCGGTGAATTGTGTTACCAACTGCTATGGGCCGAATACTTCCTCCCCCGAATACATACATCCTTTTTTTTAACAGCGCACAGGTTTGCCCCATAAAGTACCTGCGTTATGTTTGGGCAAACTTTTCCGGAAAACATTAAATTTACAAGTTGTGTCAAGACATTTAGAAGGTCTCGGCCAGTGTTTCCCCTAGCACCTGATAGAAGATCTTTTAAATGTTGAGGTGAAAGACCATCGAGACCACTGGCCGATCCATTACCAAAGGAACAGATCGCAGCCTGTACCTTCTCAGCAGTGGCTTCCGGTGTACGCTTAGAAGGGTCAGGAGCATCTGGTAAATTTAAAACAGCCGATGGGAGTGGATGTTTAGCCCTCAGGCAATACAAAGTTTCCGGAGTGTCAGGGGCCAACGCATCACTTGAGAAAAGAAGGCGAGCGGCACCTCTCAAATCGCCATCATTCAATTTTGATTCAGTTTTTTTAATTATATTATAACTAATTTTATTTATAAATTCATCTTTTGGGTTAGTATTGTCGAGCGAGTTTACTGAGCTAAAACAGTTATCTTTTATTCTTTGTGTGAGAGAGATGCCATTGCCTAGGCCATCCTTAGCAACGTGCAGTGTATGATATGAAAAAGTGAGTAATTCTTTCCAACTTTCTGAATCATTTTATTAATAATGTCATTGATACATAATGACAATGAGATGGCTACAGTGTTTCTTGCACCCCTTGGTATTTTATAACTGGACAATTGAACTTTAAATAGCTTAATTTTGAGGAAATGTTTTCGTTCGATGGGGAATCTATTTGTGGGAGGCAATCTTGGATTGGTAATGGCTTGTGGGTTCTGGTTTAATGAAGCGGAAGGCCTCTTTGCCCTTAGAAAAAGCGTGGTTGTGAACAGTCTGTACACTGCACGAGGTCTTGTGATGCGGTCGCCGTTGACCTTGGGGTAAGCTTATCAGCCAGAGACATACAAACTAATTACATTTAATACATAGATATATACAAAAATAATAAAAAATGTAATAAATGTAATAAAGTAATAAAATGTACTAACAGAACTAGAGTATAAAAAAGAAACATTGTATTTACAGCACCAACACACTTATTTACATACATGTATGATCACGGAATTAGAATAAATAAATAATTTAAAGAAAAAGAAAATGTCTTTAAATATATGTCATATAAATGCCCCTCGATTGGAAAGCGCAGGCGTGAACAGTAGACAGTTACGTGTTACTAGGTTGCCAACCAATAGGAGTCTCGGTGATTGATCGGCTCTTTGGCGTAGTGATTTCAAAAATTTGCAAAACAAGATATTTCCTTGTAAAAACTATAGGTCACTCGACTGAATTAATATCCGCAGCCCTCCGCTCAAACATTAGCAGTCTTGGGCTGATTGTAAAGGCAAAGTCCGGGTTTATTTTATATATTTAAATATTATTTAAGAGGAGCGTAATTTATCAAACACGTCATATCTCAAAACGTGCCGACTCTCCTTTTTTTGGTGCCAGCGGTGATCGAACCCGGGTTGCTCACGTATGAATTTTTGCCTTGACTTGTTTATCGTGTTAAGCGTGAATTAATACTGCAAATGAATTGAGAATGCTAGATCTAAACGTCACTCAAGTTGCTAGTCACTGTTACTTTATTTGACTGGGCACACCTACAAACAAGTGGCCCAAACATTACGAGTATCAAAATCTATAGTACTCGTACCTACACAGAGTTGTCAAGAGGTATCGGCGGACCGGACAGTATACGAAACTCTCAGGACAGGGACGTAAACGGAAAACTGGCCAGAGATGACCAGTTCATCATCACCAGCGTGCTTAAAAACCGGACCTTAACTTCTTCTGAGATAAGAACGAGACTCCAAGAAGTTCGAGGGGTTACAGTAAGCACAAAAACTATGAGAAAAATTTTGAAATCGGCCGTAATAAATTCACACTTGCCTGCTAGCGGTCCCCTTCTTGCCACATGTCATTGAGTAGCTCGAGTTAATTTTACTCGCAATCACGAAAATTGGAACGACGAAGCTTGGAGTCAAGTTCTATTCATAGGTGAGTCTAGATTTTGCTTGAAGCCAGATAATGGAAGGATTAAAGCGTGGAGACGCCCTGGAGAGGGCAACACTAAGTACTGATTATAGCCCACGTTATAGCCTTTCCTTAGCATTTATGGAAAAAAAATTATAAAATGTTAAGTACAAAATAGTTTCTTTCATGTAAAATTTTTCTTTTATTAACTTTTTAAATTTTTTGTCATTTGATCGTTTGTGTTTCGACTTTTGCAATTTTAAATTAACGAATAAAAAGCAAAATCCATATTAATAAATAATTTAATTGTCACAAATATCCATGATATTTTGTTTTATACACACTTTTTTTGCGTTCCTCGAAATTTGTTCATGAGTATATGACGGTGCCTGCGCCATTGCACGTGCGGCGGCGTCGGTGTGGCTAGACAGAATTCTTGTAAACAACACGTGCACCGCACACCTGCACCATTGCACCTGCGGTGGCGCCCATGTGTCTAGCTACTTGTTTTGCTTGTATAAAACGGAGAAATCTTGGCTCTGGTGTGGAACGGTGCACTTTTCGTGTTCCGTTACTAGCTCATCCTTGACACGTATTATTCTCAACTACAAAATTAGTCTCGGTACAATTTATAGTTTGTATTAAGTAATAAATTGTAAATTAACCTTATTTAAAAGAAAAGTCCCGCTGGGTTTCTTGCTGGTTCTTCCCAGGACAGAGGTTTTATCCGAACCGGTGGTAGTAGTACTATATTGAATAAAAGTGATTCTATTCTATTCTAAAAGCCTTTTCATGTGACTCTATACATCATAATGACATCCTTCATCAGAAGTGGGAATAAAGCTTTCCATTTAAGTTCTCTATATTCTAATGACCTTTCTACATGTTATACATAAAAGAAAAGAAAAACAACGTAATAAAGTCTCTTAAAATGCATTCATCTTTGTAGGAGCTTCTGAAAGAAGCGTTTCGCATCAAACGGAGCTCATTTCAAAGGGAATTGGGATTGAGTCTGAATAGTTAGCTAATTTTGCATTCGCTTGCTTAATTTTTGCACTATTAACATTAATTTGCGTCCTTTAAACCAAAATCCTCCACAACTATATTTTGAGTTTTATTATGCTAATATTTAGTTAATGTAACAATTAGTGATAAGGAGACAAAGCATTTTTTCCCCTGTTTTGAGAGGATTCTAGACTGAATTCAAGCTAACAGGCTACTCTCGAAAATATGAGTACTGTCTGTGTTAGAGATTTGTTACTTAAATACCATTAATTTAAAGAAAATATTGTCTTCATTTATTAAAACATATTCATAATTAAAATGTGTCAGTTGCAATTAGATACGTTAATTAATGACCCTATTTCGTATTTCCTTCAAGAAATATCCATCAGGTTAATATATTATATTGCAACAGATTAATCAAATCGTTCAGAGCAAGCCCGCACCAGTGCTTTTGACATCAGGGCTTATTGTTATTGATGGCAATGTTAATAAATAGCATTATGAGAATATCAACCTAAATTTTATTTTTATTCAATAAATAATATCACGTCATGCCTTTTACGTTACACCTTTGACGCTGCTTCTCGTTGCCGGTCTGTGTTTTTTTCATCTGGAGCAATCTCTCTTCGATTTCCTTGGTCTTTTTTTGCGACAACAACGAGAAAAAAATGGGGCTGCCGAGGGGCCGTGCTTGGCAGTAAACAAAAACATTAAAATAGAATAGAATTTACTTTTATTCAATACAAATTATAAATAATAAATATTGACAATCATTTTTAAATTTAAACTACTAGTTAGGGAAAAAAACACTATTCTGGGACAACCAGCAAAAAATCCCAGCGGGATATTTTTTCCAAAGTTTTTTTTTTTTTATAAAATTGTAGTGATCAACGTGTAAGTTCGTTCGTTCCACCTGATGGTATGTGACTGCTGAAGTTAAACCGTTAAAACCGATTAGGTCAAAACATTTAGAAGTTATGATACTGTGACATATTTGTTGGTGGTAGAGGTCGGCTTAATCTAACTTAACGTAATTAAATGCACAATTTTTTTCTATGCAATATTTTCCTATATTAAAAATATTTCGTATTTTGAATTCTTACAATCCTACTTATACTTGACTAGCAAAACCCGACCGCAAATTTTATTTAAACAATATACCTTTTTCTAAATTTTTACCTGATTTTGCCATATTTGTGCGACTTAACTGGGGAAGGACCACGTACGTACAGAATAACAGAGTGCAGCAGTAGCATAATGCTGCTGTATTTCGGACCATTAGCTTCTATAGGCAATGGCATACATATGTAGGTCATCTCTCAGCATTGCTCATGCATCATATAAGTCAGTTCAACCACCTCTAATGTCACCCCGGCTCTAAATAAGGTAGCCCTAAAGTAAGAGGCCACAAAGTAACCCGTAGTATCGCACACTAGGAGTTTACCTTACCTTACTTGTCATCGTCTCTAAATGTTCAAAAAGGCTCCACAACCGTGGGGACATCTATAGAGACAAGAGCTCTTCGGATAACATTGTTCAAAGAACCGTGACGGGCTCGGGAGGCTCATTGGCACAGGCGCAGATTAGCCAGCCTCTCGGTATTCTATAGGATGCATTTCGGTGAGTGTGCACAGAAATTACATGCTTTAATTCCTCCCTCTCCTTTCCACCATCGGACAACCAAGCGGTCGGCGGGTCTTCACCCCTTTGTTGTCGATATTCCACGCATTAAAACCAAACGGTTTGCTTCGTCTTTTATATAGCAAAGGAGTGGAATAATTTGCCGGCGTCTATCTTTCCGTCCGAATACAATCTGGGCGTCTTCAAGGCAAGAGTGAATAGGCTTTTGGTACGCTAAGACGACGATTTACCATCTAAGGCTACATTACCACTTACCACCAGGTGGGATTGTGGTCAATCACTGGCTTAGATAGGCTAAGTAAGAAAAAGGTTATTGGGTACTTTTTATACATGCAAAATGAACTGTGTGATTGTATAGCAGCAGATTTCTAAAAATAAAATTATTATATAAATTATATACTAAGACGAAACTCGAGTAAGCACACCACCTGATGGTAAACGGCAAAAACAAAAAATATTCGTAATACTGAAAGTGGTCAGATTTTTTTATCTAATTGATATATTTAGGTATATTTAATATTTTTAATGGTTAATTGGTCACCTAGTGGTCAAAATTCAAGCGTAATTCTTTATTTTTTTAGGTTAGTATATTAAGCAAGCTGTATTTCACAATTAATTGCACGTTTATATATTAAACACAGATTTCCAATAAACAAAATAAAAATAAACGCTTTTTTGCCTCCACTCACTATTGTAAAAGGGACATTTGAAATAACACAAAATTCACAGCCTATTCAGTCAATCAGTCAGTAAATATTTGGCAAAATCAACTAATTCTTTGTCGACAATCTTTACTCTGTGCGACTGACTCATTCACTTACACTCACAGACTATTAAATGTTCGACTTTGGCCTTAGAGTAATAACATATTATAAGTATGTTCCATTTTTGCTTATAACTTACTCTTAACATTGGCAGTATGAACGTAATCAATGTATGTTTTATTTTATTTTTTAATGTATTCGTAACACATATTATACATAAATTTTATTTCTGCACTATTTCTCAATATAAACTTTAACTATGCCAAATCTCACACTCGCGAAAATTGCTTAAAAAGGGGGTACAAATTTTTCTCTTCACGAATTAATATACATATAGGTTTTAAGAAAAATAAATGTTTTAAAAAAATATTTTTGTCTCTTAGTTTATTCTTTACCTCATGAAATATATATTATTCATACCTTCAGCAATCACTGAAGTCTTTCTTTACGCGTCAGAGCTACCACGGGTCCTTTTATGACACCATTTGCAGAGATTGCTTTTGAAGTCGGAAAATCCACAGCAAATCCCTGGAATGAATAAAATCATTCGGCGTATTAAAAACGGAATGAATTGTGGTTTGATGAATAATGGTATTTAACTCTCTTTACCCTTTATTTTATAAATTTTATGAAAAAAAAAAGAAATTTGGGATAAGTATTCCGTTTAAAGATAAAATTCGTAACCATGAACGTAAATGTGAACTAAATAAAGTTGGGAGACATTACTTATTAAAGAAAAAATCTGGGCCGTGGTGGCAATCGGTGTAATCTTAAGAAAAATATTTTATAGAAAACGATGTATAAACTTTTTAAATATAATATACAGCATTAACTATCAAGCTTTTTACGGTACGATACTGTAAAAAAATTGTAATCAACTTTTAAAGCACTTGCTAGAAGCCCATTGACCTAAAATTTGGAATACTAAAGTAACTTCGTTGACAATGCAATAAAATGGTACCATGAATCTAATTTGATGATAGACCCGGATGCTGGCTTCAGTAACGTCATTAAAAGTCATTTTTCATGCAAAAGCTTCATCGCCTGGTGATGAGGAGCAGCATTGTCAGTATAACGGTTCTATGCTCACTATCCTGTACGTCCAGCGGTGAGATTATGGGAACATCTCTCAGAAAATGGATACCAGTTGGCGCAACTTAAAATATAGGTATATTCAGTAATTTTTTTTAAATGGCACGTTGTTCACGCAAAATGATCGGTATACATTAAGTTACGGAGAATTATAGTTCCCTGTGAAATTCCAGCAAACATAAACCAAAATTCGTTTTGGGTTGGACCGTCATTAACAAGGACCAAGGCGGAAGCGTTCATAAAGGGACGAATCGGAAGTATTTTGCTGGCACGGCTTTGTTGTCTATCACTCACCGTCAAATAAATCTTTGCGATTTATTTTCAATATTTATTAAGGTCCTATTTCGCAATTTTTCTAAAAAAATTAAGCGTAAATTACCTTTACGTATATAGTACTATACTTACCTACTAGTTACTATAAAATTATTAATTATTCAAAAGCATAAACACGTTTATAATTAATAAAGTAAAGACTAATTATTCGTTATAATAATTAATCTTACTGTCCTTTAGAGATATAAGTAAACAAAAAGTATAATTGAATGAATATTTTATTAAAGGCTTAAATAAAATAAACTATACAATAATTCTCACTTTTACGTTCGTGCAGATTCTAGATAGAGAGAGATATAAATTTACTGGGGCGTATATTTTTAATTGCACTTTGCAGAGTTCTGGTATTGCTGACCCACATTATATCGCCTGTTATCACACGTAATTATATCCTTTTTTATATTTGGGGATATTTTTATAGAATAAAATATATTAAAGGTAAGTATTGAATGTAGTCAAGTGTGTGTATGTCAAGTGTACACATGATGCACGTGTTAATTAACCGACTTCAAACATATAAAAGTACTTAATGATTTCTTATATTTATGCGAACACTAAACATTTAAATAAAACTAGTTTTTACGGATTTTATCGCGTAATTTAAATTATTTTATATTCCCGACATTTCGAGCACTTTACAGCACCCATGGTCACGGGGGGAACTGAGGTGTTCGACGTCCCAATGTTATATTTAACCACAGCCACCTCCAGATTAAAATTATTAATTTTCGTTCCGATCTACGCAGTATTAACTCATAGTATCTTGAAGTCTTGAAGTTGTGTGCTTGGGTTGGGATTTAAAATTAGTAAAATTAGGATGATTTTTGATTTCAATAGCCTCGCGAATCATATACAAAGGATTTGTGGTCTATCAAATCTGATTTAGTTAATGGGGCGATCTTTTCAAATTGTGTTAGTTTACGTGTGCAGCCATAAAAAAGAAGGCTACAGATGCCTTGTCACCACTGAGGACTAAGATGGAATGCTTCACAGCGTGTAATTACACTGGCTCCCCTCTATACCCTCAAGATCGGAACACAGTAGTGCAAGCACTGCTTCTAGACGAACACTTTGGCAGGAAAGGAGTCCTACCTCCTAGTAAAAGTGGTAGAGCTACGCTACGTAAAAATGAATTCCATTATGTTCTTCAGGCATGAAATCATGAAAGCATGAAAACGTATCTGCATTTTGATTCTGATATGAGAAACGATATAATATATCTCTTTGAGCCGCGGTATTCAACTAACATGAGATGGACTTATTACTCGTTTGCCATCCGTATTTGTATTGACGACAAGATATATTATGTTGAGAACGATTCCCAGGAGTTAACAGTTTTGATTTTTTTTTAAATGACACATTAGTCTTAGTAATGCACGTGTGAGTTATATAATCAATTAATGAAACAATAATGCATTCATCATCGCGACACTAAACAGAAGAACGAAAGAAACAAAACTAGACTAATGAAAATTTAATAAAGTTTTAAATTAAGCAGGTAAAATATTATTTGAAGTAAGTGTATAACCATCATTACCCTATTTTTTTAAAAATAAAAACGAAATATAGGTAACATTTTACGTCTTCTCGTGACGTAAAAATATCTAAATCTGTTATCTGAACAGAAAGAGAATATAAAAATTCAATTAACTGACGACAGCCGGGGCGCTTTCGATGACCAATGGCTTCGTTAGCCTTGCTTAGAAAATTTCTTCCATATTTTAAAACAATTACATAAATTTAGAGTAGGTTTATTGAAATAAAAAAATATTGTAATAAATTAGTTCATTATTTCATGACTAAAATATTTGAAAATTATTATAAAATTATGTCAAGTAAGCAAAATGTATGTTAATTTACAGTCGGTTACCGTTACATTCTTTTAATGTCCACTGCACATAGACCTCGCCCATAAATTTCCCCATTCATAGCCCCGTTTAGCGAGAAGGTTTTTATTTTTTTATTTGTTATTAGGAAGACGCTGCTGACCATCTCCTGTTTCAGTTTCGCTCTTTTGCCTCTTACGACACCTACGGAACGATATGGCTTATTAGATATTCTTACACGGTTAGTATCTGTAATAATAATCAAAATTTTAGTTCAATTAAATGATATTGTCGTGCGGTAGCTACGATTATTAAATTGAGTCTTAAGAGAATCGAAACAATTTAACCAGGAAAACATATCGCATACCTAAAACAAACATTATAAAAGTTACTTAATCTTAAATATTCAGCAGCAACAATGCTTTTAACGGGGTGCAACCTACAACAAAATAAAAAAATCATAATGTTTTTCTTTAGTATAGTTTGACTTTACCTTGATGAGTTTAGTTAGATTTCGTATTTACCAATAACGTTTTCCGCAATGCGGTGAAAATCAGTGTTATGGTTATAGGAAGTATTAATGTTCCGCACTCATTACCTGCAACCAATAATTTATATTAAAAACTTTCTCGCGCACCATTCATGATTAAATTAGTGCGACATTTTCACATTTCACTAATCATAATACACAAAATTGACATAACAAAGTCGAGCCTCGTTAAATAATAATATTCTGTAAAAAAGGCGCTTCTTTTGGACATTTTATGGCTTAATTTATTTTATATAGTATAGTCATGCCGACATGAATAATTGGCCTTCAATCAATTAATCGTTATTTCACTAATCCTATATATTTAGGTATATTTTATTTATTATATTTTATTTAATCTTTATTGTTAACTCCTTAATAAATAGGGTAATAAAGGGCGGACTTAATGCCTATCAGCATTCTTTGCCAATCAACCTCTCTGGTTTCTGGTTTCTGATGATGTTAGTGCATAATGATTTCTTATATTTACGCAAACACTACACATTGAATAAAACTACTTTAACGATTTTATCGCGTATAATAATAATTAATTATATTCCATTAAAAATTAGACTATAACGGATTTTATCGCGTTTAGTTAAAAAGTATAACTAAACGCGATAAAATCCGTAAAAGTAGTTTTATTCTATGTTAGTGTAGTTAGCTTTTTGGCTTTTACAGCTTAATCGGACTAAGAGCTCGCCAAGGGATCTGGCGGCCGAATAGGGTGATCGTACCTAAAGATTTTTTGGGATTTAGGTTTTAACGGTTGAGAGAGGGGCTCCTTTGAAAGTATATTGCTACACTTTTCTCAGGATTCACTTCGATTCTCCATAAGCGGAACCAATCGCCTAAGCGGTTGACGGCTGTTTGGAGCATGTTGGTGAGAATTCTTTGGTTATGATAGGCGACGAAAAGCGCCGTGTCATCGGTGAAGAGAGCAGTATTAACAACTGGTAAGAGTGTAAAGAGTGCCTTTAGATAAGGCGCCTTATTATAATTTATTATATTTAATAATTAAATATATAAATACGTAAAACGTATTTATATATTTAATTATTAAACCACGCTGCAGCTATATTGTGGTTGTAGTACGAATGGGTCGACTCGACCGGCGTAGAACCACGCTCTCACATAATACCAGCGTAGAAACGAAGCATTCCATCCTAGTCCTCAGGGGTGAAAACGCATCTGCAGTTTGATTGTTAATCGAAGATAAATGTAGATGTCTATGGACCACAGAATCCACTTACCATCAGGTGGACTGTATGCTCGTTTGTCAACTATATTCTATAAAAAATGTTGCCATACACTAAACTACATTAATTTCGCGATTGTTACACCTTAAGATTCCAAAAGTAAACTTAATTCATCTTATTACAAAAAGAATTTTAGGCTACATATTTCCGCGTGACTTCTTTCGTAAGACAGATTATAGCTTAACTCTGATTCTAATATTATAAATAACTTTTTGTAATAAGATGGTATGTAAGTAATTTATCATGCCATCTACGGGTATGCCTCAAATTAGGATATCAGTAAATTAATATATATGCCAGAAGTCAAAATTATCTTCCTATCAATAATAGTTATTAGTATTTTCAAATTCTATGAATCATCATCACCATCAGGTCGTCAAAGTTCGTGAATCTCACCTGTTGTAGTAAAGATTTACTCTAAATCTCTCCGCTTAGCAAGCGGATTGGGGAACGCTCTACAAAAATGTCATAACTGTTATCCGCCATTTTTTGAAAAACTAGAGAAAAGAAAACGTTTTGATCGAATTAATATGATAGATTTTTATACGGTGCCACCACAAGGCTGTAAACATAATAAATATGATAGCAATATGGTTAATAATATTCCAGTTTAACCTTAAGTTATATAGTTCTCACATATATGAAACCGTTCGGATCGATTTCGATTATGATGACAATCACGTTTTCTGTGTTAGTTTCAGCTTGCTGGTGTGGAGTAAAATAATCCACCACCCCACTTCGTCCCATGGGTATCGTAAGTAACGACGGCCTTAATAATGTCCTTATAGCTTCCGATAGGTGATTATATGTATAACTATCTCACTTACGCCAGGCGTAAAACACTAGGACCAGCGACGGGGAGAGCGTAAAACGTCACATCTGGTACTCCGCTTGCCAAACGTGACGATTTCGGTAAATCGTCGGGAGATACCAACGTCCAGTATTGGACTTTTACGGGCTGATAATGATGATGTTGGCTTCAGCTTGAATTTGAAGCTAATACTTTTAAAAAAGTAGTCCATATAAAGTGACTTAGCCGAGTACTGTGAATTACTATGACTCATTCCCACACGGTCTTCATTTTTTTTAATAATAATATAAGCTCGTCTGAAGGGCCAGACACTATTTAAATATCTGCCATTTTTCTTCGGAATATTGACTAAACCTTTTTATAATCATGCTCACCAACCCTATAATAAAAATGTAATTTTCTCAATTTTTACCACTTTTATTAAACTAACATCTCTCTCACCACCTATGAGTGTGTTTTTGAAGATGAGGAAGAAAATTAAATCTACGTAGTTGTAAAATTGGTTGCTATATATTTATTCTACTCTTCAAATTAATGTTTCTTTATCTAAGCCACATTTAATACAAACGTTCTTTACTAAACATATCTCGTTACTTTATAGATTATTGGCGCAGCTAACCTATCTTAAGCGCTCTTACAGACGAGCGGCACTTTGCCAACGACAAGGGCAACTGCTGAAGTCGCTTTGCCGCTTGTCGACTAACTTTAGCACAGCAGCCATGCTGGTATCAAAATAATAATAAAAAACGGTGTGATTGATATTACAATTGGTTACATATTGTATGGTTTGGTTAAATTGTCATACAAGATTACCAATTTTATTGGAGAGCAGAGCCGATAGTAGTCTTTTTCTCCTGATGATGCCTCGTTTAGAGGCAAAACACGTGTCGTATTATCGATGGTAGTGTGTATTCCTAGTGTAGTGGTGTTGGATTTGGATGGAAGTTATTTTTCAAATTAAGTAGGTAAGATTTTACGTGGTAGAGCCATGCTGCAGCTATATTAGTATATAGTTGTAGCAAGAATGGGTCGGCTCGACCGGGAAAGGACCACGCTCTCATAGAATACCAGCGTAAAATTGCAGCTTAGCACTGCTGTGTTTCGTATGGTGAGTGTAGAGAACCGGAGACCCTTTTCACTGGAAAAGAGGCATTCCATATTAGTCCTCACGGGTGATCTGCATCACCCGCATCTGCATTTTGATTCTTTATTGAGGATAGATGTAGATGTCTACGGGTCACAGCAACTACATACCATCAGGTGAACTGTTTGCTCGTTTATCACCCATCCATATAAAAAAAATGCAAACATCATTCACAACAAGTTTCGGGTCCCGCGCCTATGTCACAGTGACCGAGTGAAACCGGCCACATTCCAGCGTATGCCTGTTGTACTACTATATGTCAGAGTAGTTATAAACAAGATTGACTGCATCTTGAAGCGGACATCCATAAGAACATACTACAAACCGTCGAAGAAGATTAGATATGTATAAACTTGATTGTGAATGTGATCTGTCTTACATAGAACAAACAAAAAGATCCATAAGAACCCGCTTAAAAGAACATAGCGCTGATGTGAAGCATGTTGGAAGTCTGGAAGTCAATATTATGTCAATATGTTCAGGATCGTCCCAACTATTATATCATATTTGGTATACATATATGATAAACCACAAATCCTCGCAAGAGAACACCGATTCCCACTAAGATTGATTCGCGAGGCTATTGAAATTATTGTTAAAGATATTTAAAAGAAATATACATTTCACTTAGTAAGAAGTTACAATATACAAATTAATAATTTAAAAAAAGTCCTAATTTCAATAGAGAAGATGGCTGGGATCTGCTTGAGATCCCATAAACAATAAAACCAAAGCATACTACTGCAAGATTTCAAGATACTGTAAGGAAAAATTAATAATTAAAAGTTGAATGTAGTCTTTTTTTCTCAATTTCTTGCTTGAGTCTCATTAGTTGTTGGCAGTGGAGATCCAAATCGATGGTTTTGCCCGGCGGTAAAAGCTAATAATAAACGATGCCCTACCAATCCCACCATACACATAGCATCACCTTATTGCGTGTAAATCCGAGTTTTGCTACAGTGTGTGGAGCTTGACTACCCTTTGACCATGATCTTTTTCACACGTTCTTGTCGTAGGTTATTCACTTTTCATCACCAGTGATCAATCTTTTCAAAAATGGTTCGGTTTCATTACGTTTCAATAGAGAATCGCAAATGAGTACACGATTCATTAGGTTTCTTCCAGTGAGCTCGTGTGGTACCCAAATATCGAGCTTCTTTGTATAGCCAGATATTTTCAAATGGGTCAAAAATATTTTGTAGTCGATTCTCAATTCCTCGTCTATGTCGTAACTACTAATATGTCGATCTTGCTCCACTTTGTCCAAAATGGCATCAACTTTATCCTTATGAGGGCGACCAGAGCGAGCTGCAACTTTGACATCAAAATTCCCGGACTGAAAACGCTTGAACCAACTTTGTGCTACTCTTACTGACACTGTATTACGTCGTCATAAACGTCTCAAGTTTTTTTTCCGCACTTTTCCTTTTTTTGTAATAAAACTTCAGAATATATCGAATTTCTTCGTTAGATTCACTCATTTTGGCGGACAGAAAAACAATTTAAAAATGACGGGAAATTGTTTTTTTTTTAATATACATCTACATCCCATAGACATCTACATCTATCTTCAATAAAGAATCAAAATGCAGATGCGTTGTCACCCGTGAGGACTAATATGGAATGCCTCTTTTCCAGTGAAAAGGGTCTCCGGTTCTCTACACTCACCATACAAAACACAGCAGCATTAAGCTGCTATTTTACGCTGGTATTCTGTGAGAGTGTGGTCCTTCCCCGGTCGAGCCGACCCATTCGTGCTACAACTATACTATTAATATAGCTGCAGCATGGCTCTACCACGTATAAATGTACCTTTAAATGACAATATATTGTAAATATAGTAAAATCGAAACAAGCAATATACGCATGATATTGTATAACACATTGGATAAAATTTTACACTGAATCAAATAAGAGTATTGAATATACAATATGTAAACAAAGTTAATGTTTATGAAAAAGCTATGTTGAATAAATCATTTTTCATACGTGTAACGAGCCAAGGGCTCGAATCTTTTAGATAATCTCGGCAAATGGCGTAAATAGGAAACATGAAGAACATTTTCGATGGAATTTAAATAATGATTTCCACAACATGAGAAACCGTTTAGTTTTATTAAAAAAATAAATTTGTAGCATATGTCTTTATTATACTTCATTTTAATTAAATCCTGAAATATGTTCTCCTTACAAGTAAAAAAAGCTCACGAGGGATGCAAAATTATGCTACATTCATGGACAAATTTAGAGCAACGCAAAAAAAAGTTTAATTTCTCCTGTTGTAATTATTATCGTGTGTACTGGCCAAGCATTCGTAAATTTTTTTTTATAGGAGAGGGGGCAAACGAGCATGCGGCTCACCTGATGGTAAGTGACTACCGCCGCCCATGAACAACCGCAACACCAGGGGAATTGCAGATGCGTTGCCGGCCTTTTAGAAAGGAGTAGGCTCTTGGAGGCATGAAGGTCCCTAAGTCGTATCGGTCCGGAAAAATCGCTGGTGGTAATCGATTCCACAAGGAAGTTGTGCGAGGAAGAAAACTTCTTCTAAATCGCACAGTGGTGGACCGCCAATCATCCAGGTGGTATGGATGGTATCGCGAGTTTTGTCGCAATGTGCGATGGTGAAATTGAGTGGCTGGAATTAGTCCGAACAATTCCTCAGAGCACTCTCCGTGGTACATGCGATAAAATACGCGAAGAGATGCAACATCTCTACGCAGTGGCAGTGAGTCAAGCCGATCGGAAAGAACTCGGTCGTCGACGATTTGAACTGCTCTGCGCTGGATGCGGTCGAGTGGAAGGAGCTGGCTCTGGGGAGCCCCTGCCCAAAGATGGGAACAGTATTCCATGTGGGGCCGAACCTGCGCCATGTAAAGTTGCAAGCGGTGTACCGGCATGAAATACTGTCCTGCTCTGCTGAGCACGCTGTTTTAGAGGCCAATTTGGCCTTCTCTTTCAAATGACCACGAAACTGCACATCACTCGATATGTCGACACCGAGGATTCCAATACTGGCTGAAGCAACAAGGGGAGTGCCTTGAAACTGAGGAGATACGACAAAGGGGTTCTTTTTAGCGGTAAACGCGCAAACTTGTGTCTTCTGGGGATTGAACTGACTAGATTTAGTCGCCCCAATCCGAGACTTTGTTCAGCAAAGACTCGACTTCAGACACAAGTTTGTCCTGGTATTTTTCCCGAGAAATATTTGCACGGCCGGTATATAAGGCATCACAAGTGCTGTCGTCCGCATAGCAATGAATGTTACCAGTTTGCAACATATCATTGATATCCAGGAGAAACAGCGTTGGCGATAGCACGCAGCCTTGTGGAAAACCAGCGTTGATAGGCTTGTAATCAGAGCATGCACCGTCTACTACAACATTAATGCTCCGATCAGCAAGGAAACTGGTGATCCAATTGCACAATTTCTCGGGAAGCCCATAGGAAGGGAATAAATGCAATTTAGAAAAAAGAAAGCATTGAATTTTTTTCTCGAATTTCATTTGTTTTTATGTAATTATTGCGTATAATTGCGTTCTTTCATACTGCTTAAAAATTTGTCAACTTTTGACTTTGAGTTTAAATTTAGATTTTGTTTAAAGTTTTGCCTTAATTGCTTTGTCTATCATGTTAAGACTGACAGATCTAAACGCCACTCAAGTTGCTAGTTTTTAACAGGCTGTTACTTTAATTGAAAATGGGCACACATACGAGACCCGCAGGCAGGGACGTTAACGGAAAACTGTGGCCAGATATGACGGTTTCATCGTTACTAGCGTACATAACAACCGGACCTTAACTTCTTTTGAGGTAAGAAAGAAATTACAAAAAGTTCGAGGGGTTACAGTAAACACAAATACTGTAAAAAAAGGCTGAAATCGGCCGGAATAAATTCACACTTCCTTCCAGAGATAGATTTGTTTTTATGCATTATAATGTCAAATACCTTCGAGACATTTAAATCAATACTATGGGTTGGCCAGCGCGCTCGCCTGACTTAAACCCCATAGAGCACGTATGAGATAAGCTTGATAAAACAAATTAAAAAAAGAAATCCTCGCTAATTTGAGAGATCTTAAAAAACGTTATTGAAAGAATGGAACGTAATCTTAAAAATATTAAATGACCGTATAGGTTGAGAAATTAAACTTACTTTTTAACATTTTTTGATTTTATATTCTGAATAGGTATATATATAGTTTATATATAGGAATAGTTAAAAACCATTTAGGTTATAAATTAAATAATTATAAAAAGAGTGTGGATAAAAAGGCGTGGAGTACAAGTGTTTCATATTTTCCAACAAATAATAATTTTGTTGTACACTCCAGCTCTGGAATTTGTGCCACATTATAGGTGATGAGCTTAGAGCTAATCGCTTCGTACCTAGTAATATGTCATTTTTATCGACAGTATATTTGGTAACTTAAATTCGCCGCATTCGTATGAATTTCCGCCTCAACCATGTCAGTAGTAGATTGATAAAGAGTGAATACATTCCTCTAAAATGTCTGACATAGTGTAAAAAAATTAACTTAAATTACGTGAACATTGATAAAACGAGTTGAACTCTAGAATTTTATCTTGTAAACTGTTAAAAATAAATCTTGGAATACGATGATAAAATATAATTAGCCGAGGCAGATTTTTGGATCGAATTTCAATATTCAGACGTTTTATTTTCACTAGATGGTTTCTGTAGATAGTTATTCAAATGTTACTGCGTATCTACGTGAAAAAAAGCTTAAAATGAAATAAAGATATAAATGCCACATGTTACAATTCATATATCCCGAAATATTTCCTTTGTGTTATAATTTTTTTTTGTATGATGTAAGTTTATTTATTACTAACTGTTAAATTTTGTGATGATAAATTTGTATTTCATAAACCCTTTAAGGGACGAAAGCATGTATTTTGCGAGCTATCTAATGGAGTCATTAGCTCATTGAAGTGAGCTACTGACAAATTGGCAACATTTACATCGCGGTCAGCTGCCTGGAGCCCGCTTGATGGCCGTTGTAATATTTTTTTTGTACGAAGTTTGAGAGGAAGCAGAGAGGAAGTTATCTCAACTGAGAAACACACTTCTGGATGTAGGTAGCAATTATAGACTGGTGACAAATTTAACCATTAAAATAAATTGCTATGTTATTAAGTCAAGTGCAACTTGATAGTAAGATATTAATATTATCATTATTAAAGATAGAACAACCCTAATAAAACTTTTATACTAAGTATCTTTTTTTAAATTAATCAACAAAAATAATTATAATATTCATTTTATAAAAGACATCAATTATAAGATTATTTTGATAAAATTATAACGTAATATAGTTTTCTGAATATTTATTAGTTCCTTACATATGAAATTAGCGTTTTGTAGTACTGACCACTTTGATCTGAAATATCCCCTCTTTGGTTAAGAATTCCAAATTCAAATTTATAAATTCATTTAGCTGATACATTTGAGTTTTGAAAACAGTCATTCATTTGTTTTTTCCTCATTATTTTTTTCTTTGGCGTCGCTTATTACCGCACAATGGAAAACATGAAATATCGGTATATTTACGAGTACGAGTTCTACCGTGACACCAGTGCTGCAGAAACAGCTCGAAGGATTAATGATGTGTACGGCGCTGGTGTCGCAAAAGAAAGCACGGTACGTTTTTGGTTTCAACGTTTTCGTTCTGGAAATTTCGACCTTCAGAACCAACCCCGTGGACGGCCGGAGACCAAAGTGGAAAATTAAAGGCTATTGTGGAAGCGGATCCATCACAAAGCACTTCAGAGATAGCTGCAGGCTTCGGGTAAGTGATAAAACTGTATTAATCCACTTGAAGCAAATCGGGAAAGTAAAAAACTTGAATGATGGGTACCTCATGAATTGAGTGAATCGAACTTGCAAACACGCGTCGACTGCTGTGTTACTTTGCTCAACCGACACAATAATGAAGGGATTTTAAATCGAATCATTACTTGTGATGAAAAGTGGATACTGTACGATAATCGGAAGTGCTCGTCGCAATGGCTGAACCCTGGAGACCCAGCCAAATCCTGCCCTAAACGAAAATTGACTCAGAAAAGTTACTTGTGAGTGTTTGGTGGACTAGCGCCGGTGTCGTTCACTACAGCTTTCTAAAATCTGGCCAAACGATTACGGCAGATATCTATTGTCAGCAACTGCAAACCATGAAGGAAGAACTAGCTGCTAAACAACCGAGATTGGTCAATCGCTCTAGGGCACTACTGCTTAACGACAACGCAAGACCACACACTGCACAACAAACAACCACTAAGTTAGATGAACTACAATTGAATGTCTGCGACATCCACCGTACTCCCCGGACTTTGCTCCAACAGATTACCATTTTTCCGGAATTTGGACAACTTCACAAGGAAAAAATTCAACTCCCATGCGGCAGTCCAAACTGTCTTCAAAGAGTTTATTGATTCTCGCCCACATGGTTTTTTTAGTAAAGAGATCAATCAACTACCTATGAGATGGCAAAAGTGCATAGATAACAACGGTGCATACTTTGATTTATTAAATATATTTTACAAAAAAAATTGACTTTATATTCCTCCCGTACAAAACGCCAATTTCATATGTAAGGACCTAATATTAGAGTTAGATAGGCCTTTTAGAACACAATGAATGATTAATAACTAATCAATTAGCACTTAAGAAGTGGCAGAAATAGGATGTAAAGTTTTAGAGTCTTACCAAAGAAAAGGAGTAATTAATCAAAATGGAAAGCTACACCGCCGCGCCGCTCATGTTTAATAATCTATGCAGGAATCAAATAAAAGCAAAATGTCTGAAGTAGAATTTATATAATTTGGAAATTTAATTAAATTTCTTTTAACCTTAGAACATACGAGTTCCATTCGTAAAGTATATAGAAAGTTGTTTTTATTTTCAACCGACTTCAAAAAAGGAAGAAGTCCTCAATTCGGAATCTTTTTTTATGTATGTTCACCGATTACTCGAAGCCGCGTGAACCGATTTGGATTTTTTTTTGTTTCAAAGGATATACTTCCCAGGTGGTGCTATTTGAATTTTATCGAAATCGGTAGAGCGGTTTTTAAGAAATCAACAATAAAATATAATTATATTTATATTGAAGTCGGTTGTACAAAATTTTTAATTTTACCACTTGTTGCTACTTATAATCAAAGTATCATGCCCATTTTTCATATATTGATTGACCTCTCACTTAATTCGTTTTACAGGTCGCGTATACCTACAACTAATGTTGTATAAAAACAATTATTGTTTATAATAACATAATAACTTTGCATCTTTTCATTTAGAGGCCAGGGAAAAATAACAGGAATCTATGACAGAAAACATCGGCGGCCAGATGTTTTCTGTCATAGATCCCTCGTGCTCTCTGAAACAAAGATTTTCCCACGGTAGCTAACTGTGATGGATGATGGTGCGATTCGCCATTTAAATAGCGGTTGGTATGGGTCTTTTTCCTATACACAGTGTGACCAATAGTGTTATCAGGATTTCGGATGACTAATACATCTAGGGAAGCTAAAGAATTGTTTGCCTCTAACTCCATTGTGAATTGTATTTTAGAGTTTATGGAATTAAGGTGGTCTAAAAATGCATTAACATTTTAATAACAAAATCGAAAAATAATAGCTGCTCCGCCAATCCAACATGTCAATCCAACATGATGCATGGCTAGGGCAAGCCTAGTCGTTAGCGTGCCACACTGCCCTGGGACCGGGCGACCCCAGAATTAGGCCAGCCTTACCCTGGCATGCGGGGCTCTGCTGGGGGGGACAAACCTTTCCCTCGCTATTCGTGGGAACGCAATGGATAATAATAAAACTAATTTAATTAACCAAAATGGCGGCGATGTGGTTCGCCACCCATCACGTCTCGTTTCACGAAGGAAAAAGCGGCCCACGGAGAGCCGCTTCGCTACGTTGAATGTAAGAGGAGGAATGGATGGTAAGATAGATGAAGTATGTCAGATGATGTATGAACGATGCATTGATATTTTGTGCGTGAACGAAACCAAGAGGAAAGGATGTGACACCACGGTTCATGGCCCCTACACGGCATACTGGTCGGGAGTCCCCCAAACCAGCCGAGGATGTCAGGGAGTTGGTTGATTCTTTCGTCTCGAATAGTGGAATGTGTGATGGAGCAGGAATGTATAAGCCCAAGACTCCTCTGGATTAGGTTAAAAGTCGGACTCAATCGCTTGTTTATCCTTGGGGTCTATGCACCGACGGATCTGCGGGGAGGTGGGTCATTAAAAGACCAACAAGAGAGAGGGAGGAATGTTGGGATAGCATGAGAGAGGTCTTGAATAAATGCGGAGAAAATGAACGGATCGTGATGTTAGGGGACTTTAATGGGTGGGTTGGAGTAAAGCGTGATGGGTATGAAGGAGTTCTGGGTACGTTTGGGGACGAGAGAATGAATGACAATGGGAGAAGCCTGCTTGAATTATGCTTGGAATGGAATCTGTGCGTGGCCAACACAATGTTTAACCACAAAAGATCCATTTGTATACAAGAGATGAGGTGAGTCTAGAAGTATGATTGATTTTGTAATTGTGGATGAAAGACTGAGGAAGAAAGTGCTAGACACTGGCATACCGCGGTGTAGGCTCGACACAGACCACTTCCTGGTTATAGCCCGAATGCGTGGCCTCTTTAAACGGTGGCGACACCGATAGGCCGAGCCTACGAGTGTTTTGGACAGAGTAAAAGTGGAAAATCTACAAGAAAAAGAAAAGAAAGACGAGTATATACGAAAGAAGAGATAGGTGTGATTGAAGATTTGTGGGAGACATTTAAGAAAGGGGTCGTGAATGGTGCTATTGAGGTATGCGGGGTAGCTAAAAGAAGGAAAGGAAGAAAGAACTATAATGTGTGGATGGATAAATATGTACAAAGGGTTGTGCAAGAAAAAAAGAAAGCGTGGTTGGATTGGTTAGCAACAAAAGCCAACCAAAAAGTTCAAAAGGCAACGGATGACGAGATAAAGGAAGCAAGAACGAAGTATAAAAGATTGAAATCAGCAGCGAAAGAAGTTGTGTCTAGAAAGAAAGAAGAACGAAAGGATGATTTCGATAGGAGGCTCACTGAATATTTCCAGTCAAACATCAAGTTTTTCTGGAAATCCATCAAAACAGCCAGAGGAAAAACTTCTACCTTGGAGCTGAGTACAATCAGGAGTCAAGATGGGAGCATAATAAAAGGAGAAGAATGTGTGTTAAAGAGATGGAAAGAGTATTTTGAAAGTTTGTTTGAAAGAGACGAAGTGCAGGTACAGCATCCGGCACCTTCCATGGTAACTAATATAAATGTTGATGAAAGTGAGGTAAGCATGGATGAAATAGTGAAAGCGTTGAAAAGTATGAGATTAGGTAAGGCTGCAGGGTATGACAGGATTACCGTCGAGATGCTGAGGGCTGGACAGGGCATAGTGGCTAGTCAGCTGTACCGCCTTTTCAATTTGTGCTGGCGAAATGGGCAAATACCGGGAGACTGGTGCAAAGCCGTAATCGTGCCATTATATAAGGGAAAAGGGTCACGGCAGGACTGCATAAATTACCGCGGTATGTTTTCTCAGCATCGTCGGTAAATTGTATGCGAAAGTGTTGATTGAAAGGGTTGTGAATGAAACAGACGAAAAAGTATGGGATGCACAAGCGGGATTTAGAAAGGGAATGGGATGTATGGATCAGGTCTTTTCCTTGCGGTGCATAGCCGTTGTGTTTGGCTAAAAACAAGAAGGTCTATTGCGCATTCGTGGATCTAGAAAAGGCCTATGATAGAGTAATAAGGAATGAATTGTGGTCAGCACTGTCCGTGAACGGTGTGAGCAGTATCCTTATACGAGCATTCCAATCTCTTTATAGGGATTCTAGTGCTTGTGTAAGGATAAACGGGGCATACACTGAATGGTTTAATATCGAAAAAGGTGTTAGACAGGGATGTGTAGCGTCACCGTGGTTGTTTAATCTGTTCATGGACAATTGCTTGACAGATTTAAAAGACAATGAAAGTGGGTTGAGAATGAATGAGTTAGTCGTCAAATGTTTTCTCTATGCTGATGACAAAGAATTACATTTCCTGACAATATCATTGCACTTTAAAACATCCACACAAAAGATGAAGCCACCCTAATATTATCCATATCTGATGTAATTATATTCTGTAATTCAGGCATTTTTAAAGGAAAAATTCATTATCACATCTATAGTTGCGAATTAAACAATAGATATTGAGAGCCATCCTACAAATTGTTCGAGAAAACCATGTACTGTAAAAATATACAGTACGGTTAAAATAGTAATGAAAGTATGTCGTATCGTTCAGTAAAGAATATATAATGTTATATATATAATTAAAGAAATAATCGATAAATATTTGATAATAGATAAAGTCAAGTAAAGTGTAACATTTCTCCTAGATCTCATAGAGTCATTTTGGCCTCGCAGCTTAAAATGATGATGAAATTATGATGGTTGCAGCGCTGGTGTGTCAAAAAAAGCACGGTACGTTTTGGTTTCAACGTTTTCGTTCTGGAAATTTCGACCTTCAGAACCAACGTGGACGGCCGGAGACCAAAGTGGAAAATTAAAGGCTATTGTGGAAGCGGATCCATCACAAAGCACTTCAGAGATAGCTGCAGGCTTCGGGTAAGTGATAAAACTGTATTAATCCACTTGAAGCAAATCAGGAAAGTAAAAACTTGAATGATGGGTACCTCATGAATTGAGTGAATCGAACTTGCAAACACGCGTCGACTGCTGTGTTACTGCTCAACCGACACAATAATGAAGGGATTTTAAATCGAATCATTACTTGTGATGAAAAGTGGATACTGTACGATAATCGGAAGTGCTCGTCGCAATGGCTGAACCCTGGAGACCCAGCCAAATCCTGCCCTAAACGAAAATTGACTCAGAAAAAGTTACTTGTGAGTGTTTGGTGGACTAGCGCCGGTGTCGTTCACTACAGCTTTCTAAAATCTGGCCAAACAATTACGGCAGATATCTATTGTCAGCAACTGCAAACCATGAAGGAAGAACTAGCTGCTAAACAACCGAGATTGGTCAATCGCTCTAGGGCACTGCTGCTTCACGACAACGCAAGACCACACTGCACAACAAACAACCACTAAGTTAGATGAGCTACTATTGGAATGTCTGCGACATCCACCGTACTCCCCGGACCTTGCTCCAACAGATTACCATTTTTTCCGGAATTTGGACAACTTCTTAATAGGAAAAAAATTCAACTCCCATGCGGCAGTCCAAACCGCCTTCAAAGAGTTTATTGAGTCTCGCCACATGGTTTTTAGTAAAGAGATCAATCAACTACCTATGAGATGGCAAAAGTGCATAGATAACAACGGTGCATACTTTGATTTATTAAATATATTTTACAAAAAATTGACTTTATATTCCTCCCGTACAAAACGCCAATTTCATATGTAAGGACCTAATATTAGAGTTAGATAGGCCTTTTAGAACACAATGAATGATTAATAACTAATCAATTAGCACTTAAGAAGTGGCAGAAATAGGATGTAAAGTTTCTTACCAAAGAAAAGTAATTAATCAAAATGGAAAGCTACACCGCCGCGCCGCTCATGTTTAATAATCTATGCAGGAATCAAATAAAAGCAAAATGTCTGAAGTAGAATTTATATATTTAATTGAATTTCTTTTAACCTTTGAACATACGAGTTCCATTCGTAAAGTATATAGATAGTTGTTTTTATTTTCAACCGACTTCAAAAAGGAAGAAGTCCTCAATTCGGAATCTTTTTATGTATGTTCACCGATTACTCGAAGCCGCGTGAACCGATTTGGATTTTTTGTTTCAAAGGATATACTTCCCAGGTGGTGCTATTTGAATTTTATCGAAATCGGTAGAGCGGTTTTAAGAAATCAACAATAAAATATAATTATATTTATATTGAAGTCGGTTGTACAAAATTTTTATTTACCACTTGTTGCTACTTATAATCAAAGTATCATGCCCATTTTTCATATATTGACCTCTCACTTAATTCGTTTTACAGGTCGTGTACCTACAACTAATATTGTATAAAACAATTATTGTTTATAATAACATAATAACTTTGCATCTTTTCATTTAGAGGGGGAAAAATGACAGGAATATATGACAGAAAACATCGGCGGCCAGATGTTTTCTGTCATAGATCTCTCGTGCTCTCTGAAACAAAGATTTTCCCACGTAGCTAACTGTGATGGATGATGGTGCGATTCGCCATTTAAATAGCGGTTGGTATGGGTCTTTTTCCTATACACAGTGTGACCAATAGTGTTATCAGGATTTCGGATGACTAATACATCTAGGGAAGCTAAAGAATTGTTTGCCTCTAACTCCATTGTGAATTGTATTTTAGAGTTTATGGAATTAAGGTGGTCTAAAAATGCATTAACATTTTTAATAACAAAATCGAAAAAATAATAGCTGCTCCGCCAATCCAACATGTCAATCCAACATGATGCATGGCTAGGGGCAAGCCTAGTCGTTAGCGTGCCACACTGCCCTGGGACCGGGCGACCCCAGAATTAGGCCAGCCTTACCCTGGCATGCGGGGCTCTGCTGGGGGGGACAAACCTTTCCCTCGCTATTCGTGGGAACGCAATGGATAATAATAAAACTAATTTAATTAACCAAAATGGCGGCGATGTGGTTCGCCACCCATCACGTCTCGTTTCTCGCGGGGCGGCGGCCCACGGAGAGCCGCTTCTTCGCACGTTGAATGTAAGAGGAGGAATGGATGGTAAGATAGATGAAGTATGTCAGATGATGGATGAACGATGCATTGATATTTTGTGCGTGAACGAAACCAAGAAAGGATGTGACACCACGGTTCATGGCCTACGGCATACTGGTCAGAGTCCCAAACCAGCCGAGGATGTCAGGAGTTGGTTGATTCTTTCGTCTCGAATAGTGGAATGTGTGATGGAGCAGGAATGTATAAGCCCAGACTCCTCTGGATTAGGTTAAAAGTCGGACTCACTCGCTTGTTTATCCTTGGGGTCTATGCACCGACGGATCTGCGCGGAGGTGGGTCATTAAAAGACCAACAAGAGAGAGGAATGTTGGGATAGCATGAGAGAGGTCTTGAATAAATGCGGAGAAAATGAACGGATCGTGATGTTAAGGGACTTTAATGGGTGGATTGGAGTAAAGCGTGATGGGTATGAAGGAGTTCTGGGTACGTTTGGGGACGAGAGTGAATGACAATGGGAGAAGCCTGCTTGAATTATACTTGAATGGAATCTGTGCGTGGCCAACACAATGTTTAACCACAAAAGAACCATTTGTATACAAGAGATGAGGGTGAGTCTAGAAGTATGATTGATTTTGTGATTGTGGATGAAAGACTGAGGAAGAAAGTGCTAGACACTCGGGCATACCGCGGTGTAGGCCTCGACACAGACCACTTCCTGGTTATAGCCCGAATGCGTGGCCTCTTTAAACGGTGGCGACACCGATAGGCCGAGCCTACGAGTGTTTTGGACAGAGTAAAGTGGAAAATCTACAAAAAAAGAAAGAAGAGTATGTAGAGAAAATGAAAGAAAGTTTTAGAGGCATAGAAGATGGTGTGATTGAAGATTTGTGGGAGACATTTAAGAAAGGTTCGTGAATGGTGCTATTTAGGTATGCGGGGTAGCTAAAAGAAGAAGAAAGGAAGAAGAACTATAATGTGTGGATGGATAAAGATGTACAAAGGGTTGTGCAAAGAAAAGAAAGCGTGGTTGGATTGGTTAGCAACAAAAAGCCAACCAAAAGTTCAAAAGGCAACGGATGGCGAGATAAAGGAAGCAAGAACGAAGTATAAAAGATTGAAATCAGCAGCGAAAGAAGTTGTGTCTAGAAAGAAAGAAGAACGAAAGGATGATTTCGATAGGGACTCACTGAAGATTTCCAGTCAAACATCAAGTTTTTCTGGAAATCCATCAAAACAACCAGAAAACTTCTACCTCGGAGCTGAGTACAATCAGGAGTCAAGATGGGAGCATAATAAGGAGAAGAATGTGTTAAAGAGATGGAAAGAGTATTTTGGAAGATTGTTTGAAAGAGAGGAAGTGCAGGTACAGCATCCGGCACCTTCCATGAAACTAATATAAATGTTGATGAAAGTGAGATAAGCATGGATGAAATAGTGAAAGCGTTGAAAAGTATGAGATTAGATAAGGCTGCAGGGTGACAGGATTACCGTCGAGATGCTGAGGGCTGGACAGGGCATAGTGGCTAGTCAGCTGTACCGCCTTTTCAATTTGTGCTGGCGAAATGGGCAAATACCGGGAGACTGGTGCAAAGCCGTAATCGTGCCATTATATAAGGGAAAAGGGTCACGGCAGGACTGCATAAATTACCGCGGTATAAGCCTTCTCAGCATCGTCGGTAAATTGTATGCGAAAGTGTTGATTGAAAGGGTTGTGAATGAAAGAGACGAAAAGTATGGGATGCACAGGGATTTAGAAAGGAATGGGATGTATGGATCAGGTCTTTTCCTTGCGGCGCATAGCCGAGTGTTTGACTAAAACAAGAAGGTCTACTGCGCATTCGTGGATCTAGAAAAGGCCTATGATAGAGTAATGAGGAATGAATTGTGGTCAGCACTGTCCGTGAACGGTGTGAGCAGTATCCTCATACGAGCATTCCAATCTCTTTATAGGGATTCTAGTGCTTGTAAGGATAAACGGGGCATACACTGAAAGGTTTAATATCGAAAAGGTGTTAGACAGGGATGTGGCGTCACCGTGGTTGTTTAATCTGTTCTTGGACAATTGCTTGACAGATTTAAAAGTAAATGAAAGTGGGTTGAGAATGAATGAGTTAGTCGTCAAATGTTTTCTCTGCTGATGACCAAGTATTACTTGCGTCTTCGGCTGAGGAGTTGCAGGAGATGGTAACTGCTATGAGTGGAGCTTTGTTAGAAAGGGAATGAAGATGAATGTAAAGAAGACGAAAGTGATGGTGTTTGAAAGAGATGAGGCAGTGACAGACTGCAATATCGTGATTGGAGATGAACAAATTGAACAGGTAAAGGTTTTGTGTATCTGGGTTCAAAGTTTACAAGAGATGGAAAGTGTGAGAGTGATATTGAAAGAAGAGTGAATGCAGGAAACATGGTGAATGGAGTTTTGCACTCCTTTATGAGCAGTCGGAATGTGTCTAACAAGGCTCGTTTGGCTGTGCATAAGGGTGTTGGTTCCGACACTCATGTACGGAAGTGAAAGTTGGGTATGGCAGAAGAAATGAAAGCAGAATAAATGCAGTTGAGATGAGAGCGTTAAGAAGTATGATAGGAGTTAAATTGGTGACAGGATAAGAAATAGTGAGATAAGGAAACGTTGTGGTCTGAAAGAAGATGTAGTGACAAAAATTGAGAAAGGTATGCTGAGATGGTTTGGCCATGTCGAGAGAATGATTGACGAAAAAGTAATAAGGCGAGTGTGAATGAAAGTGTTGGAAGTGATAGACCTGGGCGGACGTTTCTAGACCAAATCAGGGACGTCTTGAAAAACCAGGTCAAGAGTACCCTAAACCGAAGAGCATGCATGAGGGAATAATGAAAGTGGACGAAGCGAAACAAGTATGTAAGGATCATGGCAAGTGGAAAGAAGTGGTCTCTGCCTACCCCTACGGGAGGAGCGTGATTATATGTATGTAAAAATGCAGTTAATTTGTCAGATGGTAAAATTGTGAAAGTATCGTCTACGTACCGCTTGTAGAATCTTGGAATTACAGGAGCAGTAAGAAGGCTTTCTCCTCAAAGTCCTCCATGAATATGTCACGACTACGGGAGATACAGGTGAGCCCATCGCCACACCATCTACTTGCTTGTAGAATTCTTCCTTCCACAATGGATAGCCACATGAGGCAGTGTTTTGTAATACTGCATATTCTGTGCAGCATTTTATCTTCTTGTTACAATTGAGATGCAGTCTTCAATAGGTAAGCATGTGAATAGTGACTGAACATCAAACTGACCATAGTTTCATTGTCAGTGAGATGTAGGTCTTTTATCTCACTAACAAAATGGTATGAATCGTTTGTGTGTGCTCTAGTATGTCCTCTCAGTGGTGACAGTATTTTGCCAGTGTTGAGCCAAATCATAAGTTGGTGAATCAATCTGGCTTACTATGGGACGTAGTGGAGCGTTTGGTTTGTGTATTTTCAAAACCATACAACCTCGGTGGTTTGGCACATGATGGTATTGTCGAATCACGTCGAGATTAAATTTTTCGGAGTATTTCTTTATTAAGTCGGTAGTTGTTTTAAGTGTATTAGTTGTAGGGTCTATTTTGACCTTTTATGTACTAGCGTCCGATAAAAGTTGTTGTATTTTGAAATTATACTCTGACGTGTCCATTATTACCGCAGCATTTCCTTTATCCGCGCGGAGAATCGTGAGCTCTGGTCTGTTGTGTAAGTTGTGCAACGCTTTAAGCTCTTCTTTGGGAGATTTGTTTCGGCGCTGAACTTCGACGTAACAAGGACGAAATATCTTGACGTATGGCCTCTAAATCATCCTTACCGATATTATTCTTAAGCAGACAATCCTCAACACTACAGATAATTTCTTCGTACAGGATTTTGCGGTGTTATTGCAAAATTCAAGCCCTTCGACAACACTTTTATTGTAGGTTCGTGTTTTGCGGTGTTTTGCTTTGAATTTAGAACTTAAAAACGCGATAAAATCCGTAAAAATAGTTTTATTCAATGAGAAGAACTCGCTTATTACATGAAACTATGCAAAAGTCATCAACAATGTAATTTGAAAGTATGATGAGGATGAACAACCAATATTAAGTGATTCCGCTGATGAAGAAAGTGGAAACAGAGAAGAGGACAACTGTGTAGGCAGCAGGAAAATTGTTAGAATAGAATAGAATAGAATGATTTTTATTCAATATTGATTATTAAATAATACTTATTGAAATTCATTTTTATTTACCACTGGTTCGGAAAATACCTCTGTCCTGGGAAGAACCAGCAAGAAACCCAGGGACTTTTTAAAACATATTTCACTTAACAATAATTTTGTTTATACAATTTTAAATAAATTTTAATAGAACCAGCATGGTGGCGACCACCTTATTCCCAGGGGTTATTTTCATTCATGTATTTCTTGATATTATAATAACCCTTCTTGTACAGTTTTTCTTTAATAAAACTTTTAAACTTTTTTATTGAAAAACTTTGAACATGTTGTGGGATTTTGTTGTAAAAGCGTATACGTTGTCCCATAAATGAATTACTGATTCTGTGGGTCTAGTAACTGGCATTACAAGCTTATGTTTGTTCCTAGTGTTTAAAATATGAACATCCTTATTCTTATTAAAGCTATTTATGTTTTAAGTTGTTATGAAACATATCTCATCAACGACTGGCTTCAATGCGATTTATGCCAACTGTACATGAAAATTACACCGAGTTTGATGATTAGTGTTCATTATGTGGACGGAAAAAAGAATGCTAAGACTCAAAACCTAAAGGAAAAGAGTGGTTAAAATGCAGATTAAAACTGGCAATCTCTCCCTTGCTACTATGGCCATCACTACTGGCACGGGAGAGATGTCATAAGTACTTTTTTTCAAATCGTGATTTGAAGAAAAAGTAATTTATGACACTAATATGCTAAAGTTCAATATTTTTATGTGATATTCTAAGGGTTAATGTCGAAAGTTTAATTAAAAGTTAATTTTGTTAATTAATCTTTGTAGTTTTAATTTAACTGGTTCCTTAAAAACTATGGCCAACTCCCCGGTCTTATCCTATGCGATACGAAATATGCAAAAAGCAATTTTTTAAGATATTTTACATCACTAGACGCGTTAGAAAATTAGGTCAAGACTGGACATGATTCTTTACGTTTTTCTAAACGCGTCAATATTTTAGATGTTTTAATTACATAGAACAACACAGACCACCGGCGGACCAGAGGGAAGTAGCCATACGCAGGCGTTCCCCTGTGTCAAAGTATAAGTCCACACCGTTCTTTGCGTACAATAAAACTAGTTGCAGCCGCACTGCTTACTAGACTAAAGCCGAACGTCCACCGCAAACTACACTAAACGCAAATATAACGCAAAATATTTGCGGTGGACGCACGTGTATGAAAAACTGGCTGAGTTATGCGAGCTAAGATAAACTAAGTTAGTTTAGTTCGCGGTGAACGTTCGGCTTAATTCTAGTTACGCGGATGAATCGACGTCCTACGAAAATGCCCAGTTGTTCAGTTTCTTGCTGTAAAAAGAGATCTGTCACGTCAAATGTACAAAAAGATGGCGTTACATTTCTTATAAAAGTAATTTTAATCACATTTTTTGTTATTTACTTATTTTTAAACTTAAAAATTACAATAACAACGGTCGTGGTGTTTCGTATTTGCTTACCAACACAGGTCGCTCGCCCTCTTACAATATGTAGATCGGTCGAGCGACTATCCGAGTCTGTATCCAAGTTGTCGCTGTCACCGAACAACTAAATATTTCACACATAGATACATTATAACAGTGTAATGTATCAATGTGTGAAATTTTTAGTTTATTGTTTTAATTGTTATGTGTGAGTTTCGTAATGACAGACGATTGTTTTTGTTTGTGCAGATTTCCCCCCGCAAATAATGATGAACAGTTCTGTATCGGTAAAAAACGCTATGGCTACTCCCCTCCGTTCCGCCGGTGGCCCATGTTGCTCTATGTTTAATTATTATAAACTGTTTATTTTCTTTAACGATAATAGTTCCTTATAAACAACATCAAATTATAATCGTAATTGGTCTACGAACAACAAATAATTTTTATTTATAATATTCACTGGAACTAATGAATCAGTTGGTATTCATTTTTCATTGAATCAATATAAGATAAAGTATAATAAGCTGAGATTTTATAAAAGTATATTTTTTATAATATTAAAATTACGGACTAGAAGTAAAAGGACTCCGCGATACGCATATCGCAAATGAAGCACTGTACCGATCTATGTGTGCCTGATACATACCCTACAATGACGCCATCGTAACGCAAAATGGCGGGCAGTCGGCACACTATGATGTAAATGTGTGCGAGAGGCATGTTTGTACAAACGGTCCGACATACTTAGAGTGCTTCACTTTTAATTTGTGCGGCGCGGAGTCCTTCTTTTTTTACGTCCGTGATTAGAATGACACACGAGCTAACAACCTACCTGATTGTAAGCGGCTATTGCAACAAGGACATCTACAACTGCCACGATCTTCAAACAAAGAAGACCACAGATGCGTTGTCAGTGCTGAGGACTAAGTTGAAATGCCTCACAGCCTGTTTGTTATTGTACTGGCTGCCTTACACTTTAAATAGAAACAGTAATAATATGTGCATTACAGCAGCGGTGTAGAAATAGATAAGAGGTTGTTTCACCCAGATGGACTCTTCTCCACATGGTCTACAGTCACGCTGCAGCTATATTATAGTTGTAGCACGAATGAGTTGGCTCTACCGGGGAAGAACAGAATACCAGCGTAAAGAAGCAGCTTAATGCTGCTATGTTTCGTATGGTGAGTGTAGAGAACCGGAAACCCTTCTCACTGGAAACAAGGCATTCCATTTTAGTGTTCAGGGGTGACAAAGCATCCGCATTTTGATTATTAATCGAGGATAGATGTAAATGTGCACAGCATCCACTTACCATCAGGGGCACTGTGTACTCAATTGTCGTCCTTATTCTATAAAAAAAAACTCGTAGTTAGAATAGATCTATTACCTAGTAAATTATAATGTTTTATTTTTTATGGCTAATTCTAACAGAAAGGCTACCATTCTTGCGTAGTTTTCTACCGACTTCAACAGGAGGAGGTATTCAATTCGACTATATGTTTTATTTTTATTTTTTTTATGTGTGTGCGGCTCATAACTTTTTACTGGGTGAACCGATTTTGATAATTCTTTTTTTTTGTTTGAAAGCTGATGCCTCACATGTGGTCCTATATAAATTTGATTAAGGTCTGACCAATACAAAATTTTTAATTTCTAATTATGTATGTCTACTGCTATATTTAAACGCGTAATTGTTAACAATGAACAGTTGCACGTTTGGAATTGATTAGAATTAGGATTCAATTTAGAAGGGAGGTGATCTAACAACAACTACGCAATTCACCATACCCCGTAGTTTTCAATGAGATATCATTTTCATATTAAAAGTAAAATATACCAAATTGTGAAATTCAGTTCAGAAAGTATATTTCTTAATAAATTTTTTACTTTTATATTAACTACAAAGTATTGCCGGTCACTAAGGAGGTCATTCTGTTCTAGCTATGCCATTAAGCCCCCTGGCGTTCAATATATGCTCCATAATCTTGTAGAGTATGGAGATAATTGAGACTGGCTGCACGTTGGCCAGCTTCAGGATTTTGGCACTATTCCAGTCCTAAATGAGAGGTGAAACAAGTGTATCAGCACAGGAGACAACACAGTGCACAAGCCTTTAGAACTGTGGTGGTATACCATCTGGTCCACTAGCTTTATTCACGTCTCGGCACCGCAAGGTTTTAAGAACTTTCTTATTTGTGATACGAACCTCTGACATAGAGGCCCCGCAGTGGGGTAATTTAGGTGGAACGTTGTTGCCACTGTTCAGACCTGAATTGTAGGCGAAGAGAGACGGAACAAATCCGGTTTCTCTTTAGCCGTATGCCCCAGTGTGCCATCCGGTTTTACCAGCGGAGGCAGTGTAGGCCGACAGAATTTTGTCTCGACCGCTTTGGCGAGAGATCAAAAAGCTCTAGTGCTGGATGGTCTGGCAGAAAGTTTTGCGCCAACATGTTTAATGCGATCGAGACTAGCTTTCCGTAATGCTTTTTTGTAGGACTTGGCGAAGTCTGCCTGGTTTAAAGTTCTCTTCTTGGAGCTAATATCCGGCTTTGCGGTTTCAGTGTCAACCCAGGATAGGTACGCTAAATGCTTGGGCTTTTCAGCAGCCGCATTCAGCGTTAAACCATGGGCGACCTTTCTGAGCTACCGATGGGAGCGTCAGAGAAGGATAAATACTCCATATCTTGACGCAACACATCCGTTATCGCAACCGCGCAGCTCGACAGATCTTCAGAAGAGAAACAGACCTCCCACTAAAAAGTGTCGAATATCATCCCAATCAACGCACTTATACCGCCATATTCGTCGAACACCTTGGGACTCGTAATCAGGTGGAGAATATGATGATACAGATTTCACCAGACAGTGGTCAGATGTACCCAAAGGGGAGGTAACCTGTACTTCATACCTGTCTGGTTCGGTAGTCAGCAGAAGGTCCAAGCAATCGGCTGTGTGACCATCTACATCGGGTACCCTAGTCGCTTCCTTTACCAGCTGAGAAAGACCTAGCATCAAGGCAAAATTGCACGCTTCTCTTCCAGCATGGTCGATCTTCTGGTATGGGAACAGCCAGTCTTGGTGACAGGCGTTAAAGTCCCCCAGAAAGACCAACTGTGCAGTAGGATACCGATTTAGGGCCACATCAGCAGCCTCACTAAGGTAATCAAATAATCGTGTTGTCTCCTGGTCACCGCTGTGCGATCGATAGACACCCAATATGGTGTATCTACCACCTCAGATTGTTGAAAAGTGGGATCTTCAAAGCGACGGAGACGCTGGAAGCAGATGTCATTGCGGACGTACACAGACTCCGGCACGTATATGGATTTGTGCTCCAGTGAGAATCAAGGATAGTCAAGGTACACCGCATTCAGTGGACATCAACAAAAAGAAAAGTAGGAGCGGCTTCTCAGTCTAAAGAATGGTGATGGACTGCGCTGAGATTAGAGTGCAATCCTCGAATATTAGTGAGGTGCACTTTAATGAGGACGTGCAACCGCTGTTTAGCCATACTTTCTTTTTTGGTACATATTAAGTTTGTGGAGTGAATAAGGACGGAGAATGGCAGTTGAACGAGGCATTGCATTAGCAACCAAACGATACTTCAGAGTTACTGCGCCCATTGGAACTTGATCTGGAGACTGTGGGGACGCCTGAACTCCCCAGAGATTGCCATCGGGTCCTCTCGCCAGGTAGCTAACCGGCACGATAGAGACACCTGGGATTTTCGCTAGTTAGCAGGGCAGGCTTTCATGAGTAGCTAATTCACTAATTGGGTTTGCGGTCGGCCAGCGGAACACTGTGCTTCGGATCCGCTACCCTCCACAACGAAGCACCCGATATAGCAACAACTGACCCGGTTCACACACAACGCTACTATTCAGATCCATTCTCCAAATGGTTTCACCAAGCATCATGCCGGAACACCACAATGTCATTTGGCGACAAGACTTTGCATTGGTGGGTGGTAACCGAAAGTCCAGTGGCCGAAACTTACCACCGGAATTGGCGCTGCTCGTTTAGCACTACCCGGGGGACATGTATAGGGAGTCAGATGTCAAATATTTCCTACGGACGTTTTAGTGATTGTTTTAGAACTTGTTATCAAACTGATTACGTTTACTGACGTCCCTACTAAGTGATCACCTCATTTCTAGGATTATTTTATTCCTTTTTACCATAAATTTTCAAACTTGGTTTTGCAAGATTTGAAACATTTTCTGGGTTTTATTGTAAATGTGTATACGCCGTCTCATAAATAAATTACTGTTTTGTGTTTAATTCTTGTATACAGTATGAATATCCTTTTCTTTTAAGCTACCTTTGCTTACATTTACATACATTTGCGTACAAGTCCAGAGTTAATATATTTTGCAATTCTTGTAACAATTTAAGTTATAAATTGCTCATATGGCCATCTTTTGCTAAAATAATATACTTTCGATGTCGGTCGCGATTATAATCATTGTTATTAGTGAAAAATGAAAATAAACATTTGAAATTATATAAAATTCACAGCTTATTTAATCAATCTGACAGTAATTGTTACATGTGCAATTTAAATCAAAACAAACGCGACTGTTTGACCACAGACTATTAAGTATTTGACATTGGTAGTATGAACGTAAGCAAACACATAATAATGTGTCTCCAGAAATTGCGCCCAATCTATCTTGCATCGACAATGATTCGGCCGCTACCACTACTCCTGGTTTGGACCCGGAGGTTTTGGCGGCGTTGGGAAAAATCATAGACGAGGCTCCGGAGTTTGGTGATTTAGTGAAAATATGGTTACCATTATTGAAAAAAAGTTTTGGTGATTTGGTGAAATTAGTTTTGGTGATTTGGTGAAAATATTGTTACCATTGTTGAAAAAAGGTATGACAAAAGAAATGAGAGAGACTGTTCTCAAAACTTACCTCATCCCAGAAAACTGTCCGTTACTTCAATTACCGACACTAAACCCTAAATTTCGGCAGCTATACATATAAGAATCTGGTACAATTCGCGATGAGAAAATGACTGCAACGCAACAACAATTGGGCGTAGGTATCACTGCAATTAACAGGGGTTTACACTTGCTTGTTAATAACGAAAAGAGGGTAGATGCCATTAGGTTCATTAGCGATGGATGCAGCAATTTTGTTTTTTATTGTATCATCATTCCTAATTAAACAACATAATTCTTCCAAATTCAAAACGATATTAGGATAATTAGGAGAAACCTGCGGCAGCAATGCGCCAGGTACCAGTTAGTTTATTATAATACATAAATAGGTGGTAGAGCCACGTTGCATTTATACTATGGTTGTCGATTGGCTCGACCGTTGACCGTTGTGGGGACCACGCTCTCACAGAATACCAACGTAAAATGGAAGCTTAATGCTGCTGTGTTTCGTATGTTGAGTATAGAGAACCGGGGGACCCTCTTTTACTGGAAACGAGGCATTCCATCTTAGTCCCCAGGGGTGAAAACGCATCTGCAGTTTGATTGTTAATCGAGGATAAATGTAGATGTCTATGGACCACAGCATCTACTTACCATCAAGTGGACTGTATGCTCGTTTGTCACCTATATTCTATAAAAAATGTAGGCATACACTAAACTACATTAATTTCGCGATTGTTACACCTTAAGATTCCAAAACTAAACTTATTCCATCTATCAAACATAGTCTTATTACAAAACGTGGTTTAGACGTCTTGGGTTTAAGCTATGGTTTAAGAAGAGTCCTTTTCACGAAAGAAGGTTAAATTTTGTGAAAACTGGCGCCGCGGCTAGGGGCGCCAGTTTTCACAAAATTTAACCTTTGCTGTCAAACTCGATACTTCACATTTTAGGCTACATATTTCCGTGTGACTTCTTTCGTGAAATAGATTATAATTTAACCCTGATTCTAACTTTAAGCAGCTTTTTGTAGCAAGATGGTATGTAAGTAATTTATCATGCCATCTACTGGTATGCCTCAAATGAGGATATCAGTAGATTAATAAATATGCCAAAATTCAAGATTATCTATCTATCTATTAATAATAGTTATTAATATTTTCTAAATTCAATGAACAATGAAAAAGTTGTGAACATCTCCTTCGTCATCACCATCCCGTCAAAGTCCACTGTTGGACGTGAATCTCACCTGTTGTAGTAAGGATTTACCCTAAATCTCTTCGCTTAGCAAACGGATTGGGGAACGCTCTACCAAAACATTTAATAACTGTTATCTGCCACTTTTTGAAAAACTAGAGAAAAGAAAACATTTTGATCGAATTAATATGATAGATTCTTATACGCTGCCACCACAAGGCTGTTAACATAATAAATATGACAACAATACGGTTAATAATATTCCAGTTTAACGTTAAGTCATATAGTTCTCACATATATGAAGCCCTGCGGATCGATTTCGATTATGATGACAATCACGTGTTCTGTGGTAACAACCTTCAAATACTGACGGAAGCTATCAACCTCACAGAAGATATAATAATGTCATGAGTGTTCGTACTAACATAAGCACACATTATTCTTAGCGTACATAAGCAGGCTGTAAGGTTTCTGCGATGAATAGGAAGTAGGTGTGTGACATCATAGTAACAATCTTAACACAAGTGAATTCGTAAACAAACAACATATATTTTAGCAATAATGTTGGTTTCAGCTACGGTGGTGGCGGTGTTAGATAATCCATTACCCATTTCGTACAGTGGGTAACAAGGGACGACTAATATATGGAATATCCAAGGAAGGCCTTAATAATGTCTTTATAGCTTACGATAGGTGACTATATAACTATCTCGTTTACGGCAGGCGTAAAATACTCGGACCAGCGACGGGGAGAGCGTCAAATGTCACGTCTGTTACTACAATCGTCCGCTTGCCAAGCGTGACGATTTCGGTAAATCCTCCCTGCAACGAATGATGCGAACGTCCAGTAGTGGACTTTTACGGGCTGATTATGATGGTGTTGGTTTCGGGTGAAATTTTAAGATAAATGCTCTTAAAAAAAGTAGTCCGTGTAAAGTGACTTAGCCGAATATTGTAAACCAATATATAACTCATTCAATTTCAAATTCAATTATCAAATACGGCTCATTTCCATAATGTCGTCATTTTTTTAATAATAATATAAGCTCATCTGAATTGCCAGATACTATTTAGATCTCCGCCAGTTTAGCTTCGAAATATTTACTAAACCTTTTATAATCATGCTCACCAACGTTTCCAAAATGTCTTCCCACAAATATAGTATACTTTCTTTTCCTCACTTTTGACAAGAAACCATAATGTTTTTATATTTTTTCTTTTATCCTGCGCGGTCTGAAGCCACGACACGTTCTGTTTAAACGTTCTGTTTTAGATGTAGAACTTTAAAAGCAAATATATAAACTAAAATTTAGAGGTAAGTATTAAAATGTAGAAAAAACTCTACGAGAAAATAAACAAGCAAAAATACAAATAAATTTGGCTTATTTGAATGGTAAAATGTAAGACCATGTTATAAACCTGCTATGGAGTACACTACAATGTCCTCCCACAAATGTAGTGTACTCTCTTTTCCTCACTTTTGACCAGACATCATCATGTTTTTAAGCTTTTATCTTTTATTTTGCGCGGGTTGAAGCCTGGACAGGTTCTGTTTAAATGTTCCGTTTTAGATGTAGAACTTTAAAAAAGTATAAAAACTTAACTTCAGAGACAAATATTAAAGTATTATAAAACTACGAGAAGACAAAACCGCAAAATACAAATTATTTTGGCTTATTTGAATGGTAAAATATATGGCTATGGATATTTAAAATAAAATAAAATGTAATTTTCCACTTTTATTAAAATAATCTTTTACTTTCACCTGTATAGCCGGATGCACTGAAGCAATTTGTTTTGGAAATGGGATCACATTTTAGCTCTGTTTTTTAACTAAAATGGAGCGTGGCTTAAATGTTTGCTCAAAACAAAAACACCCTAACCGTTATCCTAGACGGGTGGATAACATTTTACCATCACCTGTGAGTGTGTTTTTGAAAATGAGGCAAAAATTAAGTCTACGTAGTTCTAAAATAGGTTGCTATTTTTCATTCTACTCTTCAAATGTTTCTTTATCTAATCCACCTTTACTACAAACATTGTATACAAAACATTTACTTTATAAATTATTATTGGCGCAGCAAACCTATCTTAAGCGCTCTTACAGACGAGCGGCACTTTGCCAACGACAAGGGCAACTGCTGCAGTCGCTTTGCTTCTCGCCTAACTTTGCACAGCAGCCAGGCTAGTATCACAATAATAATTAAAACGGTGTGATTGATATTACAAACGTAAGAAGTTGATTACATATAGTGGGTTGGTAAAATTGTCATACAAGGTAGCCAATTTTGTCGGAGACAGAGCCGATAGTAGTCTTTTCTCCTGATGATATCTCGTTTAGAGGCAAAACACTTGTCGTATTATCGATGGTAGAGTATATTCCTAGTGTAGTGTTGGTGGATTTAGTGCTGGCAGAGATAATGCACGCCATTGTGGAAGGGTGGAAGCTATTTTTCAAACTAAGTAGGTAAGATGCAAACATAATTAAATTAAAACATTAGATCTTAATTAACTTTTTTTTATATCTTTAACCCGTGCGTGTTTGCGGACTTCACATATCCTCAAAATGCTTTATTTCTTAGACATGCAGGTTTGCTCAACATGGTTTTTTCCTTCATCGCACGTGATAAATAAGCACTTAAAATAGCAGTTATCAATCGTGGGAAAATCTTTGTTTCAGAGACTACAAGGGACCTGTGACAGTAAACCACGATAAGCAAGTTTTGCACGACAACAAGCTTCGGGTCCCGCGCCTATGTCACAGTGACCGAATGAAACCGGCCACAATAGAGCGTATGTCTGCTGTACTACCATATATCAGAGGAGTCATAGACAAGATTGGTTACATCTTGAAGCGGACTTCCATAAGAATATACTACAAGGCGTCGAAGAAGATAAATCAGTTCTTACCATACATCAAATGTAATATTATCCTTCTACAAGATGCAGGAGTGTACAAACTTGATTGTGAATGTGATTTGTTACATAGGACAAACAAAAAGATCCATACAAACCCGCGTAAAAGAACATATCGCTGATGTGAAGCACCGACACTCTGGACGTCAGCAATATGTCAACATGTTCAGGATCGTCCCAACCATTATATCATAATTGATAAACGACAAATCCTTGCAAAAAAAACACCGATTTCTACTAACGTTGATTCGCGATGCTGTTGAAATTATTGTGATAGATATTTATTCTCAAAAGAAATATACATTTCATAATGGTAACAATATTCAAATTAATAATTTTAAAAACATCTAATTTCAATATAGGAGATGGCTGGTGCTACCATCTACTTGGGATCCCATAAATAATAAAACCAAAGCAAAATACTGCAAGATTTCAAGACACTGTAAGCTCGCACTGATCGCAAAATTAATAATTAAAGTTGAAGGTAGCCTTCGCCTTCCCCACCCCGTGACCATTGGTGCTGTTAAGCTTAAAAAGTGTGTGTGTACTTATGTACGCACGTAGTAAGATATACTTCTTTAGCGTAACAAAACAAAAACTTGAGAGACAATTACCCACTGAAGTTGTCGCTTTTGGGTGTCAGTGTGCGTGCGCATGTAACTTCATGGTGTCGTTTTTAGGTGTCGGTGTGCGCGCGCATCGTAAAATTCACTCTCATAATTTTTCCCAAACGCCCCAAAAGAAGTATAACTTCAAAAAATTAAAACTAAATGCGATAAAATCTGTAAAATTAATTTCATTCCACGAGTAGTAATAGCGTAAATATAATAAATAATTACCTAAAATGACAATTAAGTAACATTTACATTAGTGCCGGCGGGTTCGAACCCTTTACGACAACAAGCTTTGGGTCCCGTGCCTACGTCACAGTGACCGAGTGAAAACTGCCACAGTCGAGCGTATTTCTGCTGTGCTACCATGTCAGAGGAATATTAGAAAATATCGGCTACATCTTAAAGTGGTCTTACAGAAGAACATACCACTAAAAGATGATTGGGTGTAACCATTATCATTATTAAAGATAGAACAACCTAATAAAACTTTTATACTAAGTATCTTTTTAAAATAATCAACAAAATAATTATAATATTCATTTTATAAAAGACATCAATTATAAGATTATTTTGATAAAATTATAACGTAATATAGTTTTCTGAATATTTATTAGTTCCTTACATATGAAATTAGCGTTTTGTAGTACTGACCACTTTGATCTGAAATATCCCCTCTTTGGTTAAGAATTCCAAATTCAAATTTATAAATTCATTTAGCTGATACATTTGAGTTTTGAAAACAGTCATTCATTTGTTTTTTCCTCATTATTTTTTTCTTTGGCGTCGCTTATTACCGCACAATGGAAAACATGAAATATCGGTATATTTACGAGTACGAGTTCTACCGTGACACCAGTGCTGCAGAAACAGCTCGAAGGATTAATGATGTGTACGGCGCTGGTGTCGCAAAAGAAAGCACGGTACGTTTTTGGTTTCAACGTTTTCGTTCTGGAAATTTCGACCTTCAGAACCAACCCCGTGGACGGCCGGAGACCAAAGTGGAAAATTAAAGGCTATTGTGGAAGCGGATCCATCACAAAGCACTTCAGAGATAGCTGCAGGCTTCGGGTAAGTGATAAAACTGTATTAATCCACTTGAAGCAAATCGGGAAAGTAAAAAACTTGAACGATGGGTACCTCATGAATTGAGTGAATCGAACTTGCAAACACGCGTCGACTGCTGTGTTATTTTGCTCAACCGACACAATAATGAAGGGATTTTAAATCGAATCATTACTTGTGATGAAAAGTGGATACTGTACGATAATCGGAAGTGCTCGTCGCAATGGCTGAACCCTGGAGACCCAGCCAAATCCTGCCCTAAACGAAAATTGACTCAGAAAAAGTTACTTGTGAGTGTTTGGTGGACTAGCGCCGGTGTCGTTCACTACAGCTTTCTAAAATCTGGCCAAACGATTACGGCAGATATCTATTGTCAGCAACTGCAAACCATGAAGGAAGAACTAGCTGCTAAACAACCGAGATTGGTCAATCGCTCTAGGGCACTGCTGCTTAACGACAACGCAAGACCACACACTGCACAACAAACAACCACTAAGTTAGATGAACTACAATTGGAATGTCTGCGACATCCACCGTACTCCCCGGACCTTGCTCCAACAGATTACCATTTTTTCCGGAATTTGGACAACTTCTTACAAGGAAAAAAATTCAACTCCCATGCGGCAGTCCAAACCGTCTTCAAAGAGTTTATTGATTCTCGCCCACATGGTTTTTTTAGTAAAGAGATCAATCAACTACCTATGAGATGGCAAAAGTGCATAGATAACAACGGTGCATACTTTGATTTATTAAATATATTTTACAAAAAAAATTGACTTTATATTCCTCCCGTACAAAACGCCAATTTCATATGTAAGGACCTAATATTAGAGTTAGATAGGCCTTTTAGAACACAATGAATGATTAATAACTAATCAATTAGCACTTAAGAAGTGGCAGAAATAGGATGTAAAGTTTTAGAGTCTTACCAAAGAAAAGGAGTAATTAATCAAAATGGAAAGCTACACCGCCGCGCCGCTCATGTTTAATAATCTATGCAGGAATCAAATAAAAGCAAAATGTCTGAAGTAGAATTTATATAATTTGGAAATTTAATTAAATTTCTTTAACCTTAGAACATACGAGTTCCATTCGTAAAGTATATAGAAAGTTGTTTTATTTTCAACCGACTTCAAAAAGGAAGAAGTCCTCAATTCGAATCTTTTTATGTATGTTCACCGATTACTGAAGCCGCGTGAACCGATTTGGATTTTTTGTTTCAAAGGATATACTTCCCAGGTGGTGCTATTTGAATTTTATCGAAATCGGTAGAGCGGTTTTAAGAAATCAACAATAAAATATAATTATATTTATATTGAAGTCGGTTGTACAAAATTTTAATTTTACCACTTGTTGCTACTTATAATCAAAGTATCATGCCCATTTTTCATATATTGATTGACCTCTCACTTAATTCGTTTTACAGGTCGCGTATACCTACAACTAATGTTGTATAAAAACAATTATTGTTTATAATAACATAATAACTTTGCATCTTTTCATTTAGAGGCCAGGGAAAAATAACAGGAATCTATGACAGAAAACATCGGCGGCCAGATGTTTTCTGTCATAGATCCCTCGTGCTCTCTGAAACAAAGATTTTCCCACGGTAGCTAACTGTGATGGATGATGGTGCGATTCGCCATTTAAATAGCGGTTGGTATGGGTCTTTTTCCTATACACAGTGTGACCAATAGTGTTATCAGGATTTCGGATGACTAATACATCTAGGGAAGCTAAAGAATTGTTTGCCTCTAACTCCATTGTGAATTGTATTTTAGAGTTTATGGAATTAAGGTGGTCTAAAAATGCATTAACATTTTTAATAACAAAATCGAAAAAATAATAGCTGCTCCGCCAATCCAACATGTCAATCCAACATGATGCATGGCTAGGGGCAAGCCTAGTCGTTAGCGTGCCACACTGCCCTGGGACCGGGCGACCCCAGAATTAGGCCAGCCTTACCCTGGCATGCGGGGCTCTGCTGGGGGGGACAAACCTTTCCCTCGCTATTCGTGGGAACGCAATGGATAATAATAAAACTAATTTAATTAACCAAAATGGCGGCGATGTGGTTCGCCACCCATCACGTCTCGTTTCTCACGGGGGCGAAAAGCGGCCCACGGAGAGCCGCTTCGCTACGTTGAATGTAAGAGGAGGAATGGATGGTAAGATAGATGAAGTATGTCAGATGATGTATGAACGATGCATTGATATTTTGTGCGTGAACGAAACCAAGAGGAAAGGATGTGACACCACGGTTCATGGCCCCTACACGGCATACTGGTCGGGAGTCCCCCAAACCAGCCGAGGATGTCAGGGAGTTGGTTGATTCTTTCTTCTCGAATAGTGGAATGTGTGATGGAGCAGGAATGTATAAGCCCAAGACTCCTCTGGATTAGGTTAAAAGTCGGACTCAATCGCTTGTTTATCCTTGGGGTCTATGCACCGACGGATCTGCGGGGAGGTGGGTCATTAAAAGACCAACAAGAGAGAGGGAGGAATGTTGGGATAGCATGAGAGAGGTCTTGAATAAATGCGGAGAAAATGAACGGATCGTGATGTTAGGGGACTTTAATGGGTGGGTTGGAGTAAAGCGTGATGGGTATGAAGGAGTTCTGGGTACGTTTGGGGACGAGAGAATGAATGACAATGGGAGAAGCCTGCTTGAATTATGCTTGGAATGGAATCTGTGCGTGGCCAACACAATGTTTAACCACAAAAAGATCCATTTGTATACAAGAGATGAGGGTGAGTCTAGAAGTATGATTGATTTTGTAATTGTGGATGAAAGACTGAGGAAGAAAGTGCTAGACACTCGGGCATACCGCGGTGTAGGCCTCGACACAGACCACTTCCTGGTTATAGCCTGAATGCGTGGCCTCTTTAAACGGTGGCGACACCGATAGGCCGAGCCTACGAGTGTTTTGGACAGAGTAAAAGTGGAAAATCTACAAGAAAAAGAAAAGAAAGACGAGTATATACGAAAGAAGAGATAGGTGTGATTGAAGATTTGTGGGAGACATTTAAGAAAGGGGTCGTGAATGGTGCTATTGAGGTATGCGGGGTAGCTAAAAGAAGGAAAGGAAGAAAGAACTATAATGTGTGGATGGATAAATATGTACAAAGGGTTGTGCAAGAAAAAAAGAAAGCGTGGTTGGATTGGTTAGCAACAAAAGCCAACCAAAAAGTTCAAAAGGCAACGGATGACGAGATAAAGGAAGCAAGAACGAATTATAAAAGATTGAAATCAGCAGCGAAAGAAGTTGTGTCTAGAAAGAAAGAAGAACGAAAGGATGATTTCGATACGAGGCTCACTAAAGATTTCCAGTCAAACATCAAGTTTTTCTGGAAATCCATCAAAACAGCCAGAGGAAAAACTTCTACCTTGGAGCTGAGTACAATCAGGAGTCAAGATGGGAGCATAATAAAAGGAGAAGAATGTGTGTTAAAGAGATGGAAAGAGTATTTTGAAAGTTTGTTTGAAAGAGACGAAGTGCAGGTACAGCATCCGGCACCTTCCATGGTAACTAATATAAATGTTGATGAAAGTGAGGTAAGCATGGATGAAATAGTGAAAGCGTTGAAAAGTATGAGATTAGGTAAGGCTGCAGGGTATGACAGGATTACCGTCGAGATGCTGAGGGCTGACAGGGCATAGTGGCTAGTCAGCTGTACCGCCTTTTCAATTTGTGCTGGCGAAATGGGCAAACACCGGGAGACTGGTGCAAAGCCGTAATCGTGCCATTATATAAGGGAAAAGGGTCACGGCAGGACTGCATAAATTACCGCGGTATAAGCCTTCTCAGCATCGTCGGTAAATTGTATGCGAAAGTGTTGATTGAAAGGTTGTGAATGAAACAGACGAAAAGTATGGGATGCACAAGCGGGATTTAGAAAGGAATGGGATGTATGGATCAGGTCTTTTCTTGCGGTGCATAGCCGTTGTGTTTGGCTAAAACAAGAAGGTCTATTGCGCATTCGTGGATCTAGAAAAGGCCTATGATAGAGTAATAAGGAATGAATTGTGGTCAGCACTGTCCGTGAACGGTGTGAGCAGTATCCTTATACGAGCATTCCAATCTCTTTATAGGGATTCTAGTGCTTGTGTAAGGATAAACGGGGCATACACTGAATGGTTTAATATCGAAAAAGGTGTTAGACAGGGATGTGTAGCGTCACCGTGGTTGTTTAATCTGTTCATGGACAATTGCTTGACAGATTTAAAAGACAATGAAAGTGGGTTGAGAATGAATGAGTTAGTCGTCAAATGTTTTCTCTATGCTGATGACCAAGTATTACTTGCGTCTTCGGCTGAGGAGTTGCAGGAGATGGTAACTGCTATGAGTGGAGCTTTTGTTAGAAAGGGAATGAAGATGAATGTAAAGAAGACGAAAGTGATGGAGTTTGAAAGAGATGAGGCAGTGACAGACTGCAATATCGTGATTGGAGATGAACAAATTGAACAGGTAAAGGAGTTTGTGTATCTGGGTTCAAAGTTTACAAGAGATGGAAAGTGTGAGAGTGATATCGAAAGAAGAGTGAATGCAGGAAACATGGTGAATGGAGCTTTGCACTCCTTTATGAGCAGTCGGAAGGTGTCTAACAAGGCTCGTTTGGCTGTGCATAAGGGGGTGTTGGTTCCGACACTCATGTACGGAAGTGAAAGTTGGGTATGGCAGAAGAAACATGAAAGCAGAATAAATGCAGTTGAGATGAGAGCGTTAAGAAGTATGATAGGAGTTAAATTGAGTGACAGGATAAGAAATAGTGAGATAAGGAAACGTTGTGGTCTGAAAGAAGATGTAGTGACAAAAATTGAGAAAGGTATGCTGAGATGGTTTGGCCATGTCGAGAGAATGGATGAAGAACGATTGACGAAAAAAGTAATAAGGCGAGTGTGAATGAAAGTGTTGGAAGTGGTAGACCTAGGCGCACGTTTCTAGACCAAATCAGGGACGTCTTGAAAAAAGGCCAGGTCAAGAGTACCCTAAACCGAAGAGCATGCATGAAGGGAATAATGAAAGTGGACGAAGCGAAACAAGTATGTAAGGATCGTAGCAAGTGGAAAGAAGTGGTCTCTGCCTACCCCTACGGGAAAGAGGCGTGATTATATGTATGTATATAAAAATGCAGTTACTTTGTCAGATGGTAAAATTGTGAAAGTATCGTCTACGTACCGCTTGTAGAATCTTGGAATTACAGGAGCAGTAAGAAGGGCTTTCTCCTCAAAGTCCTCCATGAATATGTCAGCGACTACGGGAAATACAGGTGAGCCCATCGCCACACCATCTACTTGCTTGTAGAATTCTTCCTTCCACAATGGATAGCCACATGTGAGGCAGTGTTTTAGTAATACTGCATATTCTGTAGGCATGTTTTTATCTTCTTGTTACAATTGAGATGCAGTCTTCAATAGGTAAGCATGTGAATAGTGACTGAACATCAAAACTGACCATAGTTTCATTGTCAGTGAGATGTAGATCTTTTATCTCACTAACAAAATGGTATGAATCGTTTGTGTGTGTTCTAGTATGTCCTCTCAGTGGTGATAGTATTTTGCCAAGTGTTGAGCCAACTCATAAGTTGGTGAATCAATCTGGCTTACTATGGGATGTAGTGGAGCGTTTGGTTTGTGTATTTTCGGTAACCCATACAACCTCGGTGGTTTGGCACATGATGGTATTGTCGAATTCACGTCGAGATTAAATTTTTCGGAGTATTTCTTTATTAAGTCGGTAGTTGTTTTAAGTGTATTAGTTGTAGGGTCTATTTTGACCTTTTTGTATGTACTAGCGTCCGATAAAAGTTGTTGTATTTTGAAATTATACTCTGACGTGTCCATTATTACCGCAGCATTTCCTTTATCCGCGGGGAGAATCGTGAGCTCTGGTCTGTTGTGTAAGTTGTGCAACGCTTTAAACTCTTCTTTGGGGAGAGAGTTTCGGCGCTGAACTTCGACGTAACAAGGACGAAATATCTTGACGTATGGCCTCTAAATCATCCTTACCGATATTATTCTTAAGCAGACAATCCTCAACACTACAGATAATTTCTTCGTACGGGATTTTTTGCGGTGTTATTGCAAAATTCAAGCCCTTCGACAACACTTTTATTGTAGGTTCGTGTTTTTGCGGTGTTTTTGCTTTGAATTTAGAACTTAGAAACGCGATAAAATCCGTAAAAATAGTTTTATTCAATGAGCAGAAACTCGCTTATTACATGAAAACTATGCAAAAAAGTCATCAACAATGTAATTTGAAAGTATGATGAGGATGAACAACCAATATTAAGTGATTCCGCTGATGAAGAAAGTGGAAACAGAGAAGAGGACAACTGTGTAGGCAGCGGGGAAAATTGTTAGAATAGAATAGAATAGAATGATTTTTTATTCAATATTGATTATTAAATAATACTTATTGAAAGTCATTTTTTATTTACCACTGGTTCGGAAAATACCTTTGTCCTGAGAAGAACCAGCAAGAAACCCAGCGGGACTTTTTTTAAAACATATTTCACTTAACAATAATTTTGTTTATACAATTTTTAAATAAATTTTCATAGAACCAGCATGGTGGCGACCACCTTATTCCCAGGGGTTATTTTCATTCATGTATTTCTTGATATTATAATAACCCTTCTTGTACAGTTTTTCTTTAATAAAACTTTTAAACTTTTTTATTGAAAAACTTTGAACATGTTGTGGGATTTTGTTGTAAAAGCGTATACATTGTCCCATAAATGAATTACTGATTCTGTGGAGTCTAGTAACTGGCATTACAAGCTTATGTTTGTTCCTAGTGTTTAAAATATGAACATCCTTATTCTTATTAAAGCTATTTATGTTTTTAAGTTGTTATGAAACATATCTCATCAACGACTGGCTTCAATGCGATTTATGCCAACTGTACATGAAAATTACACCGAGTTTGATGATAAGTGTTCATTATGTGGACAGAAAAGAAGAATGTGCTAAGACTCAAAAACCTAAAGGAAAAGAGTGGTTAAAATGCAGATTAAAAAACTGGCAATCTCTCCCTTGCTACTATGGCCATCACTACCGGGCACTACGGGAGAGATGACCAATCGTGATTTGAAGAAAAAAGTAATTTATGACACTAATTATGCTAAAGTTCAATATTTTTATGTGATATTCTAAGAGATTAATGTCGAAAGTTTAATTAAAAGTTGATTTTTGTTAATTAATCTTTGTAGTTTTAATTTAACTGGTTCCTTAAAAAACTATGGCCAACTCCCCCGGTCTTATCCTATGCGATACGAAATATGCAAAAAGCAATTTTTTAAGATATTTTACATCACTAGACGCGTTAGAAAATTTTTAGGTCAAGACTGGACATGATTCTTTACGTTTTTCTAAACGCGTCAATATTTTAGATGTTTTAATTACATAGAACAACACAGACCACCGGCGGACCAGAGGGAAGTAGCCATACGCAGGCGTTCCCCTGTGTCAAAGTATAAGTCCACACCGTTCTTTGCGTACAATAAAACTAGTTGCAGCCGCACTGCTTACTAGACTAAAGCCGAACGTCCACCGCAAACTACACTAAACGCAAATATAACGCAAAATATTTGCGGTGGACGCACGTGTATGAAAAACTGGCTGAGTTATGCGAGCTAAGATAAACTAAGTTAGTTTAGTTCGCGGTGAACGTTCGGCTTAATTCTAGTTACGCGGATGAATCGACGTCCTACGAAAATGCCCAGTTGTTCAGTTTCTTGCTGTAAAAAGAGATCTGTCACGTCAAATGTACAAAAAGATGGCGTTACATTTCTTATAAAAGTAATTTTAATCACATTTTTTGTTATTTACTTATTTTTAAACTTAAAAATTACAATAACAACGGTCGTGGTGTTTCGTATTTGCTTACCAACACAGGTCGCTCGCCCTTTTACAATATGTAGATCGGTCGAGCGACTATCCGAGTCTGTATCCAAGTTGTCGCTGTCACCGAACAACTAAATATTTCACACATAGATACATTATAACAGTGTAATGTATCAATGTGTGAAATTTTTAGTTTATTGTTTTAATTGTTATGTGTGAGTTTCGTAATGACAGACGATTGTTTTTGTTTGTGCAGATTTCCCCCCGCAAATAATGATGAACAGTTCTGTATCGGTAAAAAACGCTATGGCTACTCCCCTCCGTTCCGCCGGTGGCCCATGTTGCTCTATGTTTAATTATTATAAACTGTTTATTTTCTTTAACGATAATAGTTCCTTATAAACAACATCAAATTATAATCGTAATTGGTCTACGAACAACAAATAATTTTTATTTATAATATTCACTGGAACTAATGAATCAGTTGGTATTCATTTTTCATTGAATCAATATAAGATAAAGTATAATAAGCTGAGATTTTATAAAAGTATATTTTTTATAATATTAAAATTACGGACTAGAAGTAAAAGGACTCCGCGATACGCATATCGCAAATGAAGCACTGTACCGATCTATGTGTGCCTGATACATACCCTACAATGACGCCATCGTAACGCAAAATGGCGGGCAGTCGGCACACTATGATGTAAATGTGTGCGAGAGGCATGTTTGTACAAACGGTCCGACATACTTAGAGTGCTTCACTTTTAATTTGTGCGGCGCGGAGTCCTTCTTTTTTTACGTCCGTGATTAGAATGACACACGAGCTAACAACCTGATTGTAAGCGGCTATTGCAACCCAAGGACATCTAAAACTGCCACGATCTTCAAACAAAGAAGACCACAGATGCGTTGTCAGTGCTGAGGACTAAGTTGAAATGCCTCACAGCCTGTTTGTTATTGTACTGGCTGCCTTACACTTTAAATAGAAACAGTAATAATATGTGCATTACAGCTTGGCAGTAGAAATAGATAAGAGGTTGTTTCGCACCCAGATGGACTCTTCTCCACATGGTCTACAGTCACGCTGCAGCTATATTATAGTTGTAGCACGAATGAGTTGGCTCTACCGGGGAAGAACAGAATACCAGCGTAAAGAAGCAGCTTAATGCTGCTATGTTTCGTATGGTGAGTGTAGAGAACCGGAAACCCTTCTCACTGGAAACAAGGCATTCCATTTTAGTGTTCAGGGGTGACAAAGCATCCGCATTTTGATTATTAATCGAGGATAGATGTAAATGTGCACAGCATCCACTTACCATCAGGGGCACTGTGTACTCAATTGTCGTCCATACATTACGATTACTACTACTACTATACTACGAGTTTTTTATTCTATAAAAAAAAACTCGTAGTTAGAATAGATCTATTACCTAGTAAATTATAATGTTTTATTTTTTATGGCTAATTCTAACAGAAAGGCTACCATTCTTGCGTAGTTTTCTACCGACTTCAACAGGAGGAGGTATTCAATTCGACTATATGTTTTATTTTTATTTTTTTTATGTGTGTGCGGCTCATAACTTTTTACTGGGTGAACCGATTTTGATAATTCTTTTTTTTTGTTTGAAAGCTGATGCCTCACATGTGGTCCTATATAAATTTGATTAAGGTCTGACCAATACAAAATTTTTAATTTCTAATTATGTATGTCTACTGCTATATTTAAACGCGTAATTGTTAACAATGAACAGTTGCACGTTTGGAATTGATTAGAATTAGGATTCAATTTAGAAGGGAGGTGATCTAACAACAACTACGCAATTCACCATACCCCGTAGTTTTCAATGAGATATCATTTTCATATTAAAAGTAAAATATACCAAATTGTGAAATTCAGTTCAGAAAGTATATTTCTTAATAATTTTTTTTTACTTTTATATTAACTACAGAAGTATTGCCGGTCACTAAGGAGGTCATTCTGTTCTAGCTATGCCATTAAGCCCCGCTGGCGTTCAATATATGCTCCATAATCTTGTAGAGTATGGAGATAATTGAGACTGGCTGCACGTTGGCCAGCTTCCAGGATTTTGGCACTATTCCAGTCCTAAATGAGAGGTGAAACAAGTGTATCAGCACAGGAGACAACACAGTGCACAAGCCTTTAGAACTGTAGGTGGTATACCATCTGGTCCACTGGCTTTATTCACGTCTCGGCACCGCAAGGTTTTAAGAACTTTCTTATTTGTGATACGAACCTCTGACATAGAGGCCCCGCAGTGGGGTAATTTAGGTGGAACGTTGTTGCCACTGTTCAGACCTGAATTGTAGGCGAAGAGAGACGGAACAAATCCGGTTTCTCTTTAGCCGTATGCCCCAGTGTGCCATCCGGTTTTACCAGCGGAGGCAGTGTAGGCCGACAGAATTTTGTCTCGACCGCTTTGGCGAGAGATCAAAAAGCTCTAGTGCTGGATGGTCTGGCAGAAAGTTTTGCGCCAACATGTTTAATGCGATCGAGACTAGCTTTCCGTAATGCTTTTTTGTAGGACTTGGCGAAGTCTGCCTGGATTAAAGTTCTCTTCTTGGAGCTAATATCCGGAGCTTTGCGGTTTCGAGTGTCAACCCAGGATAGGTACGCTAAATGCTTGGGCTTTTCAGCTTGGCCGCATTCAGCGTTAAACCATGGGCGACCTTTCTGAGCTACCGATGGGAGCGTCAGAGAAGGGGATAAATACTCCATATCTTGACGCAACACATCCGTTATCGCAACCGCGCAGCTCGACAGATCTTCAGAAGAGAAACAGACCTCCCACTAAAAAGTGTCGAATATCATCCCAATCAACGCACTTATACCGCCATATTCGTCGAACACCTTGGGACTCGTAATCAGGTGGAGAATATGATGATACAGATTTCACCAGACAGTGGTCAGATGTACCCAAAGGGGAGGTAACCTGTACTTCATACCTGTCTGGTTCGGTAGTCAGCAGAAGGTCCAAGCAATCGGCTGTGTGACCATCTACATCGGGTACCCTAGTCGCTTCCTTTACCAGCTGAGAAAGACCTAGCATCAAGGCAAAATTGCACGCTTCTCTTCCAGCATGGTCGATCTTCTGGTATGGGAACAGCCAGTCTTGGTGACAGGCGTTAAAGTCCCCCAGAAAGACCAACTGTGCAGTAGGATACCGATTTAGGGCCACATCAGCAGCCTCACTAAGGTAATCAAATAATCGTGTTGTCTCCTGGTCACCGCTGTGCGATCGATAGACACCCAATATAGTGTATCTACCACACTCAGATTGTTGAAAAAGTGGGATCTTCAAAGCGACGGAGACGCTGGAAGCAGATGTCATTGCGGACGTACACACAGACTCCGGCACGTATATGGAATTTGTGCTCCAGTGAGAATCAAGGATAGTCAAGGTACACCGCATTCAGTGGACATCCAACAAAAAAAGAAAAGTAGGAGCGGCTTCTCAGTCTAAAGAATGGTGATGGACTGCGCTGAGATTAGAGTGCAATCCTCGAATATTAGTGAGGTGCACTTTTAATGAGAGGACGTGCAACCGCTGTTTAGCCATACTTTTCTTTTTTTGGTACATATTAAGTGTTGTGAGTGAATAAGGACGGAGAATGGCAGTTGAACGAGGCATTGCATTAGCAACCAAACGATACTTCCAGAGTTACTGCGCCCATTGGAACTTGATCTGGAGACTGCGGGGACGCCTGACGCAGAGATTGCCATCGGGTCCTCTCGCCAGGTAGCTAACCGGCACGATAGAGACACCCTGGGATTTTTCGCTAGTTAGCAGGGCACTCTTTCATGAGTAGCTAATTCACTAATTGGGTTTGCGGTCGGCCAGCGGAACACTGTGCTTCGGATCCCGCTACCCTCCACAACCAAGCACCCGATATAGCAACAACTGACCCGGTTCACACACACAACGCTACTGTTCAGATCCATTCTCCAAATGGTTTCACCAAGCATCATGCCGGAACACCACAATGTCATTTGGCGACAAGACTTTGCATTGGTGGGTGGTAACCGAAAATCCAGTGGCCGAAACTTACCACCGGAATTGGCGCTGCTCGTTTAGCACTACCCGGGGGACATGTATAGGGAGTCAGATGTCAAATATTTCCTACGGACGTTTTAGTGATTGTTTTAGAACTTGTTATCAAACTGATTACGTTTACTGACGTCCCTACTAAGTGATCACCTCATTTCTAGGGATTATTTTTATTCCTTTTTTACCATAAATTTTCAAACTTGGTATTTGGCAAGATTTGAAACATTTTCTGGGATTTTATTGTAAATGTGTATACGCCGTCTCATGAATAAATTACTGTTTTGTGTTTAATTCTTGTATACAAGTATGAATATCCCTTTTCTTTTTTAAGCTACCTTTGCTTACATTTACATACATTTGCGTAAATATATTACAAGTCCAGAGTTAATATATTTTTCTGCAATTCTTGTAACAATTTAAGTTATAAATTGCTCATATGGCCATCTTTTGCTAAAATAATATACTTTCGATGTCGGTCGCGATTATAATCATTGTTATTAGTGAAAAAATGAAAAATAAACATTTGAAATTATATAAAATTCACAGCTTATTTAATCAATCTGACAGTAATTATTTGTTGGCAACATTTTAAAATCCTTTTAAAACAAACGCGACTGTTTGACCACAGACTATTAAGTATTTGACATTGGTAGTATGAACGTAAGCAAACACATAATAATGTGTCTCCAGAAATTGCGCCCAATCTATCTTGCATCGACAATGATTCGGCCGCTACCACTACTCCTGGTTTGGACCCGGAGGTTTTGGCGGCGTTGGGAAAAATCATAGACGAGGCTCCGGAGTTTGGTGATTTAGTGAAAATATGGTTACCATTATTGAAAAAAGTTTTGGTGATTTGGTGAAATTAGTTTTGGTGATTTGGTGAAAATATTGTTACCATTGTTGAAAAAAGGTATGACAAAAGAAATGAGAGAGACTGTTCTCAAAACTTACCTCATCCCAGAAAACTGTCCGTTACTTCAATTACCGACACTAAACCCTAAATTTCGGCAGCTATACATATAAGAATCTGGTACAATTCGCGATGAGAAAATGACTGCAACGCAACAACAATTGGGCGTAGGTATCACTGCAATTAACAGGGGTTTACACTTGCTTGTTAATAACGAAAAGAGGGTAGATGCCATTAGGTTCATTAGCGATGGATGCAGCAATTTTGTTTTTTATTGTATCATCATTCCTAATTAAACAACATAATTCTTCCAAATTCAAAACGATATTAGGATAATTAGGAGAAACCTGCGGCAGCAATGCGCCAGGTACCAGTTAGTTTATTATAATACATAAATAGGTGGTAGAGCCACGTTGCATTTATACTATGGTTGTCGATTGGCTCGACCGTTGACCGTTGTGGGGACCACGCTCTCACAGAATACCAACGTAAAATGGAAGCTTAATGCTGCTGTGTTTCGTATGTTGAGTATAGAGAACCGGGACCCTCTTTTACTGGAAACGAGGCATTCCATCTTAGTCCCCAGGGGTGAAAACGCATCTGCAGTTTGATTGTTAATCGAGGATAAATGTAGATGTCTATGGACCACAGCATCTACTTACCATCAAGTGGACTGTATGCTCGTTTGTCACCTATATTCTATAAAAAATGTAGGCATACACTAAACTACATTAATTTCGCGATTGTTACACCTTAAGATTCCAAAACTAAACTTATTCCATCTATCAAACATAGTCTTATTACAAAACGTGGTTTAGACGTCTTGGGTTTAAGCTATGGTTTAAGAAGAGTCCTTTTCACGAAAGAAGTCCCCAGCCGCGGCGCCAGTTTTCACAAAATTTAACCTTTGCTGTCAAACTCGATACTTCACATTTTAGGCTACATATTTCCGTGTGACTTCTTTCGTGAAATAGATTATAATTTAACCCTGATTCTAACTTTAACCTCTCGGACCTTGACATTTTATTGAACAAACTTAGTCAGAACTATGGTCAAGCCAAAGAGTATAGTAGGTCAGGCCAAAGATATTTTTTTAAATGATGGTAAATATAACTTAGAGTCATTACTATGTTCTTATCCAAAATTAAAAAAATATCAACAATTAAAATATCGAATTATTTGTATGAAGGTCAAGCGAGCGCTAGAGTAACGACCATTGCAAGACGATTTGTCGATAAATGAAATATTTTGAAAAATCATCAATTACCGTGTAGAGGCATAGTTCATTTTGTTTGGTTAAATGTACTCAATAGGAGCCTCTAAAAATAAAAAATAAGTGAAATCATAGGCATATACTTTATTACGCTTTGACCAATGCCACTTTTCACAATTATGAACGATCCATGTGCTCCCGAGTATCTGAAATCCAAATTTCAATACCTGGGAGATTCTCATAATCGTTCTCTCCGTTCTTCAGCTAATCTTAAGTTGCTCACTCCTTTACACCGTACTGGTTATTTATCTCACTCTTTCGCCCTCACGGCCATCAGACTCTGGAACGACATACCTCTTGACATTAAAAAGTTCCCAATAAGTTTGTTTTAAAAATCAAGTCCGAAAGCATGTGAAAAGTCGTTGCAAGTTTGTACTAACTCAACTCTTATTTTTATTTATTTAATTATGTATATTTGATATTTGTTCTGACATAGATAATATTTATACTGGGTGGCGCTTAGGTTATCACGTTAAATAGCACAGCAGTTAATACAAGTTGATATATGTCTGTTAAAATAATAAAATAAACAATAATAAAAGAAAATAAAAAATGCATTTTTCAAACAAAATAAATAGCGTAAAAAATTGACAAGAAATAAATCATCCTTGATAATATTAGTTTACTGACCTGAAGTGACCTGTAAAAGCGGCAACGCCGCACAGTGCTCACGCGACATTGACATAGGTAATTATAATACCTACACTTGCCCATAATTAGGCATGCGTAGGGCGATGCTAATCCGATGTTATCAACGAATCACAAATTTAATGGTATTGTTTGTATCCAAATAATCACTTTAATCTTGAAATCACTCAAGTTTAATAATCAAAACAAATCAAACTTTCAAAAAAAATCATATCAATCTATTCCGATCACGTAAAATTGATACGAGGCATCTTAAATTAAAAAAAAAGTTAAGACGTTAAAAAAATAAAAGCGTGCAATTGCGCACGGGCGCAAGTTATTAAATATGATTATCTAGCGTATTATTAACGTGTCCTGTCACAAATAATAAATACAATACAGTAAAAGAAAGCGTCCAATTTCGCACAAACTGTCACACCACCTTCTTATCACAACTATTATTGCCGTATTAACGTGTCCTATTACAAACAAATTAAGAAACTTATTAAAATGTCCACAAAACAAAAAAAAAACAATTAAAACTCAAAGGACGTGTACGCGAAAAACGAAAATTAGGTCAAGCGACTCATGAACTATCCCCAAGGACGCCGGCGTCGTGACTTACTTTCTTACTAATCGTCGCACGCGCCAGAGAAATATGAATTTCGACACCCCGTCCCATTTCTTGTCACTTCGCGCATAGAGAATTATGCCTTAACTCCTTTGTTTTAAGTAAATTTTTAGCTTGAACTTGTTTTCGCACACCCGCAGCGCGCGGTCCCTTTGTTTTTAATTTCGCGCATAAAATTATGCCTTAAACTGTTAGCCGTAAGTACATTTTTTGCTTGATTTTTTACTTTATTTGAGTAATTCGGATTGGCAACGTTTAAACTAGGTATCTTCGCCTTCAAAGGCCATGAGTCTTTGACCTTCTACTATTCATCAGGTGATATCTGTATGCATTTACATGATGTTGTTTAATATTAAAACGAAAAAAATGCTACCGCGACTAGAATGTTAATTGTTATATTTTTTTTTAGTTGTGTATGTTTAAAGAACTTTATGTAGGATACGTTTTTTCATTTAATGTGATAACTTCATCGTCACTCGGTATATATTGTGTATATAAAATGTACTGTATGCATGTATATGTGTATCCATATATTTATATATGTATATATTGTGTGTATTTAAGTATATATGTGTATGTATGTGTGTGTATATGTATATTTATATGTATATACAATTTTTTTTTTTAGCTCTTTTTCTATTTTGATTATTGCTGCACCGCCTCTTGTTTGTCTATATCTGTTTAGCCTAATGGTTGACTGGGAGAGAATGCCCTATGGCATTAAGTCCGCCATATGTACAACTGTGTGCATGAAAGCTTAAATAAATAAATAAATTAAAAAAATTCTACCGACTTCAAACAGGAGGATGTACTCAATTCGACTGTTTTTTTAATGTACGAGTATGTTACCTCATAACTTCTTTCTGGGTGAACCGATTTCGATGATTCTTTTTTATTTGAAAGCCGGTGCTTTTCATGTGGTCCCATATAAATTTGATCAAGGTCTGACTAATAGTTTTGAGTTATTCTTAATAATTTATATTGAAGTCGGTTGCACAAAATTTTAATTTTGATTATTGTTGAAAACAACTTCGCCATAATGTTCATTATATATCGAAATTATAACATAAAACGTAATTTTCGCATATTGAACTTTGTGAATATGAAAATTTGTTTTTACATGATTTATAGTGATAACTCACACTTTAAATTTAATTTTCAGTTAATTCTGACTGTTAAATATAAAGTGATACGCGAACGACACAGTATTTGAAATGGAAATTTTATAAAGTGTATAAAATTGTTACGAAGCAAAATATAAGCAAATAACTTTTAAAAACAGTGTAATAAAAATACTTACCTTTATATAAAAAACTAACAAAAACTTTCTTTTGTACCCACTTAATTTTTAAATTTATATTTGCCTCTTACACTCACGCGACGAAGGAAATAGACTAAAGTATGTGAAATAAACGCGACGCGTAGGTAAAAGTGGAACCTCGTTATTTGATGTAAATTTTCTTAATTTAGAAAGCTTAATTTAGTAACAAAACTAATTCTAATAAAAATTTAGTTGTATAATTGTTATAAATAACGTTTAAAAAGTATTTTTCTGAACACTCTTAACTATGGTTCTGACTAAAGGTAGTGATTATATACTCTTTGGTTTTGAGGGTTCCTTTCTAAATATTGACATACTCTTTGAGCTTTCTACAAAGGTGACCATGGAGTGCCTCATGCGTACTTCAAAGACTTGACAGATTAAGCAGCTTTTGTAGCAAGATGGTATGTAAGTAATTTATCATGCCATCTACTGGTATGCCTCAAATGAGGATATCAGTAGATTAATAAATATGCAAAATTCAAGATTATCTATCTATCTATCAATAATAGTTATTAATATTTTCTAAATTCAATGAACAATGAAAAGTTGTGAACATCTTCTTCGTCATCACCATCCCGTCAAAGTCCACTGTTGGACGTGAATCTCACCTGTTGTAGTAAGGATTTACCTAAATCTCTTCGCTTAGCAAACGGATTGGGGAACGCTCTACCAAAACATTTAATAACTGTTATCTGCCACTTTTGAAAACTAGAGAAAGAAAACATTTTGATCGAATTAATATGATAGATTCTTATACGCTGCCACCACAAGGCTGTTAACATAATAAATATGACAACAATACGGTTAATAATATCCCAGTTTAACGTTAAGTCATATAGTTCTCACATATATGAAGCCCTGCGGATCGATTTCGATTATGATGACAATCACGTGTTCTGTGGTAACAACCTTCAAATACTGACGGAAGCTATCAACCTCACAGAAGATATAATAATGTCATGAGTGTTCGTACTAACATAAGCACACATTATTCTTAGCGTACATAAGCAGGCTGTAAGGTTTCTGCGATGAATAGGAAGTAGGTGTGTGACATCATAGTAACAATCTTAACACAAGTGAATTCGTAAACAAACAACATATATTTTAGCAATAATGTTGGTTTCAGCTTACGGTGTGGTGGCGGTGTTAGATAATCCATTACCCCATTTCGTACAGTGGGTAACTTAAGGGACGACTAATATATGGAATATCCAAGGAAGGCCTTAATAATGTCTTTATAGCTTACGATAGGTGACTATATAACTATCTCGTTTACGGCAGGCGTAAAATACTCGGACCAGCGACGGGGAGAGCGTCAAATGTCACGTCTGTTACTACAATCGTCCGCTTGCCAAGCGTGACGATTTCGGTAAATCCTCCCTGCAACGAATGATGCGAACGTCCAGTAGTGGACTTTTACGGGCTGATTATGATGGTGTTGGTTTCGGGTGAAATTTTAAGATAAATGCTCTTAAAAAAAGTAGTCCGTGTAAAGTGACTTAGCCGAATATTGTAAACCAATATATAACTCATTCAATTTCAAATTCAATTATCAAATACGGCTCATTTCCATAATGTCGTCATTTTTTTTTAATAATAATATAAGCTCATCTGAATTGCCAGATACTATTTAGATCTCCGCCAGTTTAGCTTCGAAATATTTACTAAACCTTTTATAATCATGCTCACCAACGTTTCCAAAATGTCTTCCCACAAATATAGTATACTTTCTTTTCCTCACTTTTGACAAGAAACCATAATGTTTTTATATTTTTTCTTTTATCCTGCGCGGTCTGAAGCCACGACACGTTCTGTTTAAACGTTCTGTTTTAGATGTAGAACTTTAAAAGCAAATATATAAACTAAAATTTAGAGGTAAGTATTAAAATGTAGAAAAAACTCTACGAGAAAATAAACAAGCAAAAATACAAATAAATTTGGCTTATTTGAATGGTAAAATGTAAGACCATGTTATAAACCTGCTATGGAGTACACTACAATGTCCTCCCACAAATGTAGTGTACTCTCTTTTCCTCACTTTTGACCAGACATCATCATGTTTTTAAGCTTTTATCTTTTATTTTGCGCGGGTTGAAGCCTGGACAGGTTCTGTTTAAATGTTCCGTTTTAGATGTAGAACTTTAAAAAAGTATAAAAACTTAACTTCAGAGACAAATATTAAAGTATTAAAAAAACTACGAGAAGACAAAACCGCAAAATACAAATTATTTTGGCTTATTTGAATGGTAAAATATATGGCTATGGATATTTTTCCATATAATAAAAATGTAATTTTTTCCACTTTTATTAAAATAATCTTTTTACTTTCACCTGTATAGCCGGATGCACTGAAGCAATTTGTTTTGGAAATGGGATCACATTTTTAGCTCTGTTTTTTTTAACTAAAATGGAGCATGGCTTAAATGTTTGCTCAAAACAAAAACACCCTAACCGTTATCCTAGACGGGTGGATAACATTTTTACCATCACCTGTGAGTGTGTTTTTGAAAATGAGGCAAAAAATTAAGTCTACGTAGTTCTAAAATAGGTTGCTATTTTTTCATTCTACTCTTCAAATGTTTCTTTATCTAATCCACCTTTACTACAAACATTGTATACAAAACATTTACTTTATAAATTATTATTGGCGCAGCAAACCTATCTTAAGCGCTCTTACAGACGAGCGGCACTTTGCCAACGACAAGGGCAACTGCTGCAGTCGCTTTGCCGCTTCTCGCCTAACTTTAGCACAGCAGCCAGGCTAGTATCACAATAATACTTAAAAACGGTGTGATTGATATTACAAACGTAAGAAGTTGATTACATATAGTGGGTTGGTAAAATTGTCATACAAGGTAGCCAATTTTGTCGGAGAGCAGAGCCGATAGTATTCTTTTTCTCCTGATGATATCTCGTTTAGAGGCAAAACACTTGTCGTATTATCGATGGTAGAGTATATTCCTAGTGTAGTGTTGGTGGATTTAGTGCTGGCAGAGATAATGCACGCCATTGTGGAAGGGTGGAAGCTATTTTTCAAACTAAGTAGGTAAGATGCAAACATAATTAAATTAAAACATTAGATCTTAATTAACTTTTTTTTATATCTTTAACCCGTGCGTGTTTGCGGACTTCACATATCCTCAAAATGCTTTATTTCTTAGACATGCAGGTTTGCTCAACATGGTTTTTTCCTTCATCGCACGTGATAAATAAGCACTTAAAATAGCAGTTATCAATCGTGGGAAAATCTTTGTTTCAGAGACTACAAGGGACCTGTGACAGTAAACCACGATAAGCAAGTTTTGCACGACAACAAGCTTCGGGTCCCGCGCCTATGTCACAGTGACCGAGTGAAACCGGCCACAATAGAGCGTATGTCTGTTGTACTACCATATGTCAGAGGAGTCACAGACAAGATTGGTTACATCTTGAAGCGGACTTCCATAAGAATATACTACAAGCCGTCGAAGAAGATTAATCAGTTCTTACCATACATCAAATGTAATATTATCCTTCTACAAGATGCAGGAGTGTACAAACTTGATTGTGAATGTGATCTGTTACATAGGACAAACAAAAAGATCCATACAACCCGCGTAAAAGAACATATCGCTGATGTGAAGCACCGACACTCTGGACGTCAGCAATATGTCAACATGTTCAGGATCGTCCCAACCATTATATCATAATTGATAAACGACAAATCCTTGCAAAAAAAACACCGATTTCTACTAACGTTGATTCGCGATGCTGTTGAAATTATTGTGATAGATATTTATTCTCAAAAGAAATATACATTTCACTTAATGAGTAACAATATTCAAATTAATAATTTTAAAAAAACATCCTAATTTCAATATAGGAGATGGCTGGGTGCTACCATCTACTTGGGATCCCATAAATAATAAAACCAAAGCAAAATACTGCAAGATTTCAAGACACTGTAAGCTCGCACTGATCGCAAAAATTAATAATTAAAAGTTGAAGGTAGCCTTCGCCTTCCCCCCACACCCGTGACCATTGGTGCTGTTAAGCTTAAAAAAGTGTGTGTGTACTTATGTACGCACGTAGTAAGTTATACTTCTTTAGAGTAACAAAACAAAAAACTTGAGAGACAATTACCCACTGAAGTTGTCCCTTTTAGGTGTCAGTGTGCGTGCGCATCGTAACAACTTCATGGTGTCGTTTTTAGGTGTCGGTGTGCGCGCGCATCGTAAAATTCACTCTCATAATTTTTCCCAAACGCCCCAAAAGAAGTATAACTTCAAAAAATTAAAACTAAACGCGATAAAATCTGTAAAATTAATTTCATTCCATGAGTAGTAATAGCGTAAATATAATAAATAATTTACCTAAAATGACAATTAAGTAACATTTACATTAGTGCCGGCGGGGTTCGAACCCCTTTACGACAACAAGCTTTGGGTCCCGTGCCTACGTCACAGTGACCGAGTGAAAACTGCCACAGTCGAGCGTATTTCTGCTGTGCTACCATATGTCAGAGGAATATTAGAAAATATCGGCTACATCTTAAAGTGGTCTTACAGAAGAACATACCACTAAAAGATGGTTGGGTGTAACCATCTACTTGAGATACCATAATTAATAAAATTAAATCCAAACCCAAGCATATTACTGCAAGACTTCAAGATACTGTAAGCTCGTTTTGCGTAGATCGGACCAAATATTAATATTCAAAAGTTGAAGGCCCTGGGTACTTTGACATCGGGACGTCAAACATCTCAGTGCCCTCCTCTTGTAATCATGGGTGTTGTAAAGCACTCTAAATGTCAGTACTAACTAAAATAAATTAAATTAAACACGATAAAATCCGTAAAATTAGTTTAATTCCACGTGTAAAATCAGTACTTAAAATAGCAATTAAGTAACAATTCCATTAGTGCCGGCGGGGCTCGAACCCGGGTTGTTCAAGACTGTGAGTTTTACGGCGAGCGCTTAGTCCCAGAGCTTCAACGGCTAATTTTATGTACATTTTATTATATTACATTTATAGTAACAATTTTAAGCCTTTATATTATTAGAAATGTACCTTTAAATGACAATATATTGTAAATGTAGTAAAATTGAATCAAGCGATGACATGTGACAATGTATAACATATTGGATAATAATTTACACTGAATCAAATAAGGGTATTGAATATACAATGTGTACAATAATAATGTTTATGAAAAAGCTATGTTCAATAAATCTTTTTTTCATACGTGTAACGAGCAAGGGGTTCGAATCTTTTAGATAATCTTGGCAAATGGTGTCATTAGGAAACACGAAGAACCTTATCGATGGAATTTAAATAATGATTTCCACGGCATGAGAAACCGTTTAGTTTTATTAAAAAAATAAATTTGTAGCATATGTTTTAAGTACACTTTATTTTAATTAAATCCTCAAATATTTTCTCTTTACAAGTAAAATAAGCTCACGAGATATGCAAAATTATACTACCACTCATGAAAAATTTTAGAGCAATTCAAAAAAAAGGTTAATTTCTCCTGTTGTAATTATTATCGTGTGTACTGGCCAAACTTTAGTAAATGCTATTTAAAGAAAAAGAAAGTTTTGGAATGTTTTTTTTTTCGAATTTCATTTGTTTTTATGTAATTATTGCGTAATATTGCGTTCTTCCATACTGCTTAAAAATTTGTCAACTTTTGAAATTTAGTTTAAATTTAGACTTTGTTCAAATTTTTGCCTTGACTGCCTTGTTTATCGTGTTAAGTATGAATTGTAACTGCAAATAAACTGAGACTGACAGATCTAAACGCCACTTAAGTTGCTAGGGCTGTTACTTTAATTGAAAATGGGCACACCTATAAACATGTGGCCCAAACATTACGAGGACCAAAATCTGTAGTACATCGAGTTGTCAACAGATATCGGCAGACCGAACGGATGAGACTCGTAGGACAGGAACGTAAACGGAAAACTGTGGCCAGAGATGACCGGTTCATTGTTACCAGCGTGCTTAGAAACCGTACCTTAACTTCTTCTGAAGTAAGAAAGAAACTCCAAGAAGTTCGAGAGGTTACAGTAAACTCAAAAACTGTAAGGAAAGGACTGAAATCGGCCGGAATAAATTCACACTTCCTGCCAAAGATCGATTTGTTTTTATTCATTATAATGCACGCCCCATATTGCGATCGTAGTTGTCGAATACCTTCGAGACGTTGAAATCAATGCTATGGGTTGGGCAACGCGCTCGCCCGACCTAAACCCCATAGAGCATGTATGGGATAAGCTTAATAAGACAAATTACAAAAAGAAATCCCCGCTAATTTGAGCGATCTTAAAAAAAGGTTACAGGAAGAATGGAACGCAATCTTAGAAAGATTAATTGCACATATATGTTTTGAAATTAAACTTATACTTTTAAATATTTTTTGAGTATATATTCTGAACGGGTTTGTCTTTAAAAAACAGGTTATAAATTAAATAATTATAAAAAAGATTGTGGATAAAAAAGGGGTGGAGTACAATTGGTAGAGAACAAAAATAAATTTTACAAAAATAGTAAATTTGTTGTATACTCCAGCTCTGGGATTTGTGCCACATTATAGGTGGTGAGCTCAGAGCTAATCGCTTCGTACCTAGTAATATGTCATTTTTATCGACAGTATGTTTGGTAACTTAAATTCGCTTCATTCGTTTGAATTTTCCGCGTAATCCATAGCAGATTGATAAAAAGTGAATACATTCCTCTAAAATGTCTGACATAGTATAAAAAAATTAACTTAAATTACGCGAACATTGCTAAAACGAATTGAAGTCTAAAATTTTATCTTGTAAACTGTTAAAAATAAATCTTAAAATACGATGCTAAAATATAATTAGCCAAGGTAGGTTATTGGATCGAATTTCAATATTTAGAAGTTTTTTTTTCACTAGATGGTTTCTGTAAATAGTTATTTAATGTACAATATTTTCTTCCACGTACAACTTCTCTGTGGAATTGTTTACCACCGGCGATTTTTCTGGACCGATACGACTTAGGAACCTTCAAGAAAAGAGCTTACTCCTTTCTAAAAGGCCGGCAACGCACCTGCAATTCCCCTGGTGTTGCAGTTGTTCATTAGGGACTACCATGGGGGACTACCGCCGCCCATGAGGGCGGCGGTAGTCCCTTACCATCAGGTGAGCCGCATGTTCGTTTGCCCCCTCTTCTATAAAAAAAAGAAAAAATTCAAATGTTACTGCGTATCTACGTGAAAAAAGCTTCAAATGGAAATAAAGCTAACATGTTAAAATTCATATTTCCCGAATTTTGTATTTCCTTTGTATTATCCTACCTACTTACTACCTTTTTAAATTTATTTCTATGATGGAAATATATTTATTACTAACTGCTAAATTTTGTCATGATAAATTTGCCTATATGATAGAAACAGAAACAGAAACAGAAACAGAAACTTTTTTATTCAATATAGATTATAAATAATACTTATTGAAAGTCACTCTTTTGTCTAATTACCACTGGTTCGAAAAAAACCTCTGTCCTGGGAAGAACCAGCAAGAAACCCAGCGGGACTTTTTTTTTAAAATAACAGCTTACAATCATGTATGTTACACAATTAACCACACAAAACAAATTAGAAACAGCCTGGCAGCGAACACCTCATTCACCTCAGATAAGTAGTTTCATAAAACCTTTAAGGGACGAAAGCGTGTATTTTGCGAGCTATCTAATGGAGTCATTAGCTCATTGAGGTGAGCCACTGACCGATTGACAACATTTACATCGCGGTCAGCTGCCTGGAGTCTGCTTAATGGCCGTTCTAATAAAATTTTGTGTTCGTACGAAGTTTGAGAGGAAGCAGTTTTGGCTATATCAACCGAAGAACAGACCACGGTACTTTAGGGGTTAATGAATGTAGCCATTATAGACTCTTGACAAATTTAACCGTTAAAATAAATAGCTATTATTTTAAGTCAAGTGAAACTTGAGAGTAAGATACTAATCTTATCATTATTAGAGATAGTAGAAACCTAATAAAACTCTTAAATTATAGTATCTTTTTTTAAATTTATCAACAAAAATTTAAATTAATAGTATGACTATCACGAACCAAAGAGATTTATGATAATATTCATTTTATAAAATATATCAATCATAAGCATGATTTGATTACATTATAACGTAATATCGTGCCCTGAATATTTATTATTGCCATATAGGCCTTTTAGAATACAATGAATGATTAATAACTAACTAATCGATTAGCACTTAAACGAAGTGGCAGAAATAGGATGTAAAGTTTCTTACTAAAGAAAAGGAATAATTAATCAAAATGGAAAGCTACACCGCCGTGCCGCTCATGTTTAACAGAGCAAGATCCCAGGGCCACCATACGTCACTTATTTTCTGACGAACGAAATGTATAAGATTGAGTAGTGTTAGTATGTACTATGATCGCATGCCTACCTTCTAGCTTGGCCAATGGGCAAATGGTAGCCCTGGGATCTCGAACTATAATAATCTATGCAGCAATCAAATAATAGCAAAATGTCAGAATCAGAATTTATATAATTTGGAACTTTATTTAAATTATATTTTAACCTTAGAACATACGAGTTCCATTCGTAAAGTACAAAGAAACTTGTTTTCATTATTGCTACTTATAATCAAATTTACGTTTTTCTAAACGCGTCAATATTTTAGACGTTTTAATTACATAGATCAGTATTACCAGATATACAGTAATTACGGTAAATGCACGGTATTTTTTACCAAAACACGGTCTACAGTAATGACCAATTACCGTGTCGTTTTCTACAGTATTCTTAATAAAAATTACCTTGTAAATAATAGTCGAATTAGAATCCGAAATTGTAAAAATGCGTAAAACGAAACACATATTCTAATTAGGTAGTCTTAATCAGCAGCACTAGCCGCCGCTATTCGGGGAATCCTCAAATACTGGGTGTTACAAAACTACCCGTAAATCCGAAAGGAGGTTAAATGGGGCCTTATAACGAGTCCATTCACAATATTTAAGAACCGTGGTAACGCTGTATAACATACCCCAAAAAAATAAAAAAATATTATTATTTTCACTGATGTGCAAACCCTATTTCAGTAAAATTAAAGAGTACTAACGCACTAACTACGCAGAATGTACCTACATTTCTACCTAATTCGCTGAACGACAAAAAATTTAAAAGACCTAACCTAACGAAACAACCTAAACGAACATTACTTTTTCATAATAAACGTCAAATTTACAGAAACGGCTCAAAGTGTGCTCCGCCTTGCTCAATACACAACCTCGCTCGTCGGCATATGGCTTGTGTGGCATTTCGCACCATCGTCGGTGTTATTGATGCGAAAACCAATCTAACACGCTGTTCCATCTCGGAAACCGTTGGGCAATCGGAGAAGTACACTCTGTCCTTCACATAACCCCACAAGAAGAAGTCCAAGGGTGTGAGGTCCGGAGAACGAGCAGGCCATAGCACCGGTCCCCGCGGAAAGCGAACGTTAAGATGTTCTCGTACGTTGCGAGCAAAATGTGCCGGAGCTCCATCATGTTGAAACACCATGTTTCTTTGGTTCTCAAAGTAATTCCAGTCAGCCACAGGAAAGTCGTCAATCGCCTCTTCGAATTCCGTTTGTAAAAACGTTAAATAGTTGCTACCGTTCAGACGTGATGGCATAATGACGGGACCGATGACATGCCCGTCAAAGGCGAGCCCACACATTCAGCCGCCACTGGTGTTGGAATCTGCTCTGCCGTGAAGCATGTGGATTCACGCGAGCCCAAACGTGATCGTTATGCATATTTGAAAGTCCTGACCTCGTGAATGTTGCCTCGTCCGTCCAAAGAACATAGTTTACGTAATTAGGGTTTTCCTGCCTGAGGTGCTACTCGCAGAAGTTCCTCCTGGTGCAAAATCGAGGGTATCAGCTACTGTATACGGCGATAGTGAAAAGTTGACGATTGTCGTCACGAAGAATTCGCCAAACTGCAACATTGTTTATACCGAATCTTGTTCTGGCTCGCCTTGCACTTGTGGTCGGCTCTTCTTCAAAATGCTCTAACACTAATTCAGACTGCCTGGCGTCGACTGTGCTTGGACGTCCACTCCAGTTGACCGATGAAAAGAGCCGGTGGAATGTAGTCGTCTTGACATGTTCAGAAAACACTGGTACGAAGGCAGCCGTCGCTGTTCAGTGGAGGTTTACCATCGATAAATCGTTGCCGATACAGTTCGCGAGCACGATTTAAATTGCTATTTTCATGGCCTACGCATGACATCATATCGTAATATTCCGAGTTAGAAAGCATCGTTATTTTGCAAAAAATGTTGGAAAAAAAACTCGAAACAGTTGTATGATATCGATTTGAAATTGACAACATTTTTTTTTTTCAACTTGACATTTTTTGAAGCCAGTACTTGAGTATAATGACATCCTTGTATTGAGGTAGCAAACATTTATGAATGAAAAATAGAAAAACTATTAAAGTTGACAATTATTAGGTAAAATAGGTACGTAGGCCTTTCTGTTAAATAATCTGGTTCCCTGATATGACAGCTTACTAGAGTTGACAAAATTTTTGGCTTTGATAATTAATTATATTTTTTACGGGGTATTTTGTAACACGTTGTATATCATTGCTTGTCAGAAAAATATTTTCTGCAAAAGCAAAAGATTTTCTGGCAGTGGTTTTTTTGCTGTTTACTGGTGCATAAAATATTATTTTTATTACGAAGTCGTACAATACGAGATCATAATGACCAGCGATAACAGAGACAATGATAATTACGAGACTGATACTGAAACTGGACCAACATCCTCCAAAATGGCAAGAGCTGGGCAAAAACGTAAGCATTACAAACAAAAGTTCAAAGATGAGTGGTCATATGTTACTTTATTAATGTTAAATTATTTAAATCGTCTCTATCTTCGTAGGCACAGTGGGATAAAATTAATTAATTATAATTAAAAATATATAAACGGCAAGAAAGCCCAGAAAGGTTTCTGATCCTGGCAAATGGCCATAAAATGGGATATAATTATTTATCCCGGCCGGAGTGACAAAAAATGATGTGTTGGTTTAAATGACCAACTGCTGGTTCAGAATGATTAATTTTTCGGAGTAATTTTTTAACAGATCGCTTTTTGTTTTAAGCACATTGGTTGTAGGGTCTGTTTTGACCTTTTTGTACGTACTTTCGTCCGATAAAAGTTGTTGTATTTTAAAATTCACTGACGACGTATCCATTACTACCGTAGCATTTCCTTTATCTGCACGGAGAATCGTGAGTTCTGGTCTGTTGCGTAAGTTGTACAACGCTTTAATCTCATCTTTGGGTAGATTTAGTTTCGGCACTGAACTTCGACGTAACAAGGACGAAATGTCTTGACGTATGGCCTCTAAATATTCCTTTCCCACATTGTTTTTAAACAGACAATCCTCAACGTTACAGAGAATTTCCTCATACGGGATTTTTCACGGTGTTATTGCGAAATTCAGGCCCTTCGATAATACTTTTATTGTAGGTTCGTCCAGTGTTTGTTTTGATAGATTATAGACCGTGCGTTGTTTACTGTTAGCGTCTGTGGTCAACGGTTGTGTTTCGTTTCTACGTTGACATGGATGTTTGGCATTTGATTTGATCGTTAATTTTTGGTATTTTTCTATTTGTTTACTTTTGCATTCATTATATTTAGATTTTTCACGTTTGTCTAAAGTTTCGATGCAATTATTAAAATCAAAAGCCGTTAGAATTGTCTTTAACTCACTGGACAAATTGTCTATGGTATTATTTATGAATTGTAGATCAAACCATTTTTGTGAGTCACCGTTCGTAACAACTTTTCACTTCCCTGATTTAAGATCTTAGCGCTTCCTTGAATGTCCTTTTTGGTTGATATTTTGACACACGTAGGATTGAGATTATGGTCTCTGCACCTCTTTAAGAAATTTAAAGATGTTATATATCTTGCACGGTTTGTTTTAAGATCTTCTAATCGGCGAATTTTATTTGCTATTACCAGTCCGTACTGGTTTACATAATGATTTCTTATATTTACGCGAACACTACACATTGAATAAAACTATTTTTACGGATTTTATCGCGTTCAATTTTACTAATTTTGAATCAAAACAACAAGCGATCTGTTAAAGAATTACTCCGAAAAATTAATCATTCTGAACCAGCAGTTGGTCATTTAAACCAACACATCATTTTTGTCACTCCGGCCGGGATAAATAATTATATCCCATTTTATGGCCATTCGCCAGGATCAGAAACCTTTCTGGGCTTCCTTGCCGTTTATATATTTTTAATTATAATTAATTAATTTTATCCCACTGTGCCTACGAAGATAGAGACGATTTAAATAATTTAACATTAATAAAGTAACATATGACCACTCATCTTTGAACTTTTGTTTGTAATGCTTACGTTTTTGCCCAGCTCTTGCCATTTTGGAGGATGTTGGTCCAGTTTCAGTATCAGTCTCGTAATTATCATTGTCTCTGTTATCGCTGGTCATTATGATCTCGTATTGTACGACTTCGTAATAAAAATAATATTTTATGCACCAGTAAACAGCAAAAAAACCACTGCCAGAAAATCTTTTGCTTTTGCAGAAAATATTTTTCTGACAAGCAATGATATACAACTTGTTACAAAATACCCCGTAAAAAATATAATTAATTATCAAAGCCAAAAATTTTGTCAACTCTAGTAAGCTGTCATGTCAGGGAACCAGATTATTTAACAGAAAGGCCTACGTACCTATTTTACCTAATAATTGTCAACTTTAATAGTTTTTCTATTTTTCATTCATAAATGTTTGCTACCTCAATACAAGGATGTCATTACACTCAAGTACTGGCTTCAAAAAATGTCAAGTTGAAAAAAAACAATGTTGTCAATTTCAAATCGATATCCTACAACTGTTTCGAGTTTTTTTTCCAACATATTTTGCAAAATAACGATGCTTTCTAACTCGGAATATTACGATATGATGTTATGCGTAGGCCATCAAAATAGCAATTTAAATCGTGCTCGCGAACTGTATCGGCAACGATTTATCGATGGTAGACCCCCCCACTGAACAGCGACGGCTGCCTTCGTACCAGTGTTTTCTGAACATGTCAAGACGACTACATTCCACCGGCTCTTTTCATCGGTCAACTGGAAGTGGACGTTTCCAAGCACAGTCGACGCCAGGCAGGCTGAATTAGTGTTAGAGCATTTTGAAGAAGAGCCGACCACAAGTGCAAGGCGAGCCGGAACAAGATTCGGTATAAACAATGTTGCAGTTTGGCGAATTCTTCGTGACGACAATCGTCAACTTTTTCACTATCGCCGTACACAGGAGCTGATACCTGCGAGTAGCACCTCAGGCAGGAAAACCCTAATTACGTAAACTATGTTCTTTGGACGGACGAGGCAACATTCACGAGGTCAGGACTTTCAAATATGCATAACGATCACGTTTGGGCTCGCGTGAATCCACATGCTTCACGGCAGGGCAGATTCCAACACCAGTGGCGGCTGAATGTGTGGGCTGGCCTTTATGACGGGCATGTCATCGGTCCCGTCATTATGCCATCACGTCTGAACGGTAGCAACTATTTAACGTTTTTACAAACGGAATTCGAAGAGGCGATTGACGACTTTCCTGTGGCTGACTGGAATTACTTTGAGAACCAAAGAAACATGGTGTTTCAACATGATGGAGCTCCGGCACATTTTGCTCGCAACGTACGAGAACATCTTAACGTTCGCTTTCCGGGAGGATGGATAGGCCGCGGGGGACCGGTGCTATGGCCTGCTCGTTCTCCGGACCTCACACCCTTGGACTTCTTCTTGTGGGGTTATGTGAAGGACAGAGTGTACTTCTCCGATTGCCCAACGGTTTCCAAGATGGAACAGCGTGTTAGATCGGTTTTCGCATCAATAACACCGACGATGGTGCGAAATGCCACAAGCCATATCCCGACGAGCGAGGTTGTGTATTGAGCAAGGCGGAGCACACTTTGAGCCGTTTCTGTAAATTTGACGTTTATTATGAAAAGTTATGTTCGTTTAGGTTGTTTCTTTAGGTTAGGTCTTTTAAAATTTTTAATAGTTAGTGCATTAGTACTCTTTAATTTTACTGAAATAGGGTTTGCACATCAGTGAAAATAATAATATTTTTTTATTTTTTTGGGGTATGTTATACAGCGTTACCACGGTTCTTAAATATTGTGAATGGACTCGTTATAAGGCCCCATTTAACCTCCTTTCGGATTTACGGGTAGTTTTGTAACACCCAGTATTTGGAGATTCCCCGAATAGTGGCGGCTAGTGCTGCTGATTAAGACTACCTAATTAGAATGTGTGTTTCGTTTTACGCATTTTTACACTTTCGGATTCAAATTCGACTATTATTTACAAGGTAATTTTTATTAAGAATACTGTAGAAAACGACACGGTAATTGGTCATTACTGTAGACCGTGTTTTGGTAAAAAATACCGTGCATTTACGGTAATTACTGTATATCTGGTAATACTGATCTATGTAATTAAAACGTCTAAAATATTGACGCGTTTAGAAAAACGTAAATTTGATTATAAGTAGCAATAATAAAAACAAGTTTCTTTGTACTTTACGAATGGAACTCGTATGTTCTAAGGTTAAAATATAATTTAAATAAAGTTCCAAATTATATAAATTCCTGATTCTGACATTTTGCTATTATTTGATTGCTGCATAGATTATTATAGTTCGAGATCCCAGGGCTACCATTTGCCCATTGGCCAAGCTAGAAGGTAGGCATGCGATCATAGTACATACTAACACTACTCAATCTTATACATTTCGTACGTCAGAAAATAAGTGACGTATGGTGGCCCTGGGATCTTGCTCTGTTAAACATGAGCGGCACGGCGGTGTAGCTTTCCATTTTGATTAATTATTCCTTTTCTTTAGTAAGACAATACGTAAATCACACAAATTATTATTATAGTAATAGATGAGTGATTACGTCAATTTAATTCGTAGTAATTAACTATTTTGTTTCTTTTAAAGATCAAAGTATCGTTTTAATTAAGACCATGACCGGTGTTATTTCTTACGTAGGGTTTGTTATTTTTAAAGATTTAATTCTATTATTTGATGCTACTTTTATATGGACAAATAAAAACTATATTGAATATCTCGTTGTTTAAATTCATGTTTTTATTCTCATCTCCAAACCACGCCTATAGGTCATAATTGTATTTTTTTAATTTTTTGTTTAAAAAAAATGGCATAAGTGTATGTCAGTTTTTTTTATTTGGCATTTTAAATAAATTTTCTTAAGTTTACATAGTAAGTTATTATGAGTAATTGTTGGTAATAAACTAACATACGATAACATTTAAAGATATAATCAAAATTATTAAAACCACATTTATATTTTCAATTCCAAACATTGAAACCCTTCTCCTGAAAAATAGCGAAAACGTAATTAAGTCGTTGTTCTGTTGGATGAGATATATATATACATAAGTGCTTGTTTAAGATGAACAAATATTTAAAAGTTTAGTTCTATAATGATAATAAACAAACGTTGTCTGACGTCAAGTTCTAGTTCTTCCTTGATGCACCTATTTTTGGAAATCAGTAACTAAATCTGTTTGCTAAGTTTACTCGTGTATTCCTGTAAATCGGCCAAGGCCTCTCAATCAATATATTTGAACACATTAAAAGGCCTATTTCAGGCCTCAGTTAGAATAAATGAATAGTAAAAAAACATTTTTAGAACAAGCTTTTATTGAAAAGCTCTAAAAAGAAGAATAAAAACTTTAAATTAAATCAAACCCATCAATTCATTACACTACACAATTTATATGATATAAAAGCGAACACTTCCCCAATAAGCAACGACACAAATAAACGGGCCCCGGTCCCCGGGAGGCCTGCTATTCTTGGCTACGGTAGACCATGGTAATGGCAGGACAGGGGTACTAAAAATCTCCGGTTGAGATTCGGTTGCCACCTAAGATGAATAGACCTGGCAACATTTAACGCATGCATCCTGAGGACTGACGAGAAGCTCTTGAGCTGGAAGAAATGATAGACAAGTTGCGCTGGGATATTATAGGATTATTTGAGGTCCGAAGAGAAGGGGAGGACACATTATAATCCTCGAATCCAGCAACTTGTTCTATTACCGGGAGGGCGATCATTTGTCCCAAGGAGGTGTGGGATTTATTTTCCAGAAGTCTCTCGTTAACAACGTTGTAAAGTTTGGGAGTGTGTCAACGAGGGTTGCGTACCTTATACTAAGAATCACCAAACGGTATTCGCTGAAGGTCATACAGGTTTACGCACCAACCTCGGCACATCCCGATGAGAAGGTGAAAGAATAGTATGAGGATATCTCTAGAGCCATGTATTCCTTCAAAACCCACTATACGAAGTTAATTGGAGACTTCAACGCAAAACTAGGCACAAGAGAGAACGTTTAACTAAAGGTAGGGAAATTTGAGATAGGGCAACGGAACCCAAGGCGCTAGCAGCTGGCCGACTTCATGGAGAAAGAGGAATTCTTAATGATGAACTCTTTCTTCCAGAAGCGGCCCCACAGAAAGTGGAACTGGTCGAGCCTCGACGGTGCGTCAAAAAATGAGATCGACTTCATTATGACGACTAGACGGCAACTGTTCAATGATGTCTCAGTAATCGCGAGGATGAAAACTGGTAGCGATCACTGAATGGTGAGAAGTACACTGAACCTAAACATTAAGTTGGAGAAGTCTCGTCTAATGAAGTCAACGCTCCTTCACCCTCATGCTCTAATCCAAAATTCCAAAATTTTCAGTTCGAGTTACAAAATTGTTTTCAGTGTGTTTAATGGTTGATCTTGCTGAACTACTGCACTATTGAACTATGTTGATCTAATTTGGGTACTATAGAGGTTATAATAAAACACTATGTACTTGATCTGAATTCTTCTTTTTAATATGCGAAATATTTGACTATACACTTTATTGGTGAGATAAATGATAGCTCGTGTTTAAATCACACAGCGCCATCTACATTTCTTTATTGCTACTAATTAAATGGTCTTAAACATTCCGCCCACCAAGGACATTTAATGACGGAAATGGCCTTAAAATACAATAACTCCCACCGTGGCAGAATGATAAAATTGTTCTTGACATACTGAACTTAAACTTAAAAATAACATATTTGAACTAAACTTAAATAATAACATATTTAAACCTTAACTTAGATAATAACTTAATTGAACTTAAATATTTTTAAACTAAAATTATTGCAAAAAAAAACTATTTAACTTATACTTTATAACTTATGTTAAGAAATAAAAGTTTTTAAGGTTATTCTATCACTATAACTAACAATATTTAAAACACAAAGTACAAAGATTAATTCTATTGGCTTACTGGTAAAACACATAGTTTTGAAGTTGGTCGCTTGATAAAAGATGACTTAGTACGTATTGTGACCACACGGGTAACATTATCAATCCCGGGATGCTTTTCAACTATTCTGCCCATTAACCAACGACTTGGCGGTAAGTTGTCTTCTTTTATCAAGACTACATCACCAATGTTCGGTTCTGGTTCCCGAGAGCTCCATTTGTATCTATTCATAAGGTTAGATAAGTATTCTTGAGACCAGCGCCGCAAAAGCGCTGTAACATTTGTTGAATGAATTGCCACCTTTTAATGAACTGATATTTGATTCTAAATAATCATTGAACTCGGTACAGCTATAAGCGGTCCCCCAATTAGAAAGTGCCCTGGTGTTAAAGGAAGTGGGTCACTAGGATGTGAGCTGTCTACTGTAATGGGCCTAGAATTTAAACATGCTTCAATTTGACTGAGAAGTGTGCTCATTTCCTCGAACGTAAGTGTGGATTCACCTATTACGCGTTTCAAGTGTAATTTCGTAGACTTGACTCCAGCTTCCCACAGTCCACCAAAGTTGGGGGCGTGTGGCGGAATGAAATGCCACTCAGTCCCATGCGATTCTAAGTACATAGCAAGATCTTCCTGGTTGATCTTCAGTTGCTCTAGTTCCCTTGAAGCGCCTACAAACGTAGTCCCATTGTCACTCCATATTTGTGCGCAGTGTCCACGTCTTGCTACGAAACGTCTGAACGCTGCAAGGAAGGCCTGGGTGCTCATGTCACTTACCGCTTCCAGATGTATTGCACGAGTGGACATACATATAAATAAGCATATGTAGCCTTTATGAGAATGGTGACCTCGTCCTTTAGTTGTCCTAATGTTTATGGGGCCAGCATAATCCACTCCACTGTGTAAGAATGCTCTAGCGGGTGTACAGCGAACGGCAGGGAGCGAGCCCATAAATGGGTTTTGTACTTTGGCATTTTGTCTAACACATATCACACACCTACGAACATGTTGTTTAGCCAAATTTTTTACACCAATAATCCAATACATGGTTCTCAGGTAATTTACCATTAACTGGACTCCTCCATGTAATGTATTCTGGTGTGCCTCTGATATAACTAATTTCGTGAAATATGCAGAATGTGGTAGTATTATCGGATGCTTTGTTTGCTCTGGCAGTTGAGAGTTTTGTAGTCTTCCGCTAACTCTCATTATGTCATTGTTATCGAGATACGGACACAATGATTTGAGCTTACTAGATTTAGATAACAAACCTTTCTCCTTAATTTGTAAATATTCTTCACCAAATTCTTCCTTCTGTACTTTCTTAATGCAACACATTAGTGCATGGTCTATTTCACTTTTAGTGAGATAAGATTTCCGCTCAGTACACTTATTCTTCGAATTAAATCGTCGGCAATAAGCTATTACTCTAAGCAGCCTTTGTAAGGAAGAAAACTCTGAAATATTGCATCATCGGAAATGACATTAATATGTGATTTGATGGCTTCTTCTAAATTGATCTTTAAATTCATTAGTCTTTTGTAAGGAATGTTTCCTGTTTTCTCGAAGAAAATTTGGACCGAAAACCAAAGCGCGTTACCTGCAAGTGCTTCTGGCTGGACACCTCGTGACGCACAGTCAGCAGGATTTTCTTTGGTCGAAACATGATACCATTGCGAAGAGTTCAAGCTTGTTAAAATCTCTGACACTCGGTTGGCCACAAACGTCTTCCACCTACTGGGGTGGCTGTTAAGCCAAGCGAGCACGACAGTTGAATCTGTCCAAGCTTTAATATTGCTCTTATTAATATTTAAAACTTCTGCGACCTCCGTCAAAAGTTGTGCTAATAGTACAGCACCACATAATTCTAGACGTGGTATACTGATCTGCTTTATTGGGGCAACTCTAGTTTTTGCTGTCAATAAAGAAACTTTCGTATTGCCATCGCAGTCAACGACTCTTACATAAACGACTGCTGCGTATGCTGATTTAGATGCATCGCAGAAGCCATGCAATTCAGTGTTGGTGTCCGTCGTTGAAGTGCCTAACCATCGTGGGATTCTTACGGAAGTGAGTTGTGGTAACTCATTACGGTAAGTATTCCAATCTTGTAATAAATCAGCTGGAATTGGTTCATCCCAGCTTGTCCCTGCTAGCCATAACCTTTGAATAAACATCTTTGCTAAAATAATGCTTGGCGCGATCCATCCCAAAGGATCGTATAGTCGTGCTATAATTGATAATATTGTTCTTTTTGTTTCAGGTCCAGTCGTCGTCATCGGAAGATTCACCGAATAACGAAAACGATCTTCATGTCGGTCCCAGGTAATACCTAAAATCTTTGTTGTGTTCTCTGTTTTGACCTCGATTTCTTTATTGTTCTTCAAGCTTTCAGTTTCCTTTAGTTTTAGTATATTGTGTATGTCCTGTTTGTTGCCTTCCTGCATTTCCTTTCTCTGTTTGTACTCCCTTAACATGTCCCTATCCGGTGAGTCCTCTTTATTCATGTCTGCTAGCTTCTCATTTATGCTTATTTGTGATAATAGTTCCTCATTGTTGCTGTTCCATTTTTGTAGCTTAAATCCACCCCTAGCCAACAGCTCCGTCATTTGTTTGTAAACTTCCACTCCTTCCTTGACGTCGCAACATCCTGTCATTAGGTCATCCATGTAGAATGCCTGTAATACCTTTGGTGCTGCCAATGGAAATTCTTGCCTCATCCAAGCTGATCTGGTTCAATACTCTAACGGCTAAATAAGGAGCAGATGCAATCCAAAAGTCACAGTCAAGAGCTCAAAATTTTCTATTTCACTTTCAGGGTTCTCACGCCACACTATACGTTGGAATTTTGTGTTGTCTTCAGCTACTCTGACCTGACGATACATTTTAATAATGTCAGCTACCAGCACAATCGGATCAATTCTCCAACGCATTACTAAGTGACGCAAATCTGCCTGTAGTCTTGGTCCTATCATCAAAGTTTCGTTAAGCGAAACACCATAATTATTTTTACTTGATGCATTAAAGACAACTCTAACTTTCGTAGTTGTTTTGTCCTTTCTAACGACTGCATGGTGGGGTAAGTAAACAGCTTCATTAATTTCATTATCATCTTTTCTTAAACGTCTCACATGACCTAATTGTAAATACTCATTTATGACCTCCGTGTAGTTTTTCTTTAATTATAAATCCTTTGATAGCTTTTCTCTAATGCCTTAAATTTTGTTACAGCTATTTGTCGCGAGCCACCACCCAAACAACGCGATTTGTTGTCCCGAAATGGCAGTTTCACTATATAGCGGCCTTCAGCCGTTCTTTTGTTGTACTTGTAAATATTTCTTCACATTTTGCTCTTCTGACCACACACTTTTGTACTTCTTGGTTGTTCTTCTAATTCCCAAAACTGTTTTAAAATATCATATTCGTTTATTTGTGCATGCATTACCGTTATTTTAGAATTGTTTTTATAATTCTCACTGCTGTCATTGACTATACCAGACACGATCCAACCTAGAGTGGTGTTTTGGGCTATTAAAGATCCGTTGGGACTCCTTTTCACACCATCCATCAGAATTTGGCTGAACACATTCGCTCCTAAAAGCATATCAATTTTGTTAGATACATTAAACTTAGGATCTGCCAGGCATAAGTCTTGTAAGCCTATCCAGTCAATGGATTCAATTTTTTGTTCTGGAAGATAAGATGTTATGTTCTTTAGAACATACGCTTTTACCTGGATTTTATAATTATTATCAATCCGAGATTTAAGATAAATAGTAACAACATGTTTTGCCGTTAAAGCTTTGTCTTTTTTCCTAGGCCAGTAATTGTTGCCCTGATAGGACTCCTTTTAAGTTGTAAAAAGTTGAGCTGCGGCTTCTGTTATGAAACAAGCCTGAGAGCCCTGGTCTAAAAGAGCTCGTACTATTTGGTTTCCACCAGATTTAGACTCAGCATTTACTAGCGCAGTAGCAAGTAAAACCTGTCCGTATCCTGAGATTTTACGCATCGACAGACACGAGACTACCGCAGAGTTATTAGCTTCTGAGCTAGTACACACAACTGACTCTTTGATAGCAGCACCCATATCCGCCTTTTCTTCTTCCGGATGTAAGAGTGAGTGATGGCGTCTTTTACAAATCCTGCAAGTCGTAGGCTTATTGCACTCATACACAGTATGATTCCTACCCAAGCAATTAAAGCAGATGGAATTTTTGGCTACGAAGTTACGTCTTTGTGCACACTTTAATTTTGCAAATTTTTTGCAAAAGCATAATTTATGGTGATCTGAGCAAAACTCACAGCGCATTGAAACATTTGTGGCCAATAATGTTTTAGGTTTTGTACTCGGATTATTATTATATTGTCCTATATTGGCCTTTTTTGTATCTGTGAACTCTAATGCACGGAACCGGCTTTCCATAAAACACTTAAGTTGTTCTAAAGTTGGCAAATCATTTAAATCGGAAAACTAGAAATATGTAGCTCCCACTGCTTACGCGTTTCCGCATCCAATTTAAAAGTAACAATATGTATAACGATAATGTCCCATGTGCTCACATCTACGTTGATGTTTTTAAAGCGTTCATACAGTCCATGGTTGTGTCCAATAACTTTTATACCTGACGCGGATTCTACATATAACCGTTTCTGCCCAAACAAACGTTTTAATATACAGTTTGCTAAATATTTTTATTGTTATAACGTTTCTCTAACAGTGACCAACATGTAATATAATTTGCATCTGTTATCGGTGTGTGTCTTATTAATTGAGCAGCCTCACCCGTTAAATGAGTCTTTAAATAGTGTAACTTTGAACATTCTTGAGCAAATCATTATTATGTACCAATGAAACGAATAAATCGAAATGTTGTCCATTCTGAATAATTTCGGAAAAATCCGGAATAGTTATTTTTGGCAATCTCACTAGCGGGCTAGGCTTCTCACTATCAACATTTTTTCGTTCGATTCATTTTCGGATAACAAAATGAATTTTCATTAAAGATTTATACACTAAATAATTGTCCTCAGTTATTTCGTAAATTTCTTTACTTACATACGTTGTACTAGCTAATTCTCCCTGTTTTGTTATTTCAAATAATTTTGTATTATTTGATCTAAACAATAACCAATCTCTTTCTAAATTTTCTAATCTTGCTTCTACATATTCTTTTGTTATTCTTTCCTTTGGACTTTTTTTAAAGTTTGACAAGCCCTTTTTGATTGAATTGTGTAAATCTAATTGAACATTTATCAGACCTTCCATTTTATTGGCCTATAAAATTTTAACTTATTCTTGTTTACAACCTCGGAAAAAAACTATGTCCAAAATTTTTATGAAAATTTTACAAGTGTTTATAAACTTAAATAAATTGAATAAAATTGGTCACAGATTCCCTGTTCCTCGTTTTTTGCCAAACTATTCTAAGTCCTTACTACTAACATACAAAATATTCTAAGTTAATATCGAAATCACTAAAATATTACAAGTCTAAAGGTAAGTCAAATGTTCTATTTTCTAATCATATAAATCTTGATTTTGACAAGTTTAATACACTGAAGGAATAAAGTTCAATTTCGCTTGAAAAGTTTAGAAAAATATTGTACTCACAGTTTGCACTTCACAATCACCTTGATTCACTATTTACGCTGGCAATGACATCTGAAGCTATTGCACCTTCCTTTGTCCTTTGGTTTTCGGCAGCCGGCACCAACCACTTGCAGCAGCACCTCCGCAGTTCACACTAAGTTTGCACTATGGCACCGTAAACGGCGCCTCTAGCGCCACGGCTTAACCGCGTACTCGGTATGCGCAGCGATCCACTGCGAGTACGCGGGAGTGGTCCTTAGATAAGAACCACAACGTCGTCAAAAATATTCGAGCTAATCCGACTCGATGTAGACCAAATGTTTAATTGATTGATCTTGCTGAACTACTGCACTATTGAACTATGTTGATCTAATTTGGGTACTATAGAGGTTATAATAAAACACTATGTACTTGATCTGAATTCTTCCTTTTAATATGCGAATTATTTGACTATACACTTTATTGGTGAGATAAATGATAGCTCGTGTTTAAATCACACAGCGCCATCTACATTTCTTTATTGCTACTAATTAAATGGTCTTAAACACAGTGCCTATTCTTTAAATCTTTTAGCTCGCCTTTATCCGAGCCCTATCTAACAAAGCAGCACACCTTACAATAATTTGAAGTACCGCCACACCAGTACAGACCTTCCAAAATGTCTTAATTTTTAGTTATTTGAATTTGGACTCGTTAACGCTCAATGTCCTAGGTTTGAATGTATTTGCACTCTTGTTGTGTGAAAAATAACTAAATATAGTAATTTCTATTGAGAAACAGGCAATAAGTTCTTTAAACATTTAGGTCCATGCCTTTTACAGGCTGTTTGCCGTAAGAAGTAAAAACATTTAATAAATATCAATTTACTTACATTTTTATATTGAGGCCTGGACTGGCTAATGACTTCAAGAGTGTCTCCCAACGGATATGTCTTAAAATGAACATGGAAAAAAACAAAGGTCATATGTAATGTCCATGTCACACCTACGCCGTTAGTTGCTGGTCGCACTACGCTCGAACGTCGACGAGTATGTTTACCTAGGAGAAATAGTCCGACTATGTAAGTCCAACTTTGACCGAGAAGTAAATCGACGGATTCAACATGGAGGGGTAACGTTCGGGAGATTACGACACATTTTCTCGTCAGGTATACTTCAAAACTTGAAAACAAGATTGTACAACCAGTGATTGTTGCCGGTGATGACATATGGATATGCAACGTGTCCTTTACTGCAGGCCATATGAGGAAGCTCTAGGTCGCTCAGCGAGCTATGGAGAGTCCTAAACTAAGAAATGAAGATATTCGCAGTAGAACCAGAGTAAGCGACATAGCCCAAAGGATTAGTAAGCTGAAGTGAATAGAATAGAATATTTTTTTTTATTCAATATAGATCACATGTGTAATTCTTATTGAAAGTCATTGGGCCGGCCATATAGCTCGAATAATTAACAGCCGATGGAGTAGAAAGGTTCTCGAGTGGCAACCTCGTAACGGTAAACGATGTGTGGGCGGTCCTCCACTAGATACAGTGACGAACTGGTAAGATATGTAGAAAGTCGATGGAAGCAAGTGCCTCAGGACTGTGGTTTGTGGCATTCTTGGTTAAGGCCTATATTCAGCAGTGGACTTGTGAAGGGCTGTAATGATGATGATAATGATTGAGGCCTAGTGACCTGTAATCAGATGTCGTTCCCTACTTCAGGCACCAGCGATCCATAGACAATCCTGTTATAAACGGCTATTAATGAATCTTAGTTATATACTTTGATGAGAAATAATATTTTTTATTTTATATATCTATTTATAACTCTTAAACAAAAGCTTCATCGTCTGGTGATGAGGAGCAGCACTATCAGTATAACGGCTCTACGATCATCATCCTGTCCGCGCAGCGGTGGTATTATGGAAACATCTCTTAAAAAATGGGTACCAGTTGGCGCAACTAAAAATATACGCACTGCGGTTAGAAAAAACAAAAATACGTTGTTCAGGCAAAATGATTGGTGTTTTAACTTACGAAGCTTTACAGTCCCCTGTGAAATTTTACAAGTTAAGGAAACATAAACCAAAATTGGGTTGAAACGTCATTAACAGGGACCAAGTCGGAAGCGTTCATAAAGGGACATATCGGAAGTATTTTGCTGGCACGGCTTTGTTGTCTATCACTCACCGTCAAATAAATAATAAATCTAGGCGATTTATTTTCAATATTTATTAGGGTTCTATTTTGCAATTTATCGAGAAAATAATGCCTAACTTCGCTGCTACTTTACCTTTTCTATAGATAGTAATATACTCACCCACTAGTAATTATGAAATTCCTGTTTTTTTTGAAAAGCATAAACACTTTTAAAATTAATAAGTTAATTATTAGTTATTCGATAATCTACTTTTAGAGATATAATTAAACAAAAAGTATATTTGAAGGATTCTATATTTTATTAAAAGCTTAAATAAAATATTAAGCTTTAATAATATAATATATGATCAAACGAACTTCAAAGCGAAGTTCGATCATTATTAAATTTTGTCGCTTCATTCGAAGATGTTTTATATTTATATTATATTTATTTTTATAGATATTTTAATTTTAAAAATATACCCCTCGTAAATTTATATCTCTCTATCTAGAATCTGATACGTTAGAGTGATAATTATGTTTTGTCGCTTCATTCTTCAGATATTTTAACCAAGTAGTTGTTAAGAGATAATGATATTTGCAATTTTATCTTAAATAAACGGCTAAATGATTAAGAAATATTTATTTATTTATTTATTGTGATTAAGTATAATATAAATGTAATCTACAATAGACCGTTTCATTTACAATCACTTATTTGCAACGGAAGAGACACATACAGATTCTGCATATTCAGCTTCATTAATTATGTTAAGTTTATAGATCTTAGCAAAAGTTAGAGAGCGGCTGTTCCAACCAGCGGTGTTACGTGTTGTGTCGATGCAGGTGCCAGCGGTACTTGCAGAGTAGGTTGAAGCGTGTCGTGTACTATGTGCATTGAATATTGAAGTATCAACCCCACTTTCTGATAATACCAATTTAATCGATCGACTTATTGTCTGGGCTGTAGCCGCTTTATTAAGTTTTTTAATTGTTAATATTAAATTGTTTTCATTCTTGTTTCTTAGATATTTTTTATATTAATATGATCTGTGAGTACGGTAGCAAGACAAATATTTTCATTTTCTACAAAGTAAGTAATAAAAAGTATAGGTTGTTCTCTTCCTGGAGCAGAGGTCTTTATAACATCTGTTATCGCTATCTTTACTCCGTTTGATGCGATATGTATATTATCAAGCTTTATAAGAGAAATTGTTTAGTCTCGCTGTGCCGTACATAAGGCAAGTAACATAACTAAGTTTTTGGTCGATTGGCTCAGTTTTAGGTCTCTATTTGGGAACCATTTAGAAATATAATTAAGTACTAATTGTGGGTCCTAAGTGTGTGAATATTTTGGCCTACTGGGTTTTAGTTTATAGGCTACTTTTAATAAACATTTAATAAATTCATCAGAACCAATGTTGTTACCCAATAATAGGGAGAGTGCGGATCTATGAGAATTTAAAGATCCGTACGGGGCACCTTTACTATACTCTTCTGTCAGAAAAAATATAACATTTGGTACCGTACTCTCAAATGTATTAATGTTGTGATTTTTACAGAACTGCCACCAGAGTTTGTATAACACACTATATTGCTTTTTGGTATTATTAGAGAGTGATGCTAGAATTATATCTATTGCTTCCGCTGGGATGTTTCGTCGGAAGAAAGCTACTTTTAGAGTATCGCAGCAGCCCGTGTAAGATGGGTGTAACGGGTGGCAGTGATCCCTGGAAGAAGATTGAAGTAAATTTTCACTAGCTTCAAAATATATTATTTCAGAAGCGATTAATTCCCTTAAAAGAGGAAAACATGGTTGTGCAGGCTTTTTTTATATATTAATCTAAGCCAGCGTTTAATTACAATCCCATCTTACTTAACAAAAGCCTATTCACTCTTGCCTTGAAGACACTCACATTGTAATCGGATGGAAACACAGCTGCTGGCAACTTATTCCACTCCTTTGCTGTACGCATGATGAATGTGTACCAAATTTATACATGTATAAACAGTTATTATCGGTTCAGAATACTTCATTTTCGTTTGTTTGCATTTCTTTTTATGCACGATGTGTGATCAGAATCGAAAGTAAATTAAGCGTTGTGCAAACAAAAAGCAAAAATCATCTGATCACTTTCTGCAGGTTTCCTACAATAGAAGAAGAAAAACTTTTAATAATATTGTGGTAAGTCTTTAAGCATTTTAATTTATTGATTGTTATTTGTAGGGATTATTACTATACTAACTCGAATTTTATCTGATTCATATCATGTATTTGGTCTGAGTTAAGTTTTCACCAGAACTTTTGAAATAATGTTCTGTGAAGAATAACTCTCACGATAACATATGTTAGAAATCAATATTACGCGTGGAAATATTATCTGCAAAAGCAATAAAAAACATCAATAATAATATATAGTGTATAAAACAATATCTTCCAAAAAATAAAATTACATAACTATACGTATTTTTAGTTTTATTTTATCCCACAAACTCCTAAGAATAGAATCCTAAGAATAAAAATAGAAGGGGAGTTGATTGAGCAAGTGCATGAGTTTGTATATTTGGGATGTTTATTTATCAGGGATGGTAGATATGATAAGAATATAGAACGACGAGTGAACGCAGGAAATAGAGTGAATGGGGCTCTACACGCTATTGTGAAAAGTCAGAATGTGTCAAAAAAGGCACGTTTGGCAATTCATAATGCTGTGTTAGTCCCTACTTTAATGTATGGTAGTGAAAGTTGGGTCTGGCAGAAGAAGCATGAGAGTAGAATAAATGCTGTAGAAATGCGATCATTGAGGAGTATGCTAGGGCTGAATCTGAATGACGGGTGAGAAATAGTGTGATAAGAGAAAAGTGTGGTTTGCAAGATGACGTTTTGACCAGGATTAAGAAAGGTATGCTTCAGTGGTTTGGTCATGTAGAAAGAATGAACGAGGAAAGAGTGACAAAGCAAATTTATGTTGCAGAAGTGAACGGAAGAGTCGGGAAGGGACGCCCTAGACGAAGGTTTATCGACCAAATTGGCGATATATTGAAAATGGGCCAGATTAGGAGTACCCTTAACCGACGAGCGTGTATGCGTAGATATATGGATGTAAAGGAGGCGAGAGAAGTGTGTCAGGATCGTGCCAAATGGAAGTCCGTAGTCTCTGCCTACCCCTCTGGGTGACAGGCGTGAGTGTTTATGTAATATGTTATGTATTTTATGTACGTACTCCTCTAAAGTAAGTTTGAATAATTTTGGTGCAACCTCTCAAATGTATGGGAATTCACCCAATAGGTTTATGAGGCTCGAGCCAAAATTACTCAAATTTGCCTTAAATAAACAAAAATTTTAAAAGTTACAGAATACAAGGTTTGAAATTCCCGCTAAAAAGTTTTATATGGGCGCCCACCGTGGCGCTTTCAGTGTACACTCATAAACACGTGTTTCCTTTTTTTAGTATGAAGTTGGCGTTCTTCTCTCGGTAGAGAGTAATTGTGTTCTGCGGTCATCACCATCAGGCCGTCAAAATCCACTACTGGGCGTGAATCTCACCTGTTGTAATAAGGAAAACTAAATCTTTCCACTTAGCAAGCGGATTGAGGAATGCTCTAACAAAACATTTAATAACTGTTAACCGCCATTTTTTGAAAAACTAGAGAAAAGAAAACGTTTTGATCGAATTAATATGATAGATTCTTATACGCTGCCACCACAAGGCTGTTAACATAATAAATATGATAACAATACGGTTAATAATATTCCAGTTTAACCTTTAGTTATATAGTTCGCACAGATATGAAGCCCTGCGGATCCATTTCGATTATGATGACAATCACGTGTTCTGTGGTAACAACCTTCAAATACTGCCGGAATCTATCAACTTCACAGGGGATATTAGTGCTAACATAGAGACACATTATTCTCAGCGTACATAAGCAGGCTGTAAGGTTTCTGCGATGAATAGGAAGTAGGTGTGTGACAACACAGGGACAATCTTAACACAAGTGGATTCGAAAACAAACAACATATATTTTAGCACAAATGTTAGTTTCAGCTTGCGGTGTGGTGGCGGCGTAAAATAATCCATCGCCCCATTTCGTCCCATGGGTATCGTAAAGAACGACTATGGAATATGCATGGAAGCCTTAATAATGTTTTTAAAGCTCCCATAGGTACTATATAACTATCTCGTTTACACCAGGCGTAAAACACTTGAACTGGCGACGGGGAGAGCGTCAAACGTCACATCTGTTACTACAATCGTCACATCTGTTACTACAATCGTCAATCCGCTTGCCAAGCGTGACGATTTCGGTAAATCCTCCCTGCAACGGGAGATACCAACGTCCAATAGTGGACTTTTACGGGCTGATAATGATGATGATGGCTTCAGCTGAAATTTGAAGCTAATACTTAATAATGCTAATACTAAAAAAGTAGTCCGTGTAAAGTGATTTAGCCGTATACTGTGAATTACTGAATAGAATAGAATAGAATTATTTTTATTCAATATTGATTACATGTAATTCTTATTGAAAGTAATTTTTAACTTTTACCACTGGTTCGGAAAAATCCACTGACCTGAGAAGAACTAGCAAGAAACAGTGGTACTTTTTTTTTAAAGAATAACTTACAATATAATATTTATACAATTGTTATGAAAGCATGGTAGCGATCACGTCATTTCCAATCCAATCCAATTATGTGCACTATCTATCACTGCGATTCATACTCACACGGTCGTAATTTGTTTATAATAATATAAGCTCTATATTATTATATATGGCTAATATCCCCTTATGAGGCGATCTATGGGGTAGGCTTATGTTTAGCAGTGAACTTTAAAGTGTAAGCTCATCTTAATTGCCAGATACTGTTTAGATCTAAGCCAGTTTAGCTTCGTAATATTGACTAAACCTTTTTATAATCATGCTCACCATAAATGTCGAAATGTGCTCCTACAAATGTAGTGTACTCGCTTTTCCTCACTTTTTATAAAAGTTTTAAAACACCATCACATTTTTAAGCTTTTATCTTTTATCCTGCGCGGGTTTGAAGCCCGAATACGTTCTGTTTAAACGTTCTGTTTTAGTTGTAGAACTTTAAAACAACTATAAAAGCTAAACTTCAGAGACAAATATAAACGAGAAGACTAAACCGCAAAATACAAATTATTTTGGCCTATTTGAATGCTAAAATGTATGGCTGTGTTTATAATTGTTTTTTTTTTATAGAATAAGGGTGACAAACGAGCACACAGTCCACCTGATGGTAAGTAGTTGCTGTGGCCCATAGACATCTACATCTATCTTCGTTTGCGAATTTAAATGCAGATGCGTTGTCAGCCGTGAGGACTAAGATAGAATGCCTCTTTTCCAGTAAAAAGGGTCTCCGGTTCTCTACACTCACCATACGAAACAGCAGCATTAAGCTGCTATTTTACGCTGGTATTCTGTGAGAGCGTGGTCCTTCCCCGGTCGAGCCGACCCATTCATGCTACAATTATACTATTAATATAGCTGCAGCATGGCTCTACCACGTAAAATTTTTTTTCCATATAATAACAATGTAATTTTCTCAATTTTTACCACTTTTATTAAACTAATCTTTTTACTTTCACCTGTATAGCCGGGTGCGCTGAAACAATTTGTTTTGGAAATAGGAACATTTTTACCATCGTTTTGTTAACTGAAATGTGGCATGGCTTAATTGTTTTCTTAAAACAAAAACACACTAACTGTTATCCGAGACGAATGGATCATCTCTACCATCACCTTTTTTTAAATGAGGCACAAAATTAAATCTATGTAGTTGTAAATTAGGTTGCTATATACACATTTATTCTACTCTTCAAATGTTTCTTTATCTAAGCCACCTTTAATACACACATTGTTTACAAAACATCTCTCGTTACTTTATAGATTGTTGGCGCAGCAAACCTATCTTAAGCGCTCTTACAGACGAGCGGCACTTTGCCAACGACAAGGGCAACTGCTGAAGTCGCTTTGCCGCTTGTAGACTAACTTTAACACAGTAGCCGGACTAGTATCAAAATAATTTAAATAACTTTGTGATTGCTTTTACAAACGTAAAGAAATTGATTACATATTTTGGGTTGGTAAAATTGTCATACAAGATAGCCAATTTTGTCGGAGAGTAGAGCCGATAGTAATCTATTGCTCCTGATGATGCTTCATTTAGAGGCAAAACACGTGTCGTATTATTGATGGTAGTGTGCATTCCTAGTTTAGTGGTATTGAATTTAGTGGTGGCAGAGATTATTCATACATGCTCGTCGGTTAAGGCTACTCCTAATCTGGCCCATTTTCTATATATCGCCAAATTGGTCAATAAATCTTCGTCTAGGGCGTCCCTTCCCGACTTTGCCTTCACATCTGCAATATAGATTTGCTTTGTCACTCTTTCCTCGTTCATTCTTTCTGCATGACCAAAACACCGAAGCATTCCTTTCTTAATCTTGGTCACAACATCATCTTGCGAACCACACTTTTCTCGTATCACACAATTTCTCACCCTGTTATTCAGATTCAGCCCTAACATACTCCTTAATGACCGCATTTCTACAGCATTTATTCTACTGTCGGGCTTCTTCTGCCACACCAAATTTCACTTTTATAAGACACAAATATACATATTTGTGTCTTATACTTGTGTAACGGAAATCAGGGTCTCAGTTTTGCTGCTCACTTAAAAAAGCTATTAAAGAAAAGCATAAAATTTTACGTAAAATTTAGGATCTATGGCCGTAGTAGGCATGACGAAGAAACTTATTAGCTATTGCGTGAGCGTATAAGGAAATTAGAAAAATTAGCATACCAATCTTACATAACCTCTGTGGAAAATTCGATTAATACAAATCCTAAACACTTCTGGTCGTATGTCAAGCAAAAATCAAAATCTCATTCAATACCTAGTTGTCTCAAATTTGAAGGTTTTGTAATGAACTCTGGTGAACTTATCTGTAATGCTTTTTCAAACTACTTTCATTCCACTTTTTTGGATTCGGCTGATAGTAATACTCAGCTGTCCAAAAATTATTATAATGATACTCCAGCGTCGTCTCAGTTGAGTGTTGATATCACCTCAATCGTTATAAACGAAAAAATGGTCAAGAAACTGCTTGAAACGTTGGATTCAACGAAATCTGCTGGTCCTGATAACCTTCTAGATCAATTTCTTATTAACTGTGGGCATACAATTTGTGTACCTCTAACTTTTTTGTTTAAAATGTCTCTTAGTACAGGTATTCTTCCTTCTATCTGGAAGCGCGCATTTATCACGCCTGTTCATAAAAAGGGTTCCAAGACCAAAATTACTAATTATCGGCCGATTTCTAAAGTTTTTGAACGAATTATAATTATATAATCAGCTATACGCTCTACTGTTTCAAACCTTGCGCTTTCTAATGCATTTGCAGGCGAAGGGTCGTTGTATGCTGAATAAGAAGGAAGTCAGGGATTACAAGATAATATTTAGTTTTATTAATTATAATTTGCACTCTTATAATAAATGATAACAATTAATTTAAAATTAATTATCCGTAAGCGTCTAGGATAAGCTAGCTTGGTAAAACCAGTGCACTGAGTCACGCCAGAGCCAAGACTGCCCGCTCCGTCGCATCATATCCGGTCGTTTTATATCTGTCGCAAAACAAGTCGAGTAGTGGGGCGGTAGGGGAAATCAAGTGGCGCGCCGGGTGGAGCGATCGCGGCACGTGTTGTTTACAATTTTAGCTGTACCGGCGTACGACGACGACTACGCCGCCGTCATGCCGTTACATTCTTGACTGGAACAATGGACAAGCGCCACCAGGTAGATGTCGTTTATATCGATTATTGTAAAGCCTTTGACAGAATACAACATAATTTGCTATTACTGAAACCGTCCAAGATCGGTAACGGCAACCTGTTTAGGTGGTTCACGTCTTATATAAGTAATCGGTCACAAGCTGTTGTCGTCAGCAACTACATATCGGGATGGGTAACTGTTCCAAGTAGGGTGTCGTAAGATGCGACAGAGGGAAACTGAGGCAGAAAATGAGCAGCAGCATCTTTCTGATAATAGCAAATAACAATAAAAAACTGCGGTTGCCAACCCGATCCTCAAGCGTGGCAACTATGGCAATATACCTCCATGAATGAATAAAGTTACGAAGAGACGGCCCCCACTCCCCGGCGGCCCCACTATTCCTGGCTACGGTGGCGACCATGGTAAAGGTGGAGCAGGGGTGCTAAGAATCTCCGGTGGAGGTTCGGTTGCCACCTAAGACGACTCGACCTGGCAACATATAACGCACGCACCCTGAGGACTGACGAAAAGATCCTGGAGCTGGAAGAAGACATAAACAAGTTGCGCTGGAATATTATAGGACTATCCGAGGTCTGAAGAGAGGGGGAGGACACGGTAATCCTCGAATCCGGCAACTTGTTCTATCACCGTCGTCCACAAGTCTTTCGTTAACAACGTTGTACAGATTGGGAGTGTGTCGACTAGGGTTGCGTACCTTATACTCAGAATCACCAAACGGTATTCGCTGAAGGTCATAAAGGTTTACGCACCAACCTCGGCACATCCCGATGAGGAGGTGAAGGAAATGTATGAGGATATCTCTAGAGCCATGCATTCCTCCAAAACCCACTATACGGTGTTAATGGAAGACTTCAACGCAAAACTAGGCACAAGAGAGAACGGTGAGCTGAAGGTAGGGAAATTTGGAATAGGGCAACGGAATCCAAGGGGCCAGCAGCTGGGCGACTTCATGGAGAAGGAATGACTCTTTATGTGAACTCTTTCTTCCAGAAGCGACCCCACAGGAAGTGGACCTGATCGAGCCCCGACGGTTCATTAGACACAACGCACTTTTAAGTCTCCCGTTTGCATCTACAGCGAGCAATAATTTTAACAAACTATCAAAAGAGTTTGACTTCGATTTGTTTAAAGGCGGCTACTCACATGCCTGCCGCAGGGGCAATCTAGGGTGTAGGAGTGGGGATGACCCTTAATTGCCTCCTTAATTGTGATGTGTGTATGCAAGCAGGGGCAATTTTCTAAGTCGGCCCTGCGGCAGGGCGGCAGGTGCGCAAGACCTTCCTTGCTCCCTAGATCGTTCGTTCTATCTATCGATTCGTTGCGACTTTCGCGCGGAGCACACGTGTGAGTACAAGTCACAATGGATACAATAAAGAATATGAAATTTGGACACTGGTGATAGAAGTGTATAAAGAGCGGCTTTTTCACTCAGTATCTCCTTTTTGTCATTTTTTGCGGTAGTACCGCAGAAAGAACGTTACTTTAACGTTGTAACTTACAAGTAACATTACTGGGATTTGTTACCGAGTAGATATCTACCTAACTTATCATAAGGGCCAGTATGGGAAAGAAAATATTCCAATAGTAGGAGTACCTAACTATCTATACAAAATAGAGGGAATTTTTCATCACTACACCGCTACCTACTCTTAGTTTAGTTTATTTTTGTCGAAATTATGAATTTCATGTGAGAACGTTTGCTTTCTTTATGATTACAAGGAATAAACTATCTGGCTATCAAATTGCCATACATAACAAACATAACAAAAGTTTCGCAAATCTGCTGATGCAGTATTACAATTGCTGAAATATAAATAAAATGTCATTAACTAAATAATTAAATAATAATACAAATTTTATTTACTAATGATGACTTTTAATATTTAATTTATTAAAAGTCATCATTAGAAAACTATCCTGGCTATTTGTAACACTAGTTAATTTATAGTTACTAAGCACTATTTAGTTAATAAATTGGTTATATTAAATTATGACGAGTGAAGTTAGTCACATTTAATTATCTTTGATAGCCTAAAAATAGCGTGGCAGAGCTATGCTGCAGCTTATTAGCACTATATTATGGTTGTAATTATTAATTAATTAGTTGTTTTATTGATAAATGTGGGTATCTATGGGCCACAGTGTCCACTTACCATCAGGTGGACTGTGCTCATTTGTCACCCTTATTCTATATAAAAAAGAGCCAAGTCTATATATACCGATTCATTGATATTTCCATAAAACTGGCGCCATTCTCAACGCGTGTATCCAGAAAGACGTACACTCTCATACTCAACGGCAGGCGTGTGTGTAGAGACAGCTCCGATATTGCCCCGATCGCTGTACACCCTAGATTGCCCCTGCGGCAGGCATGTGAGTAGCCACCTTTACACTAGCGCTGCGTCAGCCAAGCGCATACTTAACAATACATTTTTTGTTAACTCTGAGTAAGATATTGATGCGTTTGTTACAAAACTAATGTTTTACTATTTTATAGTTGTGTTATTATTTTTATTTTTTATGTATAATACATGTTATATCAGTTAAGCCCTCATTTGGCATAGGTATGTTAGTAATGGATACTCTTAAGTATTGAATCGCGTTTACCACTGTTGTAAATTCACCTTTGTATCTATTAGTGAGGACCTTTAATTGGCTTACTGTAGATATTAGTATTATCTATCCTAATTATGATAGCTGTTGGTCTTCCAAATAAAAATAAATAAATGTAATATCCCTCTACAAGATGCAGGAGTGTACAAACTTGATTGTGAATTTGATCTGTCTTACATACGACAAACAAAAAGATCCATAAAATACCGCGTAAAAGATCATATCGCTGATGTGAAGCACCGACACTCTGGAAGTCAGCAGTATGTCAACATGTTCAGTATTGTCCCAACCATTATATCATATTTGATAAACCACAAATCCTCGCAAAAGAACACCGATTCCTACTAAGGTTAATTCGCGAGGCTATTGAAATTATGGTGAAAAAAAGAAATAAACATTTCACTTAATGAGAAGCTACAATATTCAAATTAATAATTTAAAAAAACATCCTAATTTCAATAGAGAAGATGGCTGGGTGCTACCATCTGCTTGGGATCACATAAATAATAAAACCAAAGCATACTACTGCAAGATTTCAAGATAATTTAAACTCGCTATATATATATCCCAATAGATCGAACCAAAAACTAATACTTAAAAGTTAAAGGTAGCCTTTGCCTCCCCCCGTGACAATGGCTACTGTTAAGTTAAAAAATTTAAAAATAAACGCGATAAAATCTGTAAAATTAGTTTCGTCCCATATTTAGTATTAGCGTGAATATAAGAAATAATTACTTAAAATGGCAATTAAGTAACAATTTCATTAGTGCCGGCGAGGCTCAAACTCCAAGACTGAGATTCACGGCAAGCGCTTAGTCTTGAGCTACCACGGCTCATTTTATGCACTTTTTATTAAGCATATTACATTTTTATGGTAACAATTTTTTAAGATTTTATATTATTAGAAATTTAGCTTTAAATGACAATATAAATATAGTAATACCGAAACAAGCGATACGTGAGATTGTATAACATATTGGATAAAATTTTACACTGAATCAAACAAGGGTATTAAATATACAATATGTAAACAAAGTTAATGTTTATGAAAAAGCTATGTTGTATAAATCTTTTTTTCATACGTGTAACGAGCGAGGGGCTCGAATCTTTTAGATAATCTCGGCAAATGGTGTCATTAGGAAACATGAAGAACCTTATCGATGGAATTTAAATAATGATTTCCACGACATGAAAAACCGTATACTTTTATTAAAAAAAATTATGTGTAGCATAAATTTCACGAGGGATGCAAAATTATACTACACTCTTGGACAAATTTAGAGCAACGCAAAAAAAAGGTTTCATTTCTCCTGTTGTAATTATTATCGTGTGTACTGGCCAAACATTAGTAAATGATATTTAAAAAAAACATGTATACGGTTCACAAGCGGCAGATGTGAAACCTTCAGAAAACTAAACTTTAAAATTGTTTTGTAGTAGCGCCATCTACTTCATTCTATAGGTAAAGTCATTTTATCGAAAATAATTGATTAACTCTCAAAGTGCTACGTGAAATAGAAGCTAGATGGCCGAAACACGACTAATTAATATTCTATCATTTTCTCGCAGGCTAAATCTATGTTTGTCTCTTTTTAGTGTCGCTTTTTCGTTTCATTGAGTTTCAAATCACAACGGTTCTAAAGAAGTTTTCACTTCAAAAAAGAAATTTTTTATGTAATTATTGCGTAATATTGCGTTCTCCCATACTGCGTAAAAATTTGTCAACTTTTGAATTTGAGTTCAAATTTAGATATTGTTTAAATGTTTGCCTTGACTGCGTTGTTTATCGTGTTAAGTGTGAATTGTGAGTGCAAATAAACTGAGACTGACAGATTTAAACGCCACTCAAGTTGCTAGTTTTTAATGGGCTCTTATTTTAATTGAAAGTGGACACACCTACAAACATGCGGCACAAACATTACGAGTATCAAAATATGTGGTACATCGAGTTGTCAAGAGGTATCGGCAGACCGGACGGACGAGACTTGCAGGACAGGGACGTAAACGGAAAACTGTGGCCAGAGATGACCGGTTCATCGTTACCAGCGTGCTTACAAACCGGACCTTCACTTCTTCTGAGATAAGAAAGAAACTCCAAGAAGTCCGAGGGGTTACAGTAAACTCAAAAACTGTAAGAAAAAGACTGAAATCGGCTGAAATAAATTCACACTTCCTGCCAGAAATAGATTTGTTTTTATGCATTATAATGCACGACCCTATATTGAGGTCGCAGTAAGCGAATACCTTCGAGACGTTGAAATCAATGCTATGGGTTTGCCAGCGTGCTCGCCCGACTTAAACTCCATAGAGCATGTGGGATAAGCTTGATAAGACAAATTACAAAAAGAAATCGCCGCTAATTCGGGAGATCTTAAAAAACGTTACAGGAAGAATGGAACACAATCTTAAAAATATTAATTGACCATGTACATATATTGTAAAATTAAACATATACTTTTTAATATCTTTTGAGTTTATATTCTGAACAGGTTTGTCTTTAAAAACCAGTTAGGTTATAAATTAAATAATTACAAAAAGGGTGTGGATAAAAAAGTGGTGGAGTACAAAAAAAGTGTTTCATAGTTTCCAACAAATAATAAATTTATTGGACACTCTAGTCTGGAATTTATGCCACATTATAGGTGGTGAGCTTAGAGCTAATCGCTTCGTACCTAGTAATATGTCATTTTTATCGAGAGTATGTTTGGTAACTTAAATTCGCCTCATTCGTATGAATTTTCCGCCTCATCCATGTCAGTAGTAGATTGATTAAGCTCAAATACATTCCTCTAAAATATCTGACATAGTATAAAATAATTAACTTAAATTACGTGAACATTGATAAAACGAGTTGAACTCTAAAATTTTATCTTGTAAACTATTAAAAATAAATCTTGAAATACGATGCTAAAATATAATTAGCCAAGGCAGATTTTTGGATCGACTTTCAATATTTAGATGGTTTATTTTTACTAGATGGTTTCTGTAGATAGTTATTCAAATGTTAATGCGTATCTACGTGAAAAAATGCCTTAAGAAATAAAGCTATAAATGCCACATGTTATTTACCGAAATATTTCCTTTGTACTATCAAAAAAATTTTTTCTATGATGTAAGTATGCTGCTTTAAAAACACGTTACCCCCACACTAGGATTTTCTCCTGTATCGTGGAGGCAGTTTATAAACATGAATTGCACAAGGACAAACATCCAGACCCGGAACAATTATTTGTAATGTATTACTAACTGTTAAATTTTGTGATGATAAATTTGCCAAGTAGTCTCATAAACCCTTTAAGGGACGAAAGCGTGTATTTTGCGAGCTATCTAATGGAGCCATTAGCGCATTGAGGTGAGCCACTGACAGATTGACAACATTTACATCGCGGTCAGCTGCCTGGAGCCCGCTTAATGGCCGTTCTAATAAAATGTTGTGTTGGTACGAAGTTTGAGAGGAAGCAGAGAGGAAGCTATATCAACCGAGAAACACACTTCTTTAATAGATGTAGCCATTACAGACTGGTCACAAATTTAACCGTTAAAATAAATATCTATATTATTAAGTCAAGTGAAACTTGAGAGTAAGATATTAATATTATCATTTTTAGAGTTAGTAGAACCCTTATAAAACTTTTAAATTATAGTATATTTTTAAATTAATAAACAAAATTTATAATAATATTAATTTTATTAAATAAATCAATTTTAAGATTGTTTTGATAAAATTATAACATAATATAGTGTCCTGAATATTTATTATAGTCAGATAGGCCTTTTAGAATGCAATGAATGATTAATAACTAATGGAATAGCACTTTAACGAAGTGGCAGAAATAGGATGTAAAGTTTCTTACCGAAGAAAAGGAATAATTAATCAACTAAAAGCAACATGTCAGAATCAGAATTTATTTAATTTGGAACTTTATTTAAATTACACGAGTAACATACGAGTTCCATTAGCAAAGTATAGAGAAAATTGTTTTTATTTTTTCTACTTATAATCAAGTTTACTTTTCGTCGTCAATATTTTAGATGTTTTAATTACAATGAACAACACAGGCCACCGGCGGACCGGAGGGAAGTAGCCATACGCAAACGTTCCCCTGTGTCAAAGTGTAAGTCCACACCGTTCTTTGTGTACAATAAAACTAGTTGCAGCCGCACTGCTCAGTACTAGTTGACTAAGTTTAGTTGCACGGTTGAATCGACGTCCTAGGAAAATGCCCAATTGTTCAGTTTCTTGCTGCAAAAAGAGATCTGTCACGTCAAATTTACAAAAATATAGCGTTACACACGTTAAAGTGATTTTTAATTACATTATTGCTATTTACTTCCTTATAAACTTTAAAATTACAATATTAACGGTCGTGTTGTTTCGGTTTTGCTTACCAAAACAGGTCGTTCGCCCTCATACAATATGCAGATCGGTGGAGCGACTGATCCGAGTCTGTATCCAAGTTGTCGCTATCACCGAGCAACACTGTTATAATGTATCTATGTGTGAAATTTTTAGTTTATTGTTTTAATTGTTATGTGTGAGTTTCGTCCTTTTTTCTGGTTTCTGATGATGTTTGTCTTTTTCGCCTTTTGGCTCTTACAGCTTCATTGGACTCAGGGCTCGCGGCCTATTAGGCAATAAAGTGGGTGGAGATTATTTATTTTAGTCAATAATTTTGTGTTTTACGATCAAATCATGACATGAATAAGTTTTCTAACCACCGTCCGAACAAGGGTGGCGGGCCCCGGCTCTGACGGCTAACTCGTACTCGTATCGTTCAATGTACTGAGCGGTGAGAACCACCCAGGGACGCGGGTGTATGGTATGTACGCGGTGTGGAAGGGTGTGCGGCGCGCCTATCTGCGGACTCGCTGCGTCCCAGCCGTTGTCTTAAACGTGCTTGTAACGCTAGGTGAGTATGTGGTGTTGGTGTGTGACGGCCCGGCGACATTTGGGTTAACGGCATCAAGTGGAACCAGGTGTTCAATTAAAACGTTACGGGGCCTCCGGAGAGAGGCCGTGACGTTTAGAGTCGGAACTAGGCCGTGACGTATGTGACTGCGTTTACCACTTACGGGTTGGGATGTGTTTCAGCGCTCTCGAAGTAGCGTTGAGACATTTCCTTGAAATATTCTGAGATCGTCGGAAGTTGGCATTCTCTGTGAAGATCGGAGTTTCGCTGGTACCAACGGGCTCCAGTGGCTTTTCGAATGAAGCTTTTTTGGACAACTTGGAGGCTGTACAAACTAGATTTGGACGTGTGGGCGAAAGCTACGCTAGCGTATAACATGACGGGTCTTATGCATGTTTTGTAGAGATGGAGCTTGAGTCTTAAGGACAGTTTTCTCTTGCTGTTAACCAATGGGTAGAGGCAAATTGCAATGAATTTGGCACGGTTGTGGACATTGTGGATATGTTTCGCGAAGGTTATGCCGTAGTCGAATGTGACTTCTATGTATTTGGCCTTTGATTGCCAGGGGATCTGGCGGCCGAATAGGGTGATCGTACTTAACGATTTTTTGGGATAAGATTTTGACGGTTGAGAGAGGGGTTCCTTTGAAAGTATATTGCTATACTTTTCTCAGGATTCACTTCGATTCTTCATAAGCGGAACCAATCGCCTAAATGGTTCACGGATGTTTGGAGTATCTTGGTGAGTATTCTTTTGTTGAGATGGGCGACGAAACTATCAAAATTAACTACTCGGGGTATCACTCGTGAAGAGTGTAAAGAGGAGTGGGGAGAGGACTGAGCCTTGAGGAGGCGTTTCGAAGAACATGTGCCCTCGATTCGATAGCGAAAGTGGCGGTTGGCAAGGAAGGCTCTGATGATGTGAGTGAGCCTATCAGGCACGTTGAATTTATACAGCTTGTAAAGCAAGCCGTCGTGCCAAACTTTATCAAACGCTTTTGCGACATCAAAGAAGTGAGCGCCGGTGCTATTGGTCCTAAGGCTTCTTTTTGGGAGATTGAAGCCTTTCAGAATGTACTCTGTAAGGCGATGTAACTGATTGGTGTACGAGTGTTCGGATCTGAAGCCGAACTGCTCGTCTGGAAGCAACTTATTTGCGAAGACGTGTTTAGGCGATTCAATATAAGTCGCTCGTAAACTTTCCCCAGTGTACTGAGGAGACTGATTGTTCTATAAGTGAAGGCTAAGTTGCGTGGTTTCCCCGGTTTCGGGATTCCTATTACGTCTGCCTCTTTCCAGGCATTCAAGAAGGAGCAACTGGAAAGAATAGCGTTGAAAATGCCTACTATGAGGCAAACGAGCGGTGCGGAGAACGATTTCAGCACACTGTTGCTAATGCCATCGGGGCCGGGTGCTGGTTTCTTTTTGACTTCTGTGACTTCTTTAACAGTAACAGGATCTAAGGGGTCGCCCGTAAGTGGTATTGCAGAATTACGCTAGACCTCCCTTTCGACCTCTAAAAGGTGTCGAGACCCTTGGTCCGTGGAGTCCTAGCGCTATAAGGCTTTTTAAGGAAATAGCAACAAGGTTAGTCGACATCACAGGAGACCGAAGAGCTGGCAGCTACCTTGGACAAAAAATTAGTCTAGCTATTCAAAGGGGGATGCCTAAAGGGCCTCCTTTTTAATAATATATTTTAGTTATTATAATATTTTTTAAGGCTTTTAGTTTTAGGTTCATTGTTCTAGTATATATTTTATTTTATAAATTGTGTAATACTTAAACGTTTGTAATTGTTAATAAATTTATCTATTATGGCTGATTATGTCAATATTATAACTACTGTGACTACGCATTAAGTTTAGTCAAACGCCCTGCTAAATATAAAATAAGCCTTAGATTATAGTTTTTATTTAAATATTAATTAATTACATTTAGAATAATTTTAAGGATTGTTATAAAAAAAATAACTTTATTTTTTATTTATTTTTGTCGGTAGGAGGTGTAGTGTAGCCTCCACGACAGTGTATATTAGTGTTAAGGTAGAATAAGTTTAGAGCAGTGTTATTAAAATTCTAGTACCAACAACACGTCTTTCTAATCATTGACACCTTACCTATATTACAGGCCCTATGAGGAAGCTCAAGGTCGCTCAGCGAGCCATGGAGATGGCTATGCTCGGGGTTTCTTTGCGTGATAGTCTTAAAAACGAGGATATCCGCAGTAGAACCAGAGTAACCGGCATAGCCCAACGGACTAGTAAGCTGAAGTGGCAATGGGCCGGCCATATAGCTCGAAGAACCGACAATCGATGGGGAAGAAAGGTTCTCGAGTGGCAGCCACGTACCGGCAGGCGAAATGTAGGGCATCCCCCCATAGATGGAGTGACGACCTGGTAAGACATGCAGGAAGTCAATGGATGCAGGTGGCTCGGGATCGTGCTTTAGGCGTTCCTTGGGGGAGGCCTATGTTCAGCAGTGGACTTGTGGAGGGCTGTAATGATGATGATGATAATAAATCATTATGACACAAATATGCCATGAAAACTGTTTATTTTCTTCAACGATAATAGTTCCTTATAAACAATATCAAATTATAATAGTAATTGGTCTATGAACAACAAATAATAACTAATGAATCAGTTGATATTCAAGTTCCGAAGAATCAACGTAGAATAAAGTTTACTAAGTTGACATTTCATAACAGTATATTTTTTATAATATTAAAATTACGGACAAGAATTAAAATCACACCGCGATACGCACATCGCAAGTGAAGCACTGTACCAATCTATGAGTGCGTGATCCCTACAATGACGCCGTCGTGTCGCGAAATGGCGGGCAGTCGGCACACTATAATGTAAACGTGTGCTAGAGGCATGTTTGTACAAACGGTCCGACATACTTAGAGTGCTTCACTTGCAATACGTGCGGCGCGGAGTCCTTCCTTTTCTTAATGTCCGTAATTAGAATGACACATGAGCTAGCAATCCACCTGATTGTAAGCAACTATTGTAAACCAAAGACTTCTACAACTGCCACAAATTTCAAACAAAGAAGACCACAGATGCGTTGTCAGTGCTGAAGACTAAGTTGAAATGCCTCACAGCCTGTTTGTTATTGTACTGGCTGCCTTACACTTTAAATAGAAACAGTAATAATATGTGCATTACAGCTTGGCAGCAGAAATAGATAAGAGGTTGTTTCGCACCCAGATGGACTCTTCTCCACATGGTCTATAGTCACGCTGCAGCTATATTATAGTTGTAGCACGAATGAGTTGACTCTACCGGGGAAGAACAGAATACCAGCGTAAAGAAGCAGCTTAATGCTGCTTTGTTTCGTATGGTGAGTGTAGAGAACCGGAAACCCTTCTCACTGGAAGCAAGAAGGATAGATGTAGATGTCAGAGGGCATAGCATCCACTTGCCATCAGGGGTACTGTGTGAGTACACAGTCTCCTTCTTCTATGAAAAAAGAACTCGTAGTTAGAATAGATCACATAGTAAATTATAATGTTTCTTTTTTGTTACGGCTAATTCTAACAGAAAGGCTGCCATCCTTGCGTATTTTTGTATGCCTACTGCTATATTTAAATGCGTAATTGTTGATAATGAACAGTTTCGCATTTGTTATTGATTAGAAATAGGTTTGGATTTAGAAGTGAGGTGATCTAAAAACAACTACGCAATTCACCATACCTCGTAGTTTTCATTGCGAAATAATTCTTATATTAAAAATATTATATACCAAATTGTGAAATCCAGCTCAGAAAATATATTTCTTAATAGCTTTTTTTTTGCTTTTATTTTAACTACATCTGAGGATTTTGGCTGAGTATCCTTCTATTCTAGTGGAAATGCGACTTAGGTCGTAACTAACACCACAGCGATGCGCAGAGCAGTTTCAGGGCGAGTGAAATACAACGGTCTAGTGACGCAAATATCGATTAGCTAAAATTTTTTAAAGCAGTTTTACTATTCCTTATACGATGCCCGTAGATTAATGTACTTTAACCAGATGTTGTTCATTTTAAAAACAATGAGCAATTAGCAAGAAAATAATAATAAACTAGTTATTAATTTTTGTAACAAGGTTGTTAATGAAGTTAAGAAATAATGTTATTTCTAGTGATTGTTTTAGAACTTGTTATCAAACTGATTACGTTTACTGACGTCCTTACTAAATGATCACCTCATTTCCAAGGATTATTTTTATTCCTTTTTCACCATAATATGATATATTGACGCTTTTTATAATGTTTTAATATAAATAAATGTATATATTAATATTATTTATTTATATTATTAATCTTGCCAACTGGCAAAATTTGAAAATTTTCTGGAGTTTTATTGTAAGTGTGTATACGCCGCCTCATAAATAAATTACTGTTTTGTGTTTAGTTCTTGTATACACAGTATGAATATCCCTTTTCATTCTTGAGCTACTTTTGCTTACATTTACATACATTTGCGTAAATATATTACAACTCCAGATTTAATATATTTTTCTGCAATTCTTGTTACAATTTAAGATATAAATTGCTCTTATAGCCATCTTTTCCAAAACAAATATACATTCGATGTCGGTCGCGATTATAACCATTGTTATAAGTGAAAAGAAACATTTGAAATTATACATAATTCACAGGTTTTAAATCATAGATTGCTCTTATGGCCCTCTTCTGTAAAACAAATTTCAAACAATATAAAATGGTCGTATCAACAAGACTCAGCTCCTCCCCATTTAAAATTACATTAGTATTCAAATGTTTGACATTTGGAGTCACGAATTTCATACATTTCGTTTTAGTGCCATTTAAATGCAAATTATTAACATTAAACCAATATACTAATAATTTAGATGTAGCATTATTTACTTCGTCATATTTTAGTAATTGTTGTTTTAATTTGAAAATTAAAGAAGTATCATCAGCTAATAATACTATATCATGGTTATCCCCTACTGTGTAAGGTAATTCTTTAATATATACAAGAAACAGAAAGGGGCTGAGAATTGAGCCATGTGGCACGCCCATTTGTATTATCGACCCCGAAGAGCTCATACTATTAATGACAACTTTTTGCGTTCTGTTACTTAAATATAAAATAATTAATTTAAGAGCATCACTTCTACACCATAGTGCTGAAGTTTCCTGATTAATGACAATTTCATGGTGAACACAATCAAAGGCTTTAGAACACCAGCATCAGTTGTCGAGCGACCCCTTGTGGAACCGAAATGATTTTTATGAAGTTTTTTTCCCAACCAACTTTCGACCGTGGAGGGTAGGGAGAGTGGTGCCTCGTAATACCGACACTCCTCTCCCACCGCAGCCCCACCACCACCGCATCAACGGTGCGGCCTCGCCAGAGTCGCGGAGGATAGGGCGAGTAGCACATCGTCATACCAACACTCCTCTTCCCCCGCGGCTCTACCTCGGCTGCGACGGGAAGAGGGAGAGGACACCCCTCACGCCACAGTCCACCAAAGCGCAGACAAGCCCACTCGGAGTGACCACCTCATGCTGGACATACACCTCGCGCCAGCCAAGTGTGTTCCTTTTTGTTCACCGTGGGTGACCAAGCCACGGCTACTAAGCCCCTTACGCCACGACAAGGTGGGAACCCGTTGGGAAAGTAATGTGGTGACCCTAGACTGGTTTGCCCAACACGCACAGTTGAGCACACCTGAGATATGCTTCAACGAAAGGCTTTATGAAAATCTGGTGACAAAAAGTGAAGTTCATGCATCTCCGTCGAACCTATGACCATAACCCACAATGTGATATTGATCACCCCTTACTTATCTCTTTCATTTAATTTGTTACTTTCCTTTATCACCAAAAACAGAAGATCCTATTTTAGGACAAGGTAATTTTTTTATTTATCTTCAAAAGCTATTTTTAAGAAAATAACATTTTATTTTATTGCCTGTTAGAGTAGAAAATTTTGCGTATTTTTCTTTTCAATACATAGGTCGCTAAAATGTCCGTAGATTGTGCCCGATTTTTAGTTGCTGTTAGAGCTGCAATTTTATGGTACTAAACAGTCAATCGTTCAAAATCTTGAAAAAACAAGCGCTATAATTTTTTGCAAGAGAGTGGTCTATAATCTATGCTAATTATACAACATTTATTGCTACAAAACAAAATACACACTTGTATTTTGGTAACTTCCCAAGCGATGTCTATTCACTTTGGCAACTATTGTCCGGTGGAAGTGCCAAAACTTTGTCCGTGCTTCAATATTGAAGAAAAAATTATAACGGTAGGTTCGGTTACATTTAAATCTAGGTGTTCCTGCGACTTTATTACTTTATTAATTTCAATTGCTTAAACTACACTACTATAACTATTAAAATAGAAATATACATATGTAATGTATTTACTTATAAAAGGTGTAAATTTCATGTGCATAGATGACCCCAAGATCACGTGTATCGTACAATAAATAATGTTTTCCAGATCTAATTTCGATCACAGCAGCCATTTTAAATGAAAACGAGCCATCTATGCAGAACACGATTGTAGTCTACGAGTGTTTATCTAAGCCCAGTAGCACTCTCTATTCACTCACTCTCATGGAAGGCAATCCGATACGCCCGGTAAGAGATCAGGCATAGGACCAACGGCTTTATGCGCATTCCTAGGTACTTAGGTGAAACATTGCCATCTTCCTGACTCTGGTCTAAAACTGACAATTTCTTGAGAGAAAAAACAATAACTGATTTTAGCCAAGCCGGAGTTCGAACCCGGAACCACACGATCAACCGTTATTGTTTATTGGATTGCACAGTTCATTGGTTAGAAGCGAACGATAATTACTTTGATAGTTGTTGGTTACAACGTAATGCGACAAAAATATACAAGAAGCATGCATCAAATCTATAAACAAGTTATTTTAAATACTATGTTTAATTATAAAAATATACGAAATTCTTACACCAAAAACACCTAACTTCCGACAATAAATTTTACAACTATGCAAAATTTGAGTTTAAAAGCAATAGTCCGTAATCACTGAGCAAAAGGGCCATGTCACATAATATGTAGACCAACAGAAAAATTCGTTAAAAAGCTTCTGATTGGAATCTAAGACAGAAAGCGGGGTGAGACACCGTCAACTTCCTGACTTCGGGCAGCTGCTGAAAATTTCTTAAAACGGATTAACTCAATAACTAATTTATTTTCGCTCGACCTGGGATTCGAAACTGGGACTTCATGATCAGCAGTCGCGTTTGCTACCACTAGATCTACGAGGCAGTCAATACATATCTATTACTTGTAATAGTACACACACAACGCTTACAAATTGTTACTCAAAAATTCATCAACAGCTGCAGAAAAATTTAATTGACAAATTTTGACTTTCAAAAGAAGACAAATCGATCGGTTTTAGGAAACGCCCCGGCTGGTTTCAACTAATTGAATTTTTATGAGACCTCTCACCGAAGAGGTGCGATCGTAGCATTTTATTAAACGCTCTGCATAAAAATCGTTCGGAACTTATGTTTTTTTTTTCAAACTGATTACTCAACATATTATTTTTTTTATTAGGAAACTCAACAGCATATTTTTAACAAACTTACTTAAAAATATATATTAATATACTTAGCCAATAACAGAGTTTCACATCATGCTGAATAACACTTACGAAGCAGAGAGGTAAAGTTGTAACTTAATATAATTTAAATAATACTGTTTAGGATTGGCAGCTATTTTATAAATAATATTAATAAATTAACAAAAATAAAATAATATTATTTTATTTTATTTTATTTTATATATATATATATATATATATATATATATATATATATATATATATATATATATATATATATATATATATATCATCATCATTATCATCATTACAGCCCTTCACAAGTCCACTGCTGAACATAGGCCTCCCCCAAGGAATGCCACAAAGCACGGTCCTGAGCCACCCGCATCCATCGACTTCCTGCATGTCTTACCAGGTCGTCACTCCATCTAGTGGGGGGACGCCCTACACTTCGTCCGCCGGTACGAGGCCGCCACTCGAGAACCTTTTTTCCCCATCGGTTGTCGGTTCTTCGAGCTATATGGCCGGCCCATTGCCACTTCAGCTTACTAATCTGTTGGGCTATGTCGGTCACTCTGGTTCTACTGCGGATATCCTCATTTCTAAGTTTATCACGCAGTGAGACCCCGAGCATAGCCTCTCCATAGCTCGCTGAGCGACCTTGAGCTTCCTCATCCGGCCAGCAGTGAAGGACCACGTCTCAGTTCCGTAGGTCATCACTGGCAACACGCACTGGTTGTACAGCCTCGTTTTCAAGTTTTGAGGTATACCTGACGAGAAGATGTGCCGTAATTTCCCGAACGCTGCCCAGCCGAGTTGAATCCGTCGATTGACCTCTCGGTCGAAGTTGGACTTACCTAGTCGGACTATTTGTCCCAGGTAAACATATTCGTCAACAACTTCGAGCTTAGTGCTCCCAACAACTACCGGCATAGGTGTGACATGGACATTAAACATGATCTTTGTTTTGTCCATGTTCATCTTAAGACCTATCCGTTGGGAGGCACTATTGAGGTCATTGAGCATAGTGCTTAGGTCCTCCAGCGATTCTGCCATAAGGACTATATCGTCGGCAAATCGAAGGTGAGTGATGTACTCGCCATTGATGTTAATGCCGTATCCTTTCCAGTCCAAAAGCTTGAAAACGTCTTCCAATGCAGCGGTGAAGAGTTTCGGGGATTTAACGTCACCCTGTCTTACCTCTCTGCAGTTGGATAGGTTTTGTACTCTGGTTCTGTACTCGGATAGCCATCGTGGCCCTACTGTACAAGCACTTCAGCACTTCGATATACCGACAGTCAACTTGGCACCGCTGAAGGGACTGCAGCACCGCCATTTCGACGGAATCAAAGGCTTTCTCATAGTCCACATACGCCAGACATAGTGGCAGATTGTACTCTTCGGTCTTTTGTACAATTTGCCGAAGGGTATGTATGTGGTCTATGGTGCTAAAACCTTTTCAGGAAACATTCGGGAGGCTGGAAGTCGTCGAAACAGCACGTAGACGCGGCTCAGAAGGAAATCGGTCTGTAGTTCTTCAAAGAGCGTTGTCGCCTTTCTTGAAGAACAAGACCACCACACTTCTGCTCCACGCCTCCGGTGTAGTGCCACCATGTAGGACGGAATTAAAGAGCTTCTGAAGGACTTCAAGTACCGGTTTTCCACCCGCTTTCAGAAGCTCCGCTGTAATTCCATCCTCGCCTGGGGCCTTGCCGTTTTAAGGTGCTGAGCCATTCTAATCTCGCTCAGACTGACGTCCGGGATATCATCGGAATAGTGTCGGATAAGACTCGCTCTTGGATCGTTACTCACACTTGCGTGGCTCCAACGATGATGTGTACAGCTGCCCATAGAACCTCTCAATCTCCTCAAAATCTCAGGTGTCCGGAAACGACGCTGCCACACTCGGTCTTCAGCTTCGACAGTTGGCTCTTTCTGGCAGACAGATCTCTGGCAAAGACTTTGGAGCCCTGGTTCCGCTCGATCGCTTCTTCAATACGAGCTGTATTGAAGTTGCGCAATTGTCTGTTCAGTTGCCTGTATGCTATCAAATCTACTGAAGATTGCAGCTTCATTTCCCGTCTAACAGCCATGAGATTAAGAGTGTGATCGGAGAGTTTTTGTGTTCTTCTGCGGCGGGTCTTACAAAACTTAGCTCCGACCGCATGGACAGTTTCCACGAGCTTGTCATTCATATCGTCCACTGCATTGCAATCTTCTAGGCACTGAAAACGGTTTTGTAACTCGAGCTGAAAGGTTTCGGGACTTTGGATTAGAGCACGAGGGGGACGGAGCGTTGACTTCATTAGACGACACCTCTCCAACTTAACGTTTAGGTTCAGTGTGCCTCTAACCATTCGGTGATCGCTACCAGTTTTCACCCTCGCGATCACTGAGACATCACTGAACAGTTGGCGTCTAGTCGTCATAATGAAGTCAATCTCATTTTTTGTCGAACCGTCGGGGCTCGACCAGGTCTACTTCCTGTGGGGCCGCTTCTGGAAGAAAGAGTTCATCATAAAGGTCCCTCTTTCTCCATGAAGTCGGCCAGCTGCTGTATGGGTTCCGTTGCCTAATCCGAATTTCCCTACTTTCAGCTCACCGTTCTCTCTTGTGCCTAGCTTTGCGTTGAAGTCTCCATTAACACCGTATAGTGGGTTTTAGAGGAATGCATGGCTCTAGAGATATCCTCATACATTTCCTCCACCTCCTCATCAGGGTGTGCCGAAGTTGGTGCGTAAACCTGTATGACCTTCAGCGAATACCGTTTGGTGATTCTGAGTATAAGGTACGCAACCCTCGTCGACACACTCCCAATTTTAACGTTGTTAACGAGAGACTTGTGGACGATAAATCCGACACCTCCTTGGGACAGATGGTCGCCCTCCCGGTGATAGAACAAGTTGCCGGATTCGAGGATTACCGTGTCCTCCCCTCTCTTCGGACCTCGGATAATCCTATAATATTCCAGCGCAACTTGTCTATCTCTTCTTCCAGCTCAGGATCTTCTCGTCAGTCCTCAGAGTGCGTGCGTTATAAGTTGCCAGGTCGAGTCGTCGTGGTGGCAACCGAACCTCCACCGGAGATTCTAGCACCCCTGCCCGCCGTTACCATGGTCGCCACCGTAGCCAGGAATAGCGGGGCCGCCGAAACTGGGGCCGTTCTTCGTAACTTTCTTCATTGGGGGATATTGCCGTAGTTACCACGCTTGGCGAGCGGGTTGGCAACCGCAGTTTTTTATTATTTGCTGTTATCAGAAAGATGCTGCTGCCCATCTTCTGCCTCAGTTTCCCTCTGTCGCCTCTTGACACCCACGGGAAGATATGGGGTAGTGGGTATTCTAACCCGCCACTACACGGGCGGGTTAGAATACCACTATATATATATATATATATATATATATATATATATATATTATATATATATATATATATATATATATATATATATATTATATATATCATCATCATTATCATCATTACAGCCCTTCACAAGTCCACTGCTGAACATAGGCCTCCCCAAGGAATGCCACAAAGCACGGTCCTGAGCCACCCGCATCCATCGACTTCTGCATGTCTTACCAGGTCGTCACTCCATCTAGTGGGGACGCCCTACACTTCGTCCGCCGGTACGAGGCCGCCACTCGAGAACCTTTTTCCCCATCGGTTGTCGGTTCTTCGAGCTATATGGCCGGCCCATTGCCACTTCAGCTTACTAATCTGTTGGGCTATGTCGGTCACTCTGGTTCTACTGCGGATATCCTCATTTCTAAGTTTATCACGCAGGAGACCCCGAGCATAGCCTCTCCATAGCTCGCTGAGCGACCTTGAGCTTCCTCATCCGGCCAGCAGTGAAGGACCACGTCTCAGTTCCGTAGGTCATCACTGGCAACACGCACTGGTTGTACAGCCTCGTTTTCAAGTTTTGAGGTATACCTGACGAGAAGATGTGCCGTAATTTCCCGAACGCTGCCCAGCCGAGTTGAATCCGTCGATTGACCTCTCGGTCGAAGTTGGACTTACCTAGTCGGACTATTTGTCCCAGGTAAACATATTCGTCAACAACTTCGAGCTTAGTGCTCCCAACAACTACCGGCATAGGTGTGACCGTTATTGTTTATTGGATTGCACAGTTCATTGTTTAGAAGTGAACGATAATTACTTTGATAGTTGTTGGTTACAATGTAATGCGACAAAAATATACAAGAAGCATGCATTAAATCTTTAAACAAGTTATTTTAAATACTATGTTTAATTATAAAAATATACGAAATTCTTACACAAAAACACCTAACTTGCGACAATAAATTTTACAATTATGCAAAATTTGAGTTTAAAAGCAATAGTCCGTAATCACTGAGCAAAGGCTATATCTCATAATATGTAGACCAACAGAAAAATTCGTTAAAAAGCTTCTGATTGGAATGTAAGACAGAAAGCGGGGTGAGACACCGTCAACTTCCTGACGTCGGGCAGCTGCTGAGAATTTCTTAACGGATTAACTCAATAACTGATTTATTTTGGCCCGACCCGATTCGAAACTGGGAATTCATGGTCAGCAGTCGCGTTAGCTACCACTAGACCTACAAGGCAGTCAATACATATCTATTACTTGTAATAGTACACACACAACGCTTACAAATTGTTACTCAAAATTCATCAAGAGCTGCAGAAAAATTTAATTGAAAAATTTTGACTTTCAAGAAGACAAATCGATCGGTTTTAGGAAACGCCCCGGCTGGTTTCAACTAATTGAATTTTATGAGACCTCTCACCGAAGAGGTGCGATCGTAACATTTTATTAAACGCTCTGCATAAAAATCGTTCGGAACTTATGTTTTTTTCAAACTGATTACTCAACATATTATTTTTTATTAGGAAACTCAACAGCATATTTTTAACAAACTTACTTAAAATATATTAATATATAATTAATATATTTATATAACTCTATATAATTATAAATTTATATAACTCTGTTATTGGCTAAGTATATTAATATATATAGCTAATAACAGAGTTTCACATCATGCTGAATAACACTTACGAAGCAGAGAGGTAAGCTGTAAATTAATATAATTCAAATAATACTTTACATACAGATGCAGTATATTGTTCTATATTTTTTTTTTTTTTGTATAGATTTGTGTTTAGGTTTAGATTTAGATTAGCAGCTATTTTATAAATAATATTAATAAATTAACAAAATGAAATTATATATATATATATATATATATATATACATATACACATATATATATATATATATATATATATATATATATATATATATATATATATATAATGATTTATTTTATTTCATTTAGTAAGTAATTAAGATGTTACATGTTATTTTATATACCTTAAAATTCTATTATTACTATTATAACAACATGCTTTTCAAATTGATACTTATACAGAATTGCGATTATACAGGTGGAGTTGATATAGAGTAGGTGTACGTTATGTGGCGGTTACAGCTTCTTAGTTTCAGATAGCTTCAAGATAAGGTGGCGTTTAAAGTTAGACTTAGAAAAATTGAAAATATCAACATTACTATATTTACTATTATAAATTTTGTGTATACGAGTCATGACAGCGTTCATACCGTATTTGGTATTATAAGAGTAACTGACTGACATGGCCCTTAAAAATGCTTCCAACGGTACTCACGGCACGAAACGGGGTGAGCATTCTCTTATAAATGAATCAGTGAATTTGAGAATATCCGAAAAAGGAATAAAAATTTTGCGCACATATCCGTGTGGCAACAGTGTAATAAAATTCATCAGTTTAATTATTTCAATTTGCACTGTTTATGTTTGCTTGCTTTTGAGGTAACGTCAAGATCGTAAATTCATTTAAGCACAGATTTTATAGAACGTACGTGACACTGCTTAACTTTGGGTCATTGCTTTTTCACTAAATGGTGCAATGGTACTTTTCAGTACAAATCTATTTCAGAATATTGCAAGGCTGATACTGTGATTTCTACATATTATATGATTCTGTTACCCCTCCGTGTATAGTTGTTTTATTGAATGTGATCACAATATTGTGGAAATATGTATTTTGTCATCAAAATATTGATCATAAAATTTTTGCCCATCAATATAAAATAACAACATTATATTATTGTGTCATAAGTAGATAGTTAATATGTTTACAAATACAAGAGAACTCCTGTTTTCCGATTTTGATTTATTTAAGAAAAAAAAATATAAAAATGTTAAATTTTTTGAGATCGAAAATCGAAAAAAAAAGTCAAAAGTTTTACAAATATTGAGTAGCTTATTACCCGTGTAGTGGCGGTGTAAGAATATCCACTACCCCATATCATCCTGTGGGTGTCGTAAGAGGTGATAGATGGAAACTTGAACAGGAAATGAGCAGCAACATCTTCCTTATTAAACTTAAAATTATAAAAAACTGCGTTTGCCACTCCGCCTGCCAAGCGTGGCAACTATGGCAAAATCCCCCCAGCAGATACTCTATGGAGTAGGCCTATGTTTAGCAGTGGACTTTTACAGGCTGTAATGGATGGATAGATGAATGAATAAACAATATAATAGAACTACAAATGCGATATTATATATAAATACAGATTTTCCTCAAGCCTAGCCTTCATTTTATTTTTGTTCTGATATTCATCAGATTTTTTTTTAAAGAAATCAATTTTTTTTATTACTTTAATCTATATATTTTGAATTAAAAAACTATAATAAAAAAAAAACTAAAACTAATAACTTACTTATCATACAGTCCTACTCCCCGTGGTATCGTGCCAATCGTGCCAAAAAGGCTGGCTGCGTTTCCAAGCTGAATGGTTATACTTAGCCTTTGAGCGAGAAAATAACCAAAAGAACCAAATTAATTTATATTTTATTTTATCATATATAAAGTTTATTTTATTAAGTGCAACTAAATCAAATAATATTTAGCCATTACATTACAATAGAATTAACTCGCATCCGAATTATTTAACACGTCCTCTGAGACTGTCGCAGACAAACTCACTACGTATGCGATCACGTCGTGTAACCTCAATCGAGACTTTTATTTTCATGAGGTAGAGATATTTAACTTGATCATATCAAGGTCAACCTATATTTTGCTGTTATAAGAGTTCGAATTTATGTTTTTAAGTACTGTAATAATCCATTCTCACATTAAATGTTTTTGATTACCCGAACACAGTTTTACTCCGAGAAAACGAGCTTTATTATAGAAGAGAGTGTGCACTGGATACCATTCAACTAAGAATCAATGACCTCGATCTGTCAAATGTTACTTGAAAAGCACGGCTATCAAAGAAAATTAATTAATTAATTTGTGTATTATTACAAATCTGTTGAAGTCATAATTAAAATCAAAATACCTATTTTTATTTAAAATAACAGGCGTTGGAATATTTTGAATACCGACATAAATCCATGTTCGATTTATAAAGTAGAAAGCAGCAGTGACGATGATGGTGGCGACGATGATGACTACTCAGACAGTCATGTATAGATGAACAGAATTCAGATTAAAACTTTTTCGTTCATGGTTTTTATTAATATTTTTGTTTACAACACCAACAAGGTAATTTCCATTCTTGTTTGGATAGCATTGTACTAGTTTTATGACATCATTTTTGGGATAGTTGATAAATCAGTTTAATATTTCAATTGTAAGATTTTTTTCTACCCATAAGATTGCATATAGTAAGAAAAAAAGCATCTATGTATAGTTTCATGCGTCTAAAGCAATTTTCGAAACACTTTTTCTCTACGGCCTGCTAGAGCATCTTTTTGGTATTTAAATATAGAATTTGTTAATAACTTAACTACAGCGCTCCTTATCGGTTACTAGCATGGCTATACACCATCATCTCGGCAAAATAATAAAGTTGTGTGAATATGACCCCAATCGGTCGAGTCGATCAGAAGTCACTCGATTAATAACAGACGCACCAACGATTATTTATTTCAAGATAAACAAATAAAAAAGTCTCGACCCAGGAAGAGCCTACAAAATTACCCTTGAAATGCTATCAACGACATCGTCTAAGTTTAGTCCCGTGATCGTAGTTTTCATTTCATAATTTATTTTTCTATTAAGATTTCAGTAGGGGTACAAAATAATTTTTAAATTACATGTTTAAATATTTTGCAAGAAATACAAACTATACTCGTATACACCACCCATACATTTTTAGAACAAAGGGTCCTGTTCGGTTTTGCCACATACCTTATATCGCCTTTATAGGATGAAAGCATCTTATATTTTTTAATGCACGATATTAAAGAATTTTCAATCTAAACCCACAAGCTTACCGAAAATAACAAAGACGTACAAAGTAAAATATCGAAATTTATTTTGCTTCTTCGTTCGGATTATTAGCAATACATAAAGGTAATATAAATTGGGCTCAAGCGTATAATATTGACGATTTCTTAAAAAGTTTTATTATACGCTTTAATAAAAAGTAACAAGCAAAAAGGCTTTTAATGAGGCAGTCATTCTTATAAAGAAACGAATATTTCAAGGGGCTGGATATTTACATCCTTAATCCCTCTTCAAGGTACGACTTTAATGCAAGCTTTAAAGATAAAAGCAGCAAAATTTTTGCGTTATACTCGTATGTGTGTTCTTTTTCTTATAAAAATCGCCTACTGAGTTGCGATTCTTGGGTTAAAAATGTGAAGAAAGCCTAGATTCATTTAAAGGATTTGATGTTTTGATTCACGAGTTTTGAATAATTATGATGATAATTTTCGTATTTCCGACACTCTGTATTCAAACTCATTTTTTGATCAGATAGGTAATTTGCTATTTATTTTCAATCTATAATGTTATTACTTGTGTGTATAACTATTCCAAATTGTCATTGTTAAAGTTCATCAAAAACTTGTCACACTGTGCTGAGCCACCTATGTACATTATTATTTCTTATCGTGTAACTTTTATTATACGATAGTTGCAATGAAGTAAAATGGAGTAATGAATTTTTTTTAATTTTATAAATACCTAATCGTAAGACTATAAATCTTAGAATAAAGTGACTCAAATAATATTGATCGAACTTCGCTTAGAATTTCGTTTGATCATGTATTATTAATTTTTCACATTATTCGAAGATATAGATGTTAGATTTATGTATTTTATATACATACATAAGTTTAACAGGAAATCCTTTCATTGTTCGGGTATTGACTCGCAATATATACATAATATTATATGTTGCGAGTTACATGGTATACATTGCTTATTTATGTACCTATTTTGTATTATGTCTGCGGAACGACTCGACCGGAAAAAGAACCACGCTCGCACAGAATACCATTTTTTATTCTGTGATAAAACTGAAATGACATACAAACTTACAGTTCACGTTATGGTAAGTGGCTACTGCAGTACTTGGACGCCTGCACCCAACTTCAAACAAAGGAGGCTACAGATGCGCTGCACCTCTGAGGACTAAGATAAAATGCCTCTCAGCCCTTTATTATTACTGGCTCTCTACACCATTCAGAATGAAAAACAGCGGTACAAGCACTGCTATTTGTCGGCAGAATTATGTGAGAGGGTGTTACCTACCTAGATGAATTCCTAGGCAGAAAAAGAGTCCTGCTATCTAGAAAACCCCCGTGAAATAGCAGCGTAATGCTGTTTTGTTTTGTATGGTAAGTGACAAGAACCGGAGACCCTTTTTACTTGTAACGAGTAATTCCATCTTAGTCCTCTCAGGGGTGACAACGCATGTGCATTTTAGTTCTTAAGTGAAGGTAAACGTAAGTGTCTATTAATGTCAGGATAAAATGTGTGCTTCCAACTTTACATCTATAAAAATAAGTTAGGTGTTACTCCTGAGAAGCCGGTCGCCCAGGTACTTAAGCGAATTAGTAATCTCTAGTCTCTAATCTCTAATCTCCTTAGGCTTAGAATATATACATATATATATATATATATATATATATATATATATATATATATATATATATATATGTTTCATATATATATCATTATATATATCATTAAGCTAAATGATTATTGAAGATAAACAAATATTTAAGCTTTTAATTCTATAATGAATTTAAACAAACATTGACTGACGTCAAGTACCTGGTTTTACTTCTCGTTTGCATTATTTTTTTGAAACGGTAACTAATTCAATTTGCTTAGTTTATCAATACATTTATACGCATTAAAAATAACTATTATAAGAGTAACTGACTGACATGGCCCTGCGGATCAGTAAGCTGGGCCGGCCTTATAGCTCAAAGAACCCCTACACTAAATTCCTCACCTAAATAAATTTTCGTAACTTTCACATCCAATTTTTCTGACAACTGCAAAAACCGAGTAAGCATATGAAACAGATGCGAGCGAATGGCAGTTTCTTCTCCGGCAACGTGACGTACGAGCTATTGCTTTCGCAACCACTCGAGAACAAAAATGTATACATGGTTATTTTCCAAAGAGTAGCCAAATTTTAAGCTTAAGTTCAAATATATAAATAATGATATACCGTTATTACAGTTTTTGAAAATACGAGTAAATAAGGCTTTTACTTTTATTTAAAATTATCCCAAATTGAAAGTGATTTATGGGCAACAACTACGCGTACACGCGCTCCTCTGTGTGCGATTCGATTCACGTTTTTGCCGACCGATCGATCCTCACGAATGAAAGCGTTAGATATTTTTGAATGAAAATCAGTTAAAATAATGCATTACCACGCATTTTGAATTTAAAAGATATAAAGGACAGAATGTTTGTTTCTTAATTCATTTTTCTTCACTATTTGCCTATATTGCTTATTCTGAACTTTCTCTGCAAATTTGGCTGACTATTGCAAAATAAATATGGGTACTGAATTTAGCGCAAATAGAACCAACTTTGCTTTTAATATAACATATGTATTATGAGGGCTTCAATTTTCCTATGTGATTTAACAGCACTAGGATTATTTGGCGGTATATATTTGATTCGATTCTTATTTTATTACACGAATAATTAATACAACATGATTTTTATACTTTACTTATAAGTTTTACTTTGCATAAAGAGTCCATATAGTTTGAAAATATGCTCGTTTATTTATACTGGTTATAAAAACTTGTATATTTTATTTGTGGTTAAATTTATTATTATTTTAGTAAAGGTATTTCTTGAGGAATATAACATACTTAACTACCAACTGTAATTTTGTACGCGTTTCTGAAAAGAAAGAATTATTTTTATGTTTATATTTTTGTTTGTTTCTTGCTTCATGTATGTTCTGCTAAATGTAATCATCATGTTGATTGTTGATTTTATATCGTACATTTTCATTTCTATTTTACATCTTGATGTGTGTGGTATAACTGGTGAGTGGTATGACAAATTTTAATAATAATACATTTTCGCTATGGCTAATAAAATGGAGCAGAAATTGAAGGACATTTTAGCAGAAAATGCTGCGCTTAAAACTTAGGTTCAACATTCCTCATTATTATTTTCAACATTTCACCAACGCACATGGCGACTTAATTTACGTTACCGTCCACATCATCTGGATGCTTGGCGGTACACTACTGTGGGATTTATTAGAGCTTTTCTTCCTCGCACGACTACTTTGTAGAATTGTTTACCACCGGCAATTTTTCCAGACCGATACGACCTTTAAGAAACGAGCTAATTATTTTTTTAAAGGCCGGCAACACACCTTTAAATTCCCCTGGTGGTGCAGTTGTTCATGGGCGACGGTCAACATTTTCTATCAGGTGAGCCCCCTGCTCGTTTGCCCCCGTTTCTATAAAAAATATACTTAGTTCACAACCAACAGTTTGTAAAGTAGGAGTAAAATTAACATCATTCTGGCTAGATAAGCCGAACAATATACAATTACGTTGTTAAGTAGAAGCACAACAATATACAATTACGTTGTTGGCCAGTTTATCCAAAAGTTAGCCAATTACGTTTAGGACATAATTATAAATCCTCCTTTACAAGACAGGTAAGTTAAATTCAAGGAAGAAATAATTAAGCGTCTATCTAAATCAGAGAACCAGCGTTTAGGCAGTTAATAAATGATGGTAAACTTGGTTAGGAGGTCACCCCAGTTCCTTCGTCATTTAAAATCTCTCGCTAGAATGGCACTCTTTATCGTGATTCTTTTCTCAGCTCTGGCTACACCGGCTACCACAATAAGTTCAAGTAATTCTTGCGGTATGAGCGGAGCTCGACCTTGTCGACCGCACAAGATAATTGACTAAACTTCTTCTTTAATACTTCTTCTTTAATACTATACTCAACCACTAGCAATATATTGGATATAGACACATTAGTGACACATTTAGCCGCAAAATCTCAGACGAGTCGTAAGCGTGTCAATTAAAAAAACGTGTGCAGTTTACACGCGATAGAAGTGACACATTCAAATGAAATGAAATATAGAATAAAAATATTTCACGGCAAATAATTTATTGGATATATTTTACAACTAGCTGTTCGGCACGACTTCGCCCGCGTGAAATTATTTTGCGCGGAATCCTAAAATAAAAGTAGCTTATGTTACTCCTTATAACATCAGCTATCTGCCAGTGAAAGTCCCATCCAAATCGGTTCACAGGTTTGTGCGTGGTGCGTGTTCAGACAGACGTTGTGTTAGAGTTTTATTATAATATGTAGTATATAGATATAGATATAGATTATATAGTATAGATATGATAATTTTCAACCAGAAGTGCGGCATAAAGTTTAAGACAAACGTTTAATTTTATATAAAATAAATGTTACAATTGTTATTTTTAGACATGTAGAGCGTAAATTTTAGTGGAATAAATCAAAAGAATATTTTCTTTTGAGTAAAATTGCTTTATAATAGCGCCATCTACTTCATTCTATAGCATAAGTCATTTTATCGAACAAAAATTGATTGACTTTCAAGATAGTACGTAAAATAAACGCTAGATGGCCTAAGCACGACTAATTTAATATAATATTCTATTCCATTCTATCGCGGACTAAATCCTATAGATGTTTATATTTGTCAGTTTTTAGTGTCGCTTTTTCGTTTCATCGAATTTCAAATCCCAACGATTCTAACGAAGTTTTCACTCCAAAAAGATCGAAAATAATTAAACAGCAGATCTTTAGGCCACACTTCTAGGCCTAAAAATACTTCCACTTCATTCAACACTTTTTTTATAAGCGATTCGGATAAAAACAGTCGATAAAGACAACATTTACCTTATAGTTGTATATCAGGCGTGATCGACCGTCTTCGGGATTACGGGGCAGTTTGATATGTCTCAGGTGGCTGGTCGATTACCAATACTGATTACCGATACCCACTGATAAAGTTATCAATAAGGCAAATCATTGCTGTTAAAAATTTTCATTTAAATATTAAAACTATAACCTTAGAAATAATAATAACACCAGCCTGCTAAAATTTTGTTACAAATTAGCAAAACCACTCCCCTGACTTATGTTTATAATTAGTGCAAAATACTTCTTGTTGGGCGTGATTCAGAATGTTATATTATTTATCTACATTCCTTACTTTTAGCATTAAAAGCTTTGTTGTAAGCTTGCGCAGCGCCGGAAACCTCTTTAATTAATTAATGATGTCAGCCAATTTTACAGTCTCGGCTGTTTCTGTTCTTGTAATTTGGGAGACAATTTCCTTTGTTTCTTCTTCAAAATGTACATACATATATTTACGGGTTTGCGTTAAATACATAGTCATAATTTTTATTTTGTGGAATATACCACTTTATAAATAAGCAGAATTAGCTTTATAGTCTTATCTTATTTATTTTTATATTATCTTATTACGTCTTATCAGCTAAAGAGCCGTGGGTAGCTCAGAGACCTCAAAATTTATAGTACACGACAAACCTAACTTTGGTCTTTACTTGCACAACTAAGAATATTAGTCGCAATTTAAAGTGCCTATATACCAGACACTCGTAGGTAAAGGAAAACATCGTTAGGAAATATGCAGGTCTAAGCTATTGAAAACGTTTTCGAGCCATCTACATAAGGCGAACATGAATAGACTGTGTGCTCGATTATCACCCTTATTATATAAAAAAAAAATCTCTTTTTGCTTAAATTAATGAATCAATAGCAAATAGAGCTCGTAACTGATTTTTTTTAAATCGCAGCGTAAAATACCCAGACCAGCGACGAGTAGCAGCATTCAATGTGCGAGACCACTGGTCGAGTGATCGTCAATCCGCCTGAGTGCTTCGATTAAAGCAATCTCACCTTCAACGACAGGGGCCCATGTCCAGCAATAGATTATTACGGGCTGATAATAAATAAGTAGAAGAAGTATTCAATACTTTTATTTCCTAGTTTCCTTTCCCTTTTATCACTTCTGACACAGGTACCTGGAAAGAATGTTACATTTTTTTAAAGTAAGTATCATTTCTGATTCATCGTAGTTGTGATCATGTTTTGTAGATTAATTGGTGATCGCCGTTTGTTGTTTTGGCGTTGCCCTCGATTACCGATCTGTATATTGACATTTTGGGATTAGCGGCTTGTTATGATGTTAAGGATTCTTCCAGAATGTATCACTACTTATGAGTACATTTCTATTTAATATAAACTGTCAGTCAGCGCCCAATATTTAAAAAAAGTACAGCTAGTAGCAGGGACTATATTATATTACTTAATTGATATAATATTATCGAATGATAGAATATAATCTATGTCTACTTATTTAAATATAAAGATATAACCTGTTCTCAACATTTTTGTATAAAGAATCAACATATAACTATTTATTAATGATAAAACAATAATGTGATATAATATTTGTTTCGTTTGCGGTCATAAACAACCCTTGTCAAGATCACTGCCATATTTAACAAGCAAACTTGATCTCAAGTAAATAAAATATTATATGAAAATCAGAAAGAAATACCGGGCTTGGGTAACGTGTAAGGGATTAATAAAATATGAAGACATCGCATGAAAATCAGCTTTCAACCTACTTAAACAAAGGAAAGTTCTCTTTACCCTGTATGTTATGTTTGCATTTGCGCAATTTTTGCATAAACTATACAACTGTTTTCATGATTATTTCACCGAGGTAAGCTATAAATTTATAAAAATGTTCTAGTGTTTAAAATTTTAAAGTTTTCAACTCTATTATTCTTTTCTCATAGTATAATATTGTTTATAATAAAAAAAAGTGTAAATGTTATATTTTTAATTCGGAAAATACTTTCTTTCATTGACACCTTTTTGAAGCTACTGTTGGATACCTTTACAAGAATGTGCTGAATAATAATAAAAAATCTTTATTGAAAACTTAATTCGAATGACTCATTTCTGTAAAGACTTTCGCTTACCCATTACATTGAGCAGACGGTTTAGTGAATGCAGATCCAATATCCATCATCACCATATAAGATTTAGATTAAGTATTTTCGAGTGAATTTTACACGTGGTAGAGTCATGCTGCAGCTATATTATAGTTGTAGCACGAATGAGTCAGCTCGAATGTGGTAGGACCACGCACTAACAGAATACCAACGTAAAATGGCAGCTTAATGCTGCTGTGATTCGTATGGTTAGTGTAGAGAATCGGAAACCTTTTTTACTGGAAACGAGGCATTCGATCTTAGTCCTTAGGCGTGACAACGCATCTGTTTTTTAATTTTTAATTGAGTATAAATGTAGATGTCTAGGGGCCACAGCATCCACTTAGCATCAGGTGGATTATGTGATTGTTTGTCACCCGTGTTCAATAAAAAATACGTCAAACATCTCATCCCTCCTTTTAAACGTCGGGAACTAAAAATAAGTATAAATAACTAAATTAAACGCGATAAAATCCGTAAAAATAGTCTTATTCAGTGCATTATATGAATTATACCCCAATTGATGAAAGAGCAGGTATTAAATATCTAAGATACTTTCCGAAAAGCAGATTTCATAAATATAGTTAGTATGAAAAACCTTATCACTTGGACCAAGAAATTCGGCAGAGGCCGTATTTATTTAGCGATGAACCCAAGTCTAAAAGGAGGCAATAAATATCTAAGACACCCGAAGACAGAGTTCATAACTATCGTTAGCTAGAAAAACCTTCATAATTTCAACCAGGAAAATTGGCAGATTTCGCACGGGTTAACAGTTCATTTAACATCGATAAACTAAATTGCTACAAGTGAGTAAAAAAATAACAGATAAACTACAAAAGTCTGATAAGATACGTACAAATCTCCTCTATTATTAGTGACATCAATGGAATAGAAAAGACACGAATTAAATTACATTATGAAACGACATTAAATTACATAGTGTTCCCATTATAGGGAAAAAAATTACCTGACGTTTTCTGGTTTCTGGTCCTGGTATAATAAGTTGCGAACCTTCAACACTCTTTCCATCATAGTCTATTAGGTTTTACACGTCCTTAAATATTTTTTAATTTTTACGTTACGTTGTTAATGAACACATAAGATTGCTTACTTTGCTCTCGTTATACGTAATCACAAACGATCACCTTACCCAATCGGTAAAACGCCTCGCAAAATTAGTGAAAATAATAAAATTTACGAGAAAAGAAGTCTACCGTGTAAAAGACATAATCATAGTTTTGGTGGAATAATTAATTCCATAAACCAGAAACTAACATAAGCCCGTTCGCAGAAACGACTGCCTTAGTTGTCACCGGGATGGTGACAAGCTCGACAGATGCCGACGGTGCCATCCCTTAGGATGTATCTGCGATAGTTGTTGGTATTAGTAACCTGATCCTGTATCGCACAGACAAAACCCTCGGTTTCCCCAAAGAGGTCACCAAAACGTAGCTAGTGGAGGGAGGCAACTGTGTCTACGAAAGACTCAAGTAGAGCCTTGTAGAACCTCCCGTGGAGCTTCTTCTCCATCCATATGGTCTCCCGGTCGGAAATGCTCTGTACTGCCGGATCTTACCATAGCTCATTGGCTAAGGATAGAGGAGTAAGTCCTTTATCACAAGAAATGACGTCCCTATAGAATGGATCCGATCTCGTCAGAAAGTAATTACAGAGGCTGCACACTTCGCGATTATGCGTGGTAAGCTTAAAAAGCCATGCCCACCATGTTTCCGCGGCAAGTACAGCCTCATAATCGACGATCTCGGGTGATGCATTCTATGGAATGTCATAGTAGTGCAGACTTTACTATCCAGGGCGTTAAGTTCAGTTTGAGCCCACTTAAGTATGCCAAAGGTATACCTGAGGACAGGCGTGACCCAACCGTTATATACGTATGTCTTATTCACACCGAACAAAAGGCTGTTAAGCACTTTGGTCAAGCGTGCATAAAACACATCGCAAACTGACTGTTTCATACCCGCCTCATCGATACCGATGTTCTGTGACATACCCAGGTATCGGTATATTTCAGCCTCAGAAAGGGTCCTTAAGTTGATAGGCATTTAAATAAAACTAGTTTTACGGATTTTATCGCGTATATTAACTTATTTTATATTCCCGACGTTTCGAGTACTTAATAAATATTTACATAATGCTTTCTTCATTATGTAAACCAGTACGGACTGGTAATTGCAAATAAAATTCGCCGATTAGAAGATCTCATGACCAAGCGCGCAAGATATCTAACAACCTTAAATTTCTTGAAGAGATGCCGAGACCATAATCTCATTCCTACGTGTGTCAAAGTATCCACTAAAAAGGACATTCGAGGAAGCGCTAAGATCTTAAATCAGGCTAGTAAAAAGTTGTTACGAACGGTAATCCAACAAATATCCGATATCCGATCACATCATTCAGTGAGTTAAAGGCAGTCTTAACGATATTTGATTATAATGTTTGCAATGAAACGTTAAATAAACGAGAAATTAATAAATATAACGAATGCAAAAATAAACATATAGTAAAATATCAAAAATTAACGACCAAATTAAATGTCAAACATCTGTGTCAACGTGAGAACGAAGCGCAACCGTTGACCACAAACACGGATCATAGATTAAACGCGGTCTATAATCTGTCAAAACAAACTCAGGATGATGCAACAATTAGAATATTATCGAAAAGCCTTAATTTCGCCATAACACCGAAAAAATTACCATACGAGGAAATTATCTGCAGTGTCGACGACTGTTTATTTAAAAACAATATGCAAAAGGAAGATTTGGAAGCGATACGTCAAGACATTTCGTCTATGTTACGTCGAAGTTCAGCACCGAAACCGAATCTACCTAAGGACGAATTTAAAGCGTTGAATAACCTACGCAATAAATCAGAACTCACGATTCTCCGCGCGGATAAGGGAAATGCCACGGTAGTCATGGATACGTCAGATTATAATTTTAAAATACAAGAACTATTGTCGGATTCAAGCACTTATAAAAAGGTTAAAAGCGACCCAACAAATAACACACTTAAAACAACTAGTGATCTCATAAAGAAACACTCCGAAAAATTAAATCTGGACGTAAAATCGATAATACCTACGTATGCCAAACCACCGAAGTTGTATGGGTTACCAAAAATACACAAGCCCAATGCTCCACTACGTCCCATAGTTAGCCAAATCGATTCACTAACTTACAGATTGCCTCAACACTTAGCGAAAATACTCACACCGCTTAGGGGACATACAAGAGCACACACAAAGAATTCCTACCATTTCGTCAGCGAGATTAAAGACCTACATCTGGCAGACAATGAAACTATGGTCAGTTTTGATGTGCAGTTAAAGATATTTAAACGGTGACTTTCATCACCATCCTTCACAGTTAGCGACCGTGGGTAAATCTTTGTTTCAGAGAGCACGAGAGATCTGTGACAGTAAACACCTGGCCGCCGAGCTCCAACACGTCAAACAAGTTTTGCACGACAATAAGCTTCGGGTCCCGCGCATACGTCACAGTGAACGAGTGAAGCCGGCCACAGTCGAGCGAGTGCCTGCTGTACTGCCATATGTCAGAGGTGTCACTGACAAGATTGGCTACATCCTGAAGCGTGCTTCTATTAAAACATATTTCAAGCCGCCGAAGAAGATTAGTCAGTTTTTACCATCAGTCAAGTGTAATGTCCCTCTGCAAGATACAGGAGTGTACAAGCTTGATTGTGAATTTGGTCTTATATAGGACAAACTAAAAGATCAATAAAAACCCGCGTTAAAAAACACATAGCTGATGTGAAGAATCGACGCTACGGGAAGTCTGCAGTCTGTGAACATGTACAGGATCGCCCCCGTCACTACATTAGATTTGATAGACCACAAATCCTCACTAAAGAACACCGATTCCTTCCAAGGATGATTCGCGAGGCTATTGAAATAAAAAAAACATCCTAATTTCAATAGAGAAGATGGCTGGGTGCTTCCATTTGCTTGGGATCCTATAATTAATAAAATTAAATCCTAACCCAAGCATACAACTGCAAGACTTCAAGATACTGTAAGTTCATACTGCGTAGATCGGAACAAAAATTAATAATTTTTAATCTGGAGGTAACCGTGGTTAACTATGACATTGGGACGTCAAATACCTCAGTCCCCCCCGTGACCATGGGTGCTGTAAAGTACTCGAAACGTCGGGAATATAAAATAAGTTAATATACGCGATAAAATCCATAAAACTAGTTTTATTTAAATTGATAGGCATAGATAAGTCTATGCATTCAGAGTTAGCAACCCTTCCCCTTCAACATGGAGGACCGCACACTTATCCATCCCGAGCTCGATTCTAGTAGAATTACTAAAATCACAAGTGATGTTTAGCAATAAGATAAGATATACATCATAAGATGGGAGCGAATGGAGGCGAATAACTTGAGATCATCCATATAGAAAAGGTGGGTGGGTCACTTTTGCACCTCCTTTTCGAAGCTGAAATACCCTCTCGTAGTCCTCCAGTAAGGTACTGAGAGGGTTCAGGGAAAGGCAAAACCAGATAGAACTCAAACAATCGCCCTGAAAGATACCTCTTCTTATCCTTATGCGGCTTTCCGCATCCGTCATCCTCTCGCCTAGATGACAAAGGATTGAACTCCACTGCCCCATACTCTGCTCGAGTATGTCTCTAACTGTACAGTCAACCTTGTACAGCTCGAGGCTCTTTAGCCATGTATGGGACACCGATTTGAATGCTTTTCTGTAGTCTATCCAGTCGCCAGCCAGCCGCCTTTTGTAACACCCACGGTACGATATTGGGGTAGTGAACACTCTTACGCTGCCACTACACGGGGAAAGAGGAATTGGAAAATTAGGAATTTTAACTTTTACTTTCACACAGGTAGATTCAGACATAATAAATACACAAGTCAGAGCTCGCGATTTCACTGTTTTGGGACCTTGGAGAATATTTTTAGGAGAGGAGGCCTGTGCCCAGCTGTGGGACGTATATAGGCTGTAAGTTTACTTTATTATGTTATTATGTTAATAAATAGTGAGATATAACAATGATAATAATAATCATGTCATTGGGCTGATAGTATTCAATAAAGTCATAAAATTCCAAAGAGTAAGTACAAGATAATTACGTTATAATGACTAAAATGGAATACTTGCTTCAGTGAGATTTAAACCCAGAAACATGGGTCAATTTGCAAAGTAATTTTATATATTAAAATAAAGATAACTAAAGAGCACACAGACCTCCTGATGGTAAGTGGATGCAATGGGCCACTGACACCTCCCTATATCTATTCTCGATTAAGAGTCAAAACAAAACGCAGATGCATTAATCCCTGAAGACTAATAAGATGAGATATTCAACCAACCAACCTGTCCATTACATGTATATATATGCCTGATAAATAATAATAAAATAAAATTTAAATATATAGTCTCCAATGTGGCTGCTCCACCATGGAGATTATGCAGACTGGAAGTAGATCAGTGTGGCGAATTCTTTATTTAGAAACGGTGGAGATTGTAGGCACAAATAACTGGTTCGGCAATGAGATTTAACTGGCTCTAACATAACATCAGTGACATCTATAGCTTCATTACACATTTTTGTCCTACTGTGTATCTTAAGATTATAAATCAAACACACAAACTTAATTATTGTAATCTTTTTATTAACAATAAAATGAATCATGTGCGATACATATTTTAACTTCCAATTTACACGCAATCCTTTATCGAAGACTTTCCGAATCAGGTTCCGCCTTCTTAATAAATTAATAAACATTAACACTAGCATTTGTTGTGTTCATCGAAAATTAATTTACGTTTGATCTCTTGCCTTGAGCAGAAACTATCTGATACACAAATCCCAAATTATCAAGTACATAATATACAGTTATACGACAAAAAGCACTTGCATTTTCATTTTATTTATTTATTCGCAGAATGCACCTCACTTACCAATTTATAATCGAGAAATATGTAAGAAGAAAAATTTATGGAATATATGTAACAATAAATAAATTTTTATTTACAGATAAAAATTGTATCCCCTATCTATTACATTTTTGGGCGTTCGAGTAAATAAAGCCATCGATCAAATTATAACTAGGAATGACAAATGGAAAACCCCAATATAAATATTTACGCATTTCGTATTGATATGAGTTCGGTTTTATTAATGGCATGTTTATGACACTTTTAATGAAACACATACAGCCATTAAAATAAAAAATACATGACCGCCGTCAAAATCTCGTTACTAACCCTCGTTACAATCTTGTTGTGTCGTTTTTGGCATAAAAACTAAAAACAAATCTACTAGAAAAACAATAACTTATAAATACGTGTATATCATAAACAGTATTTACATCCTCTTATTGTTGAATTATTTCAATCTTTCTTACATTTTGGTACCGTTTTAATTTTTATCAGACCATATTGATGCATAAAAAAGAAGAGAATAAAATAGCATTTTCAAAAGCTTTAACAATAGAAACTCATTTAAATGCATTTAATATTGCACAACGAGTTAACCAAATTCTTGACAATTTATAAAGAATTTAAGTATAAAACACTTCATTCAGTTATTTGATTAATAATTTTATATTAAAACATTTTTATCTACTTAAATCTTATTTGGCAGTAGTGAATTTTAATACACCAACCTGATGTATGTACCTATCAAGCTACTTTCCTTACATACGTAGGTTTTATAACAAATTACAACATACTATGGTCGATTTATTTGTCAGAACAAATGATACCCAAAGAACTAACAATTTTTTGTTTTTATTTAAGTATTTAAGAATATACACAGATAACATATCAAATTTATGAAAGAAAGTTCTACCTAGTTCCTTACTAAATGTGTTTTAAACAAGTGAGGAAGTGGAATGATAGTTTACAAAGATTGGAATGTAATTTCTGACTTCCGAGATTTAACTATTAAAGCTCAAATTTAGTAGATAAGAATTACCTGTCCCCTTTTATCTAGTACAAATATAACAAAAATCATCGTCACTTGCATTTTTGGCAAAGTCGTTTGGCACATGGTACAATAGTTGAATACATGATGACTTATTATTACTTTATACAGAGACTTTCAATATATGTGATACATACAAGATAGTAAAATAACTAAAATAATAAAATAAAATTTATAAATATATCTGATGTACTCGAAACCAGTGATCATTGCAAACAAAAAAAACTTAATCGCTTTCATAAACAGAATTTATATACAACAATCATAACATGAAGTTGAAATGTCGAAGACATTTTAAAGTTGCATATGCACGAAACGTAATCGCATAATATGAACGGAGAATGCGTAGACGCATAATGTGTACGTTGCACCCGGTCACATGCACTCCGAGCACTCCACACACCAAGATGTACTTAAAGGTTATTAGATTAAAGATAATATTGTCTGGGCAAAATCTCACTCCGCGAACACTCGTCATTTATTAGCGAGTCGTACATACTAAGTATATGTATATAAATTTTGATAAAGTTAATTCGTATTTAAATATTCCGTAATAATATTATTTCTTCATAAAAACACTTCAATAGTCATATATCGTTTGCACATGAATAGGAGCGTACGTCGTAAATGGCGGTAATGCAGTGTTATCAACGTTATGTAACCGACGCTTAATTTCGCGTCGAGCAATGTCCCATGTGTCAATACACCTCGGAGAGGTGAGACATGGGTACAGGTGAAAACACGCGAGGACGTTGCGACGCGCGCGAAACATAAGCGCGCCGTTAAATAATGCTCTCACGATTCCGTTCGTTTTCCTCCTGCGAGCTCGACGAGCTGCCACCGCAAATTTGCATTTCAATCTCCTGCAACCTGTCGTAAGAAAAAAACAAAATTAATCCCTATAACTATTTTAGGTTTTTTAAAAAAATGCGTTTAATTCTGAAAAACTATAAAATGCTAATTTTGTATTAAGTACCAGTAAAGCCGTTTTTCTGGATAGAAATAGACAATCAACCGGGGCTAAGCTCCTACTATAGCTACTAGGACGACTGTAATTATTATATTTAACTTCTACCTATGTTTTTTTTTTTGAGACAATATAGTAGTCTAATTGATTTTATAGCTCTTATAATTTAGTTCGCATAAGTGACGTTAGCGTCAAAATGCACCAAAATCAAACAATTCAAAGCTTATCCGAATATACTACTATACCGGAGGACATCACAAGGAATCAGAAGATTATTACATTCCGTTCTTTACAAAAACACAGCACAGCATCAAAATTTTAGGGTTTTGATCGAATTATATAAAAATTTAAGAGTTTACATATTATTAATAGAGATACTTTCAAAAAAACATAAGTTCCATAAACCCAATTTTAGCAATTTTGTGAATTAACAAGCTTTAAAATGTAGCGAGCAATATGTAGACCACGTATGTGTTTTATGTATTATCACTGATATCTCGGAAAGGAATCAATCGATTAAAATTATATTTTTTATTAAATAGTTTAAACTATTCTTTTAACGGTGAAAAAATTTCAAAACTAAAAAAAACAGCTTCTAAAGTTCAGGCTTTCCTCATAATTCTCCGATTCACTCCGTTGACTTCCTCGTTGGTCTATTGGTCTTAAACGCGATTACTGATCATGAGATCCCGGGTTCGAATCCCCAAAAGCACGTAAAGCCGTTGGTGCTACGCCTAATCTCTCTCTGGTCGTGTCGAATTATCGTCCCTATACCGGACTTTGAGAGTGAACTTGGGCCCTATATAATCCTGTCCTGTGTAGATGGCTAGTCTCTGTCGAGACTAGCCACCGTGACCAAAATTCAGTCTGAATAACATTATTTATTACTCAACACAGGACAGCCGACTTCACAGGCTTGTTATGTAGAAATAATTTTTTTTTTAGTTTTTAAGTCGATTTTAAAGTTCACTAAAAGTTCTATTGTTAAATAATTCAACCAATAATAAAACGAATTCAGTAACATCATAAGCGAAAAATTACTTCAAAAATTTTGAATATTATCAAGCAACAGTTTTTGAACAGGGAAACTGCAAGACAAAAAAGGTTTTTATATCTGGCATTAAACTGCTGTCGTTAAACACTCCTAACAGAAGCATTTCATAGTGAGCGGATAGCGAGAGTATTAATAGCGTTTTTAGCAGCAGCTGAAAGAAAAATAAAAATAAATTCTTATCTATTTTTTCAGACAACGTATACAGGGTTATTTTACAATAACCGGCCAAATTTGCAGAGAAAGTTCAGAATAAGTAATATACGCAAATGATAAAGAAAAATTAATTTCAAAAAATCTCAAACATTCTGTCCTTTTTATTTTTTAAATTAAAAATGCGTGGTACTGCATTATTTTAACTGATTTTACTGCGCGCGCACACATTCGTAAGGGTCGATCGGTGGGCAAAAATGTTGTTGCCCATAAATCACATTCAATTTGGGATAATTTTAAATAAAAGTAGAATTTTAAGCCTTATTTACACGTATTTTCACAAACTGCAATAACGGTATATCATTATTTATATAATAAGTTAAAAATTTGGCTACTATTAGAAAAATAACCCTGTATATTTTTCAAGTACACATAACACCAACCTTTGATCAACTTCCCATTGTTGCTGGCTTAGTTTCGCTGACATCGCAGCATTCTCGGTCTCGACTGTATAAAGACGTTCACGTAGCCTTTTGATCTCGCACTCAAGCACTTCATGCGAATCGAGTAGTACACGCGGCGCGGTGCTACCCGCGGCGACACTTCCGCCACCCGCTGCACTGCTTCTAGCACTCGACGCACACGACGCAACGGGAGATGCTACGCGAAGGGGGCTTACTGACGAACTGGTAACAAAGGGTCAGTAAGATGAAACTAAATAGTGCATCAAAAAACTTAATAACAATACAATTATTGTAATCAATTGTTGTTATTCAATAATTTACTGATATTATTATGTCGTGGGAAAAATCGAAAAGAACTCATGGCCTCCGATGGCGGTACCATGACGTATGTGATGTAGATAGATGTAAAATGTTCAGACCAGAGACAGGTAGCAACTTGAAAAGTAACGAGAAGCCTATTTACCAATCTAATACGTGACGATTATAAAAAAAATCCTTTCTACAATAAGAGAGGCTCAAGGCCAGTATCCTGTTAAAGAAGAAATATAAACGTGGCTCATTGACTACGATATGACGAGTATATTTTGTACTACTTACAAAAATAACTTGATCGATTTCAAGGAAATGGTTATGTAAATGGTTGCATAAGAGAACTTTATTCAGCAGTGCCGTATTAATTACAGTACGAAGGCTAAGAAGACAGTAGTTTCCCTATTAAGAAAAAACAGGGTATGGGAAGAACATAATACATATATAACTTTACCTAAAAAGCTGGTCCCGATAGGAAGGCGGATATGAAGAATGCAAAGGTGGGGGCATAGGAGCAGGCGGCAGCTGCATTTCTTCTATTGGAACGCGACCCCTCGTTTCCACTAGTCCTGGCGTAGATTGGCATCGTCCCATTGCCACTAAAATAACATATATTAAAATTAATATAAAATAGCTATGACAATAAAGTAACAAATGTAGGAGCAGTACGCAAACATCTTTTACAAACATCAGTTAGTAGTTGATATGTACAATGTTGTTGTTTCTTCTCTTCCGTCACTCTGACTATCCACTACGCTGATTACACACTAAGACACGCAAACATGCCAAAACACAAAATAGTTGGTTTTCGGGTTCTTAATTTTGTTATGGTGATTGGACTGACAGTTAATTGCTTTCTATTATTCGGATATTATTGAAATGATCGATATCTACTCGAAGACATCACGATCATATCGCATCATATAATCTAGATCATATAATTGTATTATTTTCAACAAAGAAATAACATGGATTAGGATAATTACCTTTCTCTAGTGGAGCCTTTTTATATTTCTCAAGTCTCTTAACGGCGATCGCTTCGAGGCGAACTCTAGCTGCGGGATACTCCTTGAGAACATCCCACATGTCCTTCTTGCTGAGCACGAACAGGTCAGAGTAGCCCACGGAACGCACCGACGCTGTCCGCCGGTTGCCTGTCGACGTGCCATCCACACACTCCGTGCCAACCGGTGCTCGGCATATAATGTCTCATGCATTATTCCGACTTTAGTAATTTCGACCATTAAAACGTAAAAGTTTTCCATAGGTTTGATTAAAACACAAAGCCGGAGCAATACACAAGTACAGTATTAAGGAATGCCGATAACACCAGTAGGTAGGGTAAGAGAGAGGATGAGCTTTCTTGAAATACGTAGGTACATTAATAGGTGAAGAAAAATAATAATTTCACGTATAAACATAGATTAATAAATCGGAAGACAAACAAAGATAATTTGAGAAAAATACGATAGTCAATCTTAAACAAACTGAAAGAAGCCACTTCTATCGGATTGTTAGTGCTTTATTACAAAGAACAAGCGTTCCAGGTAGAAAAGGGCAAGTAAAAACTTGTCTATACTTTTTTAAATTACTAAGCATTTCTACTTATTAAATCGCTGATGTTCCAAGAAAACAATAAAAACTAAATTATCATAATATTACAGTACGACTAAAGAGACCTTAAATGTTAATTTGTAAATATAAACATGTACCATTATTATTAGGATTTCATGCACCAAGAGGTCACGCCAAATATATGAAGTATTCGGGGAGGATGCAAAGCGATCGGGGACACTGCCTTCAATACAACCAAAGGAGATGAAACAATAATGCAAAATAAAAGTGTCGCTAAAAGCTTCTAAAATCTTCAAAAATTTTCTACTCGTAAATTAGGGCTACATGAAAATGAAAAGAAAATAATATAACAAAGTAGCTTACCATACACTATAATGATTAGTAAAGTAAATGTTTCTACAACGATTTCAAATCGGGATAAAAAGGAATCTAGATAAAGCGTACATAACGAAATAATAATTGTAAAATGCGAACAGTTGTTGTAAAAAAAATATAAAATGTAGAAGCATTTCCTAATAACAACTCCATTACAAGACGTATTAGCGCTGGTCTTATCCCACTTTACTACTTTTAGGAGATCGTCCTAATGATAGCAGGTATAAAAGGAACGCTAACAATCGTTCAAGAATGATGTCCCAGAACCTGTTGGTAACGTCGCGGCCGCTCCCTCGGCCTGACTGCAGCGTCTCCTCGAAAGGTTTGCTTTTGCTTTTCAAAACTTTTCAAGAAATAATAAAATAGAATAATAATGGCGTGGCGTCTCGGGCCGTGGCGATATTTACCAAGTTGTTTACCTGCCGTGCCCATGTTCAGAATGGAAATTTCGCCAAAATAAGAACCCGCCTTAAGTGTTGCCAAAACAGTTTTTCCGTTGTCACCTACCACCTGCAGTTTCCCTCGGTTCACTATGTACATTTCTTTTCCAACTTCACCTGTGGACAATTTAAATGAAATGAATTATTTTCTAGTTTATCTGCTTGGTATCTCGTGACTTAATTTTGTCAAACAATTTATGTTATCCGAACGTATACCTAATTTATAAAAAAAAATCAACACAAGAATGCATGAAAAATAATCGGTTATATTAGAAAAAAAAGTACATTTATACACTTATACCTTTTCTGCAAATATAATCGCCTGGCGAGAATAGCACTGGTCGAAGTCTGAGAACTAGTTCGCATAAAAACCCCGCTTCCGTGTTCTGAAAGATCTCCACCCTGTCAAAAAAATAAATATAATAAGTCAGCTCATAAAAATACATTGCTGAACATAGGCCACTCCCATTGTAGAGAGGAGAAATCATCATGTATAATTAGTATCAAGGAGGTTATAATATAACCTCCTTGATTAGTATATTCAATATAACAGATTATAGAGTTGTTATGTCTGATACTTAATCTGTAATATATAAAACTATGAAATATATAGTTTTCATCATCATAGTTTATCAAAATGCACTGATTGTACTCTTGTTTTCAGCTCTGCAATCGCCGAATGACCTCTGGGTCGAATTAGAACCAATTATTATTTGTCCTAGGTAAACATACTCGTCAACAACTTCGAGCGTAGTGTTCCCAACAACTACCTGGATAGAAGCGACATGGACATTACACATGATCTTGGTCTTTGAAGTTAGACAGGTTTCGTATTCTGGTCCTGTACTTTGATAGCCATTGTAGCCTAACTCTTCACACATTTCAGCATTTCGATATATTAAGAGTTAACCAGACACCGCTGAAGGGACTGTAACATCGCTAAAATTTCGATACAATGAAAGGGTATCCACATACGCAAGACAACGTGGCAGATTGTACTCTTTGGTCTTCTGTACAATTTGCTAAAAGGTTTATGTGTGGTAATAGAGCCTTTATGGAAACCGGCTTATTCAGGAGGCCGGAAGTCGTCAAGTCATCGTAGGAGACGATTCGTAGTGATTCTCGGCTTAGAAGGGAATTCGGTCTGTAGTTTTTCAATAGGAAGTTGTAATTTTTTTTGAAGAACAAGGCCATCGCACTTCTGCTCCACGCTTCCGGAGTAATACCACGATGGAGGACGGTATTAAACAGCTTCTAAAGGAGTTCAAATACCGGATGTCCACCCGCTTTGAGAAATACTGCTGTCATTCCAACCTCACCCGGGACCTTGCCGTAATAAGGTGTTTGTGAGCCACAATGTAATCACGCCCAGACTGACGTCCGGGATATCATCGGAATAATATCAGATGAGACGTGATCTTGGATCACTACAAATATTTGCGTGTGACTACAACGACGATGTGTACCGTGGGACCGTCTCTTGAAGTAAGAATTCATTATAAGGAGTTCCTCCTTCTCTATAAAGTCAACCAGCTGTTGATCCCTTAGATTTTTTTGGTCTATTTCAAATTTCCCTACCTTCATATCACCGTCCTTTCTTGTGCCTAGTGTTGGATGGAAGTCTTCTATGATCACCGTATAATGGGTTTTAAAGGGAAACAAGATATTATACTTGTACACCTCCTTTACATCCTCACCAGGGTTTTCCTAATTTGGTGCGTGCTGTGAGGCCTTTAACGATTATAAGGTATGCAACCCTTGTCAACACACTCTCGATCTTGACCACGTTGATAACCTTGTGGACGATAAACCCAACATCTCCTTAGAACAGATGTCAACCACCCGGTGGTAGAAAAAGTTGCCGGTCTCGAGGAACACCGTGTTCTCCCCCTCCCAATGGAACTCATATAATCCCAGCGCAGCTTGTCTATATCTTTTCCAGCTCCAGGATATTCTCATCAATCCTCAGGTTGCGTGCGTTAAATTTTGCCAGTTCGAGTCGTTGAAGATGACGACCTAACATGGTGACCTAATATTCGCCGTTACCATGATCATCACCAACGCCAGGATTAACAGGGCCGTCGTTTTTCTGTGTCGTTTCTCATAGGGGAATGTTTGCCAAGTTACCAAACTTGACAGGCGGGTTAGCAAGCGCAGTTTTTTACTATAAAGATGTTATCAGAAGATCATCATCTCCTAACTTTGTTTCTCCGCTTTCGACTCTTACGGCACCCACGGGATGACATAGTGTAGTGAATATTTTTACGCCACCACTATACGGCGTTCAATCAGTATATTTGTATATTTTACACGAGCTATTGTTGTATTTTCGTATTACTTCTCAACTCAGTTATTACCACTCTTGATTTAGTGCATTATGTGGAAACTGCGTTGTTTAGATTAAATATTGTGCCCGTGTATTAGCAACTACAAATATTAAAATTCGCTTTCGGAGAGTATTAAATTACTGTTTAGTCAGTCAAAAGTAGGTACATATGAACTAATGAGTTTTGAAATTGATAGTAGGTACCTATTGCACGTACGTTCGTACGTTCATCTTAAGTAACAATGTTTCATATTGTAAATCCAAGAATAGGACACAAGTATTTTATTCTTTTCAAAATTAGGTCGTATCCAAAGTAAATATGGACTTATGAATTTGAATTTTTTACTAGCCGAAGCGCCAAGGAACGTCATTTATAATAGCATTTAAGGATTGAGTCAGACGCGTTAATCCTTAAAAACTTGTCAATCACACTGTCACTTCACTGCTTCACGCTAATCTTATCGTGTTTAATGTTCATGTTGTATTTAGTATTTTTGTTCAATAAAACAAATATTTTTTATTTAACTATTTCATACAGTAGAGCCGGCCAAAAGAACAGCCAAAAAGGTTAATCACTACTGCACACTGATGATTAAGTTAGTTTGTAATCAAAGAAAAACTATAAGCAGAGTTAGTAATAGTAATATGATTCAGTATAAGGAATGGTTATATATTCAAAAATGCTTTATCTTCCCTTATAACTTGTTTTAGAGCAGAAAGTGATAGAATATACATTTCCCTGAAAATTTCATTTTACTTTATTTCAAAATAAATTCGAGCTCAGTCTAGGCAAATTAAGCAATTTTATCATTATTAAATTTTAGTGACTTATTTATTTTGAAATGTTGCCAAATTGTTTTAATTTTGAGTTACGCTCGATTACGTTAAAATGATTCAAATTAATCTTCCAAAGGTTCTTAACATAATCTTTAGGTTCTTAACTTACTAACAACAATTTTAGCAAATGTCGCAGACGATGACGAGCAAATTTAAAGACAAATAATAACGAGCCATTATCATTGAATACCAACACAAACTTCGAAAGTAGCTTTAGTGGGTGGATCCTTTTACGTAACTATGTGATACGTTTTCGTTTTCTTATCTTCACATGAGCAATAACATTATAAGGGACAATGATGTGGTGTGTGTATGATGTGTCCATCATACGGTGAATTATTTAAGATTAGAATGTGAAGGGTGGAGCTTGTTAACTTTTATATTTTCATGAGAAGTGAGAAAAACTAGAAACTTCACATTACGACTACTTCTACTTTCTGTTACGCAGCAAAATACCTCGCGTAAATTTTTAACTTACCGTGTATTTTATTTTTACTTTACTTTACTTTGCACCCACATTTGCTTAGTACGGAGGAGTAAAGAAATTGAGATAAAATACATGCATAAATCTCCGCCTACATCGATATTGATTTGTCTATATGATTTGATGCGGTATGAATGCGACTCTTTGCCCATTCATATGAATATCATAGTCACGTGAAAATGAGGCTGTGATCTTTTACCCATACATTACAATAAATCATAACGGACAACTACACTGACGTAACTATACTACATAAACATGCATCAGTATTTGATGCATTTCCAGATGTAGATACTAAAAAGTCTATTGAATTGTTGGCCTGGAGTTTAAATCCCAATATTCATGCATGAGACTAGTTATTTGTTTCCGTATCGCGTATTGCAGGAATGATCAGGATTAAACGGGAAGTAACTTGTGTTGGATTTATCAAAAGCCCCTCGCTTCTAACACCTCTTAATAAAAGTAGATATGGCTTATACACTTGAAATATATACTTGAAATCACTCGGACTTGAATCAAAGAACACGGCTGATTAATATGCTAAAGCGTAATAATTATTAGAGTGACATACCATGTCCTTCCCGTGTAATAACGTATAAAATACGTCTATGATTTTTCCGCATTAACACTAGTCTAAGGAAAAATAAAAACGCAGAGTCATTCAGAGGCAAAAATTTACCAGTCGTATAAACGAACACTTTTGCATTATTCATGGACGTAAAAAGCGAATGTTTTTGTTTTTAATTATACAACACGGGATATTAAGCTTGAACTGCCACTCCTACGCTGCATTAATGAGGATTGTACTCAAGCTGTAGGCATCTAGTTCTTACCTAAGCATATATTTTTTACGAGGATAAAGATTTCAAATCGAAAAAATTATCTCTCTTCTGAATAAAATGTAAACCTATTGTATGCCTCATTTATAGTCTAAACCACCTTGTTAGGGGTATGTTAACAGCGTTAAGCCAGTAGTATAATGAGGACAAAAAACTTAACACTGTGGATAAGGTAATGTTTTTAACGATTAATGTGTTTGTTCTGAACAAGATTAAGCAAAGATCTTTTATACTTGGAAACAAAAAGGACCCAAAAACACTTTGTTTTATTTTGCTAATATCATAAATACAAATATAAATGTTATTAAACACAAATTAATAACGTCTGTTTTGTATATGCTATAAACACTAGGTTAAGACATAATTATTTAGTTCTTAATTATTAGTTTAACTTGAAAATATATTAAAACGTATGTATTGGTATATACACACATTAACAGAATCAAGGGATACCTTGCTCCTTAATTATTTACGACTTTAAAGTTTAAAATCTTTTTAGTTTCCATAAAAAGTTTATATACAGATTGAAACCTCTTTTATTCTATTTTCAAAATTTAAAAATGGAAATAAAAAAAAAACAAAAGAAAAACCAAAATACGGCGGCAAAATTGTTAGTAATTCGTTATTATGATGATATTAATTAATGAAAATGGATTAGATTGTTTTTCTTTTTTAATTTAACGTGCCGTGTTAGCTTTAAGAGTCATGTCATGTAGTCATTTGAGTCGAGATGAAATGTTACGAGCCGTGGGCATGTAAGAAAATGGTGCTATTCAACGCGTCGTTGCTGAGGTTGCTACACACCAGCTAAAAAGTGATATCAAGGTTGTGATCACGTAATCGCGGTACTGGGATGTGGTTGAACGGCGCGCGGGTAGATATCGTGATACTACGCAGAGACAGGATCGATTTCTCCAAATGACCGCCGGAAGACAACCCAATATCACAGCGATGCAACTACTACAAAGGCTCCAGGAGGACCACCAGCTGCTGGTAAGCGACCAAACCGTGCGAAGGAGGTTGCATGAAGTTGGTTTTCATGCTCGAAGACCGCTACGTGTTCCAGCATTGCGACGTGGCAATCGCGGTCGGCGGCTTTCGTGGGCTCGGGAGCATTTACCATGGAGTGACGAACCATGGACTTTTGTGCTGTTCACCGATGAGTCCCGGTTTGGATTTCATCCGGATTAACGAAGAATACGCGTTTGGAGAACTCCAGGGAGAGTTAGCCGTCTACGGCAACCTCAGGAGGTCCACTCATACCAAGGCGGGACAATCATGGTGTTAGCAGGAATTCGTCTTGGCGCACGAACCCAGCTCGTTTGGATCTAAGGCAGCATGACTGCACAAAAATACCACGAGGAGGTAGTAGAGCTTGTTATTGTCCCACACAGAATCCAAATAGGCCAGAAATTTCTACTCATGCACGATAATGCTCCTTCCCATACGACGCGGCTGGTGTCGGCTGCTCTCCGAGACCACGATATTCAAGTTTTGGATTGGCCTGCACTGTCGCCCGACTTAAATCCTATCGAGCATGTCTAAAAGCTTTGAGAGATTTCCCCGCCAAATTTGACTACGGAACAACAACTTTACGAACACTTGCAAATAACATGGGACCTCATACCGCAGCAAGACATTGACAATTTAATTTTAAGTATGAACAATCGATGTCGATGTGTAATTAATGTAGAAGGTGGCACACTGATCATTAATAATTAGATTTCATAAGCTTTTTAAATTTTACTGAAAACTAATAGTTTTATAAGAAGAAATTAGGTTTTTTTTTATCATACTAATTTTCTACGGCGATAAAAAAATGACATTTTTAAATAAAACAAAAAATTACGAAATGTTTTTTATTAAAGACCTTAAAATAACCTATAATTCTTCCTTTTACTATATCAGAAAATTCTTCATAGATTTTTAGATATTTGATTAAATATAAAATATCCCTAGATTCTGTTGCTGCGTATATACTACGATTGACAGCTAAATACTTGTCAAAAGCGTTAACGAAAAGTCTGAATTCACAAAGATAAAAAAAATTGGTCGTAGGACTCCTTTCCTGTCCAGAAGTTCGTCTTGGTAAGTAATACTCTCTTAAGTAAAACGGTCTCATTCAGACGCACTTTTTGCCGTTAAGTATGGTATTACTTCTCACACAAACACACACAATATTATCACACAGTATTCCGGTCTGAAGGGTATATAGAACCAGTATAATTACAGGCTATCAGACATTCCATTTTAATCCTCAGAGGTGACAACGCGCCTGTAGCCTTCTTTATTCGAAGCTGGCTGCAGGTGTCCATGGACGGCAGTAGTCTCTTACCATCAGGTGTACTGTATGTTCGTTTGTCACTTCGACTTTATAAAAAAATAGGAAACATGAATTATTATTAAATAATATTAGTCCATAAAATATATGCGTTTATGGCGTTTACCCCTGAGAAATAAAATGGAATACCTCGTTTACAGTCAGTAAAAGGGTCTGCGGCTCTCTACACTCACCATACGAAACTCAGCAGCATTAAGCTGGTATTTTACGCTGGTGTTCTGTGTGAGCGTGGTCCTACTCCTATCGAGCCGACCTATTCGGGCTACAGCCATAATATAGCTGCAGTGTGGCTCTACCACGTTGGAAAACGTTTTGAGTGTTTTACAGCAATCATCGACACAACCGAGTAAGAGTTTTACCGTGATACTATTTCAGCCTAAAGGATATCTGAGCAGCGTTAAGACTTTACAAACTTATTCCTCTGTTTTCTCACTGCACAATGACACCAGATTTATCTTTTTAACGATATAATCTTTATCTACTATTCGATTTTACTATCTATTCGAAACACAGCAGCAGCATGTTGATATTTAGTGCAAGGCTCTTTCAACTTTTTGTTGTAGTGACCAACTAGTGGTGGGCCGAACACTTCATTTTCTAACACAAGGCTGCCACTCATATCCATAATTCCATATCGGTTGTTGGTTATTCGAGATGTATAGTCAACCACCCATTGGCATTTCAGCTTAATGATCCAATAGGCTATGTTACAGGCCGGTTACTCTGGTTCTACTGCGGATAACCAGTAATGGATTCTATCGAACAATCGGTCTTAGATAAACATACTTGTCAACAACCTCGAGCATTGTATTCTCAATTAACTTATCCGTGTTTATCTTAAGACCTATCCGTTAGATGACGTTGTTAAGATCATTGAGCATAGTGCTAAAGTACTCCAGCGATATTGCTATAATAACTACATCGTCAGTAAAGCGAAGGGTTTTTATATAAAACTGAAGGGACACACGAATTTATACTCCACCTGATGGTAAGTGGCTACTGCAGTCTATGGACACCTGCAACCAACTTCATATTAATACAGAAAGAAAGTATAATTTTTATATCCTACAGAAACAATATATTTTATTGCGTGATTGATGATTTCCGCTGGAGCTCTGAACACTTTATATTTATATTTGACGGCTCAGAAGCGCAGTGGTGCATCCCAACGGAACATTTTACTATCTTTGTATTCATTCATAAAATATAGTCTATTAAAGCTGAATATAGCCCCCCCCCCCCATAAATTGCTTCATAGGAGAGATGCTGCTACCCATCTCTTGCTTAATTTCTCTCAATCGCCTCTTACGACTCTTTGATGAATATTTGTATAGCCTACAAATAATTGTTCTGGATCGGGATACTTTTCTCGGGAAAAAATCAGAATAATCGTTACCGCTGAAACTGCGAACTTTTTCTTGTATTTCGCCATCGGGTAATGTAATTACAATCCTAACAGTATTTTTTTATATGTAAAAATATGAGCAGAAGATATTCCTAAATTTTAATTTATTTTTTCTTATACTTACAATGTTTATAAAAAATTTAAATACGTTAAAAGGTAATAATGTTTAATAACACAAATAACACTGAAAATGATAAAAACATGAAAATAATGCAGAATAGAAATATTTTAAAAGAAAGATTTTCTGAAAAAACAAACCTCTTCAACGTGTCAAGATGGACGTTGATAGCAATTTCCGCCTTAAGTTTGTCGGGGAGACAGGAGACAGCCTTTTCCTCGTCGGAACACTTTTGAGTGAGCCAAAGATAATCGAACCATTTTATCACTTTCACTTGCAAATGCGTTGGTACTCGCCTCATCCGCATATATGTTTTAACGCCGTCCAATTTTGCTGCAACAACAATAAGCATATAATTAGTCACTACGTTACTAAAAAAATACCTTAAGATTACGAAAAACGGTCTAGTTATAAATTTAACATTACATTATAAAAAACATTATGAGAATAAGTACTAATGTTTTCACATCCAGTAAATTTCTAACGAAATGTAAATGTGATTAACATTAAAAAACATCTCTCGTTTTTACAAATGAAATAAAAGTCATTGCCGCCATTGAGACCTGCCAAAAGGGCATCATCATTAAAATCGATTCAACACGACGCGTTCATAAAGATGAAATCTGTAGACGCTTTTGATCGCTTTTATTACTGTTATATGTATTCCACTATTGTATTTTATTCTGTAATAGCCATATACATTTCCAAAAGTTGTGGAATAAATGTAGAAATGTTTAGTGTAGAGTATCAGCCATAAGAAACTTGTAAAACGTAATTTTGTAGATATTTTACTTATGATAGTAAAGTAAATAAAATAATGTATCCCAAACAAGCCTTATCTCGTTTCTAAAAGAGTTTTGGAATGCATGCTGATAACTTGTCGTAGGGCTATGTCGGTTACTCTGAATCTATTGCAGATATCTTCAATTCTAAGTCTATCACGATGTGCCGAAGAACCAAATGGGGAATAAAGGTTACCGAGTGACAGCCTTGTACTAGTTAGTGAAGTGTAGGGCGGACCCCCCATAGAGGGAGTGACAACCTGATAAGAGATGCAGGAAGTTGATGGCTGCAGGTGACTCAGAATATTGTAAAACCAACACAAATTTAGGAGAAGGATTTAAAATCTTTCAAGTTAGTTCATATAGGTTAACTTTTCAATTTAAATTTCAAGTTAAATTTCCTCTCTGGCTGTAACTATACTGGCTTTCTTCACCCTTAATACCGGAATACAGTAGAGCACGCACTACTGCTTGGCAGCAGTAATTTAAACGATGGTAGCCCAACACGTACATCTGTTCTCGACTAAAAGTTAAAAATGTAGATGGGTTGTCACCGCTAAATGACTAAGATGAAAAGCCTCGTTACCAGCAAAAAAGGTCTCCTGTTAACATCTTTAACATAAGAAACACTGTAGCGTGACTCTACTTCGTAATATAAACTTTTTAACGGCTCCGTGGCGCAGTGGCAATGTGAATCTAAACCATCTAGGGACTCATTCAAATACACAAAAAATTTCATCAATATCGGTCGAGCCGTTTTTGAGTTTTAGCGAAACTAACGGAGAGCAATTGATTTGTTGTTGTGTAAATATAATCTCTATCTCTATAGAGATAGAGTTTATACTTATGCGAAGGGTAATAATTATTTTCATAAATTTGTTTTAACATGTATTTACATAATATTCTCGATAGATTAAAAATAATTCCATAAAGAGCGTTCTTAATCGTACAATTTTTTGTTTCACATTTTCAATTTAGTAGAAACCAGTATTTTTACCACAAAACGCAAACTCTAGCTGCAAAGGCTTTTTTGCGCAAGTAATTTCTTCAATCACTTCTGGCCACCCTAAGTGTTATTATTGCAGACATTCGGAGTAATTTAATCTCACTTCCACTCGGATCGAGCCCTGCCGTCAGCCTGTGAGCATGAGTACTACCTTACGGATATGAACTACATGTAAGACTTTCCGCATAGGTATTTTTACATAGTAATCCAGAAAGTCGTTCATATGAAATATTTTTATATAGAAGAGGGTGCAAACGTGCATGCGGCTCACCTGATAGTATCTACCAATCAACACCAGGGGAATAGCAGGTGCGTTGCCAGGCTCTACCTAACTGTCTTATTACGGTAATTAAAATTGGACTATATTTTAATAGTAATATAGCACGTAGTGTGCTATGTCATGCATGCAACACGAATTTTTTTGAGTATAGATTATACGTTATTATAAAATTATTTATCATCGTCCTAGTTAGGTAATACAACAATAAAATTATTTTTTTATGTTAACCACTATTTTCTTATTTTAAACTTATTGAAAATTATTTACTACTTTTTAGTTCGATTATCTACAAAAGCGTGTTTTTTTTGGTTTTTTAAAACTATTATTTATTATTTTCTAGTTATTCGGAAGACGCTGCTGCCTATCTAATAGGTTGTTTCTTCTGTCTGTCTTGCGACACCCAGGGGACGATATAAAGTAGTAGATATTCTTACAACGCCACTACACGATCAAGTATTATAACATTATTCAAATATTTTAAATAAAGTATGCACATTTTCATTAAAAGAAGTTTTAATTTCGAAAATAACAATTTAGCAATTTTAACGTATTTGTTATAGTCAATAGTGGAAAAGTCCTAATTTTAATAGAGAAGATGGCTAGGTACTAGCTACCATCTGCTTTTAGATCCATTTATAAAACTAATTCTTAACCCAAGCATACTACTGCAAGACTTTAAGATACTGTAAATTCATTATGCGTGGATTAGACCAAAATTAATATTAAAATTTTTAAGGTAGCCTTCGTTAACTATTACATCAGGACGACAAACACCTCAGTCCCCCGTGATTACGGGTGATGTAAATTACCCGAAACGTCGGGAATTAAAAAAAAATAAAATTAAACGCGATATAATCTGTAAAATTAATTGCATTTAATGTGATTGTAGTATTCACTTAAATATAAGAAAGCAATGTGTAAATAATAGTATCAAGAGTTCTTATAGTTCAAATTATACCCTAAATGCACTATATTAATTAATATAACAACATATTAATGATTATTAGTAATATTAATAAATTTCAGTAGCATAGACAATACGCACAGTCTAAATTTCAAGTAAATTTAGCAACGGGAAACTTCCCTACACCCGCAATAGACAAAATAGAGTGGGTTTGTTGCCGAGGGACATAATATAAAATTCTACGACCGACAACATGACTTTGTCCGTACATGTACAAAGCAAGCACTATTAACAACGTTGATTGCGTAGCTACGACTACACAACTCGTCCACCAATTTGAATATAAAGTATGTAGGTGATTACTGCAAGACCGACTGATCTGCACAATGTTTACATTCCGCCTGTTCCCACTGATAATTTATCTTCACGATACGTTCTATGCACGACGTAGTTACTAACAGTTCGATTCAGCATTGATTAACATAACGAATTGCCAAACTATGTCTCCCCCAGCAATATTCCATTATACACTGAGAAAGAGCATGTGTACAAATGTCCATGCCGTATTTGTTTTTATGATTGATGCATTTTGTTATCATCTCTTTGACAGCTTTCAACCCTCGGACAAATTAAGCTTTTTTAAGATAAAATGATTGTACGTTATATTTTTACGTTATTAGGACGAGTAATAACATAATGTGGATATTATACTTGCCTAAGGTAGTATAACACGACGAAATACGACGAATAAAACGAGAAAATTATAATAATCCACTTCAACTTCACGCGTTATTTCAAGTATAGCACTTTATAATTTTATCCCATTTTAACCAAGTAAAATTGTGTAGTTTAATTTTTTTTTAAATATTCCCCAAAAGTGAAAAAAAAATCTGTTTCCATATAATTATAATTATCATCATTACAGCCCTTCATAAGAACACTGCTAAACATAGGCCTCCCCCAAGGAATACCACAAAACACTTAAACACTGTTAAGCACTGTCTCTATACTTCGCTTATCGGTACGAGGCTGCCACTCTAGAACCTTTCCTCCCCATCAGTTATCGGTTTGTTTAAATTACTATATTTTTAAATCCGAAAGTATTAACTCAATCCGCAACTTCTCTGCTCATTATTATTTTGATTTTGTCAATAATGTGACAAGGGTCGCCAAAAACATTGGCGCCTGCCGATGCCAATTAATTTATTTTTATTGGCAAACCCTTCAAACTATAGGAGCTGCTTATGCGCATCAGTTACTTGGACTGATGATGATAATATTAACTAGGTAGAGCTATGCGGCAGATATATGATAGCCTGTGGCAGCATAACGAATGTTTCGGGTCGACCGTGGAAGAATCATTACGCGGTAGTGTTACAGTTATATTATGCAGGAGACTAAACGATGCAGCTATATTATGGCTACTACAAGAATGGATTGGCTCTAACGGGGAAGGATACATAGATACAGGAAGGATATATTTTTTTATAGGATAAGGTGACAAACGAGCACACAGTCCACGTGATGGTAAGTAGATACTGTGGCTCATAGATATCTACATCTATCCTTGACTACGAATCAAAAAGCAGATACGTTGTCACCTGTGAGGACTAAGATGGAATACCTCGTTTCCAGCAAAAGGGGGTCTCCGGTTCTCTACCACCGTACGAAATACAGCAGAGTTAAGCTGCTATTTTACGCTGGTATTTTGTGAGAGCGTGGTCCTTCCCCGGTCAAGCCGAGCCATTCGTGCTACTAATATATCTGCAGCATGACTCTACCACGTATAAACTATTGTTTCGTATGGTGAGTGAAGAAACCGACATTTATACTGGTAACGGGGCATTCCATCTTAGGCCTTCAGGCGTGACAACGCATTTGCATTTTGATTCTTAACCAAGGAATGTAGGTGTCTATGGGCCACAGTATCCACTTACCATCAGTTGGGCTGTGTGCTCGTTTATCACACTAATTCTATAAAAAATATTCCAAAATTGTAACTTGAAGCAAAAGTTTAAAAAAACGGCTTTTATGTTGTTTTAACAAACAATCTAATGCACATTTAAGAGCATTTTAGAAAGAGTACTAGCCTGTCGCGCAATATTGGTACCTACTATGTGCTTGACAGGATGCGATTATGATGGACAGTGTTGACGTTGTTTGTTGATGTTGATGGCAGTGGCGCGCGATCGCCGGGCGAGTAGATCAATTATTGTCGAATTGTTAGGCTCGGGCGGCGAGCGCACGGCGCGGCGCTGTGGCGGTACGGATCGATGGGTGACGCGCGCGGGACGCTCCGCTCCCGCTGGGATGGGGCGCGGCGCCCGACTTTCGCCGAGCTATTTATAGCATAAAGCCGCTGACCTATTTCGCTGCAGCGCTAGCGAGGAAGGTCACGGATTCAGCCTGCTCTCTGCCATCGCGGCGCCATTGTCTTTTCAACCGTGCTGCAGTGCTAATTAAAGCTGTTGACACTCTGCTGGTTTTTCCGCGGTTATAATGCTCCTGAAATCCTTTCGCCAAACAGTTTATAGAGAAGCTGTTTCTAGTATTATTCCTCTGTTTGATGTGGTAAATTAAAAATCAAATAAAATTTATATTCTGATAACTGACCACAACATTACCTTGTTTTAATGTGATTGTAATTCTTAATTCATTTTGTTGATATCCAGGATTTTTGGGGTCGGAACGGACATGTCACGTACCGGGACGTGTCACCACGTTCACCTGCTTAGCGGCTTAATGTGATTATCTCGGCATGCCGTGAACAGTTACAAATAACATAGACACCATTTTAAGCTCTAATAAATAATGTGTTATCCATCATAAAGTTCGCCGAACTTGTGTAGGATTATTTTATAAAACATTTTCATTGATCGTTCTAAGTATACGTGGGCCTATGGTTGAAGTAAATTATAGAATTGACTAGAATAGAATAGGGCAGGATAGGATATTACAGGATAAGACAGTACAGGGTAGGATAGGATAGATTAGAATAGAATAGAACAATTTTTTCTATTTAAATTATAAATAATGCCTAGGTACTTTTGAATATTTTTTTTACTTTGGCTACTGGGTCGGAAATAAAACCTCTATCCTGGGAAAAATCAGCCCGTGGGACTTTCTTTTATTAATTAACATTTTACAATAAAATAACTTGTAAAAGAAAATTCATTTTGGAAACAGATTAGAAGCTATCACTTCATTCTTAGGGATTGCTTTCCACCATGATTTATTCATTCATCATTATAAAAACGAGCTTATTACTATCATAAACAGGAAAATTTTATTTCAGTAATTTGCACTCAGCAAATTAATGCTATCAACATCTAAATGGTTCACATAGGTAATATTTTAAGCGGATCGTTACTGTATTAATTTTGTTCCTTAGCGTACTGCTAAGGGCCCAGGACTCTAATGGCCGGCGCTTAAGTAGGATTATTACTCGTAAACTTTAATGAAAATCATTTAGTGCTATACGAAATATTTGCCAGAAAAACAAATACTTATTTTTTTTCTAAAGCGCAGTATTGTGTCGTTTTACAAAGTGAGAAAGACAGTGTTATTACAAGAGTTAATATATTCCATCTTAGTTCTCAAGAGAACGAACCTTCAGACTTTCCTTTTTCGCTGTTAACCTATTTCCCGTGCTAAAGAAACTTTGAAACTTAATCATTTAAAAAAAAATGATGAATATTTTAAAATAAAAAACCTAGGCTCGAAGAAACCTTTGCTCCCAACGCTTTCGCGCAGCTCCCTTTTTTATTGTATAATATATTATTATTATTTAAAAAAATTATAAGCCGGTGATTTGCTTCTATCCGGCCTGGTAAAAGAAGATGCAGCCAAAGATGGTAAAGTGCACTGACTTGCTTAACAAAAGCCTTCTTACAATCGCGTAACAAATGCATAAAAAAATTACTTTCTACGCCCTGTTTGTTAAAATCTAGTAAGTATTAGAAACAGAATAAAATAATTTAGATATAACATAAAGGTAAAATCATATACTTTGATGGATTAATTACAATAACTGTCCATCCATCCATTCATTACAGCCTATAAAAGTCCACTGCTGAACATAGGCCTCCCCCACAGATTGCCTCATAGAAGGGAATTTTGCCATAGTTGCAACGCTTAGCAGGCGGATTTTCAACCGCAGTTTTTTATTATTTCGAATTGTTATCAGGAAGATGCTACTGCCCATCACCAGTTTCAATTTCCTTCTGTCGCCTCTTCCGACACCCACGAGACGATATATGGGGTAATGGATATTCTTACACCGCCGACCGTGACAGCTCAATACAAAAAAATATAAATAGATTTCATTAAATAGATTCAAGAACTAAGAAATGAGAGTTGCACAGCAGCGACTGTAACTTAACTGATAACTTACCTTCACTATTAGATTAATTTCGAACTCCTTTCATTATAACAAAAAGTAAACAAAACAAAAACTTATAATTATTAACTACTAATAAATAAAGATAATATGTCATGATGATAAGGAGAAAGACCGTGTAGTGGCACCTCCACTAAGAAGTGTTTTAAGAGGCGACAGAGGAAACCAAACGAGGAGTTGGGCAGCAGTGTATTCCTAATAAAAACAACAAAAAATTAAGAAACCTTTAATATATAGGGGAGGCCTATATTCAGCAGTGGACTTGTGATAGACTGTAACGATAAGGAGAAAGAGATGTTTAAGGTTTAATTTTTACTTAATATTTTTTCATATTCTTGTTATCTAAAGAATATACCTGTTTCATTTGCTAACAACAAATTAAAGTAAAGAGTTTAAAAAAATCACCCATCATGAGTTTTTATATAAAATTTACATTTTAGTGCAAGTAAGATATTTTTTTTCGTATAGAATTAAAATTACTATAAAACTTACCTTGAAACTCTTTCCTTGCCGTGCTGACGGAGGTGACGATGTTGGCAACATGCCCCAGCACTGTGGCAAAGAGTAGGAGCCCAAACAATAGTTGAGCGATTACAAAGACGTACTCCCCTTTACTTCGCGGTCGTGGTAGATCTCCTGGATAGAATATAATTTATAATAAGTATTCTAGAATAATTACAATATTAAGTTTTGCCCACTTTATCTGATATTATTTCCGAATTCTCTTTTTTCGTCTCATCATATTTATGTGGTTGTGTTGCATTCCTTGGGGAAGACCTATGTTTACCAGTGGACTAGTGAAGGGCTGTAATGATGATGTTGATGATGACATGTGGTTTATTTATAGTCTCGGGTTTAAATTATGGTTTAACAAGATTATTTCTCATGAAGGAAGTCCCTTAGCCGCGGCGACACAGTCTTCGCGAAATTTGACTTTGCCGTCAAATTCCATACTTAAAATTCAACTTTGTATAAATATGCAGGACATTTCTTTCATGAAACAGACTCCAGTTTAAACCTGAGACTTTTATAAACTACTTTTCTAATAAGACGGTTATAAGTGTAAATTACAGTTTGAAGCGGTAATTGCATTTTGTCGAAAACCACACAAGCATATTTACATTTTTGAGATTGAAAATAATTTTAAGATTATGAACAATTCCCAGCTCCATTAATATCTCCAAATAATTTGAGACACTAGTCTTATTTTTTATAACAATGTCATTTCTATACTAAAATATTATAATAAAAGTCTAAATTTTAATATGGCAAAAACAACATAAATATACAATTACTTCAAAGAATGTAATCCGAAATTGGCGTTGAATTCCTTTTTTTCAATGGATGTCCTTTACTAATTGACCGTTTATTAAATAATATTTATAAGTTTTCACAAAAATTACGCTCAAAGTAAACAATACATAACAACAAAATATCTAAAAATACATGAATTGTAGGTAACTTACATTAAAATATAAAAATATATATATAAACCTTATTCTACATAAAACACAGGAACAGGATTTCATAAAAATGCGTAAAGTATGAAACAAAGTAAAATACAATGAATAGCTGAATAATTTAAGGAAACCCCTAAATTTTAACAATTTGAATTTCAAACGGCCTGTAATTTTAACAGTAGGTAAATAATTCCAGTCAGCAATGGCACTGGGATCTGTGGAATTCATATCGGAACAATACAATTCAAATATCTGCTTAAAATGGAATGAAGTTGCAAATTGCATTATTAATACATGAATATTAAATCACATGAAATCTGGATTAATAACGAACAGTATGGTAAATTTAAGGTTATGATAAAAGTTTTTAACGATAATTAATTTTTTATCTATATCACTATTAAACTAATTAACTAACGTAATACTATTACTAGTAAATAATGTCAAAAATAAGGAAAAGCTCATTTACTAACAAATTTATTTTTATTTTTAACATATTTTACTACAGCTTTGTAGCTGTCTTTTTTGTTCTAAAAATGTAAACGCTAAATAAAAGTTTGGATTTGCGTGTCGGTTGGCGAAGGATTAACTTGTAAGCCTTTCAATGAATTATAGCCATGCTAACTCATAAATATTTATTCAAAAAGCTAAGGCTTGCTATTCCATTACAAAAAGCGTTTACTTTTTTAGATTCACAATATATTGAAGTATCAAATATTTACATGAAAACTTTTAACTTAATTACAACAGATTTACGTTCACTTAATCATGTTGCGGTTTTGTTTACCCATCTGCCTTTACCTAATAACAAAAAGTGAAGGCAGATTTTGCAAGATATTTTAATACTTACGGAAACGATTTTTACAATGACAGGTTGCACACACCACCAAATGAATATTCTAGCATCCTTTACAACGCCTACGAAAACGCGATTATCTTTCTTATTTTTGGAAAAGCAATTTCAAAAACTATTTTCTAGTATTTGCCCTAAATACGATCTTTTTGTCTAAGTAAATAACGATGATTATATAACAAAGCCATTAACAAAAAAGATATATAATATATAAAAAAACAGGAAATAAAAAGCAGGCTTACACTATAAAAAGAAATTGAAACAGCCAATTAAAATTATTAAAATAGCGAAATGGTTTCAACGAGGCTCTTTTTAATTTACAGACGAAACGACCCATAAAACTTTTTTGCCATCACCAAAGGACAGTTTTGCTTCCTTTCGGTCGTCTGAAACTCATAAACATCAGATAGAACCAAATACAGATATATATTTACGTAGCATGTGACCTTTAATGTCCATGACCGATGGCATTTACGAACTTAGCCTAGATATTGACCCCATTTGTGTCCATTACACAATGGTCATTCAACATGCTTCTATAAATAGGTTTCTGTTTTTACCTTTATTGTTATAGTTATGTACAAAATTGTGACCTCCTAAACTAAACAATTAACTTTGATATCATAATAATATTACAATACAACGTGGATAGATAGATTTGTCCGTGTAGAGCCACGCTGCAGCTATATAATAGGTGTAGCACGAATGGGTTGGCCCGAACTAGGAAGGACCACGTTCTCACAGAATATGAGCGTAAAATAGCAGCTTAAGGCTGCTGTGTTTCGTATGGTGAGTGTAGAGAACCGGAGACCCTTTTTACTGGAAACGAGGCATTCCATCTTAGTCCTCAGGGATGACAACGCATCTGCATTTTGACTTAATTGAATATAAATGTAGATGTCTATAGCATCCACTTACATCAGGTGAACTGTGTGCTCGTTTGTCACACTGTTGTTTCTCTCTTTTGCTTACGCACAGCTTACGTATTTATCATTGTCACACATCCTCACTAGGCAGCAACGGTCTCGTAACAAATGAATGTCGAATTCGTCCGGCTTTTGTTTCAGGTCATAATTTCCGCTTGACGCATGATGACATTGTCCTAAATGTGTTTTGTTTTAAAAGTATTGAAAAAAAAACAAGTGCAAATTTCATACCAAACACAGAAAAGAAATATCGTATATAGGATCTTAAGTTTAATACTAATAACGAGTATGGATATAGTTTAAACAGATATTATCTACGTGTGATTCACATGCACAAGGTCCCCGGTATCATAACAAAAAAGGGAGTTAAAGTTACCATATGAAAAATAACTGCAAAGGCAAAGTCGATAAAATGTGCTGAGATGAAATTACAAACTTTACTTGTAACCTCTTGCGAAAATCACCCGAGAAGTCTGTATCGTATCTGCCTGTAGGGGTGTAACGTATTTTATGAGCTCTACACTTAGTGACTCTCAAAGAGCTACACTTACAACTAGAGGCTCGAAGGGCACTTTTAATGATAGCAATTTCGAGACAGTAAGGTTATAACTACCTATTAAATTACTATATTGCATTTTACGAACTTCTGGCTATTCATACTAGCGTCTTTTTTATAACACCAGGCGACAACAGAAACATCTCATTTAGAAAGCTGTAAATAATAGTCCAGTGTAATAATTTTATACCTGAAAATAAAACACATACTATATCATCAATATATAAAAATCTTAAAATGTATGAAGCATACATTTTTATTTCCGCCTAGTGTGTATTTTTACTCAATGAACAAAAGCCGGCGTTCGCTTACGCAACCAATGTTGTCTGGGGAGATGGCGGATGTGTGACAGAGATAAATATATATCTTAAGTAGACAAAAGAAGGAAAAATAAGCGGCAATGGGACAGTAAGCTTCAAATAAAATAAGTACATTATATTGCCTAAAACACTGCTAATTTAAATATGTTAAACTGAAGTTCCTCTCTATATTACTATTTATTTTCTTATCACGCTATAATAACCAAGTAATAAAGATACTTCTTTATAAGTCATAAACTCTTCTATGGTAATGTTCCTACAGTTCCAATTTTGAGTAGATGCATCATCCTCCTACCAAAGTATATATATAGAGAGGGTTGGGGTAAAAAAGAGTTCGCAACGCAGTCTCTATATAAAGGGTTATTTTGCAATAACCGGCCAAATTTGGAGAGAAGGTTCAGAATAAGTAATATAGTTAAATGGTGAAGAAACATGAATTAAACAAAATCTCAAACATTCTATCCTTTTTATTTTTTAAATTCAAAATGTATGGTAATGCATTATTTTAACTGATTATACTGCGCACGCACACATTCGTAAGGGTCGATCGGTAGGCAAAAACGTTGTTGTAAATAACATTCAATTTGGTATAATTTCAAATAAAAGTAGAAGCCTTATTTACACGTATTTTCAAAAACTGCAATAACGGTATATCATTATTTATATATTTGAATTTAAGTTTCAAATTTGGCTACTGTTTGTAAAATTACCCTGTATGTTGGAGGACTAACTGAATTATGAGATGGGCAGCAGTGCCTTTCTTATAAGAACGCAATAACAATAAAAAAACTGCGGTTGCCAGTCACCTACCAAGCGTAGCAACTAACATAAAAAATATATTTCGAGGACATGTGAATCCTCGAAACATATGTTTATTTCTCACACATAAAGGATCTTGGTTATGCTATCCTTCTCTGTCAAACATGTTGTAAATCATCATTTTAAAATTACAATTACCAATTTTATTTTTTTACTATTAATTCATTACAGCCCGTCAAAAGTCCACATTTGAACAATGGCCTGATTTTCGCAAGATATTTCAATACTTACGGAAACGATATTTACAATGACGGGTTGCACAAAACTCCAAAATAATGTTTTCATACTACCGTAAGCCTCTCTTATAGATTGCCTCATAGAGAGAATTAATAACCATAGTTGCCACGACTGGCGACCGCAGTTTTTGGAACTAAGTTCCTTATCGCACGGTGCGAATTTGACGGATGGGGGCTAGGCGAGAAAAAGTGTAAGATTTTTCCGTCACGAAACACTTTCTATAGTGCGAGCGAGATGGAATAATATCCATCTCCCTCGCACTTTTTCTTATCATGCCATGAAAGAAATATTATTTTAAATGACGCTTCATTTTAATAGACGCTAGTAATTCATTTATTTGTATTTGTTAATCAATAATGTAATACGTTTATCAATAGTAATATACTGCGAAAGGAACTTCGTTCCAACCGAGTGTTCCACGACACTCACGCATGTTTTTTTTATTGTTATTGCGTTCTGTCAGAAGGATACTACTGCTGCCCATCTCATAATTCAGTTAGTCCTCTGTCGCCTCCTACAACACCCACGGGATATGAAGCAGTGGATTCCCTTACGCTTCGACTACACGGCGTTTTACACAAGGATCGAACTTGATGTGCTCACTTACTATGATTTTTATAAGGCGAGCGCATAAGTGTTGAAATACGTTTTAAATAAAATTGATTTATATATTGTAATATTTTTTAAATTTATATTTATTTCGAATTGCTACACCTATGTCACATTCTCACCACTATTGTGAGTTGAGGGGTAGATAACGGGTATCGTTAACATAATTGCTAGTTATTCTTAAATAATTGTAGTAGTTAATGCATCTCAAAATCATAAACAAAAATTTTGTTGACCTTTAAAAATTTTCACTACATTTTCTCTACCTGGATTACAAACTGAATTTACATATATACAATAATCATCATTACAGCCAGTCACAAGTCTACTGTAGAACAGGCCTACACCAAAGAATGCCACAAAGCGCGGTCCTGAGTCATCTGCATCCATCGACTTCTTACATCTCAACTTCACCAGAAATACAATCCTATATATTTAACTAAATATTTACGAGAACATGAAATATTTTATATGTCATCTTCTAGTAAAAACAAATGCACCACTTCACTGGTTCGTAACTAAGTTATTGGCCGAGCTATTGTGTCACAGGCCAGCGACACAAAAGCTCTTTCAACTGATAGACGAGTAATATGCAAGCCCTTGTTGACATGTTAGCTAACTTTGTCCCTTCGTTAGTGAGAAACTAGGAGGATTAATATTAAGAGAAATATACAGTACTCTTTGGCTTTCTGTGATTATCACTACGTCCAAGTATGTTTTTTTATTATGTACAGTACAATGTAGAAATGAATTATCGGGTATTAATAAAGTTATAATTATGATTCAAATGGCGGCCATATTTTACCACGTTTACACTTCTGAGTTATGGTCAAAGTTTAAAAACTCTAACCATTAGGAAATAAGTTTAAAATCGGTTGTTAAATTTGTACCTAACAAAAAACAGAGTAAAACGTGAGTTTATAAAGACGTGCTAAAATAAAGCAACAGCCAATACACATCCCACAGCTCTTTTCATTCATTTCTGAGAGAGAGTTTTTACGTCGATAAAGACGGTGGACGTGCTGACCTTATTCTTTTTTATTCTTATCCGACGAGCATGGATTAATACGATACTAAAGAACAATTTGGGAAATCACCATCCCAAAATGCTGAACTAATTTCCCATAAGTTAGTGATAACATACGTCATCATAAGTACAAAATTTCATATTGTTAAAGGCTTTATTTATTCAGCAAACCGCTTGCCAAACGTATTGAGTATTGGGTGAGTCGGACGTCTCAACGAAGATTAGCCATCTGCGTAGGACAAAATTTTAGTGCCCAAGTGTATGAGCAAGCACAGTTTCACTCTCTATTCACTCATTCTCATAGTCTGATGGGACGGTAAACCGACACGACCGAAGATAGATCATGCGTAAGGCAACGGAACCATGCTTTTCGAGGCACGGGAGTGAAACACCGCCAGCTGCCTGACTCCGGACAGATACTAAGAATTTCTTGACAGAAAACTCAACAACTGATTTTTGGCCCGATCCGGGATTCGAAAACGGGACCTTATGAATAGCAGTCGCGTTTACGACCACCAGACCAACGAGGCAGTCGGAATAGACCTATACGTAGCAGAGGGCTTAAAAAGGCTAAAGGCAAAAAAAAATGTAGAATGTATAAAATACAATAATGTATTTCTATGAGCAAACTAAATAATTTTAATAACAATGAACGCACGCATATAAAGCTATAATTTAAACATAACTCATTTTGATAGCAAAGGAAATATATTTGATGTACAAGCACACAATGGGAAGAAAGGAGACGTTGGAAGACAGATCACATCTCAAACGATGACGGGGACGTCGGGGTCGCCAAACATACATCCATTTTCGTAGCACCCTATTTTAATATACAATATATTACAATACAGCAAAAAAAAAAAGATAAAGTAAATGTACAAATAAACATAAAAATAAATGTTCTATTTAGAGGTTCAACTTCTAAATGAAACATTTATTTTTATGTTAAAGTTGTCCATGTTTACATATTACGCTTCGCCTTAAAATTACGTTGTACGCGAAGGAACCGAGTTCGATGCTTCGACATAAATTAAATTGCAATTTTCACGTGAAGGAAAAACACGACATGTGACGAAATCTGCATGTCCGAGGAATTAAAAATATACATATACAACATTATACACATATACAATCATGTAGTCCACAAACGTCCACTGGGGGCAGCGAAGCGTACTTTACCCGTCCCTAATACCTCCTTCAAAATGAGAGAAAGGCCTCTTACGCTCTTACCTAGCAACGGAATGTATGTAGTATCATTCCGTGGGTGTCATAAGAGGCGACAGAGGGAAAAAAATCAGGAGATGGGAAGCAGCGTCTTCCTAATTACGACTAAAAATAAAAAACTACGGTTGCCAACCCGCTTGCCAAGCGTGGCAACTATGGCAAATAGATGGCAACTATGAGGCAATCTATGGGGGAGGCCTATATTCAGCAAGGGACTTTAATAAGCTGTATCGGTAAAGGTCACGGAATGTATGAAGGTTCTTTCCATACTATTTATTTTTAAGTTACATTTCCCAAGCAACACCTTTTCACTAGTATGACGAATTGGGCAGCTATTGGTCTATCATAATTACCATAATATGGACTAGACAACTGATGTCACATTAACATCAGTTGTCTAGTCCATATTAATCCTATTGAAATCTAACATAATTATGAAAAACCATTGAACCATGACGATTAATGTACTACTATTAGTATTCTTAATTCTATAAAACGAGAGATTAGCCAAATTTTAAACTTAAGTTAAAATATTTAAATAATAATATACCGTTATTGTAGTTTTTGAAAATATGAGTAAATAAGGCTTCTACTTTTATTTTAAATTATCCAAAATTGAATGTGCATTTATGGGCAACAACGGTTTTGCCTACCGATCGACACTTACGAATGTGTACATGCGCAGTAAAATCAGTTTAAATAATACATTATCACGCATTTTGAATTTAAAAGATAAAAAGGACAGATTTTTTTTAATTAACTTTTCTTCATCATTTGCCTATATTACTTATTCTGAACCTTCTCTGCAAATTTGGCCGGTTATTACAAAATAACCCTGTATATAGTAGTAATATATTGGTTTTTATTTACCTTTGCCATTACTCCCTTCAATTCACTTCGATGGATGTTTTAATATGTGACAGTGAAAGCGGACCATTAAAGCTTAATGCGGGTGTTACATTTGGCAAGCTTGCTGCCTGAAACGATTGCCTATAAAGAGCTTGTAACACCTTTTTATCATACTCATAAAGAGCATTATCCCTCGTTAGCTTTACGTGGAATGATTTACATATCTTCAAATAAAAGGAATATTATTTCGATTATTCAATTCGTTCGGTGTACACATGCAACTAGAGACTGAGACTACCATACAACATTGCTACAAATACCTTTTTAACCTCTCGTCAGGAATGAAATTGAGAAAATAGGTAATAATATTCAAAACAGTACTTCTATTTGTCCAAAATAATTTTACTTATTTTTATAGAAGAGGGGCGAACGAGCATGCGACTCGCCTGATTGTAAGTGTCGACCGCCACCCATGAACATCTGCAACACCAGGGAAATCGCAAGAACGTTGCCGGCATTTTAAAATGTAGTAAATTAGTTTCTTGAAGGTTTCTAAGTCGTATCGACCCGGAAAAATTGCCGGTGGTGAACGATTCTACAAAAAAGTCGTGCTTTTGTTTTATTAAAATGAATTAAGACTTATGAGGCGAATGAGATTCTATCAGAAAAAGTAACGCGAGAACAACTTCTATTCTTTTAAATGACACTAGTTTTATTTAAATGTGTAGTGTTCGCGTAAACATAAGAAATCTACTTCCGTGAATTTGAATTCATTGCAATACGCAGGAATATCGATCAATATGGTCTGAAGTCACAGCATAGCTTTTAGTTTTTACGAAATAATACCGAATAGAAATATTTAAAAAGATATATCTATCAGCATAGGTAATACTGCTAACAGTATTACCTATACTGATAGATATATCTTTTAGATACTCTAGATTTATGTTAAGCTACCAATCCCCTAGATGCAATAAATGAATCTGTATTATTTATGACACAATTTATCATAAATTTATATGAAAATGTTTGGGTATATTTTTGTTATCCTTCGTTATGATGTTTACGAAAGTTTTGGGTAGTTTGTTAATTAGTAAAGGAACAAAATAACTGTTCATTCTATTGCCGTATCTATTGTTTGCTGGAAACGTATCGAGCCAATTTCGGTTTGTAGCACAATTATATGTGATACGTGTGCTTATAAAATATTTTTTTAACATAGTGAATTAAAATTTAGCATGAACAGGTAAGACGCAATGTTTGAAAATATTCGTTCGTTCGTATACACATTCATTATTATAAAACTTTTGTCAAATTTTTGAGAAAAATTTTTTTTTAAATTATAAGTTGTGATTTACTACCTAATCTCTTGTCTCTTGTGATTAAATTTTTTGATGAAAAAAAAATCTTTAAATTTTAGTTATTCATTTTTCTTTTTTTAATAGAATAAAGGTGGCAAACAAGCGCATAGTCTACCTCATGTTAAGTAGTTACCGTCGCCCATAGACATTTACATCTGTCCTCAATTAAGAAACAAAATGTAGATGCGTTATCACCTCTGAGGTCTTAGATAGAATGCTTCGTTTCCACTGAAAAGGGTTTCAGATTTTCTACACTCACCATACGAAACACAGCAGCATTAAGCTGCTATTTTACGCTGGTGTTCTGTGACAGCGTGGTCCTTTGATCCTTCCCCGGTCGAGCCGACCCATTCGTGCAACTCATCATAATAAAGCTGCAGCATGGCTCTACCACATATAAATTCGATTCGAAACTGCTACGCTAAGTTTGGTAGACCATACAAAAACATTAGTCTCCTAAATTAACGTTAACAATTTCATCAATATCATGTTTATCGTCAATATCTAAAATTTATTCGACGATCCCCAAAAATTTCAATATTTATATATCGATTGCAAACACATTTAGTTGTACTAGTCTAAAAAGTATGACAACTTTATATCGGTGACTGAACAACCGACACAATGGGAATAGAAACCTTCCGCTACCTTCAATATCTGAACTCCATTTTCCTTTCATCCCTCGCCTCTCAGCATATTGAACTAATTGTATTGCTTTCGCTAACATTGGAATACCCCGGTGGATAGGTTTATATTTCTTAGTAGTTTTCCTTTCCGCATAGTAACCGTTTCAATATTTACACGTGATTCTTTTTCAAACCCGTATCTAAATATATTTTAAAAATTCTTTCACTTTTATTTTAATTATTTAATGCATAATAAAATTATTACTATTATTTTGGTAATAATATTATTATAGAAGGTGGGGCAAAACGGCATTCGACTCACCTGATGGTGAACGTCTACCGCCACCCATAAGCAACTGCAACACCAGAGGAATTGCAAGTGCGTTAGCAGCCTCTTAAAAAGGAGTAAGGTCTTTTCTTGAAGGCATCCTAATAGTATTGGTCCAGAATGATTGCTGGTGGTTAGCCTATTATTTAATTCATTCTTTATTTTATTTTATAAAACTGAACTGACAAACGAACTTGCAGTCCACCCTATGGTATGTGGTTAATGCAGTCCATGGACATCTGCAGTCAATGTTAAACAAAGATGGCTACATATGCGTTGTTACCTCTGAGTGCTAAGTTGAAATGCCTCACATCTGTAGTTATACTCGCTCTTTATACGCTTCAAGCTGGAACACGACAGTACAAACACCATTTCATGTCGTCAGAAACCTATCCAGATGGATCCCTTAGCAGAAAAGGAGACCTAAGACCTAGTTCATCTATTCCACAAAGGAGAAAAAAATCATCTGGTAAAACGCGCAGTGAACCACCAAATATTTTATTAAATATTGTTTTTATCTCCTTAAAATATTAAGAAAAATAGTTAATAAATTACTATTTTAACACGAATGGATCGGCTTGATCGGGGCAGTTTAATGCTATGCTGGTAAGCGTACTATTTTTACTGGAAAAAAAGGCATTCCATCTTAATCCTCAAGGGTGACAACGCATTTGCATTTTGATTCTTAAGCGATGATAGTTGTAGATGTTTATGGGCCACAGCATTCACTTACCATCAGGTGGACTGTGTGCTCGTTTGTTTCCTTTATTCTATTTAAAAAAAAAAACTTTTGAAAACGTAGATGCTAAATTTACAGATTTTATTAAAATAAGAGTATAGGACTAATTCACAACAACGTGTTAATAAGTTCCGTTATAACTTTTTCATACTTCTTTTTCAGCTTTTAACATTCATTTCTTCCATAGCAGAAAATATATACTGTAATCGCTACGCTAAGGTTAATTACAACAGTTAATAGTTTTATATACAATAAAGAAATAGTACATTTAAAGTTGAGCCATAGTAACTCAGAGGCTAAGCTCTCGCTGTAAATTTCACAGTACGCGATTTACCCGAGTTTGATCCCCGCCGGCACCTAACATAAAATTGTTAATTGCTATTTTAAGTGTTGATTTACCACGTGCTCGTCAGTGAAGAAAAACATCGTGAGTAAACCTGCATGTTCAAGAAATAAAATATTTCGAAGACATGTGAAGTCTGCCATTTTGGCATTGGAGTAGCGCGACGGAGTAAGTGCTCTATAACACCTTAGAAATGAGAAAACGTGTGCCCGGCAGTGGGACGTATAAATACTGCAATTTCACTTTTACTTTAAGATTAAAATTATCAAATCAATAAAATATTGATTTGGTATGAACTTTGAGTAATATCCATAACATACATAAAGTTTGACGTCTCTAAATTAAAGAAATACGAGTATATACTCATACCTATATATATTTGCCAAAAGTTTATGAATTATTGTTTGAAAAAAATCTATAGATATACTAGCTGCTATCCGGCGCGTTGCTGCCACAGAAGTAATAATTGTGGAAATATCATTATAAGAGTTATATTGTTTAATTAGGAATGTTAATGTTGCTGATATATAATTTTCAAATAAATTTCTCGGTACGATATGCTCGCCACCTACTGTAAGTTAATTGTACTATGCCTATAACCTTCGCGTAAGTACAAGCAATAAGTTGACAAAGTTTTAACGCAATCTGATGAACGATATGGCAGTGCATAAAATACGAACAAACAAAAATTAATTTTTATATATTAGAACCATAATAATATTTATAATATACATACAGAACTGATTTTCATAAAATACTTGGAGAGATAGATAGAGAGAGAGAGAGAGAAGAGAAAGAAGGGAGAATATTCATGAAACACTAAAAGTTTAAAAATATAATACATTGAAATGAAGTCATTTTCTTTAATTTCTTATACAATATCAAGTGTAAAAAGTATTAGCTGAAATATTTATAGAACATACGTTGACTTTCATGCTACAAAAATATGTAATAGTCAAAAAATCTTGCCAAAATTCACCATCAATTAAATCGAGTGAAGCGCCCATTTGAAATTAACAGCATGTATTTATTTTTACTATTAAGAGCCAGTGTTTGACTATCATCCCCCATGATGGTAAGTGGTGATGCAGCCGAAGATGGTAAAGCACACTGACTGGCTTAATAATAACCTTAGTTAAATTTTATTTAATAATGCACTTGCGACTACGTGGTAGAGCCATGCTGCTGCTGTAGGACCAATATTTAACAGAGTACTAGAGAAAATTAACAGCATAATATCCAATAAAACTCCGTTTTGATTTTTAGGGCATGTATTTAAAATTAAGTTGAAAACGAATCATTATCATTATTATCAATCATCATCTTCATCAGCCCGTAATAGTTCACCGTTGGACATGGGCCTCTTACGTTATATATACATCATACTTTCGAAATCGTTAACAAAATAAAAACTGCAGCAAATATTTACAATATATAATATTCTATCAAAAACATATTTTAAATATTGTCGTTTCGTACGATGCTTACGAAACAGACAATATTATTGTACTGTATTAGCAATATAAATAAGCGCTATCTTTCCTGCAATTATCTCCCCTATTTACGGGCGGAAAATGTCGACCTCCGGCAAAGCAGTGCTGCCCGTATCGTGTGGAGTGGGGAGTCACGCACAGTTTATTATTAATTCTGCTAATCATTGTAACCTTAAGAACTTTACCTGCTATCTAATTAACGATTATATTACGAGCGGTATCCCCGTAAGCTGTTTTGCGTCGTATCTACACATGGAAGCTATTATTTAATTTGATATTCGTGTTTTGTAACATTTTTCGTCTAATTAGCAGGTAGATAGTATTATATCTACCAAACCAAAGATAAAATCTTTAATCATAAAATACATAAAACCGTATTTTATATACTACAGTAAAAGACTCAATCATAAATTTAAAAAACCAAAATCTTGTTAAAAAAAGCATTAGGCTAATTATATACCTACCAAGCACTTTGTTTTTAAAGTAATTAAAGCAAATGTTGCAAGTCAAAATAATATGTGAAATATTTTCACAAGATTTAGTGATTATTATTATCAATAATGATTTTTACCAAAAAGACAAATTTAACAAAAATATAAACTATCAGATAAACCTCACTTTGATATCGATATCAGAAATTATCTGAACGCAGATTCTAAAGCAAGTCTAGACTACTCAAGAGGCAAAACGTGGCTCGATAAACAAGGGGTACCGTCTCAGCTACTTGACGTCGATAAAGCTTATTTCAAGCATCTCAAAGAAACATTGACGGTCCTTTAAAATTCATTTGCATAATGAAAGCTTATAAAATCTTTTGCTTCTTTAAGTATCTTATCTCTCTTTTCCCTTTTTAACTTTATTATTTTCAGGATTAATTAGAGAACCTAAATTAATTAACATTGCTATCAAACTAAGTTACGACGATAAAAAGGATAGTAGAAAAGTGGCATTTTCTTATAAGAATAACAAAGAAATATATCAATAAAGTTGATATACTAAATAAGACGTAGGACGATTTGATTGTATCGAGAAGTATTCTGACGAAGATGAATTGGGAGACAATTGATTTAAGTGCGGTGTGGCAGCGCTGTCGTCGCGACACATGCGAAATACATCGAAGCCTAAATCGCGCTATCAAAGTTCCAAAGAAAAAGCATTATATATAGAATAGCTCCGAACTACCACTTGGAGCGTTGGCCGCTCCCCGGGCAGAACACCTTGCCCAGCGGGAGATCTCCCCTTTTCCTTCTACGACCACAGCGGTATTCTGAGACATAAACACAATACGTAAAATAGCAGCTTAATGCTGCTGTGTTTCGTATGGTGAGTGTAGAGAACCGGAGAACCTTTTACTGGAAAAGAGGCATTCTATCTTAGTCCTCACAGCTGACAACGCATCTGCATTTTAATTCGCAAACTAATATAGATGTAGATGTCTATGGCCACAGCAACGACTTACCATTAGGTGAACTGTGTGCTCGTTTGTCACCCTAATTCTATAAAAAACACAAAAGGATTGAGATTTTCGAGTCACCATGTTTGTTAAGTTGCTAGAAGTGAAAATAGTATATGATATTTTGTACGTGGTAGAGTCATACTGCAGCTATATTAATTGTAAAGTTGTAGCACGAATGAGTCGATGTCGATACCTGTGATAGTGTGTGATTTGCGGCTTAATGCAGCTGTGTTTCGTATGGTGTGCGTATGAGTGTAGAGTACCGGAGACCCTTTTTACTGGAAAAGAGGCATTCCATCTTAGTCCTCACGGCTGACAACGCATCTGCATTTTGATTCTTAATTGAGGATAGATGTAGATGTCTATGGGCCACAGCAACTACTTACCTTCATGTAGGCTGCGTGCTCGCTTGTAACCCTTATCCTATAAAAAAGTGAAGTGTACGTGGAGATGACAGGGTGTCGGTATAATATCTTAGATGAATAAAAGTTACTGACATAGCTCATAGAAGTATTGTACTGTAAGCAGCATTGGGCCGGCTGTATAGTTCGAAGATCTGGCAACCGATAGGTTTTATGAACAGCAGCCTCATACTGACAAACGCAATGCTGCGTTCCTACTCCCTGCAGCTAAATGGAGTGAAAGATCTATTAAAATATGCAGGAATGATAAATGATCGTCATTCTGGCAAAGGCAAGTGCTTTTACGTAATTTATGAGAAGGACTATGTTGAGCACTACACTTGTGACGAAATTTAATGATGATGATGATGATGATATTAACATGCACGGTTTAAGGTCCCTGAGTTTGATTCAGCTATTCCTAAAAATGTCTGCTTTGGGGTAAATCCGACATATTTTCTGATTCGTTGATACGATACATATTTAATAATTATTTTTAAAAAATCTATCCAAGTTTACAACCAACTCATGTCACTTTTATTTATTGAAATACATATCCTAATTATTTTGTTATTAATCTTAATAAAATGTCTTTGCGTTGCGTAAATACGATCATTTAAAATTTGACAAATTTTTCTTCTGGATAAGGTATAATTCCGATATAACGCGGGGTAAAACCGAAAATTCGGTAAAGTGTTCCTTTTTGACTTTCGATAGAAGATTTGGATTTACTTTTCGTTCTTCTATACCCCTCTACAAAAAGCATTGATAAATACTTTATGTTTCTAATTAAACTATATTTTGCTCACTTGAATTTTCGGAATTACCCCACATAAAGTCCAGCGGTTCTAAACATTTAAGGCACCACCACGGCAGCGCACATTGCGTTTCCGTGGTTGGACAGTTATCAGGCTAGTTAAAGAGGTTTCTTCAAACTTTTATAACAGGTAAGTGAGAATATTTTTTTATACATTTCTTTATATATTTTAATGAGTCAAAAGTATCCGTATTCGGATTTTTCAAACCTTTAACAATTCATAACTTCGAAGATTTACGATAGAGATTAACTTTATCGTAAAAGTCATGGAACTTTTTAATTTTATTAAAGAATATAAAAAATTGTCCCGTTTGAAAATAACAATTCCTTGCAATTGAAAAAAAAATCGGTTTAAACAATATGGCACTGAGTTGCCCCATGTCAACATGCATTTATATCATCAGTAGGACAATTTGAAGAGAATCGCATAAAAATATTGAGGTGGAATAGTTTTCGGTACTCATGCGCCGATTCCTCCTGGACTATGTCTATACATTTGGCATAGCGTAGCGGTAGGTATGCCTTGTCCACTCCCGTTGGTTAAATTCTCGAAGGTGTTAAACTTATTCCAAAACTACTACGGAAAAGTAGTTCGATAGTCCATTAATTCGTAATTAACCCTGTGGGTATTTCCGAAAAACACAAAACAATAGCTGGCTAATCCTAACTTATAAAATAAAGCTTTAAAAAGGATTATCTATCATAAAATCAAACAATCATTAAGATTACTTAGCAAGTTCCTAAGATAATGAACGCGGGTAATTCCGAAAACCGAAAAGAGTTGAAAAAGATGTTTCCACCGAAAAGTTAAGTTTGCACGCGCACTATTGAGACTAGCTACCTGATACGACTGAAGCCAGGAGACAAATAAAATGTCATCTAGAATAATGTTACCAGAGCAAAAATATTGCCTAGTTAAGTCGTAATTTGTAAATATCGGAATTCCCCATTTTCGTAATAACCCCAAAGCACTATATGTATCTTTGTTCCTACATATGTTTTTAGTTAAAGAACTGTTCAGTCTCATATACCTCTAGAACAAAATGATATCGAGTCGAAACCTATTTTGTTCGAAGTTCAATTGTATAACGAACACCTGTACACCAGACTTGACACCAATAGTCGATATCAATTTTTTTTATTATATTTTATAATGTACACTGTGATATAAAAGATCAGACTTTGAATATATTTAAAACAAAATTATCCATTAGCTGCGTCATGACATAATTTTATGCGAATTTTGATGAATATCTTACAAGCTAATGAAACGATATAATCTCGTAATCTGTATAGCTATCAACTTTAACGGCAGCCGCTTCTGGCTTGTGTTAACGAGAGATCCTCGAGAAAATAACGGCAATTTTCACGAGTACACAATTTTGCAGGTCGAATGAAAAGCACGTGTATGGATTTCAATTTTGTGTTTGAATGGTGATTTATACGATGACTTTAAAAAATATATAAGTGCGTATATTCAAAAACTAGAAAATTTGTTGTGAGTAGGCAAGATGTTTTTTTATAGAATAAGGGTGACAAACGAGTACACAGCCCACCTGATGGTAACTGGATGCTGTGGCCCATAGACATCTACATTTATCCTCGATTAAGAATCATAATGCAGATGCGTTGTCACCCCTGAGGATGGAATGCCTCTCCAGTAAAAAGGGTCTCCGGTTCTCTACACTCACCATACGAAACACAGCAGCGTGAAGCTGCTATTTTACGCTAGTATTCTGTGAGAGCGGTCCCACTTCGGTCGAGCCGACCCATTCGTGCTACAACTATACCACTAATATAACTGCAGCGTGGCTCTACCACGTATACGTAGATGTCTGATAAAGCTAACACCAATTCAAAAATCCGCCAAATTAATGAGATTTCTACTAAATAAATATTATAAGATTTGGAAGTAGAGAGCGTAATTTAATCATTACTAAATAAATATTATAGGAGGTGGAGGTAGAGAACGTAATTTAATAATTAAAACGATGATGAATTATATGAGGTTGACTATAAGAATAAACTTCCAGCGTAAATATACTTCTATATAGTAAAGTTTTAATGTATTTTTTTAAATTGTGATTAAAATTAATAATTAAACACATCTATATTTGGCAAATCACTGCACTAAACCGAACACAGCGGCCAACCTCAACGGAGACTACCTAGCCATCTGCGCAGGACGGGATTAAATTGCACGAGTGTGTGCGCAAACACAAGTGCATTCTCTATTACCCCACTCTCACTGTCCGTTGGGACGGAAATCCGAGACAAAAAGAGAGAAATCAGGCACAGGTTCAACGATTTTACGTGCTTTTGAGGCACGGAAGCGAAACATCCGTACTCCGGGCACCTACTGAAAATTTTTCGACAGATTAACTCAATTACCGATTTTGACCCGTCCTGGAATTCAAACCCTGTGATAACATGGTAACCATGGTATAACATGATCAGCATTCGCGATAACGACCGCTCTACCAACGAGGCAGTCAAGCGTATAACATATTTTAACTAAGACATTTTTTAAAGTGGTAGAGTCAAATGTTTGGGTTATTATTGAGCAATCAAAAAAAACTTTTTTTTTTATTGATCAAATGAATCTTTTGGTTCCATATAGAATAACGTCGTAACTTAAAACAACCATTTTTGAGCGACGCGGTGTTAGAACTTTTGCGACAATATGTTGTATTTTTATGTTTTTTAATTTATTTATTATTTAAAGATTACAAAAAAATAACACCTGCGAAACCACTAAGGTTTATATCTAGTGATGATTTGTATTTGTATGTTAACATCGTATTAAGAAATATGAAATATACATAAGCGAACAAGAAAAACATACTAATATGGATAGTAAATAAAATTAACCATTATCGACAGAGAGAGGATTCTGAAGGTAGTTCGTATAATTTATATTATTTAAGAAATAGATTTTTAACTATGATTTTAAGTTAGTGGGGTATTTCCACTGAACATATTACTTGCATACATTATGCATAGTCGACTTTTGGCGATCACCTATGTGTATATATAGGTATATAATTTTTTCGTGTCGTTAAAAGTGCTCTTTAATTTCATATCTATATTATGTTAGTGCTGAATTTACATTGCTTTTATTAAATTCTTGAGGTTGTTGATCTACCTAGTGACGGAGCTAATGACGTAATTGTACGTTATGAGCCGTTCATAAGCACAGCCAAAAAACTATAATCTTATTAAAAACTCCTTTAATTTATTAAAACGTAGTTTTAGTAGTATTTTAAAATTACATTTTAAATAAATAAGTTTTCCGTTTATGTACTACTCTCCCATGAATTGACGCAAATATTAGTACTACGTTTTTGAAATCATGTATTTTGTTTGATAAAAAATGATTAAGCATTTTTGATTGAAATTTTGCGGAAAAAAAATAAAAAGACTTTTCTTCTTTTATATTCAATAAAATAAATCCGTTTTAATTAGAGCTGAACCAAATATTACATCGTAACTGATGTTAATAAAATAGAATGCTACTTATATAGTGGCAAATGAAAATGAGAAACGTGGACCGTAACACAAAATCGTGGCCATGTCATACAAGAGGCAGAGATGAAAATGCTTTGGTCAATGTGCGATGTGAAATTTAACTATAATATTTATAAGCACTATATATTATTATTAAGGAGTGTGAAACGTTAAACTCTATCGTAGCCAAAAAACTGGCTTACAGTTTGGCAAAATTTAAAAATTGTAGAATGTACACTCTTTAATAATAAATCAAATAAAAAAAATCTCTACAAAATTCGCAACTAGTACGATTGCGGAAGTCTTGATGTGACATCGCCGAAAAGATCCAAGAAAGCAGATTTCGTCGGTATGGACCAAAGAGATTTAAATATATCTACTTAAATGTCTTTGGTACACTTAAAGCGCCAACCTACGAACAACATCGCAAACAAAGCCTTAAGTCTGAACATCTCCGGACCTCGAAGAGTGGGTAGACAGAAATTAGGCGGACAGATGTGGTCAGCAAATATTTTTTTATAGAATAAGTATGACAAACAAGCACATAGTTCACCTGATGGTAAGTGGATGCTGTGGCCTTAAGAATCAAAATGCAGATGCGTTGTTACCCTGAGGACTAAGACAAAATATTTTGTTTCCAGTAAAAAGGGTCTCCGGTTCTCTACACTCACCTTACGAAACGCAACAGCATTGAGCTGCTATTTTACGCTGATATTCCGTGAAAGCGTGGTCCTACCCGGCCACAGCAACCCATTTGTGCTACCACTAATATAGTGCAGCGTGGCTCTACCACGTAAAAATCTCAGTACCTGCAAGTTAACTGAAAATTATGCGTTGGATAGAGCAAATTGGTAGCGGAAAATTAAAAAGGTAAACCCAAACACCATGTGAGAATAATAACTGCGCTGAAGTGAGAGACAGAGAAAATGCTACTGAATACTTATTCAGGCAGTGTGATATTATAATCAAATCAAACTATTTACGGACTTAAAACTTCCAGGCCAGTGGTCATTACTGAGATTTTTTGCCGTAATTGCTGCGTTTGGCCAAATTATTTGCAATAAATATAATATTTGAGATGTAATAACATAACATTTGGTAAAGTGCAAAAATTAATTATGACTAGATGAATATTACATGTTGGTTGTGTCTCATCAACACGGTAATAAGTTTACGAACTTCTTTTGCTAACAAGTTATCCCATGAAAGTAATAAAGGATTCAGTTTATTATGAGAAAAAATTTGGTGTGACAGTTCGTGACATCGTTAAATGCATAATTACTACTTATAAAGTTTTCCACTCTATAGTAGTATTAGCCATTAAGGAAATCGGTTAAGTGCAAGCTTTACTTCCACAAGTCTACAGGCCGTGTCAATGATATAAATATAACTCAACAATTTATAAATTTTAGTTTAACACTTATAAATAGAAGCGGTTTATCCCAGTTAGCTTGCCTGAAAATTTCATATTACACGAGTACGAGCAAATCTCTATAGATTCTCGCCAAACTCAATAAAATGTTAATTCTTAGTTTTTTTATTTATAGAAGAGTGATCTCAGGTCAGGTCAGGCTCTTCAGGTGAGCCGCAAATGTGCATGCGGCTCACTGGTTGGTAAGTGTTGACCGCCGCCCATAAACAACTGCAACACTAGGGGAATTGCAGGTGAACTGTACTGTACCTGGGTGTCTGAGAAATTATAAAAATATTTAGAAATTATTGAAAATCACTATTACACTACAGGATAACATTGCGGACGCTTTCCCATCCCAAAAAAACCTCTCAGTTTTGAGCGGTGGCTTGTGCCCTGCCGTTTAGTGCCCAGCTTATGATGAGACTATTAACCAGTTTGTAATTTATTAAGCTAGCATTATTTTTGGAGCTATAAATATTTTCACGATCAACCCGTTTCCATAGCTCACTTAAGTAACCCAAACGAACGGGGACTGGTAACAAATTCCATAAATAATAAAGACATATAATGTTGGAAGACAAGATTATTTTTTGTCAGAGTAGGGAATCGAACCAAAATAAGAGTGTATTTTATGGTGTCAATCAAGAAAGCAAATATTGTAAAGATCAAGTTGTCGATAATAAGCACTATGCTTTGAATTAAACAGAGACCACAAAATCCTACATTGTTTTATGAAAACTAATAACAAAAAGAGTAAAAATGGAACAAGGCAAATCTGATAAGTTTCCTTTAGTCATACAGCTCAAGAATGCTGTTAAATTTACGGCGAGCAATGCAATTTTACAATACGCATCTCCACACCGGCACCAATGCAATCGTTATTTGCAATTTGAAGTGCTGATTTTACCACATGCTCGACGACGAAAAAACACGTGAAAAAATCGCCGCCAACACGAACTTGAGCAGCGTAGCGGGCCATAGAGTATTACAATGCTATTATAATGCTCTATGGCCTGAGATTATCTTATTTCTATAAGAAGAGGCCTGTGGCCAGCCGTGGGACGTAAATAGACTCCTACATTACTTTAATTTTATACCATATTATCAATATTTGCGACTTTGTATATATAATGAAGAATTTAAATTGCAAAGCGTTTTTATTTTGGATTAACACAAAATAATATTTTATATAATTTTGAAATTATGGTTCAATTTTGTAACACCCTACTTACGTTATTATCTCAAAAAATAACACCGCAAGTTAATAGTAACTTCCCATTTTACTCCCCAAAACGGATTCCATAATATGTCGAAAATTGAATATGCTTATTTGGGTAACTGCATTATAATTATGCCATATTTTAATATTTGTCTCTGAGAAGATAATTTAGGACAGACGGACAGACAACGATGTGAACCTAAAAGTACTATAAAAGTACCAGTCAAGTGTCGTAAATTTTAAATAAATTTTTGTATATAATAGATTATTGTGAAAAACTATAATAATTTAAGTGAATATTTTAATGATAGATTATAAATCAATTTTAATTATTTTGACCTAGTTCATTATTTCTATTTACTTATTTTACATTGTTAATATTTTCATAATATTTCAAATCTTATTTACGTGAATGACGAATGATCATTAGTTCAGATATATAATATTTATTGAAATTTAATTTTAAAGTAAATGTGTGTGTATTATTTAGTTTGACATTTTATAAATTAATTAATAATAATCTATAGATTTAACGTTTAACGTCCATGTCACACCTATGCCGGTAGTTGTTGGGAGCACCAAGCTCGAAGTTGTTGACGAATATGTTTACCTGGGACAAATAGTCCAACTAGGTAAGTCCAACTTTGACCGAGAGGTCAATCGACGGATTCAACTCGGCTGGGCAGCGTTCGAGATTAACCTCAAAGCTAGATTGTACAACCAGTGCGTGTTTCTAGTGATGACCTATGGATCTGAGACGTGGTCCTTCACTGCCGGCCGTATGAGGACGCTCAAAGTCGCTCAGTGAGCTATGGAGAGGGCTATGCTCGGCGTTTCTCTGCGTGATAGTCTTAAAAACGAGGATATCCGCAGTAGAACCAGAGTAACCGACATAGCCCAAAGAATTAGTATGCTGAAGTGGCAATGGGCCGGCTATATAGCTCGAAAAAACGACAACCGATGGGGAAGAAAGGTTCTCGAGTGGCAGCCTCGTACCGGCCGATGAAGTGTAGGGCGTCCACCCACTAGATGGAGTGACGACCTGGTAAGACATGCAGGAAGTCAATGGATGCAGGTGGCTCGGGACCGTGCTTTGTGGCGTTCCTTGGGGGAGGCCTATGTGCAGCAGTGAACTTGTGAAGGGCTGTGATGATGATGTTGATGATGAATCTATAGATTTTATACTAAAATTGATTTAATTTAATTCTATATTAATTAACATTTAAACTCTTTCTTAAATTGCTACGCCCGTGCAGGTTGTCACATGCTCTGTAAATATATTGTAACAACTTTATATTTTGTGACATGCAATAAATGAATTATGAATTATGAGTGTTCCGTTTTGCGAATTTCAGCATTTAAACAGCAACAATGTTGTTAAAGAGATGTTTCATTCTAAAACGAAGTGAAAAGCTAGTTAGTATATAAATGTGTACTATTATTATTCGATATACAAAACTTCATTTAGGCAGATCAATGATATTGTTGCTTACTTGCTTAAATGTAGGAGTAGGAATATTTAATATCTTATAACGTTGCAGGTGCTCCGAAATCATCTCTCTAAAATATATACTATACATACACCTAAAGGTAAATTAAGAACCCTTATGTTGAAGTTGGGTTCATGTTGTCAAGGACAAAACCAACATTTACTAATATAACAGCGCACATGTTTGAAGTAACCCTGAATTTATTATAAGCTATGGTAAACATTGAATAAAATCAAACGTACAGGTTAAGCGACATACGCGATAAGCGATTTATTTTAGTTCGACATTTTAAGTGATTTACTGCAACATAGTCATACAAGAAAGAACTAAGGTGTTTAACTTCCTGATGTTGTTGTTGAGCCAGGCTAGCATTGGATTTTCATTACTAATTAGTAATGAACCATAAATTAACAAAGTTAGTTCTGTGTAGAACGAACCAATTGGTTCCATCTACACAGAATGAACTTAGTTAAATTACTTTTAGTACTTAAATTAAGTTTTTTTTTTTTGTTTTCACGTAAATATAAGAAATCATTTAATTATGGTTTGACAGATTGAACATAACTATTTACAAAATATAAATATACTAAAAGGATATATCGAAACGACTTACCTATAGTAGTTAGCGCCAACGTACACCAGTAATAACTCTGAAGATACTGTTTCACTACATCTGCAGTTTCTGTATCATGATACACCCAATTTTTACTACCGAAACCATTGTTTTTATATATAATATGGTACAAGCACCCATTCCAGTGGAATATCACTAACAAATAATGAATTAAACTGGTCGATCTAAATAGATTAGGATAGTTTGTGTGACGTTCCGTGCGATCCATGAACGCCCAGAAACGGTAGATCTTCACTAGCCGGAACGAGCGCAATATGGAGTTGAACCCGATGGAGAGATAAAGAAAGTCAAGTGGCAACAAACACAAACAGTCTATGTAGAATGTAGTAGAGTTCATATAATGCGCACGTAACTTTGCAGCGTCTGTTTGTAACACGCCATCTTCCAGGTAGCCCGTTCGAAAATGAAATAAAATGTCCGCGAGATAAAGAAAATCCGAAAAGTAATCTAAGCAGAACCACACTATTAGGGTTTCACCTGAAACAAAAAAAGTAATATTAGTTTGTTGAAGTATGCGCGCATCAAAAAATATCATTTCTGGAAAAGCAAAAAACATAGGCATCTTAAATAATTCTCGGCTAGATTAAAAACAATATAAGAAAAATTGCGTGTTGAAAAAGACTGTAACTTATAAAACATTAATTAAACAAAACAAAAGTCAGCGGTGAAATATCACGAAGTATCTTTCAAAATATTGCATTCTCTTCAACGCAAGACATTTAACTTAGAAAAGCTATTTACGTAAGTAATTTAATACTCGGCGGAACAAGTTGAGGAAAACTATGCACAGAGTGCGCTAAGTTGTTGCAGCCAGATCGTTGCCACTAATCTAGGTTTGCTATCTTAAGTGGATACGTCTTTAGCATAAAAACGAAAGTCAAAATTGGATTTTTATCTAGTTAAGTTTTCCTTTCAAGTACAGTTGATATGAATTATTAACTTACATTTTAAGCATTTCTTATTAAAAAATGTAAATAAAAAAGTTATTACGTAACTATTTTTCTTACTAAGATAATTTAAAATGAAATAAAAAATAATATGGGTTAAAAAAGGTTTGCTTTAACCCATATTATTTTTTATTTTTAATATTATTAACTAACATACATATTCCCGTGTAGTGGCGGGTAAGAATACCCACTACCCCATATCTTCCTGTGAGTGTCGTAAGAGGCGACAGAGGGAAACGGAGGCAGGAGATGGGCAGCAGCATCTTTCTGATAAAAGCAAAAAGCAATTTAAAAAAAACTGCGGTTGCCAACCCGCTCGCCAAGCGTGGCAACTATGGCAATATACCCCCCATGAGCAACAACACTAATAAACGGCCCCGGTGGCCTCACTATTCCTGGCTACGGTGGCGACCATGGTAACGGCGGGGCAGGGGGTACTAAGAATCTTCGGTGGAGGTTCGGTTGCCACCTACGACGACTCGACCTGGCAACTTATAACGCACGCACCCTGAGGACTGACGAGAAGATCCTGGAGCTGGAAGAAGAGATAGACAAGTTGCGCTGGAATATTATAGTATTATCCGAGGTCCCAAGAGAGGGGGAGGACACGATAATCCTCGAATCCGGCAACTTTTTCTATCACCGGGAGGGGACCATCTGTCCCAAGGACGTGTCGGATTTATTGTCCACAAGTCTCTCATTAACAACGTTGTGAAGATTGGGAGTGTGTTGACGAGGGTTGCGTACCTTATACTCAGAATCACCAAACGGTATTCGCTGAAGGTCATACAGGCTTACGCACCAACCTCGACACATCCCGATGAGTAGGTGGAGGAAATGTATGAGGATATCTCTAGAGCCATGTGTTTCTCCAAAACCTGCACTTCAACGCAAAACTAGGCACAAGAGAGAAAGGTGAGCTGAAAGTAGGGAAATTCGGAATAGGGCAACGGAACCCAAGGGGCCAGGAGCTGGCCGACTTCATAGAGAAAGTGGGACCCTTTATGATGAACTCTTTCTTCCAGAAGCGGCCCCACAGGAAGTGGACCTGGTCGAGCCCCGACGGTTCGACAAAAAATGAGATTGACTTCATTATGACGACTAGACGGCACCTGTTCAGTGATGTCTCAGTGATCACGAGGGTGAAAACTGGTAGCGATCGCCGAATGGTTAGAGGCACACTGAACATAAACGTGAAGTTGGAGAGGTGTCGTCTAATGAATTCAGCGCTCCGTCCCCTCGTGCTCTAATCCAAAGTCCCGAAAGCTTTCAGCTCGAGTTACAAACCCGTTTTCAATGCCTAAAAGATTGCAATTCAGTGGTCGATATGAATGACAAGCTCGTGGAAACTGTCCATGTGGTCGGAGATAAGTTTTGCAAGACCCGTCGCAGAAGAACACAAAAACTCTCCGATCACACTCTTAATCTCATCCTCGTCCTCCATGGTGGCACTACTCCGGAGGCGTGGAGCAGAAGTGCGGTGGTATTGTTCTTCCAGAAAGGTGACAACGCTCTCTTGAAGAACTACAGACCGATTTCTTCAGCAACTTCCAGCCTCCCGAACAAGCCGGTTTCCGAAAAGGCTTTAGCACCATAGACCACATACATATCCTTCGGCAAATTGTACAGAAGTCCGAGGAGTACAATTTGCCACTATGTCTGGCGTATGTGGACTATGAGAAAGCCTTTAATTCCCTCGAAATTTGGGCGGTGCTGCAGTCCCTTCAGATATTCCAAGTGGACTGTCGGTATATCGAAGTGCTGAAGTGTTAGTAGTACAGTAGGACTACGATGGCTATCTGAGTACAGAACTAGATTACGAAACCTATCCAACTGCAGAGAGGTGTAAGACAGAGTGACGTAATATATCCGAACCTCTTCACCGCTGCATTGGAAGACATTTTCAAGCTACTGGACTGGAAAGGATACGGTATTAACGTCAATGGCGAGTACATCACTCACCTTCGATTTGCCGACGATATAGTACTTATGGCAGAATCGCTGGAGGACCTAAGCACTATGCTCAATGACTCCCAACTCCCAGCGTCTCTCAACGAGTGTCTGCTAACGGATAGGTCTTAAGATGAACATGGACAAAACAAAAATAATGTTTAAAGTCCATGTCACACCTATGCCGGTAGTTGTTGGGAACACTAAGCTCGAAGTTGTTGACGAATATGTTTACCTGGGGCAAATAGTCCGACTAGGTAAGTCCAACTTTGACCGAGAGGTCAATTGACGGATTCAACTGGGTTGGGTAGCGTTCGGGAGATTACGACACATCTTCTCGTCAGACATACCCCAAAACCTCAAAACTAGATTGTATAACCAGCGCGTGTTGCCAGTGATGACTTACGAATCTGAGACGTGGTCCTTTACTGCTGGCCGTATGAGGAAGCTCAAAGTCGCTCAGCGAGCTATGGAGAGGGCTATACTATAGGCGTTTCTCTGCGTGATAGACTTAAAAACGAGGATATCGGCAGTAGAACCAGAGTAACTGACATAGCCCAAAGAATTAGTACGCTGAAGTGGCAATGGGCCGGCCATATAGCTCGAAGAACTGACAACCGATGGGGAAGAAAGGTTCTCGAGTGGCAGCCTCGTACCGGCAGATGAAGTGTAGGTTGTCCCCCCACTAGATGGAGTGACGACCTGGTAAGACATGCAGGAAGTCAATGGATGCATGTGGCTCGGGACCGTGCTTTGTTTCATTCCTTGGGGGACGCCTATGTTCAGCAGTGGACTTGTGAAGGGCTGTAAGAATGATTCATGATGATGATGAACATACATATTATTATATTTATGTTAGTATTTATACATACATATACGTAAGCACTCACGCCTGTCACCCAGAGGGGTAGGCAGAGACTACGGACTTCCATTTGGCACGATCCTGACACACTTCTCTCGCCTCCTTTACATCCACATATCTACGCATACACGCTCGTCGGTTAAGGTTATTTATGTATGTACATAAACCTCAATATGCGTGCGGTATGGGTTGCCAGGTCTAATCATCGTTGATGGCAACCAGATCTCCAGCGAGATTCTTCGATGCCTACTACAAAGCTACTAATTCCAACTTAATGCGTATTTTTTGTACCTCTTATAGGGATATAGTTGCTACGGTTGGCAATCGTAATTTTTCTGAAAAAGGTTTTCGAGTGGATTTCGATATTTTACATCTAAAACTATACGTAAAATTAATATATTAAAAAATACACATACCATTGATCTCTTGGAAGGCGAACCTATAAACGATGACCCATAAATTGTACAGAAAGGCAAGGGAAACAACCATGGACCAATAGTAGCAAAGCCGGCCAGCAGGGTCGAACACGAAGGACCAGTGTGGCCCGGAGCGTAACCGCCCACTGGTGTAAGTAGAACGTCTCCTCAGGCCCCCTCTGCTACCACTGTACAGAAAAACATAGTAAAAACAACAAAGTTTTACTCAAACAATACCAGCACACAAACTTTTCGTATGCATTGAATTTAATCTACAGTAGTTTTGTTAATCTGCTTTCTGACTCACTCTTTGTGCCATAACGAACCAACTTGTGCTAGATTAAATAGACAACTTTTAAATAGACGTCCGTTTATACAGAAAACATATTATGTAGTAAGCAAAAGTTTAAAATGTGAATCGGGTAAAAGCACAAAAAGAGCGTCTATTTAATATTTAACTAGGTATTAGTTTCATTTTTACCATAAAAGATTGTAATCAAAGCTTTTTAGTAAATATTATTCAAAGGAATTGAAGTTCAAAATTCTTCAAAATGTGTTCCTAAAATTGGAAGAAAAATCATATCTGCATATTGTAAGATCTAAAGCAGTACAATTTAAAACCAGTTCATTAATATTTAGAAACATTAGTATCTTTTAAAAGGTATACCCCAACTGCTCTTCTCATGTCAACTTCATATCCTCTAGCAACCGACTGCCATGGCAACCAACTGGTAAACCAGGACAATCGATTGGCAGTCCCATTTGCATCCACCAACTTGGTCAACGGGAGTATGCGCAAATCCTTCAAGTATTGCATTGGAGCTGGCTCATTTTTGGAAGGACCTATGTCCAGCAGTGAACTGAAAAGGCTTTGTTGACGGATTTGGTTCAGCGTTTTCGGATGAAATGTTCGTCCTTGGAGTCTCGTCCGTAAATCAGTAAGCAGCACGGCAAACACATACGGACAATATTTCTTCTTACTAAATCATCAAAAATCATCAAAACCTAAACATTTATATCGAAAACAGAAGAAGCATTCTTGCCGACATCCAGAGCCACTGCTGACACGGGCCTCTCCAATTATAGAGAGGATTTTTCTTAATCGCCACGCTTGGCGGTTGAAGTGCCGTTAGAAGTAGATATCGTGCTTACAAACCAGTATCCAGTCGCCGGTTTGTGCATTTTCCGTCTAGTGAAAACGAGATGGTTACATCGCCATCTATCGGAAGTCATGAGATCTTTCTGGCATTTGAAAATACTAAATTCCAAATATCTCGGTCCAAATACAACGACTTATACTATGAACGTGCTATGAACGTATTAAGCACGAATTAGCTGTCGGTCATAGGAGGCTACGGTATTGGTCGGTGACTAACGTAGTGATTACTATATGCTCTTTGTTAGGTGAAGCGGTCTAATAGGCGTTGTTGCATATTAATTTATACAAAGAGTATTATTATGCATGTGCCGAAACGGTTAAGGCCATGTAGAGCCATGCTGCAGCTATATTACTGGAATAGTTGTAGCACGAATGGGTCGGCTCGACCGGGGAGGGACCACGCTCTCACAGAATACCAGCGTCAAATAGCAGCTTAATGCTGCTGTGTTTCGTATGGTGAGTGTAGAGAACCGGAGACCCGTTTTACTGGAAACGAGGCATTCCATCTTAGTCCTCACGGTGACAACGCATCTGCATTTTGATTCGTTATCGAGGAAAGATGTATATGTTTATGGGCCATAGCAACCACTTACCATCAGGTGGACTATGTGCTCGTTTGTCACTTATCCTATAAAAAAAAAAAATTGAAAGTTATAGTGACTAGAGATCTTAAACGACTTATTACGGTCCGTATTCTATCAAAATTGTCTTTGTAGGGCTTAATGATTCAACAAAATCTACACAAAAAGCCTGTATCATTATTTCTTATTATGACCATTATCCACCCATTAAAGCCTGTGAAAGTCCACTACTGAACAAAGGCCTCTTTCATAGATTACCTCATGGGGGGATTTTGCCATAGTTGCCTCGCTTGGTAAGTGTATTGGCAACCGCAGTTTTTTATTATTTTGAGTTGTTATCAGGAAGATGCTGCTGCCCATCTCCAGTTTCATTTCCCTCTGTCGTCTCTTATGACATACTCAGAACTATATGGATTAGTAGATATATATTCGTACACCGCCACTACACGGTTAATTTATTATAACGTTCATAAAAATATTGTTATTGAAATCAATTACTTACTGTAATTACATTTCAACAAATCTATTTTCATTTTATTCTTTGATTGGCTTCGCTCGCATATAGAATAAAGTATTATATTTGTTATATTATTAGTATGTCATGTTTTTTTATGAGCTATCGAACAATTAATTTCATTGGGACGTGACTATAGAAAGGGAGTTTTATGAAGTAAATAACGTGCATTGTCTTGGAACAATAACATTCTTCAGGCACAAAAGTAAATATTATGTTTTATAAAGAATATCGTAATATAATCTGCCAATCAGTACCTATCTTTGATAATAATGAGCATTAAAAGTAAATATAATATTAATTTAACGGATTTTTTAATATTATTCAACTTTTTTCTATAAAATATTTCTAAAAGAATCTGAATCACATATTCGGAATTAATAATCGGGGCCACGAAAATTATATTGATGTAATATTATGAGCTTATTTACAGGAAATATCAAAAATTTACATTTTATTCTCGAGTGGCAGGCAGCCTGAGAATGTGAAAACGTGAAGAAGGAGCCTGGAGTTTCTTTGCGTGATAGACATAAAATATTCGCAGTAGAACCCTATTAATCTACGTAGCGCAACGGATCAGCAAACTGAAGTGCAATAGACTGGCCATATAGCTTGAAGAACCGAAAACCGATGGGAAAGAAAGGTTCTCGATTGGCAGCCTCGTTCCAGTAAGCAAAGTGTACGGCAGGGACGCTGAGGCTAGTAGATGGAGTGACGACCTGGTAAGAAATATAAAAAAAATCGGTGGATGTAGGTGGCCTGGACCGTGCTTTGTGGTATACCTTGGGGTAGGCACAAATTGTGGCACAGCAGTGGACTTGTGATGGGATGCAATGATATTGATGATAATGTATAAAATATATATCGCAAATTATTAGATCTTATATTAGTATGTCTGGTATTAGTTGATACCATCATCGGTTTCATTCGTACGGAACACTAAATAACTTTATAAAAATAAAAAAATAAAAATACAAGTCTGAAATTTTTAATTTATTTTTAAAAGCTGTGATGTATTATGGTAAAGTAATAACGGCTCTTATTTTGTGACTCGCAAATATATAATATGTATAATGAACTTAGTTATTACACAAGGCATTTCAAACGACTAAAGAGTTAATATTTAAACAGTTTCGCGTCTAAATTATTGAATCCGTATTTAGCACCTGTGTTCAATCCGCAAGCCTCTCGGGTCTCTATATCCAATTAATCTAACGGAAACTCGACGGAAGGAGCCACGCCACTAGATTGTGGTGCCAGCAATGCCAGATTCATTATCTACAGTTTGTGATATTTCAATAGGTTCAAAATAACATTTGTGCATTCTCTATCGTAGTATCTAACGTAAGTTAACATTAGTGTTACTATTTAATACATATAAGGCTCGATTTTTCATATATCTAATAATAATACTATACATAATATAAATTTGTAGAAAAGTTGTGTTTGCAAAACTTATATTTCCTAGATATTATAGTCAAATCTCTTGCAGTCTGTATATTCAAGATTCACACAAAAACTACTAGACGGATATCAATGAAATTTGAGTGACCAAAGGCAACATAGTGGTTACTTTTTAACCGATGACGGATCTGAAAAAGGAGGGATATGTTTTTCCTTTCTTTAAAAGATAAACAGTAAAGTTAAACAACAACAAATGGAAATAGCGTAGAGCTCTTTAAAATATAGTACCTGGCGCCAAACTTTTCTTGGCTATAGACAAAAAGCTATAATTTTCTCAGGATGACACCTACCTAGATAAACTTGAAAAGTAAAAAATTATCTAAATATAAAAATCAACCATATTTTAAGAGCTGTTTCTGAGATATAATTTAAATACTTCTTGTTCGCTTAAAGTGCAAAAATACTATATATTTATTTATCTTTGTACAGTCCGTACGGATAAAGAATGGGATTAGAAATGGCGGCTCACCGAGCCCATACCGTCAACATGCACAGTACCAATAGCGAAAACTAGTAGTTCATTAGCTAGTTTTATAGCATATTAGTTTATTATATAGCTTATTAGCTAGTTTTCGCTATTATAGGTATATCGTTTTATATATTATTCGGTTAATTGGAAATTTTGTATTAATGGGAAAATATTTGAAAAGAATTGTATACGCAAGTATACTCGTAGAACAACGATGACGCTGAAGATGATGTTGACGATGACGATGACGATGTCGATGACCATGACGATGATCATGACGATGACAATAGTCATGACGATGATCCTGACGATGACGATGACGATGACAATGACGATGACGATAACGTTGATGATGACGATGACGATGTCCATGACGATGAACATGATGACAATCATGACGCTGATCACTTTTTTATAGAATAAGGGTGACACACGCGCACACAGTCCACCTGATGGTAAGTGGATGCTGTGGCCCATAGACATCTACATTAAACCTCAATTAAGAATCAAAATTCAGATGCGTTGCCACCCCTGAGGACTGAGATGGAATGCCTCGTTTCTAGTAAAAAGGATCTCCGGTTCTCGACACTCACCATACGAAACACAGCAGCATTAAGCTGCTATTTTACGCTGGTATTCTGTGAGAGCGTGGTACCACCCCGGACGAGCCGACCCATTCGTGCTACAACCACAGTATAGCTGCAGCATGGCTCTACCACGTAAAAAATCATGACTATGACAATTATGATGACGATGACCATGATTATGACGGTGATCATGACGATGATCATGACATGACATTAATTTTAATATAACATTTATAATATTTTTTGGATAAAATTTAGTCATAATAACCCCTGGTATTACTCTCTATTTATTCGTGAAGTTTTATTACAATCGGTCGAGCCATTCTGATTCTCGTACAGACAGACAAACGATAATACATATACATAAACACTCACGCCTGTCACCCAGAGGGGTAGGCAGAGACTACGGACTTCCATTTGGCATGATCCTGGCATACCTCTCTCGCCTCCTTCCTACATCCATATATCTACGCATACACGCTCGTCGGTTAAGGGTACTCCTAATCTGGCCCATTTTCAATATATCGCCAATTTGGTCGATAAACCTTCGTCTAGGGCGTCCTTTCCCGACTCTTCCGTTCACTTCTAAAAAACGATAAAAATAATAAATAAATAATAATGAAGAAAACTTTCAGAACGCGAACGCTCAGAAATTAGCTAAATCGGACTGATTTTTTTTTGTAATTTATGGAATTTTGTTATCATTGATTCCAATGACAAGTTGGACTAAAGAGTTATAGAACGTACGAAAGACGCAAATCGCAACGTAGTTTTTTTGCAGTCTTTACCGACGGATGTGAGTATAGATAGCGACAGTGTGCAAGCGAGAGGTGAATAGAGGCGATGCCATTTTCAATCCCATTCTTTAACCGCACGGGTAGTATATAAATTCCTTGAATCGATTCGGTCATATTCACATTATATATTTTTACTGTCGGGACGATGGTTCACAGATACCGATACCGATAGGTGGCGCTGTAATCAAATTATTAACATATTCTATGTTTATAGACCTAAATAACATTTACAATAAATGTTGTATTAGTGCTAAAAAGAAAATTACAAAATGTGGAGGTTAGGTTGCGGTTGAGTTATTAAAAAATTTAATCAAATCCAACTTATCACGCCACCTACTGAAAAAGTCAAATCAAAACGTCTGCCGAGCAGGTTAGCTTTTATATCCGTTTTTAAAGTATGTTAACCGTTGTGGCATAGTTTGAATCTAGAGCCACTATCTTCGTTGCACGTTTTTAAAAAAACAGCGTCATCAGCTGGAACGCCGGCGTATCGAGGTTGGTGATGCCTTAAGTGTTCCGTGTTGATAAATTCGGCACGGAACTCTAATATTGTTGTTAAACCGAATTCCATGCGAGCGAAGGCATGTAAAAAAGCTAATTGTTAATATGTCAGCAGTATACTGTAAAAATACTGTGGAAGTGCACATTGCGTATTTTATATTGTGTTTATAATATTATTATTATTATTGTGATTCCATGATTAGTAGCATACTATTTAGATTCAAAATATAAATTTTTTATCTACAGTTAAAAAAATAGTTTCATTAAATGGCTAAATTCTTACATAATTAAACACTAAATTATTCAATTTTATATTGCATTATACAGTATTTTAAAATATCAGAGAAAAGTGCTGTCGTTTATTTAAATCTGAGTTTAAAACATAATACTGTTGTTGACATGATATGATTAACATAACAGTATACATGTCGTGGGTAAAATTATGTAATGTTTAAATTACGGATCCCGGATTTTGCAGAACAATGTGTGGTGCAATGTGTAGAGTCATCCTTTGAGAGGTTATAGTTAAACGAATAGTTCGTATTTCGGTCAACGTAATATACGACAAAACCCTTGATTAGAATTGCTTACTTGTACCATACTATTGTTGCGCTTTGCATTGTTTTATAGCATCAACCGCTTAAAATGTTACAATCTACATTTTTTATAAATGTGTAGTAACAAACGAACATACAGTTCAACTGATGGTAACTGACTACTGCGGTCCATGGACTAATGGAGCTAACTTCATAGAAAGAAGACTACAGATGTCTTGTTGCCACTGAGGGTTAAGATAGATTACCTCACACCCTTTTTACGTGGTAGAGCCATGCTGCAGCTATATTACTGGTATAGTTGTAGCACGAATGGGTCGGCTCGATCGGGAAGGACCACGCTCTCACAGAATACCAGCGTAAAATAGCAGCTTAACGCTGCTGTGTTTCGTATGGTGAGTGTAGAGAACCGAGACCCTTTTACTGGAAAAGAGGCATTCCATCTTAGTCCTCACGGTGACAACGCATCTGCCTTTTATTCTTTACTGAAGATAGATGTAGATGTCTATGGGTCACAGCAACCACTTACCATCAGGTGGACTGTGTGCTCGTTTGTCACCTTATCCTATAAAAAAAAAAAAACCCTGTAACTATACTGGCTCTCTATACCCTTCAGACCAGAACACTGCAATGCAAGCACACTGCTATTTGGCAGCAGAAACAAGTAAGGAAAGAGGGTGCTACGTACCAAGACTCCTAAACAGAAAAGGAGTCCTGCCGCCTTGTATTATTATTTTCTACTTGCTACCCACCCCGGCTTCGCCTGACATGGAATTGTTAATGTAGCGTCATTGAGGTTTAAGGTAATCATCAAGACCATTTTTTTAATAATTTTTTCAATTTTTTTTTAAATTTCTCCACGCTTTTCGGATAAAATATAGCCTAGATACCTCCTGGCATTGCTCACTATCTGTTTGTAAATTTTAATCACCATCTCGTCAGTCATTCCAAAGATTAGCAGACAGAGAAAAAAAAATTAAAACAGTTATTTATGTTTTAATGGCATGCAAATATACCCCTGATCTCAATAAAAGGCAGTTATTTCGATATTACAGACAAACACTTTAATTTTATTTACATGTCCAAAGAATGCCACAAAGCACAGTCCTGGGCCACCTTATCCATCGACTTCCTGCATGTGTTACCAGGTCGTCACTCCATATAGTGGGGGCCGCCCTACACTTCGCCTACCGGCACAAGGCCGCCACTCGAGAACCTTTCTTCCCCATCGGCTGTCGGTTCTTCGAGCTATACGGCCGGCCCATTGCCATTTCAGCTTACTAATCCGTTAGGCTATGTTGGTTACTCTGATTCTACTTCAGGTATCCTCATTTCTAAATTTAACACGCAGAGAAACATCGAGTATAGCCCTCTCCATAGCTCACTGAGAAACCTTGAGCTTTCTAATACGACCAGTATTGAAGGACCACGTCTCCATCCATAAGTCATCACAGGCAACACGCACTGTTTATACAATCTCGTTTTCAAGTTTTGAGGTATACGTGACGAGAAGATGAGGTATACTTGACGTAATCTCCCGAACGCTGCCCAGCCGAGTTGAATCCGTCGATTGACCTCTCTTGTTCCTTTAGTATGTGTTTATTATGTAAGAAACTTCGATCAATTTATGCTATGACACAAATTATTTTTCACCGTGATTGTCAAATCCAAATGTATTTATTTGTGAATGAGATAGAATAGATCTTTGAAAAAGGCGGTTGCTACATTCAACCCTTAAGCTGTGTCCACACTTGTATCATTTTAGTGTATCCATAGTGTATCAGATCTCCGACGCGTGGCATCGACGCGTGGCATCGACGTGTATCATTTTGGCTAGTGTGAATGCAAAATGATACGCGATCATGTTACGCGCCGTAGCTTGATACACTCCGATCCGTATATAACCGCGTATCTAATACATGTCGTATCGGATACGTGTATCATGATCAGCAGAATGATCGATCGTCGATCTTTAGAAATACCAGTGGCTATTCCCCATGAAAACATTGAGTCAGTCCATAGATTCGTGGCCAGAGGGATTAAAGGCTTGTATAAAGGCCGAGGCGGCTATTTTAAAGAAAACTGTTTTTGATCAATCGCCTTAGACTTCGATTAATACGTATGCACAAATTTTATTATAATTACGCTGTTTCTTTAAAAAAATACATCCATTTTAATCTTTAACAGAATGTATACCGTCCTAGGAATACATCTCACAGATGGACACATGCCAGCTTTAATTTTAAAGCTTTTTTTTTTCAATGAAGGTTGGGCGCGACAGCGCGGCGGTCCCGATATTCCTGGCTACGGTAGCGAACATGGTAACGACGGGGTACAAGGGGAATGGCAACGATCTGTCCCCAGGTGTTAGATTTATCGTCCACAAGTCTCTCGTTAACGCAATTGTTAAGATTGGGAGATTAACTACAAGGGTTGCATAGTTGCATGCAATTTATTTGTAGATAATGGACCTGGCTATACTATAAGAAATTTAAATATATTTAATTTATAAAGTAACCTGTCAGTGTAATTGTTTAGTGTCCTTTAAATTAAGTAAAAAGAAAAATACAGAAAAACGAAACTCAAGGGGTCAACAGCTGGCCGGCTTCGTGCAGGTGAAGGACGAAAATTAAAAGAGAAAGAGAAAGTCAGAAGTTAGGCGAAAAGAGATTTAACTCATTACGACAACCAGTCAGGAACTAATGAGTGATGTCTCGGTGATCGCGAGGGTGAAAAGTGGTAGCGACCACCGAATGATGAGAGGCACACTGAACCTTTGTTCACCTGGATGTTTGTTTTTATGCAATTTATGTATGTGTGCCTCCGCGATGCAAAATCCTAATGTGGGGTAACTTTTTTAAAACTAAACAATACACTACTAAACCTTAACGTTTAATTGAAGAGATCACGTCAAATGAAGTCAACGTTCAAAACAGAAAACTTTCAGCTCGAATTACTAAATCATTTTCAGTGCACATATAGTAAAATATATGCATGACAAGCTCGTGAAAACTGTCTTATAGACTGTGGCAGCGCTACACTCAGGACACCTGAGATTATTAAAATTTGGCGCTTATCGGTGTATAGCTAACCCAAGCAGATCAGCCCCTACGAGCAGCACCCGTTTACAAGTATGATGCATGTGGCAGCCATCGCCCTCCTTGGCCATATTATGGAGAAATGGATGGGTATCTGCTTGCAGTGCCCATCCACATACCCAAACCTATCACACTCACACACACTGATATGTGTCTCCCCACTTACACAGAAGTAAAACAGTTTACTGAACACACTTGTAGTTTCCCATGGGACCACTAATAGTTCTCTCTTACAGAACTCTTAATGAAGTTAAATATCATGTATACATATGCTTATTTATAATGAGAAAAGGGTAAATATGCTTATTTATAATGAGGAAAGGGTGAGAAATAGTGTGATAAGAGAAAAGTGTGGTTTGCAAGATGACGTTGTGACCAGGATTAAGAAAGGAATGCTTCGGTGGTTTGGTCATGTAGAAAGAATGAACGAAGAAAGAGTGACAAAGCAAATTTATGCTGCAGAAGTGAACGGAAGAGTCGGGAAGGGACGCCCTAGACGAAGGTTTATCGACCAAATTGGCGATATATTGAAAATGGGCCAGATTAGGAGTACCCTTAACCGACGAGCGTGTATGCGTAGATACGAGTATATGAATGTAAAGGAGGCGAGAGAGGTGTGTCAGGATCGTGCCAAATGGAAGTCCGTAGTCTCTGCCTACCCCTCTGGGTGACAGGCGTGAGTGTTTATGTTATATGTTATAATGAGCATATTATCGAATGATTAAGTCACGAATTTACATAACTTGGTATTGAACTGGAGTGGCGCCACTCCATGCTCCTTTGACATCAAAATATTCTATCCCATTTCCACCATGGACTGCAGTAGACACTTATCATCAGATGGGGTGATAGTTCACTTGTCATTTCAATTTGATTAAAAGTGATAGTTCAAATTCTTGGTTTTTGTTTATGAAATACGATTTTAAGCTTCTAACTTAATTAATTTACAATAACCCCTGCGTAAACTTTGCTACGAGTCTGTCTCTCTAAAATTGAGGTTTATTTTCTTTATCAACCAATTTGTGCGGGGCTAATCCGACAAAATATACAAAGCAAACAACAGTTAAATAAAGGTACGAATGTTTTAGCAATTATTTTAAATAAACCTCATAGGCTACTCGATAGAGTTCATCATCAAAACATAAACAAAATACGCGAAAACCATGTTAGAATTTGTTAAATGTAAACTACAAAAATTAAACAAATGTAAATTTAGTTAATATTACTTTTTCTAAATGTGACAAAACTAGCTTTTTAGCCGACGTCATTATATAAGAGTATAATAATGTTACGAGCTTGGGGTTTAACACAACAAATGGTACAATTAAAAACTGCCGAGTGAATTACCAAAATTGACACTTTAATTACACAACACTAATTACAACTTAAAACCACACTAATAACAAAACACAATTGCACTACAGATCACTTTAGTTCGCAGTTGTATCGCTTCGAAGTATTCGCTTGTATCGCCAATTCAATACTGCCCCGGTCGCGGTCTATACCGGCCGTATATAGGGCCTCAGATAGTTTCCAGAACCTTCTACCGTAGAAACATCTAGAATGTTCGAGTACATATCGATCCCGATTGACTAGGTGTCGATAGTTCTAGAAAGTTCTTCCATGGAAATTTTTAGAAGGTTCTTGACTCTCCTAGTTCTGTTACTAGATACTAGAGGGCGCTAGTGGTAACTAGTGTCACCATGTACCATGTATTCATTGTGGCGTGCAACAATAATAATTTATTCCATATATATCAAAGATCCATAATATTTTTAAAACCTGGAGGGTTCGTAGCTATATTTGGACCTAGTAGGTGGCGTTGTTGTCGAGATCCAGAAACCAGCCGTGCGGAGCGGGGTCGGATCGCTAGTACAAAGTAAAATATATAATTATGTGATCATTATTACCATCAAATCCACTGCTGATCATAGGCCTCCCCTAAGGAATGTTACAAACCACGGTCCTGAGTCACCTGCAGTCGTCAATTCTTTCACCAGGTCGTCACTCCATGAAGCGGGGGCCGCTTACACTTACTTCGCTTATCGATTCTTCGAGCTTTATGTTCGGCTCATTGCCTCTTCAGCTTTCTGATCCTTTAGTGTTTGTCGGTACTTCCAGTTAATGTGGAAGGGTCTTCACCCCTTTGTTGTCGATGTTCCACGCATTAGAACCAAACGGTTTGCTAAATTTTTTGTAATGCGTACAGCAAAAAGTAGTGGAATGATTTGCCGGCGTCTTTGTTCCCGTCCGAATACAATCTAGGCATCCTCAAGGCAAGAGTGAATAGGCTTTTGTTACGCTAAGACAGTGCGATTTACCATCTATGGCTTCATCACCACTTACCACCAGGTGGGATTGTGGTCAAGCACTGGCTTATAATAAGTTAAAAAAAGTGTGAATATCCTCAGTTCGAGCACAGCCCTCTCCGTGGCTTGCTGAGCACCTTGTGCTTCCTCATACGGGCAGTAGTAAAGAACCACGGGGAAATTCTTAGGATGATGGTAATCGTTTTAAACTAAGATAACCATATAACTTTGTACCTCATTGTTCTTCTTTAGGAACAGACCACTGCTAGTCATGGATCTATCCAATTGTAGTAGATATTTCTTAATCGTCACGCTTGTTAGGCAAAATAATCGATGTCTCGCTTCTTTGAAGCTGCTCTCTGTCAACGTTTTGTATATCATCTTTCATAAGCGAGATATATACGTGGTAGAGCCATGCTGCAGCTATAGTAATAGTATAGTTGTAGCACGAATGGGTCGGCTCGACCGGGAAGGACCACGCTCTCACAGAATACCAGCGTAAAGTAGCAGCTTAATGCTGCTGTGTTTCGTATGGTGAGTGTAGAGAACCGGAGACCCTTTTACTCGAAAAGAGGCATTCTATCGTAATCCTCACGGCCGACAACGCATCTGCATTTAAATGCGCAAACGAAGATAGATGTAGATGTCTATGGGCCACAGCAACCACTTACCATCAGGTGGACTGTGTGCTCGCTTGTCACCCTTATTCTATAAAAAAAGATAGTCATATCTCTTGTAAGATGAAATGTGCTTAGCATTTCTTTTAGTTGCTTTTGAGAAGGGGTTATGAATTTTCTTACGCCACCATCATACAGCGTAATATGAGGATGTGTAAATATAATAATATACATAGATAGTTTTATTATTTAATTTAGTGTTCAAAACAATATTCAAGTGGAAACTATTATTTTGTGTGAACACTAATTAATTTCCTAGCTAAACATTCAGAACATTATTTCAAAATGGTATTCGGATTGCTGATCGCGTTTAGGCGGAAGAGTCCGCTGAATTGAATAGCGGCTATAGTTTACAAATTGATGCCAATTTTCAAATAAATATGTACAATTGCATTTAGCAGTGTTCATCGTTAAATAAAGCATTCAATTAGTGCGGTTAAAGTTATTTAAATTGTATTTACTGTAGGCTATGTAATTAACAAGTATGTGTTGTGTTATTCAACTCCTATTTCCATTCCTGCTAACTAACTTATTTTGTGTGTAGGCTGTACTAATAGTTATGTTACATAACTAAAATAGTTAATTTATTTTAAAATATAACATTTTATGTTACCTAAAATATAGACAAAACAAGAGATTTTTACATAGCATTGTTAAATATTACGCTACTTTCAAAACGAGTCAGAACAAGAATTTTACAAGAAAATAGAGGCAATGAAACAAATGAACCTATTAATGGAAACTATTATCGATGTGCTGTTGTCGTACTTATGTTTGATTAGTTCGATTTCCTATATACGAGTATATAGCTCATTACAATTCATAGAATCGTTGCAAGATAAATCAAAGAATGTGAGTATTTCAATAAAATACAAAATATGTAAATTAGAATGAAAGCAGTTCAAAGAAAGTGTTATTGTGAAATATTATTACATGAATTATATTTTTTTAGACACTGGCAACCTTTCACCTCAGCGGTGTTTCGTTTAGAGCCGGGGTGGCACCACAGGCCGCTGAACTGAGTTAAGAGCGTAAATATAAGTCTGAGATTTACCTATATTATATTTGTGCCATTTGCTGTAGAGAGATTATCGGTCCGTGAGCTCCACACGCGGAAAAGTTTTTAAAGTAACTTTATCCGCGACTGGTCATCGCTACTGTAGCTATTTAGCAAGAAACGGTTCCAACTTTCTTGGCACTTTACCACGGGAATAGAATTGTAGGATAATTAAAGTTTTTAGTTATTTTGTTAAAGTAAATATTGTCTAATTATGGCTACATAATTAAAAACATCATATTTTAATTAAAACAATATTGTTTAAGTTAAGTTTAAGAAACATACTTGTATTTATATAATACGAGTATGTGTCTCACGAGATAATATTAAATTTATATTAAAATTGATAAATATTTCAATTTTTCTATAAATATTGTATAAATATTTATTTCTTTATATAATATTGATGAATTAAGATATTGAAATTAACCAGTTGAAACTGTACATGTAAACTACACTAAAATATCAGAACACCCAATAAGAAAATCCTATATTAAAGAATCAGAAATATCTATTCTAGCGAGCCATAAGAGCAATTTATAACCTTGGTCCGAAGGAATCCCTTAGAAAAAAATTTAAAGAAATAAATATATCAACTTTGGCCTCTTCATATATTTACGAAAATTTAATGTATTTACACAAAAACAAAAACAGTTTAATTAAAAATAGTGATGTACATTCTGTAAATACTAGGAACAAGCACAAGTTACTTATACTTGTTACTCGACTCCAAAGAGTCAGTAATTCTCTCACTGGGCAATGTATACACTTTTATAACAAAGTCCCAGAAAATATGCAGACATTATCCATCAAAAGGTTTAAAATATTTAGTTACTACACTAGTAAAGAGTACATGATTGATAATAACCCCTGGGAATAAGGTGATCGCTACCATGCTGTTTCTAAATGTTTTCATAACAATCGTATAAATATTATATTCTAAATAACGCTTTCTTTAAAAAAAATCCCACTTGCTGGTACTTCCCAGGACACAGGATTTTTCCGTACCAGTGGTAAAAGTAAAAAATAAGAATTACATGTAATCTATACTGAATAAAAATGCTTCTATTTTATTCTATCTTCTCTTACATCAGTTACATTTTCACTAAAATGTTTAATCCAAACGCAATCACTATGATAATTGTAGTATCGTGTTAATATTTAAAGCACAGTTAAATAAGTAATATAGTAAATATTAAAGAAAAAATAGAATACTACTTTTTCTCATAATACGACAGTAAAAAAGATTAAGATAGAAAAATTTGAAATAGTGTGTGAAATAGACTAGGGAGTTATTATGTTAACATACAACTAGCAGTTTTATGCTTAAGTCGATCAGAATAAGTTGTGAGTAATACCGGTTTTTAACAACGTGACACAAGGGTTGTGAAAGAAAAAGCTTTCAATGAAAATTTATTTTGCCTCCAATATTATCTTTTATATTACATAATTTATTATCTTTTATTTTGTATCTATTTAATATCAGCGAACGACCACGAGTCAGTGTAAATATCTAGCTATTAAAACCCATATGTATATCTATCGTCTTACTTAGTATCGAAATGTATTCATTTACAATTCTGTATATATACTCGTAATATAGATAAAATGTCTAATATCAAAACGCACAAAAAACATTAAACTTGAAAATCGCACAAATCATTTAAAATTATTCGAAGTTTTTGTTCACCAGAACATCATTGAAACCTACTTTTTTGGATCAATTTATTAATAGTAAGTATCAATAGCAATAACTGAAAATAATTTTATTCGCTGTAACTGAAAACATTTTTATAAAATTAGTTTGTCTTATTGTTCTCATTTCGTCCCAGTAGTAGCGGTGTAAGAATAACCACTACCCCATATCGTCTCGTGGGTGACGTAAGAGGCGACAGAGGGAAACTGAAACAAGAGATTGGCAGCAGCATCTTGCTGATAATATAACTCAAAATAACTCAAAATTATAAAGACTGCGGTTACCAATCCGCTTGCCAAGCGTGGCAACTATGGCAAAATCCGCCCTAGGTATATAATCTTTGGAGGAAGCCTATGTTCAGCAGTGGAATTTTTATAGACTGTAATGAATGCATAAATGCATGAAAAAATGAATGAATTATTCTCATTTCGTCACAGACGATACTAACTAAAACGAAATCAATAACTGACAAAATCTAAAATAAATGATCATTTTATATTATCAGTCATAATTTAAAATGATAATTTAATTTAGATTCGACGGCTCCGTGGCGCAGTGGCTTAGAATTAAGTTGCGGCGCTGAAGGCCGCGGATTCGAATCCCGCACGGAACAAATATTTGTATGGCCTACAAATAATTTTTCCGGGTCTGGATGATAGTCCTTGTGCAATTTGTGTTTGTAAACTGCCTCCACGATATAGGAAAAAAAATCTAGTGTGGGGGTAGCGTTTAAAAAAAGGAAAAAAAAGAAAAGTAGAAAGAAATTAATCAAATATTGATTAAATATAGAGGTAATACCTATCGGTGGCGTTGCAATGCGGCGTGGCGAGGTGATTGTGCGAGTGGTGCGGTGCGGGAGTGGCGGGTGCGTGCGGCGTGTGCGGCGTGCTGCGCCATCCGCCCAGCAGTGGCGCCTCTCCGCTGGCACCCAACAATTTTAATCTGTTGAGATAAACCATACACATCTTCTTTTAATTTTCTTCTACATTTAAATGATTTAGTATTGCCTAAGGGTATAGGTATTAGGTTCTCGAGTGGCAGCCTCGTAAAGGTAGGCAAAGTGTAGGGTTGCAGGTGGGATGCAGGTGGCTCAGGACCGTGCTTTGTGGCATCCCTTGGGGAGGCCTATGTTCAGCAGTAGACTTATGAAGGGCTGTAATAATGATGATGATGATGATGATGATGAAGGGTATATCAGTCGTTTTTAAAATGTGATTGAGGAATTTATACATATTAATATAATGTTATGTTTATCGAAAATAAATACACACGTTGAACACTGTATGATAATATTTCACGTTTATTAGCATAACTTTAAAAATACTGGCCATGCAATAAAGATTTAAATATCAATATGATTCTTCTGTAATCTTTTCTGTATTCTAAATTCAAAATAAAAAAGACTAACGAAAGCGGTTAAATTTAATTAACTCTATTTGATTTTATTACGTTTTTTTTCACTGAGTGTCTTAAAATTTAAATTGTTTTTAAACGAAATTTTACTTTTTACAAGTTTTTCTTTAACTAAACATATTTAACCAAAGGGACGTAGAGAGCAATAGGCACTCTTGAAGCGAGAGCAATCCAGTACAATGTTGCCGATGCTGTTGGCACTAGTCAACGCATCATTTCAAGATTATGGTCTTGCTAACGGGACACTGACGAAGTTGCTGAGCGGCACACTGAGAATAGTCGGATAACGCAAGTTACAGCGAGAAGACCATCTATCGTTACAGTTAGACAATTCGTTTTGAAACACCAGGTCTCAGTGAGCCATCAAATTGTGTGGTAAAATTTTATGTTTCCATAGATTGGTTTGTTTGAATTTCAAAAAACAGAAAAGTTTATTTGGCTGCAAGATATTTTTTTAACTACAAAGCCAAGACTATTTTTAATTTCGTGAGAGTGAATAAAATACTGCGCATTTTAATTTTTTTATATACTGAAGTGACAGACAAGAGCAACCAACTTCAAACAAAATAAACGGCTACAGATGCTTTGTCACCTTTAAGGAATAAGATGGAATGCCTTCAGACCAGGTCGCAGCTAAGCACGTACTCCTGTTTGGCGTCAGAAATAAGTATTTGAGGATGTTTTATAGTTTCTTTTCAAAGAGTTCATAAACGACTAAATGTATATATTGTAATGGTATACCGTGGAAATAATAACGACTAGCTTTTTCACGCGACTACACTAGAGTGGAATTCGGTTTAACAACATCATTAGGGTTCCGTGCCAAAATGTACACTTAGGAAATCAACAAGGTGCCTGTCAATCTGTCAAACTTTAGTTACTGCAAAGATTAAACTTGCCAAAAAAATGTACTAGTTTCAACACATATAATTTGTTTTTATCATAAACAATAGTTTTAACTCATAAAAAGGTTGAATTTCAATAAGGAATAATAGTTGAAAGTCCAATAGCTTATGTGCCGCACGGGCGGCCATCGTTTGTAATCAGTTTTCTCATTGCTACGTCGAAACGCTCAAATGTAAAGAACCGCCCGCTGAGCTGTCGTAGCGTAAAATGAGATCTAAACCGTTCAAAAATGTGATCGCTTTTATTGGGGGAGACGTTCATACGCTTCCTATATACAGAATACACCGTCTTAACGTAGGCGAAGCGAAATGATAGATTTGAAGGGTGTCATTCCGTAAAAGAGATCTTTGACGATTTTGTGGACTCCAACGGTTTTTATAAGATTTAGGGAAATAGTTACGTAAATAAAATTAGTTTCTATGTGTACGTGTATTTATTTCGCAGATTAACCCTTAACCAGACTTAGATCATCACGCTCCCACATCGTTAATGCTTAATTTTTACCAGGTTCCAGTTTTATAAAATCCACAAGGTAATATAATGTCATCCCAAATATATTATCTATGAAACGAAAGTGAACGAACTTGTAACGGAACGTAAATGTCACAGTGACAGCCATTTGAATTCGTGAAGTCGTCGAGTGTATAGATTTTTGACCAAGTTGAGATTTTTTGTAAATAATGTCAAAATCACGAAAGGTAAGTCGTGCTATTTTTTACATGTTGTAGATTATGAGTTTTTGTTGTGGATTTGTCATATTTCTGTGCTGATTACTGGATATTTTTTTTACAACAACCTCTAAAAGTATGTAGGAGAACTGTGTCCATTGACTAAATTAAAACTAAACCCAAGCACACCACTGCAAGACTTCAGGACACAGTAAGTTCATTCTGCGTAGATCGGACCAAAACTAATAATTAAAAAAGCTGAAGGTACTCCGGTTTAACTCTGACATCGGGAAGTCAATCACATCAGTCCCCCTGACCATGGGTGTTGTAAAGCACCCAAAATGTTATTTTAATAAATTATAATTTGAATTCAATAAAAATAAGTTAATTAAATGCGATAGAATCCGTAAAAGTAGTTTTATTCAATAATGAATACCTTACCACATATTATGTATATTGTGAAAAATAATACCCTACGAATGATGTTTAGAAAAAGAAATTCAATATAAATAAAATGAGAACATCATCAATGTAGCCGAAGTCAATTAAATACGCATTATTAAGGACAACTCAAAAACTACAACTGATCAGATCGTGATCAAATTTATATGGGACCACATGAGAAGCACCAGCTTTTAAATAAAAAAAGAATCATCAAAATCGGTTCACCTAGAAAACAGTTCTGAGGTAACATATATAAAAAATACAGTCGAATTTAGCACCTTCTCCTTTTTTTTAAATAAAATTAGTATTACCTATTAAATAACTTTAATTTCTTCTTCTTGTTAACTGGTCTTTCTAAATCTTTTTTGAATATAATATACATATTTTCATGCTTATATCAACTAAAGGCATGTATGTAACTTTGTAAGATTTTCCCATATTCATTACACTGAGGAGGGAGGTTAGTGAGCGCTTAAGTAACCCATTCTTTTGCACGAGTAATGCTCCTTCATCATCTATAAGTGGTTCAGAGTTTTAGCTCAATATACCGCCAGTTATCGACCAACGCCTTTAGTTAGCTAAACAGACCGTTCCAAATGAGGTTGGTTTTAGAAAGGGGAATGTCTTATGTACCTACCGCTTACTTTATCTTGTAAATGCCAGATGTAAAATAATTAGACCAGATACGGGGAGAGGAGATGCAAGAAGTCCATCACCACGATCGCTAATCCGCCATCTAAGCGCTATACAACCGATATTTACAGCAAAGAACTGGCGCAACGTAAAACTGATAAAAATATTAAACGTTGGTTTTTGTTTCTGTATTTGTTTGATTTTTATTTTCGTCTTATTTATCTTATTTGTTTGTTTTTTTTTTTAAAAATTCTAAAAACAAAATAAAAAGTTCCCATCCTATATAAAATTATTCCTTATCGTTCCAATATTTTAATTTTATGTTTTGTTACTCTCTGGGTGCTCGATAAACAGGCTTATTAAAGACCTATTTAATATTCTAACATAATAAAATTACCTTTAAAAATTATTCAAATTTCTCAACTCCATTGATTTAATTTTTAAACATATTTTTTTAACATTAACATTTCAACTTTAATATTACGAGCGCTCTAGTCTTTTATATGATAATGTGGTATCTCATTTTCATATGTTAATATATCATGACTGTACTTACCAAACTGTAATAAAACAATAAGTCTAATTTTATTGTCTATGAGCAATTAGATAGATAGGGCCATATAACCTACTAAAGCTGAATGTGTTATAAGCACAATAATATATTCACTTTTATTTCTTGCTGCGACGTGATCGATTCAAGTTTGAGGTTATCGAGTTATATAGTTTCTTCAATGCTCCCGATTACTTGAGAATGTAATTTGAAGTTTGTTTATTCATTAACAGTTTAAATTAAATATTATCAATATAATTCTTTCCTACTAAGACATCTTCCTTCATAAGACAGAAACTAGTATTTTGATTTTAAAAAGTTACAAAAGACAGATGCGTCGGAAATATTTTAATACTAAATTTTAGATAATATTACCCTTACTAAATTTTATTTGTTAAAGATAAGAAAGTTGTTGCAAATAACTTAAATGCCGTACTTGTGTGAGCAGGATGTTTGAAATTAATATATTCAAGATAAAACATACAGCTAAGACAAGGTCTAAAGACGGTTGAGATGAGGGTACAGCGATAAAGGGACAAGAGATTAATGCAACCCTCTTGACAGTTAAGGTACTACAACACGTAGCTCTTAACTGGGTTCGGAAGTTGATATATGTCGCATTAAAACGTCACAACCAAGTTATGAAATATTTCTTCAGACTAAAATAGAATAAAGAAGAAATAATAAAAAAATGATTACTTTATATACCGGTATTCCAATTCAACAAATGCATAGAATAAAATATATTCTTTATAAAATTCTTTTCATTTATTTAATTTTATTATAATTATCATCAAAAGTCCGCTGCTGAACATAGGCCTCGCCCATGTATTACCTCATAGAAAGAATATTTTCCATAGTTGCCACGCTTAACAAGTGGGTTGGAAGTATTTTTTAGCTTATATTCAAATGTTATCAGGAAAATTCTGGGGCCCAAGTACTTGTGATCTCTTGGTTCATTTTTCCTTTGACGCGTCTTACGACACACTCAGGATAATATAGGCTAGTGGATATTATCCATTGAAAAATGGTCTTTAAAACGTTTTTAATAAACATAAAAATGTATAATATTTAGAAGCAAAATATATTTTGGAGCATGCGAGGACAATATGCAAACCAAAAGAAAAATCAAATAAATAACCCCGAATATGTTTAAAGACAGTATTCATGCTGTTTCTCAAAAAACAATAAATATGAATTTGTACCTTAAATCAATTTTCCATTTTTTCCACTGGTCCCCACTCATAAGTTTGGATGAAACAATAAGTTATTTTAAAAATGTATTTAATAATCAGTTTAACAATCAGCAATTTGTCAATCAGCACATGACAATAGATTGGCAAAAATATCCAAGCAATTGTTTATTCATCCTTTTTCCATCACCCTAAGACAGAGGTTTCCAAAGTGGCCTCCAAGTGCCTCCCACGAGGGGCGCAGAGACCCGCAATAGGGGGCGTGTGTCAATTGTATGGTCGTGAGTCAAATATTAGGACTAAAAACGTTTTAATTCCACGGAGTGAACGCAGAATAACGTAGTAAATAGGTATCTATCGGATTCTCACCCTTATAATTATGAAATAAAATTAATTTGAAATCATATTACGTAAACTTACAAAGTATTGTTCACGCCGATGAAACCATTCGATTTAGTCGTGTTACCGTTAATACTCAATTAACAAAGTGAACAAAGTGCAGTATTCCCAAATTCAGGAGCATATTTTAAGTAAAATTGTATGTCAGAGGGAGATTTAATGTTTGGTAGAATTTTGGTAACATTTATGCAAACGTAAAGTAACTGATATTATATATGAAAGTGTTTCGTATGGTGAGTGTAGAGAGACGGAGACTCTTTTTACAGCAAACGAGGCATTTCATCTTAGTCCTCAGGGGTGACAACGCATTTGCATTTTGATTCTCAATCGAGGATAGATGTAGATGTCTATGAGCCACAGCATCCACTTATCATCAAGTGGACTGTGTGTTCGTTTGTCACCCTAATTCTATAAAATAATAAATTAAAAAACTGATAAGGGGAAAATTATTACATGTGTATATGAACATACCTAGCTTTGTGCGAGCGTCGCGAGCGCGAGGAGAGGTCGAGCTCGCTGGCGGCGGAGCACGCAGTGCCAGCATGCAGCGAGCCTCGCGACCCGCCCAGCCGCCGCGAACTCAGCCGGCACGTCATCATTTCTAACAAAAAATGTAGAGTAATAACCCTTTATAATGACTTATTACAGATACGGGAATATTATACATTGAAATAAACTACACTGTTGCTTGAAACGGTAGAATTTTGAAAGTAAGTTAAATTACGGATGCTTAGATCATCTTTGAAAACTAAGGCTTTTCTTACTTTCGCACTCTTGGAAGTTATTCATGGAGAATAAATAAAATATGGTATTTAAGTAACTGTACTTTTATTTGTTCTAACTATGCTATATATATAATATTTCTGAAATTCTTAACTCTCACTTGGTAAAATTGGTAGAAACTTTCACTTAGTGGGTACATTTCAAACATCTACACAATACTACTGCACTAAGTAAAAGAACTAAAAATGTCATATAGCCCTACTCCTTGTATTATAGTTCCAAGAAAGCTGACCGTATTTCTTCGCTTAATTGGTACACTTAGGGCTTAGGCAACAAAAGAAGCCCTCATTTCACCAGCGACGTCAACGAGTAGCAGAAACAGTACCTTTAGCAACTTTACCGCAAGTATATCCCACGTATCGATAGCATATGAGTATCTTTACTCATGTGACGATAGTATCTACAACAAATAGTATAAAAATATAGTCATCTCGCAGAAAGTCACATTTGCGCTTTTTTTAGTTTATCTGACTCTGAAGCTGCTACGACCTTAAACGATGGACTCTGGATAGGAGAGATGGCCAAACCTTCTACGCACCTTTCAAAAAAGAGCTTAAGTCTCTCCCAAGGAACAAAATTTATACCGTCGACTATCCTGCCATGGTCTAAAAATATTGCTCAAGTCTCTAAAACCAAGGCATATTACATTATAGAGACAAGTGATATAGGGATAATGTCATTCGGAGAACCTTTATGGGATAACTAGCACAGCCAGCAGTTTTTAACGTTTTCCATAGGACAAAGAATAATCTGCAGTTATTTATCGTACTTCATGCAAAATTCTTAGTTATCTTGTTCACAATCATCATTACAGCATAACAACTACTGTACATAGATAGGCCTCCCACTTAGAATGCCCCATAGAGGGGATATTTGAAGTAGTTCAACGTTTATATTATTTTGATTTGTTATCAGGAAAATGCTGTATATAACGTAATGTACTATATGTTTTAAACGCTTTGTTAATATACGCTAATGCGCAACAAAGGAAATTAAATAATAAGCACAATAAATGTTCCATCTTGCAAAAGGAACTAAATGAATATATCGATTGAAGGCTATTGTTATAGACCTGCCTTTTTAAGCCGTCGACTACAATATTGCTTTGTGTAAAGCTCACTCTCCTAAAAGTACCGATCTTAATTGCCAGACTGAAAGGAGCCTAACAGATCGTTTGGCAAACAAAAGAATAAAAATGGAATATTATTATAAAAGAATAGGAGGAATTATGAAATCAATTAATTGTATATTTTATAATATTCCAACTAGATTGAAGCTAATTAACTATAACTTGCTACTGTACTTGCTAAAAAACAAGGATTTACTTCGAAGCTAGTTTTAAAGAAAGAGTATTCATATAGGTTATGATCATATACAATGAAACTATAACGAAGTAATTTTCTTACACTCAATTGATTAAAAAAATAATCTGGACCTAATAACTTTATGATGCAGTAACAAAATACTTTATTAAATGAATATGTTACTTCTCATTTTATATATGTTTCCTAAGAAAACCTTCAAAAATATTTAACTACTAGTTATATTTAACTACTAGGTGTTATAGTACGTTGAATTTCTTGAAAATTCTATGTAGGGTTTTTTATGACGGGAGGAACCGAAAACAAGAGAAGGAGTTTGTTAGTAAGGCTTAAACGTTTGTCAAAAATGGCATCGCGTACCGTGAAATGTATAAATTGCAATATAGTTATCTCGGATCTTCTGGCTTTTATACAAAATAAAGCTGATATAATGTATGAAGAAAGTATTGTTCGTCTGATTTCTACCACCTTCTCCGAGGAAGAAATAGCTCAAGCAAAAAAATTACTGTTCGAAGTGACCGATCTGTCCAGGCGCTTGATAAAAAGAAAAAAGGATGGCAAGAATGTTAGAAATATTGAAAACATTATTGCAGTCATTAAGGAAACTGATCCGGAAAAGCTGCTTATCTATGTTGCGAGGGATTTGCAGAAACTGCCTCCGGTTACGTTCTATCATATCGACGCATCAAGATTGCTCAAAGATATTATAATGATACAAAATGAGATGGCTATAATAAAAGAAACATACGTCACTAAATATTTGTTGAATATATTGAATACAGAGGATAATGTTAATGGTAATTGTAGAAAAAAAGGCGCTTTTATTGATAGCTTAAATTACGAGAGTGGCCCAATAGGATTACCTCACAGATCTACGATGGAATACCGGTCGGTAAATCAAAACAACATCGCACAAAATAATGTAATGAACGTACAAACTACGCCTATAGAAACAGTTGTTGATATCGCCAATGACACTGTAGTCTTGCTCGCGCAAACATCCTTGACGCACGGTGAGACCTGCCTGACTAGTAAACAGTGCGTGAAGACGCCTACCGCGGTTTCGATGGAATCGGATACCTGCGCTCCAACTGCTGCGTCTGTGTGTCCCTCAAGCCCTGTGGTTGCGAACGAGTTGGTTAACGCAGTGGCAAGGCGAGCGCCTACTACTTCCAACGGTGAGAGTAGAATTATATCAGATGTAGCAAGGCAAGGAAGCTTTAAACCTGAGATACCAAAGGAAGACTGGGTTTTAGTGCAACACAAACGTCTACGGAATAGATTTATTGGTATGAAAGGAAAATCGGATCTGCTGAAGTGAGCATACTTTTTACATTTATAATATTGATATGAACTCTTCTGCTAATGATATTACTAGCTATATTAAGAGTAAAACAGGGGTTAGTGTATTGTTACAAAAAATGGCAATGAAACTAAAAAGGGAATATGTAGCTTATAAATTTTTAATACCTAACGATAAATTATCTGTATTTATGGATGAGAATATCTGGCCAAACGGTGTTGCTTTTCGCAAATTTGTAATTTTCAGTAAAAAATCGAGTAATTGAATAAAGTAAAAAATAAAATGTGTAGTCAAAATTGTAATGATAATATTAATTTAACTACAAAATTTGTTAGTTTTAACTGTAAAAATGTTAATAGATTGAATGTGTACGAAGTCTGTGTCAGAAAGTAGATATTATAGCACTCCAAGAGACATGGTTATTACCTTCTGAATTACCAGTACTGGGTGATATTAGTAAAGACTTTGGTTATCATGCCAAGTCTTCTATGGATGCAACCAAGCTAGTCCGAGGCCGTCCTTACGGAGGGGTAGCTCTACTGTGGAGAAAATTTATCTTTAATGCCGTGTCTGTGGTGGAATGTAGTAATGACAGAATCGTGGCTGTTAGAATGGACTTAGTGGATAGATCGATTTTAGTTATTTGTGTCTATATGCCTACAAATAGTTATGATAATTTAGCTGAGTTTTGTGAATGCATGAGTGAAATTGCAGCGATAGTAGAAAGTTGTAACTTAGAGTCGATATTTATAATGGGTGATTTTAATGCCGACCCAAAAGAGTTATTTGGCAAAGAGTTACTAAATTTTTGTATAGAACAGAGGTGGAATTGTATAGATATTGATAAACTGGGCGTTGATTCTGGCACGTACACTTTTATTAGCAATGATTATGGAACCACAAGCTGGCTGCATCATTGCTTAGTTACCGAGGCTTCGCGGCAGTCTGTGAACAGTGTTGACGTTTATTACGACATCTACTGGTTTGATCACCACCCGTTGGTGGTAAATGTAAATCTTAATGCAATAAGACCCGATAATGAACAAACGAATTTTTCTAACTCGCCTCTCATAAACATCTTTAAACCTGCTCTCCAATAACGGAAAGCATCGCAATATGGTCGTTCGTCACCTTCACGGTGATTAGCGATTGGTTGCGTGGTTGGAGGGTAGGCGGGCGTTTCGTAGCGGCTTGTTATTAATTTAATAGCAGGCGGCTGCGTACCTCATGTGGTGATTGGTCGCATGTTTTATCGCATGACGCGGTCGCTCACTACTTAAGTGGGGAGCGGTTGCGTCAGCGAGTCCAGCTGTTTTTGGCTCGCCGCTCACTTAGCGGTCAGCCACCGTAGTGTCTACTACACCTGAAGATGCCTCGTGTAGAGGCGAAACACGTGTCGTATTGTCGTCGGTGGTGTGTCTTTCCTAGTGTAGTGGTGGTGGGAGTAGTGGTGCTGGGATTAGTGGTGACGGGGATAGTGCACGCAATTGAGGGAGGGCGGGAGGTGCTCTTCAAACTAGGTAAGACACATCATTTTATTTTATTAAGGGGATATTGGCAAAGTAAATTTTTCCAATTTTATTATAATGGATTTCCGCAAAGTAACGCCTGATTCTATTAAGTATATTCTGAGGCCTTCCCGGCTCCAGTAATATGGCTCAGCCGCCGACTACGTTTTTAAGCGGTGAATTACTGACAATCTTTTCAATCTGCGACTTCACACTACCGCATCAGCGGTGCCGGTGCAGATCCACTACAGTAGAGGAAGAGTGGTGCATAATCTTTTCCTTCGTGACTTCACCTCGGCTTCAGAGGGCAGGGGGAGATACAACATCGCTTCTTATAAGTTGGACACATCAAAATCATATGTATCATACGACTGGTATTCAAAGATATGAATATTTGTATTTAATTGAATATTTGAGATACTATTTCACATTATTGTACACTTGATATTGTGAGTAAACATTCATATACATGATATAGCTTAAGCTGTCCACTACACTTAGGAAATTTTACTAGCTGGTGGTCTCCTTTCATTTTTCGCAAGTTAATGAAATGGAGGAAGCTCAATATAATGTTCAAGTGTAATTTGATCTTACATGTTTAAATTTCTTGGTTTTTTTTGCGAGTTTTTCTTTTATAATCGATTATGTGATTGTTCACAATTACAATTCATTATTATCACCTCGAAATCAGTTCACTGCTATAAATGGGCACCTCTCATAACTGATGTTTTGCATTAATCTCGAAGCTAAGCAAATAATGACGACAACGATGTAGTCGTAATATCAGAAGTATCTGAACACTTTAGGTACATTAGTACTATTATTTATTCTGTACTTCAGGTCTGTCTTATACAACATATTTATTTTGCTATTGTGTGCAACTATATCTTATTGCCATACATACATATATTCTCTTAGTCGTTTCTTTGACAAATTCAAAATGAGACGGTGCGATGATGATTTTTCTACGCACGCGCACATAGCTGAACTTAATCTTAAATCAGAATGTAAAATAATTGGGGGTCGGTACCAGAAAATGAGGTTGATCCCTTACTTAAAAAATAAAATTGAGCGGCCAGCGTTAGGCAGTGATTTTTTTTTGTTTATTTCACACACCGGATCTGTATGTTGTATTATACTATAATTGTGTCTACAGCTGCATAAAAATAGACAAAGTTTAAGACTTAGTTAACGGGACGGGCCTATTTCTAGCACGGGACTTTTATAAGCTGCTATCGAAGTTAGCTTAATGTTGGTGAGAGTTAAGAACGTAATCATTTTTTTAGTTAATATATTTTTCTTATTAACAAATGTAAGGGAATATATACCTATTCTTCTCTAAGTAGCGACTTCAAGTACTATACGAACGAAGCTCAAGCGACCAACAGATGGTTCTTCGGCCACTCTTTTTTATTTAACTTCATTTTAATTAAATAGGTTCCATAGTCTGGACTTAACCCTTCCAAAGAGATTGCCTCATAGAGGGGATATTTCCCATAGTTGCCACGTTTGACAGGTGGATCTGCAACCACAGTTTTTTTTATTATTATATTGAGTTGTTATCAAGAAGATGCTGCTGTTCATCTCTTGTTTCATTTCCATCATAATCATTACAATTTTTATTTCAAAATTACCATTACAATCATATATATTATTATAGGCCACTTTGAACTAACAGGTCGCGGAAAAAGTTTCTTCGTATTTTGTTTGTATAAAACTGAAGAAAAATCTCTTTGGTTGTACTGTTTGTATCTGGTTAATTTTATTATCAATATATATAGGACATTAAGAAAAATAAAAGTAAAAAGTAAAAAACACTTTCCCGCCATTTTTCAATTGTTTTCTGTCCGCCAAAATGAGTGAATCTAACGAAAAAATTCGATACATTCTGAAGTTTTATTACACAAAAGGGAAAAATGCGACTGAAGCCGCGAAATAAATTTGTGAAGTTTATGGACCTAATGCAGTGTCAGTAAGAGTAGCACAAAGTTGGTTCAAGCGTTTTCAGTCCGGGAATTTTGATGTAAAAGATGCAGCTCGCTCTGGTCGCCCTCAAACGGATAAATTTGATAACATTTTTGAAAAAGTGAAGCAAGATTGGCATATTAGTAGTTACGACATAGCCGAGGAATTGAGGATTGACCACAAAATAGTTTTGACCCATTTGAAAAAGTCTGGCTATACAAAGAAGTTCGATATTTGGGTACCACACTAGCTCACTGAAAGAAACCTAATGAATCGTGTACTCATTTGCGATTCTCTATTGAAACGTAGTGAAACCGAACCATTTTTGAAAAGATTGATCACTGGTGATAAAAAGTGGATCACCTACAAGAAGAACGTGCGAAAAAGATCATGGTCAAAGGGTATTCAAGCTTCACAGACTGTAGCGAAACCCGGATTAACACGCAATAATGATGATGTTGAGTGTATGGTGGGATTGGAAAGACATCGTTTATTATGAGCTTTTACCGCCGGCAAGACCATCGATTCAGATCTCTACTGCCAACAACTAATGAGACTTAAGCAAGAAATTGAGAAAAACGGCCTGAATTGATCAACAGAAAAGGATTGGTCTTTCATCATGATAACGCCAGACCACACACATCTTTGGCTACTCAGCAAAAATTGAGAGAACTTGGTTGGGAAGTGTTAATGCATCCACTATATAGTCCTCCTTAGATTTTCACCTGTTTCGGTCTCTTCAGAATTCTTTGGGTAGTGTTAGGTTAACATCAAGAGAGGACTGTCAAAACTACTTGTCGCATTTTTTTGATCAAAAATCCCAAGATTTCTACAGCAACGGGATTATGTCACTACCTACAATATGGCAACAAGTTATCGAACAAAATGGCACATATATATTATAATTAAATGTAATTAAACTTTGAAAGAAAATATCTTGAATTTGTTTATAAAATACGAAGAATCTTTTTCCCCGACCTTTTATAATATTTATGGATTGACTTGGAATTCTCAATTGGAATAAATTTTATGTTTGAATTTTTGATTTCATTCCTTTTTCAAAATCTAGTTTTTCTCTTAATTTTTCCGCAATGTCGCAATATTTGTAACCTTGAACTCTAAGAAAATTCATGTTTGTTTTAAATATGAGTCTGAAGTGTGTGAAGTGTACGGCACGCGATATCAAAAACGTGTACGGACCTAGCACTACTAACGAACGAACTGTGTTATTGGTTCAATCGCTTTCGCTTGAAAAAATTTTTCTCACTAATGAACTTAGTGGCCACAGAGAAGAAGACTGATAAAGACTAGCTGAAAAGAATAGTGGAAGTGGATTCATCTCAAATGACGGCTGAAATAACGTCGGCTTTTGATACAAGTGTCATAACAATAAGATCTCCTTTTTATAAAGTGTATTTATCTCTTATTTATCGGTGTACAATAAAGTATTTCATTCATTCATTCAAGATCATTTGCGACAAATCAGTAAAATAAATAAGCTTGACAATGGGTACATCACGAACTAAGTAAAACACAACGAGATTCCAATAAGGCATTCAAGCTTGCATTATATTACTGACATGGCATAGATAGGAGGAATTTTGAGTCGAATTTTCACCAGAGATCAGAAGTGAATCCTATACGATGATCATAAGTGTTCATTGCAGTGGTTAGATCTAGATTCCCAAGCCAATCAGTGACCCAAACGAAGGATTAGCTAGAAGAAGACTATGGTGACAGTTTGGTGGTCTACCGTTAGTGGTATTCACTTAAACTTCTTGCCATCTGATGTCACAGTTACTACTGACCGCTATTGTCAAAAACTATAAATGATGGTGGAGAAGCTGACACTCAAACAAACCAGATAAGCGAACTGCTCTTCACCATTGCTTCATCATGACAATGCCCAGCTACATACTACACAACACATGTTGGTAAAAATAGCAGAGCTAAAGCAAGAAATCCTTTTTCATTACAATTCCAAAGAAGCAGCAAAGAATACCTTAAAAGAGTTCATCGATTAGCGTGCTATTGTTTTTAAATATTAAATGAGACTATATTTTATACGTCCACATAAAATGAGACTTATAATAAAAAGGAAAAGAGAATTATAAGAACTAAAAATAATAAAATAATTTAGTACACCACATAATAGCTTCAGAAGTCGGTGCTAAGACATAGTGTATATAAGTCCAACTTCAGAAGCTATTACATATGTGGAAAATATTTTATTCTTTTTAATTCTTTGAAGTCTGGTTTAAGTTTTTATAAAAAAAAATACTTTTATGACCCTTATAAGTGGATTTAGGAATTTCATTCGTAATAATAAATAATAAATAAATATTAAAAAATCATTAAAATCGGTTCGCAATTAACGAACATGTTGCATAACTTACATATAATAAGAACATGAAGTCTAATAAAGAACCTCGTTCTTTTTTTGAATTCGGCTAAAAAAGGTAATTTCATAGGTAAAGAGCTGATATTTAGCCTGTGCTTACTAACACGGTGTCTGCAGCACACTCAGTATAAGTATACTTACTTCAGTACCTACTGCAGTAAGTAGACTTATACATACTTACTGCAGTACTTTCATATGTAGGTACTATGCATTTGAAAGTACGTGAAGTGACTCGTTCTTTAAGTTTTTAAATATGATCTTGTCATGTGTTCATTATAACTTACTTTGACTTGAAAAAGTAATCAGGATTCAATTATAAATTCACAAAAATACGTTAAGGTACGTGAGTGTAATATGGTCAACTTAAGCTTTGTCGTCCTATAAAACCTAAACTAGGAGGAAGACAACGACAAAAACACATAGTCGTACACTATAACTAATATAAGAAGAAAATAGCAAACAAGCTTTGGCAATAATCAGGAACACTTTAAAACATCATCTTAAAAAAACTAACTACACTACTCAATACTAAAATCGACTAAAATATTTACCATAATGTCAACTGTCATAATGGCTTCGATAAAGCAGCGCCCGTTTGTCCTTTTATTATTTGATTGACTGATGAAGAGCTATCGTATCGCAGAACCATCTGTGCAAAGAAGGCTGTAGTTTTTGAGTTATAATAAAGTGACTATATTAGCCGGATGACCATATTACCCTCACGTACTATAATTCGAATTACGGATTTATTGTTTATAATAACAGAAAATCATCAAAATTAAAATCTCAAGTTAAAAGTACGCAAGTTTATTCAAATTAAATATAACTTTAATGCACGACAATAATTATTCATCGGACAATATGATCCATTGGTCTGCATCTGAGGTAAAACATCACAAGCTAAGTTGCATGTAAACATTTATAGGTCTGTACGTGTATTGTTTCATTCCGGGCAGGCAGTGGTTTTGGTAAATTTTAATGCCATGTGTCGTCGCAGTGCGGAAAGCGAGCTATTGTTGCGATCCCGCCTACTTAAATACCTTCGGCTTATTTACATGCGCAACAACCAACAAACAAATTTGATAAAGATTGAACGCCAAGAAGATAAGACTGATCACAGAATAAATATATCCTTTACGTAAAGTATTTCACGAACATATTTGCCATTTTTGCTACTGTTATATGTTAATATTTGTTTCGTAGGTTTACAAAAAAGACAAGTGAATAGATTATTTGCTATTTGCGCATTGTTTTAATAGGTTTCGCTGGTGATTTTGTTTATGTTTTAAATTATATAACACTAAACAGTTTTTCCGTCGTTTGACTAAATCTTATTCATCATTATTATAATTACAGCCCATTTAAACACACAAAGCTAATATAAATGTGTGAAGATGACGATTCTAAGGAATTTATGTCAAGTATCGCAATCCAAGTATAAGACCTTATACTAAATGATTGAATAAAACCCCTTTACAGTACAGAATTTCTGTTATTTTATTTATTATCTTTAATAATTATATCTTGGAAATTTTGGAAATCTACTTCTTTATCGTCTTTTTCGTAAAAGACAAGGACCTCTACCGTTGTAGTGAAGATCCGTTTATGGTCATCTTGGCTGACAGATTGACGAACGCAGTGCCAGACTGATAACAATTTTTCCTTTCCAGAAACTGCAGCCATACCCAGGAATTAATCGGTCACATAATTACCCTTCTACATTGATAAAATAACATATGTAAATCTCTAAACCTAACAAAGTCACTCTCGTTGCACTCGTTGTGGTAGTGTTTTGTTAGTTACTGTGTCACTGCCTCAGACCAACAAAGAAAGAGAGACGGAGCGCTGCGTAAATTTCAAGTGATACCGAAATCATGCTCAACTTTTCTTAACTCATCTTGACACGCACTCACGTGATCTTTTTTCATTCTTTCTTTATCGGTCCTTAAAAGTTCACTGATGCACCGTAAACTACGTTGTTGGTTGCAAATGATTTGAGATGACCTTGGTTTTGGCATGGTTTAGACGGCACTTGAAATGTACACAACGCTTTGTCTTTCTTTCTTTGTTGGTCTGAGGTCACTGCTTAAAACGTTTCGTGCACTATATATCAGTAACAGTGATAAATGAATACATAAATAATCATCAATAAGAATCCAGATAAAGATGCAATGTCACATTTGAGGTATGAATGAAAAACGCCTTATAGCAATAATTTGGTATCCGTTTCGATACTAACAACAAAAAACATAACAGCGTTAGGGTGGAATCACATCAGTCAACGTGGATTTGCATTTTGTCTATTGAAAACTGTCTATTGAAGTCTTATAAAGGCGCGTACACATCAATTTTTTTTCGCATCGGTACAGTTTTTGCACTTTTATTTGTTAAATACGCACTAGATTTAACATGTTAAAAAAAGCTTACAACCGTTAATGTGTAAAAAATGCTTGTTCAAGCGAACGCGTGAGAACGAATATTTAAGCATGCGAATGCATGTGAACACAGCTAACCAGCTGTGAGAGCAAATATAATTTCCTTAAAATCTCTTTTCTCCAATATGGATGTCCATGTACGTTTTTCGTTTGTTTTCTTGGAGAAGACTCGCTATTGAAGTTTTAATTTTGTAATATTCAGGGTTATTTTGCAATAACCGTCCAATTTTGCAGAGAAGGTTCAGAATAAGTAATATAGGCAAACGGTGAAAAAATTAATTAATAAAAAGTCTCAATAATTCTGTAATTTTTATCTTTAAAATTTTTTTCAACGTGGTAGAGTCATGCTGCAGCTATATTAGGAGTATAGTTGTAGCACGAATGGGTCGGCTCGACCGGGGGAGGATCACGCCTCATAGAATACCAGTAAGATAGCAGCTTAACGCTGCTGTGTTTCGTATGGTGAGTGTAGAGAACCGGAGACCCTTTTTACTGGAAATGAGGCATTCCATCTTAGTCCTCACGGGTGACAACGCATCTGCATTTTGTTTGATGTAGATGTCTATGGGCCGCAGCAACTACTTACCATCAGGTGGACTGTGTGCTCGTCTGTCACCCTTATCCTATAAAAAAAATTCAAAATCCTTAGGAATACCACAAAGCACAGTCTTGAGCCATCTGCATCCACTGACTTCCTGCATCTCTTACCAGATTGCCACTCCATCTAGTGGTGAGACGTCCTACACTTCGCTTACCGGTAAGAGACTCAAGAACCTTTTTCTATCGGTTGTCGGTTCTTCGAGCTATATGGGTTATGGGCGGTTAAATGAAATGTCAGCTTTTTCAAAAAGAGTAGGCTCTGGATAGTTGAAGATGGCGCCATAACTACCTTGCATGTTTTATCTTTTTATTATCAGCATAACTAAATCTAATTCAAAATATAGACATTTTCATAAATGCTGCAACTAGAATGCAAATACAAATAATTGATTTGAATACGGGATTCATCACGTTAAGCAAGCTGTTTGGTAAGTCTAAAGTCGGTAACAATGGTAATGCTATTTCCATTTAATATTCTAAAGATTGTATTTCCCAAATTATATACCATTCGCCTAAGCCTCATTATTTTTGACCCGAATGCATCGAGTGCAGGTGACGTTGGCATTCGAGAAATAAATTGTTGTATATCATTTTATACTTTATCTCTTTTAAATATCAGATATAAAAAATATACCAACAACGAAGAGAGAGGGAGGCTGCAATTATCAATCTGCCTGCAACGAGGCGCAAAATACTCTCTTCTAAGGGCCCTTAGAACCAATGAATTATTAACTTGTCGAGAAATAAATAAGGAAAAAAGCGCAACGTACTTAAAACATTAAAAAATATATCAGATGTTGAGTGTTTTGTTTTTATTATTTTGGTTTACTTCATTTTTTATATTAGAATAATGAAATGAAATGTTTAGAAACAATACACTAGCAATTTAATATTTTTATTTTCTTCTTTTATAATTCAACTCTTCAGTATGGCATCAATCCTTATCGACACGATATTTTTATTTGCTAATTTCTCACACTTTGTCAGTCGAATACAAAGCTATGTTGAAAGATTATGGATCGTATTCTCTAAAATAGTGAGCTTTAGTGGAGTCATGGTGGCGAGGTTCCTAAACGCTCGCCTAAAATTTAATTGTTATAATAAAATATTTCATAGCAACACGAGTTCGATTCCATAAGGTAAAAATGAAATTTCAGTAATAGTTTTAAGTGTTGATCCAACACGTGCACACCGGTAAAGAAAAACATCAATCGAGAAAACCTGTATATTTGAATAGCTAAAATATTTTGAAGAATTGTAAAGATGTGGAAAAGCAGCACCACAGCAGACTCTTCTTTCCCCTAATAGTGCTATCAGATCGAAAATACCTGAAAATCAAAATGAAGAAAATACGTATACTGTAAAAGTTTTGATATATATTTCAACCGCTGTCGTACCAGATAATATGTAGTTAATATTTATTTTCGCAGTTTTGGTTTTGTCTTCGAAATTACCTGTAATCATCATCTACTGGTCATGCCACAAAGGATTAGCAATCACACAAACAATCACTAGTAAGAATCTTGCACATTATAGTCAAAATCGTAGGTTTATTTAGGCCTACCATATTTTTTCATTTTTACTGTCAAATATACATATCATACTCATAAAACCCTCGTCCCCGCAGGTACCAATGAAAAGCTTAACTGCAATTTTAAACGTTGATTTAACTCATGTCTGGTAGGGCTTTCATCCCGGGAGTCTCGGTCTCGATAATTTCTCTCAAATCTCGACGATTTTTTCGTATTTTTCAGACTCCAGACTGCTACCTCCAGTCTCGGGAATAACGAGACTTTTGAGACTTAAGTCAAATAATTACCATTATTCAAAATTCTACTAAACAGATAAAAGAGCAGCTAGAATTCATATTCTAACTTTCTTCTCTTATATAAACTCATGCTTAACTCAACCTCAACAAGACATAGAAGAGAATAAAACTAAAAAGTCTATCCATGACTTGCAAACAATCATTTGAAATACCATACCAATGCTATAATATCTATACCCCTTACTTTAAATCCTCTTTGTTTTTTACGTGCCCACTATAAAATACATGCATGAGTGTCGTGGAACACTCGGTTGGAACGAAGTTCCTTTCATAGTATATTATTATTGATAAACGTATTATATTATTGATTAATAAATACAAATAAATTAATTAGTAGCGTCTATTAAAATGAAGCGTCATTTAAAATAAAAAAACATGCGTGAGTGTCGTGGAACACTCGGTTGGAACGAAGTTCCTTTCGTAGTATATTATTATTGATGAACGTATTATATTATTGATTAACAAATACAAATAAATGAATTACTAGCATCTATTAAAATGGAGCGTCATTTAAAATAAAATAATATTTCTTTCATGGCAAGATAAGAAAAAGTGCGAAGGAGATGGATATTATTCCATCTCGCTTCCTTATAGCCGCCAAGGCCGTCTACACTACGTCAGAAGGAGTCGTGATGGAAAAATCTTACACTTTTTGTCGCCTAGCCCCCCATCCGCCAAATCCGTACCGTCCGATAAAGAACTTCGTTTAAATATTTGTTACTTTTACTTGTATTTGAATTTGTAACAGTAGGTATGATTAAAAATAACATGCATGAGTGTCGTGGAACACTCGGTTGGAACGAAGTTCCTTTCGTAGTATATTATTATTGATAAACTTATTATATTATTGATTAACAAATGCAAATAAATTAATTACTAGCGTCTATTAAAATGAAGTGTCATTTAAAATAATATTTCTTTCCTGGCAAGATAACAAAAAGTGCGAGGGAGATGGATATTATTCCATCTCGCTCGCACTATAGAAAGGGTCGTGACGGAAAAATCTTACACTTTTTCTCGCCTAGTCCCCATCCGCCAAATTCGTACCGTGCGATAAGGAACTTCGTTCCAATAGAGTACTTTATTGAAATAACTTGTATTGACTGTCTAAATGTCTAGCCTATGAGCATGAAACGTATTTTGAAATAGTCTCGAAAGTCTCGTTTTTCCCGGAAATTTCGGACCGCAGCGAGTCTCGATTTTTTCCCGGGACTCGCAAATATAACGAGACTGAAAGCCCTAATGTTTGGCACTGAAGAAAAGCATTATAACGTAACAAAATCTAAGAAAATAAAACACAAAATCATCATAACTTACGAATGTAATGCCAATATATTAAGTAAAGGTCGACTCGTTACAGAATGAAAAAGATAGTTACGATAAACCCAGACCTGAAAAACAATTATTTATATTAATTATAAATACTGACTTCTTCTAGGATTTGAACCCAGACTCAGCAGTGAAATATTTTGATCACGAAATCACGCGGTGACTATAATAATTTAATATGACGTGATAAAAGTTAAAGATGAAAATAGAGAATATGAATGTGTCTGAATTGGCAAAGACACGTCTCAAGATAATGTCAAGCAGGTACAATTTGACGCGTCTTATTGCATATAAAGAACGAATATTGTTTCTGTAGCCTTTTCTCGAGGTAAATTTATGTGTGACGAGCTGGAAATATCTTCACGAATGTTAGACGTAGATTGTGCGCTTATACAAAGACAAAGGCTCTGAAAGAACACTAGAGAAAGGACTCACTCAATTGTGAAAATATTGATAACTTCGAGTTTAACTGTCAATTTATTTATATTTACATAAATTATTATCATACTTAAAATAAATTTGGCTATTGCTTAAAGTATACATTTAAATTTTTTAAATGAACATACAATCAAATGTCATCACTCAGTAACCGTGATTCGTATCATTGCTTATATTATATTTAAAAATTGGGAACAAACTTCTAATTCAAATTCAAAAGTTTTATTCAATTAACGTTGTTTAAAGCTTTTATCAATGTCAAAATCTACACCGGTTCGGAAAGCAAGACCGTCTCTAAAAAGGATGATGAAGAAACGTGTTTAAGAAACCTTTATTTTTTGTTTAAATGCAATGTTACAATTTTGTTCACAAATGCCAAATGTATATCATAATGATATCATCTTAGATCAGTATGATATATAACTCCTATTCAGTACTTGCAGGTCCAGGCACCTGCAAGTGATCATGAGGAAACCTCATCTGTGAAACATTGAAATGCTGGCTACTTTGTGCCTATGCTAAGACTGGTAAAATTGGTTCAACCCATATTGGTGTCACCAGTAGGCCACTTAGCACGGCTGCCCATTGGGTCCAAAGCCACTACGTAGCATTTTGCAACACCAGATATATGGACAGGAATGTTCCATGCACGACTCAGCTGATATCTCTCTACAACTGTGCGTACATATGCGTACCCCTAGATACCGGCTATAAGCAGGTCATTGATATGCAGCAGGAAGAGTTTGCAGAGAGAACAGACCACTGAGGAACTCCGGCGTTAGTTGGCATAGGCTCGGAAAAACGCCTTCTATGACGACACGCAATTCTTCCTTAAAGCCTCGCCACATATTTGGGTGGCAATGCCGACCAATTACTGTGGAACCTATACTTTCGGTCGCTAAGGAGGTCGTTCTGCTGTAGGCGTGCTATAATGTGAACATTCAATATGCGCTCCGTAATCTTGCAAAGTATGGAGGTAGTTGAGATTGACCGATAATTAGCAGGGTCGGCTCTGCCTTATATGGGAGGCTGAACAAGCGTGTCAACCATAATGCTATACTATACGATAAAATATAATAATTGCCCTTTTTATTAGTATTGAAAAATTTAAAAAAATTATTTTATAAAAATCATCTAATAAATCAGTCAAAGTATTGGTAATTGTTGTCAATCTACTTTAAGCACTCTATATTGGAATTTCATTGATGTCTCTGCTATAGAAATCTCGTAGACCGGACTTGATGAATTATTTAAAGGGCGTTTTTCATAACCTCTTGTTAGTTGAAATCCTCTCCTGAAGTAATTTGTACAAATTTCGAAAAAATTATATTTCGGATTCATTTTCCAAGCGTCTTTATTTTTCTTATTTAACTTGAATAAATCAATTTCGTTTTATCTCTTACGTCGAAGGCCGCTACTAGCTCTGATGCCGTTTGAGATGAAATCGCTTCCACTACAGGTTTCAGCCGTTATTATCAACTTTAGTATATTCATCCACGGGGCTTTCTGTTTCGGTCGAAATTATCATAGAAAATCTGTGTTCCGTATGCTGAGTAAAGAGAACAACTTTTCACTGGAAACGATAATCTCCATCTTGGTCCCCTGGGGTGATTTTGATTCTTAATCTAGAATAGATATATGTAGATGTCTCATCCACTCACCACCATGTGGACTGCGCGCTCGTTTTTCGCCATTATTCTAGAAAGAAAAAGCTAAGAACATATTTGTGTTCAATTGCGGTACCAGGTACATATATTTTTGTTTATATTTAGTTCCCTTTTTAACTATTATGATTCAGTATTTGAGTCCACCTAATAATAAGTGAATGGTAAAACACACTTAGTTTAACAAAAGTCTTTTCACTATTGACTTGAAGATACCTAGATTGTAATCGGATGGAAAGAAATTATTACACTCCACGCATTACAAAGGAAGAAGAAAACCGTTTAGTTCGAACATGTGCTATATCGACATCAAAGTGGTTGAGACTGGCCAAGTGTCTTGTGAGAGAGGCATTAAGTCATGCAATTCCTGCGCACACATGCCGAAATCTATCATTTAAAATGCATATAGCATTGGGGTCACCACCCAACTTATTTTTCGAAGAAATAATACGGGAATACTCTTTTCTTTAATTTAAAAAAATATATTTTAAAGAAACCTCGTAGATATGGTATTAAATTTGGAATTGCAAGTTAAATGCAAGTTATCTAACTTCAAACCTACTACTAACTACTGCCGTATCCTAACGCAGGCTATTAGGATACGGCACTTTCATAAATAATCTAATAATAATAATTACTAGGTCCTTTTCTGCGAAATCCGTCTAGGTAGCTTACGGTCCCCCCCCCCCGAACGGGTACCCGCATTGTCATGGCTTTTGTCATGGGGCTTAGTAGCCGTGCCTTGGTCACCCGCGGTGAACAAAGAGGAGGTGGAGGGCCGGCCCGAGGTGGCCACTCCGAGTGGGCTTGGCGAGTCCACTTCGGATGTATGTTGGTGGGCTGCGGCGAGAGGTGTGCCCTCTCCCCCTACCGCTGCCGCCGAGGAGGAGTGTTGTTAAGGCGATGCGTAACTCGCCCTATTCTCCGCGACTCTGACGGGGCCGCACCGTTGATGCGGTGGTGGTGGGGCGGAGTATCGGTATTGCGAGGCGCCGCTCTCCATACTCTCCGCAGTCGAATCTTGGTTGGCGGCGGAGCCATAGACTAACTAGATCCGCCACTGGGATCAGGAAAGCGAGTGCTTCCGAGTGCTTGTTTTTTCCTGGCCCCATGGCCTCCGCGTATCGGTCTCGGGGGAGTCCGTTAAGCAGGTGGAGTTGGGGCCGCGGAGGCAGGCGCGCCTTGTGTTCCTGGTGCGTCTACCTGGGAAGAAAAAGGGGAGGTGTAATCCTCCCCCTAGGAGGAACTGCCATGGGGCGGCCGGTGCTTGTAGGGCCACGGATCTGTGCGAAAGCGTTTTTTTTTATAGGAGAGGGGGCAAACGAGCATGCGGCTCACCTGATGGTAAGTGACTACCGCCGCCTATGAACAACCGCAACACCAGGGGAATTGCAGATGCGTTGCCGGCCTTTTAGAAAGGAGTAGGCTCTTTTCTTGAAGGTTCCTAAGTCGTATCGGTCCGGAAAAATCGCTGGTGGTAATCGATTCCACAAGGAAGTTGTGCGAGGAAGTAAACTTCTTCTAAATCGCACAGTGGTGGACCGCCAATCATCCAGGTGGTATGGATGGTATCGCGAGTTTTGTCACAATGTGCGATGGTGAAATTGAGCGGCTGGAATTAGTCCGAACAATTCCTCGGAGCATTCCCCGTGGTACATGCGATAAAATACGCAAAGAGAGGCAACATCTCTACGCAGTGGCAGAGAGTCAAGCCGATCGGAAAGAACTCGGTTGTCGACAATTCGAACCGCTACCTATGATATCCCGTGACCCTGCCAATATGCGGCGAAGGTGGAACATCATGTGGTTTTAGTCGGTGCGAGTCGGACATAACCCGTTCTTGCCCCCGCTAGGCGGTTATGCGTAGGCATTTCCCCACTTAAAAAAAAAAAGGTAGCTTACGGTACAACCGCTACTGTGTACGGTGTTGAAGGATACAGAGATCCAGTATTATTATAGGCGGAGACGAATTCCGTCTCATAACTCGTCTGATAACACATTTAATTGTTCTTTTTTAAAGCAAATATGGTCTAACGAATATCTTGTGTCGCAATAGTAATTTTAAATGTGTACTAAATTATTACGCTGTAAGAGTTTTTTTTTCTGCCTGAGTTACCATTTAGGTTATTGTCACTGATAAATCGCAAACTACCTAGTGCTATATTTCAGTTTAAAGGGTTAAAGAAACAGACCATACAATGACACGCTACAATATATTCCACAGAAAGTTCGTAGGGGTGACAATACACCTACTTTAGTTGTTTACCTTCCTTCTTTTACATTTCCTTCTTTTTTGAAGTTGATTGCACTTAATTTGTCACTCTAATGTCTTATGCTAGAAATCAATAAACATTCCTGTAAAAAAACACTTCTAGAGTCTAAAAATTTTAATCGATTACAATAATGGTATTTAGCTCGTAAGATAATTTGGTAGCAGCATGAAGCGACTGCGAGCGCGTTCTCGGCGCCGGAAGCATGCCGCACTGCGACGCAACATATCATTAAAATTTACTACTATCTAGAACACTACAATCTCCATTCAAGTAACAAGTTTGTCATTTATATTTGGTTAATAACGTTTATGGGATTTGTCTCTTTTTTAACCGACTAAAAATGGAGGAGGTTCTCAATTCGAATGTATGGTTTTTTTTGTATGTCTGTTACGCGATATCATCGCAGTAGGTTATACTTCCAGGGTGGTGTCATATAAATTTGGAGAAAAATTTTTACCCCGAAGGGTAGCAAATAAATAACTTCTTTTTTAGCAATTTGAAGCTAGTTTTTACTTTTTGTTGCAAGCTTACAAGTTATAATAATTACAGCCATTAATGTGTTCTTATTCATACATGCATATGCATTACAACAAACCTGAGTAAGTATCCATTTATTTTTCTAAATTAGTAAAGACGATAATATTTTTACTTTTGTACGATACATATCTTCCAACCGTAATTGCCATGCTAATTCATGACTGAGATGATATGTTAATTGATGATAAGTACGCGGTACGCGCGACTGTATAACGTAAACTAACACTAAATTAAACTGCGACTAAAGTGTAGCATAAATTTAACAGTTTAATTTATAGTATATATATATATATATATATATATATATATATATATATATATATATATAACCTATACGATTTTTTTCAATCGATTTATTGCTATTTTTACATGAAAAATGTGGTTTTAGTGGCTTATGGTGTAGATTTATCAAGTCCGCATGGAAGGGTAAACACGATAACTTTTGAAAATATCATTTGTTTAACTACAAACATCTATTTTTTAATCTCTTCATCTATCATGTGGGAAGTTATGGAATGTAAATGGCAGTTTAACACTTTCACTGTCCGGTTTTCAGACACAATAGTAAGACAATACAAGGCAATGACCTATATGTAGTGCACGGGACAGCGAAAGGGTTAATTTTGTTTTGTTTTGTTATAATTAATTTTTTCGGCTGAGAATTCTCGAAGTTTTCGGTGTCTTGAGCAGCCTTGTAATAATGTATTTTACTAAATATACTTTGCTTAGCCTCACTCACTCCGCGCTCGGCCGCCGTCGTGAGTGGATTACAGTATTGTTTGCTTATAGCAGCGGTAATAGGCAGCAAATATATCGATCTCTGTAGAAATTCACAATATTCCAAAAACCAATACATACTTGACCAAGGTTATTATTCTTATAATCACAGATTTTTATTACAATATTTTATTTCGCTAAAAGTACGGAGCATTTTATATTACTAATTTACTTATCGAAGTATGTGGTGTAACTAAGAGAACGAATGAAAGAAAAAATAACACTTTGTGGTGGGATGATGAGGTACGGATGGAAGTTGAAGCAAAGAAGAGAGCATGGCTAGATTTACTAGCAACCAAGGCTAATCATTCTAGCGGTATGAATGATGATATTGAAAGAAAAAAGACAGTCTTTAGACATCTAAATAAGAGAGTAAAAGAAGTAATTGAAAGGAAAAAGCAAGAAAGAACGGATAAGAATGGTAGAAGAATATCGGATAAGTTCTGGTCCATTCAGAGCCATTCTGGAAACTCGTAAGAACTCCCAGGGGACATTCAAAACAGCCTAGAATGAATGCTATACAAGACCAGAATGGCGGTATGCTGAATGATGAAGTTTCTAAATTAAAGAGATGGAAAGAATACTTTGAAAGCGTGTTTATGAGTGAAGAGTCGTCTGAATTAAGTGAAATAGAAATTCCGAAAGAAGAGGAAAGAGATAGAGAGATAGGTATAGATGAAATAATGAAAGCAATGAAAAGTATGAAAGCAGGTAAGGCAGCCGGATATGATAGAGTATCACTTGAAATGCTAAGGGCTGGAGAAGGAGTGGTGGCAGACATGCTGTACACCTTGTTTAATTTGCGTTGGGAACTTAAGCGGGTACCGGGAGACTGGTGCAAAGCCGTGATAGTCCCAATATATAAGGAAAAAGGATCGCAGCAGAACTGTAAAAACTACCGTGGTATCAGCCTTCTTAGCATTGTGCGAAAACTGTATGCTAAGGTGCTAATTGAAAGAATTATGAAAGATACCGATGGAAAAATTTGGGATGTGCAAGCGGGATTTAAAAGGTCTTTTCCATGCGTATGATCGCGGAGAAGTTTTTGGCCAAAAACCAAAAGATTTGTTGTGCATTCGTGGACTTGGAAAAGGCTTATGACAGAGTAGACAGGGATGTGTTATGGCAAATACTGAACTCATTTGGGTTGAGCGCTGGGTTAATACAGGCATTGAAGTCTCTGTATAGGGAAGTGCTTGTGTCAGGATCAACGGGGCCTACTCGGACTGGTTTGGCATCCATAAAGGTGTCAGACAGGGCTGTGTGGCTTCCCCGTAGCTGTTCAAACTATTTATGGATAGTTGTTTGGAAAATTTGAAAGTTGAAGAATGCGGGTTAAGATTGGGTGAGTTAACCGCCAAATGCCTTTTGTACGCCGATGATCAAGTCATACTTGCGTCGTCGGCGGCCGAGTTGCAAATGATGGTTACATTAATGAAAAGGTCATTAAAAGAAAGGGGAATGAAAGTGAACGCAAGTAAAACGAAAGTTATGGTTTTTGAAAGAGAAGAAAGTAAAACGATATGAGAAATAAGAATAGAAGGAGAATTGGTCGAGCAAGTAGATGAGTTTGTGTATTTGGGATGTTTATTTAGCAGGGATGGTAAATATGATAAGGATATAGAACGACGAGTGAACGCAGGAAAAAGAGTAAATGGGGCTCTACACTCTATTGTGGAAAGTCAGAATGTGTCCAAAAAGGCACGTATGGCAATTCACAATGCTGTGTTAGTACTTACTTTAATGTATGGTAGTGAAAGTTGGGTGTGGCAGAAGAAGCACGAGAATAGAATAAATGCTGTAGAAATGCGGTCATTAAGGAATATGTTAAGGCTGAATCTAAATGACAGAGTGAGAAATTGTGTGATAAGAGAAGAGTGTGGTTTGCAAGATGATGTTGTGACCAGGATTAAGAAAGGAATGCTTCGGTGGTTTGGTCATGTAGAAATAATGAATGAGGAAAGAGTGACAAAGCAAATTTATGTGGCAGACGTGAACGGCAGAGTCTGGAAGGGACGCCCTAGGCGAAAATTTATCGACCAAATTGGCGATATATTGAAAATTAAGAGCCAAATTAAGAGTACCCTTAACCGACGAGCGTGTATGCGTAGGTATATGGATGTGGAGGAGGCGAGAGAGGTGTGTCAGGATCGTGCCAAATGGAAGTCCATAGTCTCTGCCTACCCCTCTGGGTGACAGGCGTGAGTGTTTATATTTTATGGTTATGAAATTTACTTATACGTACCGGCAGGCGAAGTGTAGGGCATCCCCCCACTAGATGGAGTGACGACCTGGTAAGACATGCAGGAAGTCACATGGATGCAGGTGGCTCGTGACCGTGCTTTGTGGAGTTCCTTGGGGGCCTATGTTCAGCAGTGAAGGTGTACTTCGGTGAATGTTACTGGAACTTCGGACTTGATAGAGTGACCTGAAGGTGTACTTCGGTGAATGCTACTGGAACTCCTCAAAGAGTAGAACTAGGTGTACCGAGTTTGGCCTCGTTTTGTTAGTTATGATGAGAGCTTACCTCCGGACTTGATAGAGTGACCTGAAGGTGTACTTTGATGACTGTTACTGGAACTCCTCGACAAAGAGAACCAAGTGTCCCGAGCTTGGCCTCGTTTTGTTAGTTATGATGAGACCTTACCTCCGGACTTGATAGAGTGACCTGAAGGTGTACTTCGGTGAATGATATTGGAATTCCTCTAAGAGTAGAACTAGGTGTGCGGAGTTTGGGCTCGTTTTGTTAGTTATGAATAGACCTTACCTCCTGACTTGATGGAGTGACTTGAAGGTGTACTTCGGTGACTGCTACTGGAACTCTTTGACGAATAGAACTACAATTTACATTTTTTTAATTTTTCACGATCATATGAGCATTATGAGTCGTGCACTTTTGGATTTTCCAAGCTTTTTAAATTGAAATTTGACATAAAATTATCGGAAAATTGGAAGTATAGTAATAATTATAAGGTTTTAGTGAAAACTTGTGTGTAATTAAACTACTTTAAAAATTTACGTATAATCATGTTATACGTAATTTTTTTAATGCGCTTAAGGCATGCACAATTGGATTTACCAATAGTTTTTATACTATTGTGGACAAATTGCTTCTCACTACCCGTAACTATTTCGCATTTTCTTTTGAACTTAAATTTTTCCTTTGAATTGATTTGATACAAAACTTACTGGTCTAGAATTTGACCGAGAAGACCATATTTGGTATGAAAACTTAATTATTTCTACCCTGTTAACACCTGTGGTATTCATATTATTTATTTACTCAATACAACGCAAATTCCGGAATAATCAAGTAAATTTTAGCGAGCCGCATTTCCTTTATGCCGAAATAATTTAAGATCGGTTTTAGTAAAATCCGGTTTATACTAAACGAGGTAACGTTACTTACTACGTTGGGTAAAATTATTTATGTCTACGGTCTCCTATTTCCACGAATTACTTACATTTAAGCAGTTAACAGCGCATCTGAGTCACTGAGTCACCAAATAACCATACCGTCAACTTTAAGCTTACTACACTATTGGTAATGTGTAAATGCTTATTAAGCAGAGTGCAATTTATTATTTGGTAATTTTTTGATGTATGTAACATAATTTATTTTTATTATTTCCGGCCATTGTAACCCTTAGGTGTCTTGTTTAAGGTGTCTAAGGTGTCTTACAATAAAGATTTAATAAATAAATAAATAACACCAGACGCTATTTAATGTTGAATATTAATCCTTTCCCTGTCCCATGAATCATATATGAACATTTCAATTGTTTAACTATTGTGTCTGTTTCGCGGACAGGGAAAGTGTGTCGAGTGTGTAGCTGATATAATATTTATAACATTATATTTAAATGAATGGAATATGAATCGCTTTATCGTAGCGGACGCCACTTGGCGGCATTAGATAATACATCACACCGTTATATTTTCACTTCATCCCGTGGATCAATATTTATATTGTTAAATATTCACACCGGTGACTGCGACCTGACTATCCACTGCCATGAATCATTACTAAGCCAGGATTTTAAATGCCTATATGAAACAATGGCAAATTCTTACAAGGCACTTGCTAATGAAAGTGAAAATAAAACAAAATGTAATCATAATTTTTAACTTCCCGCTTCGAAAATCAATGATTTTCGGCGGGGTTCGAAAGAGTTCTATCGGCTTTAGATTTCATGTGAATTTGAATTAATACGACTTGGTAGATTTTGAGATATCTCAAAAATAAAATTCTCAAAAAAATGATTTTTTGAGATAACTTTTAAACTAATGTGTCGATCGATTCCGAAATCTAATCAGCTCTTAACCTCAAAAATCAACATCTATTGCCGCAAACCGCATCAAAATCGGTTCATTCGTTCAAGAGAAATTGTTGTCGAAAAATTTGAATAAGGTCATAATAGGTGGAATTTGGAGCGCTTTGCATTTGAAATTAGCGGGTGGCCTGTAGGGTCAACCGTATTCTTTTATAGAGAAGAGGGCAAACAAGCATGCGCCTCACCTAGTAAGTGTCAACCGCCGCCCATGAATAACTGTAAAACCAGGTGAATTGCAGGTGCGTTGCCGACCCTTTAAAAAGGAGTAAGCTCGTTTCTTTAAGGTCCCTAAGTCGTATCGGCCCGAAAAAATCGCCTGTGGTAAACGATTCCACAAAGAAGTTGTGCAAGAAACAAAACTCCTAGTAAAACGCACAGTGTGGACTGCTCAGCATCCAGATATTGTGGACGGTATCGTGAGAACCGTTCCTCAGAGTACTCCCGTGGTAAATACGATAGAAAATTCAAAGGGATGCAACATCTCTTTGCAGCGCCAGTGAATCAAGCCGATCAAAAAGAACTCGATCGTCGACGTTTTGAGCCGCTCTGCGCTGGATGCAATCAAGTGAAAGGAGCTTGCACTGGGGTGCCCCGGCCCAGAGATGAGAAGAATATTACATGTGAGGCCGAACCTGCGCCTTGTAAAGTTGTAGGCGATGTGCATCACCAGCGCTGTCATCGGCATACCAATGAACGTTACTGGTTTAAAACACAATTATTATTAATTTATAAAAGAAACAGCGTAGTAACAGCACGCAGCCTTGTCATACACCAGTATACTTGTAGATCACAGGAAAAGTTCTATGTATTAAAGATGGTAAAAATTAATTAGCTCCACCTCCCGCCCTCCCTACACTCAATCCGTCACGCACGATATAGTGCACGCAATTGAGGAAGGGCGAGACGTGCTCCTCAAACTAGGTAAGACACATAATTTAATTTCATTATGCGGGTATAATGTATAATATAATGGATTTCCGCAAAGTAACGCCAGAATCTATTAATTATCGTAGTTCTATGTATAGTACATTATTTGAATTTCCAATGTTAATATTAGGTTATGTGGAAAGTAGTAAAATAAATACCATAGAAACGCAACACGTTATTATTAACAACCCATCACATTATAATTTAATCAAATTAAATAAACGTTCATAAAAATTAAGGGAACTACGAGTACAAGCATCCAAGCAAAAGTTCCAGTACGCTTTGTGACCGATGGTGCGTAAACTAACTTGCCCACAAACAGGGTTGTCAAATTGATTTGATAACGGTGCTAGTAAGTTTTGTGAATTTTGCTTAAATAATACTGACCTTTTCTGTATTTACTTATCTTAATAAATGTTGAAATTCAATTTGCTTGAAACGATCAAATATAATCTAAAATATTAAATATATATACTACCTTTATAATATAAAGTATTACACTGCTTTTGACTGATACTTTTAGCTAATGCGTTGCACACTATTTCAGGGTTTTTTCTTCGAATTTTTGCTTAAAGCGCTTATCCTAACTATTCTTGTAGGCAAATATTGGCATCGCACTTAAGACATTCTTCAGTAAAACTTTTGTTATTAATTGTATCATAAATTAATAATATCATATTATGGTAAGACATTTGAAAAACAAACAATGCACATTTAGAGACAATAACTTTATTATTAAAGTAAAACTCCGGAGGAAAAAAGGTAAAAGTTATGATATTTACTTGGTTTTTGTGCACTGGTACGTTTCTAATACTGTGATTTGTTTTATTATATACCTCTACTAGCAAGCTAAAAACTATAATACTTTTAAGAATATTTTAATAGTATTTTCTAATTCATTCCGATTATAATAAATCAATTCATATTTATAATAAATGCATTTCTCCTCAATATTCATTGACTATTAACAATGCAGCCAGTCCTCCCTCGCCAAATGTAAAAGTCGCAATGTGTTACGAACATGCGATTCAATGTGGTTAACACTCCTTTGCATAATTGTGTTTAACCTTTTCGATTGGCGTCTAGGTATGATAACGATGAGGCGAAGATTGAAGCGTAGTAGTGGCAAGTAAGTATTTATTCTATTCTGGACACACGCAAAGTAGGTACACTTGCGTTATCCATTTAGATCTATGTTTGTAGTAATATATTATGTCAGGTATCAAAGTGTAATTTCCATATAATTCCCACCAGAGTTACACAAATGACTCCATACTTACTCTTTTTACTAACATTTGGCTAATGGAAAATGCTTTTAGATCCAAGTAATTTAAGACTACGGAATAATTTGTCAACTACAATAAACTTACAAATAATTGTTCCCGGGTCTGGATATTTATCCTTCAGCGATTTATGTATGTAAACTGTCCACACGATACAGGAGTAAATCCTAGTGTGGGAATAGGAATCCTAACGAAATAGGAGCCTTAAAATTTAACTTTAAATAAAATAAAATAAACAAAAAGAAAATATTTACATATACGGGGTTATTTTTCAAAGAGCAGCCAAATTTTAATCTTAAGTTCAAATATATATATATATAATGATATAAAGTTATTGCACTTTTTAAAAATACGAGTAAATAAGGCTACTTTTATTTGAAATTATCCCTAATTGAATGTGATTTATGGGCAACAACGTTTCAGCCTACCGATCGACCCTTACGATCTAATCAAATTAATCTCATCTATTTTTTTTCTGTGATGTAAGTGCGGTTAGCCTATGCGGCTCTTACAGCTTCATCTGACACAGGACTCGCGGCCTTTCAGGCCTTTTAAAAAGCTACAATTTTGTGTACATTTAAGTTATTAAGTTGTTCAGTATATCTTAATAACTGTTTGTTGTGATATAATGTTATCAGCACACACCGACTCTGAAAAAACTGGTATTGACCGCTGACACTCACATTGATGTTTTACTAAGGAGTCAAAACGCTCCTCATTATATTTACATGTCTACACCAGATTATCCATAGCCAGTATGTGTTCTTTTATTTCATTTTGGGCTGATTTATATTTATTGGACACAGTTTGAAGGGAGTTAGAAAGTAGTAAAATTTCTGATTTAAGGCACTCTACGTCAGTCTCATAACATTTTTTAATGTTATCCACCTCAATTGAATACAATTTAAGTTCATATATCAATGCTTGCTTTTCTTTACATACATTAACATAATTTTGGTATTGATCTTATTTTTTATTAAGTTTTGTATTTTCTTCATGTATTTATTATCTTTTATATATTTCTTCAATTTGGTTTTACTGCAATTAATCCTTACTGTTTTTCCTGAAGTAGAAGAGTCGTCACCTGTCAAATCTATTGTTGCAGATTGCTGTTATATTTTAGAATGATTACATAGCACAAGCTCAGAGAACAGGCTTTGAGTCCCAGACTCAAAGCCTGTTCTCTGAGGCTTTTATGTCTCTTGTTAAGTGTTAAGAGGGTGGAGACGGCCAATGATTACGAATGTGTGCGTGCGCAGTAAAATCAGTTAAAATAATGCATTACCACGCATTTTGAATTTAAAAGATAAAAAGGACAGAATGGTTGGGGATTTTTTTTAATTAATTTTTCTTCGCTATTTGCCGATATTACTTATTCTGAACCTTCTCTGCAAATTTGGTCGATTATTGCAAAATAACCCTGTATATACACACACACATACTCATACTTATACACACTTATATATATATAATATACTCAGAAATAAATGTGTATATATATATGTGTGTGTATATATATAAATGTGTATATATATACATTTATTTCTGAGGAAGCCCATAGACTTAGAATATACTGGCATGTAAACCATTCTTTCGTTCTTTTTTTTTTGTATGACAAAAAAGGTTTGTATCGATGAAAAGACAACTCTTTGATCATTTTTAAGTATTATAATTGACGCAGTTCCCCTTTCAGCCGCCGGTGAAATTACGACTAGCTCTTCACCTAAAGCACCCTTAGACCTTTAATAAAAATTGCCTGAAACCTTTAAAGGGCATTTAGCCTTTGAATAAAGTATGTATTTACTCTCGTTGTTTTTGTAAACTTTACGCTCCTATATTTTTGTGACCATAAAAGATTACTGCTAATGATCACACAGTAATTTATAATTGATATAATTTAATGAAATTATGTATTTTACAAGATATCTGTCTTTTTGCTTTTTGAATATATTTTTGTTTGTCCCGTATGCATTTCTACACCATTATTATAGGAAAGCATACATAATATATTGACAAAAAAAATCTGGCATTGGAACGCATGCCGTGTACAGCTAGTTATATATTTATATATAGGTTTAAATAACTACTTTTTCTAGATAGTAAGACTCTTTTCTACCGTCAAGCAGCAATGCACCCATTGTTTGGTTATAGTTTGAAAGGTTAAATAACTAGTATTAGGATAGTTACAGGCTGCGAGGCATTTTATTTCAATCCAATCAGGGATGACAACGTATTTGTACATTCGTTATTTGAAGTTGGTTGGAAGTTTCCATTAGCTACGGTAGCCAATCACCAACAGCTTTATTGACTTATTTATTACTCTAAAAGAATTAAAAGAAATTAGTGGCAAAGATTCTACACTAATGTGAAAGGAAACAAATCGGGAGATGGGCAGCAGCGTCTTCCTAATAACGACTTAAAATAAAAAAACTGCGGTTGACAACCCGCTTGCCAAGCGTGGCATCTAAGGCAAATATCCCTCCTATGAGGCAATCTGAGAGGGAGGTCATGTTCAGTAGTGGACTTTATTAGGCTGTAACGGACGAACGAATATGTGTCAGTATTATATCTTTTAAAAAACATGCCATTGTTATTTCTGATTGCAACAAAAATTATTTTATGACCTATTCATTATTAAGAGCTTTGGACCGTAAGTTAGCAACAATTTATTTAGTTCCATTAATTCATTCAACGGAGACGACGTCGGACGCAAGGCAAGTAAGCCCATAGCAATTAATTGTCAAGTATCACCTAAGAATACTCGAAAGAGAAAGATCTTATTATGGGTAGCATTTTAATGAAGAGTTGGATTCTCTAAAGTGACTTTGTGATTTAGAATTAATTATTCTAAGTTCAAATAATGAATTAACATTCTAAGAGTTTTTATTATAACAGCTATTTTCTAGTCATTATAATCTTATAAAGATTTAAGAAAGAGTTATGTATATGATAAAATTGATAACACATAATCCAGGACACATAAACAAGTCTAATGATAAAATAGTAATTAAAAACCACACTGAGTAATAAAAATTTAAATGAAGAAGATATCAAATATCTATAAAAATTATATATACCTACGCACCCATCCAATTTCACTTTCACTAAGACAAATCTAACGAAACAGCGATCTAACTAAATCCATTTTTCTGTCTAGGCTACCTTTAGTTAGGACGTTGTAGCTGCGTGCGAAATGATTCTTAATAACTCTTGCAACAGCAGGTAGACATTTCGGTCTATAGTTCTTCAAAAGAACGTTATCGCCTTACTTTAATAACAAAACCATCGCACTTCTGCACCACGCCTGCGAAGAAGTGCCACACTGGAGGACGGAGTGAAAGAGCTTCTGAAAGAATTTAGTACCGGTTTTCCACTCGCTTTCAGAACCTCCGCAGCAATTCCTTCCCCGTCCGGGGTCTTGTCGTTTTTTAAATTGTTGATGAGTCATTTTAATCTCGCTCAGACTGATGTCCGGGATATCCCCTGAATTCTGAATAATGTCCGATGACACTTGCTCTTTGATCGTTACTCACACTTGCGTATGACTGATGTGTTGGCAACTTACATACATAAATTGCACGCGGACAATCATACAGACCCGGGACAATTATTTGTAAGCAATCAGGCATTAAATTTGTTCGCAGCGGGATTCAAACCCGCGGCCACGCAGCGTCCCATCCAAATGCTCATAAAAATTATAGAATATGATGAATTGAAATAATATTAGTATCTGGAATAGTGGTGAATTTGATTAACATTGTTGATCAGTATTTTGGATTGGTTATAATTTCCACTAACCAAATAAAGAGCAATAACAGGGCCACGATGAAAGCAAAATTTGTTAAATTATTAAGGCTAAATATAAAAGACCTAAAAGTATACGTATACTGATATAAAAGCATAAAACGTATTTCAAAATTCACATTCATATGAGTAACAAAAAAAAATAACAGGAAAAATTAAGTGGAAAAGACGTCATTTACGTCTTATTAATCCCCTCATGGATAAACAAAAGTTAAAAAATTAAAACTCATCTTGCTCGAGAAAAGATGACAAACTAATCAAATTTCGTGGAAGTTCGAGAAAGTTCCGAACAAGTTCACAGATTCAATTAGTAGATACGCGGTGTCGCGTCTGTTGCCCGCGCGGCCCGGCTTACCGCCAACCACACTACCTTCTCGGCTGCATTCGGTTGTTCGTTTACAAAAGCATAAGCAACTAGCACAAACATTTCTGTTTTGTATATTCCGTTTTCATTTTAGTTTGCAATGTTATGCAATTTTTTAAAGTAAAAAGATACATTTTATTATGATAAAACATGTTTATGCCTTCATTTAGTATCATCACATCACTTGTCATCTAGACTTACGGCAATGTGTCAGCCACGTTCGGAAAAGAAAAGAGCAACCCCATGCAGTGTTTAATATTTACACGAAATATTTCAAGCTACTTTCAAGCCGCCCGTAATTCAAAAACTATTAGATCTACATACTTATAATTTTACATACCTAGTAAACGCTTCGTGAATACCTAAAATAACAAGGGCAGAAAAATAGTTGACAAAAATTATTGCGTCTAGAAATAACTTATATATAAAATGAGTTTTATTATTTTTCTATGATTTTTCAAATAAAAATGTATTTTAATTAAAGCCACAGAAAAAACAAACATTTTTGGGAATATCAAATGACTTTAATCATTTTACTCTATTCAAGTGTTGCCATTTACTATATTCATACTATTTTCGTATACACTTTGTAAGACTACCAACACAACACACAAACACAAAATATTTTTATATTAAGTTATTATTAGTAATAACTATACTATCAGTAATAATAAAAATAAAAGTGATATGGTTGAAAATAAGTCTTACAAAGAACTTCCTACAATAATACATTATCTCAATCATAGTACTATGTAACAATTCCATTTAATGTTATGGCAGCACTAGCTAAAACAAAATGTCACTGTTTTTTTTAACTGGCTTTACGGCTCTGTATGACACAAAGGCCCTGGAGCCATGCAAGAAATATACCATAGACTTAGAATATACTTACGCCAGTATATTCTAAGTCTATGAAATATACATTTATAGTATGCAAATATATAATAGAGATACAATAATCTAAAAACTCTCAATTATGTAGGTAAGTACATTATATTGAGAATGTATTAAGCTAACATCAAACAACCACGACGCATGACTTTTTCCAAATGACATAAGAGATAACCTAAAAAGGTTCAAATCCAAATATCCTTTTTTTGACGCCTTCTCATGACAAAATTCTTTGAAAAAGTTATTCAGGGACCGACGCTTAACATTTTAAGATATTTTTGATATATAGACCCTACCATTCCTTCCCAACTAATTTTATGTATGAAAGTCTGCCATTGTTCATTTAAATTTCATGTTTTCGTTAATTTTAGATCTGAACATTGACTTATTATCACTCACTGACTCACTCATCAAAAACCTAGGCCACTTCTAGGTTGCTTAGAAATTTGATATTTGAAATCAAGGTAGATCTTTAGGCGTAAACAAAGAAAAAAATCAAAAAAAGGGCCGAGATGTGATGAGATTATTTAATAACGTGAAAAAATATAAATATTTTTTACATAAATATTTATTGATGTTTACATCCGCCTTCGACGTTATGTCACTGCCACTTAGTTGACTGCCAGTCGGCCTTTTGCTCCTATACGTTGAGTAAGGTTCAATAAAAACTCCCCCGAACGGGTTCCCGCCTTGTCGTTAGCTTAGTAGCCGCGGCTTGGTCACCCGCGGTGAACAAAGAGGAACCCACTTGGCTGGCCCGAGGTGACCACTCCGAGTGGGCTCGGCAAGCCCACTTCGGATGTGTGTTGGTGGGCTGCGGTGAGAGGGGTGTACTCTCCCCCTACCGCTGCAGCCGAGATGGATTCGCGGGGGAAGAGGAGTGTTGGTATGGCGATGCGCCACTCGCCCTATCCTCCGCGACTCTGACAGAGCCGCACCGTTGATGCGGTGGTGGTGGGGCTGCGGGGAGAGGAGTGTCGGTATTGCGAGGCACCGCTCTCCCTACCCTCTGCAGCCAAATCTTGGTTGGCGGCCGAGCCATAGACCAGATCCGCCGCTGAAGTCGGGAAAGCTAGTGCTTCCAAGTGCTCGTATTTCCTGGCCTCATGGTCTTCGCGTATCGGACTCGGGGGAGTCCGTTTCGTAGTTGGAGTTGGAGGCCGTGGAGGAGGGCGCGCCTTGTGTTCCTGGTGCGCCTTACCTGAGAAGGAAGGGGGGAGGAGAAGTCCTCCCCGAGGAGGGGCCGTGTGGATGTGTGCGAAAACGTTCCCGTGGCCCTGCCAATATGCGGCGAAGGTGGAACACCATGGACTTTTAGTCGGTGCGAGTCCGACATAAACCGTCCTTGCCCCCGCGAGGCGGGTATGCTTAGACATTTCCCCATGAAAAAAAGGTTCAATAAAAAAAAATATATACATAATATACATCTCAAGACTTTCAAACAATATCATGTTTCTCCTGTTTATCTATACATATAAATAAAATTGAAGTGACTGTCTGTAATGTCGAAATAACTGCCTTGTATTGAGCTGAGGGGGTTATTTGTATGCAATCAAGGCGTGTACAACCATTTTTAAAATGTTTGACTGTCTGTCTGTCCGGGCTTATCTTCGAAATGACTGAACCGATTGTAATGAAACTGCACGAACATATAGAGCATATAGAGAGCAATGGCAGGATTGATTTAGGCTATAGTCTATTCAAAAAAGTCTATATAATATTATGAATATTTAAAACACTTAAACATGAAATTACCATTTTATAATGTAGTTTTTGTAGGAATAAACTTTAATTCCAGATGTACATATTACGCTAAAACAATAATTAAAGTATGAAAAATACTTTGCATTATAAAGCCCCGGATACACTAGAGGACATTTTGTCTCGCAACATGATGCGGAACACTCAATCTACGTGACGATGCAACGTTGCACAGTGACCCGCAACATGGCTCCGAGAGCGAGCACACTTGTCCCGCGTCAGTGTCGCGCCATTTCTTACCGGGTGTAGTCGTGTGCGCAACTTGCCTGAGAACATGTTAGTAGTATGGGGAAACGAAACCGTGCTTTTAGTTCTTGAGCTTTAGCAGAGTCATATTTTGTTGTGGGATACTTCAAACCACAAACTTCTGGTACTATTCCTCCGATCAGTTGTTTCGACACTCGAAAAGTGTACGACAAGGAAGCATAAGAATCTCCAGTCGACAAGTATCTTAATGCATTGGCAAGTCCGATATGAGGGCCAACAGCGTTCCTTAGTATTGTATCCTGTTTGGCTATGGAAGATCCGATCATTTGTAATAAAGTTTCAAAATCAGATGTTGACATTCGATTAAAATTCACAAAAGATCCGTCAGACATTCGGAAATCACTTAGAATATTAATTCTTCCTTCTTCTCGTTGTAGTAAGAAATTCCGCATCCACCTCCTTTTCTTTCGCTTACGTTTCACTCCCGAAATAAGTACTATGTACGCAGCACTAATCGCCAAAACCTCCTCGGGCGACATTTCTATAAGTATTGACTAGTGTAACCTGCAAAATGTTCCTCGGGACATTCCACGTAGTTGTTGAGCGACATGTTGCGCAACATGCCGCTCCTTTTGTCCCCAAGTGAATCCAAGGCTTAAATATATTACAATAATATTATGCAAGCCTACTGGCTCATAATTTCATTTGAAGAGCACTCTCGAACCTGAATTAGGTTCACTGGGTCAATGAATTTGCACAGCGCCAGAAGCGAAAACATTTATGGAATGAAACTATATTTACGGATTTCATCGCGATTAATTTACTTATTTTAATTCCCGACGTTTCGTGTGCTTTACAGCACCCATGGTTACGGGGGGGACTGAGGTATTTGACGTCCCGATGTCATAGTTAGCCCGGCTACCTTCAGTTTTTGAATATTAATTTTTGGTCCGATCTACGCAGAATGAGCTTATAGTATCTTGAAGTCTTGCAGTGTTATGCTTGGGTTTGGATTTAATTTTATTAATTATAGGATCCCAAGCAGATGGCAGCACCCATCCATCTTCTCTATTGAAATTGGCGTGTTTTTTTATTTCAATAGCCTCGCGAACCATCCTTGGTAGGAATCGGTGTTCTTTTTCGAGGATTTGTGGTCTATCAAATCTAATGTAATGGCGGGACGATCTTGAACATATTCACAGACTGCAGACTTCCCGGAACGTCGATGCTTCAAGTCAGCTATATGTTCTTTTAACGTCGAAACGTCGGGAATTAAAATAAGTAAATTAAACGCGATAAAATCCGTAAATATAGTTTTATTCAATGTGTGGTATTCGCGTAAGTATAAGAAATCGAAAACATTTATTTAATAAAATAAATTACTTTTTAATTATCCACTTCATTATTGACATTTATCCCTTTTCTATGAAAACGAGACATTCCATCAAAGTCCCCAGAGGTGAAAACGCGTCTGCATTTTGATTTTTAATCTAGGATAGATGTACATTTCTATGAACCACAGTATCCACATGCCATCATGTGGAGTGTGTGTTCGTTTGTGACGCTTATTCTATAAAAAAAACTATATCATTTTCTTTCATAATACGTTAGAAGCTTAAACATGTTGATGTATGCAGTATTATAAAGAGTTATTACAATCTTCTAAAACCCTTCATTGCGTCTCTTAACAGCATATTAAATAGATACCAGCGTAAATTAGCAGCTTAACGCTACTGTGTTTTGTATGGTGAGTGTAAAGAATCAGAGACCCTTTTTACTGGGTACGATGCATTCCATCTTAGTCCTCAGGGGTGACAACGCATTTGCAATTTGATTCTTAACTGAGGATAGATGTAAATGTCTATGAGCTACATAATCCACTTGCTTTCAGGTGGACTGTGTACTCGTTTGTCATCCTTATTCTATTAAAAAAGATACTGGAAAACTTATACTCATAGCTCATACTAGCTTACTTTTTGATATAGTTTTGTATTCACGATAGGCAATAAAAAGGAACCATTATTTTTGCATTATAACCTTGACCTTCATGATTGTTAAACTGTTACATATTTGAAAATGAATATACTTTGGATGCAATTTTTATAAATATAGGTTAAAGAATGTGACTTTTTATATTTACTCCCAAGTTTACGACTTAAGGACCTTCAATAAAAGAGCCTACTCTTTTTTAAAGTTGCAGTTGTTTATGGCACTTACCATTAGGCGAGCCGTATGATCGTTTGCCCCCTCTCATATAAAAATAAGTTGTATTGAACTATTTCAAGATTTTTTATAAAGTAATGATACTCATAAGAAACGTTACTTTTTAAAACTGATTGTATGTTTGTTTACACGTCTACTTTGATTCATCGAAGTACAAGTATATCAAAAAAGTTTTAATATCCGTATATTCTTATAACATACGGATATTAAAACTGTTTTCATATACTATGTATACATATCAAACTATACTTAGAAACGAAAACAAGAGCCATCATAACTGAGGGGCTAAGCATTCGTCGTAAAACGCGAGCAACCAGGTTTCGATCGCCGCCGGCACTAATGAAATTGTTAATTTCAATTTTAAGTGCTAATTTACCACATGCTCGGCGGTGGAGGAGTAAACTTGCTTAATATCTGAGAATATTAAAAAATTGAAGATGTGAACTCCGCCAACACGCGTTGGGATAGCTCGGTGGACACTTTCTTGCCCCAACAACCTTTCAGAAATGAGAGAAATCCTGTGCCCAGCAGAGTGACGTATTTAGGCAGTAACTTTTTACTTTAAGAAACAAAACAAACGCTACAGTCACTCAAGTTATTGAATAAGAAATGTGTTTATTGTAATATGTTAAATTACATAGAGGCAGTGATCAATGTGGTCTGAAGATTTATGACGGGCACCCAGCGACACATTATCGCAAACGATACGCGCGCAAGTAATCAACGAATGGAACTTTGTGTGTTATTTGTGCGGGTGTCATATCACTCCCTCGGTGCGCATCTTCGCAGACGCTTATATTAAGAAAAAAATACTCGAAACAAAAATTATTTTCTGTCACCCAATTGAATCGGAACAATTTTTGGGGCATGTAATTTTACAGATATTTTATACACTTATTAAAAGTGTCATTTGTCATTTATGTTATCTAATTCTTAACTCTGTATAATATTTTGTTTACGCAAAGAGTTTCTTTGTATTAAACGAATCAATACGGCGTATAATATAAAATACTGTAGTTTCCAACATATTAATGCGGTATATTTTTTCAGTTTTCTTAGAAATAATAAGCATCATCGTGCAGTGGATTAGCATTGAGTTGCGGCGCTGAAGGCCGCGGGTTCGTTTTCCGCATAGAACAAGTATTTATATGGCCTCTAAAGGATTGTTCTGGATCTAGATGTTTTTCCTTGTGCAATTAATTTATATAAACAGCCTCCACGATACAGCAGAAAATTCTAGCGTTTATCATAATATATTATAATATAATAATATCAGGCCTAAACTCTTACGTGGTAGAGCCATGCTGCAGCTATATTAATAGTATAGTTGTAGCACGAATGGGTCGGCTCGACCGGGGAAGGACCACGCTCTCACAGAATACCAACGTAAAATAGCAGCTTAATGCTGCTGTGTTTCGTATGGTGAGTGTAGAGAACCGGAGACCCTTTTTACTGGAAAAGAGGCATTCTATCTTAGTCCTCACGGCTGGCAACGCATCTGCATTTAAATTCGCTAACGAAGATAGATGTAGATGTCTATGGGCAACAGCAACCACTTACCATCAGGTGGACTGTGTGCTCGTTTGTCACCCTTATTCTACAAAAAAAAAAAAAAAAATAGGAAGCATGCTGCACAAATATATCTATATTTAAAAAAATAAGTTTTAAAGTTAAAAAAAAAAAAGTTACAGCCTATATACGTCCCACTGCTGGGCACGATATTTTCCTTCATCGCCGAGCACGTAGTAAATCAGCACTTAAAATTGCAATTAACAATTTCATTGGTGCCGGCGGGGATCGAACCCGGGTTGCTCCGTACTGTGAAATTTACAGCGAGCGCTAACCATCTGAGCTACCACGGCTATATTTAAAAAAATAACTTTTAAAACAAGTAAAACCGAAATCTAAAAATAATAAAATAATTTTCATGTGAAATTATTTTATTCTTTAATGTAATAGCTTCTGTAGTTGGTGCTAAGACATAGTGTATCGAAGAATTAATACCCCTAATTGTTTCACTCTTGAGTAAACTAAGCAATATCACAAGCTTAAGATAAGGGAGAGTCAATTCGTAACGTGAGGTGTTTAAGAGCGGGGGGGGGGGGGATATTTTTCCAACGCAATGAAGCACAGATTAACGTATTTACACTAAAATACGTATTTTGAAAAATCTCATGTGAGATTTGGGAGGTTGAGGGGGTCGAAACATATCTCACGACATCACATCAGGGGGGGAAGGTAGAAAAATTGCCAAAATCGCCTCATTTAATTAATGGACGCCCCCTAATGACTAGAATGTCTTCTAGTTACAGTGGACCACCTTTAAGGTATATGCTATTAAATTAAAAAAATAATTTAAACAGTCGTGTCATAGAAATCAGTGAATATACATAAAAGATAACTTGTTAAATATAGTACCTGCTCCTTTTAAAGTAGGTTAAAAATGTACATTATCAAATGAAACCAACACTAAATGAAAACAATGATAAAAGTGCTATTTCAGTTCTAAAAGAAAAATGTTTTCCTTTCCCGAAGAGCTCTACATAAGGAAATAAATATAAAAGAGTAGAATTTTTCGGTGTTTATCTATTACACCTGTACCTCTGCGTCATATTTCATAGCTCCGTCGTACAAATCGAATGTGTGCGGAATGAATATTCCGAGGCAAATTTTCATTTCTATCAATTTCACTCGACCTCGTCCTTTGATCAATAGTAAAATAAATTTGGAAATTTCATTCGGTTTTGAGAAGTTACTAGTGAAATAGAAAATGAATAATTTAATAACGTCTAAGATCAGGTATAACACTTTTATCCATCATCTCGTGAGTGTCAAATACAATGCCAGAAGAGGCCGATGAAGAAAACCACAAAATACATTAAAATGTATATTGTCCTTCTTTTCACTACTAGATATGGACCTCGCCGTAGTAGGGAGGATTGGAGATCGCATTACGAGATGTCTGGCGTAAACGAGTTAGTTAAATCGCCATCTATCGGAAGCCATAAGATATTTCTGAGGTCTCCCATACATCATCCATAGAATGAAATGGATTGTCGGATTCTCTTACGCCGCCATTACTTAGCTAAACTACCATCATTTGAACTGTATATTATTTTTTTATTTATTATCGGTCAAATGTAAATAATTGATGGTACTGAAAATTAACATGTCTTATAGACACACACAATACTTTAACGCTTAGCTTAATTTGCTACACCTCAATATTATATTAAGTAATTTCGCAATAACTCTTATATGACCTATACGTACTACGCCGTCGCTACGTACGTAGCAACGAGTGCTACGTCACATTCAGGTTAAGGACCAAAATACGCTTAATAATTATATAACTCAAAATAGCAAGGAAATTTTTAAATTCTATTTGCTCTTAATTATTTTCAATGAGCAGATAGCTTATAATTCAAAGTAATCATACTACAAATATATTTAAGTATATTAAAAATACAGGCGCCAACTGCAGCACCTTAAAACCGGCAAGGCCCCTGGCGAGGATGGAATTACAGCGGAGTTTCTGAAAACGGGTGGAAAACCAGTACTTGAAGTCTGAAGCTCTTTAATTCTTCATAAGCTCTTTAATTCTGTCTTTCATGGTGGCACTACTCCGGAAGCGTGGAGCAGAAGTGCGGTGGTCTTGTTCTTCAAAAAAGATGACAACGCTCTCTTGAAGAACTACAGACCAATTTTCCTTTTGAGCCGCGTCTACGTGCTGTTTTCAGGAGTCATTATGAATCGTCTCGCACACAGACTCAACGACTTCCAGCCTCCCGAACAAGCCGGTTTCCGAAAAGGCTTTAGCACCATAGACCAAACACATACCCTTCGGCAAAATGTACAGAAGACCGAAGATTATCATATGCCACTTTGTCTTGCGTATGTGGACTAGAAGAAAGCCTTTAATTCCGTCAAAATTTAGGCGGTGCTGTGATTTCTTCAGCGGTGCCAAGTTTACTGTCGGTATATCGAAGTGCTGAAATGTTTGTACAGTAGGACTACGATGGCTATCCGAGTTCAGAACCAAAGTACGAAACCTATCCAACTGTAGAAACGTGTAAGACAGGGTTACTTTATATGCCCGAAACTCTTCACCGCTTTATTGGAAGAAGTTTTCAAGCTACTGGACTGGAAAGGATACGGTATTAACATCAATGGCGAGTACATCACTCACCTTCAATTTGCCGACGATATAGTCCTTATGGCAGAATCGCTGGAGGACCTAAGCACTATGTTCAATGACCTCAATAGTGCCTCCCAACGGATAGATCCTAAGATGAACATGGACAAAACAAAGATCACGTCCAAGCTACACCTATGCCGGTAGTAGTTGGGAGCACTAAGCTCGAAGTTGTTGACGAGGATGTTTACCTAGGACAAATAGTCCGACTAGGTAAGTCCAACTTCGATGGATTCAACTCGGCTGGGCAGTGTTCGGGAGATTACGACACATCTTCTCGTCAAGTATACCTCAAAACCTGAAAACAAGATTGCACAACCAGTGCGTGTTGCCAGTGATGATATATGGATGTGAGACGTGGTTCTAGACTATTGGCCGTATGATGAATGTTTCGCCTGGGGTTTCTCTGCGTGATAAACTTAGAAATGAGGAAATCCGCAGAAGAACCAGAGTAACCGACATAGCCCAACGGATTTATAAACTGAAGCGGCAATGAGCCGGCTATATAACTCGAAGAACCAACAACCGATGGGGAAGAAAGGTTCTCGAGTGGCAGCCTCGTACCGGTAGGCGGAGTGTGGGGCGGACTCCCACTAGATGACGACCTGGTAAGATATGCAGGAAATCGACGGACGCAGGTGGCTCAGGACCGTGATTTGTGGCATTCCTTGGGGGAGACCTATGTTCAGCAGTGGACTTGTGAAGGGCTGTAATGATGATAATGATAATCGTCATATCAATTCATAACATTTTTAATGTTTGAAATTATGAAACAACACAATTAATTTCTTCTTTGTCGTTACAATCTACTGCTAGAAGTAGTAAACCCCTATCAAAAGAAGGATTTATCGTAACTACCACGCTTGGCATAAAAAATACAAAGGCAAACACCTATATAAATAATCCATTTGAAAATATATAACACGTTTATTTATTTAAAAGAATGTAAACACAGATTAAAAACACATATAAACGTTTTCATTAAAATCAGAATTTGTTTTGCTAAACACAAATAATACCCCTCACACAAAATGTATTTTAAGACGACATTTAATTAATTACTTAAATTACTAAAACATAAAATAATTAATTAGACTTCGTTTTAAATAACGTTACTTTTATTTACTTTTTTTTAGGATTATATATACGAATATACATCAAAGTAAATGATCGTGTGATGGCGGTGTAAGAATATCCAATACGCCATATCGTCCCGTGGGTGTCATAAGAGGCGACAGAGGGAAACAAACCAGGACAGCAGTGTCCTCCCGATATCAACTAGAGAGTAAAAAATAAATGTTATTCTAAGGAAATATTACAGAAAAAGAAGTTTTCTGCATATTGTGAAATCGAGCTCTTTAAAACCTTTACATGTTCCTTTTGCAAAAGTGACATGTATTAAGAATGGGTGTCATAATATGTCATGGCGCGCTTCGGAGCAGAAATTTTCAGTGCGACAATTTTTGTTAAAACATCCCATGTCACGTTACAGTTGTTAATAAACGCTCTAGATATTAACTAAAAGTGTTTATAATGATTATTTTATAAATATTTAATTTGTTACGGAATTTAAGATAAAATTTGTTGAAAAAATTTAGTATTTTATTATTAAAATGTCGTTTAAAATTTTTTAGCCTTATACCATTCAAAAAACAAGTAAACAATTAATATAATATGAGTATCGACTTGACGGGTCAACCATACACAATAAAATACAAGAATATATAAGATATGGTTGTTTTATTCCATATTTTTTTATTTTAACAAAACTTACACACACAGTAACTTTTACTCATAGCAATCTGCATAGCGTCGTAATTGAGATATGTTAATCAAATATAAAGAATGGGAGCCTTGGTTGCTGCAGAAAATAGTATAAAATTAATTAACAGAAATAATACTGTTATAAATATTATGTAACAACATTTAAAGACTAACAAAACATTTTATATAATCTCTGACGAAACCTAACAATGAATTCTTAAAAAAGACATCTGTGCTTTACTAGGTTGCTTGAAAGAGGATTCTATCTTTCGAATCCGGCAATAAATTCACTAGGATTACTGTACCAAAAGAAGTAATAGTGGGCTGGGTTCGAGTACCTCACGTAAAGAAAACGTTTTCTATTCAACATTTACAATTCCAGCAGTAAAAGTATTCTAAACGAAATAAAAGCTTTTCTGTTTCGATTGATTTATTCAGTTAGCGTGCTTTTATTTCCATATAGTAATTTTAGAGTATTCTGAAATTTTAACAAAATTTTATTAAAAGCTCCAAAAATGATGAGGAAAATCATCTTTATCTTTTTCATCAACCTCATCTTTTTCTTTACTTGGCCGATTTTGAGCACGTAAACATTTTCACAAGTGGATTATAGGACACTAATTCTGACGAGGCCTAAATCCGTTCGCAAGGTAACTTAATATATATAAATTGCATGCCTTAAGCGCAAAGCGCGTAGGTATATTCTACTAGCGCCTAAAAATCAAGATTCCAACGTTTTGTCGCATGAAATCGTATCTAACAATCACATTGAACATATAAATGATATAAAAAGCACATTGTCAGAAAGATAAACTATTGTTGAACTTATTTTTTTTAAATTGATCAATTGCTATTTTTACATAAAAAAACGGTTTTGGTGGCAAAAGGTGTATGTAGATTTATCAAGTTCGCATGGAGGCGTAAACACGATAACTTTTGAAAATATCAATTGTTCAACTCAACCTATTTTTTAAACTCTTCATCTATCATGTGGGAAGCCATGGAATGTAAATGGCAGTTTAATTTTGTTTTGTTTAGTTATAATTAATTTTTTTTCGGCTGAGAAATAGCAAAATTTTCGGTGTTTTGAGCAGCCTTGTATTAATTTATTTTACTAAATACACTTTGCCTCAATCCGGGCCACAAAGTACTTTTTTACTTCGGGCTCAGCGGCCGTCGTGAGTGGTTGTTTGTTTACAGCAGTTCGTGCTGAAAAATATCGATCACTTTAGAAATACAAAATATTCCAAAACTAAATTTAAAGGCATAAAATCTACTTTCCTGTTAATGTCATAGAATCGTAAGGCTGATACTATTTGAGCTGCAGTCTGCTTGAACTTATAAAATTTTCTTAATAAGCCAAATTTATAAGATTTTCTAGACCAGCGATGTGAGAATTGCAAAATCTTTTATAGCTGAATGCCAACTGTTGCAGCTTGAAAACGTTATATCTAAGAATGGAAGAATATTTAAAAAAAAAATAATAACTTAAATTAAAAATCTTAAAAACCCCCGAAACAAAAAGAGCCGATGATCTTCAAACGGTTGAATCATAGCTAAGAACGCTCTCGATTTACCTTTGTAACAAACAAAAAAACTAAATCTAAATCGCTTCAATGGAGCCACCATATATTAAAACTAGCAAGCAGGCTTAGTTCTGCAGCATAATATACATAAATACATAAACTCTCACGCCTGTCACCCAGAGGGTAGGCAGAAACTACGGACTTCCACTTGGCACGATCCTGGCACACCTCTCTCGCCTCCTTTACATCCATATATCTACGCATACACGCTCGTCGGTTAAGGGTACTCTAATCTGGCCCATTTCCAATATATCGCCAATTTGGTCGATAAACCTTCGTCTAGGGCGTCCTTTCCGACTCTGCCGTTCACTTCTGCAGCATAAATTTGCTTTGTCACTCTTTCTTCGTTTATTCTTTCTACATGACCAAACCACCGAAGCATTCCTTTCTTAATCCTGGTCACAACGTCATCTTGCAAACCACACTTTTCTCTTATCACACTATTTCTCACCCTGTCATTCAGATTCAGCCTAGCATACTCCTTAATGACCGCATTTCTACAGCATTTATTCTCTCGTGCTTCTTCTGCCAGACCCAACTTTCACTACCATACATTAAAGTAGGGACTAACACAGCATTATGAATTGAGAAACGTGCCTTTTTTGACACATTCTGACTCTTCACAATAGCTTGTAGAGCCCCATTCACTCTATTTCCTGCGTTAACTCGTCGTTCTACATCCTTATCATATCTACCATCCCTCCTAAACACACATCCCAAATATACAAACTCATCCACTTGCTCAATCAAATCCCCTTCTATTCTTATTTCACATAACGTTTTACTTTCTTCTCTTTCAAAAACCATCACTTTCGTCTTACTTGCGTTCACTTTCATTCCCCTTTCTTTTAATGAACTGTTCATTAATGTAACCATCATTTGCAACTCGGCCGCCGACGACGCGAGTATGACTTGATCATCGGCGTACAAAAGGCATTTGACGGTTAACTCACCCATTCTCAACCCACATTCTTCAACTTTCAAAGTTTGCAAACAACTGTCCATAAATAGGTTAAACAGCCAGGGGGAAGCTACACAGCCCTGTCTGACACCTTTTTGGATGCCAAACCAGTCCGAGTAGACCCCGTTGATCCTGACACAAGCACTAGAGTCCCTATAAAGAGACTTCAATGCCTGTATCAAACCAGCGCTCAAACCAAATGAGTTAAGTGTTTGCCATAACACATTCCTGTCCACTCTGTCATAAGCCTTTTCCAAGTCCATGAAAGCACAAAAAACTTTCTGGTTTTTGGCCAAAAACTTCTCCGCAATCATGCGCATGGAAAATACTTGATCCGTACACCCATTCCTTTCTAAATCCAGCTTGCACATCCCAAATTTTTCCTTCAGTTTCTTCCATAACTCTTTCAATTAACACCTTAGCATACAGTTTACCCACAATGCTAAGCAAGCTGATACAGTAGTTTTACAGTCCTGCTGTGACCCTTTTCCTTTATATATTGGGACTATAACGGCTTTGCACCAGTCTTCCGGTACCCGCTTCAATTCCCAACATAAATTAAACAGGTGTACAGCAGGCCTGCCACCTCCTCTCCAGCCCTTAGCATTTCGAGTGATACTCTATCATATCCGGCTGCCTTACCTGCTTTCATGCTTTTCATTGCTTTCATTATTTCATCTACACTTATCTCCCTACCTCTCCACTTCTTTCGGAATTTCTTTTCACTTAATTCAGACGACCCTTCACTCATAAACACGCTTTCAAAGTATTCCTTCCATCTCTTTAAATTCGAAACTTCATCATTCAGCATACATCCATTCTCGTCTCGTATAGCATTCATTCTAGGCTGTTTTGAATTTCCCTAGCAGTTCTTACGAGTTTCCAGAACATTTTAATATTTGCCTGGAGTTATCAGATATCCTTCTATCATTCTTATCCGTTCTTTCTTGCTTTTCCTTTCAACAACTTCTTTTACTCTCTTATTTATAAGTCTAAAGTCTGCCTTTTTCTTTCAATCTCATCATTCATACCATAGAATTACCAGCTTTGGTTGCCAGTAAATCTAGCCATGCTCTCTTCTTTGCTTCAACTTTCATCCGAATCTCATCATCCCACCACAACGTATTATGTTTCCTTTCATTCATTCTCTTACTTACACCACATACTTGGTGGCTGCATCCACCAAAACTTTCTTAACATTATTCCATACAGTCTTCAGGTCTAAATCATTCATACATATTTCATTCAAACCATTTATATTCTCCCTCAGTCTACATTTATACGTCTCTTTCCACCTTCATCTTGTAACCTGTCTGTTCTTATACGCTGTAACGCAGTGGTAGACACAGATGTCCGATGCCGCCAACGCCTGAATAGACCATTAATTCGGCATAAGACCAGGTAATGATCCGTCCTACGTTGGATCCCCGGTAAACTCTTGTATCTACCACTGCGCTCCGCATTCTTTCATCCACAATTATGAAATCTATCATGCTTCTATCATTACCTCTTTCCCATGTATACATGTGAATCCTCTTATGGCGAAAGAAAGTATTCGTCACAAAATGATTCTTTTCCTCACATACGGCGAGGAGGTCTTCACCATTCTCATTTACACTTTCATCGCCAAACATTCCTAATATTCTTTCATAACCAGACCTCTTCACCCCAACCCTTCCATTAAAATCTCCTAACATAATGATATTTTCATTTCCCTTACATTTCATTAACACCATCCTTACCATGTCCCAAAACTGCTCTCGGATATAAGTGGGCTTAGACATGTCTGGGGCGTACACCCCTAGCACAAACAACTTCTTTAAGCCCACTTTCATTCGTATCCACAGCAGCCTTGGGCTTACACATTCATACTCTTTCACACATTGGCCCATTCTTTCTGAAAGGATGACACCGACTCCCTGGCATGCCCGCTCGGTCTCTTCTACACCAGACCAGTAAGCGGTATACATGCCATGTGCAGTGGCATCCTTTCCTTTCGTTCGTCTCATTTACACATAACACATCTATTCCTCTATCATTCATCATTTCGCATATTTCATCCATCTTATCATTCATTGCTCCACATACATTCAGCGTAGCCAGACGGGCCTCCGCAATCCACTTTTCGCCCTCCGGGAGACAGAACGTGACGGGTGGCGAACCTCGTCGCCAGTTTTACTCCCGGAGATTCTTCGCACCATATGCTGTAAAATGATTAGAAATTTTACCAGTGTTGAAACAGCTAGATTAGTTTACTTTAGCTATTTCCATAGCATAATGTCGTAAGGTATTTTGCTATGGGGACACATGACACTGAAATTATTAGGTGCTTACATATGAAATTGGCGTTTTGTACGGGAGGAATATAAAGTCAATTTTTTGTTAAATATATTTAATTAATCAAAGTATGCACCGTTGTTATTGTATGCACATTTGTCATCTCATAGGTAGTTCATTGATCCCTTTACTAAAAAACCATGGGGCGAGAATCAATAAACTCTTTGAAGGCGGTTTAGACTGCCGCATCGGAGTTAATTTTATTCCTTGTAAGCAGTTGTCCAAATTCCGGAAAAATGGTAATCTGTTGGAGCAAGGTCCTGGGAGTACGGTGGATGTCGCAGACATTCCAATTGTAGCTCATCTAACTTAGTGGTTGTTTGTTGTGCAGTGTGTGTCTTGCGTTGTCATGAAGCAGCAGTGGCCTAGAGCGATTGACCAATCTCGGTTGTTTAGCAGCTAGTTCTTCCTTCATAGTTTTCAGTTGCTGACAATAGATATCTGCCATAGTCGTTTGGCCAGATTTTAAAGCTGTGGTGTACGATACCGGCGCTAGTCCATCAAAGACTCACAAGTAACTTTTTCTGAGTCAATTTTCGTTTAGGGCAGGATTTGGCTGGGTCTCTAGGGTTCAGCCATTGCGACGAGCGCCTGCGATTATCGTACAGTATCCATTTTTCATCACAAGTAATGATTCGATTTAAAATCTCTTCATTATTGTGTCGGTTGAGCAAAGTAACACAGCAGTCGAGGCGTGTTTGCAAGTTCGATTCACTCAATTCATGAGGTACCCATCGTTCAAGTTTTTACTTTCCGATTTGCTTCAAGTGGATTAATACAGTTTTATCACTTACCCCGAAGCCTGCAGCTATCTCTGAAGTGCTTTTGATGGATCTGCTTCCACAATAGCCTTTAATTCTTCATTTTCCACTTTGGTCTCCGGCCGTCCACGGAGTTGGTTCTGAGGTCGAAATTTCCAGAACGAAAACGTTGAAAACAAAAACGTACCGTGCTTTCTTTTGCGACACCAGCGCCGTACACATCATTAATCCTTCGAGCTGTTTCTGCAGCACTGGTGCCACAGTAGAACTCGTACTCGTAACTATACCGATATTTCATGTTTTCCATTGTGCGGTTATTTACGCCAAAGATTAACTAATGAGGAAAAACAAATGAATTACTGTTTTCAAAACTCAAATGTACCAGCTAAATTAATTTATAAATTTGAATTTGGGGTTTTAACCAAGAGGAGATATTTCAGATCAGTAAAAGTGGTCAGTACGACAAAACGCTAATTTCATATGTAAGGACAATTTATGATTTAAAGCCTAAAGAGTCGCTGTGACAAAATTTAAGAAATTAATATATTAACTGGCCTCTCAATACATTTATGAAAATTTAATGTACGTACACAAAAATAAAAATAGATTTACAAAAATAAGTGATATTCATTCTGTAAATACTAGGAACAGACACAAGCTAGTAGTACCAGTTACTCGACTCCACCGAGTCAGTAATTCATTCTTGGGGCGATGTATACACTTTTACAACAAAATCCCAGAAAATATACGAAATTTGACCTGCTCAAAGTTCAAAACTTTATTAAAGTAAGTTTGTATAAAAGGGTTATTATAATATTATGGAATTTATGGATGATAATAACCCTTGGGAATGAGGCGATCGCTACCAAGCTATTTCTAATTTGTTTTGTGTTGTTAATTGTGTAACATACATGATTGTGACCTGTTATTTTAAAAAAAAGTCCCGCTGGGTTTCTTGCTGGTTCTTCCTAGGACAAAGGTTTTTTTCGAACCAGTGGTAATTAAACAAAGGAGTGACTTTCAATAAGTATTATTTATAATCTATATTGAATAAAAAAGTTTCTGTTTCTGTTCATCCCTTTCGGAGCTACGATGCCACAGACAGACACACAGATATTCGTCGGGGGTTAAAAAGAAAGAAAGTTATTGCCCGATAGACGTAACTACAGATTGATGCAACAATGAATTGGAATTGTACGTGACAAGCTCGTAATATTGACAGTAACCAATAATTATATTGTATGCAACGTATGACGACAGTTCATAATCCTCGTAATAGACATAAATTATTTAGGTTTCGTAATTGATTTCGATAGCATCTATTAGTATTAATGTAGCAGTGTGGCTGTACACACACAATACGTCATATCGAGACAGCATGGACATTGGCGCCGCCCTGATCACGTTTCATCCCTAAATACTTGATTGCTTTTGCCTTACTAAATGGTATATATTTACATATTTGCTAAAATAGAACTACCTTTACTATTACTTTTAATATTAATAAAATTTAAAAAAACTTTCCTTTGTTACTATGTTTTAAACATCAACTATTAATTTTCAATTTAACGAGAGAGGCCCATATCCAGCTATGGACTTTAACGGGCTCTGAAGAAGAGGAAGTTGCTTGTCAGAGCTTCGTTAATCAGTCAGCAGAATACATGGCGTATAGGTGAGGTTGGTATTTGGCGAAAGGTTAGCATATTATGCTTCTTAGACGAAGGTTACATGCTCAGTTTGCCATCCATTAGTCTGGTCAGACTGACGGCAAACTGATCATTTAATAGATTGACTAATAATCCAAAATCACGGATTAACTATTGTGATAATTTTCGTCAGTCTTGGGGAAATTTATGGCAGACTGGCAGTTTATCAGTCTCGCATTAGTCACCGCACGCGATGAGCCCTTGCTACCCGCAATGTCATCTCGCTATGACTACCACTACGTATATTAATTGCAAAGTCAACACTTTCTCCGGTGTTCCGTATTTCCTTTATTAAATTCAAGTGTACATAGAAATCATTTTCAGTGACCATGGTTTGCAATACCCTTTTTTTGTATGTTTCTTAGTATTCAAGGCTAAAATTATATTAGGTCCTTACATATGAAATTAGCGTTTTGTCGTTCTGACCACGTTGATCTGAAATATCTCCTCTTTGGTTAAGAATTCCAAATTCAAATTTATAAATTCATTTAGCTCGTACATTTGAGTTTTGAAAACAGTCATTCATTTGTTTTCCTCATTATTTAATTCTTTGGCGTCGCTTATTACCGCACAATGAAAACAATTGAAAACATGAAATATCGGTATATTTACAGTACGAGTTCTACCGTGGCACCAGTGCTGCAGAAACAGCTCGAAGGATTAATGATGTGTACGGCGCTGGTGTCGCAAAAGAAAGCACGGTACGTTTTTGGTTTCAACGTTTTCGTTCTGGAAATTTCGACCTTCAGAACCAACCCCGTGGACGGCTGGAGACCAAAGTGGAAAATGAAGAATTAAAGGCTATTGTGGAAGCAGATCCATCACAAAGCACTTCAGAGATAGCTGCAGGCTTCGGGGTAAGTGATAAAACTGTATTAATCCACTTGAAGCAAATCGGGAAAGTAAAAAAACTTGAACGATGGGTACCTCATGAATTGAGTGAATCGAACTTGCAAACACGCCTCGACTGCTGTGTTACTTTACTCAACCGACACAATAATGAAGGGATTTTAAATCGAATAATTATTTGTGATGAAAAGTGGATACTGTACGATAATCGCAAGCGCTCGTCGCAATGGCTGAACCCTGGAGACCCAGCCAAATCCTGCCCTAAACGAAAATTGACTCAGAAAAAGTTACTTGCTAGTGTTTGGTGGACTAGCGCCGGTTTCGTTCACTACAGCTTTCTAAAATCTGGCCAAACGATTACGGCAGATATCTATTGTCAGCAACTGCAAACTATGAAGGAAGAACTAGCTGCTAAACAACCGAGATTGGTCAATTGCTCTAGGCCACTGCTGCTTCACGACAACGCTAGACCACACACTGCATAACAAACAACCACTAAGTTAGATGAGCTACAATTGGAATGTCTGCGACATCCACCGTACTCCCCGGACCTTGCTCCAACAGATTACCATTTTTTTCAAGAATTTGGACAACTTATTACAAGGAAAAAAATTCAACTCCGATGCGGCAGTCCAAACAGCCTTCAAAGAGTTTATTGATTCTCGCCCCCATGGTTTTTTTAGTAAAGGGATCAAGAAACTACTTATGAGATAGCAAAAGTGCATAGATAACAACGGTGCATATTTTGATTAATTAAATATATTTTACGAAAAAAAAAATGACTTTATATTCCTCCCGTACAAAACGCCAATTTCATATGCAAGGACCTAATAGCAACACAAGCTATTTTGTCAATATCTATTAGGCGTATTGTCACTAAGGTGTTTTGCTTGAACTGATGCATGAATGCGTTGCTGCATCAATTTGGCATCAGTCTGTTCGTGATCAAGGTCATGGACTGAACTATCTCCATCTGAGCGTATAACCTGCGACTTACAATTCTTTTAGCGCAGTACATTCAATTTATTAATTACCAATCCATTTAAAATCTTGAAATTTCGTTTCATAGGTACTAGTAAATTAAATTTGTTTTTATTTCAAACTACAGAACCTTTGTTACATAAAGTAGGTACCATACAGAATGTAACACTGAGTAAAAAACATGGATTTTGGTATTGGATTTCTTGTTCCAATGCAGGGAGATGGATTCAGCTGCCTACAGACTACGATAGTAACCAGCTTTTTCAGCTGGGGCATTGAATTTGAATTTTTTGTATTTATGCAAGACATTATGCATTAATTTCTTGTTTTAGACTTTTTTGTTCTTTAATTTGCATATAAGCAAAACGTTTAGCAATTACATTGCTATTGTCTATAATATTCGAATGCTATCACAATTACAACGAAACATTTGTATGTAAGCCTGACCCGATAAAGTACGCTCAAATAAAGAGTGCATATTGAGACATTGAAGTTTTGTCACGTCGGCTATCCGTGGCGCCATTATGTTGATGCCGAGCGATATGAGAGACACGTCTTAACGTGATCTGCTCAGTAAGCACACGTTCATATTCAACATGGTTCACATATTTATCGCATTTGAAAACAAATAAATCGATGTTCCGTGTACTTTAAACATCAAGGAATACAGTGAACACAATAGGGACTTAACCCGCGGAATACAAAATCGAGCTGGACGGAAAACGTATTGTTATATATTTCTTCAAGGTACTGCAGATAAAATGAAAACATTTATAAAAAGCATTGTACTGATTTTTTTACTCATTCTTTATAAATATGATGCTCCGTATGATGCCAAAGCGATTTCGAATTAACGATTCGTAGGTATCTGCCTTTTTACTTGTCATTGTCTGTTATATTAGCACAATTCACATTTTATGTTACAGAGAGAAAATGAAACACCGTTTCTAAGAGAAATTGAGTATGATTTATTCAGCCAAACGTTTATATTGAGATCCAATATTTAAGTGTGCGATTAGCGGATCTAATCATACCCTAAATTTAATATTTTGTCCCATTGTACCTTAATTATTGATATCTCCCTCTAACACTCTTAAATCTTACTAGTTAAGTAACCTTAATTAGTATTGGCTGAATATAACGCTAAAATGTTTAAATATATTATTTTTGTTTTTTTTTTAAACTAGCTGTCTTATTAATTATATGTGCATATGAAAATTGTTCTTCAAGAAAGACGACAACGCTCTTTGAAGAACTACAGACCGATTTCCTTCTGAGCCGCGTCTACGTGCTGTTTTCGAGAGTCATTACGAATCGTCTCGCATGCAGACTCGACGACTTCCAGCCTCCCGAACAAGCCGGTTTCCGAAAGGCTTTAGCACCATAGACCACATACATACCCTTCGGCAAATTGTACAGAAGACCGACGAGTACAATCTGCCACTTTGCCTTGCGTATGTGGACTATGAAAGCCTTGATTCCGTCGAAATTTGGCGGTGCTGCAGTCCCTTCAGCGGTGCCAAGTGGACTGTCGGTATATCGAGTGCTGAAGTGTTTGTACAGTAGGGCTACGATGGCTATCGAGTACAGAACCAGAGTACGAAACCTATCCAACTGCAGAGAGGTGTAAGACAGGGTGACGTAATATCCCGAAACTCTTCACCGCTGCATTGGAAGACGTTTTCAAGCTACTGGACTGGAAAGGATACGGTATTAACATCAATGGCGAGTACATCACTCACCTTCGATTTGCCGACGATATAGTCCTTATGGCAGAATCGCTGGAGGACCTAAGCACTATGCTCAATGACCTCAATAGTGTCTCCCAACGGATAGGTCTCAAGATGAACATGGACAAAACAAAATCATGTTTAATGTCCATGTCACACCTATGCCGATAGTTGTTGGGAGCACTAAGCTCGAAGTTGCTGACGAATATGTTTACCTGGGACAAATAGTCCGACTAGGTAAGTCCAACTTCGACCGAGAGGTCAATCGACGGATTCAACTCGGCTGGGCAGCGTTCGGGAGATTACGACCCATCTTCTTGTCAGACATACCTCAAACCCTCAAAACTAAATTGTTTAACCAGTGTGTTGCCAGTGATGACATACGGAACTGAGACGTGGTCCTTCACTGCTGGCCGTATGAGGAAGCTCAAGGTCGCTCAGCGAGCTATAGAGAGGGCTATGCTCGGGGTTGATAAACTTAGAAATGAGGATATCCGCAGTAGAACCAGAGTAACCGACATAGCCCAAAGGATTAGTAAGTTGAAGTGGCAATGGGCCGGCCATATAGCTCGAAGAACCGACAACCGATGGGAAGAAAGGTTCTCGAGTGGCAGCCCTGTACCGGCAGGCGAAGTGTAGGGCGTCCCCACTAGATGGAGTGACGACCTGGTAAGACATGCAGGAAGTCAATGGATGCAGGTGGCTCGGGACCGTGCTTTGTGGCATTCCGTGGGGAGGCCTATGTTCATCAGTGGACTTGTGAAGGCTGTAATGATGATGATGATGATGATAAATGAGTCTATTTGGAGTATTTCTTGTATGATACTACTAAATTAAAATAATAAAATTTCTAATGAAATATCATTAGTTCGACAACTTAAAATTTAATTACTAACTAATCAAAATTTCAGCTATCATTGTCGAAGCAATTTTTCAAGTTACTTATACTTTTGCTTTGGTGACGGGAATTGAAAAACTATTTAATGACGTTTTAAACCACCTACATAACATAACATAAACACTTACGCCTGTCACCCAGAGGGGTAGGCAGAGACTACGGACTTCCATTTGGCACAATCTTGGCACACCTCTCTCGCCTCCTTAACATCCATATATCTACGCATACACGCTCGCATTACACCGCCTATTTGGATATTTTTATCGAAATTCAGTTATTAAACTGGAAATCAATAGATATGCACCTAGTAATCTTTGAATCTATCTTGTAGTAACGGTAGATGTTGAAGAGTTTCCAGGGGAAGCTTCTATATTGCGAGACGGTTGTTTGATATCGATCTTGCCTATTATCGTTTTCTATTCTTGAAAATATACCTCTGCAGTAATTTTGAAATTTTAATGCCAGATTTCAAGAAGCTATCATGAATAATGGTGGCACAGGTCCACTATACAGTCATAATATGCTTATTTCGACTTAATTTGCCCTACTTTTCTAATTAAGGTGTAGAATCCACTTTTCATCAGATTTGAAAACCTGATTCAGAATTCCTTCCTTAATGTTACGATTCAACAAATTAATGCTTGTTTCGATGCGAGTGTGCCGTCTGTCCAGTAAATTGATGCAAGGACAAAACTCATATCCAAAAATGATGCGAATTTTCATTTCCTCTATGATTTTATTTGTCCCAAATACAGCGGTATCAAATAAAAACAAACGCCCGGAAAACTAACAACTTTATATAAGAAGATATCCAAGTGGCGGTTTATCCATAACAAATGCATTCCTCTGTTTTTTCCCTTGATAATAACAATTAGGAAATATTTTTAAGATACAATCTAAATCTACCGCCGACTTACACCACGGTTATTAGCCATCCAGCATACAAATAAAAAAATAAAAAGAAATACATACAGACAATCACAATCCTTTTTACTTATATTATTCTTGAAAAAAGAATTAAAATCGGTTCACTTACTGATTTGATATATTTTCGGTTCAGTTTTGTAGAAGGAAACAGGAGAATACAGAACGATGATTTTGTCCATATTCCAAAGGTATTATCAGTCGGAGATTCAGCTGTCTCTCTCTGTTGCCTAGCTCGGTCGATCGAGGATAGTGTGACAGAAATAGATCGTTATTAACCTATTCTTCAAATGTCTTGCAGCCAGATATCCTATTAATGCAATTTGAAATTGAAATTCCCGTTGAAAGGAAATATCGAACTTCAAACTAACAGTTATTTTATAAATAAGGACATCATATAGTAAAATTTAAAAATCTTTGCTCTCTTCGGTTTCGGTTTGCAATTAAATACAACTTTTAATCGTTAATTCATACAATATAAAACACAATACAAGTATAAAAAAATCTTCAAACTAAAATTTATTTTTAGCTCTACCCGATCCTATACTCTTTTGGTATACAGGGTTATTTTGCAATAACCGGCCAAATTTGCGGAGAAGGTTCAGAATAAGTAATATTGCCTATATGGCATTATGGTGAAAAAAATTAATAAATTCTGTCCTTTCTATCCTCTAAATTCAAAATGCATGGTAATGCATTATTTTAACTGATTTTACTATGCACGCACACATTCGTACAGGTCGATCGGTAGGCAAAAACGTTGTTACCCATAAATCACATTCAATTTGCGATTATTTTAAATAAAAGTAGAAGCTTTATACTCGTATTTTCAAAAACTGCAATAACGGTATATCATTATTTATATATTTGAATTTAAGTTCACAATTTGGCTACTCTTTGAAAAATAACCCTGTATATTAATATAACTTAAATTTAAAATTTAAAAAACCCCCGAAACAAAAACAGCTGTCACTCACTGTCACACACTGACAAACAAAACAACAATCGGTTCACCCGCTTAAGAGCTACGGTGCCACAGACAGACATACACACATAGCGGTCAAACTTATAACACCCCTCTTTTTGCGTCGGGGTCAAAAATACTCAAAGTGAATGCCTTTTAGAAAATCGCTGAATACTATCCCAGATGGCTGCTTTACTTTAAGATCGGCCATCTTGATTGTGTAAACATAACCCCTATAATAGTATTTTCTCCCGTATCATGGAGGCGTTTTACGTCTACAAATTGTACATGAACAAACATCCAGAACCAGAACAATAGGCCATACAAACACTTTTTCCTTACGGGATTCGCACTCGCGGCTATGGAGCGCAGCAAACGCTTTGCCACTGCGCTACGGAGCCGGACAGACATCTGGACAGACGAAAGTATAAAATATGAGTACAACCTCGGCATAACATCTCGAAAACTTTCTTTCCATCAAAATTGTCATCTTGTTCAGGGCTCTACAGCTAAGCTGCCTGTTATAGCAAACGTAAAGTTTGGGTAAAGCTGGACCGACTTCGAATCAACCTCAGACGGACCAACTACCGTGTACAAAAATGGAAATTGAAAGACTCCCATGATTAAGTTCTCCACAAAATTCTCTCCCACTCCCAGTGAGCGACTATCGACTTCATTTTGTGCACAATAATAACAGAGTGAATGTGAGTACAGAAGCTTCATACAAGCGTCTCGCAACGCTATCACATAAGCGAGGTTTTAACTGCAGTAGTAGCAGTAGTAGAGAAGAATAACGCTTCCACCAGTACGGTATTTACTGGCCAATAAGAAAAAGAAAAATAGTTTTTTTTTAAACCAACAGTGTCAAAATTAATACTTAAATACGAGTTCGCTTTGTAAACTAGTCACCAAAAGGTTTTCGCGTCGGGGCATAATTTCTTGCATAATAGCATTCGCATCAAGAAATTTCACATTAAAGCTTTGTGGAGACTACAACATGGAGACTACAGAGAAACAATATTTGTCCCAAAAGATTAACAATTATGAAATGCTTTGTTTCACTTAAAACAAATAGAATGCTCAACCGTTATGACTTAAGGGGATATCCGGGCGGTGTTTACTCTATACAAACGTATTCCTTAAATTTCTCCCTGGATACTGACACTTATTACTACAATTTTCGTAGGCTATGTTTCATTTTATTCATAAAACTATTATTTTAAAACCTTGGAACCTTCTTTAATTACTAAAATTGCCCAGTTATGAAGTTTTTATTGGATAACTAGCAAACAAACAAATATAACGGACTTTAAACATAAAAAAAAGTATATAGACATAGCTACTATCTATGTTGTATTATTTAAAAAATTCGTAATTCAATAATTATTTAACAAAGGGATCATTATTTTACCTCATTTTTTTAATTTCAAACAACTTTTCTGTCCCAATTCTTTCAGCAAAGTGGTGTTATATAAATATGATCTAAATCTAATCGAGAAATTCTAAGATATGCTACGGATCTCCCCGAAAAGAAACGGCACACGTTTAGCGTATAATGCCAACCCATGGCTTAAAATCTGTGTTATATGTGACTAGGGTAGCCGTTTAAACAAAAACCATTAATGAAGCGGAGCTTTTCAAAAATATTTGAAAGAGAATGTAATGATTTTTACTTAATACAGTTATCAAGTAATATTTATTAAGAATTATTTATGCTTGTACCACTGCCTTTATACAAGCTTCTGTACAAGGGCGCCAGTCCAGCAAGACCCCAGCGGGACTTTTAAATAATAATTTACTATGAATGTTGTACTATTAAATAAAAAAGCATTTAGAAACAGTTTTAAAAGTAAAAGCACTTTTGGTTAATCTTATACTCTAGTTCACGAATAATCCAAGTATAATTAAATAACGCCATCTATGGGTTCGCTTATTCTACTATATAAAATTCATAACAACATTATGTTACATACAAGAACATTCCTGGATGTATAAGTAAGTCAGCAATACATCATCGACCCACCGCGATGCTTCCAGGTTCCCACGGACCACACGAGGTGACGCGTTGCGACATCGCGGAATCGTTCGCCGTACCTCAAACCAGTACAGTCCGTACAGTTGTCACTTATTGTAATTAATATTTTTAGTAATAAATTAAGTTAGAGTTATTTGTTTTTGTTTTTTTAATTCTACTTTGCGGCCGAACGTAATTTGTAGAACGTAACTACAAGCGACACTCACCCTAACATGAACTAATTAAAAAGCACACGTTTTTTACTTATACCTTTAAAAAAAGCCTTCTTTAACGTTTATGCGCCAGATATTTAAAAGCGTTTGAAATAATTAGCTCTTTATAAAGTGCTTAAGAGCGTTGTCAGTTTCAAGTAGTTATTTCCACTTCTATATATGGCAGAATCAAGCTGAAGCACGAATAGGTTAGATCGACCGAAGAAGTGACACACCAAATATAAGCCTAATGCTCCTAAATTTCATATAATGAGTGGCAGGAACCAGAGATTTTACTGGTATTGATAGAATTCCTCGATACCATTAAAAAGGATTCTAAGATAGAATTGGTATTGCATCTTAATGGAGGATAGATGGAGATGTCTATGGGCCACAGAATCCACTTAGGTGGAGCGTGTGTTCATTTATCATCCTTACCCGTTAAATAAAATGTTTTTTACGTAATATGTAAAAAACATTTTGGTATAATACAAGTTTTCCATTAAATAGATGTAATACAACGGTAAAACAAAATTTTTGCTGAATAACGCTTTTCAGATGAGTAACGTGGAATCCTTGAGTATAAATTAATCAAACGCTGGGGCAACCTACGTAGAGCAGATTTACGAGTAACCTCGAGCCGCCCGCGCCTTTTGCCCTCATCCCCCCATACAACACAACTCATCAATTTCCTCAGGACATACGACTTGGAATCCTGTTAATTAAACTATGCCGCCAAATTAAACCTACACAATTAGGGGCACATCGCATGGCTGATCCTTTAGATCCTATTGATATCGTTTTTCTTCAAGGATCATGTTCTACAAAAACAAATTAGTTCATTTCCTTTTCCTGACTGTTTTTAATTTAGAAGTTCGTTAAGATTTGTAAGTAATTTTGCACTTAATTTGTAAGTATTCAAATCACAAACGCATGGAATTTTTAATTTGAGATATTCCTTGTAAACAAATAATTTTTAAAAATACAAAATTTACTTAAAAGTTGAAAATAGCAATTTTTCGGTTAATTTAAAATTTGACTGTAGAAATGATAACATTAAAGTAACAGATTTATTGATAAATTTATTTATGGCACTGGCTGGGCACACAATTTAAACATTTTAATTTTGTTTTCTGTTATTTTTATATTTTAGTATTATATTTTTATATAGCTACGAATAATTTGTGATGAGATTATTTGCATCTTCAACTTTTATAAAGAAGTAATGGTGTTTTACCTGTTGATTACCTGATGAAGAGTGGATACTATGGCCCATAGACATCTTTAAATTTATATGCACCGTCCCTGAGGTTTAAGTAGGAATGCCTCGAAAATCCAATTTGCCAGTTAATAAAAATCATTCAGATTACTGTTTATCGTTTTTTTAGTGTAACTTTTTTTAGTTTTGGAAATGTGATTAAGAGTGTAATCGGTGAGTTTTTGTGTTCTTCTTGAGGGGTCTTGTAGAACTTAGCTCCTACCGCATATACAGTTTCCACGAGCTTGTCATTCATACCGTCCACTATATTTCAGTCTACTAGGTACTAAAAACGATTATGTTACCCGAGCTGAAAGCTTTCGGGGCTTTGGATTTGAGGTCGAGGGGGACGGAGCATTGACTTCATTAAACGTGACTTCTCCAACTTAACGTTTAGGTTCAGTATTTTTTGTCGAACCGTTGAACCAGGTCCACTTTCTGTGGGGCCGCTTCTGGAAGAATGAGTTCATCATAAAATTTCCTCTTCACTATGAAGTCGGTCTTTCAGTAATCGTCGAAATTTTCCTACCTGCAGCTCACCATTCCCTCTTGTGCCTAATTTTGCGTTGAAATCTCCCATTAACACCGTATAGTGGGTTTTGGAGGAATGGATGGCTTTAGAGATATCCTCATACATTTCCTCTACCTCCTCATCGGGATGTGCTGAGGTTGGCGCGTAAACCTGTATGTCCTTCAACAAATAACGTTTGGTGATTCTGAATATAAGGTACGCAACCCACGTCGACAGACTCCCAGACTTTACAATATTGTTAACGAGAGATTTATGGACGATAAATCCGACACATTTTTGGGGCATACGATCGCCCTCTCGGTGATAGAACAAGTTTTTTTTATATAGAATAAGGGTGACAAGCGAGCTCACAACCAACCTAATGGTAAGTGGATGCTGTGGTCCATAGACATCCACATCTGTCCTCGTTTAAGAATCATAATGCAGATGCGTAGTCACCCGTGAGGACTAAGATGGAATGCCTCGTATCTAGTAAAAAGGGTCTCCTGTTCTCTACACTCACCATACGAAACACAGCAGTATTAAGCTGCTATTTTACGCTGATATTCTGTAAGAACGTAGTCCTTGCCCAATCGAGCCGACCCATTCGTGCTACAACTGTAATATAGCTGAAGAATGGCTACCACGTATAAAGTATATGTATAAAGTTGCCTCGTTTTCATTAGTTTAGAAAATTTTTATTGGTGAATTAGATTCTTTAACATTAAACTGAAAATTAAGTAACAAATTCTAATGATGAACTAATAAATGAACCTCATACATAGTAAGGAAACATCTAAGCACAAAGAAGTACATAATTGAACAAGTACAATATATAGGCTATTATTATGTGGGGTATCTATATAGTTTTCTCATCTGGTTGGGCTGTATAAATATATAATTGTAAATGAAAATGATAAACATACATAAATATCAATAAAATAAAATAAATACATAAAAAATTACATAAATAAATTAAACCCAACCAGATGGAAGCCCTCGGCAGAGACCAAACAGCCGAGGGTTGGGGAAAGGAAAAAAACCGGCGGACGATGTGGGTGGCGTTCAGTTCGGTCTGAGTCCACCTGAGCATGCCGAAGGTATATATGAGGACAGGCATGACCCAACTGTTATATGCGTGTGTCTTATTCACCCGACAAAAGACTGTTGAGCACTTTTGTCAAGCGTGCATAAAACACATCGCAAACTGACTGTTTCATATCCGCCTCATCGATACCTATGTTCTGTGACATACCCAGGTGTCGGTATGTTTCAGCCTGGGAAAGGGTCCTTATGTTGATGAGCATTAATAAATCTATGCCCTCAGAGTTAACAACCCTACCCCTTTCAACATGGAGGACCGCACACTTATCCGTCCCCAGCTCCATTCCAATAGAATTGCTAAAATCACAAGTGATGTTTAACATTTCCACAAGATGTGAGCGACTGGAGGCGAATAACGAGATCATCCATATAGAAAGGTGGGTCACTTTTGTACCTCCTTTCCGAAGCTGAAATCCTCCCAGAACCCTCCAGTAAGGTACTGAGAGGGTTTAGAAAGCAGAACCAGATTGGACTCAGACAATCGCCTGGAAGATACCCTTCTTATCCTTATGTGGTTCTCCGCAGCCGTCATCCGCTCGCCCAGATGACAAAGGATCGTACTCACTGCTCCATACACTGCCCGAGGAAGTCTCTAACTGTACAGTCAACCTTGTACAGCTCGAGGACCCTCTTCAGCCATGTATGAGGCACCGAGTCAAATGCCTTTTGTAGTCTATCCAGGCGGCGGAGAGGTTCCGACGGTTGCGTTTAACCACCTGCCAATGACCGCGTCAATGAGGAGTGGTTCCTTGGTTCCACGACCACCGCCCCGACATCCATTTTGAGCGCGCGACATCACCTGATTTGCGTTCAGGTGACAAGTGATTCTCGCGCTCAAAATGGATGTTAGTGTCTTGTATATGGTAGGTAGACACGTTATGGGGCGGTATTTGCTTGGGTCTGTGGAATCCGGTCTTTAGGAACCAAATGAGTGATCCCAGTAGTGAAGAGGCTGGGGAGTGACTTTTGTTCGAGCCTCTTGAAACTGTCGCGCGAGCACAGCGTGACACACCACGAACCCCTTCAGCCAGTAGTGATGCAGTCCGTCGAGTCCCGGACTTTTCCAGTTCGGGGCCCTACGGACCGCCTCAGCTACGTCATCCGGCGTTATGATGACGGGGTCCATGGGTGTAACACTCGCACACTGACTCGCCACAACTTCCGTCAAGGGCCTCGCTGTGGTTTACGGGCTCTGACCACAGGCCGCGCCAGAATGCGATAGTGTCGGCCTGATTCGGTGCTGAGCCCGTTCCACGTACCATCGGCCGCTCAATGATTCATAGAGCCTCTTCTGATCACTCTGGAAGAGACGATTCTGGTTGAACCGTGTCGACCTCTCGGTATATCGCCGAATCCGCTTCCCCAAGCAGCGATTCTCTGCTTCAGGTCGTCTATGCGCTCCGTCAGTTTTGCGTTATATCCGGCTGGGACAAACTGATATTTGTCCCAGCAAACGCCATCCTGACGGTGCGCACAATTCTCGGTCTATTATTACCCGACCTGAAGCTTGTCAGTCTGCTTTGCGATACGGTCCTCAATTCTTTTCTCCAGGCTGGGATGGCGCTACTTTGTCTAGTAGCGCGTCCAGCCGTGGAAATAGCGCCAATAATACGGCAAACTGCCAGTGCGGCGCCAAAAATGAGTCCGTTTCGCAAAGGTCAACTGGCTTCAAATAGGTCACCAGCATTGGGTTGAGAGCCCTCACGACAGCCCGATTCCGCTTGCTTAAGGGTATGCGGGAAGTCGCGGTCGATTTTCGAGAGGCGTACTGCGCGTTTCAAAATAGCCTCTTCAATATGCTCCTCATTTGCTCTAGCTTGTGGGAGACTATTTCATCATCGTCTGAATTAACCACAACCGGAATATCACGGCGGTATCCACGTGTGCAGGTTGCTCTGCAATTAGTGGCACCGCATTACCAGCTGTAGCATTTTCATCCGATGAGGAACAGCCTCACGTCGTAGTCGTTCGAGTTCGGCGTCACCAAATATGTTGGAGCGCAGGATGTACATAACTCGGTCTGCCAGGTTTTGCTCCGTTACATGAACAGATGGCTCCAGCTCTGCGAAAAAGCGATGCATCCGAGCCCGATACGCCAACATTCCAGTCTCTTCCACTTTTGCCCTAAAATACGCTCGCAATGCGTTTGCGTTCATAATTTTCGTCCAACGCATGCGACGTGTTCCACCAGCGGCGGGTGCCGCTTGCCGAGTCCGAGAAGACCCAGCCGACACCAAGCCCTCTGGTGGGGATGATGGATGCGGGCGGCTACTAGGTGGTCTTGCAGCCCCCCGCGCTTGGCTGGCGACCCACATGCTGTCGCGTCCAGCGCCAGCTCCAGACGCGCCCTGGCGACCTCCAGGCAGCGGCCCTTTGCGCACTCTTTTTTTTTCCATCATCCATTTTTGGGCGTCAATTAACGGGAGACGCCCAGGCCCGGCACCGTTTCATGGTTCGGCCATATGCACAAACGGACCTTTGCACCCTCAATTTTGCCTAGGCACGGCGCTCACACCTCTTGGAAAGGCGCTGACTGACTGCACTGACGTAGCAGTTTGTCACTTAACTGTTACGTCAGCGGGCGATGGGTCGTCACCTTCCTACGCCTTTATTATTATTATTATTATAAGTTCTTGAGAAGCAAATTACTCCTGTATGTACATAAGACATACTTAAAATAATTTTGTTTACATTGAATTTTAATACCATAATTTGAAGCTTCGGCAAAAGATTAGTGCCTGTGATACGTCAATTTGACGTAAACTTTTCCTTGTTTACAAAATGTATCTTGAATTTCAAACTTTTGCTTAACGGAATTAACTTATATTTTATAATCACGAAAAAATTTAACGTAGCGAGTAACGTCCAGTTACGTGTACACCGTAACTATATTTGTGTGTATAAGAAACTCTTTCTTGAGGGAACCTTCTTTGAGACCAGACCAATGTGACCTCGGAAGAAGGTAGCTTGGCGACAGGTAGGTAGCAAGACAGTATTGCATAACAATTGTCAGCCTACCGGCTTGAAACTTTACAAGGCCTATGTTTAACTTTCACGTCTCTGTGCTGGGCTACCCCAATGCTGACTGCATCTAACGAATAGTGGCTCAAATCGTCGATGACCGTGTTCTTCTTAATTGAATTGAAATATCAGCCTTGAGTAGGGACATTTCATCTCAAACTCAAAAATGTTATTGCGTTCATGTGGTTACTTAAATAGTTCTTATGTTGGATATAATCGAGCCAAACATGAGCCCTGATAGGGCATAGCAATATTACATGTCAATTTAATTTATTAAGTTAGAAAAATGAATTATATATTTTATTTACTAAAACTAAACATTGCTTTTAGATTCAATAAACTTTTGCAATATTTGTTAATACAATGATAATAAAAACGTATATATATATTCAATTAAACAATTATTATTTTCCATCGAAAAACTCTGACATCGAATAGAAACCTTTTTCAATTAAATATTATTGAAGCTCTCTTTGAAATTTAATTAATGATTCTTCTTTTTGTAGACATTTAGGGATTTTATTTTATATTTTTACACACATACCATAAGGTCCTGATTTGTTTATTTTTAATTTTGTGATAGGTGGAGCAAAGGAAACAATTTCTATGGAGAATGGGCCCACCACAAATTGTGGCGTTATTTAATGAAATACATGTCGATTTATTCCCTATAATCTATAGATTACAATAGTAATATTAGTTTTACCGTATCTAACGGGAATACTGAGAAATTAACAATTACAATATGAATATCACAATAACCTAAAAACAAACTAAAAGCGATTGTCTAATAATTATCACCGGTATTATAGTACCGGTTATTATACACCGGTATAGTTAAAATAGTGCATTGGTCTATAATTAATAGTATAAAACTAAGTTGTATGTACATTCAGCATTTATAGGTACTTTACGATTGATGGAAAATCCTATTAGTAGTTCGATCTTCGTTACACGCATTTCTTTTCATATTACATCATTGAATAAAACTATTTTTACGGATTTTATCGCGTTTAATTTACTATTTTAATTCCCGACGTTTCGGGTGCTTTACAGCACCCATGGTCACGGGGGGGACTGAGGTATTTGACGTCCCGATGTCATAGTTAGCCCGGCTACCTTCAGTTTTTTGAATATTAATTTTAGGTCCGATCTACGCAGAATGAGCTTACAGTATCTTGAAGTCTTGCAGTGGTATGCTTGGGTTTGGATTTAATTTTGTTAATTATAGGATCCCAAGCAGATGGCAGCACCCATCCATCTTCCATTGAAATTAGGATGTTTTTTAATCTCAATAGCCTCACGTATCATCCTTGGTAGGAATCGGTGCTCTTTTGCGAGGATTTGTGGTCTATCAAATCTGATGTAGTGGCAGGGATGATCTTGAACATGTTCACACACTGTAGACTTCCCGGAACGTCGGTGCTTCACGTCAGCTATATGTTCTTTTACGCGGGTCTTTTTGTTTGTATATTACATCAGCCAGAACACGAATATCAAAACAACTTTTTTTTTCAGATTTCATGATTACGGTTAGACTTTTATAAAATCTTTAGGCCGTTTACTATAATAAATTGGTATCTTTTTTATGAGTAATAAAATTATGTTACGTTAAAATTTCTAGTGGGCCCAAAAACGATTGTCTCCTTTATTACTAGGACGTAAATAATGAGGCAAGTAGTATATTGGAAAAGGGTGCATATTCTTTTTAACAATTGTGTATGACTAGAAGTCTACTATATATGTATATAGATGTAAGTGTTAATATTTTTAATAAAAAGAAGTAAGGTTTACAGCTTTCAGTGTTATGTATATTTGTAATTATGCGGATACATTTTTTTGTAGAATAAATAATTTATTTACGTGGTGTTCTATCTCTACACACTGCTTTCGATTGGTAAGTTATGACTCGAACCAGTTGTAGGTTGGGCGTCTTTGCATTTTTATATAGTTTAGTTCCTTTTGCGCGGGGAATGCTCTAAGGAAGTATTCAAATTTGGAGTTCTTCCAAATTCTACCATCGTATAGTGCGGCACGTTCTATCTGCATCATCTTGATGGCTAACAACCAACCACTGCGCGTTTTTAAAAAAGATTCTACCTCGGACGGCCACATTTTTTAATTTTATATATATTATGGTTGTAGCACAAGGAGTCGGCACGACCAGAGAAGAGCCACTTTCTCATAGAATTCTAGTTTAAAATAGCAGCTTAATGCTGCTGTGCTTCGTATGGTGAGTGTAGAGAGAATTGAAATGAGGCATTCCATCTCAGTCCTCAGGAGTGACAACGTATCTGCATTTTGATTCTTAATTGAGGATAGATTTAGATGTCTATGGGCCACATTAGCATGAAACTGTATATTTTATAAAATACAATATAGTCAAAACAGTAATTTAAGGTTAAAACAGTAATATAAAAAGTCGACTATGTAAAAAAGTTTACTAAAAAGAGAAAAGTTTATATCCTATTTCACTTCCAAAACCAAGACGATACCCCGTATGTGATCCATAAAATGATTTAGGCTACAGAGTGTGACAAGGAAATAGATATACATAACATATACTCTCGAAAAACATATTACTCTCCTTCTGGGGCAGTTGGGTAAAAAATAAAATAAAACACAAATTTACCTATGAGACTGTGCCGGCTGGCGCCGAGGCTGGGCGCGGGCGGCGAGCCGGCCGCACGCAGCGCGCCAAGCGCGCCGCTGCCACCGCCGCCGCCCAGAGGGCCGCCCTCCAGCGCGCCTACAGCAAACACAGTAAACAATATCATTAGACGTAATTTTAACCATGCATAAACCTCACAGTACTAAACTTATCGATCTGTGCCCATAAGCTTATAATGAAACACGTTGTTTAGTTTTAAAAAGACTAAATAAATAAAATAAAAGTTCACCATGTACTGGCGGCGTAAATGATATCGTAAGAGACGAAAGAGGGAATTAATACATGAGGTGGGCAGCAGCATCTTTCTGATAAAAATTCCAAAAAAAGTGCCTTGATTTGCAACTATGGCAAGTATTCCCCCATCAGGCAATCTATGGGGAGGCCTATGTTCAACAATGTGCTTTTGTTAGGCTGTTATGAATGATGAATGAATGAACTTTCACAGAGTATATACATACAGACTGAACTACATGGATTTCGCGAAACAACGTAATCAATTTTGTTACTTCATTAAGTTTGAAGGGTACACAGAGCAAGCATAATTACAGGCCGTGAGGCATTGTGTAACAAAGTGGTAGCTCAGGGGTAAATTAGTAAATAAATTATTAGCTAGCCGTAAATTTTATATTTTTCGAGCAAACCCCACCGGCGCCAATGAAATTATAAATTGCAATTTTAAGTGCTGATTTACCACGTCCTCTTATTCATACGTATTTCGAAGATGGTATGTGAAGTCAACCAACTCGAACTGCACTTCTTTACGCTACAAACATCTCAGAAAATGAGAGAGAGAGAGAGAGAGAGAGAGAGAGAGGCCAGTGCCCATCATTTAGACGTATATAGGTATGACTCTTGTTTTTAGTATTTTTTAAAGAAGGAATTTCTTTAATCCTTAAGATAACAACGCATTTGTAGTTTCTTCAGTTAAAATTGGTTGCAGAAATCTTATTATCTAGAAACTCATATGTCATTCTAATTTTAAAGTAAAAATACTATTTCAGATTTGCATGTTTCCTCAGATATTTTATATCACCACCGATCACGTGGTAAATAGGAACTTGAAACTGCTATTAAAAAATCGAGTGGTGACGGCGAAAATTGAATTCGATTGTTCACTTATTATGAAATATAAGACGAGAACCCAGCGACTGCAATTCCACGGCCCTTAGCCTATTATAATATATACATAATATATAACATATTAAATAATTTAACAGTATTCGATTGACTAAAATGTTTTTTGTTAATCTTATGGTACTTTGAACTCTACCACTAAACTGCAGACTGTGAACGGACACATTAGAGCTGCAACGAAGTTGGCTGCAATTGAGTTGTGTGCAAAAATCATATAAGAAATTGAGCAAAGTACAAAGAAAAAATATAATAATCCAAAAATATTATCGTAAATTGACAAGAAAGAAGACAACACGTTTTTTTTAATATCACTAGATCTTAGAGTAATTACATACATGTGCACTAGATGTTGGCCTCACTTCATTTAGTACAGTTTATTATGTCATTTCGAAGTGAAATAGATATCAATTAATTTGATAAAATAAATGCGATCCCTTCTTTTTAAGACCTCTAAAAAGCGAAATAGGGCTTATAAATGAACAACACAATAGGGCTTATAAATGTACAAATGAATGTTCTTTGTCTATTAAGAAGCAAAAGATTAATTTACATTTCAAGATTACCTGTAAGAAAGGAACTTTTATAATATATATCTACGTAAATATGTTAATCTAAGTGAATATGCAAATGTGCATGTACACAAAAGACAGTTATATTATATAAGAAACAACTTCCAACGCAATTACTTATGGTCGTGAGACAGACGTAAACATTTAATATGTGTACACTAATCGCCAGTGACGACGAAAATAGAACGGGAAAGTGATAGGTCTTTTCAATCTCGAATAACGATTTAGTGATAAGGGCTCAAGATGTAGCCGTCGTCGATGTGTGCGAATGAGACGCCGGGGACTCATCGTCTTGCTTTATGCTCTGTAATGCGACCACGGTACACAATCACACTTATACCTATATAATATATTAGTTCAATCACTAAGTGTTTACTTTGTAGAGTGCTACATAATATAATATAGTTTTTACTAACATTTTTGAAATAATAGTTTAATTTGTTGATTAGCTACCCTTGCATTATAAATTGAAAAGGCCATAATGAGAATATATGGTAAAAAATAAAACTGGTCTGCAGCAAAAACCCTCCTTTGAATAAGCATGATTTGAATGAATAGATATAACGTACTTAGTCTAAATCTGTATTTACTTTTTTGTTATCACGAATATTTTTTATAATGTTTTTTCAATCACTTAAAAATCCATGTGTATAGTGATATATTTATGCTAAAGATATTACTCCCACAAATCTTTGTTCTCGTATCAGTACATATAAATGTTTAACCCTGTAAACATGAAATCGTTATAAAAAAAGAAAGAAAGATAATGACTAGTTAACTGTATATTTCACAATTTCATTTTAAAAGCAATGTACAAGGACGATGAAGGCTCAGTACCTATCCTAAAACCCAATTTCCCCGAATCAGTAACGCTAAATTTAAAGAAGGAATTTCCGCAGCCCTGTAAATACGAAAGCTGACAAAGAATACAATTTTTTAAATTAAATTGAATGAAGTTTGTCAAAATTTTCTTGGTAACAAGAAGTTTGAAAGCTATAAGAATATCTTTTAAAAACTTCTTTCTTCCTATAATGCTCTGAAATGCAACATGTCCTTAAAACTACATTTACTGAACGAAAATCGTTCCGCAATATCAGATAAACATAGCGAACGATTCCATCTAGATAAATTGCACACGGAACAACGATATAATGGAAAATGGTCAGAAGCATTGCTTGATATATTTTTGTAGGTTGACTCGCCATGCAACTCATAAGGAAAACATGAGAAGAAAGAAATATACATATTAACATTTATTGTTAAAGAAGCAATTTTTTTACTATCAAGACTATAATATTTCCGGAATAATTTTAATAGATATTTACTATATGGTATACAAAAATGAAAAATGCATAAATAAGGAAAAATGTGTTTTATTTTTAAGTCATTCCAGTTTTGTGAATAATGAATGAATTCCAAACGGACTTCATTCATTATTCACAAAACTTTTTTAAATTAAAAAAATTAATAAGGGTGACAAACTAGCACATAGTTCACTAAATAGTAGAGAAGTGTATGGACAATATAGACGTCTATGGGCCACCATAGACCTCTAGATTTTCCTCGATTAAGAATCAAAATGTAGATGCGTTGTCACCCCTGAGTACTAAAATAAAATGCCCCATTACCGGAAAAAAGGTCTCCGGTTCTGTACACTCACCATATGAAATACAGCAGTATTGAGCTGCTAATTTCCACTGATATTCTGTGGCAGCGTGGTACTTCCCTGGTTGAGCCGACCAACTCGTGCTGCAACCATAATATAGCTGCAGCGTGACTTTATCTCGAGTCAGGCCAAAGTGATATATTGGGTTTTTCTAATGATTTCTCATATTTACTCGAATATTACACACGATTCTTAATTTAACTTAATTGCTGACAATGAAACTGTGATCACTTTTGATATTCAGTCACAATGCAGGTAGGCATTTTGAAGATTAAATTGAAGAGTTCATCACAATTGTAGTTTGGAAGATAAATAAGAGAACAACATGTCTGCAGAATACACAGTATTAATCAAACACTCACATCCGGCTATCTATTGTGAATGGAAGAGTTCCACAAGCAAGTAGACGGTGTGATGATGCTATGAGGCTTGCCTGTATCACCCATGGTCGCCGACATATTCATGGAGAAGATAACATAACATAAACACTCACGCCTGTCACCCAGAGGGGTAGGCAGAGACTACGGACTTCCACTTGGCACGATCCTGGCACACCTCTCTCGCATCCTTTACATCCATATATCTACGCATACACGCTCGTCGGTTAAGGGTACTCCTAATCTGGCCCATTTTCAATATATCGCCAATTTGGTCGATAAACCTTCGTCTAGGGCGTCCCTTTCCGACTCTGCCGTTCACTTCTGCAGCATAAATTGTTTTGTCACTCTTTCTCCGTTCATTCTTTCTACATGACTAAACCACCGAAGCATTCCTTTCTTAATGGAAATAATAAAAATCATGGAGAACTTTGAGAAAAAGCCCTTGTAACTGCTCCTGTAAATCCAAGATTCTATAAGCGGTGCGTAGACGACACTTTCACAATTTTACCATCAGAGAAAGTAACTGCATTTTTAGACCACCTTAACTCCATAAACTAAAATACAATTCACAGTGGAGTTAAAGGCAAATATTTCAATAGATTTCCTTCATGTTTTACTTATCTGAAATCCTGATAACACCATTAGTCACACTATGTATAGGAAAAAGTTTAATACTAACCGATATATAAATGGTGAATCTCACCACCACCTGGCTTTGAGGCTCCAGCAAATCAAGCAAGTATTGCAAGACAACAAGGTTTTAGTTTCGCGCCTGCATGACAATAATCGAGTGAAACCAGCCAAATTCGAGCCTGCTGCACTACCATAATATGTCAGAGGAGTTACAGACAAGATTGACTACATCTTGAAGCGAGCTTCCATAAAAACTTACTACAAATCGACAAGGTAGATTCGTCAGTTTTTACCATCCGTCAAGTTTAGTATCCCTCTTCAAGATGCAGTAGGGTACAAGCTTAATTGCGAATAAGATCTCTCTTACATAGGATAAACAAGAAGATCGATAAAAATCCGCGTAAAATAACCTATAGCTGACGTGAAGCATCGAAGCTCCGGGACGGATCACGTTCCTCTATGAATAAATGACAAGTAGTAAAACGTATGAAGCGTTTGTAATTTTTTTTGCTGAATATTTGCCTTGTTTTGATGGTAATAAATGGAATATCACCAATATTGTAAGAATAACTGGAATAATAAGACCAGTGACATTGACAATGCAGATATAATAGCACCAAAAATGTTTTAATCGCGAACTGATTAACCGTGAAGCCACATTGCAACTGTACTACGGTTGAATGAATTGGTCAGCTCGACCGGGGGGACTACGCTTTCTCGCACTGCTATTTCATTTTAGCATAATATTCATGTTTTATGTATGGTAAATAAAGAGAACTGGAGAGCCGTTTACTGATAACGAGGTATTCCATCATAGTTCCTATATGTTGTCAGATCTGAATTTTTATTCCTGAATCGAGGATAAATAAATGTGACAACAGGCCACAGCATCAATCAAAACAAATCTCTCCGAACTTACCAAATGAGACTCTGTAAAAAAATATAAAGTATTTTTTAACAGCGCTATTTTATGACATATTTTAGTTACTTTTATTTTTATAATTTTTATTAATGTGTTATTATTTTATTTTTAATGTCATAGATTATTTTATATTAATTATTTTAAGTGGCTTTGAATGTTCCATAAGAAGATACAATTTTGTTTCTAAAACTTCTAAATCACTTCACATTTTGAATAACTTCCGGATCTACAATTTAAATTAGAAAAGTTAAGTTCCATCTGTATTGGATTTCTTTGTACAAAATATTAATTTGATATAGTAATTATTTGTAATTCTATACGTGGTAAAGATATTGGTAAAAGAAAGGTGTAACTTATACAATTTTTTTTTCAAAATGCTGTGGGAGGTGTAATGTGGCTCACGGTATCCACTAATGTAATACATATTAGGCCAGTAATAAACACGACTTGGAACAGAAAGGTTGTCTCATTAAATAACGTTATTACATCCCAATATTTTTTTTTAAATGAGAAGGAGCGTAATAGGGCGATACGCTTCTAAGCTTTCGTAACAAATAATATCCACAGTAAAAGAAACATTGAAATTAACTATTAATAATACATGTGTTGTGTGGCCCTAAAGCCCGCTCAGAAATGAGAGGAGGCCTGTGTCCAGCATTGGGACGTATAAAGGCTGTAACTCTAACTTTAAAATGTATTGTATTCTAGGTACATTCGATAAGTTTAACTCAGTAATCCCAGCTTACGAAGGCTGCTAAAATAATACTGCAACTTATTACTTCTTTGGTTTCGTAACATATAATACGTACAGAAAAAGAAATGTTAAAATTATCAATTTTTTAATTACATGTGCGTGTATTCTGTCAACCTATTTACTATTTGATAGGAACTATTTTTTCAGCCTTTTCAGCCTCGTCTGGGTAGGTATCATCCTTTTACCTATTTCTGCCGCAAAATATTAGTGCTTGCACTGCTGTGTTCCATTCTGAAAGGTATAGAAACCCAGGATAATTACAGGCAGTGAGGCATTCCATCTTAGGCGCGGCGCCCACCTAAGTAACGTAACGCGTGACTTACGAGTAACTTGTCACTCGTCTCAACATTCGCGTGGCGTGGCTCTGCATGACCTGACGTGCCATTCAGCTTGCCACTAGTGACGCATTGAAGTGGCGCGTAACACGTTGTAGTGACTCGTCTATGCAAAATGAAAGACGACCTAGCTTTTAATATTAAATTCATAATTCATAAAAGACCATGTGTATATGATTATACTAGATTCCATTACAGTAACAGGAACTGGCAAGATGCTTCTTGGCTAGAAATAGCGAAAACTGTAATTAAAACTAATTTATTAATTCCTTCATAGCATTGAAAGTATCACCACTTTTCAATTTTTTCCACAAAGGATATACTCAAAATCTTCTGCTGTCGCTTTGAATGTTTGTAATCTGTAGCAAAGGAAGGGCATGTTCATCCTCTTCAGACGACATTTTGGCTCAAACTGAATTCTGCGACATGCTATAGTTGCTCAGGTCGGTGCAAGCAGTGTCACCCGTGGTCAGGTCAGAGCTTCGTCAGAATCATGCTACAAGCCATGTCGAAATCATCTAGCTTAGGTGGGCGCCGCGGTTTAGAGCTCAGAGGTGACAACGCATCTATCATCATAGCCTTTTTTGTTTCAAGTTGGCTGCAGATATCTATGGACAGCTGTAGCTACTTACCATCAGGTGCCGTGTAAGTTCGTTTGCCACCTCTGTTTTATAAAAATAAGAAAAAGCAATTGATAAGGTTAACTCAGTAATTCAGCTTACGAAAGCAGCTAAAATAATACGGCAATCCTTTTTATTTACATATGTAATAATAACACATTGTCAAAGATTTATTTCCAACAGTTCAGTCTTCAGTTCTTATAAGCCATATTAAACGAATTTATTGGTGTATATGTTGATATTTTAAGTTGTTGTTAATATTTTGAGTGTAGGTTAAAGAAATTTGAACATTTTTATCATTGTTTGGGTTACAATTGAATGAAATTATGTACTGTATTATGTACGACCACTTTTAAGAGATGTTCTGAAGAAATCAGTAGAAGAAATTTTTAAGAAATAAAAATGTTAATAAAAATGTTATTAAATTTCCGAAAATGATACAATATTTCATGAAGAAAGGTAAAGTATAGCTTTAAATATTTTCAAAGCACTATCTTCTGTCAGTTTTATAGTTTACGGCAAAAGCTATAACCAACATCGATATTTAACATTCAATTTTATGCCTATTGTGCGTTTTAATATTATATCCTCGACGTTAGAAAATTATCCTTTGTCATTTTCCATAACAAATATTTTTAATAAAAGAATTCTTTATTATTTTATCTTTCTATCTTTATTATTCTTAAAAATTTGTATAGTATACTAAAAATCTCCTGTAGTTTATCACCGAACTACAAATAGAGATTTATAATTACTGTCTCACGTTTTATCTGCCTTTGCCCCCACCCCCACCCATTTTTACCTACGCGATGCAGCTTGCCACCATTTTAATTCAGCATTATATATGAAGCAGCATATAAATATGATGTTATTTATCTAATAGGTTATTAGCACGATGGTGCAACTGTTGGTTTGCAACTGGTTGGTATTTGGAAAGGATGTTTTATTCCCCTTATATTTTCTATATTAGCATATATTTCATTGTAGAAGCGTGCACGTCGCGACCCCTGCCAGCCCTTTCAGGGCTGCAATTCTACAGCTGCGCACCCATGCTAACGAGGGTTAGGGCGTCCCCAAGGCGACGCACACCAGCTGGTCCCGTTGGTGTGGAATGCAGCGCGCAAAGCGGCGATGGGGACCGCCACCCGTCACGCACAGCCCGACACGGCGGAAGGTGGAGGACAGAGTGCAGAGTTGGCACGTGGAATATTAGAGGAAACATGAAAGATAAGACGAATGAGTTGATTGAAATAATGAAAGAAAGAGAATTAGATGTCGTGTGTATGTCAGAGACCAAACGGAAGGCAGTGGTACTGAAGAGCCCCTGGTGGGGCGTTAGCTCTATGGTCCGGAGTCCCGGAGAGCGAGAGCGCCCGCCAGGGAGTGGGGGTGCTGCTGTCGTCTCGGTTGGTCGATGTTATGACTGAATATAAGATTGTGAACTCAAGACTACTCTGGGTTCGCTTTAAATTGGGACTGACGAAGTTATTCCTTTTGGCTGTTTATGCGCCGGTAGCTTCGTCGTCCAGGGCTGAGCTGGAGGAGTTTTGGGAGAATGTAAGAGAAGTTCTAGATTTGGCTAGGGAAAACGAAAGAATTGTTGTATGTGGTGATTTGAATGGATGGGTTGGTACCGCTCGACCAGGGTACGAGTCGGTGCTTGGAAAGTTGGCGATAAAGAGTTAATGATGCTGGCAAGCTTATACTAGCGGTATGCAAGGAAAAGGGTCTTCTTGTGACAAACACTATGTTTAATCACAAGAAAATCCATATGTATACTAGAGAAAGTAAGAATGAGAGAAGTATGATCGATTTGTTCCTGGTGGATGACCGACTGCGAAAACAGGTGATGGATACGCGAGTGTTCAGGGGTGCTGACCTAGGAACGGATCACTATCTAGTGATCACTAGATTTAGGGGTTTGTTCGCGGGTTGGCGCTACCGGAAGGCGGTAACAGAACCGCAATCGGTCTGTCGCATCCGAAGTTGGAAGCTTCAGGAAGCGGATACTAGGGACAAATATCATGAGGGTAGCTGAAAAGCTTGACACCATCGATGGCAGAAATGAATGTGTGGAGAGAACATGGCAGAACCTTAGGGATGGAATGGTAAGTGCAGCGGAAGAAGTATGGAACAATAAAAAGAGGCAGTAGTAAAGAAGAGATGCATGGTGGAATGATGAAGTGAAAGAAGCTGTAAAGAAGAAGAAGAAAGCATGGTTAGACTACTTGGCCTCTAGTAATGATAAGGATATGAGAGAGAAGATGAAAGAAAGATATAAGCTGCAGAAAGTTCACACGAAAGCATTGATTGAGGAAATGCGTGAAAAGTGTAGAATGGAAGCGGACAAAGGTTGTCGCACAACTTTAGGAGAACTCCAAACTCTTCTGGAAAGAGGTTGGAAGGACCCGAAGTGGTGCGACGGCCTTAAGAATGAACAAAGTGCTTGAGAACTAATGACGTCCTCACAGAAAATCGGACGTCATGCAGCGATGGAGCGAATTTTATAGAGAAATGTATGCGTGTGATGATCTTAGTGAGGGATCCGGGATGACTCCGTGACTGGTACGCCAGACCTGGACCTCGATGACGCTGAGGTCATCAGTATGAAAGAGATTGAACGTGCGATTCGAAGTTTGAAATGTGGTAAGGCCGCGGGACTAGACAGAGTTACTGCTGAAATGATCAGGTATGGTGGGCCTCGCGTCTGGGACAGCTTTCATCTGCTGTGCAATTTGTGCTGGCGGACGGGGGACGTCCCGGATGATTGGCGATCCGCAGTCATTGTGCCTTTATATAAAGGTAAAGGTTCACATTTTGACTGCGGGTGCTATCGGGCGATCAGCCTGACCAGTTTAGCAAGTAAAGTATACTGAAGGTTTTGACGCGTAGGATGCAAGAGAAATCGGAAAGATTTCATGGGAGGCTCAATGCGGATTTAGACCTGGAAGAGGATGCACGGATCAAATATTTTCTCCGCATGATCACGGAGAAGCTTCTGGCTGCTAACCAGAAGATTTTCTGTGCTTTGTGGATCTTGAGAAAGCATTTGATAAGGTTGTAAGGAAGAAAATGTGGGAATTGTTGCCGGGGTACGGTGTGGATGGTCGATTGCTAAGGGCTGTGCAGGCACTTTACTGCGACTGTAAAGCCTGTGTGCGGGTAGGGCATGACCTGTCACCCATGTTTAGCGTCCAAACGGGAGTAAAACAGGGTTGTGTCATGTCTTCCTGGCTGTTCATACTATATCTCGACAGCTGTTTACAGAAGCTGAAAGATAGCTGTCTGGGTATGAAATTGGGTGACATAAAAGTAAATTGTCTGCTGTATGCTGATGATGCAGTGCTTATTGCACCATCAGAGGCAGAACTGCAGGCATTAGTCACGCGTATGAAAGAGGAATGTGAAATTAAAGGTCTCCGTTTGAATGCCAATAAAACTAAGGTTCTGGTATTTGAAAGGGACGAAGAGAGAACGAAGTGTGAAATATGGGTAAATCAAGAATGTCTAGAACAGGTAAATGAAATTGTATACTTGGGGAGTGCTTTAGCCGGGATGGAAGATGTGATTTAGATGTGGACAGGCGTGTCGCTGCCGGGAACAAAGTCAATGGTGCCTTGACTGCTTTAGTCAAAAGGCAAGGCGTAGTGAAGAGCGCACGCCTTGCAATACATAACGCAGTGTTGGTACCAACTTTGTTATATGGCAGCGAAACCTGGGTATGCCAGAAGAAGCATAAAAGCGTTGAATGCAGTGGAGATGCGATCTCTTCGTAAAATGTGCGGCGTTACCATGGCCGACCGAAAGCGAAACGAAGAGATTCGCAATATGGCAGGTTTGAAAGATGACCTTATCACAAAATTGATAAGGGCGTGCTTCGATGGTTTGGGCACGTTGAGCGAATGAGTGAAGACCGAATGGTGAAGAAAATATATAGCGCGAAGTTAACATTAAAAGGTGTCGAGGTAGACCGAGACTAACTTCGAAGACCATGTGAGCAAACTGCTCGAAGAGGGAGGGTCAAGAGTACTGGATACCTAGACGTGCATGCATGAAGAAGATTATGAATCTGAAAGAAGCGAAAGAGATATGTAAGGATCGTGACACTTGGCGATCTGTTCTCTGGCTACCCGTCAGGGATTGTGCGTGAAGATAAGTAAGTAAGTAAAGTAAAAGCATATATTTGTAAAATAGTAATTTTTAGAACGTACCTCCACACTTGAATTTTTCTTCTGTATCGTGAGGGCAGTTTACAGACATAAATTTCACAAGAACAAACATCCAGATCCGGAACAATTATTTGTAGGCCATGCAAATACTTGTTCCGTGCGGCATTCGAAACCGCGACCCTTAGCGTTGCAACTCATTGCTAAGCCACTGCGCTACGGAGCCGTCATACTAGCAACGTAATTTCGTATTAAAAATATATAATTTTAATATTTTTTTCATACTTTGTTTAGAAGTAAATATGATAACATAATATGTATTTCAAAATAAGTATTATATATACATATAAATATTATCTACGTCATAAATACATGCTTAAATTCAATAAGCCAAATATTATTGTCAATGCAGTTGAATTCTTTTAGGGTCAGATGAAATGGCGCGTGCGTATAAACTGCAAGAGTCATTGCAAGCTCTACGTCTCTATCCGTTAAATTCCAAAGCACCCACAATACCGTTCAACAAATTTATGACTTAATAGTTCACGATAAAAGTGGATCGTTGAATGCTCCACTTCCAATTATTTTGTCGTCTCTATAATGTCTTCTGATCGATTTCGGATAGCGGCATTTTATGATGAACATTAGAGCTTACGGATGTGCGGGATAAATAACCTTGCTTGCAATTTTACATTTAAACATTTTACTTTTAAACGCTTTTAACACCTTGCATATGGAAATATTTTGTCAACATGCCTTATATTTATTAAGGTACGCTTACCATCAGGTGCTCTGCTGTTGCTGCTGCAGTGTGCATCAGGTTCAACATGCGATGTAAATAATTTTTGTACTAAGCAGACTTAGTCTCTAGTTGAAATTCTGAGAAAATTTAAGGTGAGAAACATAGTTAATTTTATTGGATTATACATTAGGTGGAGTGATAATGTAAGAATTTTTTTTTTGTTTTTTTTTGATTGCATAGCGATAAAATTTGCCTTTCATTGAGTAAATCCTACATACAAAATATTATTTACTTATCATGATGTCTTGAGGTGCCCCAACACAATTGAAAATTTGAAAAAAGCGATGAATGTCGTAGCACACCAGGCGGGAACAAAGTTCCTTACGCTACTCTATATATACCTATGTGTTAGTGTAGTAGACACCATCAACAGAGTAACAGCTTAGGAATCGGTTAAATAAAGTCTGTTAAATATAAAAATACATATATTAAAAAAATAAGGTAAAACTAAGTAATTATGATAGATTTGGATATCGTTCAGAAACACAGTAATTAAATATTAAATTGTTTTTTTGTATCAAAATTTGGCATTTGCTGACGTGATAATAATCGTGCCCTTATGAAACCGTCTCGTTTATTTTCTCCACAAACTGCACTTGAAGCTTCAGTCACCAATTTTATGCAGCGCTCTACGGCTTGGGTGTGGCATGGGAAATCTTTTATACTCTGACATGTTCTCAAACCGCATTTGACAATCTCTTTCAAGAATTCATCAGATAAATTGTAAGTCAGAGGTGGCTCAGTTATTTTACAGTCTTGCCACTTAATGAGGTCGGTATAATCTTCAGCATCGAAATTTAAAGGAGGCACTTTGAACGTTCGAAGTCCTTGATCATTCTCTGCTCTAGCTTTCAAAATTTGTTGACATGCTAGTTCTCGAATAATTTCTCTGTCATCTCCAAGCATAGCAATAAGAATATTTTCTGGGTGCCCGAAATATCCATTTCGTATGAGTACCTTATCAATGACTATCTTCAAATCCGCGCTCAAATAGCGAGTCAGGCTAATCGTTTGCCACAGGTGCTTAGCTCCATTTATGCATGATGGATTACACTTTATAGTGAACCACATCGGACCATAAACTTTCATCACGTATGTGGCTAATATCATTAAGTTTTCTAGGGGGTCTGTTTTAGTAGCATATAATCTTAGAATTCGATTTGCTGTTGTAAGCCATCTAGAATGGCTAAGGGGTCCAGGTTCGATATTAGCCAAATCGGAAGTAAAGACGCCAGTGCTGATAGCGTTCATCACATCATAAAGATATTTTTGGTCGGTGCTCAAATCATTTCTAGGAATTTCAGGTAATGTTGAAGGAATGACGGTAAATTCGACAATTGGCATTGTTTCACATTTTTGTAATTCAGAGCCGATAGGACCTGAAAAGCATTTAGGCCCTGTGGTTTTTCCATCCAAATGTAATAACAGATGTCGCAGTGGTAACTCATTTGAATGCAATTGGCAGATAAACCACTGTAATGGTTTCTTAAGTTCTTCTTCCATCAAACGAACAACACCACCTTTGGAACCTGTGTTCACGACTGTTCCATCGCAACCAACAACAGCTATTTTATTCAGATCCACCGATTTCATTTTCAGGTGACGTATAATTGTACTTTGAATACCTTTAGCGGTTCCCAACTCACACGTAACATGCCCGAAATAATCACTTCCTGGCTCCGATAAAATCACATAATGGTCTTCTGTTACTCTTTTTCTGTAAAATTTGCCTTCCTTCTTAATACTTACTAAACTCTTATCCTTTCTGCCATCAAAATAAATACCGCGTATGATTTTATTACGATCTGCGTCTTGTAAAGATGATCTGACTTTAGTTCTTTCACGACGCAACTTAGAACGATCAATGACACCGCTTGGATCCTTCGTTGAAATAATGCCAACATCTTTTAACACAGAAGAAGCTATAATAGCAGCGGCTCTGTCGGAGACTCCAGTACGATCGCAAGCGAGGGCTAATGATGATAAATTTAACTTCTTTTTTTTTGGTGGTGGTGGGGTTTTTAAGTCTCACATGTTTTGGCGATTGATAAGGACTAGAAGCTACGCTATTGCTTGAACTGGTGCTTTGATCGTCAAGTCATCATCATCAGGCAACGAACGAGAACAACACGGTTTGTTGGGATCAAATATCTCTTTGTTACGCAATAAACTTTTTTCTTGTCTTTCTAGTTTTCTCTTATTTTTTACAGTTGTAACCAAATCTACACCACCTATCATCATTTTTCTTGTTGTCCTTTGGTCGAGTAAAAATTTTATTTCTTCCTTGGGAACACGACTGTCTTTTGAACAAGTGCAATCTGAAATAAGTTTGCATTTGCAACTGCAAACATCAAATAATCTATGAGACTCAGTTATGAATGTATTTATCTTCTTGATATTTTTGTTTAATTGACGGCCTCGATAAGGTTTCATTAAGCTTCTATATTTGTCATGGTAGGATCGAATAAGTTGTAATACTCTCTTAAGACTGACTGTTGGCAGCGACGCTGCCAAATTTCTAAAACTTCCTGAGCCAATCTTTCGGATATGTCATGAATTGTCGGCTCTTTTGTTTTTGTCAGGCTTTAATTCATATTTAATGAATAAATAATTTTCATTACATCATTATAAGTTGGTAATTGAGCTACGGGTAACTTCTGGTAAACCAAACACAGGACAGGATGTCTTTGTCGTGTTTTACTTGCGACATTTGACTGTAATAAAGAGAAATAATAGGTATGAATTCAATCAATTTTGATCTAAATTGCATTAACTATGAGCAGGAAATTGAAAATACTACTTACATGAGTCTTACTTCTTGATTTAAGTCGTTAAAATCAATGCTTTTCACAAGTGTAATAGTATTAAATCGCGCGCGCGGGTGCACTAAAGGCATTCGAACGACGTTTGACGAGAGTAGTGTATTCACCTCCCCCGTGCCCCACAACCCCCGCTCCTCACCGCACACATTTCAAGGTCAAAATTGAATGTCTTGTACCAACAGGGTGACACTCTCAATATGACTTAGCGTTAATTAGACATTCGTGTGTTTTGACAAAATTTCGTGAATTTCTCTAAAGTTCATGATGTTGGGGGCACCTCCAAATATATCATATGTCAACCAAAATTTTGTGAGAATATTTGTAAGCTATAAGAGCAACTTTTTACAGGTATTACAAAACAATTACGAAAAAAAAATTTTTTCGCTCCACCCTATTATACATACAGTGCGATGGTCAACCACTAGAAATCACTAAGCAGTTGGCGAGTTCATTTCTCTTGGTAAGTAATTGTTCGTAAGGCAAAACTAGTGTCATGTTTCCAACGTTAGTGGTGCGCAATGCCCACTATCGAGGGTCCGGTTATGTGAGTGGCAGTAATTAGTGCTAACGTACATGCGTGAGTGTCGTGGAACACTCGGTTGGATCGAAATTCCTTTCGTAGTGATTAACAAATACAAATAAATGAATTACTAGCGTCTATTAAAATGAAGCGTCATTTAAAATAATATTTCTATCATGGCAAGATAAGAAAAAGTGCGGGGGAGATGGATATTATTCCATCTCGCTCGCACTGTTGACGTATAGAAAGGGGGTCGTGACGGAAAATTCTTACACTTTTTCTCGCCTAGCCCCCATCCGTCAAACTCGTACCGTGTGATAAGGAACTTCGTTCCAAAAATTTAAGTTTGTTTAAAGCCTTAGAAAGCAAGCATTTTTTTTTTGTTTGAGTGTAAAGCTTTTATGAACGTCAAAATTCTACACTTGTTTCCAATAACAAGACCTCCTCAGAGAAGAACCGGCACGAAAATCTGAAGTCTATTTTTAATGCCATCTAAAATTAAAGTGAAAAGTCATCAAAATGTGCATTTTCCGTGCCTTCAATTATGGTGCCCAAACATGATATTTACCTAGGGTTTTCCAACGCGCTTTAGAGCGCAGCGTATTAGCAATCCGAATGATTGACCGATAATGGGTCCCAGAGCACTCAAAAATCAGATAAGCAGATGTGGAAGGACAGCCCCAAGACTGTAAATAGAAATTGGATGAACATATATACTGTATGGAAGCAGACAGGTGAACCAAAATCTCATCAGGACTTTGGGAATGGATCGGGCAATCGGGACTTCCGTAGAATCCATGAAGGTAACTTTCTCTGTTTATTCTTCGAGTATAATAACAAACCAATGGAATGCTAAGTATGGACTTCTACATTACACAAGATATATTTAACTAACACCGTTTAATGCGGCATAAGAGAATCTACTACCCCATATGATCCCATGGGTGTTGTAAGAGGCGACAGAGGGAAATGAAACAGGAGATGGGCAGAAGCATCCTGCTGATAACAACTGAAAATAATTAGAAAAAACTACGCTCGCTAACCCACCTACCAAGCGTGGCAACTATGACAAATAGGGGAGATCACCTATAAGATAATCTAAATCGGAGCAATCTATGTTTAGTAAGGAACTGTCTTAGTTTCTAGTTTCTTAATTAAATTATTGACGTTTATTTTTAAATGTAATCAAAATTAAAACATCACAAACATATTAAAATAAAATACAAATTTGATTATTAGGGAATACTGATGTAAAATCTTCCCATTTAGCAGTTTGAATAGTACCAAAGGCCTTTAAAAAAATGATACGTAACACTCTTACATAGTAATTACGAACGTTAGGGGAAGCTTTAAGAAATAGTATCAATTTATGCAATCATTACATAGCGGCAAAAGTCGATCGCGTTTCAATATTTAATGGATATCTAAAATTAAGTTGAACGTCGGCGCATTCAAAGCGGACGTCAATCATATCCGGGCCAGCGTACCGTTGATTAAAATATAAATTACAGACTGACATTTAACGACCCGTTGCTGCTTTCAAAGCGCTGGTTCACCTTTGATCAAAAGATGCAGTCAGCTTGTCGAGTCTAAACATATATGCAATATATCGCTGTCGGAACCTGGTAGTAGGTGCATTTTTCGTACACTTGTCGCTAAAGCTAGTGTCAAGGAGTTTTCTACTGTGACTCTTGAATTTTTAACACCTTATTTTTCAACATTGCTACTGCTGACTTTTAAATTTCATTTTATTCCAAAATTTTAATCTTAACAGGAAAAAGAATTTTAAAAGCAATTTAAATCTCTTTAGCTATTAATAAACTCAAATCAAACCTCTATCCTAAATCAAATTTACACTACAATCATAGCAAATATTTACATATGTATTATTTTCCGCGATAAGTCTGTCTGTGATTTAAAGTGTTAGAATAATATTGGTTTGGCACTTTACAACTTTATTTAACAGTGGATATAATATTACCGAAACAATTTACAAATGCAACGGCTCGATAGTGCAGTGGCTAAGCGTTTAGCTTCAGCCCGGAGCGGATTGGAATCCCGCACGAAACGAGTATTTGTATGGCCTACAAATAATTAATTCGAAGCTAGAATTTTGTCCGTATGCAATTTATATATTAACAACACTTCCACGATAATGGCAATGTTTATAATGTAACGTTTAAAGTTTGACAAACATATACACATATAAAAATACGTAAATTTAATAAATTAGATAATGACATCTAACATGCTAGAGTAGTTAAAAAAAGATTAAACTAAATGACTTTAACGCATCTCGTATCTATCTTTTACCGATAGTAAAATTAAAAGTCACCATAGCAAAATCGCTGCAAAAACTTCACGATACGCTGATTAGTCTTTATAAATCCTCTCGACGTCTTGTATAAATTGAAACAAAACAGAACAAAAGTTGTATTCAACAGTCACGTCATAGTTCGAATTACTGCCGACGGTAAGATTCGCGAAGTTTTCCAAGAATATACCTCGGGACAGATATTGTAGTTAATTAAGATTAACTTCGAGAATAAAGCCGATAGAAGGATTTATTAAGGCTGTAGGCATTTCTTCGACTGGTTAGATTGTAGAAGCTTCGTAAGATTATACAATCTAACCAGTGCGTTCTGCCTGTTTTCACCCAACTACTTCACAAGTTCATAGTCGCTCAGCAAGCAGTGTAAAGAGTTATTCTAAAAGTTTTTCTAAAGAATAAGATTCGTAATGCAGAAAGCCATCGGAGAAATAAGGTAATTGAAATAGTTTTCCGTATTTAAGAACTGAAGTGGCAAAACTGGAAATACATGCCTGTCATTTGAACAACAACGGTAGGAGAAGTCATATCATGAAATGTAGATTGCGATGGACGCAGTCTTAGTACGGTATTTACTCAAAAGAACATAATTTCTAGCAATAAGCCACCAAGGACTTCATCATCATTTCCTTCACATGGTAGAGCCACGCTACAGTATATTATGGCTGCAACACGAATTGATCGGCTTGACTGCAGAAGCACAACATTCGCAAATAAAACCAGCATAAAATAGTCAGCCTCGTCTATCACCATAAGAAAACATAACACTGCTGTGTTTCATATGGTGAGAGATGAATGCCCTGCCTTTAGATATCCGTGAGGCGTAATCTACTAATATCTTTACGAAATTACTATAAGAGCATTGCAATCTCTGGGGCTAATTGGGCACCATTAGGACAAATTACTATTATCCATCCATTACAACCTATAAAAGTCCCTTGCTGAATATAGGCCTCCCTTATAGATTGCCTCATGGGGGATGGCAAACGCTTGGCAAGCGGCCTGGCAACCGCAGTTTTTTATTAGGTATTGGATATTCTTACACCGCCACTGCATGTTTAAATACTGCTATAATAAATATAGGCATAATTACAACTATTATTATGTCTATATTTTATTTAGAGCTTTATATTGTGTTTAAAATATTTAAGAATTTATTTTTATTTTCATTAATAATAATAATTTATACATATTTATTGTACTTTGTTTGTATAGTATGTATATTTATATTGCACCACCTACCTTGTATATATAGCTTTATTTATTTACGCCTTTGGTTGACTGGAAGAGATCTCTATTTAGCGATAAGGCCCTGAAAGTGTATACTTATCTTGCTTTTTCAATATTTCTTTGAACATTTTATTTTGTGGCGTAAAATAAAAGTATAGGCGCTCCAAACGAGATCAGAATGATTAGCGCGCCCAAGGTATAAATTCTATGTCCAGCAGTAGTTCATCGCAGACTATAAGGTAATGATGACTTAGCAACATACAAATACACAAAAATTTATAAGATGCATACGATTAATGTTGTTTTAATTACATTATGTTTGAAGGTTCAAGTTATTCATTATTATATCAAAAATACAGTTCTTAATCTTATGTGTTACTCATAGTGCAATCCACTTCGTATTAAACTGGGATTTAATATTCAAATCGGCAGTGAAGTTTCTTATAAAGCTCGGATCATTTTCGAAGTCCCTAGTGAGTCGTGCCTCACATCTTTATAACCGCGAGGGTATTGGAAAATGAATAGAAACCAAATGACCTCTTTACTCAGTAGAGCTAGCGCGCACTGGTGATTTTTGTCAACGTGACTGTTTCGTCACTCATATCAAGTCCGTGGATATGTATGAAGATGCGCACATGTTACGATGTGACAACTGGGTGACATCTTTGTACGCCGACCGGCGAATAAGCCCGTAACGAAATTGTCACCGCGCCGTTTGTTTTTCATAGCAGCGCGCTCACGGGTGACAAAATTGTCACTCTTCGGGTCGTTCCTTCGCTATTTGCATTGTAAACAGACTTTGGCACGTGCAAAATGGCGTCACCATCTACTCAAAACATGAATGTTCATGAAAACGATCTCTCATTCTCATTCTATCAATCTCATTCTAACACTCATTCGGAAATATCGAAAAAAAATATTTGGATGTCCTCGAAGTTTATAAAACATAGTGTAGAACTTTCCACTTATTAGCCTGTCACTCCAAAGGGGGTGTACCCAGTAATTTTTTATTTTTTTTTTCTCCTTAGTCTGATGAGTTCACAGACAACGACCGTCTCTTTGAAGTCCATGTCGGCAAATGACGCTTCGATTTCAAAAAAAATTTGTCACTGTCACCCTTCGTGAGCGCACTCCGCTTTGGAAATGTGACGTGACAATGACAAACACTTTAATGTCACGGTGACAAAAATCACCAGTGCGCGCTAGCTCTAATTTTTAATAACAAGTGTAAATAATATAATTAGCTATACCAACAAAATAGGTGATATATCGATACGGCTTTAGAGATACCATCACAACATTTCGTCTCAAAGGTGATTTTTAACCCCGGCGCAAACAGAGGGGTGTTATATGTTTAATGTGTGTATCTGTGTACCTGTGTATCTGTGTGTCTGTCTGTAGCATTGTAGCTCCCAAACGGATGAACCGATTTAGATTTAGTTTTTTTTGTTTGAAAGGTGACTTGATCGAGAGTGTTCTTTTAGCTATGATTCAAGAAAACCTTTTCGGCCGTTTGAAGATCATTAGCCCTTTTTGTTTCGAGGATTTTTGAAATTTTTAATTTAAGTTATTACGCAAATGCAAGAATATATTGGGGCATCAAAGAAATCTTAGTTCCATTAACAGACTTAAAAAATCAAAACATCAACACAATATGTGGCTCCACCATGAATGGGTCAGCTTGATTGGATAAGGATCACGCTTTCACAGAAAACCTTTTTAAAATAGCAGCATAATAAACATAACAAGTATATCTTATGGTGAGAGTAAAGATCCAAAGACACTTTTTATTACGATGCAGAGCTTTTTCTTTGAGTTCATAATCAGAAAGAGACTGTTGAGTGAGAACAAGAAAGGAGAGATCTAACTCAGAAACGAGGCCGCAGGGCACCTGACCGCATCGTCTCGGTCCTCTTGTTCTCAATACTGGTGATCCCCTAACATAAATGGGACCATTAGGGCCGTGGGCAATGGGGGACGGGGTCCCGATCGCCCAGGAAAGCAACTCCAAAGACGACAATGTTTCTACGTGGTCTTCAATTTTTGTAACAGTTTCGCGGGGGTTAGAGGGTTCGAAACAGCCCCAGAATAGGATAAATTAACAGCCTAGAGGTATAGGGGAGGCAGTCGCAGTTGTAGTTACGGTAATATTAGTATTAAATTTTATGTTACTTTTGACGTTACAAATACATATATTAGCGATCAAAAATAAGTAATTAAGTACTCGTTTTTAGAAAAGCACTAGAACTGTATGTATATTGGTCGTGAAAATCATTGTTCCCAATAACAAATAGGAATAGAATTCAAACAGATGTGAATCTTGAATTAGAATCCCAAATTCATGGAAGACAGCTTTCGTGCACCCGATCTCTAAAAAAGATAACCGCTCTGATCCGTCCAAATACAGGCCTATCGCCATCACCTCCTTGTTCTCGAAAATAATTGACAGCTGATTAGTGACCGCCAGTAAAATTTCCGTCGGGGTCACTCAGCTGGTGATCTTCTTGTTTACCTCACACACCGATGGGCGCAGGCGGTTGAGTCCAAGGGAACTCTTCAAGGGTCCAACTGGAAGCCTTGGTCGTTTGTTTGGACATAACGAAGGCCTACGATCGGGTTTGCCACAAAGTGCTTCTTTCGAAGCTTCCATCTTATGGGTTTCTCGAGAAATTGTGCAATTGGATCACCAGTTTTCTCTCAGGTCCGAGCATTAAGGTCGTAATCGACGGTGCATGCTCCGACTCCATGCCTGTGAACGCTGGTGCTCTACAAGACTCCGTACTATCGCCTAACCTGTTCCTTCTGCATATCAACGATATGTTAAAAACCAGTAACATTCATTGTTATGCAGATGACAGCACTGGCGATGCCTTATACGCCGACCATGCTAATATTTCTCGGGAACACGTCGTCGAGTGCCGGAATAAACTTTTGTCTGAAGACTAGTCGTTGTTGAACAGTCTCGGATTGGGAGCGACTAAATCTAGTCCAGTTCAATCCCCAGAAGACACAAGTTTGCGCGTTCACCGTTAAAAAGAACCCCTTTGTTGTATCTCCTCTGTTTCAGAGCACTCTCCTCGTTGCTTCAGCTATCATCGGAATCCTCGGCATCGACATATCGAATGACGTTTAGTTCCGCGGTCTCACATCGCAACAAATCTCACTATACCATTCGTACTATCTCGATGATTGGCGGTCCACCACTGTGTGATTTACAAGAAGTTTTCTTCCTCGCACAACTTTCTTGTGGAATCGACTTCCACCAGCGATTTTTCCGGACCGATACGACTTAAGGACCTTCAAAAAAAGAGCCTACTCTTTTTTAAAAGACCCGCAACGCACCTGAAATTACCCTGGTGTTGCAGTTATTCATGGGCGACGGTAGTCACCATCAGGTGAGCCGCATGCTCGTTTGCCCCCTCTCATATAAAAAAGAATATATATAAGGTTATTTTCGTATTTATTTCTATTTTATTTATTTGTCTGCCTCTTTTGACTGTTATCATTATTTTTCTACACCGTTTGAATCCCTCAACGGTCTAGTGGCCGTTTGCGTAACTGCGGGTCAGGACGTCGAAAAATTCGCAGCAACAGCCCGGAGTCTGGAAGTTGGCGATGTTGCATCCCCATGCCTCGGAAAGCACGTAAGCCGTTGGTCTCTCTGGTCGTGTTGAATTGCCGTCCCATCGCATTAAGAGAATGAGGGAATAGAGAGTGCACTCTGATCCTGTCCTGCGCAGATGGCTAGTTTCCTTTAAGACTGACTGCCCAGGCAAAATTCTGTCTGCAGGACATTATAACTATTTAGTTTTCAAAATATAATTTGTAAATTTTATGCATTTTTTTAATTTTCAATATTTATTATTTCTCGCAATAGTGTTATTATTTGTGATTATGTTATAGACATATTTTAAAAATAGCATGTGTATAATAAGCATTGCCTTCGAACCATGCACTCATCACACAGCAAAGCAATCTTGTATGCGCCTATTTGTATATTGATAATATCCCTTAATCTGAAATCACTATTCTTTTAATGAACATTTAAATACTTTAATTACGTTATTAACAAACAAACTTTATCTGGATTTTAAATCTTAAATCCGCGCAATAGCAATAGCTACACTAACAACATTTCCGCACGATAGTCATAATAAAAAATCATTTTAAAAAGTGATGCTACATTTTATGTAAATCACCATAAATATGCAAACTAAACTATCGTCATTAGCGACAAAGGAAAGACTACATCCGGAACTACACGTAATCAATGAAGTTAAATTTGAGTAAGCGTAAAAGTTTCTCTAAGTCATTATTCCTTTTTCTTTTCGTTTACTTTCCTCTTTTGTTTCCATAAAAATATTTTTCTAACCTTCTTTAGCAAAAACGAAAAGAAAAATTAGGGACTGGGCTCGGTTAAGCAAAGAAAAACCTCAATTTTTTCTGAAGATTATTCTGTAATATTTTTTACTTACATTTCTATGTATTTTTTTATCTTAATTTCATAATTTATGTCCGCGAAAAGTTGATAGAAATGTTCGTGTACAGATGATTTCTTGACAACAATAATCAAATTCTGTGAAATGTTTGTAATTGCGCATTTATGGGCACTTATAATAAGACAAATAACTGTACGTGCAAATGTATTTTTATATATCAAAAACTTAATGAAAAAGAAGAAGGATTATGTGAAGACTTTTTTTTTAAATTCAAATTTAAATTTATTTGTTTGCGAATACAGGTAATGAGACAGAGTTTACAGGCAACATTCAACCCTTAGGTGTATAAATAGTTCACATAGTTACAATTAAATCTGCTACACTTCTACAATAGAATTATTTCATTATACTCGTAATATTTATACTATAATTATATTAGAATGCTTAACATCTATTATATTGTCATTTGATATTATGTACAATGATGTAAATATATAGTAATTAGATATGATATTTACAATATTTAGTCTAATCGAATTCAAAAAAAATATTTATGCAATGTCATTATAACATGCCTACTGATGCGTCGCTTACATATTCATTAATTGAATAGTAGCATTTCTCAATTAGAATGTTTTAAATTAAAAAATTATGAATATTTTCCATTTCATGAAACATAATTTTTAACTTATTATAAGCCAGTGTTTGACCACAATCCCACCTGGTGGTAAGTGGTGAGCCTTAGATGGTAAATCGCACTGTCTTAGCGTAACAAAAGCCTATTCACTCTTGCTTTGAAGACGCCCAGATTGTATTCGGACGGAAAGATAGATGCCGGCAAATTATTCCACTCCTTTGCTGTACGCATTACAAAAGATGAAGCAAACTGTTTGGTTCTAATGCGTGGAATATCGACAACAAAGGGATAAAGACCCGCCGACCGTCAGGTTGTCCGATGGTGGGAAGGAAAGGCAGGAATTAAAGCGTGTAATTCCTGCGCACTCTTACCGAAATGCATCCTATAGAATACCGAGAGACTGCCTACTCTGCGCCTGTGCTCGAGGCTGACAAGATTGGTTTCAACCAAATCAACCATAGCACGTCTCTCCACTGAGTCCAACGCTACCAGGTGGCATTTTGCAGCACCAGCCCATATGTGACAGCAGTACTCCATGAACCGCCGGACTTGCGCTTTATATAAGGTACGAGGGTGGATTGAAAAGTACTCGGCCTAACACAGATCCATTCAATTCTAAAATCAAATCTACCCACATTATTTAGTTCAGTTCAGACTAGTTCATTGTGTGAAGTTCGAAACGTGCGATAATTAGTTGTGATTTTATGAATTTATTAACAAAGTAATCGGACATAATTTCGCGAATGGAGCAAATCGAGCAGCGTGCCGTCATTAAGTACCTCCATAAGAAGGGCTATCATCAAAAGCCATCCATGATGACATGGTCAGTACATTAGGCGATTGTGCTCTGTCATATTCATCCGTCAAAAAATGGATAGCAGAATTTAAGCGTGGTAGAGAGAGTGTGAAAAATGAACCCCGCTCTGGAAGGCCTTCGACGTCAACTACTGACGAAAATATTAAAAAGTACTTGATTTAATAATGGAGACCGCAGATTAAAATTAGAGAGATAGCCGAGATTATAGGCATCTCTTATGAACGAACTCAAAACATCATTGTCAACGAGTCGGGTTTCCACAAGGTGTCTGCGAGGTGGGTTCCGCGACTGCTTTCAGTTGAACAAAAAAGGACGCGATTGACTATTTCACGCGACTGTTTGGAGTTATTTGAAGCCGATGCAGATGATTTTTTGAATCGTTTTGTTACTATGGACGAAACATGGATTCATTACTGTACACCGGAAACAAAACAACAATCAAAACAGTGGAGAAGACCTGGTTCACCACCCCTAAAAAGGCTAAGTCGATTTTGTCGGCAAATAAGGTGATAGCTTCAGTATTCTGGGACTCGAAAGGTGTGATTATGATTGATTATCTTGAAAGGGTCGGACTATAAACTCTGATTACTACTGCACCTTACTACGTCGTTTACGAGAGGAAATAAAAGAAAACGTCGAGGAATGCTCAGAAGAAAAGTCCTGTTTCATCAAGATAACGCCCGTGTTCACACGTCAGTACAGTCAATGGCTGAAATTCACAACTGTGGCTTTGAACTGTTACCGCATCCGCCGTATTCACCTGATCTGGCACCATCAGACTTCTTTCTGTTCCTAACCTAAAAAGCACTTGGGAGGTCAAAGCTTTTCGACAAACGACGAGGTCAAAGCAGCTGTAGACGCATATTTTGACTCTAAGGAAGAATCATTTTTTCAACGGTCTAAATGCTTGGAAGGGAGGTGGCAAAAGTGTATTGAACTTGATGGTGATTATGTAGAAAAATAAAAATATTACTGATTTAGTATGTGTTTATTTTCTTGGTTAGGCCGAGTACTTTTCAATCCACCGTAAGAAGCTGCCCCGGCGTGAAGTACCGCCGCACTCTTGCAAGGACAAAGTTTCCTTGCGGCTGCTTTGGCTCTGGACATAGATGGAACTTTATTGTAGACTAGAGATCTGCCCCGGCTTCGCACGGTTGATTTCTGGATCTCGACCACAGCGCCACCTATCGGATCCAAATGTAAATCTAAGCCGTCTAGGGACCCATTCAAACACAAAAATTTCATCAAAATCGGTCGCGCCGTTTTCGAGTTTTAGCGAGACTAACGGACAGCAAATGTATACGAGCATGTAAATATTTTAGATAATATACCGAAAACGCTTTTTATAAGTAAGCTTTATTTAGAAAAGCGTCTTTGATGAAATAGTAGGAATTTTATTTTTACGTCGAATGTTTATTTTTAAATATACATTCGACGTAATAAATACATATTTCAGGATTAGTTTTTATAAATGTCACTACTTCATAAATATACAGCGCGGGAAATGTCAATAATTTTAATTTTAATTTTGGTTAAAAGCTTCCGCTACTCGGTATATTTGCGATAGCACGCACACACTTTTTTTGCGCTTTAAATATATTTATCTTCTCGCCTTGTAGCATCGCCCCAAAATTACACTATAGCGCACAGTAGAAGATACGAAGCTGTGATATCTATTTTTTTTTGTTCTACTTATTTTAAAGAAAAACATTACCTCCACACTAGGATTATCTCCTGTATTGAGGGGGCAATTCACATACATAAATTTCACAAGGACAAACATCCAGACCCGGAACAATTATTTGTAAACCATACAAATACTTGTTCCGTGCGGGATTTGCTAAGCCACTGCGCCACGGAGCCGTCAAATATACCGTCCGTACGTTAATAGCAATAGCTACACTAACAACATTTCCGCACGATAGTCATAATAAAAAATCATTTTAAAAAGTCATGCTACATTTTATGTAAATCACCATAAATATGCAAACTAAACTATCGTCATTAGCGACAAAGGAAAGACTACATCCGGAACTACACGTAATCAATGAAGTTAAATTTGAGTAAGCGTAAAAGTTTCTCTAAGTCATTATTCCTTTTTCTTTTCATTTACTTTCCTCTTTTGTTTCCATAAAAATATTTTTCTAACCTTCTTTAGCAAAAACGAAAAGAAAAATTAGGGACTGGGCTCGGTTAAGCAAAGAAAAACCTCAATTTTTTTGAAGATTATTCTGTAATATTTTTACTTACATTTCTATGTATTTTTTTATCTTAATTTCATAATTTATGTCCGCGAAAAGTTGATAGAAATGTTCGTGTTCAGATGATTTCATGACAACAATAATCAAATTCTGTGAAATGTTTGTAATTGCGCATTTATGGGCACTTATAATAAGACAATAACTGTACGTGCAAATGTATTTTTATCTATCAAAAGCTTAATGAAAAAGAAGGAGGATTATGTGAAGACTTTTTTTTTTTCAAATTCAAATTCAAATTTATTTGTTTGCGAACACAGATAATGAGACAGAGTTTACAGGCAACATTCAACCCTTAGGTGTACAAATAGTTCACATAGTTACAATTAAATCTGCTACACTTCTACAATAGAATTATTTCATTATACTCGTAATATTTATACTATAATTATATTAGAATGCTTAACATCTATTATATTGTCATTTGATATTATGTACAATGATGTAAATATATAGTAATTAGATATGATATTTACAATATTTAGTCTAATCGAATGTCAAAAAAATATTTATGCAATGTCATTATAACATGCCTACTGATGCGTCGCTTACATATTCATTAATTGAATAGTAGCATTTCTCAATTAGAAATGTTTTAAATTAAAAAAAATTATGAATATTTTCCATTTCATGAAACATTTTTTTTTTACTTATTATAAGCCAGTGTTTGACCACAATCCCACCTGGTGGTAAGTGGTGAGCCTTAGATGGTAAATCGCACTGTCTTAGCGTAACAAAAGCCTATTCACTCTTGCTTTGAAGACGCCCAGATTGTATTCGGACGGAAAGATAGATGCCGGCAAATTATTCCACTCCTTTGCTGTACGCATTACAAAAGATGAAGCAAAGTGTTTGGTTCTAATGCGTGGAATATCGACAACAAAGGGATAAAGACCCGCCGACCGCCAGGTTGTCCGATGGTGGGAAGGAAAGGCAGGAATTAAAGCGTGTAATTCCTGCGCACTCTTACCGAAATGCATCCTATAGAATACCGAGAGACTGCCTACTCTGCGCCTGTGCTCGAGGCTGACAAGATTGGTTTCAACCAAATCAACCATAGCACGTCTCTCCACTGAGTCCAACGCTACCAGGTGGCATTTTGCAGCACCAGCCCATATGTGACAGCAGTACTCCATGAACCGCCGGACTTGCGCTTTATATAAGGTAAGAAGCTGCCCCGGCGTTAAGTACCGCCGCACCCTTGCAAGGACAAAGTTTCCTTGCGGCTGCTTTGGCTCTGGACATAGATGGAACTTTATTGTAGACTAGAGATCTGCCCCGGCTTCGCACGGTTGATTTCTGGATCTCGACCACAGCGCCACCTATCGGATCCAAATGTAAATCTAAGCCGTCTAGGGACCCATTCAAACACACAAAATTTCATCAAAATCGGTCGCGCCGTTTTCGAGTTTTAGCGAGACTAACGGACAGCAAATGTATACGAGCATGTAAATATTTTAGATAATATACCGAAAACGCTTTTTATAAGTAAGCTTTATTTAGAAAAGCGTCTTTGATGAAATAGTAGGAATTTTATTTTTACGTCGAATGTTTATTTTTAAATATACATTCGACGTAATAAATACATATTTCAGGATTAGTTTTTATAAATGTCACTACTTCATAAATATACAGCGCGGGAAATGTCAATAATTTTAATTTTAATTTTGGTTAAAAGCTTCCGCTACTCGGTATATTTGCGATAGCACGCACACACTTTTTTTGCGCTTTAAATATATTTATCTTCTCGCCTTGTAGCATCGCCCCAAAAATTACACTATAGCGCACAGTAGAAGATACGAAGCTGTGATATCTATTTTTTTTTGTTCTACTTATTTTAAAAAAAAACATTACCTCCACACTAGGATTATCTCCTGTATTGAGGGGGCAGTTCACATACATAAATTTCACAAGGACAAACATCCAGACCCGGAACAATTATTTGTAGACCATACAAATACTTGTTCCGTGTAGGATTTGCTAAGCCACTGCGCCACGGAGCCGTCAAATATACCGTCCGTACCGTTTTTCTCTCCGTAATGTATCTAAATCCGATAAAATATATATCATATGTGGGGTACCCAGTAATACAGGTTACCAACCTAGTACAGGGGCCTTGCGACTGGTTTAAATTGTATCATTGTAAATCAATAAATCATTTTCATTTTTTTTTTCATATGTATCATTTATATTTTATTTTATCGGATGTATATACATTATATGACTACATCACATTATGTTATACATGATACACAAAAATAAATATTCAATCCAGAATTGTTAACTATCAATTCATGTTTTTCAAAGATACAGGCACTAGCTATGATTCAAACCAGCATCCCGTGATCAGTCACACGGTCTTAAAATGACATTATATAATTCGCTTATATTAACTTTCTAGAATATTGTAAGTAAAAAAATTCATTTATATATTCTTTCTTTAACAGCAAGTAGATAAAACGCATAATCTTGAACGGTCTATATCTATTTTACGATTCGGGATGTACTCTCGATGGCAGTAGTCGTAAACATGTGTAGTTTACGAGATAGTGTCCGTAATATACGCAGTCTCAGGAGATGCATTTACTACAAAATTTGAACACTTATATTATGTCCCTTAGCAACAGAGAATAATACGGCTACTAATTACAAATAAAATCGTAAATAGCATCACAAGTTTCCCATATGGGTGGGCAGGAATGATTGACTTCCATTTTATAAGATCTTTTATAGTTATTTTATTAACCTCAGCATATAAGGGACTAAAGAGCGATGGAAGCGTAAGAAAATCCATCGTCCATTCGTCCCGTGGCTGTCGTAAAAGACTATTTCAAACGTGGTAGAGTTTGATTCGCAAACGGGGATAGATGTAGATGTATATAGACTACAGGAACCACTTATCACCAGGTGGACTATGTGCTCGCTTGTCACCCTTATCCTATAAAAAAACTATTATGGGAAATATCATAAATACATCGTGGGTGTCGTAAGAGGCAGCAGAGGGAAACTGAACCAGCAGATGACACAGATCTTCCTGATTACAGCTAGATAAAAATAAAAAACTGCGATTGCCAACCCTCTTGCCGAACGTGGCAAGCATCGCAATATCTCCTTATGAGGCAATCCATGGGGGAGACATAATATGTTCAGCAGTGGACTTTTGACAGGCTGGAATAGGAATGGTAATATTATGGCTATATTTAGATGGTGCTATAACCATCTCGATCATCAGAAGTAATAGGGTAGCAAGCTTTGCATAGTACTTAGAGAAAAAAAGCTTGCGCAATTCACTGGGGTACGTTAGCCAAGGTACGTCTTAAACTCTTCCTTCACACTGTTTTTTCTTTTCTACCTACTTCATAAAGGAGGAGATACTCAATTCAACTGTATTTTTTTTATGTGTGTTACCTCATAACTTTTTTCTAAGTGAACCGATTTTGATGATTCTTTTTTTATTTAATAGCTGATGCTCAAGGTCTGACCAGTAGTTTTGAGTTATCCGTAATAATTTATATTGAAGTCGGTAGTACAACTTTTTAATTTTACCACTTGTTTACGAACTGTTTCTTCAGCCTCTTTTCACCTTGTCTAATATCTTAATCTATCTCAAAATACTACTTTTCTGGATACTACATCTTCTTACATTCCACATCGCTGTCTTATGATATTGTGTCTCTCTCTGTCACTATAATACGAGGGTGGATTGAAAAGTACTGGCCTAACCAAGAAAATAAACACATACTAAATCAGTAATATTTTTATTTTTCTACATAATCACCATCAAGTTCAATACACTTTTGCCACCTCCTTCCAAGCATTTAGACCGTTGAAAAAATGATTCTTCCTTAGAGTCAAAATATGCGTCTACAGCTGCTTTGACCTCGTCGTTTGTCGAAAATCTTTGACCTCCCAAGTGCTTTTTAGGTTAGGAACAGAAAGCCTACTCCTTTTAAAAGGCCGGCAACGCATCTGCAATTCCTCTGGTTCCTGGTGTTGCAGTTGTTCATGGGCGGCGGTAGTCACTACCATCAGGTGAGCCGCATGCTCGTTTGCCCCTCTCCTATAAAAAAAAAAAAAAAATGGTGCCAGATCAGGTGAATACGGCGGATGCGGTAACAGTTCAAAGCCACAGTTGTGAATTTCAGCCATTGACTGTACTGACGTGTGAACATGGGCGTTATCTTGATGAAACAGGACTTTTCTTCTGAGCATTCCTCGACGTTTTTCTTTATTTCCTCTCGTAAACGACGTAGTAAGGTGCAGTAGTAATCAGAGTTTATAGTCTGACCCTTTCAAGATAATCAATCATAATCACACCTTTCGAGTCCCAGAATACTGAAGCCATCACCTTATTTGCCGACAAAATCGACTTAGCCTTTTAGGGGTGGTGAACCAGGTCTTCTCCACTGTTTTGATTGTTGTTTTGTTTCCGGTGTACAGTAATGAACCCATGTTTCGTCCATAGTAACAAAACGATTCAAAAATCATCTGCATCGGCTTCAAATAACTCCAAACAGTCGCGTGAAATAGTCAATCGCGTCCTTTTGTTCAACTGAAAGCAGTCGCGGAACCCACCTCGCAGACACCTTGTGGAAACTTTACTTTGTACTTTGTACTTTTTAATATTTTCGTCAGTAGTTGACGTCGAAGGCCTTCAGAGCGGGGTTCATCTTTCACACTCTCTCTACCACGCTTAAATTCTGCTATCCATTTTTGACGGATGAATATGACAGAGCACAATCGCCTAATGTACTGACCATGTCATCATGGATGGCTTTTGATGATAGCCCTTCTTATGGAGGTACTTAATGACGGCACGCTGCTCGATTTGCTCCATTCGCGAAATTATGTCCGATTACTTTGTTAATAAATTTATAAAATCACAACTAATTATCGCACGTTTCGAACTTCACACAATGAACTAGTCTGAACTGAACTAAATAATGTGGGTAGATTTGATTTTAGAATTGAATGGATCTGTGTTAGGCCGAGTACTTTTCAATCCACCCTCGTAGTATCTGTCTATATATAAATAAAAAAGGAGACCTGAGTGACTGACGGAAAATCTGAAATTTGGACAGTAGCGGACTTTTATGACGTAGGCATCCACTAAGAAAGGATTTTGGAAAATTCAATCCCTAAGAGGGTGTTATAGGGTAATACAGTTTGTATGAAACTTTTTATTTTACGGGGCGATTAAATTGAAACTTACTGAAAGTAATCTGTAAATAATTGAAAATATTATAATAAAATATCAATTTTGTACTTTTTTAAATATTTACCTTTAAAACTCTTACTGTCTTTAAAACGAGAGTGCAAAGTGTGTATGAAAATAATATATTTAGACGCACAGCCGTAGAATCACGAAAGAAAGAAATTGGTACTATAACTTCCTTTTATTATTAAGTCATCCACTAAGAAATGATTTTGGAAAATTCTAACCCTTAGAGGGTGAAATAGTATATAACAGTATGTACAAAATGTTTTATTTTACAGCATGGTCTCATATTTGTATGGAGAAGAATCATTGAATGATTTTTGTTACTTAAAAACTGGCACAAATACTTTTGGTTAAACATGAAATACGTATTTTTTATTTTTTGACAATCTAACCGTATGGTGATAAGGCGAGGGTACATAGTTCACATGTAAAAAAAAGGATTTTAACTTGCAAGATGGTGAGGATCCCCTTAAAACAAAATATAATAATTTCGTTTATAAATAGGAATTTTAAAACATATTTTAGAACTTTACAATTTACGCTTTAAAAGGCATAGTGGTAAAAAGAAAATTGTTACACAAAACAGTTAAATTGTTAATTTTAAATTGTGTCATCCTAGGTTTTCGCAACAGTTAAAAGTACAAATAAATCATCATAACTTTTAATAATAAAATAACTTATATATAGCTAGTATCAAATAAAATAGAAACAATATAAGTGGTTGAAAATTTGATTTTTATTTTCTTTTTTGTCGTGTCTGTTTGTTATTTTAGAATCCATTCAAACGTATAGATTCTGAAATATTAAAACTGTAGAAAAGTTTTGTCTGTAATTCTATTACATCTATCTGTAATACTATAGTTTTCCTGAAAAATACAAGTGACACTGGTAAAAGATACTGAAGCCCAATTAGTGTTTTTAGAATTATTCTGTCAGTCTGTTTATCTAACTGTGTATTTTCAACTGACACAAAAACTTCTGGATGTATTTCTATGAAATCAACATACTATAGAACTTGAGAAATTATTTTATAATAGCTGCTCAAGGTCCTACTAGCCATAAGGGAGATAAGGTAGAGTGTGGGAGTAATATGTTTATAAGTTTAAAATATATTAATCATTGTAACATAATTCGAAAGTCGATTTACTTCGCACGTTTCTTTTTAACGTCGCTTTTTTTTCTTTACTTTCCCCATAAAAAAGAAACGTTAGTACAATGGTCAAATTCTGTAGAAGTATTATGTAACCTGCTGCTTATACGTAGGAGACCTTTTAACGAAACTACTTCTAAATTCCTTACTTTCTTTAATAAATGCGTTCATACATTCGTAGACGTTCGTTACTTATTTACGTCAATCGTCCATTAATGGCTCAATCGAATATTTGGTGAAAAGCGTATATGAAGTCCTTAAAACTTTTTAAATTATTATATATTTTAAATTCATTTTTGATTTACCCAAAAGTAATTATTAACAACTTTACTGTCGACAAATTTTCCAAACATTACTTACTTAATTTACGGTTCAGTAGCGTAGAGGGTTTATATCTCGCATGGAACAAGTTTTTGTATGTGCTACAAATAACTGTACAGATTGTCTGCTTCTTATTAAAAATATTACTCTTTATCTAAAAAAAATAGATTATTCAAAATATTTTACGAAATCTTAACTTAAATAAATTTATCTAGTTAGAGCAGCTAAAGTATGACGAAGAATTTGTGATGCAATATAAATAATAAATTAAGTTATTTAAGCGCTCTATCGAATTCAACGCAACTTTGTAAATTCTCCAGAGGCGAGCATGCTAACTTTTTGTATTATGTCTCTCCGTTAAAAGTTATGTGTTCACTGCTGGTCATCAAGGGAGCGTTTGAAACTTTTCACGAAAGGCTGTTTTACGAGCCTATCGTGTAAGCTGCAAATTAAGCCGGAGGCCATTTCATTAAAAACATTAATAAACACGTGGGATAATAAACATTTATCGAGGATTCATCACAAGTCTACTGCTTAACATTAGCCTCTCTCAAAGAATGTCATATAACTCGGTCCTAAGCTAGCTGCATCCATCCACTTCATGCATGTCTTACCAGGTCGTCACTCTATTTAGTGGTACGGGGCTGCCACTCGAAAACATTTCTTCCCTATCGATTGTCGAGCTGCATGGCCGGTCATTTTCGAAAATATTATTAAGCCGAAGAACGTTTTCATCGATCAAGTTCAACAGCATAACCATTGAGATTCTTCTGCAACAATAGTTTCATCTTCAATAAGTGTGATAGCAACATATAATAAGCCTTTTACTCTATTTGTTTATGAAAGTGTTACATCACAATGGCATTTTTCTCCAAAAAAATCTTGTGACATCCATTAAATGGTTTTATAATCATTGCAAAAAAAGCCAGATCTAAAATATTGTACAAATATATATAAGTACTTGTAGGTACGCGGTAAAGAGAACTAGTATTTAAGGATATGAGGCGTCTGATATAGTGATTACAAATTCTACTGTAGAGAAGCTGAGAGCATGGTAGCGCAAAATTAATATCTTCAAAAAAAATATTTGCCATTTTCCAAAGGCCAATATCCAACAAGAATTTGATTCTAAAGACAAATAATGATGGCTTCGAAATACATTAACTTGTTTAGTAAAACATCGCGAATATACAGGAGAAGATAACGGTTAAATAACAAAGGGATTATACATATTTTAATTATAAAAATTACCTTTGGAATCCAATAACTTCTTAGAAAAATTTGGAGAATCCTCACATAAATATCGAGATTAATTTTATACTTTTGTATCTCGCAAAGCTAAACGTAATTTGGAAGGTTTTTCGAATTGATTATGAAGAAGCGAAAGTGACTTTATTATATTAGTCAAAGTTATGGTGCTTGATAAAACTCCGCGCAGTAAGAGCTCTCGAAATGATGACTAAGTTTTGTATACATAATTCAATATCTTCGACCCTTATAACTAAGTTTCCGAATTAGAACAATCAATTGCGAGTCAAGAACACCGACTGTTCTTGTTTGAGATCATAAATATGTTCTGTTATCTGACTAAACACAAAGTGTCATCGGTTGTTAAAGGGTCAAAATTCAATATTCTCATGTATTCGATACGAATAGTTAGTGTCGATTCCAGTTAGCATTTTTGTGTTTTATATTGCACTAAATAATAAAATTACTAATCTTATCGCTTTCAATATTAGCTTATTTAAAATTTCCAGTATTTTGCGTACTAAGGCTTTTGACATCCTATTAACAAATTTAACCTTAAATATTATTTTCACTTATATATTTCAATAATCAAAATAATATATTTCAATATTAACTTTCAATATTATTTCTATCACCGGGAAGGCAACCATCTGTCCCAAGGAGGTGTCGGATTTATCGTCCACAAGTCTCTCGTTAACAACGTTGTAAAGATTGGGAGTGTGTCGACGAGGGTTGCGTACCTTATACTCAGAATCACCAAACGGTATTCCTGAAGGTCATACAGGCTTACGCACCAACCTCGGCACATCCCGATGAGGAGGTGGAGGAAATGTATGAGGATGATATAGATGATGATAGAGCCATGCATTCCTTTAAAACCACTATACGGTGTTAATGGAGACTTCAACACAAAACGGAAGAGAGAGAGAACGGTGAGCTGAAGGTAGGAAATTTGGAATAGGGCAACGGAACCCAAGGGGCCAGCAGCTGGCCGACTTCATGGAGAAAGAGGGACTTTTTATGATGAACTCTTTCTTCCAGAAGCGGCCCCACAGGAAATGGACCTAGTGGAGCCCCAACGGTTCGACGAAAAATGAGATTGACTTCATTATGACGACTGACTGTGAAAACTGGAAGCGATCACCGAATGGTTAGAGGCACAATGAACCTAAACGTTAAGTTGAAAAGGTCTCGTCTAATGAAGTCAACGCTCCGTTCCCCTTGTGCTCTAATCCAAAGTCCCGAAACCTTTCAGCTCGAGTTACAAAACCGTTTTCATTGCCTAGAAGACTGTAATGCAGTCTTCTAGGCACTGAAGACAAGCTCCTGGAAACTGTCCATGCGGTCGGAGCTAAGTTTTGCAAGATCCGCCGCAGAAGAACAAAAACACTCTCCGATCACACTCTTAATCTCATGGCTGTTAGACGGAAATGAAGCTGCAGTATTCAGTAGATTTGACAGCATACAGGCAACTGAACAGAATGATCTCCAAATGCATGCGGCGAGACTTACGCACCTTTAATACTGCTCGTATTGAAGAAGCGATCGAGCGGAACCATGGCTCTAAAGTCTTTGCCAGAGATCTGTCTGCCAGAAAGAGCCAACTATCGAAGCTGAAGACCGAATGTGGCAGCATCGTTTCCGGTACACCTGAGATTTTGAGTGAGATTGAGACGTTCTATGGGCAGCTGTACACATCATCGTCGGAGCCATACGCGAATGTGAGTAACGATCCAAGAGCAAGTCTTATCCGACACTATTCCGATGATATTCCGGACGTCATTCTGAGCGAGATTTAAATGGCTCTCCAGCACCTTAAAAACGGCAAGTCCCCGGGTGAGGATGGAATTACAGCGGAGCTTCTGAAAACGGATGGGAAACCGGTACTTGAAGTCCTTCAGAAGCTCTTCAATTCCGTCCTCCGTGGTGGCACTACACCGGAAGCGTGGAGCAGAAGTGCGGTGCTCTTGTTCTTCAAGAAAGGCGACAACGCTCTCTTGAAGAACTACAGACCGATTTCCCTTCTAAGCCGCGTCTACGTGCTGTTTTTAGAGTTATTACGTATCGTCTCGCACGCAGACTCGACGACTTCCAGCCTCCGGAACAAGCCGGTTTCCGAAAAGGCTTTAGCACCATAGACCACATACATACCCTTCGGCAAATTGTACAGAAGACCGAAGAGTACAATTTGCCACTATGTCTTGCGTATGTGGACTATGAGAAAGCCTTTGATTCCGTCGAGATTTGGGCGGTGCTGCAGTCCCTTCAGCGGTGCCAAGTTGACTGTCGGTATATCGAAGTACTGAAGTGTTTGTACAGTAGGGCTACGATAGCTATCTGAGTACAGAACCAGAGTACGAAACCTATCCAACATCAGAAAGGTATAAGACAGGGAGATGTTATATCCCCGAAATTCTTCACCACTGCATTGGAAGACGTTTTCAAGCTATTGGACTGGAAAGGATGCAGTATTAACATCAATGGCGAGTGCATCACTCACCTTCGATTTGCCGACGATATAGTCCTTATGGCAGAATCGCTGGAGGAACTAAGCACTATGCTCAATGACCTCATTAGTGTCTCCCAACGGATAAGTCTCAATATCAAATCTGATATAATGATTTCTTTTCGCGTAAATAGCGAAAAGAAATCATTATATCAGATTTGTTATTTAAAATTTATTTTTAATATTATAGTTCTTTTTAAAAATATTTTTTTATAGGATAGGGTGACAAACGAGCACATAGTCCACCTGATGGTAAGTCCTATAAAAAAAAATGTTATTTCCACTTTTTACTATAATTTGATCTTGATAATGTTATAATAATATAAAGCCGGATTATTTATATCTATTTTTAATAAAATAAATTACATTGCAAGAAGAAAATAAATTATGAATTTATTTTGTTCTTGCAATGTAATTTCTATCTCCAATTAATAAAAAAATCCCACAGTAAAAGTAAGTATTCAAATCTAAACCGTAGTAGGCTAAAAGAAATTATGTTTGACACATTTCATTTAAATTCAATTTTCAAAACAAATATATAAATAAAGCTATTTAGCTGAACTGGCTGAATACATCACGTTGTTTTTATTGAATAAAAATATTTTTACAAAATAGTAAATTAAATGCCATAAAATCCATAAAAATAGTTTTATTCAATGTGTAGTGTTCGCGTAAATATAAGAAATCATTACGTTGTTTGTACTTTATATGTGTAATAATTTATTTTGGGCTACATGATATAACTACTCAGGCACTTGTCCCACCGCCAACGATGAACGAAAAGCGAGTAGAGATAGAAACTAGATAAGAGTCGGCGAGCAGCGAGAAGCGAGTGTGTAGTTCCGATAATTTTGTTGCATATTACCGCCGATTGGTCTCTCGGCGTGAGTTCTGTCCGCTAAGCGAGCATCGTTGAGCGAGTTTTATCTTTGATAGCTCTTGTCGCTGCGACAAACTAGTGGAGAGAGAGTTCTCGCCTGCAGTGTGAACAGCCAGCGTTCAACTGTTAATATATTGTACCTATCTCTTTTATTGACACAGGATCTGGATGTTTGTCTTTGTGCAATTTATGTTTGTAAAGTGTCTCCACGAAGAGAAAATCCTAGTGTGGGGGTAACGATTTAAAAAAAAACAATTGTTCGTTTCTTGAGCGATAAAATAGTAGATAGCTAATAACTTGCTGGTCGGCGGTGGGACAAATGCTTAATTTTTATTTTTCTTTAATAAATAAAAAATCTTATAGGGATGTGGAAACAATAACCCTATTAGTAAAGTCTGATGGTAAGTGCTAACTACAGACCATTGACTCCTACCGTCAACTCAGAAATGCGATGTCACCCCCGTCTGCTAAGATGGAATCCGTCATAACCTATAATTATACAGACTGTCTTAACCTTCAAAGAGTAACACATAAGTGGGTCAGTGCTTTGTAGCAGAAATAGGTAAAAAGGTGGCTTGTACATATACGGACTTCCAAGCAGTCTTTTGCTGCTTTACCCTAATAACACTTAATATTTTCACAACATTTTACCTTTGATTATTTATTCAAATACATTATACGTATTTTAGAAAACTTAAAGGTACATAATATGTAAGTGGTAATTAGTTGTAGTTGTAAGATAATATAATTGTGTCTACATTTTAGCCCCGATATATTGATAAATTATTAAATCAATATTTATTCCTATGCCTATCAACAAGCTATTTTAATAAATTATTATTATTATTGTCATTACAACATAAATAATATAGCACTTTAATACCCGTAGTTTAAGACTATAAAAGCTTAGAAAAACTTTAAACTGGGCACTTTACATAAAGCTCTCTCAAATTTCAACATTCAAAATAAGTATGTTAAATTAAGCTAATTATTGCGAAGGATATGTTAATTGGGTACAATTACAAGTCGCACGTTCGAATATTAGAACCGTTTTAATCTAATTAGTTGATTTTTATTTGTCTATTTGTAGTCATTAACAGTACGTTAATGTTTTAATTGAAATTTTTAAAAACCATAGTGATATCTTATTTTTATGCGAATACTACACATTAAATTAAACGTAAGAAATTAAAAAGTAGTTAAAATAAAACGCGTAAAATCTATAAAACTAGTTTTATTCAATTTAAAAGTTTAAAAAACATTTACATGTCCGCTGAGGCTTTGGTAATAAAATTCTAAATACGTGTTATAAAATTTACGTTAAAACCAAAAAAAGGTTAAACCAAAAGTGACGCCACGTCATTTAACACTATTAGCCCATGGTACAAAAGTTTGTATGGCCTACAAATAATTATTCTGGGGTGGATGTTTAACAATGCGCAATTTACTTATACCACGACATACGAGTGTAACACAACCGTAGTATGGACAAATATTCCAAATAAAGCATGTCATCTGGCATATTATTGAAAAGGCCGGTATCTAACAGTGGATTTAAAAAGGCTATTTAATAAGTGTTGATGGGTAAATTACTCGTATCAAGCCCCGTGTTTTGTTAAAATTATCGAGCTCAATGGCTAAGCATTTGCACAGTTCAAGTACATAAGACAAAAATTTTAATGGCCTACTGATGACCCGTTTGTTACTCATACTTCTATAAAAAGGACGCTCTAAAATTATTTATGTTTCTGTTTGAATAAAATAGTACACTCTAAAATCTATTTCAGTCCAGTCATCTTCACTTTATACGTGTTGTGTTGCAGCTATATTAGGGTTGTGGCACGAATTTGTCAGCTCGACTGGGAAAGAACCACGCCTCACAGAATACCAGCGTAAAATAACAGAATCGGTGTTGTGTATCGCTTGGTGAGTGTAAAGAAGCGGAGGCCTATTTACTGGAAACGAGGCATTCCATCTTAGCCCTCAGCGATGCCAACGCTTCTCTGCATTTCGATTTTAATTGAAAACAGATGTAGATGTCTATAGGTCACAGCATTCAATTATCATTGGGTGGACTGTGTGCTCGCTTGTCACCGTTATTCCATAAAAAAATTCTGCAGTCATTACAATCTATATAAATTCATAACTGAACAGGCCTCCTCCATAGTTAATTCCATAGTTACGAGTACCATGATGGCAGGCAGGTTAGCTACCCCAGATATTTTTTTATTATTTTGAATTGTTATCAGGAAGATGCTGCAGCCTATCTCACGTTTCCACCCACGGGATAATAATGAGGTAGTGGATATTCTTCCACCGCCACTACACGGTATTATATCACCGTTACTTACAAAAATACAATGCCTTAATAAATGGTACTAAATAAAAAATTATATGAAACACCGCCACATTTAAATTTAATAATCAGATTTCTTGCAGATATTTAAAAAACTCAGAACTCAGAAGGCAAATAAACTTACGAGTTTTCCGATAGATCGAACTGAATAAAAATGCTAAGGAACTTTAACAGAGAGCTTTTCTTTGTGTTGCTTGGACAATAAAGGCAAAGCAGACTTTGATTCTATAAACGATTTGTAACTTTTGTTGATGCTTCCATTTGTTATAGGTATAACATAATACGGAGTTCTTACTATGCAAATTCTACTGAATTTGTTAACAATTTGTTTTTAAATGTTTATTTCAAATATTTACAATAGTTTAAAATAAATAATTTATAAAATCCTCAAACAATCTTTTTAAGTAGATTTCCACTCACCTTTTTACACCAGCTCGCAAGTATTACTAAGAACATTTTTTAACACATTCCAGTGCTAAACTACTATCCTAAATGATGGGAAATGGTGATTCAGCCGATGATGGCAAAGCCCACTAACTTAGCTCAACAAAAGCCTTTTCACTCGTTTCGTTATGAAACCCACATTGTAATCGGATGGAAAAACACATGCTGGCAAATTTTTCTATCCCTTTGCTGTACTCATTAAAACGGCTGAGTAAAACGTTTGATTTGAATGGTTGGTTTATCGAATACAAAGGGCTAGCAATCAGCCGAGCGTTGGATCGTCCAATGATGGAACGGAGAGTGAGGAATTAAGTACTACAATTCCTGTGCTTTTTCGTATATTCAACACGCTGGGCTGACAAGTTGGAGAGGGCAAGGCTGATATACTCACACTAGTAGTCATAGTCCTATTACCAGTCAGTAAAATTTAGATAAGAGATTAGGGTCGGATCCTCCACAATCAGCTCGTCCTTCAATCAACAAGGCGCAACGTGCAACGTTGAAGTTCGATACGAAGAAAAAGTAATAATCCTTACACACTTTTAAACACATAATCCTCCTCAAGGGATGCCACAAACACATTCCTAAGCCACTGACTGGCATCTATTTCCCATCCCGAATGTCTTTACCAGGTCGTCATTTTATGTAGTGGGGAGACGTCCTACACTCCATTTACTGGTACAAGGCTGCCACTGGAGAATCTTTCTTCCCCATCGGTTGTTGATTCTTCGAGCTTTATGTTCGGTCCATTACCACTTCAGCTTACGGATACTTTGGGCTATGTCGTTTACACTGGCTCTATTTCGGATATCTTTATTACAAATATAATTCACAGTCTCCACGCTGGGATGGCGAGTTAATAATCCAAGTGGGGATTCCTTGGCACTGATAGAGATATTGCCCAAGAGGAGGTACTGCCCAACACCCGTCGGACGAATTTAGATTCGACATTTTCGCATTTATTAATTATTTGCACCCTATTAAAAGTTCACTGCTGAATCATGCATCTCCTACCACACCCACGGGATGACATTGGGTAGTGGATTCTTTTACACCGCCACTACAAGGCCAAACGAATTTATTTTGTTGTGTGTATTATTTAATTTAAAATTTAAAATCAATATTCAGGCCAACAACAGCTTAAATCAGCTTAGTTTCGCGAGTGAAACACAATCTGTTAGGAGTATATGTCACCAACGTAGTCTTCAAACCGTCTTTAAACCTTTGTTCAACCCTTTGTTTGATTTAATCGCATGACTACCTGCCTTGTACCCGACACGGAAATGGTCAGCGAGAATATTATCATAATGATCTTGAATCGAAAAGGTAGTTATTATCTTGCCATATATTTTTAATTTAAACAATTCTTTTTATAGGATAGGGTGACAAAAATGGGTCGTCTCGACCGGGGTAGGACTACGCTCTCACAGAATACCAGTGTAAAATAGCAGTTTAATGCTGCTGTGCTTCGTATGGTAAGTGTAGATAACCGGAGACCCTTTTTACTGGAAACGAGGCATTCCATCTTAATACTCAGGGGTGACAACGCATCTGCATTTTGATTCTTAATCAAGGTCAAATGTAGATTTTTATGGGCCACAGCATCCACTTACCATCAGGTGGACTGTTTGCTCGTTTATATATATATATATATATATATATATATATATATATATGTGTGTGTGTATATGTAAATATATATACATATACAAAAAATAGGAATGTAATCTTTTGTATATATATATATATATATATATATATTTTCACCTATGTACTGACTCATCACGATATCTCTGGAACCATAAGGCCTAGAGACTTCAAATTTGGTAGAAATATTCCTTTCGCTGAGTAGAGGTCAGCTAATTTTACGAAATTCCAACCGCAAGAGGGGTATCGGGGGCATTAATTAAACGTGGGTGAAAACGCGGGGTACTGCTACTTCTTTATATAAATCTGCAGGTAAGCTATGTCAGTACCCGTGAATGTGGCGCTCGTGGTGCGATCGGCTAGGTCGGGGCGGGCCGGCGCGCCGCCGCCCGCATGCTATCAGCTGGTGGGCGCGGCCATCTTGCCACTGGGTGCCTCCGCTCACCGCCCTGCACCTGACAATAGATAACAACGCATGATCACGGAGCCAAGTAACTTTGCTGATGTTTCTCTTGATTTTTCAATTGAGATGAATTATACTAGTAACTATTTTAATAGAAATATGTATCTATGTAGATTTAAATATATAAATATATATATTTTTATATATATATATATATATATATATATATATTTCCATAATAAATTTAATTTGCAATCAATTATACATCATTCTTATAAAGTAACAGCTTTTGAGTCACAGACTTATTCAGGGTTATTTTTCAACATACGCCCAAATTTGCAGAGAAGGTTCAGAATAAGTAAAACATAAAAATAGGAATAAGAAATGGTGAAGAATTAACTGACTTAACTATAAAAAAATCAAACATTCTGTCCTTTTTATCTTTTAAATTCAGTGTGCGTGGTAATGCATTGTTTTAACTGATTGTCATTCATAAATATCTAACGCCAACTATTTTACTACGCACGCACATATTTGTAAGGATCGCTCGGTCGGCAAAAACGTTGTGAATTGAATCGCACGCAGAGGAGCGCACGTACGTAAATCAATATTTAATTTGGGATAATAAAAGTAGAAGCTTTATTTACTCGTATTTTAAAAAAAACTGCAATAACGGTATATCATTTATTGTAATATTTGAACTTAAATATAATAATAACCCTGATATACATATAATATTAAAAATATTTTTTTAAATGTTCGAGAATCTAAGCTTAACTTTAAATTATAATAATAATGCTTAAACATATATTACGTTAAATATAATATGTATTATAATGTATTGTCCGCTCGGATGATCCACTTAAACAGAAACAGAAACAGATTTTTTTTTATTCAGTATAGATTATAAATAATACTCATTGAAAGTTACTCTTTTGTTTAATTACCACTGGTTCGAAAAAAACCTCTGTCCTGGGAAGAACCAGCAAGAAACCCAGCGGGACTTTTTTTTTAAATAACAGCTTTCAATCATGTATGTTACACAATTAACCACACAAAACAAATTAGAAATAGCTTGGTAGCGAACACCTCATTCCCAGGGGTTATTATCATCCATAAATTCCTTAACATTATAATAACCCTTTTTATACAAACTATGTTTAATAAAGTTTTTGAATTTTGAGCAGGTCGAATTTTGTATATTTTCTGGGATTTTGTTGTAAAAGCGTATACATCGCCCCAAGAATGAATTACTGACTCGGTGGAGTCGAGTAACTGGTACTACTAGCTTGTGTTTGTTCAAATATCTCATATCTTGTTTGTTCAAATATAAATATCCCAGAACTATTATTTGTTAAATAAAAAGTATACATTTGTAATATTTTGTTAATATCACGAGCTCGGGTCATAATGATTTTTATACCGTAACCATTATTCAGCAGTGTTTGCTATGATATTTATATATGTAGAAATTTCAGTTTAACTCAAGATATTTTTTTTAATAAAATATAGATATGCTTGAAGGAACACATTCACAAACTCCATTGTAATGAATTCAACATTATTTCTTAGAATTATTATTAATTACAAGATTCAGAGGGGGGAAGAAGAAACTAAACACTACTACTACTAAATAACGAGTATTAAAATAAAACACTTATGTTATTTATACAACTGTTTCTTAGTTAGTTAAATGTTAAAATGTATGTGATGTTCTAAGCGGTTGCGGCCACTGCGACAAATTACAAATACAATTTAATAAATTTAAAAAGTTACCAACTGCGCAGATATATCATAATCTCACAAATGTATAGGCAAACAAAAGAAGCTTATTAAAGTTTTAAATATAAATTTGCTAGATCCGCGTAATAAAATAAAATGATGTGTCTTACCTCCCGCCCGACGGTGTTGTGTCTTTTCTAGTGTAGTGGTGTTAGAAGTAATGGTGCTAGGATTAGTGGTGACAGGGATAGATCACGCAATTGAGGGAGGGCGGGAGGTGCCTTTCAAACTAGGTAAGATACATCATTTTATTTTATAATACGGATCTTAGCAAATTTATTTTTAACAACTTTAATAAGATAGATTTCCTCAAAGTAATGCCTGATTCTATTAATCTATATATAATAAGAGATTTCCACCTATGTACTGACTCTATCGATATCTCTGGAACCACAAGGCTCAGAGACTTGAAATTTGGTAAGAATATTCCTTTTGCCGAGTAGAGGTCAGCTAAGAAGGATTTTATGAAATTCAACCCGCAAAGGGGTATGTGGGGGCCTTAATTTAAAAAAATCACATTTGTACTGACTCATTACGATATCTCTGGAACCATAAGGCCTAGAGACTTGAAATTTGGTAGGAATATTACTTTCGCTGAGTAGAGGTCTACTAAGAAGGATTTTATGAATTTCAACCCGCAACGGGGTTTGTGGGGGCCTTAATTTAAAAAAAAATCACATTTTCAAACTATAGCTCTTATAGGTATAAAACTTGGCCAGAATATTCTTTTTGTATGTGTTTGAATGGGTCCCTAAATGGTTTGGATTCACGATTAGAGCCAGTAGGCGGTACTTTTGTCGATATCCAGAAATCACCCGTGCGAAGCCGGGGCGGATCGAATATAGGATATTTTTGCATAAATAATTAATCACCATTGGTCGCGGGACATTCTCATTTATCCTATAATATATTCTAAATATCTTTATATTTATATTATATATATTATAATTCTACTGTCCGTGTGTATGTGACTGAACTCCTCCTAAATAGCTGGACCGATTTTGATAAGATTTTGTGTGTGTATGATTCAGTTGATTCAAGAAGGGTTTAGATTCAAATCATTTAGGTTTAAATCAATCATTCAAAATTTAAGTTCAGATCACTGTGAACAGTTGGTCTCATTGTCTTGCATACACAAAAACAAAAATGAGAAAGTTGTGTTTGTTCCAATAAAGGAACATCGTTTGGAGAGGTTTAGAAGTAACATAGTAAAAGGACTTCCATCGCTTTCATTTTAAAATGGTGCTGATTATTTTTATGCTGCCATAGCAACTTCCTGATCAGATTGAGTTAATATTCAATTGAAAATCCGAGTTCCGTGGTTTGACCTTGCCCGTTTCCCTATTAATAAAATTATACTCCATGTCATTTTAATTTTATCGGATGCAGTTTTAATTTTGTTGCTTAAATGTAAAGCCTTAGCTGTGGAGCACACTTTTTTAAAAATTTTAAAATTATAGAGTATATAAAAACATATTATAAAATGTATAAAAACGGTTATTATAATGTAAATTAATACATGGATGATAATAACCCCTGGGAATGAGGTGGTCACTTCCAAGCTGTTCTAAAATAAATTTTGTAAATAGTTTGTAATCATTTATATTGTAAAAATTTATTTTAAAAATAAAGTCCCGCTGGATTTCTTGCTGGTTCTTCTCAGGACAGAGGATTTTTTCAAACCAGTGGTAAAGTAAAAAAAATGACATTCAATAAGAATCACTTGTAATCAATATTGAATAAAAAATTATTCTATTCTATTCCATTCACAATTGGACCCGATAGGTAGCGCTGTTGTCACGATATAGATCCTAACCTACGCGCATGCATCAAGATTTCTTGCTCTTCTTCTTCGTTATCATTAGCATATTGAAGCGGACTCCGAGAAAGTTAACTGTATTAATTTATAAAACTGTGTATGTTTAACTATGTAAAGACCTGACTTACTTTATTGACTGTTCTATTAAAATAATGAAAGAGGGACAAAACTATAAACAATTTATTAACACTATTTACAAGGGCGGCACTGTATTATTAACTAATTAACTAATATTAGCACTGAGAGGGATTTCCCTCTTTTTTTCTTATTCTTCTAGTTGTTTACTGGAGCTCTTCTTTGCCGCGAATGTCCTCCACCGGGCTGATGCCCTTCTTTTATTCTCCCGATGGGCGTCTCACGACCGACGTACTCCCGCACTTGCTCGGAGCGCGGCGATTAGTCACAACGCATGGCGTGAAGTCATCGGGTGCGAAGCATGCGGGGTCAACTAGGGGAAGCTCAGCTCGTCATTCCCCCACGGAGTAGTAATCGAGCCTTATTCTTCTTTCGGAAGGACGGCGAGTTTCTTCACTAGTCTTTTTAACAGGCCGCCTCGCGTCCTCGTCTCAACGTTGTCCAGGGAAGGTTCAGGAGATGTTTTCGTGGTCATACGTTGCGAGGAAGTTAAGCATCCACTATCATCATGAGGTCGCCTTCCTTGATGCTTTCTTGCTGGGTATCTCGTGGGACAAGCGTCGGTAAATATTCCCGCACCCAGCGTCTCCAATATTCGTCTGCTAGTCCTTGTGCTACCCTCCATGTCCGGCGATCAGTTGGCGAACATAGCGCCATAACAGGCACGCCTGATCTGTCTTCAATGAGTTAGAGACCGGGAATTAATTGTATATTCTGCCTCTGCCAATAATGTGATTAGAGTTTCTTCCTTTGGGCTCTTCTCGTTGAGGGTCGCGTCCAACGCTGTCTTCATGGATTGCACGAGCCGTTGCGCCACCTTGATTGGGCGCACCTGGTGCGATGTATTTCCACTCAGTTCTTTGTTGCAAGGCAAAGTCCTTCAGCTGTGGCCCCTATTCTTCTATAGGCCGTCGTAACTCGGTGTCTGCTCCGTTGAAATTGGTTTCTTAATCGTCCGTGCGCTAACTTTGTACGTATCGTCTCGAGTTTTACCACGTATCCCTGGCGTATCTAATAAACCTCACGCTGGCTATTCGATACACCGCGGATGTTAAGCGACTACGTCGGTCTTTCCGCACCTAACTAAGGAGCTACTTCATCATCGATTAGTGAGATCATAGACCCTTCATCGAGGAGCGCGTAGGTTTCTATCTCCCTACCTAGCGGTCCGCATACTACAACGGAGCACACTTTTAATAACACTGTCTCACTATTAGCCGTGTTGGATGCGACGAGTACGGTTTCATCTGGACTCGCAAATGTTTCCGATTGTTGGGTCTTTTTCACGTGAAGTAACGCGTGATGAGGGGTGGTGCAGCCATCGACGCCACATTTCTTGTGCTTGCACTTCAACGTCATGCTTACTGCTCATACACTCGAAAAATATGCCCTCTTCCTTGAACTACTTCCACCGTTTATCGACATCTATTTGCGCCAGTTTACTGCACTTATTCATCACATGTTCACCACAACAACACAAAAACTTTTTAACACTTTCTTCTTGAGCGGTGAGTATTCTTGCGTCGCGAGGCCTATCCTCTGCACGGCGCATAACAATAATTATCTTTGACGGCGGCGTCTCTCTTCTGACTGGTCAGCCTCCCTTATCATGAACCGCGACAATGTTACGATGTCGAGTTCCTCTATACTTCCGTAATGTTTCGCATAATCACACTACCGTGAACGTAAGTGTGAGCTTAGTTTACCCGTCACTTCTCTAATTAGCATTGGGTTCTGTAAATAACCTTTACCGCCGATATTACGTAATATACGTGGTAGAGCCATGCTGCAGTTATATTAATAGTATGGTTGTAACACGAATGGGTTGGCTCGAGCGGGGACCGGGGAGCAAGCTCTCACAGAATAACAGCGTAAAATAGCAGCTTAGTGCTGCTGTGTTTCGTATGGTGAGTGTAGAGAACCGGAGACCCTTTTTACTGGAAAAGAGGTATTCCATTTTAATCCTTACGGCTGACAACGCATCTGCATTTTAATTCGCAAACGAAGATAGATGTAGATGTCTATGGGCCACAGCAACCACTTACCATCAGGTGGACTGTGTGCTCGTTTGTCACCCTTGTTCTATAAAAAAAATACGCAAACGATATTTTTAACCTTAATCGCGAACGTATTCAACCCCTGAGCGATTTGACTCGGGCGTGGAAGGCGTCTCAAATCCTCTAACGCTTTATCCTTCTACTTTTAAGCCTTAAAAATATACTATTAATCAACATTAATCTTTGGAGAATCCATCATCGTTCATCAGTAGCTGTCGTTAAATGTGACTATGACAAATGCGCGAAGGTTCATGACCTTTGATCAGATGTCGATATAACCGTCTTTCATAATATTAGGTCGGGGAAAAAGTTTCTTCGTATTTTATAAACAAATTCAAGACATTTTTTTTCAAAGTTTAATTACATTTAATTATAATATATATGTGTCATTTTGTTCGATAACTTGTTGCCATCTTGTAGGTAGTGACATAACTCCGTTGCTGTGGAAATCTTGGGATTTTCGATCAAAAATGCGACAAGTAATTTTGACAGTCCTCTCTTGATGTTAACCTAACACTGCCCAAATAATTCTGAAGAGACTGAAATAGGTAAGAATCTGAGGGTGCAAGGTCAGAACTATATGGTGGATGCATTAACACTTCCCAACCAAGTTCTCTCAATATTTGCTGAGTGGTCAAAGATGTGTGTGGTCTGGCGTTATCATGATGAAAGACCACTCCTTTTCTGTTGTTTTTTTCGCAATTTCTTGCTTGAGTCTCATTAGTTGTTGGCAGTAGAGATCCGAATCGAAGGTTTTGCCCGGCGGTAAAGGCTCATAATAAACGATGCCCTTCCAATCCCACCATAAACACAGCTTCACCTTATTGCGTGTTAATTCGGATTTTGCTACAGTCTGTGGAGCTTGACTACCCTTTGACCATGATCTTTTTCGCACGCTCTTGTCGTAGGTGATCCATTTTTCATCTTCAGTGATTAATCTTTTCAAAAATGGTTCGGTTTCATTACGTTTCAATAGAAAACCGCTAATGAGTACCTACCTACACGATTCATTAGATTTCTTTCAGTGAGCCCGTGTGGTACCCAAATATCGAGCTATTTTGTATAGCTTCACCTTATTGCGTGTTAATTCGGATTTTGCTACAGTCTGTGGAGCTTGACTACCCTTTGACCATGATCTTTTTCGCACGCTCTTGTCGTAGGTGATCCATTTTTCATCTTCAGTGATCAATCTTTTCAAAAATGGTTCGGTTTCATTACGTTTCAATAGAGAACCGCTAATGAGTACCTACCTACACGATTCATTAGATTTCTTTCAGTGAGCCCGTGTGGTACCCAAATATCGAGCTATTTTGTATAGCTTCACCTTATTGTGTGTTAATTCGGATTTTGCTACCGTCTGTGGAGCTTGACTACCCTTTGACCATGATCTTTTTCGCACGCTCTTGTCGTAGGTGATCCATTTTTCATCTTCAGTGATCAATCTTTTCAAAAATGGTTCGGTTTCATTACGTTTCAATAGAGAACCGCTAATGAGTACCTACCTACACGATTCATTAGATTTCTTTCAGTGAGCCCGTGTGGTACCCAAATATCGAGCTTTTTTGTATAGCCAGACTTTTTCAAATGGTTCAATCCTCAATTCCTCGGCCATGTTGTAACTTCTAATATGCCGAACCTGCTCCACTTTTTCAAAAATGGCATCGACCTTATCCGTATGAGACTTTACATTTTTACATATCTTTGACATCAAAATTCCCGGACTGAAAACGCTTTGCAAAGCGTTTTTAGTCCGGGAATTTTTGCTACGCTTACTGATACTTCATTAGGTCCATGAATGTCACAAATTAATTTAGCGGCTTAAGTCGTATTTTTCCCTTTTTTGTAATAAAACTTCAGAATATATAGAATTTCTTCATTAGATTCACTCATTTTGGCGGACAGAAAAACAATTGAAAAATGGCGGGAAACCGTTTTTTACTTCTTTTTATTTTTCTTTTTCTTAATTTCCTATATGTATTTATTTTAAAACCATTGAGTTATATGTACTACGTACTAGAGAAGCTATTCCAAACAAAAAATGTGCGCTACTCTATGTCTTCGCGCATGCGCGGTAGATAGTAAAATATTACGATATTATTACCTATTTATTCACTTGAACAACAAAAAATTTTACTTACTTGACTACTGAATTGTTATTTACGTAAGGTTTAAACTTTAATTTGAAATCTCGTATTATTATCGCCGCTCCACACTGCATGAATATTGAAGCCACAGTAAATGACACTAAAGTAAGGTGTACGGATTGCAGTACAGTTCAGTTGAACATAGTGAATGTTCGGAATGCCAAATCTAGTGCGTAGTACATATATATCAATGTTTAAAACCAACCAGATACAAAAAGTACAACCAAAGAGATTTTTCTTCAATTTTATACAAACAAAATACGAAGAAATTTTTTTCCCGACCTATTATAATAGATTTCTATACATTGATCAAATAAGGGAGCAGTGTAAAAAAGTGCTAGACGTCTGGTACTGTAATTGCAGCCCTACTCGAATCAAGCAGCTCCATCAGCGCCGATCGCCATGGAAGATACCAATTAGCTCAGCAAGTCACTTTTTAAATAATGTAAAATATTATAAAGTAAAAATAGCTAAAAGAACACCAAAAGAGTCTCTAATCAAATAACTAGATGGTCGGTATGGTATGTTATGTGTATGTTTTATTATTATAGGTTAGTATAATATATTAATAGTATATTAGATGATAACATAAGTACTGCAAAATTGCATGATCTGATGTGTTTATACCTGATTTATCTCAAATTTACATATTTATTAATATACTTAGTGATTAGCTGATTAGTTAATAAATATATAAATCTACCATTATTATCAATAATAGTTCTTTTTTTTTTTTATAGGAGAGGGGGCAAACGAGCATGCGGCTCACCTGATGGTAAGTGACTACCGCCGCCCATGAACAACTGCAACACCAGGGGAACCAGAGGAATTGCAGATGCGTTGCCGGCCTTTTAAAAAGGAGTAGGCTCTTTTCTTGAAGGTCCCTAAGTCGTATCGGTCCGGAAAAATCGCTGGTGGTAAACTGTTCCACAAAGAAGTTGTGCGAGGAAGAAAACATCTTCTAAATCGCACAGTGGTGGACCGCCACTCATCCAGATGGTGTGGATGGTATCGGGAGTTCTGCCGCGATGTGCATAATATGTTCTTATTTAATACGACATAGCAATTAAACCGTGTGTGGTTTCTGTTGTAGGGCTAAAAAAAATTCACTTTGTGTATCAGTTTGTTTCTTATATTTTGAATAAATTTAAAAAAAAGTGTCGAACTTATACATTGACCCATGTCCAGCGAACTGTTTACAGATAAACAATTTTAAAAGTTTGATTTGTTCCTTTTCTTGAATGATGATATGCTTTGATCTAATATAAATAAGCAATTAAGAACTTACACAGCCATTTTCTAATTAATACTGCACAAACAGCTACACCGTAGAACTCTGTAGCACGCTACGGTGCAATAGCACAAATGGGCACGTTATAAACTTTTCATATAATACAAAGGCGTTTCACAACTTCATCTCAGTAAGGCTCCTAATTTCAAATTTTAATTTCTTTAGTATATTCTCCTGAGATATAAACTCGGGTACTTTATTACAATTATGATGCAAAACAAAGAAATAATATACCTGTCTCCGGATATACGAGTACTTATAATAATTTGATATTTGCAAATGTAAGAGATTTTTAAGATAGTTTGGTCAAAATGTAATAATTTAAATTTGAAAACTTGACCCTGTAGTTGCGTAGTAAGAATATTTACAACTCCATAATGTCACGTGGATGTCGTAAGAGGCATGACGCTGCTGATTTCGACATCCATCACGTGGATGTCGAAATCAGCAGCGTCTACTAACAACTAAAAAAATGCAGTTGCCACTGCCAAGCGTGGTAACTATGGCAAATATGAAGCAAACAAAAAACCTTATGACTTTTAGACTACTGTAAAGTTAACGGTAATTTGAAAAGTTAGTTTATTTTTTATTTTTCGTGCAGTTTGATCAATCCAATGATCAAGCCCTGAGCAAAAACCACAAGAGCTTTTATATACTTAACAAGACTGCAATTATTAGTGCAAACATGGAAGTGCCACGAGTTTCTCTCATTCGTTATCTGTATTTAAAGTATATGAAAAGAAAACCTCATTAGAATCCGCCCGAATCCACTTTGTGATATAAAAAGTTTCAAGTTTACACCAACCGGCACATATAATGAATGAATGAATGAAATATACTTTATTGTACACCAGAAATACATATGAAAGAGAAAAAAAAACATAACTTATTTAAAGGTACAATTGGCGGCCTTATCGCTTAGAAGCGATCTCTACCAGGCAACCATTGCAGAGGATAAAGTGACCTGTGAGACAGCTTTAATAGAAAAGGATTTAGAATAGAAGGAAGTGTTATGAGATTGAATTTTTAGGGTAAGGTTTTTATCAGAGCGAAGAGAGCAACAGTGGGTGTCACCAAGAAACTGAAACCGCTCTTTAAGGTAAGTAGGGGAAGTGGGATTGGAATAGAATACAGTATAAAAGAGAAAGAATGTGAGTATTCCTACGAAGACGGATCGGAAGCCACTTGAGTTTTTCGTGATATTCGGAGACATGGTCATATTTTCGAAGTCCAAATATGAACCGTATGCAAAGGTTCTGAATGCGCTCAAGTTCATTAAGCAACTCCTCATTTAAATTGAGATAACACGTGTCAGCATAATCGGGAATCGGTTAAAGAAGTGATTGTGCAAGCGCAATTTTGGTAGTTATGAGTAGGAAATTGCTTAATCTACGGAGAGATTCGACCGACGTAAACACCCTCCTACTCACCTCGCTTACCTGCGGAGCCCAAGATAAAATTTGTCAAAAGTAACACCTAGATTTTTAACGGTGTCACTATATGGCACAGGTGTCCCATCAAAAACAATACCAGGTAGGGAAGAAAAATCTATAAAAGTAACCAATTTTTGACTACCTATAATTATTGCATTTGTTTTTGATGGATTTACTTTAAGACCGTATGACTTACTCCAATCCACAATTAGGCTAAGATCTTTGTTTAATAAGCCTATAGTATTGGGTAAATCCATCAATTTAGCATGCACATATACTTGGAGATCATCTGCATACAGGTGGTAGCGAGAAGATAATTGGAGCGTGATCGAACTTATGAAGATTAAAAAGAGAAGAGGAGAAGAAAAGAGGAGAGGACACAACACGCCACCTTGCACACCGGCATTAATCGTACACCAGTTGGAGAACGATTCGTCTACTATGACCAGCACGGAAACCGGATTGGAAAGAATCGATGAACTATACGCTCAAAAAGTTTTAAAAGGAATGGATTTATGGATATGGGGTGGTGGATAATGTTGAAATTTTACAGCAGATCTGAGAAGTACGAATCTAATGCTTGATTAAGAGAGGGAGATTGTAGAAGCTATTACTACTATTCAATCCATCACAGGATGAAGGTGAAAAAAGGAATCGTCTAGGCTTATATCTTGAAAATACATATTGTATATTAAATATTAATACTAAATATAAATTACTTAAATAAATAAAATGGGATCTAAATAATAAAAAAAGACAGATCATAATACCCACCAGCAACAGACCGTCGTCACCACTCGTATCAAAATAACAGAAAAAAGTTAAAAAAAGTTGTAACATGAGTCCACATGAGACAGGGGAAGATGACATGTAAAATTTTAATATTATTTTTAAAGCATACTACAAACATAAACAGAAAACAAAAAAAAAATGAAAGTACTCAGAAAGTATTATCAAAATACAGGAATCTATAACAAAAATGAGAAATTTAAAATTAAGGTTAGTTAGTCTATGGTTAACGATCAAAATGACATGGTCATACAGGATTCTACAACTACAACTGTCACAATATGTTAGTTTTGAGTATGACATATAATGTTATAATGTGAAAAATGCATGATATGAATATTCTGGTAAGGCAACGAGTGAAGCAAGAAATTATAATAGTGTTCTGTAATCTATGAGCAAAATGTTATCACTACATAAATTATTATCACTACGTGAATAAATTGTGAAAAAAATTGCTTAAACACAACGAACACTACATTTGAACAACAAACTAAAATCTAATTTAAACATTATCTTATTTCTTAACCACTGGCCTTAAACGGGGAAGAGGTAATCCATTCATCGGGCTTTTAGCCGCCTGTACAGAACTTTGAACCTGCAATGTTGCGGGAATGCTCTCAAGCTCGCGCAAACATTCCGCTTGATGATGGGTCCCATCCGAGCCAATGATGTAAACGTATCCATCGCGTGTCCAACATTTAGTTATTCCAAACCGCTTCCGAGCTTCCAGAAATACAGCATGCCGAGACTTTGTCAAAAACTCAGACTGAGTAATTCCTGTGCCTTTGAATTTAGTTTTCGCAAACCACACTTTGTTACGGATTGCCAGTTCAGCGAACTTCACAACAACAGGCCTGGATCTGTTGTCAGTAGGACGGCCTTGATGCTGGAACTAGAAAAATAGCCTCTGGTATGCCATGCAAGAGTAGCATCTTCCGACTTCTCCGCATTTCCTGGCTTAAAAACTCCATTTGCTGCTGCAAATTATTTAATGCGGCCACAATAAAAGTTTTAAAAGACTCGAAGTCAGCAGCGATCGACGAAGTGGTAGCAGAGGTCTTGCCTGCTGAGTTTTTTTGCAAATCTTGCTTAAATTCGTCCATTTTCGTGTAAAACATCTCAGACATTGCAAAAAATGATTGCTTCAATGAGTCCATATTATGTCACTTTTAAGTGGATAATGAAATAAATTGAAATTATCACAAGGATTTCTTTTGCTGGTAGGTAGTGTCACTCATATGTACATCATTTACAATAAAGATTTACATAAATCCAATAAATACTATAATTTTTATTAAAAAGAAATAGAACGATATAAAATATGTGTTGCTTTTTACGCCTACCCTCACGAAAAAAAGGCAGACTTTTAGTTATACCTATTACTCGACTCCATAGAGTCAGTAATTCTCGCTTCTACAACAAAGTCCTAGAAAATATGCAAGACCTATCAAAAAGTTTTAAATTTTTGTTAAGCAAAAATTGTTTAATAAGAGTCATTTTAATATTAAAGAATACACGTACGTGATTGATAATAACCCCTGCAGGGCTAGCATGGACAGGAGACAATTTTATCCCTGGGGAAAGGAGAAAATGTTTATCCCCTCGCTTAGTTTTATCCACCCTTAGAGCATGGGCACACCGGTGGATATAATATCCACAGTACATAAAATGGGAGATAGACTTATACTTAGATAGATTTTTTTGTATGAATATAAACTTCAACCCACGTCCTATGAACTAGGATAAAATTGTCCCTTTCAAATGTCAAAAAAGCATAATTTTTTATCTTTCATTTGGCTCCATGCTACGACGGGGGATATATGACTACTCGTTATGTCAAACGGGGATATACTTCTCCCCGTTTGACATAACAAGATAATTTTATCTCTTGTCAGTGGATATAATCGGGGGATAAAATTTTTGTCCCCCGCCCATGCTAGCCGGGCTGGGAATGAGGTAATCACTACCATGCAGTTTCTAGATGTGTTCATACTTAATTGTTTAAAATATTACATTGTAAATTAATGTTAAAAAGTCCCACCATACTTTTTTCCGAATCAGTGGCAAAGCCGAAATGACTTTCAATAAGAGCAATCTATATTGAATTTAAAAACACTATTCTATTCTATTCTAAAGATGAAATGCCTCATTTCCTTTAAAATGATCTCCAGTTCTCAACACTCACCATACGGAGCACAGCAGCATTAAGCAGCTATTATACGCCTGTGAGAACGTGGTCATTCCCCGGTTGAGCCGACAAATTCTTGCTACAACCATAATATAGCTGCTGCGTGGCTCTACTACGTATGAATAACTATGTTCTACTCTATGACTGCCGCGCTAACCATTTGTCCGTCAAATAAACTAACATTGTTCACGTTAACGTGGACATTGTTAATTGATTAATTGTACAGATTTGAGATGAAGGTATAATTAAAAATTCAAAAATAAATTGTAGCATTAATACGCGCTACAAAATACTTTACAATCAAAGGCAACGGCACGACAAGTAAAATCCTTTTCGAATATTGTAATAAATCGAAATGTAATGTCAGAAAAATATGAATTATTAATCACTCCCGTTCTGCATAAGTGTCAGCTTCAGCTGCATTTTATACTAAAAACCGTATTACGTACACTATCCCAAATCTACTGATGGCTATATTTGAAGAGCAAGTGCATAATAAAATATATAATTAAATAAAATGTAAATTACAATTCAAATACTCCAATTTTGCGTATAATTTGTACTATGTATATGAACCTAAATTGTATTCTACTTATAAAATGAAGCACGTCAATACAAAGTAAAACGCATATACGATTGGCTGTAGAGGTAGATTACAACCCGCATATAATATAATCGATTTACCATCTAGGGCAGAGATTCCTAAAGTGGGTTCCGCGGAACCTAAAGGGTTCCGTGGAAAAGTCACCTTGCTTGTTAAATAATTTCACACTTAGTACTAATATTATTTTGAAATGGCGCAATATATTTGATAAGACGAACCTATGTAGGTGTATTACACTGTCTATGATATGAAATCATTTGATGTAGGGTTCCATAAAATAAAAGGGATTTGGCGAGTGTTCCATTACCTTAAAAGTTTAGAAACCCCTGGTCTAGGGCTTCATCAACCCCTACCACCAAGTGGAATGGTATGGCACTGGCTTTTAATAAGTTAAAAAAATAGTTTAAAAATCATATTTATTATTATCGTCTTCTCATCCTCCTAAACCGATGATCTAGAACAGGGCTTTTTGGTCAGGACGTTTTCATTCAAATTGGTTGGATCCAAGTTGGACTTTTCGTAATGAGGGCTAATAATTTTCTGCTCACCAGATGTCGCTAGTTGGCAGTGAGGTAAAGTTTTTTTGTTACAAAATGTAATTTAATTGAGAAATTGGTTTTTAATAAAAGTTTATCAGTTTCTAGAGTATTATATTAATACACAAAACAATGCGTCAGTGGTTTGCTCTTTAATTTTTTGCACATTATAACTTTTTTTTAATTTTTCTACTTTTATAAATATCTGTGGTTTGGTTTATTTATGTTTAATCTTATTAATATAAAATATAGCTAATATTACAGAAAGAAACAATAACCTTTTCATTTTCCGAACAAATTAACTTCCCCGCTATGAAATCTGTTAAATATTATACCTCACTTTCTAGTGGCGCCGCCCTGGTGGCAGAAAAAGTCGTGGATGCCCTCATTAGCACGCTTGGCATTCACTTATACGTTATTAATCAAACCAATATATATTTTAGATTTAGCACACGCTGATTGGCACAATCTTTCTGTGGCATTTCCCTTTTTATAATACCCTCAGGTAAAAATAAGGAGTGTCTTATACTGCGCCATTAAGTAGTCGTATAATATCTAAATTTAGTTGTTAAGCATTTTTATAGGCATTGCCCCTTGCGTAATTTCAATAAAATTATAAAAACGTTTTTATCCCAGGAGCACATTTTTATCCTACATAAAAGCGTTATAAAGAGCTGTGTCTTTTTTTGACATTATTTATGCAATTTATGTAGTCAAGAATAGCCCTTGGAGCTCCTGTCTCGCACAAGTGCACTAGATCTAAAACGGGAGAAACCGGGCCGCAAGCCGGTCGATACTTATTTATTATTACGATCACTTTTATCTTTACGGAGTTTTTCTATTTATAATCCTTTATCTAAAGCCGTGTTTGAAAATGAGTGAGGAGGTGCGATTTTAGGGATTCAGTTTTCTAAATTCAAATCAGTTGCAAAATATTTTACATATAACATTAATATTAAAACATGACTTCTAAAGCATTACGGAACTTTAGAATTACTGCAAGAAAGAATTATTTGTCCGCTATACAAATAAAACATTGACTGCCTCGTTTATATAATGTGGTGATATAATTCCGGGTTCGAATTCCGGTTCAAGGCGTTCGACTCTATACCGATTTCATCAACTTATAACCAGGTTAACATAAACACTTCGCTACGGACAAGGAACATGACATGGAACTGTTAGGGCGGGATTTACTAGATTTTTTTAAAGAACTTAAGGAATGGATTTCCGTTTATTAGATTATAAATTAGGACAAACAAGGGATACCCAAACGCGATGGATGTTAGGTCTCGGCTAACTGAGGTAGCCTTCGAAAAAATGACTAGAAAACTATGTCAGCATTCTATGTTCTAGACCACTCAAGTGGTGTTTACTACTAAGCCATGTGGTCTGCTATATTATAATATACTAAATAAGGGTATAACCGAACGATTCATTCGCGGTGTAGTTACCCGCAGGAAAAATTAGCCAGGGCACTACAAAAATGGAGTTGAGTCGATACAAAAGTAAATGACATTATATATTAAAAAAAATTGACGACAGACGATTTCCATTCAGTGTTAAGTAGATGCGTTGTCACCCAGACTACTAAAATGTAAAGTTACCAGTTTTAGCGACACAACGTTGACGTGATAACTCTGACTTCCGAACAAAATTGAATCTAATCCGTAAATTCTAAAACACAATCCACATTGCTATTCTAATCTTATTTCAAAAACATACAGATGTTTTTGAATTCCAAACCCAATTCGGAGCAATTGAATTGTGCTAAAGTACTCACTTTATTAAATATTTGTAGTCAATACGAGTAAATATATTATAATTAGTAAATAATCATACAGATTAATATATTATTTCCATTGAAGCCACAGGCAATAAGGACCTCACTGACTAATAAACTTTTTTTTAAATTCATGGATAATATATTGAACTGTGTAATGACTTATGTTGTCAATATAATTAAATATCTATATTAATATGATATAAATGAATAGAATATGCTTCTTTATAATGTTAAGTATTAACAAAATAAATCAAAGTCTATTCTTGGTGAATTAAAGAAGCAATAGAATAAAATTCAAGCAAAATTCAATTTTACAAAGTGAAAACAGTACGCAATCTTCGTTGACGTAACAAGAGTCACAAACCTACACAATGCAGTATTATTTTTTATCCCAAAGCGTTCAAAATTTCCAACATGTCGTCCACACCCGAGTGCCGCGTACGAAACTCCGCGCTTTATTCCCGCTTTTGTTGCTCGTGACGCACATTCGTTCCAAAAATGTTTCAGTTGTTCAGATTGACAGTCAATACAGCTGAGGAATTTCTGTCACATATCATGTTGCCTTTTGCAGATTTTATTCATTGATTTTTACATGCATACTTTTCTAAATACATTTGTTTCGAAAAGTAAATTAACTTAATGTTTTAGTACTATTACTCGTAAGTCAGCGTTTCCAGAGATTTTAACTAAACTATACCTGTGTAACAAAATCATTGAAAGACATCACATTATTAAAACAAGAGGAATTTTAATAGCAGTACATAGTATAATGGAAATTATTAATTTTAATTTAAAAGAAAATCTAATGCAAATTAATAGAATTAGGCGTTATTTTGCGCAAATCCGATATAATAAAGATGTTAAAAATTAATTAGCAAAGATCCGCATAAAAAATAAAAATTATATTTCTTACCTAGTTTGAAGAGCATCTCTCGCCCTCCCTCAATTACATGTACTATCTCCGTCACTATTTATCCCAACACCACAATTCCAAATACCATTATGCTAGAAAAAGCACTAGATAATAAAGAGATAATACAACACGTGATTCGCCTCTAAATGAGGCATCATCATGGTGCACCAATTGTACCCTCAATTTAATAAATTAATAATTAAGCTAATTAATTTTTTAATCTTTTAGAATCCTCTGCTCTATTTCGTCCGTGGTTGTCGTCTGAGGCGATTATAAAAAGATGAGAAAGTATTTTCAAGTACTTTCTAGTATGATATACCATCTCGTATATGCTAAATGTAAAATATCTAGACTATCTGTAAAACATCTTATACTGCGCTTGCTGATACGCCTGCCAAGCATACCGAGATAAGTTTCTGGTGCGTTCAGGTCATGGCAAATAGCCACAAAATTTTCATATTTTTCCTTTTTTTATTTTTATTCTTTTCCATTAGTCGTTACAGGTCGCTGCTAGACATGAGTCTCTCCCGTTGTAGAAAGGATTTGTGTAAATAACCACACGGCACTTACATTTATAACTTTGGAATTATTAGTGGACAAATTAAAGAAGAATGAAACTATAAAAAGGTTACATTAATACTTCACAAGCATATTTATTTTGCGCATGACTGCATTGTAGCAATAAAAGAGCATATTTCGACTCCGCGTTATGTTGCAGTAGTGTAAGTGCAATGCTGATAACCCGCCGGCGTGCATTTGCAAGACATATATTACAAAATAATTTAATTTTTTTAAAGAATAATAAAAATTCAATAAAGTATGTTTGTTGTAAACCATGAGGCCTCTCGACTTTTAGGGCAATATTTTTTATAGGGTACATAACAATTCACTCCTACCATAATCATGTAGTGGCTGTGTAAGTCCATCACCCCATATCACCTCGTGTGTGTCGTAAGAGGCGACAGAGGCGACAGAGGAAAAGAAAGCAGAAGAAGAGCATCGTCATAATAACAACTCTAAATAATAAATATCTGTGGTGACCAACCCTCCTACTAAGTGTGGCAATTATGGCAAATATTTGAGTCTACGGAAGCCTACGTTTAGTAGTGGGCTTTTGATACGCTGTAATGAATGAATGAATGACTCTAACAGGATTAAATGAGGTGATTTTCTGTCTACAACATACTGCAAATGGCCCAAGGGAATTTTAAATAAGTTAAATGATATAGATTCAGCGATAATGTTACAAACAAACGAAGCAATAACATAATTAACCAAATGCAATTATCCTGATTATAATACTTCTTCAACGAATTAATACAATAAGTGAACAACCCAATTTCATTGGTGCCGGCGTGAACCGATGACAATGATAATTGCAATTTTAACTGCTGATTTTTCACATGATCGGCGGGAACAAAAACATCGTGAGGAAACCTGCATGTACGTAAAATAAATAACCGGCGAAGTGCGAATCGGACTCGCGCATGAAGGGTTCCGTACCATCGTAATACACGTTTCTAGTAGAGGAGCCCCTTTTGATTTTTAATTTATTTTAATTTTTATTATTTTTTCTTATAGCGACAACAGAAATACACATTCTGTGAAAATTTCAACTGTCTACCTATTACGCATCATGAGATAGAGCCCGCTGACAGCGGAAGGACGGACGGGCGGACGGATGGACGGACAGACGGACGGACATCGGAGGCTTAATAATAGGGTCCCGTTGGATACTCTTTGGGTACGGAACCCTAAACTACGAAAATATTTACAGTCACTGACAGACAGTCACGGTCACAGAGAGTCACAGAGATTTAAATTATAATTGTGCTCTGTTCAGTTAAAGATCCTCAATGTTAACGATTATTTTAATTATATTCAAAATTATAACCAAGTTTTATCTCATCAAAAATGAGCAAAGGACTTTCCGTTATCGTAAATCATATGCTCATGATCCCGCATGCCATATTCATGGCACATAACAGGCTTAACGCAGCACTGTAAGTATCTTTCATGCTCGCCTAAAAGCTTTTCTACAATCCCTAAACTATCTGCAGTTTAACCTCGGGCACTCGTGAATTTTCATACTGCCAGGTGTTTAAGTGGAACTCATCATCCTATGCACACGGAACAACTTCGTATACGGTACGGTATACACGCTTTCCCTTTTTATTATTCAATTTTATTTATCTGTTTTGATTTATATTTGTCGTATGTCAGAAAATTTCTAAAATTTCTAGCATGTCTTGGCGATGATTTTCTGTAACGAAAATGAAAATTTTGCCAGTCGGACACTGAAAAGTGCCTGAAACGTCGGGAAAAAAAAATAGTATTAAACGCGATAAAAACCGTAAAGTTAGTTTTATTCCAATTTGTTAATTCTCTGCTATACTCTATATTCAAAATATAACAGAGAATCAAAAAAATTGTTTGACTTAAGTTCGCATAAGAATATTTAAATTTTGACTAGATGTCTACGGCTTTTATTGACGATAATGGTTTATCGTTTTCCTACCTTTTCATCTCCTCAAACTGGTAGATTACCTTTGTGGTGGATTAACAAACAAGACGCGATACACAAAAGACCATACCGTAGCTTATCATGCGTCTAGCTACATTGATGTTAATATTTCTGGCTGGATTAGTTCAGCAGGCATTCGAGAGCTCGTTTGTATACCACTCACAGCAATCGCTCAGAATTATCTAGATCTATTGAATGAGAGTGTGTTTCAGACCTTAGAAATGTATTATCTGGAACAAGAAATCTCTAATTAATTTTGTACAAGATAACGCAGCGATTCATACCGCATGAACCGTCTAGTCCAGTCAACACCCACAATTAAGCGTTATTCTTTGACTTGCAAAATCTGCCGATTTAAACTCAAATCACAATGATACACAAATGATGAACAATCAGAATGATAGAGCTAGAGAAGCCCTTATAGATCACTGTAATACGATTTAGGCATAATTTCAAAATATAAGGCACCAATATGTGAGCAATTAATTGGGTCCATGCATCAACGTCACTTATGAATAATGCAAATCAATAGCGGATATACGCGATTTTAAAAGAAGTAAGATTGATTTCTATACTACATTGCAACATGGTCCCAAATCTACTTCATCAAGAGGAGATATATTTCCTCGTTTTATTAGCCTCGTTCGGGCAATAGGCTGCCACTCTAGAAGCTGCCTTCCCATCGTTCATTACTCTTGCCACTGCAATCCACTGCGTACAGCCGTACGTAAACAAAGAACACTCAAGATACTCTTTTATTCCAAAGAACTTAGATGAGATTTTTACGGCCATAATTATACTACATCTCTTTATCCTTCAAACTGTAACACCGCAGCTGTTGCACTGCTGTTAAATGACAGAAATAGATAAAAGGGTAGTGCCTATTAAAATAAACTCGTTCTCCTCTTTACTTTGGTTGTCTTTTCTTACCATCTAGTCAACCTCATCTATGACTATGGTTATCATGAGTCAACTAAGGGCAGTGAAAATTCTCGTAGCCACGTGGCATATTGTGATAGAATTACGAAGTTATATACTAAGCTAGATTTAAATTGTACAAAACTTCTGGAGACTTGAATGCAGTAGTGAACTAAAAAGTTATAATTTTTTTTCTGTTGTTGGTAAACAGATTCAAAGGTGCGCGATATATTTTTTAGATATAAGGGTGACTGCTCAGTTGTCCACCTATCAGTGACCACCTGATGGTAATTGATGCTCTGGTACATTGGTCCTCGATTAAAATCAAAATGCAAATGCGTAAAAATCCTTGAAGGCTTTGTTTATAGAAGAGGGGGCAAACAAGCACTCACCTGATGGTAAGTGTCGACCGCCTCCCATGGACAACTGCAACAGCAAGGGAATCGCAGGTGTGTTGCCGTTCTTTTAAAAAAGAGTAGGCTCTTTTCTTGAAGGTCCCTAATTCGTATCGGTCCGAAAAAAACGCTGGTGGTAGACGATTCCACAAGGAAGTTGTGCGAGGAAGAAAACTTCTTGTAAATAGCATTGTAATGGACCGCCAATCATCCAAATGGTATGGATGGTATCGTGAGTATATATGGGCTAAGATGGAATACCCCATTACCAATAAAAAGTTCTCCGGTTCACGTCACTCACTGTACAAAACACAGAGCTTATGCGGGTAAATTGCTGTGGTATTGTGTGAGAGGGTAATTTTTTCCCTGCCGAGCTGAACCAATCTTGCTGCAATCATATTACAACTACAGCGTGACTCTGCCACTTAAGCCAGTACAGTCAGTATCAGTCAAACAGTAATTTCGCAGTGCCTGAAGTTTCGTGAGTGAGAAGAATAAATAAGTTGTCTTTAATTATTATAATTGATTATATACGTGCTGGTGCTGTAAAATGCCACCTAGCGGTAGCTTTGGACTCAATGGAAAGTCGTGCCGAGAAGCTTTTTGGTGGCACCAATATGGTTAGAACCAATCTTACCAGCCTCGAGTACAAGCACAAAGAAGCCAGTCTTTCGGTTTTTTGCAGCATACATTTCCACCTGATAAGTAAGTGTAAGTGGCTATTGCAGCCCATGGACACGTGAAATCAACTTCAAACAAAGAAGGCTATAGATACGTTGTCACCTCTAAGGACTAAGATGGAATTCTCACAGCATGTACTGATTCTCTATACTCTTCAGACCGGAACACAATAGTGCAAGCACAGATATTTGGCATATTTAGCATATTTGGCGGCAAAATTAGGTAAGAGGTATCTACCTACCCAGACTGGATCCTACCGGTACGAGGCTGCCACTCGAGAACCTTTTTTCATTATGGAATATAACAAAGTAAAATAACTAAGGACTTTTATATTAGTCATATAAAAAACAATATCATTTCATTTATATTTTAATTTTTTTTTTCAACCATAAGATGTAGGTATTACTATATATAATGATATTTAATAATAACATTGGTTGAATATAAATAAAAATTTTGTAACAAATTTTAATTTTTTTTTATTCATACGAGACTGTCTCGTCTCAATTATTCAATTTAATAGGAATATATTTATATTGTCTACAATATAAATAATATATAATTGTAAAATCCATAGATACCTAATTGGTTTATAATAATTGTATAGCCTGTACTTCCGGTGCAATTCATTTATAAGTACTGTACGTTCAATACGAACAAGTTCTAAGGAGCTTTATTTCTCCCTTGTTCTATTCTGAACAAGGGATAAATAAAGCTCCTAATAAATTTAACTTCAGATCCTAACTGGTGGAAAAAAGTAAAGTTACTAAGTAAAATATCATGCCTATAATAAATAAGTATAGTATGAGCATTGCATTCTTTAGATTCAGAAAACAATGAAAGTGTTTCATGCCTAGTCTAAAATAACATAGAAATATCGAGTTCGTTTATAAAGTCAGATTTTGACACCGAAGAGCTTGTAACGACCATTCGTATAGTGAGGTCATGGCACAATATCAGCGGCATTTGGCTCGCCTCTCAGCCATATTCTAAGTCATAGACCTTTTTGTCCCAGTTACAATCTCCATTCACAGCATTTTTATTATTATTTTCTCTGGAAGTAAGTTAATGTACGATAATATTTAATCAAACATTATTTTTCTTAAAAAGCAAATAAAAATAAAAGCGCATCTCAAATCAAAATTACTATTATAATGTAAAAAGTTGTACAAAGTTACTTAAATATCAATTAAATGATCACATCGGAAACAAATTACTTTTTTGGCATCTTAAATTCATATAATAGTTGGTTAAACCCAATCCAAACTAAATGTTTGGTTAAAAGTCGAGAAAAAATTCTCTTTTCTTTCATATTTCGGCTACATTGTTGTAGTCATAACCCAAACGCTATTATCACTTACTGTAGCAATACTTAAAATTTTAAAATTATTACTTACGAATAAAATACAAAACTAGATAAATAATCACTCCATCTGGTACCACGTATGCACCACCCTTTTATCTATTTCTGCCGCCAAACAGTAGTGCACCCACTATGCTGTGTTCCGGTTTTAACAATAATAGAGCCAGTATAACAGGCAGTAAGGATTCCATAATCTACGATTTCATTCAACACCTCAGGGGTGAAACGCATCTTTGTCCTCCTTTGTTCATGACCTGGAATAGCTACTTACCGATAGGAACAATCCACTAACAATAGCTCGTCACTCTAATAATATAAAAAAATAACTATACAGAACACGTTAGTAGCCACTGTTTCATACATATTTTACAGTTTATTTTATTAATAACAAATCACAGAAAATGTATTTATATATACTCATTAATACTTAACATTTTGTATATAATGATGAAATACCATCTCAATAATTAAATCACAATTTAAAAAGAATGTGTTAAATGTAAATATTTGTTTTCGGGATTCTTTGTGTGTCAACCTCTCATACTTGAAAATGTTCCATTATCTCCATAATATATAAATATCGAAATATTAACATAATTTCTTGAAACAATAAAATGAACGAATACGTCATAAAATATGAATTTTCATTGTTTTAGGTCTCATAACATAAATCGACGCCACCTGTTACATTGCCAATAGAACAATTACGTTTATCGGTTGTGCAGTTTTGGCGATAAGTAACGATTTATGCCTAGAAAATTGTTGTACACTTTAATTTTTGCTTACATGGTAAATAAAAAATCAGGCAACTTATTAATTTTGACCATAGATTAAAAAAGACGAGACTAAAGCGCACGTGCGCGACTTATACCTACAAGGTGGAGGTTAAAATGCGATTCCAATTGGAAAATCTATTTAGTATTTTTCGTTCCTTTCATTTTCTTAATTGACTTAATGATACAGAGCAAAACCAAAAAGTTAGATAATTTGCAAGAATACACAACGCACCGACTTACACATGGGTTCACGGTCGCGGCTCCTTCACATCGCGCCACAATCGCCGGTCCCGGGAATCGTTTCACTGAGCTATAGATTAAAAGGGCACATGCACAACGCGATTTATTGACACAGACCGCCGTCGGTAGTCAGTTGAACTTGTCACAAATGGGTCCTTGGACTCGGCACGAGGGCGTTTTCACGCGGCGCGTTCGTGGCGTTCGCGGTTTGGGTGTCACACGGTCGCAGCGGGGTGATGCGGTGCGAAACAAGCGCTCGCACGGGCCAGCGCCGACACACGACAGCCCCCGTCGCAATGACGAAACGGCCGGGTACGCGCGCGCGCTCTGCGTTGCACCCCCCGAACCCGCCCGATAAAGCCCGAACCCTCGCGAGCCGGGGTTGAACAAACCCGCCACACTTCTCTTTCTAACACAGTGATGAGGGTAAAAAGGATTTTAGACTTTCACAGGGCATTTCACGGTTCGATCGTCTGCTACGTCAAACGTTTTCAAACCTAAACCACGCCGCAATCGCAGTACTTCCGATAAGGCTTGAGAGATACTACTGCATATCAAAATAAGCATAGTTAGGTAATGGATAGTTACATAATATAGTCCGTCATAGCATTGTTAAACAGAACACTTCGGTACTTTATCTTTGTCTTTGTCTAAGCAATTATACCATAGGATTAATGACAATATTAAAATTAAACGTCAGTAAGAATAAACAATTACAGCCCCGATCGTCACAAAATTATCAAGAACCAACGTACATACATACATATATTGTGCATCCTAAATTTTGCTAATATTACTGGTTTACACCTTGAACTTTTATACTAATTTAATTTAAACAATGTATGAAGCTTCTTTGTTATAAACTCTGGTAAAGATTTTAAAAAGGCACTTTTAGCTATATAAACATATTTACATCTACCAATTTTATTTCTTCATACGCTATAAAAAAAATCTGCGATGATCGAAAACGATTAAAATAGTGCGAATTGATATCCCTGGGAAAGCAGCAGATGACGCGGACCGAGCAAAAACATCTCTGCTGTGCCGTAACCAAGCCAATTTATCTAGAACTTTCATTTTAGCTGAACTAAATAATATATATACTTAGATAAAATTAATTGTGGTGATTGTACACATATATATACTTTAATTGTAACTATACTTTAACTTTTATAAATTTATTTAATAGAATCAGGCGTTACTTTGCGGAAATCCATTAGATTAAAGTTGGAAAAATTTACTTTGCGGTGGTGTGTCTTTCCTAGTGTAGTGGTGCTGGGATTAGTGGTGGCGGGGATAATACACGCAATTGAGGGAGGGCGGGAGGTGCTCTTCAAACTAGGTAAGACACATCATTTTATTTTATTGAGCGGATATTGGGAAAGTAAATTTTTCCAACTTAAATTTTTTTTATACATTTTTAATGCGTTCTAGTTTTATTTTTTATAGAAGAGGGGGCAAACAAGCCTACGGCTCACCTGATGGTAAGTGTTGACCGCTGCCCGTGTACAATTACAACACCAGCGGAATGGCAGATTCTCAACCGGCCTTTTAAAAAGAAGTAAGCTCGTTTTTATGCTTAATCAGAAACAGTCTCGTATTTTAGCAATTTAGAAAAAAAATCCTTCTCTGAAATAGGACGTTGATAATGTTCTCGTATCTTTTATTGTTCTTTTACTTGTATCTCAATCATCTCTGTAGCTTAACTGAGTTCCTGTTCAATTTGGTTCAGACTCAATACCAGGATGTGTTCTTCCTGCATATTGAGACCTCCGTAGCGTATGTTTAAAGAATGGCAGCTCAGAAGCTAAGCGCTTACCGTAAAATTCACAATACGCATACAACCCGAGTTCGATGCGGCCAAAACCAATAAAATTACAAATTGCGAGCTCATATCTCAGGAAAATATTATTAAAAAAGTAAATTATAAAATAGATGTCTTAATTATGATGCTTTGAGACACTTTTATAAATGAAAAAGTTTTAAAGTACTCATTTGTGATGTTGCATTATAGCGTGCTACGTCGCTACGGCGGCTTGCTACGGCGTAGCTGTTTATGTAAAAACTTAATTCAGTTACACAATTTCTTCAAGCGGTTTATTCTTCTACTTCCCTAAAACATAAACCTCTTTCATAATATAAAGGATTAAATGGAATCGTCATGCTTGGCTGCCGGATTGGTGTTAGCATTATTAAAATATTTGATGCTGGTCTTCTCTACCAATCTAAGTATTTTTTTGTTTGGCAGAATATGAGACCTCTCTGCAATTTAGAATAGCATAGACGATTTTTCCAACATTAATGGTGGGAGATGAGATAAAGGATTCTCTTATTCTTAAGTCAACCGAGCATCTTTTACAATCTAATATATAGATATAATACGTTCTGCAGTACTGGCTATTTCAAATCAAAATAATTTTTGTTTGGCTAAGAATTTCAAATTAATTTTATTTTAAAACATGGGATTATTTTTTTAAAATTAGCCATTTCTCTTTTTCTCGTTTCTTTTTTTTCATCTATTTTTAAAAACGTTGCCCCTACACTAGATTTTTCTCCTGTATTGTGAAGGCAGTTTACATACATAAATTGCACAAGGACAAACATCCAGACCCGGAACAATTAATTGTAGGCCTTACATATACTTGTTCCGTGCGGGATTTGAACCCGCGGCGTCCGTAACGACGTATTTGTTTATTGATTAGCGTTATTTTTTCATCACATTTGAATGTTTTTCGTCATCATGGATACGTACGTCACGTCATACGTCATATAAATTCGAGTAATTATGGAATATGAGTACCGTCGTGGCAGCAACGCGGCACAAGCGGCATGCAACATCAACGACGTTTACGGAGCGAATACTACAAACGAACACACCACCTGTTATTGGTTTGTCGTTCTGGAACCCCGTGGTCGTCCGGAAACTTTGGTCGACAATGACGAATTAATGGCGATTGTGGAAGCTGAAGACACTCTATCTACGGCTAATTTTGCAGCAGCTTTCGACGTTAGCATCAAAACAAAATTTGTCTATTTGCGTCAAATTGACAAGGTAAAAAATCTTGACAAATGGGTGCCCCACGAACTCAATGGTCACTAGCGAGAAGTACACGTCGAGACGTGCCTTACACTGCTCAACAGGTACATAAACGAAGAAAATTTGAACCGCATTGTTACCTGCGACAAAAATGAATGCTCTATGACAATCGCAAGCGCTCAGCAAGTTGGTTGGATTCTGGTTCAGCACCTAAACAATGCCCTAAACGAAAACTTAACCCTGGAAAAGCGATAGTCACTATTTTTTGGTCTAGCGCCGGTGTGATTCATCATAGCTCCTTACCAAACAGGACGAGCATTACTGCAGATGTGTACTGTGAAGAATTGAACACAATGATAGAGAAGCTCGCACGTCTCGAACCAGCTTTGGTCAATTGCTCGTCCCTGCTGCTCCTGCACGATAACGCGCAACCTAACACTGCACAACAGACGGTCTCTAAGTTACAAGAGCTGGGGTTGGAAGCTCTCCGTCATCCGCCGTACTCACCAGACCTTGCGTCTACAGACTTCTACTTTTTCCAGAATTTGGATAACTTTTGACAGAGGCAGTACAAAATTTAAAGTTAAATTGGGTATAAGGGTGATTACTTTGATTAATGGAAACAAAAATGTAGAAAAAATTATGTTAACTTATTTCATAAAAAACGGCAATTTTATAGGTAAAGATCTAATAATAAGAGAGGTACGGTTATTGACACTTTATAGTATAAACAAATGTTTTGCATCAAAATTAGTAGATTTATGATTAATATTATATAGACAATATATAAAATTTATCGACCAAATTGGCTATATATTGAAAATGGGCCAAATTAAGAATACCCTTAACCGACGAGCGTGTATGCGTAGGTATATGGATGTGGAGGAGGCGAGAGAGGTGTGTCAGGATCGTGCCAAATGGAAGTCCATAGTCTCTGCCTACCCTCTGGGTGACAGGCGTGAGTGTTTATGTATATGTATTATATAGACTGTAAGCATTAAATCCACAAACTGTGGCTATAGCAAATCTGGTTTTCGATGTATATTTATATTATTATCTGTTTCTTTTTCTTTTTAAAATCATTTCGCTATTTATGTAAGTTGTGGTTACCTGTAAGAAGATGAACACATAGCATGTAGTCGCATTGTTGAGTTATATTTTTGTTAGTATTGTGTATAATCTGTTGCAGATCCAAATAAAGAGAAAAAAAACATAACGTCAGAGGTCCATCATTTTATAATAAATTCCTGTGTTGTGAAAACTTTGGTTAATTGAACCCTTGTTTCCCACCATTCAATCGCTATTGATGAATTGATTGATGATAGAATTGATGATCAATCTAACAATTAAATCTTAACACACAAAAGAAATAAAAAATAGTTTACTAAAACAAACTTTAATTTTGCCGTTGTACTTCAAAGGCAAAACACGTACCTTGAATTTTGAGCAAACTGGTATGTCAATAATACCGCAGTTGGCTACTGGTGTCCATGGGCTGCAATAGCCACTACTTTACTTACCAGTACTTTGGCCACTTCAGTTTTATAAAAAAAATCTTGTTAGGAAATTTGCATGTCACAAAATAAGTCAATTTTTCCAGATCATATGAATCTGAGAACTTATATATTTACTTTTTCAAAATGATATTTTAAAAATAATGGTAAAATTAGAAAAATAGTAAATTAATACAAAAACAAACAATACAAAACAACGCAATACTAATAGAATAAAGCAAAATTAAGGTAAAAAGTACATCGTATAAATTTTTTCCATTATTTCCACATTTAACTGGTATAACCGATTACCACACTTTGGCAAAGTTTTCTAGTACCTACTCAATCAACTCGCCTCTACCTCCTTTACGGCATACTTCGAAAAACTATCGTAAAATTTTATCGTTCTTACACCCAAGCAATAAGTGGATTCTTTTCACTTTAAATTTTATTTCCTGACGACCGGTTTCGTGTTTCATTACAATGGTAGAAATTACACATATTTTTATTTTACTCTGTAACCCAATCAGTAAATAAAAAACAATTGAGTGAAATTTACCAGCCCTAAACTGTCATACTGCAGACTGCTGAGTGAAATTTACCAGCCCTAAACTGTCATACTGCAGACTGCTAAAATTAAACTTTCATCTTTATCTAAATATATTTCTGTACTATCACTTATAACATAATTAATATTATAATAATACAATATTATTATATAATATATATAATATTATATACCACAAGGAAACATATATACAGAGAAAGAAATTAAGATGGCAATAATTAAAAAGTAGAATGAATTGTGCCGAAAAAAGCCTTTACAAGGACAATTTCCTAAAAAAAGTATTAGATCAGGCCAATATAGACATAGAACTTTTATATAAATGGCTTAAAAGCAACAAACAAATATTGTATGTATGTATTGCAAATATTGATGACTCTATTCTTGGGAATAGAGTCATCAATATTTGCAATACAAGACCAGACCATTATTACGCGGCAACATCAACGCGACATTAAGTGAGTCAGTAGATGGAAAATGTCGTCTGTGTGCCTGTAAAGATGAAACCACCCATCACATAATATCTGGATGCGACAAATTAGTAGGGACATATTATGTAAAGCGACATGATAACCTTGTCCAGTACGTCTTTTGGTTACTGGCTAAAAAAAACAAAATAGAAGTTTCAAATCTTCGGTGGCAAGAAACCCTCATCCGGCCACAAATTAATGAAAATGAGTTTGCTAAAATCATGTGGGAAATGCCCGTCCAAACTGATATTACTGTAACATTTAATAGGCCTGATTTGATATACGTTGATAAAACTAGTAATAGTATATGTTGATAACACTAGTAACATTCTTAATAGATGTAACTGTACCATCAGACTACAATATAGGACCCAAGGAAATTGAAAAATAAAACAAATACCACCTGCTGAAAACTGAAGTTAGTCGTTTGTGAATTACACAAGCAACTGTCGTTCTCATAGTAATAGGCGCAACGGGAGTAGTAGCAAAAGTATTAAGAGATACATAGATAAATTAGATAGCAATATTAACATTAGCATACTTCAAAAACAAGCAGCTATTCACACATCAACCATTATCACCAAAGTGCTAGGAGCTACTGTATTCGTACATAATCTACAAGACCATCTACATATACAAAACATCCAACAGTCATCAAACACGCAGCAGTTACCAAGCACAACAGATTCATTAGACACCGCAGGCACATTGAATATACAACATACACTAAACATCAAAGATCAACACAAACAAACCATGCAACAATCATCAGGTACAATGGACACACAACAATCATCAAACGCACCGGAACACAAATCTTACTACGAATCCACAACAGTCACTAAATTCACTAAAGAGGACGAGGGAGGAAAATAATGGGAAATATCGTGCAAAATACAGAAAATGTATCTTAAATTACTCTCTTAACTTACATAATATTTTTAATTAAATTACATCATATTATTATTATAAAAAATACGATACATCACTGCAATAATATATTAATTTAAAACACGTATAAATGGTATAACAAATAATATAACAAATTTTACCTCTTTATAAACAGGTACAATTTGTTAGTTTTTAAGTATGTATGTTGTGGGGGGTGGGGGGTGGGGGGTGGGGGGTAATCTCCGATCTAATGATCCGATTCTAAAACTTCTTTTACTAATAGTACGCTACATTATTCCTCAATGTATATCATCAAAAATTATTCATGTATCGTGTGTTTTATCCGAGCTATCACGGTTTTTCCATAGCAAATCAGAGAAAAATACCACTTAAAATAGCATTATTAGCGTGCGCTGCCGCGGTTGAATGTAAGTGGAAACAATGTATGACAAAGTCTTTAATAGTTCTACACAAAAGCCGCGACACTTTAACTTTTTATTTTAGCAGATATTTTTAGTTGCTTTTATGTTTAAAAAAATATTTTTAACTAAGTAATGTTTAGCTGATTATATGAACTCCAAAATATTATAATGTTTGTAAAAATAAATTATTTTATCATCACAAGTACTTAATAAACATAATATTTGCCCTTTATAGTATGTCATTTGATTATATGGTTTAGGAGATAATATAAAATTACTAATATACAAAATACCGCTAGAACACGCTTTGTTAATTTGTGAACGTTTTAACCACGTATTTATAGATGACGTTGTGCAAATGACATCATTTTCCAAATGGAAGTGTAATGAGATTACAACTATTTTAATATCTCGTAACTCGCAGTCTTTAGCCTTGAGTCCGATGAAGCTGTAAAAACCAACTGTCTAACAGCACTGACATTACAGAGTTTTTAAGCTAAGTCAATGCACTTTACCACCTTCGGCTGCATCACCACTTATCATCAGGTGGGATAGTAGTCAAGCTCTGGCTTATGATAGTAAAAAATAGATTGATGCTGCTTCGTCTTTAATTTAGGTGCCTTGGTTAAAAAATAATTTTTTTCAAAAGTCTAAAGCATATTGTCTCTTCTATTCATTCGTTCGTTTAATTCGTTTGATGAGCTGATAAGGTTTACCTCATAAAATACTATTAAAATATTTACGCCTTTTATGTTTTTAAGAAGTTTGAACTCACCTAACATCTCGAGAATTCTAATGATTCCCACGGACCTGCAAATATCTTTCAAACGACTCCAGTTTCCCGTGAAAACATCGTTTGCGCTGACTATTAATAAGTTCCACGGACAAACGTTCTGTGTGGTTGGCATTGACTTACGACGAAATGTTTATACCATGGGAAATTATAATATACTCGTATATAGTGGTTTATCATAAGTTGAATCTTCTGAAACGGTGTATTTTGCTACCAAAAATATAAGGATGTCAAAAATAGTGTACAAAGAAACAATAAACCACTAATAAAATTATGTCATACTAGCTGTTCCCCGTGACTTTACCCGCGTGTAATTTATGGATTTAATTTTGTTGCGCAGAACCCTAATTATTTTTCTAAATTATAATATAAGTAGCCTAAGTTACTCCTTATAACATGAGCTATCTACCAGTAAAAGTCCCGTCAAAATCCGTCCAGCCGTTTCGGAGATTAGCAGGAACAAACAGACAGTCAAACAGAATTTTTTTTTTATATGTACCGTATATGCTTTCATATGCAATTAGTAAAAAGCTGTTAATTGGACATTACAGAGAGACACTTCAATTTTATTTATTTGTATAGATATAGATTAAAAAAATTTAAATACAAAAAAAAACTATTGAAAGCACAAAAATGCGAGTGGTGATTCGGTTTGTCTCTCTTTTAACAAAGCAATCATCTTTTAGCAAAAACAGAGATGCAGCGGTTCAACGTGCTTTTTTGCCTAGGGTTCGTGGTTAGTGGTTCCCAAAGTGATACGAGTGAGGCTGCAAAAAATAAAAGTAAAATATTTCGCTTATACCCCCCACCACCGTGTTTCACTTACTTATTGTGGAGTAATGGGAGATGAAATGACAGTTTCACTTTGAAGGGACGAGCAAATGGCCCACCTGAAGTTAAACGCTTCCCCCTGTACGTATAAAACAGCATTACGACTTTCGTCTTTCCCTAATTGAGTAAAAGAAGACCCAAGTTGCAATGCATTGTATCTGTACACTGAGACGAGAAGATGGAACTTGTCCTGAGCTGGAACCGAAACAGAAATAAAGCAATTCGAGGACACTACTGCTTAGCGAACGAATTCGGCGTAAGTTGCAGGAAGTCAATGGATGCAGGTGGCTCGGGACCGTGCTTTGTGGCATTCCGTGGGGAGGCCTATGTTCAGCAGTGGACTTGTGAAGGGCTGTAATGAATGAATGAATGAATGAATTACCTTTGTTTTTTTTTTAATATGATTTGACGTGGTAGTCGGACTCCTTTTCGCCTAGGAGTCAGTATGGGTAAGTACCACCCTATTGTCTATTTCTGGTGCCAAGTAGCAGTGCTTGAATTGCTTTGTTCCGGCCTGCAGGGTATAAAGAGCCAGTATAATTATAGGCTGTGAGGCATTCCATCTTAGTCCTCAGAGGTGACAACGATTTTTTGTTTGAAGTTGGTTGTAAGTATCCATGGGCTGCAGTAACCACTTACCATCCGGCTGACTGTAAGTTCGTTTGTCATTTCAATTTAAAAAAATATTTTGAAATTACAAGGGATCAATTATAAGGGTGAGAAGTCTAATAGATACCTACGTACTTTGTTAATCTGCGTTTGCCCCGCGAATGAATTCAACCAATTTTAAGTCCTCTTTATATATATTTGGCTCTTGTACTTTTTCACACAGATGTGAAGCGCACCTCTTTACGGGTCTCTGCACGCTCCTTTCCAGGTCTCTGCATTCATGGGAGGCTCGGAACCCCTACTTTAAAAACGCATTAACTAGGGACAATTTATAACCGTAGTGACATAATATATAGGTTATTCTTTTAGTGTAAAAATGCACAATTCCTGTAAGTCACGCGGTCAAAGTCGCGGGCAAAAGCTAGTTTAGTTTAGTTAGGAAATGCACGTAATAATTTTTTTTCAAATGTGTGTCTGGTTTTGAAACTGACGTACTCGTCTTCCCAGCTCGGCATACAATTTTATTTGCTGATCATTTAATTTCAATAAATTTAAAAAAAGAGTATTGATCACGCTATGGTCAATATCATTTTCAGAAAGCTTTGAAAGCTGTCTAGTTCCCGATTAGTCTTCACCGCTTTTATCTTCTTTGCTGAATTCTTAAAACCAACAAAAGCTTGTGCTTTTGTCTTTCGTTTCCTCTCCGTATATCTCACAAATATTTTAACCTTTATCAAATGCAAAAATAAAACAGTGGACGATATTGTACTCACGGACTATTTAAGATTTGTAGGGAGTACGTAACACTTGACTGCCTCGTTGGTCTAGTTGACGTAGGCGCAATTGCCGATCATGTGGTCGTAGGTTCGAATGCTGGGTCGGTCCAAAAATCAGTTATTGAGTTTTTCTGTCAGGAAATTCGCAGTTACAGGCCATAGTCAGGAAGTTGTCAAGTTTTACCCCCGTGCCTCAAATAGCACGAAGAGCAGTTAGTTCTGCACCTGATCTTTTTCTGATCGTGTCGAATTGCCGTCCCATCGGACGATGGAATATAAAATACATCTGTGAGGCTTTCCGCCGTGACCGAAATTCGGTCTGGAGGATTACTGTGTCCTCCCCTTATATTCGGAATTCATATAATACTATGATATCCCAATGTAAGTTGTCTATCTCTTCCTCCACTTTTAAAATCTTCGTAGGTCCAATTGCCGTAGGTGACAACCAAACTACCGGCGGATATTTTTCGTTCCATTCCACCTCCACTACGGAATTGCTTTGCAGTCACTATAAAAGTTTTGCTTCTCGTACGGACGGGACTATAGAATAGTTGTTAACACTCTTCGGGGGTATTCTATTTAAGTCAATCAATGGGTTGTCTCTTGTCTGTCGAGATTCTATCCATTGTGGCCATTCCGGTAGAACTTTACGTTAGAGGGTATGTGTACGGGAAAGAGCCATGCTGCAGCTACTCGTATATTCATATACACTAAAACACTCAACCGGGATAGGACCACGCTCTCACAAAATACCAACGTAAAATAGCAGCTTAATGCTGCTGTGTTTCGTATGTTGACTGTAGAGAACCGGATCTTTTTCACTGGCAGCAAGGCATTCCATCTTAGTCCACAGGGGTGACAACGCATCTGCTGTTGTCACCCCTGTGGACTAAGAGATAGATGTTGATGTTTATGGGCCGCAGCAACCACTTACAATCAGGTGGACTGTGTGTTCGTTTGTCACCCTTATCCTATAAAAAAGTCATCACTAAGAAAGAACCCATCCGCTAAGAAAGAATTTTGGAAAATCCAACCCCTAAAAGGATGAAATAGGGTGTTTCAGTTTGTATTAAGCTTTTTACGGGGCGATTGACTCTAAACTTATTAAAGGTACTCTGTAAATAAATGAATACTGATTTTATGATTTTTCAAAACAACTTTATGGGTACGCCAAAGAGTGTTCTAATTTGTATGGAGAAAAAAATTTTTTTTTCTTTTAATTTAAAAACACTTGAATGAAAATATTAAAAATAGTTTTTAATTTTTTTTTTATTTACCTACCCTTATGGTATTAAAACGTGGGTGCAAAGTTTGTATGGAAAATATTGTATTAAGACGCACTACCCAAACCGCTGGAAGAATCGCTGAAACGATTCGATATAATAGCTTTCTTTTATTACGTAAGTATCCACTAAGAAAGGATTTTGGATAATTCAAACCCTAAGGGGATGAAACATGGTGTTATAGTTTACATACTCGAGAAAGAGGGTAATGGTATTCGAGAGTATGTATGTATGTCTATTTCTTTGGCACGCTCTGTAGCCTAAACGGCTTGATGGAGTTGAACATATGAAGTGTGTGTGAAGTGTTGCTTTCGGGAGAAAATTGTGAATTACGTTATAACAACCCAAAAGGTGGATTACTTTATAGCCCACGCCCACAGAACACTATTACTCCTGAACTACGCCTCGAATGGTGACAATTATGCTAGCACCATCAGTTTGGTGCAGTCGCATAAATTTTCCGTCAAATATTTGAAGTAAGTATATTTGAATGATGAACTTCACACATCTATTGGCGTAGAAGGTTATCCTGCCGGTAAACTTGGTTTTACAGTACCTAGATGTATAAAAAAAGTTACAGCCTATAATGTATATAGCGCACATATACTCGTACATGCATAAAGCGCACCACTAATTGCGCCTGGTGCGCTTTTCATTGTGAGACTATTACACGAGAACCTTTCTTCCCCATTGAGTATCAGTTCTGAGGGCTGTATGGCTGATCCTACCTCTGGTTCATTCGGCTAAATCAGTTTCTTTTATTTTCTTACGGATTTTCTTTCTTGAAGATTGTACAACATAGTTTCGAAGCCAGTTTATTGGAATTAAAAGAATAAACTAAAACTAATACGTAAACAAACAATGTTATATAAAAGTCTGAAAAAAAAGAATAATATTGTTACGCTAGCCAGTTGCGTGTTGTATCACGTTGCATGAGAATATTTCCGAAGATAAGGGTCAATGTCTAAGAATAGATAATGCTCAAAATAATTAACAATCAATCTAATTAATAAGTAAACGCGAAAGTGAACTTTACTGAAGGAAGCGAATCTTATCGAAGAAGCTTAGCGATTTTGAATGACGTGCCTTGCTGTATGTGTGGAAAAATACATCCATGTCTCATCCTAATCGGCATTTTTACTTACCCGGCACGTAACAATATAAAAAGTAACAGCAATTTTAGAGCAAAAAACAAAAAAAAATATTTAGCAAACTCCAAAAAATTCTCGTCTTGTGTAGGAAAGTAATTCAATGCTTATAAAATTAATAAATATTTTCCTTCAAATTCATGTGCCTTTGAAAGAGAAATAAATCAAGTGTTTTTGATACTAAAATTTTATCCGGAAAGAAAAAGAATCAAAGTTTTGTTTGATGTATTCGAGAGTTTTATTACCGTTATTAAATGTTTTTCATCAGAAAAAGAAAGAAATGTTTTGACGAAATTTCTTTGAAAATAATAACTACAAGCTGTACAATTATGCGTATAATATATTTGTTGATCTTCAAAATTCTTCAATCAGTAATTTTATCTCTATTTTTATTTTTTATTTCGACCGGCCATATAGCTCAAAGAACCGACAACCAACCAAGGTTCTCGAGTGGCAGCCTCGTACCAGTAAGCGAAGTGTTGACCGCCACAAACTGTCACACTGTTGGGCAACCACCTTTCCTTCTTCTATTTCCTGCAACACTACTTTAGAAAATTTTATTTTATTTTTATTTTGAGCATCTATATAACTTTTATTTTTAAATCCTTCTAATACAATGCTGCGTAATTACGGCGGAAGAGAATCCATCTCGTCTCGTAAGTGTCATAAATGTGTCAACAAAAAAAAGTGGAAGGAAAATCTAAATATTCTTTCATCTCTTAAGAATCAGCAACATCATTCTTAATGAGCAAAATAAGGACTATTGATTGGTTAACATGGTAGTTTGTTAACTAAATAACCCTATCAAAAAAGAAACACCTGAATATCCAAAAGTATGTCAACCATCTTCATCAATGTTAAATTTTTCATGTAAAAAATGTTATTTGTGTTATCAATACTACAACCATAAAAGTGAAGTACTATATATTGTGACATGTAAACTTGGTGATTAAATACTAATCCTTTTGCAATTTTAACGGGAAAGATTGTATTGTATAAGAGATATATGTTTTACACACACTGACCTCTATATATACAAGAGGTCAGTGTTTACACATTTTGTGCGTGCGTAAAGGCAGACAGATGTACTCGACTTACCTGCATAGTTTGCGATGATTGGAAAAATATACGCAACGGCCTTGACACGAACTCAACGAACCTTTAGTGATGCATCGTACTGTACGGGCTTATCTGCAGGTCCGGGGGAGCGGCGGATATGATACACAAGCTTGAAGTCCATCTAATGGTGATGGTAAATGGCCACTGCATTCATGTAAATGATAGTACCTAAATGGATATCTGCAGTGAAAACCGAACAACATTTCGTCAAATCAGTTACAGATCAGTCTGTCAAAGGTGCATTGAGGCAAGTTCCATAACAGTTCCAATAAAGTCGTACATTCTTATAGATTCTATGATTTAAACAACTGCTATGGAGCTTTGCACCCGTGCTAATGTCGACTCTTTTATCGGCAAAGCCGACAACCCTGAACTTCGTCTATACCGAACTTGGCCCTCTTTTCACATTTAGGTTTTTGGTTGGATATAATTAATATTTTACGTTTTATAATTATATTACTTAGTATTTCTTGAAACCAACCGCACCAATAACTTTATCGATGCTGAATATCAATAATTGTTTTTTTTTCTCTTTGTATACGCTTAATGATCTACCCTGATGCTAATTTTCAAGTTACTACGTTACCTAGAAGTGATTTGAGTTTTGATGAGTGAGTGGGTGATAAAAAATTGGACAAAAAAGAAAGAAAAAAGAAAGAAGATACATGTATTTACCCGAAATGGACGCACATACAAGTGATTGGACATTAAATAAAAATATTTTAAAAACCTCTTAAAAATTCAATCTATAATTGGTAAGTCATTTATAAATATAAGCAATCTATAATTATTAAACAAGTAAAATAAATAAGAAACATTCCTAATGGATCACTAAAGAACAGAAAACTCCTTTAATGCGGTACATAGGTAAGTGTACGCGTCATTCCCGGCAAACGAGGTTAGCAAATCAGCATTTTACACTGATTTTCAGTGCCAACCCCAATGATGTCTCCAACGTCTTTTTACTCATATTTTATAAAAAAAAAATATTTAACGATAATACTTTTTCTATAAATAAGAGGGAGTATAACTCGCGCCCTGAGGGTTCCGAACTTTCGTTCCGAACTTAATTACGATAGTTCATCCATCACGGGTGTCGAGAATCTTGACGATTTTTGCCTATTTTCGATACCGATAAATGCCAATTTGACGAATATAGGTAATATTTCATTTATTTACAGTAGTACCATATAGTTATGATGAGTGAGTTTGCGAGTATCATAATATGAAACATAAATGACCGTATCTTTTAATTGCGTTTAGTAAAACGGTTTAATCTTTACATCTCAATGGGACAATAGGCCTTAGTATTAGATATTAACTTCAACTTTATTCCTCTACCCGTTCCTCAGAGATAAAGACCTGTTGACAGACTGTCAGACCGACAACAAAATGATCCTATATGGATTCCGTTTTTTTTTGAGTACGGAACCCTAAAATAACATTTTTAGATTAGATTAGAGATATAACGGATTTATTTTTACCCGACTGCCAAGGAAGGGTTATGTTTTTCGCACGTATCTTGTATGTTTGTAAATTTCTTTATTTACCTTGTATCTTCCAAACGGCTGGATAGATTTCGACAATTAAGGTATCGTTTTATTGCCGTGTAGTGGCGGTTAAGAATATCCACTACCCCATATCTTCCCGTGGGTGTCGTAAGAGGCGACAGTGGAAACAGGCAGGAGATGGGCAGCAGCATCTCCCTGATAAAGCAATATCACAATTAAAAAAAACTGCTGTTGCCAACCCGCTCGCCAAGCGTGGCAACTATGGCAATATACCCCCCAATGAATAAAGTTACGAAGAAACGGCCCCCAGTCCCCGGCGGCCCCACTATTTCTGACTACGGTGGCGACCATGGTAACGGCGGGGCAGGGGGTGCTAAGAATCTCCGGTGGAGGTTCGGTTGCCACCTACGACGACTCGACCTGGCAACTTATAACGCACGCACCCTGAGGACTGACGAGAAGATCCTGTAGCTGGAAGAAGAGATAGACAAGTTGCGCTGGAATATTATAGGATTATCCGAGGTCCGAAGAGAGGGGGAGGACACGGTAATCCTCGAATCCGGCAACTTGTTCTATCACCGGGAGGGCGATCATCTGTCCCAAGGAGGTGTCAGATTTATCGTCCACAAGTCTCTCGTTAACAACGTTGTAAAGATTGGGAGTGTGTCGACGAGGGTTGCGTATCTTATACTCAGAATCACCAAACGGTATTCGCTGAAGGTCATACAGGTTTACGCACCAACCTCGGCACACCCCGATGAGGAGGTGGAGGAAATGTATGAGGATATCTCTAGAGCCATGCATTCCTCCAAAACCCACTATACGGTGTTAATGGAGGACTTCAACGCAAAACTAGGCACAAGAGAGAACGGTGAGCTGAAAGTAGGGAAATTCGGAATAGGGCAACGGAACCTAAGGGGCCAGCAGCTGGCTAACTTCATAGAGAAAGAGGCACTCTTTATGATGAACTCTTTCTTCCAGAAGCGGCCCCACAGGAAGTGGACCTGGTTGAGCCCCGACGGTTCGACAAAAAATGAGATTGACTTCATTATGACGACCAGACGACAACTGTTCAGTGATGTCTCAGTGATTGCGAGGGTGAAAACCGGCAGCGATCACCGAATGATGAGAGGCACACTGAACCTAAACGTTAAGTTGGAGAGGTCTCGTCTAATGAAGTCAACGCTCCGTCCCCCTCGTGCTCTGGTCCAAAGTCCCGAAACCTTTCAGCTCGAGTTACAAAACCGTTTTCAGTGCCTAGAAGACTGCAATGAAGTGGACGATATAAATGATAAGCTCGTGGAAACTGTCCATGCGGTCGGAGCTAAGTTCTGCAAGACCCGCCGCAGAAGAACACAAAAACTCTCCGATCACACTCTTAATCTCATGGCTGTTAGACGGGAAATGAAGCTGCAGTCTTCAACAGATTTGACAGCATACAGGCAACTGAATAGACAGATCTCCAAATGCATGCGGCGGGACTTACGCAACTTCAATACAGCTTGTATTGAAGAAGCGATCGAGCGGAACCAAGGCTCCAAAGTCTTTGCCAGAGATCTGTCTGCCAGAAAGAGCCAACTGTCAAAGCTGAAGACCGAGTATGGCAGCATCGTTTCCGGGACACCTAAGATTTTGAGTGAGATTGAGAGGTTCTATGGGCAGCTGTACACGTCATCGTTGGAGCCACACGCAAGTCTGAGTAACGATCCAAGAGCGAGTCTTATCCGACACTATTCCGAAGATATCCCGGACGTCAGTCTGAGCGAGATTAGAATGGCTGTCCAGCACCTTAAAAACAGCAAGGCCCCAGGTGAGGATTGAATTACAGCGGAGCTTCTGAAAGCGGGTGGAAAACCGGTACTTGAAGTCCTTCAGAAGCTCTTTAATTCCGTCCTCCATGGTGGCACTACTCCGGAGGCGTGGAGCAGAAGTGCGGTGGTCTTGTTCTTCAAGAAAGGCGATAACGCTCTCTTGAAGAACTACAGACCGATTTCCCTTCTGAGCCGCGTCTACGTGCTGTTTTCGAGAGTCATTACAAATCGTCTCGCACGCAGACTCGACGACTTCCAGCCTCCCAAACAAGCCAGTTTCCGAAAAGGCTTTAGTACCATAGACCACATACACACCCTTCGGCAAATTGTGCAGAACACCGAAGAGTACAATCTGCCACTTTGCCTTGCGTATGTGGACTATGAGGAAAGCCTTTGATTCCATCGAAATTTGGGCGGTGCTACAGTCCCTTCAGCGGTGCCAAGTTGACTGTTGGTATATCGAACTGCTGAAGTGTTTGTACAGTATGGCTACGATGGCTATCCGAGTACAGAATCAGAGTACGAAACCTATCCATCTGCAGAGAGGTGTAAGACAGGGTGACGTTATACCCCCGAAACTCTTCACCGCTGCATTGGAAGACGTTTTCAAGCTACTGGACTGGAAAGGATATGGTATTAAAATTAATGGCGAATACATCACTCACCTTCTATTTGCCGACGATATAGTCCTTATGGCAGAATCACTGGAGGACCTAAGCACTATGCTCAATGACCTCAATAGTGTCTCCCAACGGATAGGTCTTAAGATGAACATGGACAAAACAAAGATTATGTTTAATGTCCATGTCACACCTATGCTGGTAGTTGTTGGGAGCACTAAGCTCGAAGTTGCTGACGAGTATGTTTACCTGGGACAAATAGTCCGAATAGGTAAGTCCAACTTCGACCGAGAGGTCAATCGACGGATTCAACTCGGTTGGGCAGCGTTCGGGAAATTACGGAACATCTTCTCGTCAGGTATACCTCAAAACTTGAAAACGAGACTGTACAACCAGTGCATGTTGCCAGTGTTGACCTATGGAACTGAGACGTGGTCCTTCACTGCTGGCTGGTTGAGAAAGCTCAAGGTCGCTCAGCGAGCTATGGGGCTATGCTCGGAGTTTCTCTGCGTGATAAACTTAGAAATGAGGACATCCGCAGTAGAACCAGAGTGACCGACATAGCCCAACGGATTAGTAAGCTGAAGTGGCAATGGGCCGGCCATATAGCTCGAAGAACCGACAACCGATGGGGAAAAAAGGTTCTCGAGTGGCGGCCTCGTACTGGCGGACGAAATGTAGGGCGTCCCACCACTAGATGGAGTGACGACCTGGTAAGACATGCAGGAAGTCGATGGATGCAGGTGGCTCAGGACCGTGCTTTGTGGCATTCCTTGGGGGAGGCCTATGTTCAGCAGTGGACTTGTGAAGGGCTGTAATGAAGATGGTGATGATTTATTCGTCTTAGAAACCCAAGTGTTTTTAGATAACTTTTTGAAAAAAATAAACAAAATGGCGTATTATTGGCGCAAAATAGTATACGTTAATTAAAAAAATATCCAAATCTAACGAGTAGGGTACCAAAATAAAGGAAATTAAAAGGGAATTGCATAAATATATATATAAGTTATATGTTTAAATTTAATTAGGAATAATCAATTGGTTTAAAAAGTTTTTGAAAAAATGGTAAAAACGTAAAATGGGCCATGTTTGTGTCGAACATCGTGCTATCATATGAAATTAAGTTCATAAGAGTGTGTTGGGGCACTAAAAAACCTAAAATAAAATAAATAATTAAAAAAATCAAAAACCCGACTGCAAAAAAGACAATTTAAAAGTAATGCACCAAAACGACCGAAACAAGATTGAGAATAGAAAACAAAATTAAAATAAATTATTAACAAAGTAAACTCTACTTCCGTTTAAGAGACTATACTATGAGCTGAAAGTCTAAGTTAAATACCTAAATTAAGTTTAGTAACAAGCGGAACCCATTAATTTTCTTCCGGTTTATAATTTGCAATTGGGTCCCGCCTGCTACTAAGCTTAATTTGGGTATTTAACTTAGGCTTTCAGCTCATTGTATAGTCTGTTAAACCGAAGTAGAGTTTACTTTGTTAAAACTTTATTTTAATTTTGTTTTCTATTCTCAATCTTGTTTCGGTCGTTTTAGTGCATTACTTTTAAATAGTCTTTTTTGGAGTCGGGTTTTTGATTTTTTTAATTATTTAGTCGTTACTAGCTATCCGCCTTGGCTTCGCACGGGTGATTTCTGGAACTCGACAACTGCGCTACCTACCGGGTCCAATTGTGAATCGTTTAGATCATCCACTAAAACACACACAAAAAATTTCATCAAAATCATTCGAGCCATTTTCGAGTTTTATCGAGACTGACGGACAGCAATTGATTTTATATATAGAGATTAGGAAGACTCCCATCTCCTGATTTGTTTCCCTTTGTCGCCTCTTACGAAACCGACGGGATGATATGGGGTAGTGGATAGTCTTACACCGCCACTACACGGTACTACCCATAACATTTTGTCACAGCTTTTCTGTAGCCTATAAAATGAAAAAATAGTATTAAACTTGTTTTCTAAAAGCAATATCGTTTCTATTTACGAATTCCGAACTCCGAGCCGACATGTTAAAATAAATAGTTCACTGATTCAGAATAGATTTAAAAAATGGTTAAATATTATATGTGCTCGTACAAGCGTAGTCTATATTCGAAATTATAATTTTAGTTTTTCGATATTTTTACTCAATTCCGCATTCAAAGTTACACGTTAACAAGCTTAAAGGTTAAAACAGTAATTAAAAACCTGACTGCGTAAAAAAGTTTACTTAAAAGAGAAAAAAAAATACCCTATGTCACTTCCACAACTAAGACGAATCTATTGACACCACATAATATGTTAAAATCCATCAAGCCACTTAGGCTACAGGGCGTGCCAAAGAAATGGACATACAATACATACATACATACTCTTAAAAAACATTAGCCTCCTTCCGGGGTAGTCGGGTAAAAAGATAATATTAAAAATCATCCTAAGAATTTGTTGGTGTACTCGTAAACGTACGAAATTAAAAAAAAACCGTCGCTAGTATTTATTTAACCAGTAAAATTATTACATTAAATTTAAGCATATTAGAAAATTAGCTATTAGCATAGCAGGCTATTAGACTAAGCTCAATTGGCTTCCAATCCGCCTTCGTCGGAATACTCATATCCTTTCTGCCCTCTACTGCGTCTTATTTAATATATCAAGTCTTCCTTTCTCAACGTTTCCAATTTCTCAGCTCCTCTCATAACCTTTCCCTTCGGTCCAAAGGAAACCTTTCCCTTCTATGTCCCTTGCACTCCTCTACTTTTTACAGTAAATCTTTTTCAGTTCTTGGAGTCAAGCTTTGGAACTCCTTACCATTAACTATAAAACGTGCTTAAACAATAGACTCTTTAAAAGAAATAAGTTAAGAAACATTACCTTTACATTAGTATCTTTCCCTTTAATTTCTCCCCCCCCCCCCCCACCCTTCCTTTCATCTCTTCCTGTCGCTTTATGATCACTAGTCTGTCATTTAAGTAAATTACGGCATGTTTATTAATTTATATTTTAGATTTTACATTATAATATTATTTATAGTGCACTCTACCTATTAAGTAACTTATCACTTACGGGGGCCAGAGTAATCATTTGCTCAGCCTATCTTCCCGGAGAGAACCCAGATCCTGCCATCGAGTTAGAGCGAGTGGCGGAGTTCGCCCGTAAGCACAACGCCGAACTTGTGGTGGGATGTGATGCTAATGCTCACCACACAGCATGGGGAAACTTAGGGTGTACACCAACCTTTGTAACGTGTGCTAGGCAAGAAGTGTTAGATATAACCTTTGCTACCAATAACATATCCAGGCGGATTACTGACTGGCATGTTAGCAGTGAAAACTCGATGTCTGATCACAGAAACATTAAGTTTGTGATTAGGGCATCACCAACTTACGAAACTGTTGCTTTCAGGGATCCAAAAGCGACCTCCTGGGATTTCTATAGAGATAGCCTAAGGAGGAATTTGGAAACGTTTCCTAAAAGCATAAAAACGATTGAAGGTCTGGAGTTAGCGGCGGAGACGGTAACCGTAGGTATCCATGAAGCCTTCGAAGACAGTTGTCCCGTCAAAACCAAGACTAGAACACGAAAAGATCCTTGGTGGAACACTAAGCTAAAGCAGCTTAGGGAAAAGACCAGGAAACTATTCAATAGGGCTAAAAAAACCAAAGAATGGGATATTTATAGTACAGCCCCAACCGAGTATAATAAAGAAATTAGGAAAGCTAAGAGAGCATCGTGGAGGAAGCTATGCGAGGAAGTTGAGTCTTTGCCTCGCAGTGCAAGACTACACAAAATGCTAAACCTAATTAGGACTCTTGCGGTTGACCAATTATTGCACAAGATGGCAGACCTTCGCATTGACACACTGGGTTATGCTGATGACCTTGTGATCATTGTGAGGGGTTTTTGCCAAAGTACTTTATCATCAATCATACAAAGAGCCTTAAATACCATAAACAACTGGTGCAGGGCTAACAGTTTATCAATTAATGCTGATAAAACTGTTATAATACCCTTTACCAAAAAGAGACGGTTGGACAATTTAGTCGCACCAAAACTTAATGGTAAAGAAGTACCATTCTCTACTGAAGTTAAGTACTTGGGCGTAACAATCGACCAAAAACTAACGTGGAACTCTCACCTTAGCAATGTATGTCATAAGGCAAACATTGCTTTAGGTACGTGCAGTCGCATGGTCGGGAACAACTGGGGCTTGCGTCCCAGTATGATCCTATGGCTGTACAGCAGTATACTGAGGCCGACTCTTACCTACGCCTCCACTGTCTGGTGCAATAAGGCCAACCAAAAGACAACTGCGGACAGACTAAATAGTCTACAAAGGACTGCCTGCCTAATGGCAACTGGAACGATGCGATCATCGCCTGGAGCGGCTCTTAATGCAATTCTAGGCCTAACGCCCCTTGATCTTTACTTAGACAAGGAGACGAAGGCTAGCTTGTATAGGATTAACGCTCAAGGTGGTTTGAGCTTGCTTTCCTATAGATTGAGATCCATGCTCGACTCAATCAAGGAAACACCGGTCTTATGCATGATCTCAGATATCATGCGTACACTATATACTTTTAACAAAAAGTATACAGTGGAACTACCCTCCAGAGAAGACTGGCTGAATGGACAGGTCATCTGTGAGGATGTCAGCCTTATATGGTATACCGATGGGTCAAAAATGGGCCTCAACGTAGGCTTTGGAATTTATAGGGAGAGACCCAAATTCAAACTTAGTATGAATTTGGGTAGATTCACCTCTATCTTCCAAGCAGAAATTTTCGCCATACTTCAGTGTGCGGAAATCAATCTGCAAAAACACTACGTTAACCATATAATCTATATTAACTCTGATAGTCAAGCAGCACTGCTAGCGCTGAGATCAAACTTGGTGAACTCGAAGCTAGTTGGAGACTGTGTGAACCGCCTAAACGCCTTGGTATCATGCGTGCTCGCACGGGAGGGCTCAAACAGTACACAATTTGGACCCGAGCCATTTTGTGGAATCTCAAAAAGCCGCGCCCGATTGACCCTGGAAACGCTGTACCACAATAAATCACTTATGATCTGATCTGATACACCAGGCTTAAAACATTCTAAAACCTTAATCCGGGCTTTCGATCGTAAATTCGCTTCCGAAGCCCTGGGATTAGGTAAAAATAAATTGCGAATTCTGGTAAGAGCCCTGACTGGACACTGTTGTGTTAAAAAGCACATGTCCATCATCCTGGGACTAAGCAACTCAAGGATGTGCCGGTTTTGCTCCCCAGAGTAGGAAACGCCTTTACTCATCTTGACAAATTGCGGACCATATGCATAGTTTCCCAGCACTCATCTGATAAACTATGTACTTCGCCCAGAAGAAGTGAAATTACTCACAGCTAAGCAACTCCTTCTATTCATTGAGGACGTAGGGCTTAGCAGTGAACTGTAGACATGGCAGCGATCACAATAGATCTTTTAGGTCGCAGTGATACTGGTCTCTCTAGACCTGCACAGCTGCTCGTACATAATTAAAAAAAACTTATCACTTCTATTTATTTGCTTTTAAGGTTGTCTGGAAGAAATTGCTGTATAGCAATAAGTCCGCCTTTTTGTTTTTTTTCTTTTGTTTTTTTTCTTATGTTTCTTACGAAAATAGGTTTCACCCATAAATTAACAAAGGCTAAAGTAGGTAGAGCGACCATATAACTCTAAGAACTGACAACCAACGAGGAAGAAAGGTTCTTGAAAGTCAGCCAAGGTTGTACTGACAACACAATACAGTGTTCGGCGACCAAACAACCACTAGTGGGTAGTGGGCCACTAGGTGCAGTGATGACCAAATTAAATGTGCAGAAAGAGGAATGGAGAAAGAATAAAATATTTAAATTCAAATCTGAAATATTTTACACACAATTGAATTATTTTAACATTTTAGCCATAAGACCAAAATTTTAATAGCAATTAAGAAAATGTACCTTTTTCTTAATGTTTTAATTTGCCAGCCTTGTAATGGTAGTAACATTAGCAGCATAATAGAATTTAATATCTTGTCCATTGAATTAATTGAGTTTATAGCCGTGCGGTTAGTATAAGTAAATCTATCACCCTATTTCGTGTCGGAGAGTCATTAAGACAGTAAAGTAGTATAAAGTTCGATGCAAGCGACGTTTTGGGTGAGTCTAAAACGAAATAATTATATTATGCTCTTTGCAAGAGAATATAACCAGTTCGTTTTCGATGATTCCGTTAGTCATTAAATCGGATCTCGTTCATGGTTATTCCGCTAGAACAAGTAAAGAAGAATATTCTACGGTGAAGTCATCGCGCATGAATACACCGCGATGTAATGCAGTGTTGCTGTTGCATACTTTATCTATAATATATTGGTATTACCATAATATAATGACATTCCTCATGTTACACTACATATTATGTGTGATAGTGTCCGGCTCTTTGAAACAGAAATAAATGATACAAAGAGAGTGACTTTCAATAAATATTATTGATAGATTATAAATAATATTTATTGAAAGTCACTCTCTGCTTAGTTACCACTGCTTCGGAAAAAAACCTTTGTCCTGGGAAGAACCAGCAAGAAACCCATCGGGACTTTTTATTAAAAAAAAACAGCTTACAATCATGTATGTTACACAATTAACAACAGAAAATATTAGAAATAGCTTGGTAGCGATCACCTCATTCCCAGGGGTTATTATCATGCATAAATTCCTTAATATTATTTTAACCCTTTTTATACAAACTTAGTTTAATAAATTTTTTGAACTTTGAGCTGGTCAAATTTTGTATATTTACTGGGATTTTGTTGTAAAAGCGTATATTGCCCCAAGAATGAATTACTGACTCGGCGGAGTCGAGTAACTGGTACTACTAGCTTGTGAATATCATTTATTTTTGTAAAACTACTTTTATTTTTGTGTACGTACATTACATTTTCATAAATGTATTGAGAAGCCAAAGTTAATTATTAATTTCCGGAAGTACCGCGCTCGTACAGAATAGCAGCGTATAATAGCATTACAATGCTGATGTGTTTCATATAACTTCAGTTTCTTAGATGTGTAAATTATCTCACGATTTTTCATTTAGCGCAGAGCACATAATAAAGTAATGCTTAAAATTGTAATAAACAATTCAGTAGTGTCAGCAGATTTGCTCATATCGTATTAAATTCATACAATTAACTTTTAGGCAAATGCCCAGGCACAGAGCTACTCTGGCTCATACTACGTACCGTTATATAACTGTAAAAATAATTTAGAAGAAATAAATAAGAGAAGTGTTTTTTTTTTCGAAATAAACGTGAGTTTTGTAATAAATATTTATATAATTTTACACAAACTTGGGAATTTATAGCACACTCGCTAAAATCATTGCGTAATGTACGGTGCATTTCTTTTTTGCCTTTAGTGCATGAGGCCGACCGTAACTTTTTTCATTAGTTTGTAGAAATTATATAATATTTCTGTACGTGGAAATTATGAGTTCTAGTTTTTGTATAGTGCGGTTTTATTGAACATTGCAGAGTTTTTAGAATTTCAATATGATTTAGTAATATTTGTAAAACAATCCTACGGTAGAGCCCGAATTTTTCCACAATCGTCTCACATGATATGCCATAATTTATACACTTAGGTACTTAGTGATAATATTCTCATCTGAATCCGTTACCACATGATCAACATTCGCGCTTATGGCCATTAGATTATAGGGGCAGTCACATACCGGGTCTGGCAAAATAAGTTATTGATCTTGACAGTAAAGTCAAGAAATTGAAGCCGCAGCTCGGGGCCAAGCATGTGGTGGTATCTTCTTTTTGCTGCCTCGAAATTGGACGCATTTAATCCCAATAGAGACCTGTCAATCCTTACACATAAGTACCTAGTAGATGTAATAAATTTTGAGATAATTTACTTTTGTTATTTGCGAACTAACGCAACTCCTTACTTTCAAATAAGATATGATGTAGGTCCAAGCATAAGATTTCTACGACTACCGATTGTGCGATAATAGCAGCTTTCTCTCTAAAGGAAAACGTATTTAAAGCGTATACCTTATTCGAAGCTTATGATTGAGATAGGCACTTCCGTTTTCCGTATATTTTATATATTTTCATATTCTTTTGCTTTGTGACTGACCTATTTCCGGTTTTATATTCAGATTTCAGACAGATATCGCTTCTTGTTGCTTTGTAAGACAGGTGCATTTTTACTCATTGGCTCCATATAATAATAGTGTTTTGTGCTCTATATTCACCAAGCGGACGTAAAAAATAAGTTTGCTGCTAATAGAGCACTTGACCGTAATTCGAAACTAATGATTAAAATGTTTGTGATCGTCTGGTGATACATAGGTCTTCGCGCAGTTAAAAGCATTGAAAAGGATGAGCGGATTGACTAGATCTGCATTACAAAGCGTGTACCAACAGATTTATGTATTACAATAGTACTGTAAAAAAAATCATGTAATATGTGTAGATCTGCCAAAAATTTAAATAAGTAAAAACCATGTTGGCCATGATCACAGTCGGTTTATATGTTTTTAAGTAAATTGGCTTCAAGAACTTTTCAGCGAGAACTTACTTTGATTGCAAACTCAATTCGGCGGTGGAAGTTTCCTCAGGATTAGCGTGGCTTTCAGAAATCTCGCTATGAGGTCTGCTCGCCAGAACACTTTTTGCCCCCGGGCACAACTTGTAGAAATACTACTGTTGATTTGTTAAGATGAGACAAAACTCTGTGTGTTAGGAATGTCGGAGGGAATACCAATTCCAACGGGTAATTCCACGGTACTCTGAATGCGTCGTGAAAGATCACCTGTGAATCTTTCAGTTTTAGTGATATGTAATTGCAAACTACGTGAGCGCTTGCCAAGGCGAAAATATCTAGGTACTGAAGGTGTTACCGTTATGTAAGTTATATTACTCTGAACCATTTTGGTAAGAAGTGCCTGTCTTGTGCGCTTTGCTGTCTTGATTTACATGTCCACTGCTGAACATAGGCCTCCCCATGGAATGCCACTAAACACGGTCCTGAGCCAACTATATTCATCGATTTCCTGCATCTTCTACTAGGTCGTCACTCCATCTAGTGAGGGTTCGCCCTACACGTCGTTTACCGGTTCGGGGATCCCACTCGGGAACCGTTCTTCCCCATTGGTTGTCAGTTCTCATTTATAATTTAATTACACAAAGAAGCTCCGAGTATTATTACTCTTTCCATAGCTATTTGAGCGACTTTGAGCTTCTTCATACGGCCAGCGGTGAAGAATCAAGTCGCAAATCCATATGTCATCACTGACAACACGCATTTGTTATACACTCTTGTTTTCAAGTATTGAGGAATACGAGACAAGAAAATGTGTCGCAATCTCCCGAACGCTGCCCAGTCGAGTAGGATCGAAGTTGGACGAACTCACGTAATCGGACAATTTGTCCTAGGTAAACATACTCGTCAACAACTTGGAGCGTAGTGTTACACTTATGTAATGGACGTTACAAATAACCTTTGTCTTGTTTAATTTCGTAAGTCATTCGTAAGTACTATGCGATTCAAATAACAATAGGACTGACCTGGCGCCATATTGTAACGCTATAGCTGTCAATTCCAACCAGTTAAGTAGGGTGAGCAAAACAGATATTTTTGAAATAATATTTCTTTACAAAAGGACTATGAACTAAAAAGTTTTAATCTGAATCTAGCATTTAAATTTCGCTCATCTTTGTATCACTATCTGAGTAGTCATCATCGTCATCATAATCATCACTGCTGCTTTACTTTATAAAAATAGAACATAGATTTATGTCACTATGCGTTTATGTATTTAAAATATTCCACCGTCTAGTATCAATATCTTAAATTAATTTATACATATAATTATGAGTTCAATAGATTTGGTAATACTAAGACTCAGTTATTTAAAACGGAAAAAAGTTATTAATACACAAATTAATTTTCTTTGCAAGCCGTAATTTTCTAGAGAAAGTTTGCGGTCATTCAAGATCATTAAAGTTCCTACTCTTATCTGCATCGCAATGTATGACGTTCATTGAGTTAGTCAGTAGACCACGGTGGACAGTAAACGAAACAAACGTATGCATTGTGGTGTTGCCACTCAATTGCTAGTGTTTTATAGTCAGAGTTTCTCAAACTTTATTTTCTTCAACATGTTTATGTGTCAACGGTGTAATTGTGAAGCCAGGGACAGTGTACAATGTACGATGTGCCTCAACTATTTCGATTTCGCTTATGCAGGAATAACAGAAGCGGGATATCGCAAACTTGGAGACAGAAAGGCTACTTGGAAATGGAGTACCTGTAAGACAGGAGCTGCGAGTTCCAATCCTTCTCCCGAGAAAACAGTACAAGGAAGAGTACCATTTCATGATGATCTAGAGAATATTCGTTTTGAGCTTAGTAAAATTACCAAACAATTAATATAGTCATCACAACAGTTAATTGCAAGTGTCAAGACTACCCAGGCTGACCTTTCCGATCTTAAGGTTATGAAGAGTGAAATGATGAACGTTAAAACTCTTTGAACCATGTCCATACCCCTGTTGAGGGACTCACTAACGAATTGACCGAGATCGATCGTGAAATTCAGTCTCTGCAAAAAACTAAAGATGATGTTGTACGTGTTGAACATCGTTTGGAGAAGCTTGAGGCTGCCGTACGCGAAAATCAGCAAAGATCGTGCCTGAACAACATTGAGATCATAGTACCTGTAAAATTGTCCAAGAATCTTTTTACAATTATTTCCAAATTTGGTAGAAACATAGGTTACGAAGTTTTAAAGAAATAAATCAACTACGCCGCAAAAGTACCTCAGCGTAATAATAAAAACAGCAAGAACATCATTGTGTCACTTCCCACCAGGGATAATTTTGTAGCTGCTGCTAAAAAATGTAAATCTTTAACTGCTGCTAATTTAGGATTGAGCATTGATGGCAGGATTTTCATCAACGACTACCTTACGTTTGAGAATAAACAGCTACTTAATAAGATGAAAACTCTTGCTAGGGAGAAAAACTTTTATTTATAGATGGATGAAAAACTACAATTTTAATTAAAAAGAATGCGACATCTCCTACAAATGCAATAAAAACGGCAGCAAATTTAAAGATTTTCTGAAGATAAAGTTGTTTATTTCCCTATTACCTAAATTGTGAAAGAAGTTTGAGAAACACTGGTTCAACGTTCAGGTTTTTCTATTTATTTGTTTTGTCACTGACGGTACATGTTGTTGTTCTGTTGTCGCTGGCTTAATAGCTGCTCCTTTATTTGTACCTTACACCTGTGATATTAGTTAAGATAGCATTTAGCTTGGCAAATCTTAAATTACTTCTTGATGTATTTTACTATTGAATACTTAAATAATCAGTATTTCTCTGTTAATATTTACACTACACATTATGCATCTTATTTTGTTAATGACTGCTGTAATTTCAACGACTCGACGTCTTTATTTACTGTAGGTAGTTAAATATATCCATATACCTACTTTGTATAAGGTAATATTCACTCAATATTGTACACTCGATTAAACAACTTGTGCGACACTAATTTAATTACATCATTGTATATTAAATGTCAATACAATTTATGTTGAGTATTCTAATATAATCATAATATAAATAATATAATGAAATCATTTAATTGTAGAAATGAAGTAGATTTATTGTAACTATAATAATTGTTGAATGCAACGAACATAATTTTTTCAAAGATCCTGTCTCATTACCTGTATTCACAAATAAATAAATGTGAATTTGAATTTGACACTTACATACCAACAATAGTACAATTTTTATATAAAAACCCCTCTTATAAAAATTTGAAAGGAAAAGTTTAAATGTCCGACGAAATGTACGAGGCCGCCACTCGAGAACCTTTTTTCCCCATCGGTTATCGGTTCTTCGAGCTATATGGCCGGCCCATTGCCACTTCAGCTTACTAATCCGTTGGGCTATGTCGGACACTCTGGTTCTACTGCGGATATTCTCATTTCTAAGTTTATCACGCTGAGAAACTCCGAGCATAGCCCTCTCCATAGCTCGCTGAGCGACCTTGAGCTTCCTTATCCGGCCAGCAGTGAAGGACCACGTCTCAGTTCCATAGGTCATCACTGGCAACACGCACTGGTTGTACAGTCTCATTTTCAAGTTTTGAGGTATACCTGACGAGAAGATGTTCCGTAATTTCCCGACCGCTGCCCAACCGAGTTGAATCCGTCGATTGACCTCTCGGTCGAAGTTGGACTTACCTAATCGGACTATTTGTCCCAGGTAAATATACTCGTCAACAACTTCGAGCTTAGTGCTCCCAACAACTACCGGCATAGGTGTGACATGGACATTAACCATGATCTTTATTTTGTCCATGTTCATCTTAAGACCTATCCGTTGGGAGACACTATTGAGGTCATTGAGCATAGTGCTTAGGTCCTCCAGCGATTCTGCCATAAGGACTATATCGTCGGCAAATCGAAGGTGAGGGATGTACTCACCATTGATGTTAATACCGTATCCTTTCCAGTCCAGTAGCTTGAAAACATCTTCCAATGCAGTGGTAAAGAGTTTCGGGGATATAACGTCACCCTGTCATACACCTCTCTGCAGTTGGATAGGTTTCGTACTCTGATTCTGTACTCGGATAGCCATCATAGCCATACTGTATAAACACTTCAGCACTTCGATATACCAACAGTCAACTTGACACCGCTGAAGGGACTGTAGCACCGCCCAAATTTCGACGGAATCAAAGGCTTTCCTCATAGTCCACATACGCAAGGCAAAGTGGCAGATTGTACTCTTCGGTCTTCTGTACAATTTGCTGAATGGTGTGTATGTGGTATATAGTACTAAAGCCTTTTCGGAAACCGGCTTGTTCGGGAGGCTGGAAGTCGTCGATTCTGCGTGCGAGACGATTCGTTATGACTCTCGAAAACAGCATGTAGACGCGGCTCAGAAGGGAAATCGGTCTGTTGTTCATCAAGAGAGCATTATCGCCTTTCTTGAAGAACTAGACCACCCCACTTCTGCTCCACGCCTCCGGGGTAGTGCCACCATGGAGGACAGAATTAAAGAGCTTCTGAAGGACTTCAAGTACCAGTTTTCCACCCGGTAATTCCATCCTGGGGCCTTGCCGTTTTTAAGATGCTGGAGAGCCATTCTAATCTCGCTCAGACTGACGTCCGGGATATCTTCGGAATAGTGTTAGATAAGACTCGCTCTTGGATCGTTACTCACACTTGCGTGTGGCTCCAACGATGACAGCTATACAGCTGCCCATAGAACCTCTCAATCTCACTCAAAATTTCAGGTGTCCCGGAAACGATGCTGCCACGCTCGGTCTTCAGCTTTAGCAGTTGGCTCTTTCTGGCAGACAGATCTCTGGCAAAGACTTTGGAGCCTTGGTTCCGCTCGATCGCTTCTTCACTACAAGCTGTATTGAAGTTGCGTAAGTCCCGCCGCATGCATTTGGAGATCTGTCTGTTCAGTTGCCAGTATGCTGTCAAATCTGTTGAAGACTGCAGCTTATTTCCCGTCTAACAGCCATGAGATTAAGAGTGTGATCGGAGAGTTTTTGTGTTCTTCTGCGGCGGGTCTTGCAGAACTTAGCTCCGACCGCATGGACAGTTTCCACGAGCTTATCATTCATATCGTCCACTTCATTGCAGTCTTCTAGGCACTGAAAATGGTTTTGTAACTCGAACTGAAAGATTTCGGGACTGTGGACTAGAGCACGAGGGGTACGGAGCGTTGACTTCATTAGACGAGACCTCTCCAACTTAGCGTTCAGGTTCAGTGTGCCTCGAACCATTCGGTGATCGCTGCCAGTTTTCACCCTCGCGATCACTGAGACATCACTGAACAGTTGTCGCAGTTGTCGTCTGGTCGTCATAATGAAGTCAATCTCATTTTTTGTCGAACCGTCGGGGCTCGACCAGGTCCACTTCCTGTGGGGCCGCTTCTGGAAGAAAGAGTTCATCATAAAGAGTCCCTCTTTCTCCATGAAGTCGGCCAACTGCTGGCCCCTTGGGTTCCGTTGCCCTATTCCGAATTTCTCTACTTTCAGCTCACCGTTCTCTCTTGTGCCTAGTTTTGCGTTGAAGTCTCCCATTAACACCGTATAGGGGGGTTTGGAGGAATGCATGGCTCTAGAGATATCCTCATACATTTCCTCCACCTCCTCATCGAGGTGTGCCGAGGTTGGTGCGTAAACCTGTATGACTTTCAGCGAATACCGTTTGGTGATTCTGAGTATAAGGTACGCAACCCTAGTCGACACACTCCCAATCTTTACAACGTTGTTAACGAGAGACTTGTGGACGATAAATCTGACACCTCCTTGGGAAAGATGGTCGCCCTCCCGGTGATAGAACAAGTTGCCGGATTCGAGGATTACCGTGTCCTCCCCCTCTCTTCGGACCTCGGATAATCCTATAACGTTCCAGCGCAACTTGTCTATCGCTTCTTCCAGCTACAGGATCTTCTCGTCAATCCTCAGGGTGCGTGCTGTTATACGGGTTCCCTCGGTAGGGTTTTTAAAAAAAGACTTTTAAATGATCTGCACGAATAAACGTTTAATTACGAAATATGAACTAGAATTATGAACTGGCAGACACAAGAGCAAGAGATGGTAACGATTCGGCGTTTGAGATCGGACTGGCGCTCCCGAGGAGCGCTGGGCAGTAGTGTCCCTTAAATGCTGACACCGCGGTTTTGATGAGACATTTACCTAATCACTTTAAGATGATTATTAAGCATTTTACTTAACATTGACAATCTATAACAGCCCCCCGATTTAGTGTAAACTACACCTTTTTTCTTAAGTGAAGTTTACCTATTTTAAAAGTAAATGAATTATATTCTAGCCAATTCTAAGAGAGGGTCCCGTATTGATATTTGAAGTGCTAATTTCATCTAATTCGTGGTTGTCATTTCAGGGTATTATTTTCTTTAGATTTCCTTAGTCTTTTGTGTATGCCAGTTTTATACAACTTATAGGTAATAAACAATACGATAAAGATTACAATTACAATCATAATGCTAGAATAATACCTTTGATACAGAACAATATGTGGTTTTTCAATAATATTATTAAGGCTTTTCAAATTTCAGGATTATCATAAGCTAACGAATCTAAATTTACATTCTTAAGGTTAACAACAGGTAAGTTTGATACAATATTATTATATGCTATTACATTACAACAAGAGTCGTTTAAAATATTAAAATTAGAGACAATAGTTTTCATTTGGATTCACGGTTTTCATGAGGTATTAAACGAGTATCTTTACAATAGGCGATACATTCAGCAGGTAAGTATAGTAAACCATTTCCATTAATTTCTATTTCGTTAGATTGAGAGTTATTACATTCAATGCTTATTTTAGTTTTTCAGATATTACAAATAACCATCTATTATGGCGTAGTGGCTGCCAAATGCTGACGTGGCCGTGAATGAATTTAGTTTTACAAATCGGCGGTATCGAGGTAAGTACCTTTGTAATAATTTCCGTTTCACAGGAAGGTGTAGCAGAGGAGGAGTACAATATTGATGTTTCACAAAGGTAATGATTATTATTAATTATTCTACAGTAATCTAGCTTATCTAACACAATACATTGACTTATCTTTACTTATACCTATGTACTTAGAAGATGGGATGATGGTCGAATACGACCTTGGATTATTTTATCATGAGGAACCAGAGAAGGTAAGTTATGATATACATTTAATTGTAAAGGATTAATTAGAGGAATTTTACTATAAACACTACTTTTCTTTATTGAAGTAACTAGATATTTCAGATATATTCAAAATAGTATGAATGTTATCAAGATTTAAAGGAACCGGAAGTTGTTTGGATTCAGGTAAGAATCTGTAATTATCGACCAGTTCGGTGTAGAGTTCTTTAGGCGTTAAGATAGTGGGATATAAGATGTTAGATTTACTAAACATGATAGAGTTAATTATGTCTTCAACCTTGAAAGATAAGGCTAGTAGGCTATTTTCTATCATAGATGTTAATTCTAGCATGCGAGACCTAATACCTAATTCTCTTGAGACTATTAGAATATCTTGAGATATCGCATCAATTGCATTTTTCAGGTGTTTTTCATTTTCTTTGATTGTGGATAGAGTTTCATTAACCGATTTAAGTAAAGAGGTGGTGACCAATATATTTTCCTTCATTAAAAGGGCTAGATTCTTTTGGTCTGTTTCTACCTCATTAATGGCATTGTCATATCGAATGGCATCGTCTTCATCCATAGTGCCAAATAGTTTTTTAGATAGAGTGCCTACGAAACCTAGAAATGCAGATCTTCTCGACTGGCGAGATGTAAGGTGAAAAATAGCTTCGTTATCGTGAGCTATATCATTGAAACGCGTATTTAATGGTTCAAAAAGATTTGTACATTCTAAATAATCAAAAATTTTATCATTATCACATACTTGTTTAGATTTATCAAGAATTTGACGGAGATTTATAATATGTGGGTTAATAAAGGAAATATCATATGGGATAACTATACTAAGGTGACTATCAACTAAACTTAGGGAACCTAGAGGGTCGAAGTAGATGCCAGAACTAGAAGGAAGTGACTTGATAAAGTCCTGGTGTGCGTTGTTCAATGTGCTGAAATAGAATGAACGAGGTTAGATAAATATATTACTGATTGATACTTTCTATAACTAATATTACTGCGATACAAGATCTCTGACTCCCGCTGGTTTCATTTCATCGAAGTGGTGCGTCACGTGACGTCTATTAATTAAGAGTGTGGCTGTATTATTATTATTTACCTTTATAATTTTATATGGCCCTTTCCAAACAGGTGATAAGGCCTTCTTGAGTCTCAGATGATTTTTAAGGTAGACGTAATCACCATCCTTGTATTGTGGTGGTGATCTGGTGTGAGAATCATAATAGGATTTAGAAGATTCTTTGGATTTTAGTATGTTTTCTAGAGCTTGTTCTCTAGTGTATTTGAGTTTATGTTGTAACATTCTTATGTAGTCCGAGTATGTTGCTAGGTTCGTTTTCGTATATAGAGTTGGGAATAAAGGTTTGTGACCGAAGACTAGTTCGTAAGGAGTGAATTTCGTAGTAGAATGCGTTGTTGTGTTATATGTTAGCATAGCTGTATATACATAGGTAGGCCATTATCTTGGTTTTGATTAACAAATGATTTTAAATATTCCTTGAGAGTTGAATGACTTCGTTCAAGGGCTCCTTGTGTCTGAGGATGATAAGGCGATGACCAAAGTTGTTTAATCTTGAGAAACTGACACGTTGTTTTGAATAAGTCGGATGTGAAGTTGGTACCTTGATCGGTAAGAATAGACTTAGGAATTCCAAAGAGAGAAATAAAGTGGATAAGACAGTCACAAGATTCTTCAGCAGTTGTACTGTATAGGATAAACAGTTGAATATTTCGTTAGGTCATCTTGTAAGGTTAGAATATATTTGAGTTTGGCGGTGCCGGATTCAGGTAGGGTCCTACTATATCTAGTGCCACCCTTTGAAATGGTGATGTGGATGTAGGTGTGATTTCCATAGGGGCTTTGTTTAATTTTCTTAGTGCTTTATTTTCTTGACAAAGTTTACATTTCTTGACATAGTCGTCTATGTCGCTCCTCATGCCTTTCCAATAAAATTGTTCTCGAATTCTGTTATACATCCGTACACATCCCAAATGTCCAGATGCAGGGATATCGTGGTTTTCACGCAATATTTTAGGTCTTTCACTTAAGGTAGGATATATTATTTTATTTAGGTAAATATGAATTTGAATTTTTGTATTATTAAAAATATGAGTAAGAATATTGTAAATTTTAGTATATGAATGATGATCAAACGGATTTCTGAAGTCGGAAATGGCAATCTCGGTTGTTTGTTCTGATTTCAAGATTTCGTCTCTTACTTGTTTGAGAGTATCGAAAATAGCAGGATAGGATGATTCATCAAAATGATGAACTTTAGTGAAGATGAGGTAAACCGTCTTATTTTCTTAATTAGTTTTTAGAAATCGGTGTAATTCTTTTTCAGAGCTATAAATTTCATCAACGTTTTCGGAGAAGGGGATTATATCAGAAATATAGCGATTGGATTCGTCTAAGTCTATAGATGTAGGAATTAATATGATTTTGCAATTTGTTTTCAAAAGGTTTTCGTTATGTTCCTTTAGGATTGTATTGTTGCTTCCTTTATTCGGATTTGTTTTCAGAAATTGCGAGTAGTTGTCGTTGTTTACATTTGGTTGCGTTTCTGGCGAAGGGATCTAGAGTGAGTCAAAGTCAAGGTTGAGGTCTGCGCTGTCAGGACTGAGGTCAAGATAAGGTAAGTTGGGTTCTAGGTCAAGCAATTCTGGAGATAATGTCGGTTGTGCAGGATTCGGTGGATTAGTAGGTATAGTATTAGAATCAGTGTTAAGATCCTGGTTGAGCAGGTCTTCGTTTTCAACGGAGAATGGAATAGGAGAAGGTAAGTCTAACAGAGGGTCTTGTAAGAGATTTTCAAGTTCGGAGTCGATGTTTTGTTGGGAGAGTCAGGAATTGTAGGAGGTTCACTTGAATAGGATTAACTGGAAATCGAGACAGAGCATCTGCATTCGTATTTATTTTTCCTTTCTTATGTATGATTTCATAGTCGAATTCTTCTAATTTGAGTCCCAGCGAATTAGTCTGGATCCAGGGTCTTTACAGTTGAAAAGCCATTGTAAGGGCTTGTGGTCTGTAACTATTGTGAACCGATTCCATAAAGGTAGGGACAGCTTTAGTTCCAAAGACGATAGCTAAGCATTCTTTCTCAGTAACACTGTAGTTACATTCGGCTTTATTAAGGGTTCGTGACGCATATGCAATTGGGCGGTCCTTTCCTATAGGACCTTGTGATAGAATAGCAGAAACAGCGAAGTTTGAGGCGTCACAAGTGAGGATGAAGGGTTTGGTAAAATCAGGGTAAGCAAGGACAGGTGACGTTACTAGTTTTTTCTGTAACGTTTCGAAAGCAAGTTGCTGTTCGTTTTTCCAATTAAAAGGTGTATCCTTTTTCAGGAGAGAAGTTAGTGGTTTCGCTAGTTTGGAAAAGTCTGGAATAAAGCGTCTATAGTAGGATGTGAGTCCGAGAAAAGATTTAATGTCTTTGGGACATTTTGGTACGGGAAATTCCGTGATGGCTACGATCTTTTTTGGATCTGCTTGTACACCGTCTTTGTTAATGACGTGACCAAGATAAGCGACTTCTTTGCACAGAAATTCACACTTATCTGGTTGGAGTTTAAGGTTATAATCTCTGAGTCTATTGAACACACAGGATAAATTTTGGATGTGACTTGGAAGGTCAGGTGAGTACACGACGATATCGTCTAAGTATACGAAGCAGCGTGAGCCTTGTAGTCCATATAGGCATGTATTCATGAGTTTCTGAAAAGTTGACGGGGCATTTTTTAGCCCAAACGGCATTCTTGTGAATTGGAAATACCCTTGAGGTACGGAGAAAGCAGTTTTAGGGCCGTCTTGCTCAGATACTGGAATTTGATGGAAGCCTGAGGCCAAATCTAAAGTTGTGAAATATTGACTTTTCCCCAATTGATCTAGAATTTCTGTAATTTGTGGAATAGGATAAGTTTCTCCGATGGTAATGTCTAATGGTAATGGCGACAATTTTCAATACTGTGTCCTATATTTTTACAATAACGACAGATCATGTCGTTGGTATTGATTGGTTTGGAATAGTCAGGACGATAATTGCGTGAAATTGGTTGAGATTCGCGGCGAGAGTTTGTATTTTTTGTTTTATCATTGTAAAAGTTCACGTTCGGGTTTGACCTTCTTTGTATGCTGGAAATAATTTTTTCTTCTTCTACCGCGAAACTTACAGCAGAGTTCAGTGAGTCAGGGTTACGACATCTGACTACTTGTGAGATGCGAGGATTGAGTCCTGTTATGAAAGTGTGGAGAGAGAGATCCTGTATGGCAGCGACACGTCCTGCTAGTTCTGTTTTCCTTTTGGTTGGTATAGAAATATTTATTTCCGTTAGTATTTTTGCTAGGCACGTTTAAATTTTTAGTGCAAACTGATTAACTGTCTCGGTCGGGCTCTGTTTACAGTCTTGGAGCTCCGTGAGTAGGTAGGCATAATGTTTCCTCTCACCAAATTGTTGTTTAATGAAATCAATGAACTGTTCGAAAGAATCGAAGTCTTTAATACTACACGTGCTCTCGGCCTTGTCAACTAATTGACTTAGTATAAATTTGAACAGAATGGGTTTTTGCGATTTTGTAGCAATTTCGAAAGCGCTTTGACAGTTAGTAATGAACGGATTTAATTTTTCTCGCGATCCGTCGAAGGGTTTGATGAACTTAAAAAGAATACTGAGTTCGATTTTTTCGTCGATTTCTAATTTGGGGCCTTTAGAGCCGCTAGCGCCAACTTCAGATTTAGAAGTCGTGGTTTAGTAACACAGAAAACAAAACAACAAAACAAAGAAAAAAAAATAGAATAAGAGTGATATACAAAAGGTCAGGTCCTCCTTATGCTAGCTTACTTATACACTATAGACGTTTGTAGGTGAGTTGCCGCAGCGCGTAGTCAAAACAAAGTCGGGCGCGAGTCTTATCAGCTCTAAGTTGGACGCGCAATGAGATAGTTTGGTATTCGCACAAGGGAGTAGTAGGTTGTTTTTAATCACTCACAGGAACGTAGCTGCTATGATGATGATCAGCATCGTTTCCACAGATCACTGTGGACTGCGGACCGTGGAACAGTGGCTGCTGGAGACCTCCGTTTCAACGGAGGATGGAGAGATGATAATTAATGATTTTGTACAAACACTTTAGCACTTTGGCACTTTAGCACTTTGGCACTTTAGCACTTTTGTTGTACTTTAATTTTGGCACTTCACTTTAGGAACGCTATTATGACGTAGTAAGTTCTTCGGAGCGTAGTTGGGTAGGGGATTTTCGTATCCCACCGCTGCCACCAAATGTTATACGGGTTCCCTCGGTAGGGTTTTTAAAAAAAGACTTTCAAATGAGCTGCACGAATAAACGTTTAATTACGAAATATAAACTAGAATTATGAACTGGCAGAAACTAGAGCACGAGGGGTACGGGCGTTGACTTTTAGACAGACCTCTCAACTTAGCGTTCAGGTTCAGTGTGCCTCAAACCATTCGGTGATCGCTGCCAGTTTTCACCCTCGCGATCACTGAGACATCACTGAACAGTTGTCGCAGTTGTCTGGTCGTCATAATGAAGTCAATCTCATTTTTGTCGAACCGTCGGGGCTCGACCAGGTCCACTTCTGTGGGGCCGCTTCTGGAAGAAAGTGTTCATCATAAAGAGTCCTCTTTCTCCATGAGTCGGCCAGCTGCTGGCTATGGGTTCCGTTGCCTATTCCGAATTTCCCTACTTTCAGCTCACCGTTCTCTCTTGTGCCTAGTTTTGCGTTGAAGTCTCCCATTAACACCGTATAGGGGTTTGGAGGAATGTGGCTCTAGAGATATCCTCATACATTCTCCACCTCCTCATCGAGGTGTGCCGAGGTTGGTGCGTAAACCTGTATGACTTTCAGCGAATACCGTTTGGTGATTCTGGTATAAGGTACGCAACCCTAGTCGACACTCCCAATCTTTACAACGTTGTTAACGAGAGACTTGTGGACGATAAATCTGACACCTCCTTGGGAAAGATGGTCGCCCTCCCGGTGATAGAACAAGTTGCCGGATTCGAGGATTACCGTGTCCTCCCCCTCTCTTCGGACCTCGGATAATCCTATAATATTCCAGCGCAACTTGTCTATCGCTTCTTCCAGCTACAGGATCTTCTCGTCAATCCTCAGGGTGCGTGCGTTATAAGTTGCCAGGTCGAGTCGTCGTTGGTGGCAACCGAACCTCCACCGGAGATTCTTAGCACCCCCTGCCCCGCCGTTACCATGGTCGCCACCGTAGCCAGGAATAGCGGGGCCGCCGGGGACTGGGGGCCGTCTCTTCGTAACTTTATTCATTGGGGGGTATATTGCCATAGTTGGCACGCTTGGCGAGCGGGTTAGCAACCGCAGTTTTTTTATTGTGATATTGCTGTTATCAGGAAGATGCTGCTGCCCATCTCCTGCCTGTTTCCCACTGTCGCCTCTTACGACACCCACGGGAAGATATGGGGTAGTGGATATTCTTAACCGCCACTACGCGGCTACATATTTGACCATTCAGCCAAAATTGAGAGAGCATAGTTGGGAAGTGTTAATGCATCCACCATATAGTCCTGACCTTACACCCTCAGATTTTCACCTGTTTCGGTCTCTTCAGAATTCTTTGGGTAGTGTTAGTTTAACATCAAGAGGGGACTGTCAAAACTACTTGTCGCATTTTTGATCAAAAATCCCAAGATTTCTACAGCAACGGGATTATGTCACCACCTACAAGATGGCAACAAGTTTATCGAACAAAATGACACATATATATATATATATTATAATTAAATGTAATTAAACTTGGAAAAAACTTCTTGAATTTGTATATAAAATACGAAGAAACTTTTTCCCCGGCCTGTTATTACGTAATTTCGCCAAAGAATTAGAATCCGAAATGTGCAACAATTATATAGTAAAGATAGAACTCAACATAAATCAATCGCCAAGAATCTTCTGGTCCTTCGTGAAATATAAATAATAGCCGGCGAAGTGCGAGTCGGACTCGCGCATTAAGGGTTCCGTACCATCGTAATACACGTTTCTAGTACGAGGGTGACACTGAAAGTTCTTAGAAAATCAAAAACTGAACAAACTAGCAAGTTATTAGTTTTATTATACGTATCTTTTCAAAATAGTGTCCATTTACATCAATACATCGCTGCATCCGATGGAACCACTGAGAAAAGCACTTTGCCCACTCGTCCTTAGGCGTCTCTTCGACGGCATTTTGAAACGCAGCCACTGCTTCCTCGGCGTCCATAAAACGTTTTCCTCGAAGTTTTTCTTTTATTTTCGGAAATAAATAAAAACCGCAAGATGCGAGGTCGGGGCTATAGGGCGGGTGACCCAGTAATTGCACATCTGACGTCGCCAAGTAGTCGATTGTTTGCTTGGCGGTGTGCGACGAGGCGTTGTCGTGGTGAAGAAGGATACTACTGCGAGGTCGTTTCTTCCGAACTTTTCCAAGACAAGTGGCAAACAATTGTTAGTGTACCACTCTGCAGTAACTGTTTTTCGATCCTCAAAAAACAATTGTTGCGTAATGACCTGTCCTTCCGAAGAACGAGGCCGCCATCTTTTTCCCCACGCTTCGACGTCTCTTCACTTTAGTTGGCAACTCTTCGGAAGTAAACACCCAGACAGCAGGCTGTCTCTTAGTTTCAGGATCATAACAATAAATCCAGCTTTCGTCACCCTTAAGTATGTGGAACACAGTATTTGAGTCACCTCCGTTAAATCTTTGAACCATTTCATGACACCAATCAACACGACGGAGTTTTTGGGCCTCTGTCAAATTATGAGGTATCCACCGGTCACAAAGCTTCCTGACCGCTAAATGTTCATGGAGGATTTTGTACACTTGACTCATACCGATGCCTAAGCTTGTCCGAATCTGCTGATAAGTCACTCTTTTGTCAGTCTCTATCATACGCCGCACAACACTGATGTTATCTTCAGTCGTCGCCGTAGAAGGCCGTCCCTCACGCAGATCATCGGTGAGATTAGTGCGACCACGTTTAAACTCATTAAACCAGTTGTAAACAGTGGCACGAGATGGGGCTTCATCGTGAAAGGCCAATCGAAGTCTATCATAACTTTCTTGTAGACTTAAATGACATCGAAAGTCATAAAAAATCATTGTACGAAAATTTTCTCGCGTTAAATTCATGCTGACGTGACACAGACAATTTTCAATTTGCCGCCGAATCGTCAACAAATGACAAATTAATAAAATACATACACAATACTATTGGCAAAAAGTTCCATTTTCAAAATTTGAACTTATTTTTTTATTATATCGTTTACAAGTGGCCAGTTCTAAAAACTTTCAGTGTCGCCCTCGTAGAGGAACCCCTTTTAGTTTTTAATTTATTTTAATTTTATTATTTTATTGTATTGACCATTCTTATAAGTAAGTATGCTAAAAGCTTAACTATACCGCTAACAATAATATACAGATGTTCTCGTAAAGAAGGAACAGTACCTCTTATTTTCACATCTGCATTTATTACCCCGTCCATAAAAAATCCAAAAGACCGTGTACAAAATTATAAGGCAATATCCATGCTTTGTTTGTTACCAAAATCTTGGAGAATATCGTATATCATGGCATCAAACAAACACTCAGTGATTATCAACACGGCTTCTTAAAAACTTCTGTTTCGAAACATATTGTCTGTTCTGACTTTTTTTTATAGGAGAGGAGGCAAACGAGCATGCGGCTCACCTGATGGTAAGTGACTACCGCCGCCCATGAACAACTGCAACACCAGGAGAATTGCAGATGCGTTGCCGGCCTTTTAAAAAGGAATAGGCTCTTTTCTTGAAGGTCCCTAAGTCGTATCGGTCCGGAAAAATCGCTGGTGGTAATCGATTCCACAAGGAAGTTTTGCGAGGAAGAAAACTTCTTCTAAATCGCACAGTGGTGGACCGCCAATCATCCAGATGGTATGGATGGTATCGCAAGTTTTGTCGCAAGGTGCGATGGTGAAATTGAGCGGTTCGAATTAGTCCGAACAATTCCTCAGAGCACTCCCCGTGGTAGATGCGATAAAATACACAAAGAGATTCAATATCTCTACGCAGTGCCAATGAGTCAAACCGATCGGAAAGAACTCGGTCGTCGACGATTCGAACCGCTCTGCGCTGGATGCGGTCAAATGGAAGGAGCTGGCACTGGGGAGCCCCTGCCCAGAGATGGGAACAACCCACCACCTCCCATGGCCCCACCGACCCTCAGGTCATACGGGCCGAATCTCGGGAGATGCGCGCGGTACCTGCACGTGGCTCTATCCCGCGCGCACTTTCTTGACTCCTACAAATATTTCATCTCTTCCTTGTCCCAAATTTTACGTCATTCTCCCCCTTCTGGGGCTGACGGCACTGTAATGCATACGTCGTCGGGCCATCCTACCAGCCTTCTCTCCTGCATTATCCTGCGATCGTGCCACCTATGCGCAAACTCGCGCAACAGCTCGTAGTTTACCACATCGCTCACGAGATCCGAGTAGTAGATCGGTCCCTGAACCGTACGAACTAGTCCATCCATCATTTTCACTATTAGGTCGTCATACAAAGGACATTCCCATAGAACATGGTGAACGTCCTCCTCTGCCATACCGCACTCTCACATACTAATTTCACACATCAGAGATGGGAACTGTATTCCATGTGGGGCCGAACCTGCGTCTTGTAAAGTTGCAAGCGGTGTGCCGCTGCTGAGCACGCCAAGCTTTTTAGAGGCCAATTTGGCCTTCTCTTCCAAGTGACCACGAAACTGCACATCACTCGATATGTCGACACCGAGGATTCCAATACTTGCTGAGGCAACAAGGGGAGTGCCTTGAAACTGAGGAGATACGACAAAGGGGTTCTTTTTAACGGTAAACTTGTGTCTTCTGGGGATTGAACTGGACTAGATGTAGTCGCCCCCCGTCCGAGACTTTGTTCAACAAAGTATCGACTTCAGACGCAAGTTTGTTCCGGTACTCGGCGACGTTTTCCCGAGAAATATTAGCACGACCGGTGTATAAAGCATCACCAGTGCTGTCGTCTGCATAGCAATGAATGTTTCCGCTTCGCAACATATCATTGATATGCAGAAGAAACAGCGTTGTGCACGCAGCCTTGTGGAACACCAACGTTAAGGGGCTTGTAATCGGAGCATGCCCCGTCTACTACGACCTTGATGCTCCGATCTGCAAGAAAACTGGTAATCCATTTGCACAATTTCTCGGGAAGCCCATAGGAAGGAAGCTTCGAAAGAAGCGCTTTGTGCCAAACGCCTCCCTTGGACTCCACTGCCTCCGCCCATCTATGAGTTACCTAACTCATAGACCTCGAAGAACACCAGCTGAGTGGCCTCGACGGAAACCGTACTGGCGGTCACTAATCAGCTGGTGATCCTCAAGGTACCGCATGAGCTGGCAGTTAATAATAGTTTCCATTATTACTTTGGAGAACAAGGAGGTGATAGCGATATGCCTGTAGTTGGACGGATCTAAGCGGTAGCCTTTTTTAGGGATCGGGTGCACCTAAGCTGTCTTCCATGAGTTCGGGACTACGCCTAGGGTGTAGGAGTACCTTTTTTTTTATAGGTTAGGGTGACAAACGAGCACACAGTCCACCTGATGATAAGTGGTTGCTGTAACCCATAGACATCTACATCTATCTTCAATAAAGAATCAAAATGCAGATGCGTTGTCACCCGTGAGGACTAAGATGGAATGCCTCTTTTGCAGTAAAAAGGGTTTCCGGTTCTCTACACTCACCATACGAAACACAGCAGTGTTAAGCTGTTATTTTACGCTGGTATTCTGCGAGAGCGTGGTCCTTCCCCGATCGAGCCGACCCATTCGTACTACAACTATACTACTAACTATACAACTATACTACTATAGCTGCAGCATGGTTCTACCACGTAAACCTGAAAAGTACCTGAAAAGACGCGATAAAACCGGTGCCAACTCCGGAGCACACGTCTTCAGCAAAATAAGTGGGACTCCATCAGGCCCACTCGACTTGTTGACGTCCAGGGAGAGGAGTGCTTTGCGCACCGAGCGCTGTGTAAACAGCACTTCCTGCATGGAGCACTCACACCGCAGGATGGTCGGCGGTGTGTTCCCCCCTTCATCGAGAGTCGAGTTGGAAACAAAAAGAGAGCCTAGCAGATCGGCTTTCTCCTTTGCATCATGGGCCAGTGAGTCGTCCACCCTGTGCAGAGATGGCAAAGATGGCTGACAGAAGTTCCCTTGGGCAGCCTTGGCGAGAGACCAGAATGCACGTGTTCCCGAAGAGAGGTGAACTAGTATCTCGCCAATTCTGCCGATGTGCTCTGACTTTGCCTTGGCAATGACGCTTTTGAAGGACCTGGAGGCGGAATTATACTTCTTTTTAAGAGCGCTGGTGCTTACATCCCGGGACGTTGATGCATCAGCTCAGGCCCGGTAACACTCCTGCTTATAGCGTGATGCGATTTTACAGGAGTGACCAAACCATGGCTGAGTTCTGCCTTCGATAGGCACCACAGATGATGGAATAAATAATTCCATTCCCTGAAGTACCACATCAGCGACAGAATTAGCAACAACGTTGGGATCGTCCGGCGAGAAACAAACCCGCCCCCGAGGGTAGGATGCAACCTATAGTGCCAAACACGGCGGCAGCCTGCAGAATGCAATCGCGATGTTAGCGTGAGTGGCACCGTACTCCGGATCAGACAATGGTCCGAAGAGCCAAGAGGGGCATCGACGGAGACATGATATCCGTCCGTATGAGAGGTCAGCAGAAGGTCCAACAGGGAAAGTACATGATCCTCCACATCTGGGATCCGCGTAGGCGAAGTAACCAGTTGTGTCAGACCATATGCCAAGCCAAAGTCATAAACAGATCTACCCGCATGATCGGTTAAACGGGAACCAAGCCATTCAGCGTGGTGGGCGTTAAAATCACCGAGCATCACGATCTCTGCGGATGGGACCTGTTGTAGCACGGAGTCTGCAGCCTATTGGACGTGGTCGATGAGTCGGTCTGTGTCGGCATTACCGCTATGGAACCTATAGAGGTACCCGTAGACGCGGGGATGATCGTCGCTGTCTACGCGCAGCCATAGGATGAAGAGGCCCGTACCTTCAAGACTGCCGAGGCGTCGAAAACATATGTCCTCTCTGACGTATAAGGCTCCCCACCCCCACATCCCCAGAATACGCGGGGCAGCCTGAGCACACACGTTAAAAAAAAGTGGGGTAGCTTGGGCGTGGATGCTCAGCGAGGATTCTCCGTCACCAGGGGTGTTGGTACGCTCCTGTGGTAGTGTTCTTTTTAACTCCGCTACCATGTTAAAGGTGGGGAATTGGGCCTCCGGCCACCTGCACTCCAGTAAAGCGTTCGACTGCTAAGATCACGTTATACTTCTCGGCAAACTACTCGAAGTATGTATCAGCAGCAATCTGTTAAGGTGGTTTAAATCTTATACTGAGGATCGTTGTCAGACAGTAGTCCCGAATCGTTATACGACAGCAACTGTGCAAATCCCTTCAAGAATACCGCAGGGATCGCTATTAGGTCCATTGCTTTTTGCGATTTTTATAAATGATATAGGTAGGTTCCTGTTTCACTTCTCCAAAATAATTATTTATGCTGATGACATAAAAATTGTATGAACCATCACAAAAACTTCTGACTGCCTAATTAAGGTAGATTTAGGTAGTGTAATTTTGGGTAATCTATCTAATATATTACAAGAGTTATTTCTTTTAAATTTTTTTCGTATTTATACTAACTTATTACTATACATAAAACGAAACTCCAAGGAGAGCCTTTATATGGGGAATCCCCGTATCGCGACGCTCATCCGCACTCGTAAAACTTAATTAGGAACGCTAGTAACGCAATACGCTGACGCGACTATTTGTAAATGATTTAAATCGATTTCCTGGATATACGAGTAAATCGATCGAAATTCCAGCCAACTTTCGATCTTTAAATTGCATCAGTCAGTGATCAGAATATTTCAAAGTCAGAACATCTTATTCTTCATCATTCCTAACAGTCTACTGCTGTAAGTGGGCCTTTCTCTTTTGTAGAGTAGAAGGATTTGATTCTATGTATTCTCTACGCTTGGGCAGGCGAATTGGCGATTACAATTCCATTCACTCGTGTGGTTATTTTACTTATTTATTTATTTTATTCTTTATAGCACCAAATATTTATACAAAAGGCGAGCTTAATGCTATATGGCATTCTCTACCAGCTAACCTTGGGTAGAACAGGAAGTGAGTTATGGGCAGTTTAATTGTTATGATCAAATTCAATTCAAATATATATATGCAATACATACATAAAATATACACATATATTATAAATATATATAATTGATACACATATATAAATAAATACACACATTTATACATATATATCTCAATAAATGTATATATAAATAACTATAAACATATAAAGTCAGTTGACTCAACTTTGTAGGCTACGGATATGCTCGTATAGTTTTCTTTTAAAAACATTTTTGGCAGCTATTGTTCGCAGGTCAACAGCCAATTTGTTCCAGAGGGAGATGGAAGTAACTGTGAAAGAATTTGGCTTAAACCCAGAATAGTAGAGAGGTAATAAACTGTATGAAGAACAGAGATTGAGAGAATGAGTGTCACTACGGTATTGAAATCTTTCTTTTAGATAAAGGTATGTCCACTCTGTTTTCAGTTCTTAATGATTCTTTCATTAAGAACTGAAAACAGAGTGGACAGGATTCGGAAATCTCTGCGCTGGCGTATAGTAAACCACTTTAACTGAGAGCGAAATTCTGAAACGTGATCATATTTGCGCAGGCCAAAGATGAATCGTATACAGTTGTTATGTAACCAGTCCAAACTGTTTAGCAGCTCCTGAGAAATATTAGTGAGACAAACATCGGCATAGTCAAATAATGGAAGAATTAGAAATTGGACGAGAAGACGTTTAGTTGAAGGAGGCAGAAAGAACTTAAGGCGATAGATGGAACAAAGTATTCCTGTGACTTTACGACAAACCTCTGACACCTGTAATATCCAACTAAGAGACGGGTCGATAATTAAACCTAGATCCTTGACACTAGTGCTAAAGGGAATTACGCAGTTTTCGTAGTGAATGGATGGAATTTTTTTTATATAGGATAGGATGACAAACGAGCACACAGTCCACCTGATGGTAAATGTGACCCATAGACATCTACATCTATCCTCAATAAAGAATCAAAATGCAGATGCGTTGCCACCCGTGAGGACTAAAATAGAATGCGCCTACTACTACTACGAAACACAGCAGTGTTAAGCTGCTATTGTTACGCTCGTATTCTGTGAGAGCGTGGTCCATACCAGGACGAGCCGACCCATTCGTGCTACAACTATACTACTAACATTGCTGCAGCATGGCCACATGAGTAAATAAACGGAACAGAGGCAAAGCTTCTAACAACGTGCAAACTTGTTATTTATTTTGGTAGGGTTGTCACAATAGTTGAAGACAAATTAAACAAAACAATATCTATCATATTATTGTATTGTCACTGAAGTTACGGTATACAAAATTTCAACTCAATCTGACTTCGGGAAGTGGTTCAAATCTTACTTGCAATATGTGAACTTAACCCACATACCTACGGTTACCACTACCCCACATACCTACAATTGTTTAGGAAAAGCTTGTAATAACAATAAAAAGGTAAAAGCACACCGTGTAGTACCCTCTTATTATTAAAAATAGGATCACACAATAAAATAAAGGTACTTACTTGAAAAAGTAATAATCAAATATTCACTTACGTAGTACTCCTTGGGATATTTAAAGTATGATATATTTTTATTTTTTCTAGTATTATTCATACACAGTACAATAAACAAACAACGTGTGTCGCACTGACCCTGAGATTGTTGTCCACTGGCTCGGCCATCTGGCCAGCGAACCGGTTTTTTCCAGTCTCGCCGCTCTTACGCGACAAGCGGCCAGTGGTCACGCACAAATGCCCCGCGTGCTTTAGTTGTGCAACCGATTCGCGCGGTTGTATGAAGCTTTTCCTCTGTTCCGTTTATTTACTCATGTGGCATGGCTCTACCACGTTCAGATATGTTAAGTTGTGACACCAATCGACGACTACCAATGATGATAGCCTGGCATTTACTGGGATTAACCGTTATACCAAAGCGCTGTGACCAGTCTGAACTACGTTGTAAGTCACGATTAATAGCTGCGATAGCAGCATCAATTTCAGCCAAGGACGCTTGTGAGTATAACTGGAGATCGTCAGCATAGAGCTGGTAAGAACATTGAAGGTGGGTAGTTAGAAGATTGATAAACACCGAAAACAAGATAGGAGAAAGAATGCCGCCTTGCGGTACACCTAGAGACAGATGGCACTAGTCGGAAAAAATCCTGACCAGACCGAACAGCCTGCTGGCGACCGCGAAGATAAGAGGAAAACCAATTCAGTGCTGACGAGGAGAAATTTATCGTGAAAGTAATCCAAGGAGTAAGTCGTGATCGAAACCATTGAATGCGTTTGTAAAGTCAATAAGGACAAGAACAGTCAAACATAACCTCTCTCAAGTCTTCTGTAACTTGAAGTAATGCTGTGGTTGCACTGTGTACCGGGGGGAAGCCAGACTGATATGCATATGCTTAATTAGCACTTAATTCCTTGCTATTAATATTTATCGTATATCTATTATCGTCACTGCGTTGCTAGCGATACGTTTTGCCAGCAACGCAAATTTCAACAGCTCGTTGCGGTGAAAATTTTAGAGCAACTAATTTTTATACTTGGTACCCACCTAAAAAGCCCCTAATTTGGGATTTTTCTTATAGCAATTTTGATTCTATTCTGATTTTCAGAAAACGTGAATTTTGCATCTGCTTTGTTCTGAATAACTACTTTATTTTTATTAGGGGCGCCTCTTCATTGCCTATACTTACTTGCGGCACCTAATTAGCACTTAATTCCTTGCTATTAATATTTATCGTATATGTAATAACTTTATTGCTAGCAACGCAAATTTTAACAGTTTGTTGTGGTGAAAATTTTAGAGCACCTAATTTTTAAACTTGGCACCTAATTAGCACCTAAAAAGCCCCTAATTTTGGGTTTTTCTAAATGCAAATTCCTGACTATGCGTGGCTGGCGATACACAACTTGTTTTTGTACCAATGATTCAAGTGCTTTGGAAAGAAACGGCAGTATAGAAATAGGTCTAAAATGAGAAGGCAGCGATGGATTCGGTACTTTAGCAAGGGGCAAGACAAAAGCTTTAAGCCATAACTTGGGGAAAACACCAGTAGAAAGTGAGAAATTGATGATGTGAGTGGGAACTGGAGTAATAATATCGAGTATGAGAAGTATCATAGATCTACTCACCTCATCATAGCCGGTTGCGGAAGATTTTATTGAAAGTATGCTTTTCTAGTATCCTCAACAGTCACTGAACTGAAGTTAAAAGAATTACTCGATAACAAACGCAATTAAGTTCCTGGAGAGTCGTAACTTTGGTGGAATAATGCAGACGCGAAGCAGAAAAGAAGTGTATGTTCAAGTCATTGAATAAAATATTTGGGATTAGAGAATTGGAATGTGATTTTCCAAATCCCAGGGAATTAAGGAAGTTCAATATTTTTGCAGAAGAGGAGTTTAAAATACTATTGTGGATGTAGCGGGATTTGGCAGTTCTTACCACCTGATTACAGCGGTTTCGTGCTCGCTTATAGTGTTGAAAGGTGAGACTATTCAGATTCTTTTTAAAAATGTGAAAAGCTCGATCTCTTCTTACCAATGCTCTACGCAGTACAGACATTTTACATGTGACATATTATACAAGTTATATCGCCATCTTTCGGTGGCAATGACATCTCTGGTATTTCCCATAATTGCTTTTTCTAAGGGAACTTTTATAATCGCCATGACACGGCAAGTCAACATAGGTTCAAAAGGTCATTAAAAGACGGTACATACATAATCACTCCAACATCCATTATACAATTACAAATACATTTAAATAAAAAACCTTGTTTATGAATAAGTTTTATTTCAATTTATCGCATATTATAAATAAACATCGGGTAAGCTGTATTCAACTGTTACGTCACAATCTACATTTACAACACCACTACTTGATTTATAATCAATTGACATTTCGAATGCATCATGATCATCTGTCAGTTTATCGAAGAAGTAACTTCTATTTATTTTAGACGTAGATGAACATTTTGATATATTTACAGTGAAATTGCTCTTTCGTACAGGACTGCTTTTAGGTGTGGAACAATTATTTTTAATGAAGTTCTTTTCGATAATGGATTTCCTGCGTATCTTTTTATTCTCAAAAACTAGTTTTACTAAATTACTGTTAACTGTGGCCGTTTTAATAACGGGAGCTCTTGTTACTATCTGTTCAACAATATCTGACAGATCGCTATCATTAATATCTTCTTTACTTGCATTGAAAAAGCTTGAAGCATCTGCAAGTCCTTTTGTTTCTAATTTTTCAGTAACATTTTGATGTCTGCTCAATTCCTCATACTTATTTTTGTTGTCATAAGTCGAATTGCTTTGTAGTAGTTTACTTGCACTACACTTTCGTTTTGTACTTACAACATAACTTTCAATTGTATTTTTCTTCTTTGTGTTATTTCTTAACTTTCTTTTTAATTTATTTACACAAACACTAACATGTGCTTTGCTACAATTAAGTTCTGTGACGTCTAGGCTTAATCTTCTTAATGAATTGTTTACTGCCTCCAAGACATCAACTTTATTTTTCTTTCTATTGTATTTCCTTTTGGGTTTATTCGGATCTTGATTCTCTTTATTCTTTCTCTCCCTTGTCTTCTTAGTTTTGACTGGTTTTTTTATAGATTCCTCATACGACTCTACAACGTCTGGATAATATTTTCGCATTAAGTCTTGACGTTCTATTGATATCCAAACGTTTGTAAAATCTTCGCCATCTGCAATTTTTTGATTTTGTCAATTATAATCGTTAAATAATTTCGAACAAAACTTACAAATGAGACAAAATAATTATTATTACAATAATATACCTTCCAGTTGATCATCTGGAATAAGGCCTTCAAACTCTCCACTTATGTCATCCCATATCACTTCATAACTAGGAATGCCTGTAACAAAATAATGTAAAAATGTATTACCTTTAATAAAAAATTTGAAAGTTGAAGAATTCTCTCATGTCACCACCAAAGTGCAAATCTATTTCAGGTTTTTCTTGATCATCTAGATTTTTAAAGCTCCAAACAGTATACAGAATTCAATTAATTATTCCTCTATCAACGTCATCAGCCCTCAAACAAACAGCCAGTAAGAGATTTAGTTACATCTTAAATTTCACGTCACTATTATGGCAAATCCTCCCTACTATTAACGAGACCTATGTCCAGCAGTGGACCGTTAAAACACTGAAGATATGGAGGAGATAAACATTAAAATAACCATTAGAGCTTATCAAAAGTCCACTGCTGAACATAAGCCTCCCTCATAGATGGCTTCATTGGGGAATATTAGCCATAGTTGTCATGCTTGGCAGGCGGATTGACAACAATAGTTTTTAAATATTTTGGATTGATATCAGAAAGATGCTACTGCCCATCCCGTTTTATTTCCTTTTGTCGCCTCTTTGTGGATTCTCTTTTATGACAAATGAAGAGGATAATATTGATTATATATTTTTACAAAAATCCCTTTGAAGGTTGAAGAAATATGTGATTTTACTTACACATTTTTATTGCCTTCCTGCGCACTAATCACAATCTTAAAATATTGTTAAAATAATAAGAAATTTTCTTTATTCTCTCACGCATATCTAATTAGAAAGGCTGAAATAAAATCTACCTCTACGATTCCTTTTCTTCTTAATAGCTTTTGGTCTAATTTTTCTATTAGTGACATCATTCTGTAAGTGCCATTTTGTGAGTATTGGTAAGAACTTTTCCACGCAATACCGCTCGCTCCAATCTAATTTACGCGACATCAACTTCTGTAATACAAATTAAATGTAATAAATATTACTATTTTAAATTTATTAGTATCTAAAACAAACTCTTACATAGTGGTCACCTTTAAAGAAATTAGAAGATAATATTTTAACCCCATCAATAATGAGTAAATTTTTATTAATAACTATTTAGTTTCTAGCAGACATTACAATGAAACGAAGTTGCCGCGATTAGAAATGCTAAATTATCAATAGCGTATTTCATTAAATAGTGTTCGTTAAATTTCAATTTTAGTCTACTAAATAGTACATAAAACACTAATAATCAATTATACAAAAACTAGATCTGCCACGGCTTCGCATGGGTGATTTCTGGTTCTCGACAACAGCACCAGCAACCGGGTTCAATTGTGAATCTAAACCATCCAGATCCCACTCAAACACGCAAATAAATTCATGAAAATCGGTCCAGCCGTTTAGGAGAAGTTCTGTGACAATCACGTACAAAAGAATTATATATAATAGACTAGCGTCAAGTCTCTGAAGTATCACTCCTTGAACTTCATAGTACACAAGCAATCCAAATGGGATTCCCGTTTCATTAAATGCTGATTTACCACATGCTTAGAGGAGATAGAAAACATCGTAAGAAAATCTGTATCTCTAAGAAACTAAAAACATTTCAAGGACGCTTGAAGTCCGCCAACACGCATTACGAGAATTGCGACATAAACTCGGGCTCTTTCGTGCTCCCAAAAAACCTCTAAGAACCAAGAAACCCGCGTAAAACATATTTATACAGAAACTTTTTTAAATAAGTGTTCCAAACGGTTGTAAATAAGGATTTGTTGCTAGCATATTATCTTATGAAAGCAATATTTAGTTATTAAGCCAAAATTAGTTTAACTTTGGCTTATTGTTCAGCTATCTCATATTTCACGATTTATACAGGTGACAGCAACTTTAAAATGCATAGAGGTTATTCTCCTAGTTATAATTCTCCTCCTATAAATAATTTCTGCAAATAACGGGAAAATCGTGAAAATTAGTAATTTTAAAGCTTATTTTGTTAAGAATATTATCAAACCAAAATTACATAAATTTGAAATGAAGAATTGAAACAAACCCTTTAAGTAGAAAATTCGATATATGATCTGTACTAAACATGTATTTGGGTAACAGGATCTAAGTAATTTGAAGCATATTTTCTTAAGAATGTTATAAAACCAAACAAAATTAAATCAATTTGAAGTAAAAAATTTAAACAATTGTTTAAATTTTTTTTAAGTAGAAAATAAAAAAATTTAAGTAGAAAATTCTATATATATGAATCCTACTTAACATGTATTTGGATAACCGGAATTCAATGAATATGTGGAATTTAAATTTTCCATGTCAAATAGTCATGGAGAATAGTCTGTGACAGACAGACAGAGGCGTTATAAAAATATTTGTGATTCCAGAGTGAGAGCGATTGACTCCTCATGCTATCATCAGTCAATCATACATTGGAAAAATCAATTTTTAAAATTTAAAACGAAGAGCTGATATAAATTATCAGGTATCAAGTAGTGATTCAAATTAAGCACATACCACAAATTCTATTAAACTTGGGACTGGTTTCTTCAATGTGTCTAAATCGATGTCATCATCACAGGCGTTCAAAAACTCATTCATCACTTTCGGCTCTGGGAATGGCATTCCACAAGATATCGCTCTCGTACGTAGAGACAACTCTCGTTTTACTTCTGCTACTTTCGCCCTGAAACGTGGAACATTCATATCAATGGTATGCCTAAATTAGTTAAAGTTATTGGATCATAGGTGTAACTAGTATTACTCTCTGAGTTTGGCAGCCAGTCAATACACGATATAAACAAATTTAATATAATATTATTCCAAGTTCTCTTTTATTTGTATGTATTTATTATATAACAATAGGAAAAAAATATTGGTTACCCACAATGTTTTTTTTTACTTTTATAAGCCAGTGCTTGGCCACAATCAGGCTTCTTACACTAGGGCTACATCTGGTGGTAAGTAGTGTTGTACCACACCTGGTGGTAAGTGGTGATGTATCCCTAGATGATAAATTGCACTGTCTTAGCGTAACAAAAGCCTACTCACTCTTGTCTAAAAGATGCCCAGATTGTATTCGGACGGTAAGATAGACGCCGGCAAATTATTCCACTCCTTTGCTGTAGGCATTACAAAAGACGAAGCAAACCGTTTGGTTCTAATGCGTGGAATATCGACAACAAAGGGGTGAAGACCCGTCAACCACCTGGTTGTCCGATGGTGGAAAGGAGAGGGAGGAATTAAAGCGTGTAATTCCTGCGCACACCAATGCATGTGTGCAACTGTGCTCGAGGCTGACAAGATTGGTTTCAACCAAATCAAGGTTTGGTTTCACTTCTACCGCGTGTAAACAGCACACATTTTTTTTTTTCAATTTTGTTTCCTTCGGTTAAAAAAAATTGATTAAAGAAAACTCACTTATGTCCCTTGTCCTCGCAATTGCGGTGGGTAGCGCACACGGGACAGCCGTTCTTTGCATGCGTCCGTCCAACGTGTCCACAACGGTCGCATCTTCCCGGCAAAGATGCCCACCGGCTTTGTTCCTCGTACCGCTTGGTATCGGTTACCCATGACAATAGCCTATTTAACCAGAGACAAAATCGAAAAACTATATAAATATTTTGATTTTTTAAATAAACGATACCGGTAGGCGAAGTGTAGGGCGACCTCCCACTAGATGGAGTGACGACCTGGTAAGACATGCAGGAAGTCGATGGATGCAGATGGGTCAGGAATGTGCTTTGTGGCATTCATTGGCGTAGGCCTATGTTCAGCAGTGAACTTGTGAAGGGCTGTAATGATGATGATACACTTAGAAATATTGTTTATACGCTTTCGTCACCGGTCAGGGTATTTTTCATCTGATACATAGAATATGGTTTCCCCAAATTACCTTTATGGCACCTAATGTCTCGTTATTTCGGACCGCTAAGAGCGTTTAGTAATAATTGGCGGATATTTAAGAATGTTCTCCCGTTGGTGAGTAACATCGTGGGGCTTCGTAGTGAAAATAAAAATTTTGACGAGCACACGCAAGCAAAGGTGCACTCTCAATTCCCGCACTCTCATATTCCGATGGGACGGCAATCCGACATAACCGGAGAGACATCAGGCCGCAGTACCAACGGCTTTACGTATTTTCAGAGGCACGGGGTTAAAACACCGCCAACTTCCTGACTCCGGACTCGACTAAGAATTTCTTTGCAGAAAACTTAATAACTGTTTTTTGTCCCGACCCGGGATTCGAACCCGGGGCCTCATGGTTAGCACTCACGTTTACGACCACGAGGCGTTCAATAATATCGCGTAAATAAGGTGACGTCTAATAAGACAGGCAGAAAAAGCTATTTAATAGTTATAAATCTGCAATCATACCTGTGTATAATTTGGTCTTCAGGCACCGTATGTAGAAAAGATACGGCGGTGTTTATTGAGGAACCACAAGCTCCGACGCCATAGTCGCATCCGCAAAGAAGAGCGAGGGCCACCATTTTCTTGCGACCAAATCCTTACAGATCAATATAATTCATATATTTTAGTTTTAAGATAAAACAAGATACTAGAATCTACTTCGCTACAACTCATCATAACAGGCTGTCCTTTATAAAGATTTAGGGTGATTGTCATCATTAAAGACTTTGGAAGAATTCTTTGATGCCACAAATCCTTTAAGTTCCTTTAGGTAAATGTTGGATTCCTAAAACATTGCCTTTTGGCACAGTAAGTCTGAATTTAGTCGTATGATGGCAGCGTAAGAGAATCCCTTACCCTATTTCGTACCGTAGGTGTCGTAAGAGGTGACTATGGAAAATGCCAAAAACATCAACAATCATGCTGATGCAAGGCGTAAAATATCCTGACCCCAACGGGCAGCAGCCTCAAAGGTGTAATACATCTAATACTGTAATCTATCCGTCTGACAAACGATGACGAATAAGGCAAATACTCCCTACATCAGGAATACTTATGTCCAGTGGTTTTTATTGGCTGACGAAGATGAAGTATTGAATTTTTAAAGAATGGCTAGAGCCTAACTATCTCATTAGTGATGGATAGAATATGTTTTGGTTTAAATGAAACCACAGTGTTTCAAGAATATTAAACGGTTGCCGGTCACGTACAAAGCAAACAAGTCTGCATGGATACTGTCTCACTTCTTAGAAGAATAAGTACCTATGGAGGTGGGATGCAGAGGCAAGAGGAACTATCTAACTTGTTGTGGATAACTGCCCTGCTCTTCAGATATCTTCAACTTCAATCTTCAAAACATAGAGTTAGCATTATTATAGAATATCAAAAGCGTTGTGCAAGTAATGGATCAGAGCATAATTTTTGATGGAAATTATTGAATCAGATGGTAAGTTCTCAATTAACATGCTGGACGCGATGAACTTCCTGAGCAGAGCCAGGGCTGAGGTGACAGCAGCAACCATACAGCATTCTTTTCGCCATGCTGCTTTATCTACTGGTTTTGCAGGCATAGATGCAAGTCAGGAATCCGAATCGGAAGATGATCTGCCGCTAAGTGAGTGGATTAAACAATTTAAGACGACAGTCACCTGGGTGAGGAACTGACCACAACCGTGGATCTGACTGACGAAGGAATCCTCAGAGCTGCCATGAATCACCCAGTATCAAACAAGCACTGGATGCGGCCAAACTAAAGATTCTTATTGTTTCATGAAGGCAATCCAAGAACTTTCGAATGGATGTCAAAAATACGTAGCACAGTGCAATCTAAATATTGGCACAGCAAAAAAGGGCAAAGGAAAATGACGAAGTACACATAATCTAATATTATATTTATTAATTTTATAATAATATTAAGCCTTTAATTTTAGTTTAAGTATTACATATTATAATTCAGGCATCAAAAATGTGCAATAAAAATATTTTGTTTATATTTTATTGTTATTTTCTACCCATTCCCTTTAAAACTCTTTATAACAACATAAATTTTCTGGTCCCTTGAATTTTGTTATAGAGTTTTTTTATAGTATAGAGGAGGGGGGCAAACGAGCAAGCGGCTCACCTGATGGTAAGTGTCGACCGCCGCCCATGAACAAACCAGGGGAACCAGGGGAATCGCAGGTGCGTTGCCGGCCTTTTAAAAAAGAGTAGAGTCTTTTCTTGAAGGTCCCTAAGTCGTATCGGTCCGGAAAAATAGCTGGTGGTAGTCGATTTCACAAGGAAATTGTGCGAGGAAGAAAAATTCTCGTAAATCGCAAAGTGGTTTATCGCCAATCATCCAGATGCTATGGAAATTGAGCGGCTGGAATTAGTCCAAACAATTCCTCAGAGCACTCCCCCTGGTAGATGTGATAAAATACGATCAAATGGAAGGAGCTGGCACTAGGCCATCTCTGGACCAGAGATGGAAACAGTATTCCACGTGAGGCCGATCCTGCGCCTTGTAAATTTACAGGTCGTGTGCCGGCATGAAATACTGTCCCGCTCTGCTGAGCACGCCAAGCTTTTTAGAGGCCAATTTGGCCTTCTCTTCCAAGTGACCACGAAACTCATTCGATATGTCGACGCCGAGGATTCCGATACTGGCTGAGGCAACAAGGGGAGTGCCCTAGTCTCTTAAAATAGTTCTTGTTACTAGTTTTCTTGATATCAACAAGCACGGCATTCCAGAGCAGTAAAAGAGGAATTAAAGAAACCACTCTTATGTGGTGAAATACGAATTTTAAGATTATTTTGGGACCGGGGAACTCTATCGTGAGTAGATTACAGATACTGAAATTTATCCTTAAGATAAGGAGAATTTGGGTCATAATATAGTACTTGTAAACTTAGGGAGCTAAGCCTTTGACGAATAAAAAGCCATTTAAGGTTAGAATGATACTGGGAAACATGGTTATACTTCCGTAAGCCGAAAATAAACCTAATGCAATTGTTGAGAAGGCCCACCAATTTATCGAGAAAATATTGAGATAGATCTGGGTAACACACATCCGCATAATCAATAATGGGCAATATCAAAGTCTGGATAAGAAGTAGTTTAGTTTTAAAAGGCAGAAAGTTTTTGAGACGACAAAGAGAATGTAAGTTGGCAGTAACTTTACGGCTTACTTCAGGGGCCGGCTCAAACCAAGGTGGTAGCACGACCACCAGCGTGAAGTAGAGGTTTACCTCTGCGTTTCGCTTAGTGAGTGCAGGTGGGGAGGCCCACCCCCTCCCAACAACATGGTAGCGGAATTAAATGTAATCAGACTACCCCAGGAGGGTACCAGAACCCCTGGAGAATCCCTCGCTGAGCATCCACGACCAAGCGACTCCACTTTTGAGTGTGGCTGCCTCGCGTATTCTGGGGGGGGGCGATATTCCGCTCGCAACTAAACCTGCTCGGGGCAAGCGGAGCAATAACACCAAGGCGACCCCTGTCACGCTAACCGTGAACTTTTGCAACATTAGGGGACTTCATTCCAACCTTAACGCTGTCCACTACAATCTGGAGTCGGCGAAGCCGGCCTTGCTTTTTTTAACCGAGACTTAGGTGACCTCTCCGGCTGATACTTCATATCTCTCCTACCCGGGGTACAAATTAGAACACTCCTTTGTGCCCCGGGCTGGAGTTTGCGTATACGTCAGAGAGGACATCTGTTTTCGACGCCTCGGCAGACTTGAAGGTACGGACCTCTCCATCCTATGGCTGCGCGTAGACAGCGACGACCATCCTCGCGTCTACGGGTGCCTCTATAGGTCCCATAGCGGTAATGCCGAAACAGACCGACTCATCGACCACGTCCAAATGGCAACAGATTCCTTGCTACAGCAGATCCCATCCGCAGAGATCGTGATCCTCGGCGATTTTAACGCCCACCACGCCGAATGGCTCGGTTCACGTTTAACCGATCATGCGGGAAGATCTGTTTATGACTTTGCATTGGCATATGGTCTTACACAGGTCTTACACAGGATTCCAGATGTGAAGGATCATGCACCTTCCCTGTTGGACCTTCTGCTGACCTCTCATTCGGATGGATATCAGGTTTCCGTCGACGCCCCTCTAGGCTCGTCGGACCATTGTCTTGTCCGGAGTGTAGTACCATTGTTCATACATTCACTCTAATGTCGCGGTTGCATTCTGCAGGCTGCCGGCGTGTTTGGCACTATAGAGCGGCCGATTGGGATAGGATGCGGTCTTCTTTTGCATCCTACCCTTGGGGGCAGATTTTCTTCTCGCCGGACGTTGTTGTTGCTGATTCTGTCGCTGATGTGGTACTTCAGGGTATGGAACTTTTTATTCCATCCTCTGTAGTGCCCATCGGAGGCAGATCCCAGCCATGGTTTGGTCGCTCCTGTAAAATAGCAGCACGCTATAAGCAAGAGTGCTACCGGGCCTGGGCTGACGCATCAACGTCTCGGGATCTAAACACCAGCGCTCTTAAAAAGAAGTATAATTCCGTCTCCAGTCCTACAAAAGAGTCATTGCCAACCAAGGCAAGGTCTGAGCACATCGGCAGAATTGGCGAGAAGCTAGTTCGCCTTCCTTCGGGAACCCGTGCATTCTGGTCTCTCGCCAAGGCTGTCCAAGGGAACTTCTGTCAGCCATCTCTTCCATCTCTGCACAGAGAGGACGACTCACTGGCCCATGCCGCAAAGGACGCTAGGACGCTACGCAAAGGAGCTGTTAGGCTCTCTCTTTGCGTCCAACTCGACTCTTGATGGCGGGGGGAACACACCGCCGACCATCCCGCGGTGTGAGTGCTCCATGCCGGATATGCGGTTTACACAGCGCTCGGTTCACAAAGCGCTCCTTACCCTGGACGTCAGCAAGTCGAGTGGGCCTGACGGAATTCCTCCCATTGTGCTGAAGACCTGTGCTCCGGAGTTGGCACCGGTTTTAACGCGTCTTTTCCAGTACTCCTACTCCCAAGGCGTAGTCCCGAATTCATGGAAGACAGCTTGGGTCCACCCGATCCCTAAAAAAGGCGACCGCTCAGACCCGTCTAACTACAGGCCTATCGCCATCACCTCCTTGTTCTCCTAAATAATGGAATCCATTATAAACTGCCAGCTCATGAGGTACCTTGAGGATCACCAGCTGATTAGTGACCGCTAACGACAGCACTGGTGATGCCTTATATACCGGCCATGCCAATATTTCTCGGGAAAACGTCTCCGAGTACCGGGACAAACTTGTGTCTGAAGTAGAGTCTTTGCTGAACAAAGTCTCGGATTGTGGGCGACTAAATTTAGTCCAGTTCAATCCCCAGAACACGCAAGTTTGCGCGTTTACCGCTAAAAAGAACCCCTTTGTCGTATCTCCTCAGTTTCAGACATACTATCGAATAGCGTGCAGTTTGGTGGTCACTTGGAAGGGAAGGCCAAATTGGCCTCTAAAAAGCTTGGCGTGCTCAGCAGAGCGAGACAGTATTTCATGCCGGCTTGCAACTTTACAAAGCGCAAATTCGGCCTCACATGGAATACTGTTCTCATCTCTGGGCCGGGGCACCTACCCCAGTGCCAGCTCCTTCCACTTGACCGCATCCAGCGCAGAGCGGTTCGAATCTTCGACGACCGAGTTCTTTCTGATCGGCTCGATTCACTGGCGCTGCGTAGCAATGTTCCAAATGTAAAGTAGTTGTTATAGTAGTAGCAGGATGTTAGCTAAGCTAAAGCCTTTGCATTTTCTATCGAATCTACCACGGGGAGTGCTCTGAGGAATTGTTCGGATTAATTCCAGCCGCCAAATTTCACGAACGTACATCGCGCCAAAATTCACGATACCATCCTCATCATCTGGATGCATGGCGGTCCACCACTGTGCATTTTACTAGGAGTTTTCTTCCTCGTACAACTTCTCTGTGGAATTGTTTACCACCGGAGATTTTTCCGGACCGATACGACTTAGGGACCTTCAAGAAAAGAGTTTACTCCTTTCTAAAAGGCCGGCAACGCACCTGCAATTCCCCTGGTGTTGCGGTTGTTCATGGGCGGCGGTAGTCACTTACCATCAGGTGAGCCGCATGCTCGTTTGCCCCCTCTTCTATAAAAAAAAGAGAAAGATTATCGCTATCTAACATCCTGCTACTACCTATAACAACTACTTTACATTTGGAAGGGTTAACCAAAACACCGTGTATGTACGACCAATCTCTTATGGCATCAAGGTTGTGGTTGAGCTTTAGTAAGCTCACCCACAACCTTGATGCCATAAGATATTACCGTTAAGGTCGTTAACACTAGATTTAACATAGAGCTGAAGATCATCTGCATACAGATGGTATGTACAGTTGAGAACTGAAGTGATAGAATTTATTAATAAAGAAAACATTATAGGGGAAAGTATTCCGCCTTGCGGCATGCCTGTTTCAATGTCAGCCTATGTTGAGAACTCTTGTCCTCTGGCGGCCGCGAAGATAGAATGAAAACCATCCCAAGGCTGGGATTGAGAATCTAAGATTAGTTAGGAAGGCTGTAAAGGATATTGTGGTCGACTGTGTTAAAAGCATTTGAAAAATCAACATTGTCAATACATTCAATAATACAATTTATACAAGTAATACATTTTTTTCAACATTAGGTAACTTTATGTTTTCGAAAATAGTTCAAGAAATTTTTCTGAGAACCAACCATAGTAATGGAAAGATAATATAAAACAATAAAATTTACTTACCATTACTTTGAAACATTAAATCAGCATCATAACATTCAATGGAGCCTTGCGTTGCACCACCCCCAGCTGAATTCGAAACACTGAAGTTGCGATACACACGGCGAGCCCCATAAGCAAAACAGTCTGAATCTTGAGATACAACTGCATTTACCACCTATTTTACAAATTATTTATTTATTAATAATACAATACAACTTTGTTTATGAAGAATAAAAACCACTAGGGTTGGCTTTAGTAATCTGCGGCACAATTTAAGTGATCATTTTAGCTTTAGTTGACAGGCAATGATGCTATTGATTACCATCTAGCTGCTTTTTATGCCGGATATCTTTAGTTTTCGAGATATCGATATTTATAGTTTTGAGGTTATATCCATTTAAAAATGATACGCAAACGAAATAACAATATAATTATTAGAAAGAGATAGCAATAGAGCATGGTCTGTATCTGTTTTACAAAATAACACGCAACAACAATATACATGTCTATAAATAAATGTTTTTATAATATTATATTTTGTCGTTTCTTTTGATCAAACCCTAGTACCAGAAGGTATAAATCACAAAACCGAATCTGTCAACCCCGACTTCCACGTGGTCTTCCACGTGGCGGCTGAGGCTAGTCGCCGAAGGCGACCAAACAGCCGAAGCTGCGCAGGTGAGCTAGGTACCTGTGCTTAGTTACGCAAGGGCGAATGGGCTGCACTTGCCGCAGCGCTGGAGCAGAAGCAGAATCAAAATAGTGTTAATTCCACGGTTTTCCCACCTGAAAACTCCCACATTCCCACGGGACCCGAATGTGACTTTTTTTTAATAAGCGAAAGCGATTTTGCCTTAATATGTAACAAAACTTTAAAAATTCATTTTAAAAAAAGGGGGGGTTTCTGGCACTTCCCCCTTTTAGGGGGAGGTTTCCACCCCTCCACTCGGCGACCATATATTCATGCCGCAGATTACTAAAGAAATACCAACCACTATTTTAATATTGCTAAATAATAGGGGTTTTAATGGGGTAGTAAGTTACACTTTGATTTAAAATTAAACCTGCATGTTCCAATATTAGTTATCAAAACTTTTAATACTAAAACAATAACATTTATGACATTCATAAACCATGACTTTCAATTGACATTTAATATTTGAATTTGAGTTAAACATGGAGACCTCAAAAATTAGTTATTTTGAAATACAAATTCTGATGTGGTTTTAACACAGCAGAGACAACTCTCTATACCAAGTTTTGAGAGGATATGACATGAGATATTAACAAAGACACTGTGTGTTTTTGGATTAATAGGTTTTCATAGTGGAAACTTTAACTTGTAGATTAAACAAAGAGGAAAAGAACACATTTATGACAGAGTAATAATTAAATACGAACACCTTGAGCATTCAACATAGCACATGTAGCTTCAGCTTCACCTCTTCCTTTTACACACTGAACTCCCATACACTTCAAAAGGGATTCACACTGAAAATAAATACAAATTTGCAAATATATTTACATAACATAATATACAATATTTTACTATATACAATATTAAAAACTATAATAAAAACAAACAAACTAAAACTAGTAACTTAATTATCATAGAGTTCTACTCCCCACGGTATCGTGCCAAGAATGCTGGCTGCGTTTCCCCGCTGAATGGCTATACTTAGCGTTTGATCGAGAAAAGAACCAGCCCTCTTATCACCAGCAGCAACAACCAGTTACGGATAGAGTTCCTTTAGGAACTTCACCGCACATGGACGCCACGGACTGATAGTCTCTACAGCGAATGGCGCAAATATGTAGTCGTCTCTCAGAGACTCATACTTGCGCCACTTACTCCGTTCAGCTGCCTATGATGCCGCCCCGGCTCTAAACGAGGTACCCTGAGATGAGAGACCGCCAAAGTGTCTACACAAGTAGCATCCCACACTAGGGCTTCACCTCTCTCCCAAGGGACCAATGTCATACCGTTCGGTCTCTTGTCATCGTTTCTAAATATTCCACAAGGCTCTAAAAATGTGGGAACATTTATAGAGACAAGAGCCCTTCTGATGACATCGTTCAAAGAACCGTGCCGTGAAAACCTACCAGCACTTTTCTTACTTTCATGTAAGAAGTTTCATTTTAGTTATTGATAATACAAATTATTATCAATAACTAAAAAAAAGACAATTGAATACAGCACTGATTACAGAATTTATCTTATTCCTTAAAAAATTAAATTATTGCCTGATGTGTATGTTGATATTGCCTTACAAGAAGAGTACACCAACTAGCATACATAACATGAAAAAATATTCTCATCATGCTAGAAAGGCTGGTTAGCTAGTTCAGCAGCAATCCTCAGCAGCATCACTAATCACTAGTGCTAGGGTAGCACTAGTGATGCTGCTCAGAACTATCAATCTGGGATTTGGCTCTGCATTTAAAACGGTAAGCATATAATCATTTGTGCTACTAAAAACTAAAACTGTTTAAATTTTTTTTTTCATGCTTACCTCCCTTAGCACATTTCTAAATCTGCTGCGTGCCACATCAGGTTTGTTTGATCTTACGCCAGTGTGTTGTGGAGCACCTCGAAACTGCACAGCGTTTCGGGCAGCCATGACATCTCTTTTCAACTCAGGTGCATCACCTTCAAGCACAAATATTGGTTTTATATCAGCTAATAGAAGATATACGGTCCTAAAAAACAAGTTTCTGAAAGGAAAAAGATGAATTGTAGCTCATGAGTTGTTAATATGATATAATGATATATGAATACCTTTTAAAATAATTTGTTATACCTAAGATACAACTTTGGTTGTATATGATATTCAGTAACATTTTGACTGTCACAAACCCATCCTGATAAATCTATGGCAACTGTTTCACCCTGAATCTATAAAAATAATAAAAGGTATCACAAACGTAACAAGAAATATAATACAGTTTCTAATGCCCGTAGGCTTTTATAATAATTCGTCGTTGTTGATCTTACTTCGTGTAAAGACTTTTTTTCACAATAAGGAGCCATTACGGTCCATAAACCTTTTATACCCATTTTATTAAATTGAAAAATATGTTCATTTAATAATAAAATTGAAATTTCTGTGAGCAAACATGCGCTACACTCAGGAAAATTATAACAAAACACAAAAATTAATTTGAAATTGAATTTTGAATTCAAATTTAAATTTGTCTGTTGTTGTTACAATTTACCAATTAAGGCAGGCAAAGATCTTAGACCATACAATCTTGTCTTATGCTCTTATGTGTATTTTATTCACTAAATTCTTTACATTGCTTAGAGTATTTGAATACTCTAAGTTACATTGCAATGTTTTGGGAGATTTTGACGACAGCTTAACCCAGCGGACAGTTGATGACGATAGTATCTCAAGCAGCCTATGCGAATAAAAGCCCTCAAAATTTTTATCACAATCGAAGAATTAGTAAACTTGAAATCATTTCTACTAATAGTTCACTAGTATAAATTAAATACACAAACTCGCAACACCATCACCTATCAAAAACCATTTCAAACTACAATATAAGCGTTAAATACAAGAACAACAATCCTCTAGCGGTGAAGGTCAAGTTCCCGCCAAAGACTCAATAAATATTATTTATTTAATAGCCCCTCTACACTACTCGCGAAGTTGATCAAAGTTGGGCGAGGAGAATAGTGTCTCTACATTATTTTCCTCGCCCAACTTCGATCAACTTCACGAAGCGAATCGAAGTACCTCTCTAGGTACTTTGATTCGCTTCGTGTAACCTCGCTTCGCCTCAGGCAACTTCCGATAGCTGTCGGTTTTTTGCGCCCAAGTGACAGGACTTCGCACGGTGCCCCGAAGTTACACGAAGCGTACTTGGCGTACGCCAGTTATATATTAATTTTTTTATATATAAATAATAAAAATGTAGTTTGCTACATATTTATTTATCTATGGTTAACGCAATGACGTCATACTGTTCACACAATTAGGTACCTATAGCAGCTGCCTCTTCAACGTTATTCATGTTAAGGGTGCGAGCAACGTAAGGCGACTGAGCTCTTCGCGAAGTTGCACGAGTGTGTAATCACGTTCTTCGGACTGCGATTGACTTTGACGAGCACTTCATCGAGGTAACTTCGCGAGTAGTATAGAGGAGGCATTAGACATGAGACTTTATAGAAAGTAACGAAGTTCCAAAATCCGTGGTACCTCGGCACCGCAAGCGCATTATTTTTATGTTAGTCCTGTCACTGATTTAATTAATCAAAAGGAACGTCGCATAGGTACCGGAGAAGCACGCGAGCTGGTATTCATAAAATTAAATTTACAAGAAATCATTTTGAGTTGAAAGAAATTAAATAATTGAAATAAAGATGGCTTAGAAAGAAACAGGGGGCTTCCGCAGGGTTATATCCTTCGTATCGCGTTTCTCGTCAAACAAAACAAAGTCTTATATCGACCTTTCATCCAAAACTTAAAATATAGTTTTATTTATTATCTTTATACTATATATTTCTATACATCTATACAAATAAATAAAATGAAGCGTCTGTTTGTTATGTCAAACAAACTACTTTTTAATTAATGCATATGAAAGTATATAAGGTACTTATAACAAAAACACATTTTTTTTTTAATTTTTGTTTGTCTGTCTGTCTGTTTGTTCCGGCTAATCTCCGAAACGGCTGGACCAATTTTGACAGGATTTTCTTTGACAGATAGCTGATTTTTAAAGAGTAAATTAGGCTACTTTTATTTTAGAAAAAAAATTAAAACCCATAAAATCCAATCATAATAAGTTCCACGGGCGAAGTGGCGGGGAACAGCTAGTCTTTCATAAACATCGCAATATGACGCTTCAGTATATTGTAAAATTTGTGACAAATATAAATACACGACGGAGTAATGTAATGCACGAGATACCTTTGCCTATGCCTATTATAGTAATTACAAAAATGTACAGGATTGCTTGTTAATTCTGCTGAGGTATTACGAGTAAATTGTATTTTGAACTGTTTGTTTTAAAACTCTTTGATGATAACAGAAATTTAGTGCTAAAACGTAGTGATTATTTTACATATATTTCTTATTGTGACGCATCAACATAATATTGTGAAGCAGTTTTGAAACAAATTAATCTAAGTGATAATTTTATACTTGACACTGGCAAAGCACAACCGTACGAGTCCATTACCAAAGAACAAAGAAAGGGTACTTGTGTAAGGCGCAGCGTGACCAGATTCAGTATTTTAATACTTTTTCAGTATATTTAATCGATTTTTCCAAACATCCGTATTTTTGTAGGTATATTGCTGGAAGACAGTAATTTTGGGTATATTTTGGGTAAGATTTTTATGGTATTTTATGGAAGTAAAGTAAGAAATTTATGGCAGTACCGTAGCGATCGTCCTCACGAACGTTGCAAACATTGATGTTCAGGGAATTTCTCCAAATTCTTAAAAATGTTGTAAATAAAGTTTTAATTTCAGTACTTTGTGTTATTATAACTTAAAATATTTTAATTACTAAAGACAAGTATAGGTATGTAAGCAGGTACTTGGATAGTGAAGTAAATTTAATTAAGTTATGTAATAAAGTACTTAGGTATTACTTCTAATAGTTAAATTATTACTTAATTTTTTTTTTACTATAAGTACCTTTCATTATCCTTCGGCAACTTAAAAAATGATATATCTGAATCCTTCTGTTTGCTCATAAAGCATCTATCCACGCAATAATAATTATAGTAGGAACGACGTTTTGCCATTATAATTTATCAAATATATAGGTACATATAGATTATTTTTAAATTATATTAAAACTTTTTCAACTATTTTATCCTACAATGAAATATACTAAATACTAAACAAAAACTATTTGAACAAGTATTTACAAAAAACCTATTTACGTAAACAGCGTTAACAAACTTTAACATTCAATCGCCTAGAACGCGCTAGACCCGACTGCGTATGAATGCCCGGGGCGCCTCGCGATTGTAGGTAATTATTTCACATAGGTAGTACGGTAGCGAAGCCTCCATAGAAGGTTTTACCGGGCTTTCGAGAAGACGATCGCTCCCTTTCTAACCTGTAGTAAAATGTTCTATAATGAAATATAACTACGATTGTTTATATAGCAATTTGTTCCTAGCAAAAAGCCCGGCTTTTAGTGTGAAGTTATTCATTATTCAAGCGCGGGCAATATCTTTGCAAGTTCACTTCACATTTCAATGTTTACTTTGTGTGTTTACTTGAGCGAATAAATATTGCGAGTTGAAAATTAGTAATTAGAGGATAATAGTGTTCCTTGTGACAAATTGAAGTGTGTTAAAGTGCTAATCGACGAGGAAAAGGTAAAAGCGAAAAAGAAAAAAGGTAAATTTTTATAAAACTGCTAAAAACAACAAAACCATATCTTGGGCTTGCCCTAGTTTGGAGCCCTAGCTTCGCCAGACAGAGAATCCAATTGGATTCTCTGTCTACGCGTAGCACAGTAGACAATTACTCTCTACCGAGAGATGCGTAGTATCCATAGACTTAGAATATACGTAGAATCCTCTTAGTAGTCTGTGGGCAGTCATCAGTCAGCTGTCAATGTCAGTGTCACTCAAGGAGTATTGGCGGGAACTTGACCAGCGGCGGTTTGCTGCTCCTGTATTATTGTTTAAATAATGGTTTGAAGTGGATTTTGATATGTAAAAGTGGTGCGATTTTGTGTATTAAATGTCTGCGCATGTGAACTATTAGTGGAAACGGTGAAACAAGTGCTCTGATGGTGATGTGATTTTCAAGATAATGTGTCTGTCTGCTTAGGCGCCTTGAGATACCATCGCCAACTGTCAGCTGTCTGCTGGCTCAAGTTGCCGTCAAAATCTCCCAAGGGCTCCACAATGTGACGCATCAACATATTGTGAAGCAGTGTACTATGAAGGATAACTGTACATTGAACTTCAGGCTCAGAACACAAAGCCGTAAAGCCAGTTATAAAAAAATATTTTGTTTTTGTTTACCTGTCAGCCTGTCACTGATCACTCAATTCAATATAAAGAAGACTTTAGCCTTTACGGTTTTTGAAAATATGAAGAATTAAAGAAAATAAGACTTGGCTTCGGCCTTTATAGATTTTGAAGAGACGGAAAGAAGAAAAATAAGACTTGGTTCCGGCCTTTACACCTTAAAATTCTATATATTGAAAATAAAAAAGACAAGGCTGTATGGCTTAGTTCCTTTGCCTGCTCTCTCGAGCGAATAATAAAAACAACAACAACAGTGTCACTCAGACTCGAAAGGTCACTGAACTGGTTAGGCAGGCAGGATACTTGATTTTCATTATCACATTATGTTAATTTACAATTTGTTAATGATAAGGAACCGTGATATCGTTAGTATGACTGACGACATATTCTGGTTTTTTAATTATTTGAATGGTTGACGTAACATTCGCACTCAGTACATTTGTATACAGAAAGATATTCTTATATTCGTCGTATCACGTTTATTATTTTAAACGTTTCATTCCTCAGTGTTATTTGTGATACTAATAATTAAACATAGTAATTTATATACTCTAGTTACTTCGTGTTTTTGCGTAAGCGTTTATTTCATCTGTAATTCCATCTTTTTTTATCACCATGCTGAATATAAAACATTTATTTAAAATTAGGTAAATATAACTTTGCGTTGAATAGTTCTTATTTGTTTCTTTTTTCTTGTTTTTTTTTTTTTTAATTTAATGAGCTGTGAATATTATAATTTTCACTTTCAGGAATTCTTTAATTATTCAATATGGGTTGAAGAACTACCATGCTCGAGTCAAAACAAACCTGCAACATAGAAACATAGACAAAATTTTGATAGCTAATCGAGGAGAAATTGCATGTAGGGTTATGCGAACTGCAAAGAAATTGGGAATAAGAACCGTAGCTGTGTATTCCGATGCTGATAAAAATGCAATGCATGTGGAAATGGTAACTATATTTTTTAAAAGTTTATAATGTGTACTAAAAATATGTTTTTTGTTACTAACTACTACTAAATACTAAGTCTATAACACCGATTTTTTTTAAATTCTGCTCACAATTTTATAATAATGAAAAATAATGGCCACAGAACTTAACTTTAGATTGATAAAAGGTGATCTCAAAAATTTCCTCTTTCAAATCTTGTCGTAAAAAGTTGGGTTATGAAAGGATGATATTTAGTCTTGAAATTGGATCCCGTGTATGTACAGTTTAATATGGGCTTACTTTTTATTTGTAATTTTTTTAAAAGAGCCGAAAATGTCTTTTAATATGCAAATTAAATTAATTTTACAGGCTGATGAAGCCTACCACATTGGTCCTGCTCCATCATCACAGAGTTATCTTAATGCAACAAAAATATTAGAAGTTGCAAATAAATCAAATAGTCAAGCTATTCACCCTGGATATGGGTTTCTTTCTGAAAATGTGGAGTTTTGTGAGAAATGTGCAAATGAAGGAGTAATTTTTATAGGACCTCCTCCTTCTGCAATAAGAGATATGGGTATAAAAAGGTAAAATAAAATTAAATAGCTAAAATAAATAATTAATTATTCATGTATTTGGTCTCGAATTTGTCAGCCTACAACTTTCTACTGTTGGATTTAGATTTATTCCGATTTGGAAGATTTTGTTTAAAAAACACCTCCACACTAGGATTTTCTCCTGTATCGTGGGGGCAGTTTACATACATAAATTTCACAAGGACAAACATCCAGACCTGGAACAATTATTTGTAGGCCATACAAATACTTGTTCCGTGCGGGATTCGAACCCGTGGCCCTTAGCGCAGCAACTCATTGCTAAGCCACTGTGCCATGGAGCCGTCAAATTTTTTTACACATCATTATGTTAACCTATGTAAAAAGGTTTGAAAAGGGTGAACTTATTGTCTGTACTAATGGGTTAGGGCTTTGAAGTAATAAAACAGTAATATTTCTAATATTATGTGATGTTTATTTTTACTTAGTATTATATATGAGCTGACCTAATGCTGAATGCATGAACTGACAACCAAATATATATACGGTAGAGTGTCGATTATCCGAACGTCGATCAACTGAACAATCGCTTTACCGAACTACTGCCACGCTGAGATGCGACCACCGCAGCAGTGAGCCCCCTTCCCTCCCCGCAGTGTTCAGTGTTGGCCTACGTTCAGTACCGATAGTGCTGTACTTCTACCCGCACCCTTAGACAGCGTCAGCGCTCTGTTACGATCACTTTTATGTATTAATTTTGCCTTATTAGCTTACAATTTAAAATGCCTAAACGTAAACGTGTTGTTCTTTCCATGAGAGATAAATACGAGATTAACAAACGATTATAGGAAGGCGAAACTGCAACCAAGTTATCTAATGAGTACAATCGTGGGTAAGTCGACAATTACGGATATAAACAAACAAAAGACAGCCATATCAAATTTTATATCCAAGCTTGATTCTACTGATGGGTCGACAAGTCGTAAAACTATGAAGTTCGCCACGAACACCGATCTCGATGTCGCTGTTTAAAAGTGGTTTACACAAAAAAGATCACAAGAAAAACCTATCTCTGGTCCAATTCTATGTGAAAAGGCAAAACAATTTAATGAAAAACTTGGAGGACGTTGAACTTTCAAGCAAGCACGGGCTGGTTAAAACAGTTTAAGTCAAGACATGGCATTCGTTATTATACAAGGAGAAAAATTGTCTGCTGATTCTTCAAAATAAAATTAAGCGACATATTGAAACTAGAAGATTATGCTCTGGAAAATGTTTACAACGCTGACGAAACTGGGCTCAATTGGAAGGCTTTGCCACGAAAACTCTTGCTTCGCTTCGTGAATTAGCGGCACCTGGTCTTAAAGTAAACAAGGATCGTATCACTGCTCTAGCTTGTGCTAATGCAACTGGTACCCATCGATTTCCTATGCTTGTTATTGGTAAAAGCAAGAAACCGCGTTGTTTCAAATACATAAATATGTTTGCAATGCTTATTGTTTACACCTCACAAAAGAGTGGATGAACAGTTCAATTTTCACGGAATGGTTTATAGAAGTTCTTGTACCCGCTATAAAAGCCCATCAGCTAAAGAATGGAAAAAGAGAGAAAATTTTATTGCTCCTTGATAATGCACCAACTCATCCATCATGTGACATCCTAAATGAAAAGGATGAATTTATAAAAGTGATGTTTCTTCCACCTAACGTAACCTCCTTATTACAGCCCATGGACCATGGATCAAATTGAGACTTTCAAGCGATATTACAGAAAAGAATTGCTACGTAAGTTGTTGCTAGAAAGAGAAGAGGAGGGAGAAGAAAGTCTTATTAGAAATTATAAAAAGATTGATTTAAAAGATGCATCCTACATGATCGGAGCAGCTTGGGACAGTTTAAAACAACAGAATTTAAAAAAAGCCTGGAATCAAATTTTGAGTATATCGGAAAGTTCTCAAAGTGAAAGTGGAAATGAAGAACAGAATGACATGTCTGTAATGCTAAATATGCTTCAAGAACTCAATTGCCATGAATGTGATGAAGAAGACGTTCAAGAATGGATGACTTTCGACGATGCAGATCCAGGGCATCAAATCTTGCGGGATAGTGAAATTGTGGACCTCGTTGTCGTGAGTGACAAAGCTGATTCCGCCAACACCTCATCAACTAGTGGTTCAGAATGTGAAGACGAAAATATACCTATTGCTTCTGAAGCGTTTACTTGCTTAGATACTGCCTTGCGATGGTTTGAAGCTCAAGATGAAAGCAATCAGTATCAGATATAGCTGCGCGTAAGAGGGTAGGTTCGCTTCGACAGACCAATATTAAGGACTTCTTTAAAGTTTAATTTTATAAGCATACTGTATGTTCAATATTGATTATACAATATTTTTTGCTTACTAAGCTATCTGTACTTCATTTATATTTCTACTTACAACTGTAATAAACGTAATTTATATTACTTATAAATATGTTTTGTTGGTACATTGGTACATAAAATTATACAGTTCGATTATCCGAATAAACCAGTTTTCCGAACACCCATGTCCCCCAATTAGTTCGGATAATCGACGCTCTACTGTATGTACAAGTATATAGGACATAGATAACAAAACATAAGAGAGTGCACTCTAGCATTATAAAAATGGAACCACAACTTAACCATTAACACCATATACAAAAGCATCTTTAAATTTATTATTATCTAACATGTATGGCAAATATCCTCCTAAGAGGCATTCTATAGGGAGGCCTATGTTCAGCAGTGTACTCTTAGGAGCTGTAATGGTATGGTAATGCCTGTTAGGCATGAGCCATTCTCTCCCAAGCCAAGAAGATTTTACAGTAATCACCATGCCAGTTAAGATGTTTGGCAAGTACCCACTTTGTAAGAAACTATTTTAAAAATACCTTTGCCAAAAAGAGTGATTGTTGCCTTAGCTGTTCACCTTTACACATAAAAAGTCTGAACTTTGCATCCAAGTCTACTGCTAAACATAATCAGCATTGGAAAGGTCAAAGTAATGCCACAAAACACAGTCCTGAGCCACTTGCATCCATCTACTTCCTGCATGTCCTAACAGGTTATTACTTTTGGAGAGCCACCCTTCTTTTCACATATTTGTAAAAGGCTGCTACTTTAGAACCTTTCTTACCCATCAGATGTTAGTTCTAAAGTTGGGCTATGTTGATGGTTCTATTGCAGAAATTTCTATTAATGATTCTATTACACCAATAAAGTTTGAGCTTAACCCCATCCATAGCTCAATGAGACCATAAGGTGTAGTGAAGATGACGTGAATAACCATACCTCTGATCCATAAGCCTTCTCTGGTATCAGAATCAGACACTGGTTGTTCACTCATGTTTTTAAGATCTTCGGTCGTACGAATCATATACCCGAGCCTGTCACGAAAATAGTCTATTAATTTTGGAAGAAAGACGGGACACACTAGATGTTTGCTTCCTATTTGATATTGTTCGGGACAGAGTAGACTGGTCAGATCTGTTGCATGAAGTAGCATTCTGCGCTCCTAGGCGTCGAACAAGTCACACTCCGCTATTAAATGTGCCTCAACGTCGCACTAACTACGGTTCAAATACTGTCATGGTTAGGTTACCCCGAACATATAATGCAAAGTTTAGCCAGGTTGACTTATTTCGCTCAAGCAAGTTAACTTTCAAAAATAAGGTGACAGATATCATCAAAAACTCTCATAAATTTTAAGCGCTATTAACAAAAGTTGTACTTTAACCTTTTCTTTTCTTTTTTGTCTTTATCTTCTGTCATTATCGCTGTCTATGTCTATAATGGGTGGTACTTATATATTACTTTCGCAAACATGTACAATGTATTTCTCTACTTGATTTGTTTTGTGTGGTGTACAGTTTAGAATATCTACTTATCTATCTATAATATTGATAGGTTTAAGCGGATGGCATCCTTGAATTTCTTGGTATATTTATAGAGTTAACTTTAGCACTAACAAAGTTTGATTGTTGCAGTGCCATTTGTTAATTTAAGGGAAACCTGTTATTGGCAATACTACATTACACATAGTTATAAGATATATCATCTGTAAAGCTGTTGGTTTCCTTAATAAAATAAAAGATTTGAGGAATATGTGACAAGAAGATGTGCCATAATCTTCTGAACTTTGCCAGCCGAGATGGAAGCTGCAATTTGTTCTATGTAAACATACTCACTAACTTCTAGCATAGTGTTCCAAGCAAACAACTACCGGCATAGGTGTGACATTAACATTACATATGACCTTTGTAATGTTGTCCTTTAAATCTTGTGCTTGGTGGATGTATAAGCATTTATAGGTAGATTTTATGTGATATTACTAAATTGCCTTTGCATAAATTCAAGGTACTTGGAAAAAGTATTCTTATAAGGAAAAATTATTACAAATTAAATTATCATTTTAAAAGATAAAAAATAAAAGCTACAACTTGTGCATTTTAGAATAACAATGAGACTAAACCTGATAGAAAGTATCGACTGGCACATGAGCGCCGCCCGGATTACTTTCAGGGAGGTGCATCTGCATCTACACATTATACTATTAACTAATATAAAATCTAGATTTATACATCTATATTATTTAGATAAACGTAATGTCAAATTAAAATTGCGCGGTATTTGATTGAATATATTTCGTTTATCGAAAACTTTCTTAATCTCTGTAGTCAATGGTTGGCATTATTGCTCGAAGAATCTCCGCTGCCGCGCGACTTGCTAAGTGTTCACAGGGAAAGAGTAGAAGAGGATACTGAATTTGTTGACAAGGTTATGAACAAATTTGGACGGCAACCTAGCCTTCAGTTTTTCTATGTATTTTCTTTCCTGCCGCCGGCGCCCATGTACTAACCCATGATCATCTAAAGAAACTTTAAACGGAGAAAGCCACATAATATATTATGTGTAGTCTGAAAACATACTGGCTTTCTTACCCATCAAACATGAATACAACAGTGAGTACTCTGCCACTTGGTGGTAGAAATAGGCGAGAGGTATTTGCTTGCTTGCCACATCTCACAATGTCTGCCACAGTCCTCTTACAAAAACTGCTTTTTACAAGCCTTTTGCATAAATTTGACTTAACTGCTTGTCATTAGTTGTTATAAGAAATCATGTTACATAACTTACAGCACATCGAAAGCCATAATGTCCAGTGCTGGTGTTCCTATAGTAAAAGGTTACCACGGTGAAGATCAAAGTATTGAAAGATTACAAGCTGAAGCACACAAGATTGGTTTTCCTTTAATGATAAAGGCAGTACGTGGAGGAGGAGGAAAGGTATTAAATAATTGTATGTGATTTTAATTGAGTGTTGGTAATAATGATCAACCCGTGTTCGATTCCTATCAGCACCAATGAGGTGCTCGGTAGAAACCTGCATGTCTGAGTAACAGTGGCGTAGCTAGGCTTGGGCGAAATGGGCCTCGCCCACGGCCTCGCACTTAAAAGGGTTTCGCAAGGCCCTTTTAAATGCGATGCCCCCAGACTTTACCACAGATGACTAATTAATTTGATCACTTTACGATTTATACAAATTTAAAAGCGTGTTTGTTTGGGGCCTCGCAAGAAGCCCCTCTTAAGTACGACTGCGAGGTCGTTGTAACTATCTTTAAAGACCGCGACCGTTAGATTGACGAAATACGAGACTTGTCAGGAATTAATAGCTATGAGTAGGTATGTCGTGTCAAAGCATGTTTCGTAGGATAGATCTATTGGGTAGATCTTGGGAACGAAAGAAAATGGGCCTCGCTGATACGACTTTGCCCACGTCTATATTAGTCCACGCCACGCCTCTGCTGAGTAATAAAATATTTTGTGGACATGTGAGGTCCGCCAATACAATACAGTGGAGCAGCATGTCGGATTATCTATTCCATATCCTTCTCAGAAATGAGAGGAGGTTTTTGCACTAAGCTGTAATTTATGATTTTAATATTGTTGAGTTAAAAAAAGACTAATCCTAATGAACTGATGTTGCTTGATGAACTTTTGTTGTTTGTTTTAAAGTATTGTATTGTTACTTAAGTATAAGTATGTACAATATAGTTTGTGTACTACTCTCAAGTTTCATATATTAAACCAAATATTTAAACTAATTTCAGGGCATGCGAATAGCAATGACTGAAGGTGAATTTTTGTCACAATTAGAATCTGCAAAGAGAGAATCCTTAAAGTCTTTTGGTGATGAAAGCATGCTATTGGAGCAATACATAACAGATCCTAGACATGTAGAGGTGCAGGTGAGTTGATATTTCTATTGTTTTTTAGATTATTTACCTAACATTATATATTATGTATAAACATATATCACTGCTCTTTAACAGAATATTTAGTGTTAGGAGAATTTCACATTCTCCTTTAAATTGACATAAATTTCAATGTTATTATTGAATGGTAATTTCCCAATTGTTTCTGAATATTAAGATACTTCTTTTGCCATCTTTTGAAATGCCAAAAGAGTATTCCTGGCGTTTTCTGTAATTCACTTTTACCACACCCATAGGATAAAAAGTCTTTTCTTTTACAATCTTACAGCATATAGCTTATATGTAGGTATATGTCGCAGGTTTATGACAAAACCTGGGTTTTGATCAAAAACCAAGGCTTTTAATCAAGAACCGGAAGAAGACAAAATTACTACTTTATGTTATCATGACTGATTTAGTTTTATGATAAAATATGTCGGTTGCTATTTCTTTAAGTAAACGAAACAATTAGATAACCTAACTTAACTTAACCTTTTTTTTTTTTGCGGGGGGGAAATCCTCATGGACTACCTCCGCCTGGGGAAAGGCGGAGGGGCCTGCCGGACTCTTACCGGCTAAAACCATCCCGGTGTCTCCTCGCACGTGCGCGTGGGGCCGCGGGAATCCATATTCTTCCACAGCCCCACACTAGTGCTGGCCTGTCCGGGCCTCGTCTCCTGCACGGGGTAGTGAGGTGTTCAACTAGCCCGTGCATCGCCTCAGAGGCGCGCGCCGACACCCGCACGCGCCTCCGCCTCGGGGCCATTGAAGAGGGGGGGCGGGGATTTCCCCAAGTCCCTTGCCCCTGGACCCATTCATGGGGGCCGGAAAAGGGCGTTGTCCGCCCTTCTCCTGCGCTCGGTGCGCCTTCTGCGGCCGGGGAAGGTAGTCGAGATCTCCCTTTCCCGTTCCGCAGTTTCCTTCTGCGACATCACGTCCTCGCAGAAGGACACCATCGCGTCCCACGACTCTGCGCTACCGACCATCTTCCGCACTAAGGCCGGCAGCGACAGATCGCCTCCTACTTCATTTGTGAGGACACGGCGCTGCTCCTCCCAAGCTGCACACTCGGCGAGCGTGTGTTGCGCCGTGTCCTCCCCGCAATGGACGCAGTGGTGGCACCGAGCGTCCGGCTCCCTGTCTATGCGGCACAGGTACTTGCCGAAGCAGCCGTGCCCCGACAGCACTTGCGTCACCCTAAACGACAGGGAGCCGTGCCTTCTCCCGAGCCAGTCGTCGAGTACTGGCCGGATCGCCTCGACGGTAGCGAGGCCGGCGGTAGGGCGCAGAAGCCTTTGCCGCCATTCCGCCACCAAGACCTGACGGAGCTCCTCTCGGCGCAGCGCGATCTGCCGCTGCACCGGCCTCGAGCCCCGTGCCCGCTCTTCCTCGCGCCATCGATATAATGACGCGAGTACTTTCGCCTCTAAGTCCCAGGGCGGGGATCCGGCCAGGACGCAAGCCGCCTCGTAGGAAATCGTGCGATACCCGCGGACGACTCTGACGGCCATCGCCCTTTGCGGTTTACGCAGAATGGCGAGAGTGCTGGCCGTCATGTCCATCGCCCACAGGGCCCCATATAGGCCATGGACCGCACGATTCCCACGTACAACCGCCTACAGGCGGCACTCGGGCCCCCCAAGTTGGGAAGCAACGTTGAAAGCGCGCCCGCTGCACCCATCAACTTGGGCGCCAGCCGCCGGAAGTGGGGTCCGAATTCCCATCGGCTGTCGAGCACCAATCCCAGATACTTCATGGTGGACTCGACAGCTATCCGGGCCCCGCTGACCACGATGTGTGATCCCGGAGGCGGCGCGCGTCGAGGGCCATGGAACTCGATGGCCTCCGACTTGTTTAGGGCCACCTCCAGGCCCAGGCGCCGGATGCGGTTCACCACTTGTGACACCGCAGCCATGGCAACCAACGCTGCCTCCCTGTGCGAGCTCCCCCGGGCAGTGACAAGCGTGTCGTCTGCATAACTCGTCAAGTCGGCGCCCGACGGGTTCACCTCTCAGCACCCAGTCGTATCCGATGTTCCACAGGAGCGGTCCCAAGACCGATCCTGCGGAACACCGCACGACATGACGCGCCGACCAGCGCCGTCACGTCCCCGATACGTAACGCATCTCCTCAAGGTAAGCCCCTATTGTGCGGCGGGTAGGGAGGCATGCGATGGTAATTCAGCGCCTCGAATACAACTCAGGGTAGGGTGTTGAAGGCGTTGGAGATGTCTAAAGACACCGCCAGCACTACCCACCCCGGATACTGTCCTCCGCCAGGGCCCTCACACGCGTAATAGCGTCTATGGTGGAGCGCCCGCGACGAAAACCAAATGGTTCTCGTCCAGGTCCGGCCCTCTCTGCACAAGTGGCTGACGAGGCGATCTGCGATGATGCGCTCAAAAGTTTGCCCGCCTCGTCGAGCAGCACTATGGACCGGTACGCGGACGGTGAGTCCGCGGGCGCTCCTCCTTCCTGAGCAGGACCAGCCTCCCTCCTTCCACACTGGGAAGCTGACCCTGCTCGAGACATGCGTGAAGAGCCCCTCAGCTGGGGCTCTGGCTCCTTCAGAGCCAGGACGAGAGCTCGACCAGGAACTCCGTCGGGTCCGGGCGCTGTGTTCTTAGCCCGGAGTCGCGACACGGCCGCTCTCGTCTCTGGTTGCGTCACCTCGGGGACATCGGTGCTCTCCTCTTCTGGAGAGTCTGTGGCTGAGGGCGAAGCCATCGCCGGGGGAACGTGTCCCACTCGTTCAGGGAAGAGAGCCGATACCACCGCCTCTAGAACTTAACTTAACCTAACCTAACTTAACCTAAGCTTAAATTTTATCATAAACCTGATCAAAAACCTGATTTTACCATAAACCTGCGACATATATGATATTGATAGGAAGAGTGTGTTAAATAGTAAAAATAGCACTATTCAAAAAGTTACTTGTCTTTTGTGACAAGTTAATAATATGTTCGTGATAAATGTCCAGACATAAAATATAAATATTTGTTTTTGTTAATTTCCTTGAACATAGCTAAAATGGTATGATTTGCATAATTATTCAATATTCATGGTCAGCAATATAATAGCCAGTTTTTAAACCAAAGATACATGTAAACATTTTCTATTTTCTGAATATTTATTTACTTTTTAGGTTTTTGCAGATATGTATGGAAATGCAGTACATTTATTTGAAAGAGATTGCTCTGTGCAAAGACGTCATCAGAAAATTATAGAAGAAGCACCTGCAGTATGTTTAATTATTTCATGTTACTCATATTATTTTACTATTAATTGAAGTTTGTATTACAAACTAAATAACATAACATAAATAACATAAGCATTAATAAACTCTCACGCTTATCACCAAGAGGTGTAGGCAGAGACTACAGACTTTCATTTGGCACAATCCTGATGTACCTCTCACTCATCTTTCATATCCACATAAATATCGATATGTACTCGTATGTGCTTGTTGGTTAAGGTTACTTTTAATTTAGCCCATCTTTTATGTCGCCAATTTGTTCTATAAAGTTCTGTCAAGGGTGTTCATTGCTTTTCTTTTTACATGTCCAAACCACTGAAAGAACCAAATAATACCACCGCAAAACTAAATAAACTCAATATAATATGTAATAATAAATTTTCGAATAAGCTATGGTTTTTGTTTAAAGCCAGGACTATCAGAGGACACTAGACGGGCATTGGGCGAGGCGGCTGTACGAGCGGCAAAAGCCGTAGGCTATGTTGGTGCTGGCACGGTAGAGTTTATATTGCACCGAGTCACTCACGACTTCCATTTCATGGAAATGAACACACGTTTGCAAGTCGAACACCCCATCACTGAGATGATTACAGGTATGTAAACTTATATGTACTTTTTATACGTGGTAGAGCCATGCTGCAGACACATGAGTAATATATATACGACTTAGGGACCTTCAAGAAAAGAGCCTACTCCTTTTTAAAAGGCCGGCAACGCATCTGCAATTCCTCTGGTTCCCCTGGTGTTTCAGTTGTTCATGGGCGGCGGTAGTCACTTACCATCAGGTGAGCCGCATGCTCGTTTGCCCCCCTCTCCTATAAAAAAAAACCGTACCGTACAGAGGCAAATCTTCTTACAACCGCGCTGTGATAGGTACACTACTACAAGCTTGAGGCGCGTGTGTGCGTGAGCACTGGCGGCTCGTCACGTACAGAGAGAAACCGGCTCGGCCAGTGCTCAAACTCAGGATTGTGTAAAAAATAATAAGTGTCAAATTTAGTTTTTTAAAGAATAGTTCGTATCAAATGAAATATAAAAAAGTGTATATATGGTTTACTAATACCTACGTAGATTTAAATCTTATCGAGGTTGCCGCAAGAGATACCGCAATTTTTTTAAATAAAATAAATAATTTGTTTGATTTCTTACACTCAAGTACACTGCGATCTCCTAATAAATATAAAAGAGCTTTTCGATGCGATAGTTATCAAATTGAGTTTTAAGAAGAAACTAACATTTTTCAGGAACTTAAAATCAATAAGAAGTGATAGGCAGAAAGACGTTACAAATAGCATGAATTTCATTCACGGATTTCAAGTAGCTATAAAATCTTTAATAAAACTTCATGAAGAATTAAAATCAGAAGAAATTAAATTAATTTATATTTACGAGACGTCTCAATCAAGATTGTTTTGAACATTTCTTTGGAAAAGTCAGAGAGGCGGGTGGTAACTGCCAGGAACCAACATATATTTATAACGAATATCTTATCCGTATCCTCTAAATACTAATTGTGAATACGATTTCGATATATTACTTATGAAACCAGACGACTGTCGTATTTTAATACACCATCACCGCAATCTGACGATGCTACTGCCCCTGTGTTAACAGTAGGAACAAATGATTATCTATTTGATATACCAGAAAAAAAAATGGTTTAGTCTATGTGTCAGGATATTTGTATAGAAAATGTTGTCTCGAACAACACAAATGTGAAAAAATAAAACTGTACGTTAATAGATCTGAACAATCTATAAATATGGGAAAAGATTCTTTTTTCAGCCATTCCAAGGATTTTAATAAGGATAGTGTTCAATCGAGTTTTTTTAATAATACTTCCTCACACTTTTATCGCGTTTGTTGAATTGTTTGAGCAAAAATTTCGAAAATATTTTGACCTCGAAAGAAACATTGTAAATATTGGTAGTAAAATATTAAAACGTGTGCAAGAGTTTATATTTGTTATGAAATGCGAGTGCTTTCCAATAGATTATTTAAAAAAAAACTTTACATTAAATTTTGAATTTACCATTTAATTAAAAGCCACAACAGATTATTGAAGAACAATAATTATAAAAGTAAAATGTTTAGAATACGAAGTTTGTAAAAAAATATTATATTGAATAAAACTACTTTTATGGATTTTATCGCGTTTAATTATACTCATTTTGAAATTCCCGACGTTTCGGGTGCTTTCCAGCACCTATGGTCACGGAGGACTGAGGAGATTGACGTCCCGATGTCAGAGTTAACCCGGAGTACTTTCAGCTTTTTAATTATTAGTTTTGATGCGATCTACGTAGAATGAACTTACTGTGTCTTGAAGTCTTGCAGTGGTATGCTTGGGCTTAGTTTTAATTTTATTAATTACAGGATCCGAAGCAGTACTCAGTCTCCCTCTCTATTGAAATTAGGATGTTTCTTTTAATTTCACGTTATTCTCACGTATCATCCTTGGCAGGAATTGATGTTCTTCCGCTAGAATTTGTGGTCTATCAAATCTAATGTAATGGTGGGGGCCGTCTAGGATATGATCACAAACTGCAGACTTCCCGGAACGTTGGTGTTTCACGTCAGCTATGTGTTCTTTTACGCGGGTTTTAATAGATCGTTTTGTTTGCCCTATATAAATTTAAAAAATATCCTCAAAAAAGTATATTTAAACGCGATAAAATCCGTAAAAGTAGTTTTAGTATATGTGTAGTGTTCGCGTAAATATAAGAAATCATTATAAAATATTATATCTTAAGTATCTATTAAAATGCTGATAAACGTTTTGTTTATTTAATTTTATCCTCCTGTGTCAACCCTACCAAAATAGGTAAAAATTTTGACAGCTCCTTAGAAGCTTTGCCTCTGTACAGTTTCTTTACTCATGTGCTGCAGCTATATTAGTAGTATAGTTGTAGCACGAATGGGTGGGCTGGACCGGGGAAGGACCATGCTCTCACAGAATACCAGCGTAAAGTAGCAGCTTAACACTGCTGTGTTTCGTATGGTGAGTGTAGAGCACCGGAGACCCTTTTTACTGGAAAAGAGACATTCCATCTTAGTCCTCACGGGTGACAACGCATCTGCATTTTGATTCTTTATTGAGGATAGATGTAGATGTCTATGGGTCACAGCAACTACTTACCATCAGGTGGACTGTGTGCTCATTTGTCATTCTATCCTATAAAAAAAATATTTTTATCTAATATTAACGGATAGATTAATGCTACGAAGTTTTTTTGACTTCCTATAGCTGCCTATTACGAAATATTCTATTTAAATGAGATGACGGATACCCCTACACTACGAAATACATTTTATATGCTACCATTACACTACGAAAGTACTTATACTTGTTTGGTATTGTTTCCGTTTATTTATTTATTTTATTAGGCTCTCACAACAATGGGTACACTGTTTACATATGTACGTATGGATAATTATTATAACTAAGTGTCCCATTACTTACAGGAGGGCACGACATGCAAACCACCCTAGCAGAGGTTCTGTAATAGCGTATAATTGTAGTTTTTCCAACAATATACTATGATTTACTGTATCAAAAGCCTTGCTGAAGTCTGTATATTATTGCATTAGGATTGAACTTTATTTATATCAATTACTAGCTACCCGACCCGGCTTCGCACGGTTGATTTCTGGATCTCGAGAACAACGCCACGTACCCGGTCCAATTGTGAATTTAAACCATTCTCTAATAAACTTATTCACACACAAAATATCATCAAAATCGCTCCAGCCATTTAAGAGGAGTTCAGTCACATACACACGGACAGAAGAATTATATAATATATAATATGTATTATACATATAAACCTTCGTAGAATCATTCTGTCTATTGATGAAAACCGCTTCAAAATCCGTTGCGTAGTTTAAAAGATCTAAGCGTACAGACGGCGTGAAACGACTTTGTTTCATACTATGTAGAAGAAAACGAAGCTACTAAAGTTTTTTGTAGGCTAAATTATAAAGTTGTAATAGCTGGTAGATAGTAGGTAGATAATAGGTAGTAAGTTAGTAAAATATTTACCTCATATTTCCATACAACATACTACCAGGTAAATTTCTTACTTTGAGAAACTTAAATTCGATTTCGCATTTTCTTGCAGGTACAGATCTTGTAGAATGGCAGCTAAGAGTAGCAGCTGGGGAGCCTTTGCCAGTGAAACAAGGGGACATTGTGAGACGGGGCCACGCAGTCGAATGCCGCATTTACGCTGAAGAACCTAGGGCTGGTTTTTTACCTCGTGCTGGCACCTTGCATAGATTGACTCAACCTACACCTGAGGAATTTGTTCGAGTAAGAAAGCACTACACATTTTTATTTCCTCGGATTATTGTGTAAAGAATAAAGGAATAGAGAGTAAAAATAGCCGTGCGAGTCGTGAACACTAAATAACAGCATTTGTGCATGTACATTTTCTAGACAATATACTGCAGGCGAATATCACGTAAATATCCAATGAACGACGAAGATTAACTAACAGACCAAACACGAAAGAATGTTTACTTCACCAAAAGTAAAGTAACAGCCTATATACGTCCTACTCCTAGGCGCAGGCCTACCTTTAGGGCAAGGAAAAGTCCGCCGCGCTGCTCCAATGCGTGTTGGCGAACTTCGCATGTCTTCGAAATATTTTTTTTCTTATTTCTCAGACATGCAAGCTTCCTTACGATGTTTTCCTTCACCGCCGAGCACGTGGTAAATCGGCACTTAAAATTGCAATTAACAATTTAATTGGTGCCGGCGGGGATCGAACCCAGGTCGCTCGCGTACTGTGAAAAGCCTACTACGGCTCTTCATCAAAGAGACCTATAAATGGACTATTGCGCAAGTCAAGGCTGTACGTACGATTCGTGCCGCTACGTATACAGCTATACTTGCGCACACACTCGTGTCTAATAATCCCGTCCTGCGCAGATGATGACTAGTCTTCGTTGAGACGTGTTGGCTCTGACAGAAATGCGGTATGGAGGACATTATTATCATTACATTAATTATTGCATTTTCTTCTATTATATCACCGAAAACAGGTGGAGACAGGCGTGCGTGAAGGACAAGAAGTTTCAGTTCACTACGACCCTATGATTGCAAAGCTTGTTGTGTGGGGTCAGGATCGCAATGAAGCTTTAGCTAAAACCAGAAGAAAACTTTCCGAGTATCAAGTAAGTTTTTTGTCAATCAATTGTTATTGAAATTAGATAAGTAGTTTTTTCTATCATTCATTTGTTATACCCGTCGTCACGGGGGGATTGAGTAACTAGGCTACCTATAGTTTTAGAACTGTTAATGGATCAAATACTGGAAGTCAAGATTTCAACGTAAAGTTCAAATTCAAGGTCAATAGCCTCAGATACTAAGGTTTATTATGCGCGCATGTGCTTGTGTGCGTGCGTCTCCTATGTACGTTCGTACTTTATTATTTCTAAGCAGTTGCGCTTACGATCGCTAGACCATCGAGGCAGTCAGTCAAATAGTTACAGCCTATATGGCCCATATGTCCCACTGCTGGTCACAGGCCCCTCTCACTTCTGAGCGAGAGGGTCATTTAAGGCAAGGAATTGTTGCCGCGCTGCCCCAATGCGTGTTGTGATTTCACATGTCTTCTGTCTTTTTAAAAATTGCATTTAATAATTTCATTGGTGCTGGCGGGTATCGAACCCGAGTTTCTCGCGTATTGCTACGGCTCTTATAAATCAAATATATACAAAATTCAAATATATATATATATATATATATATATATATATATATATATATATATGTGTATATGTATATATGTTAAATAATTTCTAATTAAACAACTTTTCAATATAGGTAGCAGGATTGGAGACAAACGTGAATTTCTTGCTGCGTCTGAGTGGCGCCAGTGCGTTCGTGGCGGGCGACGTGCATACCGCCTTCATACAACAACACGAGCGCGAGCTGTTCCCCGACACGGAATCAGTACTTGGCGAACAGCGCGCCATACAAGCCGCCCTCGGATATGTGAGTTTCATTGTAAATTTAATTGCAATTTATTTACTAGGTTATAATGTTATTACATAACTTTAAATCCAATCAATCTAAAAACCGTTTTTCTGCCTTGATTGTCAACAGTGCACATGACACGTCGTAATAAGTAATAACGTAGATGTGTATATAATATACATACATATATGCTGCACATGATGGTACAGTAAAATGGAATGCAAATTTTTTTCTTCAGGGCCTAAATTAATATTTCCCATACCTGACACTAGAGCATCCTTCAAAGCCCCATTCAGGTTTCACTACTTTGTGGTGTGAGTGAAATTGTGAATTGAATGTGATGTAAAAGAAGATTGCAATATGGGATGGGCTGGATTGGAAATAATTTAGCTTATCTTTAAATTTTAATACTACGATGTAGAAATTGAGAAATTCATTTGAGACCTCAAAAACTTTTAAACTGCGATTATTCAAAGTATTCAAATGACCGTCAATATTTTGAAGGTTAACATAATTATACAATGCGAAATACATACTTTCAACGTTCAGATACTCAAGTACTATTTATTTTTTGTTTTTATTTATTTTTTGTTTTAGTAAATTGTTTGCTAGTTTAGAGTAATAGGTAAGTAATTCGGCATATTAAAATTGTGCACAATTTTGCTTCTATATTTTCACCCATTGCATAATGCGGCCTTCTAAATCGAAAAGAGCTATTAAATATGACAAGGTGGAGATCCTATTTCTATCTGCTTCTTGGGATAATTAAATCATAATTATCCACAAAATTTGTCTTGTATTTTGGCGTGCCAGAAGAGATGGACTACAACAAATTGTTACGGGTCTTCGGTGTTTTTTTCTTATTTATTAATTTTTATTGTCTGTCTGCGCACGAGAAATTCCTGTGAGGACAGAATTTCAATGAAATTAACTTCATTGCATGTAGCTAAAAATAGTTTCACTTCAACTACAATGACAAGTGATGACACGTAATGGTATCATAGACATAGAGAGAATGGATTGAGCGTTAGCCTCACAAAAGTGACCATTCTCTAGAAAGAGACAAAGCGACTGTGCGGTCAATACCTGTCTCTGTCCACGTCCTGCAAGCCAGTGACGAGGACCAATCAGAATTCTAGAAAGAGACAACTACTGGCCGCACATTCGCTTTGTCTCTCTCGCACTTTTCGGTCTGTATTCACTGCACAACTGAATACGGAATGCACAGTCCATTCTCTCTATGTCTATATATGGGTTTTTCAGGCGTTGATACAATATTCGAACCTAATTTCACCCATCCCATCATCCTCATCGGCCCGTAAAGGGCCCATACTGTCAGACATTGATTTCTCCTATACTAAAGAACTTCAGTTAATTGCGCTTATCTTAAGCATTTTAATACAATGCAGGAACTGCAAAATATTTACCTTTATGTTTTTTGGTTGTAAATCCTTACAAATTTATTACAGCTTTATTTATCAACTTTACTTGAGGGTAAATTTAATATTTTATGAATTATGATTTCATTTACAATGAAAAATAGCCCTTGTTTAAACGTGTATTAATTCGTATTTCATATGATACGCTATGCGATGTATAAAATTAATATTATATCTCTGGTCAGAGTAGGTAGTCATCATCATGATTATTATAACCCTTCACAAGTCCACTGCTCAACATAGGCTTCCCTCTAGGAATGTCACTAACTAATTAAGAATTACAATAATTCACTTACTGAAAAACTGTGTTAAATATAAAATAAATTTAAAATTGAGTAATCACAAAAACTTAGTAACAAATTAATAGCATCAATTATTGTGTAATATAAGTGTCTCGTGTTCTTCACACATTTCACAATCACAAATCTACATTTGACACGGATAACAGATAATTTAGGACGTGTGAGTTTGGGGCACAGATGCCTTGCGCTTTCTACAAGTATTTATCTACAACTGCAATTCCTAATCCACTGCTGGATATAGGTATTTTTAAGAATGATCCAAATCGACTGCATTACTAGAAAAAAGGCCCAATTTTCATTACTCTGGGTAGGCTAAAATATTATCGTTTAGTATTAGTTAAGTAATTTTTAATTTTACTAGGTCTCCTTCATACACAAAACACAGCAGTGATTATATTATGTAATCTGCAAAGTTAAAACGTAAACTAAATAACAATTAATTATTTGTTACTTCCTACACCGAGAGTTTTACTGTAGTTGGCTCCAGGTCAAACTTTCGATAATAATGGTCAAATATTGTTTACAGCTCATTAAATCACAGCTCTCGGCTTCTGTAAACGACACATGGAAAGGCATATCAGTTACGCCGATTGCTTGGAGACCGAACTATCAACTGCGAAGAACAGTCAACTTTAAATTCGATGATAAAGGTAATAGATAGAAAAGTTTTTCTATTCACTGTCTGCCATTAATTAAACTACAGTTTTTTTTCATCATGTCGTCGAGTTCACTGCTGGACATGGGTCTCCGCCGTTGTATAGTATTTGGCTTTATTTTCATGATTAGGTGACATCTTGACATTGCTGCCCGTCGCCGGTTTTACGTCTGGCGCACTGACTTGTATTGTACATGCTTGTACGCTGGACTGGCTATATATGTCATAATGAGGCGATTTGATTTTCGTCATTTTGACGTTGATAGCAGTAGTGAGCGTTCACGGAACTAATAATAGAGATGGCACAGTGTGACAAAATATATCGATAAAAATTCTATACCCAGGTCTACTCGTAACGTCCACTCTAATAATGTATAATTTTAATATAATGCCATACAAATAAGTTCATCAATTAATACTTATGTCTTAGATAAAGCTTTATACCTCATATTAAAAACAAAAATAGTCGCTGCGTTTGTCTATCTACCTTTTTCTTCGTAACTACAGAACGGATTTTGTTCCGGGATGGTGAAAACCATTGGATAATATGTTGGTTCATTCGAGAGCTTTAAATGTCCAAAGAGTAGGAAAAACTGGAGTAGGTAACTAAATAAAATAAAAATAAAATATTAATTTGCAAATAATTTATTTTTAACCATTCATTCATTCCTCGTACTATAGAAAATAAATCAGCTGCCATAAAATGCCTATTGCAACAATATCTATACTTAGTTACAATCAGAATTTTACAAACTTTAAATCATAGACGTCATAATAATTTTGCTTCGGACTCCAATTCACAATTTTATGCTTTTTAGTCACAGTTTTGGTATAGAGTCCGTTGAAAACCTGTAAATTAATAAATATTTGATAATTATCTGTTGTAAGCGACTTTCATTGTTGTAAACAGACATGGGTATAGCAAGTCCAGCGTACCAGTATAATACATAGAGGTCAATGGTCTGACGCAAACAAGATAATTATACCGCCATCTATCAAGAATCATAAGTTCTTTGTTCATTTCCCATAGTCGTCTCTTATTATCTTATTCTTTTTTTAAGAAAGTTCCCCACACTAGCATTTTCTCCTGTATCGTAGAGGCAGTTTACAAACATAAATTTCACAAGAACAAACATCCAGACCAGGAACAATTATTTGTAGGTCATACAAATACTTGTTCCGTGCGGGATTTGAAGTCATTGCTAAGCCACTGCGCCACGGAGCCGTCTTTCTTATTCTCTTATTAGAATTCTCTTACGAAATGAACACAACAAAATTAGATGAGTTTTACGCCACCGATTACGGTATAAAACAACTGCAATTTTTAACTCTAGGACATCATAATGTCATTCTGCTTGTTTTGTCTTCGTGAATTAAGTTTCTAATTCTATCAATTGTCTTATACCATATCACAACGACTCGAACGAAGAAGGACCACCCTCTCATAGAATACCAGCGTGAAATAGCAGCTTGATGCTGCTATGTTTCGTATGGTGAGAACCGAAGACCTTATTTACTATATCCATCTTAGTCCTCAGGTGTGACAACGCAGCTGCATATTGATTCTTAATCGAGGATAAATGTAGATGTCTATGGGCCACAGCATCCACTTACCATCAGATGGACTGTGCGCTCGTTTCTCACCCTTATTCTACAAAAAAACATTATAGGAAAAAAGTTATCATCTAAATATTCTAATAATAATAATTTAATATAAGTTTACTTATAAAAAATATCTATTTTAAAATTTTTTTTCAGATGTCAAAGTAAACATTGAATATGATAGCACCCCTAATACTTACAAAGTCCAAGTGGACGACGGCGAGTGGAAACAAGTGGAAGCGTCCCTCAAGCATACAGACCAAGGGCTACGTTTGATCATTAAAATCAACGACAAAACCAGCAATGTTGGACTCTTGACTTACGATCAAGAAGTTCATATTTATGATGAGGTAAACATCATATTTAGAGATGATGTGGGTACCCGGCTTAAACTCGGTACTCGGCGGATCCGGCACATTTTTATGATCCGGCCAGGTACCGGTTAATGAAGCCGGGTATCCGGCAGTTTATTTTCGAAATGTTAGTGCAGGCCGCGAGCTATTTAAAAAAGGGAAAGGCAATCATGCTGAGGAAGATGATGATGATGATTTATGATTTGGTATTGTTACCAATCATCATGACCCCTCTGTTGAGGTTTATTGAGCTATCTAACCGCTGTCCAGTGGGGGTGTGCGGACCCCCGCCTCTGATTGCTTAGCTCGTGTCGTTCGATGTTCTGGCCGGTGAGAACCGGCCAGGTACGCGGGTGTACGGTGTGTACGCGGTGTGCTGGAACGCCTCATCCGTTATCCTATACTAACCGGCAGTGTCGGGTAATTATAACCAGCATACGTATTGTGATATTAATCATTTTTATTCATTGAAGTCGAAGAAAAAATCAATCTCTCCTCTCTATAAACCTCTAATAACCAAATATTTTAAGTTTTTCTACACAATATAACAATTAGCCTTGATTACTTTTAGGATGAATTCAACTTTGAATAATAATATGATGAATAGCCTGAGCACGCAGCGTTCGTCCTTGCAAAGCGGGCACGGCGTGCTCAGTTCCGCAAGTACAAGTCAATAAAAAAATAAGATACTTACTTAGAGGAAACATATTATACCACATTTTAAAATTTGAAAATGGACCCCAATAAATTCTCTAACTACTTCCGCATGAGCGTGGAGATCATTTCACAAGGCAATTTCGAGTCGCAATCTCAACCCTTCTACCTCGGCTCGCGCTTTCGCACACGCACACGCAAACGGCTACAATACGTCTACATACATAATATGTAGTTTTACCGGCCGGCACCGAACCGAAAACTTGCTGTCCCGGCACCGGTGACGGACCGGTGGGAATCAACGCCGTGCCGGCGTATGGAAAAGCGCCCATTGTTTAGTTAGCATAACACCAGACATCGTGACATGATTTATGTTTTTGCGAACCTAATTCGATCGCAGTTCAATTTTTAAGCAACGCTTATCGCAGTGAAATACTATGTGTTGGATTATTATCTGGCGCTAAGAATGCTTCCATGTTTTATTTGCGTTCACTGGCCTATATTTCATTATTTTATGTAGCACCAGAATTGTTCACACATAAATTTGAAACATTTACATTAACAACTAAAATGATGTTATTATTTTATTAAAAGTATATTTTTTTTATAATTCAACAGAATGGACAAACAGTAGTGCATCTCCCACGACCTAAGTACCAAACGAACACCAGTGGGGACGCTGCCGCTTCTTCAAATAGCGCCAGTTCGCCGACGCCAGGCGTTTTGGAGAGGATACTCGTCAACAAAGGAGACAAAGTAAGAAAATTGTTTTTAATTTAGCACCAATACTTTTATTGAATGTATTATTTACTGTTATGCTCTGTGAAGTCGCTGGTATAAAATTCGTATCCAATGCGAAGTCCGCTCCATTTGTTGAAATTTTCTTGTCTGTTTTTATTAAGATGCTTTTCCTAATAACGAGGCAGTCCATCAGGCCCTCAGGGAAAACAATGCATCAACATTTTGGCCCTTAATCTAGAATATAATTATACAGCTGTTTTTGGACCACAACTTCCACTTGTGACCTCTTTGTTCGTTTGTCATGCTTTCATCATTCCATCTATTAGAGCATATAAAAGTCCACTGCTGAACATAGGCCTCCCCCATAGATTGGCAGAATATCACATATAATATACGGCAGACCCCTGAGACCTATGAGGCTGTAAAACCGCAATGTTTACAACAAATACATTACAGTTGATTCACCTTTATATGTAGGCATATCTTGAAGGAATAAGAAAAATAATTTACAACAGGCCACTGATATAAATAATACTAAATACGTAGACCTAATTAAACCGATAACAGAGAGTATGTGACTTCTCACTGGGAGTATTTATGTTAACTTTATACGACGATGGCCATGCCAAATATGCGTGCTGTTGTACTATTTCGTGTTACGTCTATTTTCAAATAATTAAAAGTTAAAATAATACGTTAGGTAATATCCCTTCATTACACTAATGAACTTATTGGTATCTTAATGAATATAGTACACCTTATTAGCTAAATTATTGTTGATTGTAAATTGATCCTCTTAAAGTGGCTTATCGTTATTAACATCAGTAAAACTTCATTAGGAACTATACAGAAATATACATAGCGAACTAAATATTGAACAAACAAAACTTGAAATATGCCTTTTTCTGTACACTAAAAGAGCGCGGAGTTTGAATTGCCTTATTTGGATTTGTCGTTCCTGATTAAGTTTTTTTAATTAAATTGCGTTTTGGATTTTGCATTATGCATGGAAAAATTAAGCCACGCCAATGCATGTTGGTCCTCGTTGGTCTAGTGGTCGTAAGTGCTGATTACATGTTTCTGGTTTCGAATCAAGCCAAAATCTGTTATTGGGATTTTCTGTCAAGCAATTCTCACTAGCAACTCGGAGTCAGTAAATTTGCGGTGTTTTGTGGCGGCGCTGTAGTCGTGCCACGCACCGAAGCCTAAATCGCGCTATCAAAGTTCCAAAATACTGCGGTATATATAGAATTAGCTCTGAACTACCGTATGGAGCAAAGACCGATCCCCTGGCCGATCACCTTGCCCGCCGGGAGATCTCTCCTTTTCCTTCCACGGCAACAGTTTTCACCCCCCGTGTTATATATTATTATTTATATATGTAAGTACGTAAAGCCGTTGGTCCAGTTCCTGATCATTCTCCGGGCAAGACGCATTGCCATCCTATCGAACCTATGAGAGTGAGGAAACAGACGAGAGCACCTTAGTTTGCGCAGTGCACACACACTCGTGCACTATTATTAATTCTGTCCTATGCAGGCTAGTCTCCGTGGAGACGCCGCCTTGATCGAAATTTAGTATTTTTTTTATAGAAAAAGGGTGACAAAAGAGCACACAGTCCACCTGACGGTATGTGGTTGCTGTGGCCCATAGACATCTACATCTATCTTTGTTTGCGAATTTAAATGCAGATTGCGTTGTCAGCCGTGAGGACTAAGATAGAATGCCACTTTTCCAGTAAAAGGGTCTCCGGTTCTCTACACTCACCATACGAAACACTAGACCTAGTGCAAATAATTATATACAATTGTTGATTAGTGAATAATTATAAAATTTTTATTTTAATAATATAAAATTACAATAATAAATGTGTTTTTTTTACTTAAGGTATGAAGAGCAATTTTTCATTTTGTGTTGTGCGATTTTCTTCAATCTCAAAATCATTTAGCATCAGCATCATATGAAACCCCATTATCATAAGAGCGTAAGACTTTTCTTCTGTGATTCACTTACCTACGCCTCGCCATATAATATTTTGAATCGATGTCTGTATATTTTGGTTAGATCGATTTTGAAATCGATACACAACGTGCAACACGGCTACATCTCTAAGAAAGTTTCAAAAGAAAGGTCACACGCTGTTGTCGTCCAGTCGTGACAGTGACGTCATCACGATGGAGAGTAGTGCTGTGGTTTACTACTATTTTATTGTTATTGTTTGTTTTTTATTTATGTATAAAGTACATATATAAAGAGTGGAAGACAGCACAAGATTAAATAAAACATACCCGATTATAAAGAGTCATTTATTGTATAAAACCAACAAAACAAGTTATTTTGTGTTATCGATATATCAACTCTGGCAGCACTGTTTTTTCGTAGGTATTTTGTTTACTTTCGCTTTGGCGTACAGGACACGGTAGTGAGTTTTGGCGGCGTGCCAGTAAATTTTAAGCAACGCTTACCGCAGTGAAATACTATGTGTTGGATTATTATCTGGCGCTAAGAATGCTTCCATGTTTTATTTGCGTTCACTGGCCTATATTTAATTATTTTATGTAGCACCAGAATTGTTCACACATAAATTTGAAACATTTACATTAATAATTAAAATGATGTTATTATTTTATTAAAAGTATATTTTTTATAATTCAACAGAATGGACAAACAGTAGTGCATCTCCCACGACCTAAGTACCAAACGATCACCAGTGGGGACGCTGCCGCTTCTTCAAATAGCGCCAGTTCGCCGACGCCAGGCGTTTTGAGAGGATACTGTCAACAAAGGAGACAAAGTAAGAAAATTGTTTTAATTTAGCACCAATTCTTTTATTGAATGTGTTATTTATTATTATGCTCTGTGAAGTCGCTGGTATAAAATTCGTATCCAATGCGAAGTCATCATTTGTTAAAATTTCTTGTCTGTTTTTATTAAGATCCTTTTCCTAATAACGAGGCAGTCCATCAGATCCTCAGGAAAACAATGCGTCAACATTTTGGCCCTTAATCTAGAATATAATTATACAGCTGTTCTTAGACCACAACTTCCACTTGTGGCCTCTTTGTTCGTTTGTCATGCTTTCATCATTCCATCTATTAGAGCATATAAAAGTCCACTGCTGAACATAGGCCTCCCCATAGATTGGCAGACTATCACATATAATATACGGCAGAGCCCTGAGACCTATGAGGCTGTAAAACCGCAATGTTTACAGCAAATACATTACAGTTGATTCACCTTTATATGTAGGCATATCTTGAAGGAATAAGAAAAATAATTGACAACAGGCCACTGATGTAAACAATATTAAATACGTAGAAACAGAAACAGAAACAGAAACTTTTTATTCAATATAGATTTTAAATAATACTTATTGAAAGTCACTTTGTCTAATTACCACTGGTTCGAAAAACTCTGTCCTGGGAAGAACCAGCAAGAAACCCAGGACTTTTTAAATAACTGCTTACAATCATGTATGTTACACAAGACCTAATTAAACCGATAACAAAGAGTATGTGATTCACTGGGAGTATTTATGTTAACTTTATACGACGAAGGCCATGCAAATATGCGTGCTGTTGTAATATTTCGCAAAATGTTACGTCTATTTTCAAATAATTAAAAGTTAAAATAATAGGTTAGGTAATATCCCTTCATTACACTAATATCCCTTCATTACACTAATGAACTTATTGGTATCATAATGAATATAGTACACCTTATTAGCTAAATTATTGTCGATTGTAAATTGATCCTCTTAAAGTGGCTTATCGTTACTAACATCAGTAAAAATTCATTAGGAACGATACAGAAATATACATAGCGAACGAAATATATAGTATACAAAACTTGAAATATGCCGTTTTCTGTACACTAAAAGAGCGCGGAGTTTGAATTGCCTTATTTGGATTTGTCGTTGCTGATAAAGTTTTTTTTAAGTAAATTGCATTTTGGATTTTGCATTATGCATGGAAAAATTAAGCCACGCCAATGCACGTTGGTCTAGTGGTCGTAAGTGAGACTGCTGATTACATGTTTCTGGTTTCGAATCTAGCCAAAATCTGTTATTGGGATTTTCTGTCAAGAAATTCTCACTAGCAACTCGGAGTCAGTAAATTTGCGGTGTTTTGTGCCACGCACCGAAGCCTAAATCGCGCTATCAAAGTTCCAAAATACTGCGGTATATATAGAATTAGCTCTACCATATGCAAAGACCGATCCCTGGCCGATCACCTTGCCCGGCGGAGATCTCTCCTTTTCCTTCCACGGCAACAATTGTCACCCCGTGTTATTATTATTATTTTTATATGTAAGTACGCAAAGATGCTGTGTTCCGATCTAAAGGGTATACAATAAATAGGTAAGAGGGTAGTACCTACCTAGAAGGATTCCTAAGCCGAAAAGGAGTCCTATCGTCCAGTATAAGGAAGTCTATCTGGACTACTCTCTTACCTTATTATTTCTACTCCCAAGCAGTAGTACACCAACTGTTTGGGTTCCGGTTTGAAGGGTAAGAAAGCTAGTAAAATAAAGGCTCCAATGCACTTCGTCAGGCCTCAGGGGTGATAACTCACCTGTGGCCGTGAAGGCTTGATAAGTAGAGTATTTACAGGCTGTGAGGTGATGCATTTAAGCCCTCAGGGGATGCTTCTGTGGATATCTTTAGTTTAATGTTGGTTATATGGCTGCAGTTATCACATATGACATTCAAATTTATTTATAAAAGAAGCATAATTAATTCAATTTTCTGTCATTGTGGGAAAAACAACTCCCAACAGTGTACTGTTTACGAACCAATGAAGAACAATTTATAGATGGATCCTTTAACGCCGGTATAAAGCAGTTATTGGATATCTACTTTAATTTCGTAGGTGGTTAAAGGTCAACCACTCTTCGTCGTGATCGCCATGAAGATGGAATACGTCGTACGTTCGCCGCGAGATGGCGTTGTGGCGTCGCTCGCCTCGGTCAAACAAGGCGACGCTGTCGGCAAGGGCGCCCAGATCGTCGTGCTTGAAGGAGAAAGTTGAAGTAAAGATATATTATAAATTATAACAATAGTTAATACGTTACACAAAAGGATAAATGGAGTGTACGTGGTGCTAGTTTTATACAGGATTCCCTATAGTTGTAAGTTAAATTAGGAAATATTCTCAACTTTACAAATTAAATTTTTAAAAGTAGAGTAAATAAAATTGTAATAATCTCATACTTGACACATCTCATATATTTTAGTCGTTATTTTCTTGCCCTTTTAGTTTTTATTTCATATTTAGAACTACTTGGTTATGGTGATTTTTACAATTGCCTCTATTTTTCATTAAGTGTTTTCAACTTTATAAAATGTATGTATATAAAATAGTTATATAGTTTTACTTTGTTATAATATACAGTAAATAAATTTTTATTGTTTTATGTTGTTTTTTCTTTTCCTTTTCAATAAGATAGTATGTTTCTTGTTTATTTAAATTAAATATTGAGTAATTTTGTTTCTACTTATTACTTATTTTATTTTCGTCACTGAATAGTGTATATATAATTTCAGTCCACTGTTGGACATGCACCTTTTCTGTTGTAAAGAGGATTTGTCGCAATCATCTTGCTTAACAGGTGGATTGACGATCGCAGTTCCAGACGTCTCGCCTTTTACAACTTCCATGGGACGAAAAAGGATGGATTCTCCTACTCTGCCACACAGGGCAATGCACTCTTTCTGCTCTTACATTTATTAAATATTTTTGTTTTAGAGTCAATTTGAACAAGCAGAATCTTTATAATTTTGTTACATCCGTCAGTGAAGTGAGACAACACTTAGATAATCGAAATAGATTTCGAAATATCAAGCTTCATAGTGCCACAACCTATAATGAGTTTTCGCCACCTTATCTTTAGTTTTATACACCCGTTTGAGAGAAGAAAAAAAAACGGGCGATTTTGATTTTTCCTGTCTGAATAAAATACAATACGAAAAAGGTTTTAATGATTAGAACATGTTACTGACCGGTTATAAATGTGCTGTGGTGTTTAAAAAATACGTTTCAAATTCAAATTTTTGCCTGAAACTTGTTTTTAAAGAAAACAACTATTTACTTACTACATTTTGTGGCGCAAACTCCCGCAAGTTAATATCGTAAACCTTTTGTATAAAAGCTGAAAAATTTGAACATGAGCATAATTTTGTCTATGTGTGGGTTGGGCGACGAAAAACAAAGCGAGAAAATGATATCGCTATTTGTTTTCTTCACGTTGTTTCAAATTGTCATTTTATAAATTTAGATACAAAAATCTAGAATTATATCGGAACAAACTCAAAATGTTAATTCAGATTTTTTGGTAAATTCCCACAATTAATTGAACTAAAATTAAATTATTAAACCTTGGCAGAATTCTATCAAGGCGAGCCATATATTTAAAAAAAAATGGGATTTATTATTGTTTTCTGCTTAAATGCAGTAATTAATGGGTGAGAATACTCAATTTTTTTCGTTTGCAGGTATTTCCCCGCGACTGTGTATGTTAAGTTTTTTTTGAGATATTGACTACTTAAATATTAGTTTAATATTTAAAAAAATTATGCACGATGTGTGATCATAATCGAAAGTATGGTGTGTTATGCAGCACAAAAAGCACAAAATTATCTTATCACTTTCTGCAGGTTTCCTAAAATAGGAAAACAAAAACTTCAGGCAATATTGTGGTAAGTCTATATACAGGTTGTCCAGTAAGTAGTGGACAAACGGGGTATGAGGAAGAGAGGGAATTAATATCTATGAAAAACACTTAAATTTATTGTCCTAGGTGTTGTAGTTTTGAAGTTATGTTTTTTTTAATATTAAGTTGAAATCATCGTACAATGTACTCAAAATTTAAAATTTTACGAAATCTATTACAATTTTTTTGTTATTTTTTATTCTAGGTAGTTAAGCATACATTGGGCTTTCTAATTAAAATGATATTCAAGAGTAATTATCAGCAACATGAAAATTAAACAATAAAACAGTTGAACAGGTATAACACTGTGATTGAAATTATTTAAAAAATGTTAAATTCGCGTACGGTTTTAAACCTTACAAATCTTCAGGTAGTAAACCTATTATATGATTTCGAGAATTAAATTGCACGAGCACGCTGTAATTCTTTAGTATTGTTTCCGACCAATCATAGACGATACTCTAATCCCCTTCCCTCTCCCTTTTTTTAACGCAGGCCTCCTTCAGTGACTTGCTTACAGTTACAGCTTGGAACTACACACGCGTTTCTCTCGATCCTATTACAATTATCATTCTTTGTTGAAGTACGCTTGAATTGGACCTCGTTTTTGCTTGTGATTTGGATATTGTTGGTCTTGGCTTATAAAGCGAAATGCCTAATACCTACACTCCCCGTGAATATGCAGAAATGTTTTTTATTTACGGACTCTGTGATGGGAATGCTCGGCAAGCTGTACGTACATATGGTGAGCGCTATCCTAATCGGGATCGCTATCCCGATACCGAATTTTTCTTCGGATCAATGGCGCCTATTTAGAAGGTCGTATTCTTGGAGTTGGAAGGCCTAGAATAGAATAGAATAATTTTTATTCAATATAGATTATTACATAATACTTATTGAAGGTCATTTTTTTATTTACCACTGGTTTGGAAAATACCTCTGTCCTGGGAAGAACCAGCAAGAAACCCAGCTGGACTTTTATTAAACATATTTCATTTTACAATAATTTTCTTTGTACAAATTTTAAATTAATTTTGATAGAACCAGCATGGTGGCGATCAGCTCATTCCCAGGGGTTATTTTTATTCATGTATTCCTTGATATTATAATAATTACATAATTTTTATAATATCAAGAATTTTATTTGTTTTAGGTCACGGATTTTTGTAGTTTAGTTTTCACGATGAGAAATTTGCTGATAATTTGCGTTATTTCTCTGTGAAGAATAACTCTCTAACAACAAAATATATTTATATGTATCCCCAATAATATTCGTGGAAATATTATGTGTAAAAACACTATAAACATCAATCGTAATGTACGGTTTGTAAAACAATCTGACTACCAAAAAATAAAATTATATAACCTATACCTATTAATAGTTTTATTTTACCCCCCATGCTCCTCTAAAGTAAATTCGAGTAATACTGATGCAAACGTCTCAAATCTATCGGAATCTACTCAAAAGGTTGGTGAGGCTTGAGCCAAAATTACTCGAATTCGACTTAAACGAAAAGTTTAAACTACAGACCTTTGTACGTAAATCTAAATGCTTCGTGGCTCAGAGCTAAGAGGCTAAATGTGAGTCGTTCGACAATCCAAAGGACCTGGCAGCGCTATCAAGAGATCGGTTCCGTCAAGAGAAGGCCTGGTTCTGGAAGAAAGCCATGTACGATAGATCGTTTTCTGGTGAGTCAAGTGTTGGGAAATCGCAAATCTTCGTATGTGGACCTCAAGAACAACCTCGAAGAAGTAAGAAATGTGCAAGAATATGGACAGTCAGGAGGAGGTTACTCGCTGCCAATATGCGCAGTCGTTGCCCAGCCCGCGGCCTTAAATTACTCGCTGTGATCGCTGCCAGTTTTCACCCTCGCGATCACTGAGACATCACTGAACAGTTTCCGTCTAGTCGTCATAATGAAGTCACTCTCATTTTTTGTCGAACTGTCGGGGCTCGACCAGGTCCACTTCCTGTAGGGCCGCCACTTCTGGAAGAAAGTGTTCACCATAAAGAGTCCCTCTTTCTCCATGAAGTCGGCCAGCTGCTGGCCCCTTGGGTTACGTTGCCCTATTCCAAATTTCCTTACCTTCAGCTCACCGTTTTCTCGTGTGCCTAGTTTTGCGTTGAAGTCATCCATTAACACCGTATTGTGGGTTTTGAAGGAACGCATGGCTCTAGAGATATCCTCATACATTTCCTCCACCTCTTCATCGGGATGTGCCGAGGCTGGTGCGTAACCCTGTATGACCCTCAACGAATACCGTTTGGTGATTCTGAGTATAAGGTACGCAACCCTCGTCGACACACTCACAATCTTTACAACGTTGTTAATGAGAGACTCGCTCGCGATGGTCGCCCTCCCAGTGATAGAACAAGTTGCCAGATTCGAGGATTACCGTGTCCTCCCCCTCTCTTCGGACCTCAGATAATCCTATAATATCCCAACGCAACTTGTCTATCTCTTCTTCCAGCTCCAGGATCTTCTCGTCAGTCCTCAGGTTGCGTCCGTTACATGTTGCCAGGTTGAGTCGTCTTAGGTGGCAACCAAACATCCACCGGAGATTCTTAGCACCCCCTCCTATTATATTATGCCTCATGCACAACCAGAATTGGCCGCTTTTGGCGAAAACTTAATTTTTATGGACGACAACGCCCGCGGCCACCGGTCTGGCGATGTGGAAGCGTATACTAGAGGTCGGAATTCGTTGTTTGGGTTGGCCAGCTCGAAGTTCCGACCTAAATCCCATAGAGCATATCTGGGACGTTCTGAAGCGACGATTAAGATCATTGCAGCCGGATAAGAATATACTCGCTAGTATGCCCAGACGAATGCAAGCTGTGATTTCAGCAAGATGAGTATGGAGTAAGTGGGTATGAAGAGTATGGAGTGTGATACTTGTGTGGAGTGGACACTATACTGAACTTTTATCTACTTTTACTATATTAAAGAAAAAAACGTGTATCATTTTTTACTTAGCGAGCAGATACACTATTAGCGCTTTGAACTTTAACATTATTCTCATTATTGGAAGTATGTAATTGTAAGTACCTAAGTAAAGACTAGAAATGAGTTGGGGGGTGACTCGAACTTTAGGCCTAGTCAGTTTGAATAGCCTATCATGTAGAGGATGTCATGGGGGTCATGGTTGAATAGGGGCAAAAAGTTCTCATTACACTCCTACGGGGTCAAAAGGCCAAAAACCAAAAAATTTAAAATTCTTATTTCGGCTATAGCTCCGCCTCCTTCGGAGGTTCTTACTTCCCGCATCCCACTTGTTAATTTAACCAAAATGTTATGATAAAACTGACAAAAACTATTCCTTGCTAATTAATTTACAAAATTCTGAGTATAAGACTACCTAAAATTATCATATAATCTAATAACAATAAAATTGGGTCTTTGCTTAGGTGCCCATTTTTTTTTCAAAAAAGTTTATAACAAACAAAAATATAGTAAAAATCTGAAAAGTAACTCGTAACTGAATGTTTTTCATTAAATTATAGGGAACATTGTACCGTTTAAACATAAAAACATTAAGAGATAATGTGTACAGCGAAACGGAACCTTATTTTTCGTTTGTTCCATCAACCACCAACCCAATTTTTATTCTCCCTCTTCTTTTTATTGTTACCAGGTTCACTTTCCGATTCAAAATCGGTGTTTTATATGGGAAACTATATGCGACCTTCAGTAGTCTTGGTAGTGTAATTAACTCATAATTAAAATTTCAACATTAAGCCTGCAAATTCTGGGATTTTACTCCTACCACATGTACCTTTACTATATAGCCGTCTAGTGGTGCCGTACGAGTATCCACTACCGTATATCATCCCGTGGGTGTTGTAAGAGGCGATAGATGGAAATGAAATAGGATATTGGAAGCAGAATCTTCCTAAAACCATTCGAAATAATTAAAACTATGTCGGCAACCCGCTTGCCAATCGTGACAACTATGGCAAATATGAAGCAACCTATGAGGCAGGCCTATGTTCAGGTGTTCAGCAGTGGTCTTTCAATGGGCTGTAATGATGATGATGACGATGACAAGTATTAAATGACGAGTAATTAGTTATCAAACCATCTGCACCTATCAAAATTGTCTCGGCATTATTTACTAGTTATGAAGCTCTACATGGTGAATCGTTGTTCTAGTGTAACAAAAACCCTATTCACACTTGCTTTTAAGATACCCAGGTTGTAATCGGACGGAAAGACAGATGTCGATAAATATTCTACTCCTTTGCTGTACACGTTACAACAAACGAAGCAAACCTTAGATTATACATAAGTTCGCTTGCAGTACTACTCTAAGAAGCAAACATTTTGGTTCGAATAAGTAGAATATCGAAAACAAAGAGGTGAACACCCGGCTTGCCACCGGGTTGTCCGATGGTGGTATAGTATGTATTTCGCACAGTATGCTAAATACATACTATAGAATAACGAGATGCTGGCTATTCTGTGCCTGTGCACGACGCTGCCAAGATTTCATTCGGCCAAATCAAGATCACCGATAAGCCTCCTATCACGGGTCTCAACTGAGTCTAACACTGCTAGGTGGCAATTATCTGTACTTCGTGCAAGACCGCACATGCGTAATATGTAGGTTAAGAAGCTGTTCCCTGTACCCTGGCAAGGACACCTAGTTTCCTAGCGGCTGCTTAGTGTAATCCAAAGATACATCCCGGGAAGTAAGATCAGGGCCGCACATGCGTTATATATAGGGTAAAAAGCTGTTGTCTGTACCCTGGCAAGGACACTTGGTTTCCTAGCGGCTGCTTAGTGTAACTCAAGATACATCCCGGGAAATAGGATCAGGGTGAACGGGCTCCTTTCAGTTAAGAAACAATCATTTAATCTCACAAGATTGGCATAGCCCCATTCGGAAACTGCTGGTAGTGAAAGATTAGCACGCTTGATCGTAGCTTCTCTTTCAGATTGGATTTAATACCGACTGGTATCTCTCCACACCTGTGCTACCGCGTACTCGTGAGCTCGTACCGACATATCTATAGATACCGGGTATAACAGATCATTAGCATGCAGCAAGAAGAGAATTGCGGAGAGAAAATGCACAATATCAGATACTGGGTAAATAGAAGCTTAATTTAGAAGGGCAAGAAGTTTTTAAAACGACCAAGGGAACGTAAAGTGGCAGTAACTTTACGGCTTATTTCGGCAACTTGAACTCTCCGCAGATGTAGGTAGTACAAATGCAGGTATGGTCTGGATGTAAGCGAAGGATTTTACAGGGACTCGAAACGGGAGCAAAGTTCCATTCTAGAATACAGGAAAAATATTAAGGTAACTACTCTTAGCCAAAATCCTATCATTAAGACCTTACATTTGGAAGGGTTTACCGAAACACCATGTGTGTACTACTAATTTCTAATGACATTAAAATTTTCGTTGACACTTGTGACTATGAATATTATCGTTAAGGTTTGATGATCTTTATTGCACATAAAGTTGAAGATCATCGGCATAGAAATGGTACGAGGAGTTGACCACTGAAGTGATAGAATTTACAAATAATGAAAATATTAAAGCAGAAAGTTTTTCATCTTGCAGCACGTCTGTTTCAATGTTAGTCCATGTAGAGAACTGTTGTCATAATCGGACTGATTGCTGGTGGCATCGAAAATGAAATAAAAACCAGTCCAAATCTGAGGTCAAAAATCTAAGATTAGTAAGGAAAGAAATAATCAAAGAAAGGGTATTATCGTCTACTGCGTTAAAAGACTTAAAAATCAACAAGCAGTACCTACAACTGTAAGCTTCTGCTCATCCATTTCCTTTTTAATGTACCTATTCAGTGATTTGATCAAGGCTGTGGTAGTACTATGGTTTATGGGCCACAGTATCTACTTACCATTAAGTGGAATGTGTGCTACTTTGTCGTCATCCTTACTTTTATTAAAAAAATAACATAAAGCACTATAATATAGGTACTACTTTGGTCGTCAGCGTTTTAGTACTTATTTACTTCAGATAAAAAAGAATAACGTCTCGGTTTACATAAGTACATTAATTTTTAAAATTATAAATTTATTTTTTCATTTTGTAAATTATATCCAAATGTCATTTGTGGCTTCTTTTTTACATAGTAAGTAACACTATGAAATTTCTAAATTGGATCTTTTTATTTTCTCATACTACTTTCTAACTTTCCACCGTATTGTAATGTTCTATCGTTAATGTTAAGTCATGGTTTCATATGAGGTGAGACGATGGCAAAGAGATGTATGTATATAAAAAACTAGGATTGAAATACGAAGAAATTATGCGTTTTGGGTTTGGCTATAGCAGCAAGTGAAAGTGACATGTAAATTGTTTTTACGACGTTACAATTATATATTATGTAAAAAAAATTTTTAGACGTTGTTAGCATTTGGTAGTTGTCACAAGATGTCGCTATGCACACCACATATGGGCTATAACTGTTATCTACCTACCTTTAACAAAATTGTAATGACAGTAAACGTACTTAGCAAACCCAAAAACAAGCAAAATACAAACAAACAACATTGTGACACACAAAGTAATGTGCTTTAAATCTAGATACTTCACTCATATAGTCACATTTAGAAGATATTATTATTTCAAAAACTTATTGAGGCGACATCTATCTTTAGTGTAATGAATATTTTATGTGTATCACTATAAATTTTAAAATGTAATAAAAAGGCATCAAAATATTGGAACCATAAAATATTTTGGAAAGTTCAACTAAACTGAAAATTTTTAAAAGAATATAGCATTTGCATAACGCGCATATGTTATAATATCAAAATATTATTACATAGGTACAGGTATAATATGTATTATGAATTAGGTACCTATATGAACTACTTACGTTAAAACGAAGAATAAATTGTATTAATAATAATTATTAAAAATAAGCTAAAGATTTGTTGTTGTTATGAAGATGATGAGATGCTCGTAGCTCTCTAATATCTTTTAAGATAATTAAAATATTAAAAATCATTCTTGTTAGGTACATAAAAATTCAAAACCTTACCTTTTTATATTTTTTGATATTTACATACAACAAGCGATCTCCCGGCTTCGCATGGGTGATTTCTAGATCTCGATAACAGCGCCACCTACGGGGTCCAATTGTGGATCTAAATCATCCAGGGACCCAGAGACTAAAACACACAAAAAGTTTCGTTGTAATCGGTCCAGTCGTTTAGGAGGAGTTCAGTGACAAACATACGTACTGTAGAATTATATTTTATATAAAGATAAAGATATCAAGATAAATATTAGGTACTTGGTTGAAATAGCCTAGCTAAATTCGCTGATGTAGCCAATTGATTTCTACAAATTCAATAAGTTTTGGTTCAGAAAGCTATTAAACTCTAGGTCTAGGTTATGAGAAATGAACACAATTTTTAACAAGTCCATTGTCGGGGGCGTAGCTCAGATGGTAGAGCGCTCGCTTAGCATGCGAGAGGTACCGGGATCGATACCCGGCGCCTCCAAATTTTTTTCTTGATTATTTTGAAATTCATTATTTCTTAAAACTTTCTTCCTTTTTAACTGACTTTATAAAATGACGGGTTTCTCAATTCGACTGTATATTTTTTTGTTTGTTAGAACGCGACATTTCCATCAATTGTGAACCCATTTTAATAGTTCTTTAAAATAAGTTATATTAGTGGTGGTCCCTTATAATATAGAAGCTAATATTCCACCCTGATAAGGTTTCCAATGTAAGTAACCATTTCGACAACATTCTAGTTGTGATATTCATTAGTTCTCTCAAAACTAACGGTCAAAAATTACCCAAACTTTTAATAAAAAGTAAAAGCCGACTTCGAAGAACTAAAAATAACTAAATACATTCTACAATATCTTCCGAAGTCGGGGGTCGGCGCTGTAATTCTTCCATAGACACAATAACTAAGCATTATCCTCTTGCAAAAAAACAAAGAAACAATACAACGCATTTCGAACACTTTCTGATAGAAGTGTGATTTTATTACAATAGTTTTATATGGATCTGTGCAATAAAGTTCTTTATATTTTTATAACGTGATCGGATATTTTATGCCTTATAGGTTGATAATTTTTACGCTGTATCTACTTATTAGCACTTATGTATCATCATCATCATCATTAAAGCCTATCAAAAGTCTACTAATGAATACAACCCTCCCCCATAGATTTCCTCATAGGGATTTTTTGTCATTGTAGTTATGTACATAGGCAGGCTTGCAACCGCAGTTTTGCTATATTTTTCGAGTTGTTTTCAGGAAGATACTGTTGCCTATCTCCTGTTTCATTTCCTTCTGTCATTTCTTGCGATACCCACGAGAAATATATTAGGAGTAGTGGATATTCATACGCCTCCACTACACGGCGATACATCATAATATGTATAATGGTGTACCTACACAGTTATCACTTTTTTTATACGATAAATGTGACAAAACGAGCACAGTCCACCTGATGGTAAGTGGTTGCTGTGACCCATAGACATCTACATCTATCCTCCATTGCGAATCAAAATGCAGATGCGTTGTCACCCGTAAGGATTAAGATGAATGCCTCGTTTTCAGTAAAAAGGGTCTCCGGTTCTCTACATTCACCATACGAAACACATCAGCGTTAAGCTGCTATTTACGCAGGTATTCTGTGAGAGCGTGGTCTTTCCCCGGTCGAGCCGACACAATCGTGTTACAACTATACCAGTAATATAGCTGCAGCATGGCTCTACAACTTAAAAAAGTACATATTCTTCCTACTTGCATGTTCATTTTGAACTAAACAATATAAAAAGTAATGGTTTTAGAAGAATTATGCACACAATTTTTTTTGTATCAATTATCGCGTAAGTTAAGACTCAACTAAACAATACTTTTCTTTGAAACGTATGTTTTTTTGACAAAATTGAAGTGACAACCCGTGCCTTAGGCTGCCAAGTTTCCACCCGTAGATCTTCGTGGACAACGTAGGTATGATTGTGGTAGAGGATAAAGGATTTCCTTCATAATTGAACAATGAAACAAGATACGCTTAATTCTAGCTAAAGAAAGAAAGGAAAAAAAGAGGGAGGAACTAAGTAGCAAAGAGAAACACAAGTAAAATATTGGTTTTAACTTCTAAATAAAATTAGGGTTTAAGACTTACATAATTGGGTAGACTAATGAAAATTGTATATGTATGCGTGGGAATAAGAATATGAATAAATAGGGTAGTATAGTAGTATAAATTAATAGATATTTTATTATGTGTATGATAAAAGTAGGCGTTATTAACCACTTGGACCATTCAACTAAATGTTTTAAGGGGGCTGTAAGTTGGGTTAAATGGTCTAAGTTAATAAACACATATAGGTCATTGAGTTACAATACCTATAGAGTCACAAACAGACAAATAAAATGTCCGCGCCAAAACTCGGCGCACGCTGCGAAGTGCGCAGAGTTTTTGTTTAGTTGTAAGGCGACCACAATCCTCGTACAACGTCCGCGATGCCAAAGTGTTCGGTGATTTCCTGCCCAAATAACAGCAGACACGTGCGAAAAAAGGATGGTGTTTCATATTTTAGGTAAGTATCATACCAAATTTACGTATTTATGTATCCACAGTGCATGTTTTCATTTAAATTTCAATAATTTTCATTTTATTAGCAAACTAAAACACTCACCGCCGACCGCGCGGCGCCGCGATAACGTTTCTCTTTCACACGTTAGACAAATATGCAAGAGTAAAGAGAAACAAATAGTCACGCGTACGAGAGTGACTCGCAAATTATGTTCTAACGGTTCTATGGGTGGATTGATACAATAAATATTTTTACAGATTTTAAACTTAATGTACTAATATTACAATGTTGTTAAATGTTTTATTTTTTAGTTTTCCGTACAAAATGTAGGTCGAAAGAGTTTTATTATTTTAAAGTATAATTAAAATATGTTTTTTTTTTGTTTTTAGTTTTCCTCGAAACCCCATAAGATGCTCTGAATGGACAGTTATTATAGCAAAAGCCCGAAATGAATTAAACTACAAGCCATATAAAGGGTCGGTTGTATGCTCTAATCACTTTCCTGCTTCAGACATTTATACAACAACGAAAGGTTTCAGTAGGCTTAACAAAAATGCAAAACCCATTTTACATGTAAGAACTTATTCCTTTTTAATGCTTACAATGTAATATTTTATTATAACTTTCGATTTTGTATTCTTAAAATGCGTGCATTATTCAAAAATTGCTTATTTTACGTCTTGCAGATAAATGTATGATCTATGATTTCTATTACAGCTGAATAAAAAACAACTTAGAAGTTACGATAGTTCAGATCAAGACAACACTCACGTAAACTTAGATCACGACAACAATCAGCAAACAATTAAACAAAATGAAGATAGCATTGAATTGTCTTTTGATGTAAGTTAAAAATAAATAATTGCCGTAAATAAAGTACGTATAATAAAATATAAAGGCAAAATTAATTCCTATTTATTTATTCCAGATTGATAATGAATTTGGGAACGATGAAGAAATATGCCAACAAACTAACGTTGTATGCTTGCAGGTAGTGAATTTACGTCATAAAATTGTATGATTTTAAAAAATATTTCGTTATTATCATTTTTTTATTTGCTTCAGGAGGAAAATTCAAGAAAAATCGAACAGAGCCCTTCTACGTCTATAAGTATTGGGTCTATTTTAGACACTCCCAGAAAAACTGTTATAAAGAGAAAGCTGAATTTATGCGAAAAAATGATTTTAAACAAAAACAGACAGATCAATAGACTACAAAAACAAAATAAAAGACTTATTAAAAAGAACACAACTTTAAAAAATGCCTTGAAAGTATTAAAAAGTAGGAAAGGCATTGACCAGTCGTTGTTTTCTGAATTATCTTAATAATTTAATTATTATTAATAATAATATAATCTGAATAATTTTTGAAATCAGTTGTTTAGTTCTCCTAGGTACATATAAACTCACAAACTCATATTTCACAATTATTATAAACTCCTAATAATATTAGTATAAATAGCGTCTCCACTGATGCCTTGTTCCTGCTCGTACGCAAGCCCTTGAGTGAATGATGATGACATTGCATACGAGCGACTTTGAACATTATACAAGCAGGTTAACGTCTAAATTCGAGCAAATGTCATTTTGAACTATATAATATCAAAATATATAGGTATATGGAACGGCGCTCGGACATTTTTTGAGTATTGTCAGTTAGAGATTGTGACTCTATAGGTATTGTAACTCAATGATATAGGTACTTTAAAATTCACCACATTTTATTTTTAGTTTATACTATTTTGTATTATATTATAACCTTATTGATTGTATTAGTAACTTAAAATATTTTTTTGATTATTAAGATGATGGAATTTTACATGAAGACAGAGAAATTTACTCTTTGATGAAAAAAAACGATTAAGGCTGTGCAAGAGAAAGAAGAAAGAAGAGAAGAAAACTTCATGTTTTAGGGTTTTTTCAAGAGCAATAATAACGCAACGATGTGAGTAAATTATTTGTATAAAGTAGGTAACGGTTTTAGAAAGATGAAGTCTATGCTGTGCAAGAGAAAGAAGAAAGAAGAGAAGAAAACTTCATGTTTTAGGGTTTTTTCAAGGGCAATAACGCAACGATGTTAGCAAATTATTTGTAAAACGTAGGTTAGAAAGATGAAGTCTTTATTTAATACAATATAGAGCAAATTTATACCTGATTGTAAGTGGCTACTGAAACCCATAGACACCCGCGACCAACTTCAAATAAAGAAAGCTACAGATGCGTTGTCAACTCTGAAGACTAAGATGGAATGCCTCTTAGCCAGTAGGTAATAGTACTGGCTCTCTATGCCCATCAGACCAGAACATAGCAATGCGTGCAGTGCTGTTTGGTGGCAGAAATAGTAAAGCAAGCTAAGAGTGTCAAGGAAGAGGAAAAGGTGTTCTCCGTTGGTTGATAAAAAGTTAAAACTTCTTAAAGATTTGCTTAAATTTTAGTGAGAGCGCAATTTTTTATGCAAAACTTGTTAAAGAGTTATTTTTGAATATTTAAAATAATACCATACATTAATATCAGTATCAGGAAAATGTTATGTAGTCAAAACTATCGCGGTTCTTCTTAATCGCGGTGCCTTATCTCAGTTGTGGTCACAAGATATGGTTCGCCTCCTATTGTGCTATTTCTATCGGAGCTGTTTGTTACTAACCACAGCTTTTACAGAGTGTTTGTAATTATGGAATTTTGCCAGACAATGCACCGATTGTATTAATGTCATCACTGCGAATGATAATTAACTCACAAATAAGTTTATATAAATTTATTCAAATTAACATAATTCTAACAATTCATTTCATTCTCGTTGTGGAAATATTTATTTTGTTATTGCTGAGAATGTACATATTGATATTCCTTATTTATTCATTATTATCATCATCATTACTTTTATTCAATTGCGATTCAATCTTCATCCAACAATCACATTTTATTACAAATGTCTAAACTACCTACATAATTTGTTTGTAATTACTCTAAACAGAGTCGATGCGGTTACATAACAATCCTAGAAATCATTTTCTTCTCGATATCGTGTAATCTACTTGATGATTCTATATTCATTCTTATTATTATATTCATTGTATTTTTTGTGAAATAAATTCTCTTGCATTTTGTTGATCAATCAATTCTTTGTCGATTCATTTAACAAGTCAACTTTTAGCTCGTCAAACTTCAATTCGACATCCATTTCTAGCATTTGCGTTTGTTATTTATCAAATACTTGTCGTGACCTTGCTTCTTATTATCTAACACTTTTTTGCGTGAAGCCCTTTTAAAAATTCTGTTTACTTGCATACTTTGATAAGTTCATCTGTAAAATATCAGTTTTAGAAATTTCTGTCAAGAAATTTTTAGTACCAGCCCAGAATCAGGAAGTTAGCGATGTTTCACCTCTTTGCCTCCGAAAGCACGTTAAACCGTTCGTCCTGCGCTTGATCTCTGTCCGGTCGTATTAGAGTGCTGTCCCATCGGACAATGACAGTGCCTTCACTCTCGTAGTCCGAAATAGAAAGTTAACCTGTGTTTATGCACTATAATATTGTCCTGAGTAGATGGTTAGTCTTCATTGAGACGCACACAGCATACAGCAATATACAGCGGATAAGTAAATTTTCCGGCAAAGGACTAATTTTGAACCTTTTTAAATTCTGTGTTTACTTCAGGCTTTTCTCCATATATTTTAAGTCCTTCAGAAAATTTATTTTTGATGTATTTAGGAAAGTGACGTGAAAATGATCAGACATGCTTTAACGCTATCAAAGCCAAAATTCGATAAAAAAAATATAATGAATCTTTTTTTATTTATTTTCTTCCCGCCAACAATATACAATATAATATGGAGAGCTATAATGAATGTAAGCACATCTGAAACAAGACTATTTTATAGTTGATAAACTGGTACCTAAACTAGGTAAAATCCGTGCCTTAGGTTGCCAAGTTTCCACCCGTAGACCTTCGTGGACAACGTAGGTAGGATTGTGGCAGAGGATAAAGGATTTCCTTCATAATTGAACAATGAAACAAGATACGCTTAATTCTAGCTAAAGAAAGAAAGGGATAAAAGAGGGAGGAACTAAGTAGCAAAGAGAAACACAAGTAAAATATTGGCTTTAACTGTAAATTCTAAATAGAATTAGGGTTTAAGATTTACATAATTGGGTAGACTAATGAAAATTGTGTATGTGTTCGTGAGAATAAGAATATGAATAAATAGGGTAGTAGAAATATAAATTAATAGATATTTTATTATGTGTATGATAAAAGTAGGTCTAAGTTAATAAACACATATACTTTAAAATTCACCACATTTTATTTTTAGTTTACACTATTTTGTATTATATTATAACCTTATGGATTGTATTAGTAACTTAAAATATTTTATAGACTATTAAGATGATGGAATTTTACATGAAGACAGAGAAATGTACTCTTTGATGAAAAAAAAAAACTATTAAGGCTGTGCAAGAGTAAGAAGAAAGAAGAGAAGAAAACTTCATGTTTTAGGGGTTTTTCAAGGGCAATAACGCAACGATGTGAGCAAATTATTTGTATAAAGTAGGTAACGGTTTTAGAAAGATGAAGTCTTTATTTAATGCACTATAGAGCAAAATTATGTTTTGTGATGACGGGGCTTTTTAGAGCGAAGACCATAGCGTTTTACGAAAATATGCGTCAGTTATCTTTCCGGTCGAATATAACCATTATAATGAGCTAAAATACTTTATTTGAAGCGTTATTATAATGAAATACACAGGGTTATTTTTCAAAGAGTAGCAACAACGTTTTCGCCTACCGACCGACCCTTACGAATGTGTGCCCAGTAAAATCAGTTAAAATAATGCATTCCCACGCATTTTCAATTTAAAAGATAAAATGGACAGAACGTTTGAGATTTTTTTAATTAATTTTTCTTCACCATTTGCCTATATTACTTATTCTGAACCTTCTCTGCAAATTTGGCCGGTTATTGCAATATAACACTGTATAGTCCTGAAGTGCAACACAGAGCCTTAATTACGAAAATATTGCGAATATTTTCGTAATTAATTTAATATAATATTAAATAAATATATAATATAATAAAACATTGAAGTAATATGGACCAGGTACGTAGATACGTACATTATATACATCAATGCCTTTTTATGATATAATTCAAATTACTTTATCTATAGCCTAAAACCTTATCATAAAACGTTATCTAGCTTGAAGGTGTCTTTGATTATTGTTGCTTAAAATATACTAAAAATAAATAAAAGTTAAATAAGATTTGTCGCTTTGCATAGAAACAACAAGACTTAAAATAAAAAAATACATTCAAAAATGTATTCTATATTCGGTATTTTGGGCGGAATAGGAAAAAAAATTGTATTAGACATTTAATACAATTAAAAATATAAATATAAATAATATTTAACAAAATATCATTATAAACTTTAATGGTCACTACAATAAAATTTACATTTAAATCTGCTGGAAATATCAATTAAATATGCTCGCATAGTAATGATCGCGAAACTAAAACTAATAACGTTTAGGTAATATCAAAATAGCTTTTACAACATTTGATACTAGAATATAGATGCTTTCAAATCGTTCTATTTACAAATGTTTTTTCTATAAGGTTTATTATTTAAATATCAAAATGTGTTGTAATGAAGCTATTGTATCGTTTTATTTTTTAGCTCGGCACAAATCTTTGACGTCATTGAGCAACATGTTAAGGCGACACAATCCATCGTTACCTTTTATATAATATGAAATATCATTATGTTATTGAACTCGGTGTTATTATATTATGTTAGTGACTTTATTATACAAAACACATTCATACCGTTTAGAAAAATTAATTAAGTATGATACAAAATGTTCACTATTCTTAGCCAATTTAAATAAAATATTTTTTTATAGGATAAGTGTGACAAGCGAGCACACAGTCCACCTGATGGTAAGTGGTTGCTGTGGCCCATAGACATCTACATCTATCCTCATTTGCGAATCAAAATGCAGATGCGTTGTCAGCCGTGAGGACTAAGATGGAATGCCTCTTTTCCAGTAGAAAGGGTCTCCGGTTCTCTACACTCACCCTACGAAACAGAGCAGCATTAAGCTGCTATTTTATGAGAGTAATATTCTGTGAGAGTGTGGTCCTTCCCCGGTCGAGCCGACCTATTCGTGCTACAATAGCTGCAGCATTTCAATCATGTTCACTATTTATTTGTTTTCATCTTAATCATAATATATGTTATTGTATACATTATAGATAGTGTGGCGGTGTAAGAATATCCACTACACCATATCGTCCCGTGGGTGTCATAGAGGCGACTGAGGGAAACTGGAACAAGAAAATGGCATCAGCATTTTCTTAATAATACCAATTTTACCCAAAATTATAAATAACTGCGGATGTCAACCTGTCCATTAAGCGTGGCAACTATAGCAAATTCCCCCTATGATGCGATTTGTGGGGGAGGCCTATGTTCAGAAATGGACTTTTATTGGCTATAACGGACATCATAGATAAAGAATATTAAAGTGTCTGTCTGTAACTTTCGAATAAACGAATAGTGCGAACACAAGCTTGCGAAACAACTTAAATCATTATAATTTGTTGCTTTTCATCAATATATCATAAATATTTATCTTATGACTTTTGCATTTTTATCATAATACAACAATAAAAATAAGCAATTAATTTAACAAGTTCTCAATTTTTTTTTACAGTGGAAGTTCTTCTGGCATTGTATTCTATCAAGGTCTTGAGCCTAGTGCAGCTAAGCAAAATTGGAGGGGCGGTAAAATATTTTTAATTTACGTGGTAGAGCCAAACTGTAGTTATAATATTATGGTTGTGACACAAATGGGTCGGCTCGGCCGCAGAAAGAGGGTTTAATAAGAAAATAAAGAAACTCGAGTGCACAGAGCCATATTGTAATTTAATGTCATAGAATAGCAGCTTAATGCTGCTGTGTTTCCTATGATGAGTGTAAAGAACCGAAGACCTTTTTACTAGAAACGAGGCATTCCATCTTAGTCCTCAGGGGTGACAACGCACCTGCAATTTGATTCTTTATCGAGGATATCCACTTACCATCAGGTGGATTCTGTATAAAAAAATGTTTTTTTTTAAAAATATCTACCTATTGCAAAAACATTGAGGAATGGAACACAATATGGTAAATAAGTCTGAGCAATACAGCAATATCGAATAATGAAGGTTATTTTATCAATTTGGGTATGACATCTGGTTCTGCGTTCGCCAATCCGCCGTAAAATCGTGGTTACGGCGAATCCTCCCAAAAATCAACATACTTTTAGGAAGGATAAGGAATAAGGTATCATTATTAGTATGCAAGATAATTCTAAGTTTAATATGTTTATACTCATAAATTATGGACAGCAAATGTGTGAAACCAAAGTAAAATAATTAAGAAAATAAAGTCGGTTAAGCGTCGGATATCCATATAAAGTCGTTACTTGTTCTAATTACAATACATACCTACTCTAGATACAAGATCCTATTACATGTGCAGCAATCAACTTCCTTTAACTTTAACAAGGTATAATATTTTAATAGTCCAGCTGTTTTAGGCCGTCTAACAGTCTTTATTTTTTTTCTGTATTGAAAAGTCTAACTGACTGTTTTCATTTTTAACTAGCCGTTCCCCGCGACTTCGCCCGCGTGGAATTTAGGATTTTTTTCATTTTTTGCGCGGAACCCTTATTCTTTTTCTAAAATAAAAGTAGCCTAAGTTACTCCTTATAACATCAGCTATGTGCCAGTGAAAGTCCCGTCAAAATCGGTCCAGCCGTTTCGGAGATTAGCCGGAACAAACAGACAGACAGACAAAAATTTTAAAAATTGTTTTTTTGTTATTAGTACCGTATATACTTTCATATGCATTTAGTAAAAAGCTGTTATTATGACATTACAAACAGAAACTTCAATTTTATTTATTTGTATTTATGTATTTATATTTATGTATTTATTTGTATAGATAAACATTTCATTCGCTTTTTACGTAAGTTGTTGAAATATTTTGGGAATACTAACAACAATGTGGGACTACGATCAGTAATACAACTAGACCTGTTACAATTTTACCACGTTTTTATTTAGTCTCTTGCTTGTTTGTCTGTCTGTCTGTCTGTCGTTCCGGGTGGAATTTAGTAATTGATTTTAAACTAACTTCCCGATAAGCTGGAAATTTGAAATTTTGACTATAGCTCAAATTCGGATGACAATGCAAAATTTTACTGGTTTTAATATTTATCACGCTTGATAAAATTCTTTGTTCATATAAATTTTGGTACAATAATTTAAATAAAATTGTCATATATCCATCCGTCTATCCACGGACGAACTCCTTCTAAGGAGGATTTCTACTATAACATTATTGATCGCAGGGCTGGTTATTGTTTTTTTTTATAGAATAAGGTTTACAAACAAACACAGCCCACCTGTTGGTAAGTGGATGACATCTACATCTATTCCCGATTAAAAATCTAAATGCAGATGCGTTGTCACCCCTAAAATGGAATGCCTCGTTTCCACTCTACACTCACCATACGAAACACAGCAGCATCAAGTTGCTATTTCACGATAGTATTCTGTAAGAGCGTGGCCATACCCCGCTCGAGACGACCCATTAGTGCTACAACCATAATATAGCTGCAGCGTGACTCTACCACGTATGAATTATATACAGGGTTATTTTGCAATAACCGGCCAAATTCGCAAAGAAAGTTCAGAATAAGTAATATAGGCAAATGGAGAAAAAAAATAATTTATAAAAATCTCAATCATTCTGTCCTCTTTTATCTTTTGAATTTAAAATGCAATAACAGTATATCGTTATTTATATATTTGAACTTAAGTTTAAAATTTGGCTACTCTTTGAAAAATAACCCTGTATATTACTCAGGTAATGCTACTGATCCATAACCAGTCCATAACCTGGATTTTTAATCCTTCATAAGCCCGTAAAAGTTCAGTGCTGGACATGGCCCTCTCCTGTTTTAGGTCACGGTTGGCAGGCGGATGAATGATCGCAGTACCAGACGTGACGCACTTTTGACGCTGCTGCCGGTCGCCGGCCTGGATATTATACACCTGGTGTAAACGAGTTAGTTATACCGCTATCTATCCGAAACCATAAGATTTTTCTTTTACCGTAGTCGCTTTTTACGACAATCACTGATCGAAATGGCTTGATCGCTTCCCTTACACCGCAACCACACGGCAGTACCTACTTGATATTTAGAAATAACTTATTGGATGACTATTCTAGTACACATTTTGTAGGAGGTAAGGACAGGGACAAGACTAATGTCGTCGCTATCACTCGAAAGGAGGTAATTGTCTGTGGCTTTTATAAATATGTTAAAATCTCAAATAAATATCTATGAATCTGTTGTGGTATGCCGAAAAGATAATGCGTAAAATATATTAATTTATTTAGACCAAAACATGTATTATATATTTTAAATTTTACAAGACTTCAAAAACAATTATGAATAAGTTATAAAATGATAGTAACTAAACAGTAACCATCATTTTATTATAATTATGAGGCTTCGCTACCTGGCAAGGGGTCGTCCGCCCTTCGATACTGGTTTGTTGACGTTTTTTGTTAACATTCCGGCTACAGCTGATCGGCACAACAAATGCATATGATCGTCTACGGGACGCTCCTATTGGTTCCCCCGACCCTTATTTATATACGACAAGGAATACACTTGATTGAAACGGAAGGTTGTGATTCTTTATCTTCTAGCATTTAATATCAAGGAACAATTGAAAATTTCACACCGAAAGATTTTAACTTAAAGTAAACCGTAGACGCGTCCTATTCCTTAAGGTTTCCGGTTGACGATAATGTGTATAAATCTAAACACCCGGCAGTGTGTTAGCCAAGTTCCGAAAAGAAAATGATATCCCTATAAGATATTAAGCGATAATAGACGTCCAATCCATTCCATCCATTACAGTCTATCAAAGTTCACTGCTGAACATAGGCCTTCACCATAGATTGCCACAAAAATAAAACTCCGCGACTCTTTGGTTGGATACCATATATTAAATCATGATTGATGCATTATGATGACCACATCGTTCGTTTTCAATACGTTGCGCGGCTTCTTTAGAGCTTTGATCATACATTTTGTTATTTTGCTTACTGTGGTACCCTTCAATTAAAAAAAATCTGAAACGATTAACTCTGCAGGCCAAATTACCCTGAAAGCAAATCAAGTGTTTTGTTTGAACCAGTATTTTAAGCTGCAGGGACTGATTTAGGACATGTCCTGTGTGTATCGACTGTAAGCACCTAGCTTCAGGTCTGGTTCAATAATTTGCGAGAGAGTCCTAGCTAGGCTCATTTACTCACCTAATTTCACACGATAATGTTTTTTCCCTATAAGTTTTAATTTAGAAAAAAAGAGAAAAATAACTTCAGCAGACTAAGACTTCAGAAATACATTTAATTCCTTTGATTATGACATACATCTAGCTATTCTTCGTCCTTAAAAATCTCACCCTCAGCAATCTCTTGGTTTGAATGTTAGATTAGAGTAGGCACGCAGTATGTCCGCACTGAGGAGGATTTTTCTGAGTGGTGTGATCTTAATGCGAATTTTTTTCAGGGTGGTGTTCTTTCCCCACTCCTCTTTTTAATTTTCATTAATAATTCTCTCACTTTTGTTCTCTCCTCTCACTATCATCTCTACTTGATGAATTCCAATTGTACCGCCTCTTTAAAAATTAAAGATATAGAGAAAGATTTATATCATAAGATTTATATTCTGAATGGTGACTTAAGTAGCATAAGATGTTGGACAAAGTCCTTTGGTCTTCTTCTTAACCCTGCTAAATCTCAAGTTATACTTAATCATATATGATGCTTAACTTATTAGACCGTTCGAAGTTCCCTGCTATAACATACGATAATACCACAGAATAAATGATAATACAAGAAATAATACTGAGATTCCATATAAAAAGACTGCTATGAACTTAGGAAGGAGTTATTTTTGATAAATTTGTCTTGGATTGCTCATATTAAAATGATAAACTACTCTTTTCAATCCCTCAAGACTCTGCTGATGTTAGTTTTCTGGATGCTTCAGAAGAATTATCGAACAAACCAGAATATCTTTAAAATTTATGTATACGTTTTGTTTTCGGTTTTCGTAAGTTTGACAGCGTTTCAAAGTACAGGGTTCAATTAAACGCTATCATTTCACTACTTTTTACTCCTTAATTCTCTAGCACTTTCATATCTCCATTAGCGTTTTGTTTCTCACAAAATACAGTGCCGAACTACTAAATCGAAAACTACTACTTCTCAAAACCTCTTTTCATTTCTCAAGTCGATGTGATGGATCCTTTGCTGTAAGGGTGGTCAAGATGAGGAACTCACTTCCACATGACACATGCTAGTTCTCTTGATGTATTTCGGAAAACTAATAATAAAAACATTATGTAATAAACTTAGAATTTTAAATATATATGTTATCTTTATGTATATCCCTAATGTATTATTAATAACACATTAGGAATATAAATAAAAAACATCATTTCGAAGACATGTGAATTTGACGAACTTCACATGTCTTCGAAATAATGTTTCACATGAATCCGAATATTCTTATTTCTTAGACTTTCAGGTTTCCTGACCATGTTTTCCTTCACCGCCGAGCATGTGGTAAATTGACACTTAAAATTGCAATTAACAATTTCATTGGTGCCGGCGGGGATCGAACCGGGTTGTTCGCGTACTGTGAAATTTAAAGCGAGCGCTTAACTCCTGAGTTACCACGGCTCCTGTTACAACTTGCTCTACATATAAAGTTATTTCTTTTTCCCCCGAAGGATTACTGCAAGAAACTCTATTAGAGTTAAGCTCGTCTTTGTACATTTTATTTACATGTTTTTTAATTGTTAAGTATCATCATTCTTAAGTTATTAAGGTCTGAAAGTGCCATTTTTATCACTCTCTGACTCACTCATCAAAAACGTAGGCCACTTTCCATAGGTTACTTAGAACTTGAAATTTTGCATCATGCCATTGTCAATCATTAGGCGTATACAGAAACAACACCTTAAACTGGATATTCGGTGTCGTAAAAGTTCATTTCATTTAATTCTTAGGGTCAGTTCACATTGAGGCGTGAGAGGACGCGAAGCGACGCGCGCTTTCTCAAAAATTAATGATATCCCACTAAAAATGTAAATGTAAAAAGATGGCTAAGTTCAGTACAAAAGTCGTTCGGAGTGGTCCCCTTCGCCGATAGAGCAGTTCCAATAACGTTGTACATTCCAATAGTTCCTATGATTTAAACAACAACAATACCAGCGTAAAATAGCAGCTTAATGCTGCTGTGCTTCGTATGGTGAGTGTAGAGAACCGGAGACCCATTTTACTGGGAACAAGACATTAATTCTATCTTAATCCTCAGGGGTGACCACGCATCTGCATCTGTATTCTAAATCGCAGATAGATGTAGATGTCTATGGGCCACAGCATCCACTTACCATCAGGTGAACTGTGCGTTCGTTTATCAGCTTATTCTATAGAAATAAAAAAAAAAAAAACTGTTACGGAGCTTTGGGCTGTTCCTCAATTCTTTTATCGGCGAAGCTGACAACCCCGTACTTCATTTGTACCGAACTTGGCCGCCTTTTAACATTTATGTGGTTGTCGGGATTTTGATAACAGAAAACCACCATCGTTCCAAACAATTTTCTTCACTTAGGACATATTCATTTATTGCCTTGTTCGTTACCTTTTGTCTAAATAAAAAGTAGGTATTAAAATGTTACGTTCAAACAGTAACTAGTTAAACGTGCTTTCGATATTTTTATTGCCTTTATAAAACGTGATTATCTGACGGACGTGATCTTTCTTAAAATATTTGTCTTGTAAAATAAAAGCAAAGAAGTTATAACCTTACGCGTAATGAAAGTTTCTTTAGGCTTATCGAAATTACGCAAAGGCTCTTTTTAAATAAATTAGATAACATATTGATATGATGTGGTATGTGAATTATTACAATTCAATATTTTCAAACCGATTTGATAGTATCACCGTTGACAGCTATGTATTAATTAAGCGCACCAAGCTCGCGGCGCCCAAAAGTTAGACTCTGTAGAGTCTAGAATGAACACCAGTCAAACATATAACAACATAACATATTTGTTTTCTTCTTTCAGTCCCAACTTCCAATCCAAGTGCAGACTTTGTGACGTCTTTAACTGAGAGGCTAGCATTAAAATCAGAATATAGCTGCATTGCAGCCTGCATGTGTGACGTGCATTCGATTTTTCCCATATATCATAAACCCTTCGTTAAGATGACTGAGACAGAGGAAGTTGATATTCTCTCAGAAATATTACTTTTTTTATTTTTCTGGCGTTTTGTTGCAGTTTTTAGAACTAAAAAGTCTGAAGGATATTTTAATGGATACTGATGTTAAGTAAGTATATCTAAATGCAGTTATTTATTCAAATAAATAGAAGAAAAATATTTTACCCTAATAATTTTGTTTTCCCGGTGGAATTCGATCATCAATACGATCACTTATCTCAAAACGGTTATTCACTCAACTTCACATAATCGACGTACCAGATCCAAAGTAAGTTTTGATGTAGTGATAGGAGACATGAAGTAGCAATCACAACACATCCAAATATTATTTAATACTTTCGGAACGTATAGGATAAAACGATACCAAATGAAATCAAAATTAATAAATAGCTAGGTAATATCAGAGATATTAGAGTAAGGAGAATGTCTTTTCTTCGTCTAAAATTTATATTTATGCGATTCACTTTGCTAATTAACGAACTAAGGTTTAGGAGTTTGGTAAATTACAATCTAAAATACAAAGGATGTAATATATTTTTTGGACAAAAGATAGGTATTACCTATCCAAATATAATTTAAGACTGGTAGCAAATGTACTGTATCTTATTATTTACTTTTTAACTCAGCCTAGTTTTTGGCTACCAAGACTGCTTTTATTGAGCATGATAATCATTTGACATTTAATTTGGAATCAGTTCAATCAATCAACTAATTTAAATTAGTAAATGCGACAAAAGAGGCAATCTCTAGCAATAATAAGAGTTTAATTAATTTTGAATGCAGTACACAAATAAGTAATAAACCTGGTGCATCAAAATATACAAGGCATGATGGGCAAAGAATTGGAAGTTGAATTGTTTTTAAATAGTAACAATATACATATCCTTTGTATTACTGAACATTGGCTAAAAGATTATAATTTCATGTTTAATTTCAGAAATCACCAGGTGGTCAGTTCCTACTATAGAGAAAAAAGTTTACGTGGTGGCTCCTTAATATTAGCAGATAAATCATTATTATATAAAGAACGTAAGGATTTTGTGAGCCTCTCTGTTGAGCTAACTGTAGAAATGGCTTGTGTCGAGCTCGAGCACCTCATTGTTATAAGTGTTTACAGACCCCCATGTGCTACTTATGACTATTTTGAAAGGATTGTGGAAGAAGTTTTGCTCAAACTTAGTAAACAGAACAAGTCTGTTGTAATATGTGGAGACTTTAACATCAATCTCCTTGAAACTTCTTCCATTAGTATTAAGTTTAGTTCATTGTTTAAATCGTATAATCTTGTTAATTTATTCTTAGAACCAACACGTATTGCTGGGCCTAGTGCGACTTGTATAGATAACATTTTTACAGATGTTAAGCCCTTGCATAAATCAATTATTCAAAATTTAAGTTCAGATCACTGTGGGCAGTTGGTATCATTGCCTTACATACACAAAAAACAGAAAAATAAGAAAGTTGTGTTTGTTCTAATAAATGACCATCGCTTGGAGAGGTTTAGAAGTAATATAATAAAAAGGCATTTAAAAATAGTGCTAATTATTTGTATGGTATGTTATTTAAAATTATAACTTGTCAATTTAGTAGAATATTTACTTCTAAAACTTTCTCTTTTAACAGTCGCAAATTATTTAATGAATGGGCGACAGTAGGAATTTATAAAAGTAGGCGAAAGTTATACGAGCTTTATAATGAAAGATCATATAATACTAGTGTTATATTTAGAGATTATGTGAAAACATATTCTAAAATATTTAAAAAAATTGTGCTCCACAGCTAAGGCTTTACATTTAAGTAACAAAATTAAAACTGCATCTAAAAAAATTAAAATGACCTGGAGAATAATAAATAGTGAAACGGGCAAGGTCAAACCGCGCATCTCGGATTTTCAATAATTGAATATTAACAATCATTTAACTCGATCTGATTAAGAAGTTGCTATGGCTTTACATTTTACTGATGTTCCTTTTTTGACAACAAAATCATTAAATTCTTCTCCTACTGTCGCCGAATCATTGCTAAAACAAAATGTAAAGGCTTGTTCAAATACTTTTAAATTCCATAGAGCCAAAAGATATCGTTAAATATTTTAAAACTATTGATGTTAAGAAAACGGCAGACTTAAGGGGGATTTCCGTTGAAGTTATTTTATCTATAATAGATATAATATCACCTTATCTAGCCACTATATTTAATACAAGCGTCGAATCTGGCGTGTTTCCTGATTTAATGAAACATAGTAAAGTCATACCTTTATTTAAATCTGGTAGTATATTAGACCCCGCCAATTTTAGACCGATTTCTGTATTACTAACATTTAGTAACATTTTTGAAAAATTAATTTTAGATCAGATCTTAAGTTTCTTTAATATTAATAAATTGCAAGGGGTCGCTCGACAACTGACGCTGGAGTTGAGCTTATTAAACATATTTTTTGTGCATGGGAGAATTCGGAGGATGCTTTGGGTATAATTTTGTGACCTTTCCAAGGCCTTCGACTGTGTTCACCATGAGAAATTAACACATACACTGCCGTCAGTCATCCTTTAAATGCAGTACTCCGTGCAAAGTGACTGACACGGCAGCATAAGGGTTAATCAGGAAGCTACAGTACTATAGTGCCAAGAACACAGCGCTTAAACTTCATCATTACAGCCCTTCACAAGTCCACTGCTGAACATAGGCCTCCCCCACGGAATGCCACAAAGCACGGTCCCGAGCCACCTGCATCCATTGACTTCCTGCATGTCTTACCAGGTCGTCACTCCATCTAGTGGGGGGGACGCCCTACACTTCGCCTGCCGGTATGAGGCTGCCACTCGAGAACCTTTCTTCCCCATCGGTTGTCGGTTCTTTGAGCTATATGGCCGGCCCATTGCCACTTCAGCTTACTAATCCTTTGGGCTATGTCGGTTACTCTGGTTCTACTGCGGATATCCTCATTTCTAAGTTTATCACGCAGAGAAACCCCGAGCATAGCTCTCTCCATAGCTCGCTGAGCGACCTTGAGCTTCCTCATACGGCCAGCAGTGAAGGACCACGTCTCAGTTCCATATGTCATCACTGGCAACACGCACTGTTTGTACAATTTAGTTTTGAGGTTTTGAGGTATGCCTGACGAGAAGATGGGTCGTAATCTCTCGAACGCTTCCCAGCCGAGTTGAATCCGTCGATTGACCTCTCGGTCGAAGTTGGACTGACCTAGTCGGACTATTTGTCCCAGGTAAACATATTCGTCAACAACTTCGAGCTTTGTGCTCCCAACAACTACCGGCATAGGTGTGACATGGACATTAAACATGATTTTTGTTTTGTCCATGTTCATCTTGAGACCTATCCGTTGGGAGACACTATTGAGGTCATTGAGCATAGTGCTTAGGTCCTCCAGTGATTCTGCCATAAGGACTATATCGTCGGCAAATCGAAGGTGAGTGATGTACTCGCCATTGATGTTAATACCGTATTCTTTCCAGTCCAGTAGCTTGAAAACGTCTTCCAATGCAGCGGTAAAGAGTTTCGGGGATATTACGTCACCCTGTCTTACACCTCTCTGCAGTTGGATAGGTTTCGTACTCTGGTTCTATACTCGGATAGCCATCGTAGCCCTACTGTACAAACACTTCAGCACCTCGATATACCGACAGTCCACTTGGCACCGCTGAAGGGATTGCAGCACCGCCCAAATTTCGACGGAATCAAAGGCTTTCTCATAGTCCACATACTCAAGGCAAAGTGGCAGATTGTACTCGTCGGTCTTCTGTACAATTTGCCGAAGGGTATGTATGTGGTCTATGGTGCTAAAGCCTTTTCGGAAACCAGCTTGTTCGGGAGGCTGGAAGTCGTCGAGTCTGTATGCGAGACGATTCGTAATGACTCTCGAAAACAGCACGTAGACGCGGCTCAGAAGGGAAATCGGTCTGTTCAGTTCTTCAAGAGAGCGTTGTCGCCTTTCTTGAAGAACAAGACCACCGCACTTCTGCTCCACGCCTCCGGTGTAATGCCACCATGGAGGACGGAATTAAAGAGCTTCTGAAGGACTTCAAGTACTGGTTTTCCACCCGCTTTCAGAAGCTCCGCTGTAATTCCATCCTCGCCTGGGGCCTTGCCGCTTAAACTTATTATTTCATATTTAAGTAATAGAATGCAGAAAGTTATTATCAATGGTAAAAGTTCTTCCGGGTCACCTGTACTAATGGGTCTCCCTCAGGGCTCGATTCTCGGCCCATTCCTATTTCTAGTATATATTAATGACTTACCTTCCCTTGTAGGGGATAATCATGATATAGTATTATTTGCTGATGATACTTCCTTTATTTTTAAACTTAAACGTCAATCATTTAAATGTGACGAAGTGAATAATGCTATATCAAAATTAGTGCATTGATTTAACGTTAATAACCTACATTTAAACGGAAATAAAACTAAATGTATTAAATTTACAACAACGAATATTAAAAATCTGGGTACCAATGTATTTTTAAATGGAGAAGAACTGAGCCCTGTTGAATCCACTGTTTTTCTTGGCATCAATCTCGACGCAAAGCTTCAGTGGGGCTCCCATATATCCAAACTAGCAAGCAGAATAAGTTCTGCAGCCTATGCTGTAAAAAAGATTAGACGTCTCACTAGTGTCGAAACAGCTAGATTACTTTATTTCAGTTATTTCCATAGCATAATGTCTTATGGGATTTTGCTATGGGGAAATGCGGCTGATTCAGAAACTATTTTTTTTTTTACAGAAGAGGGCCATTAGAGCTATTTACAACATAAAACCGAGAGAGACTATTAGAGATAAATTTAAAGAAATAAATATATTAACTTTGGCCTCTCAGTATATTTACGAAAATTTAATGTATGTTCACAAAAACAAAGGTAGTTTTAGTAAAAAAAGTGATATATATTCTGTAAATACTAGGAACAAACACAAGCTAGTGATACTAGTTTCTCGACTCCACAGAGTCAGTAATTCATTATTGGGCTCTCTCTATTACCAAGTTTAAATGTTTTGTTAAGCTGAAACTGTATAAAAAGGGTTATTATAGTATAAATGAATACATGGTTGAAAATAACCCCTGGGAATGATGTGGTCACTTTCAAGCAGTTTCTAAAATAAATTTTGTACTTAAATAGTTTGTACAACCATTAATGTAAAATTTACTTTAAAAAAAAAGTCCCGCTGGGTTTCTTGCTGGTTCTTCCCAGGACAGAGGTTTTTTTTTCGAACCAGTGGTAAAGTAAAAAATGACTTTCAGTATGAATTACACATGTAATCTATATTGAATAAAAAATATTCTATTCTATTCTATTCTATTCTATAGACTGGTGATTTCAAGCAGCATTATTAGTGCGAGTATCGGCCATTTGTTCAAACTCAGCCGCAGGCCATAGGTGATACTAATAAATACCGAAACCCACCTTCCTAGAGCGATAGGTATGAGAAAATCTCTAAAGGCATTCACATCAGTTGATGCACTCTTGACAAGGACTATCTAGCATGGAGATTGCGTAACTCTGGTGGGAATCACCCCGCATTTGCGTTATGTATTTTCATTATAATAACATTTTGTAACTTAAAATAAGACATAATGTAAAAAGACAAAGCTTTTAATCTATACTGATACATTTGGCGGCTCCGTGGCGCAGTGGCTTAGCATTGAGTTGCGCCGCCTAGAGACGCGGGTTCGAATCTCGCACGGAACAAGTATTTGTATGGCCTACAATTAATTGTTCAGGGTCTGGATGTTTGCCCTTGTGCAATTTATGAACGTAAACTGCCTCCACGATATAGGAGAAAATCCTAGTGTGGTGGTAACGTTCTTTAAAAAAAAAAAAAAATAGTCGTTAACACAATACAACGATACGAAACGTCAATCGTCGTAACGAAGCCAACCACGATTCCCACCCAAGTTAAAGAAAGAAGTTATTTGCAACTATTAGGAGCCTCGTAACATAACGAGTCGTGCTTGTTTAGCAACTAACTTGATTGAGTTGAGCTAATATTCCACATCATTTACAAAGTTGTTAAAATACAATTAACATTGTGTTGTAACCAAAACCTAAACGTTGTGTTTATTGTCCATTCGTGATTCCGACACACATTTTAGCATTCCATTACAAATTCATAAAAATAATTATTAAATTGAAGCGAAAGGTCATTTAACCAGAAGTCATTAAGTATAATGTTGTTTGTTAATTAAATGCTTAGGCAGAACTTAATTTTTTTTAAAGGAAGCTAACGAATTTATATGTTTTAATTTCATTACCTAATTTTGCATGCCTCACAACGTGAGGGAGTGCTCTATTCTCGATATGTGGCCATACCTCAATTTCGCTACATAACATCGTTCTTATACTTTTAGCTAGATATAAAATCGATATTATTATTAACGTTACAATAACTACAGACGTTGAATTATAAGATTAGTTTATTTTGTAATTGATTCACTTTAGATTACATAACAAAAAATGTAATTGAAAAAATATATGGACTGCCGTCCGTTGGTCTATGCGTCGGTGAGTCTTCTCGCATAATAGAAATGTAAGCAATATATTAAGATATATTGTGTTAAATAAGATTCCATATTATATTCTAAGGAGGATCCCTATTGATTTTTTTTATTGACCTCAACACCGTTTAAAAGTTATTAATGAAATTCGATCAGATTCTCTGGCTTTTTTTTCTTGTAAAAATTATCGTCACTATTTTTTTTTCATCAAAATTAAATGAAATGCTAATGAGGCGTGCCCTTTTGAGTTTTCCAAATATTAGTAATTTGGTGTCTGATTTTTTCTAGTTTTAATTATACATATTTTTCCTAATATATTCATAGTTTATTTTTTTTCTTGATGAGCCCGTAAGGCACATGTACAGCAGTGGACTGCTGGACATGTGCCTCTCAGAAAGGAAGATTTATCCTAATTGTCACGCTTGGCAGACAAATTGTCGATCGCAGTACCAGATGTCATATTAGCTTTTCGTATCGTCTAAATAGTAATTCTTTATAAATTTCTAATAATTCTTTATCTGGATGACCCTAGATGGAGCCGTGGTAGCTCAGTGGCTAAGCGCTCGCAGTAAATTTCACAATACGGGAGCAACCCGGGTTCAATTCCCGTAAGCAGCAATGAAATTGTTAATTGCAATTTTAAGTTCTAATTTACCACGTGCTCGGCGGAGAAGGAAATCGTGAGGAAAACTGCATGTCTGAGAATAAGAAAAAAAATATTTTCGAAGACATGTGAAGTTCGCCAACACGCATTGGCCCCTCTCAGTAAGGAGGGGAGGCCTGTGCCCAGCAGTGGGACGTATATAGGCTGTAACTTTAACTAACTTTACTCTAGATGGTTACACCACCACCATCTATCAGAAACCATAAGATTTTTCTGACATATCCCATCGTCGCCTCTTACGGTAACACAACGAAATGGGGAGATTCTCTTCGTCATCCCTACATACGAGTACTACATCTCGTACTCGTACTCGTACAACTCGTATTTTACATAACTCAATCTTTATTAATAAAAATACTAAAAATCTTATATGTTATATCCCTCTAACTCAAAAAACTTATGTATCGATCGATTGTTTTATCTGAGAACAAATACAAATGTTTAAACAGGTGAAATTATTATAAAGTAATATAATATTGTTATCATTACTGAAAAATGCTGACTAGAGCTTAACGCTTAAATTTAATTTTCCACTTTACGGTGTTGAAAATGATGTTATATATAGATCTGAGACGTGGTCCTTCACTGGTGGTACGAGAAAGCTCAAGATCGCACAGCGAGTTATGAAGAGAGCTATGCTCGGAGTAATATATGCGTGTAACGGACATAGCCTGACGGATCAGTAAGCTGAAGTGGCGATGGGAAGTTATGAACCACTAACTGATGCCAGACTGATGACCAGTAATCGAAGTGTAAGGCGGCTTTCAACTAGATGGAGTGAAGTCGATGGATGCAGGTGGCTCAGGATCAGTGGACTTATGATGGGCTGTAATGATCAAACGATTATAGTTTCCTTTCATATTATTGTTATATATACAAAATACCAATAATGGTGTTTGGTATATATCGGCGACGAGGTTCGCCACCCGTCACGTTCTGTCTCCGAAGGGGTGAAAAGTGGATTGCGGAAGCCCGTCTGGCTACACTGAATGTATGTGGAGCAATGAATGATAAGATGGTTGAAGTATGCGATATAATGTATGATAGAGGAATAGATGTGTTATGTGTAAATGAGACGAAACGGAAGGGAAAGGATGCCACTACACATGGCATGTATACCGCGTACTGGTCTGGTGTAGACGAGACAGAGCGGGCATGCCAGGGAGTCGGTATTATCCTTTCAGAAAGAATGGGTCATTGTGTGAAAGAGTATGAATGTGTAAGCCCGAGACTGCTATGGATACGAATGAAAGTGGGCTTTAAGAATTTGTTTGTTCTAAGGGTCTACGCCCCAGACATGTCTAAAACCACTTATATCCGAGAGAGGGGAGAGGAGATGGTAAGCATGGTGCTAATGAAATGCAAGGGTAATAAAAATATTGTTATATTAGGAGATTTTCATGGAAGGGTTGGCGTGAAGGAGCTTGGTTATGAAAGGATATTGGGAACGTTTGGTGATGAAAGCATAAATGAGAACAGTGAAAGCCTCCTCACCGTATGTGTGGAAAAGAATATTTTTGTGACGAACACTTTCTTTCGTCATAAGAAGATTCACATGTACATATACATGGGAAAGAGGTGGTGATAGAAGCATGATATATTTCATAATTGTGTATGAAAGAATGAGAAACGCAGTGGTAGATACAAGGGTTTACCGGGGGTCCAACGTAGGGACGGATCATTACTTGGTCTTATGCCGAATTAATGGTCTATACAAAGGTTGGCGGCATCGAACATCTGTGTCTACCACTGCGTTACAGCGTATAAGAACAGAGAGGTTACAAGATGAAGGTCTTGAAAGAGAAGTTCAAATGTAGACTGTAAGTAAAGTAATATAAGTTGTATGGATGAATTGTGTATGAATGATTTAGACTTGGAGACTGTGTGGTATAATGTCAAGAAAGGTTTGGTGGATGCAGCTACCGAAGTATGTGGTGTAACTAAGAGAAGGAATGAAAGGAATGATGATGATGAGGTACGGATAAAATTTACTAGCAACGAAGGATAGTCATTCTAGCGGTATGAATGATGATATTGAAAGAAAAAGGCAGTCTTTAGACATCTAAATAAGAGAGTAAAAGAACTAGTTGAAAGGAAAAGCAAGAAAGAAAGGATAAGAATGATAGAAGAATATCGGATAACTTCCAGGCAAATATTAAAATGTTCTGGAAACTCGTAATAACTGCCAGAGGACATTCAAAACAGCATAGAATGAATGCTATACGAGATCAGAATGGCTGTATTCTGAATGACGAAGTTTCGAGTTTAAGGAGATGGAATGAATACTTTGAAAGCGTGTTTATGGGTGATGAGACGTTTGAATTAAATGAAATAGAAATTCGAAAGAAGAGGAAAGAGATAGAGAGATAAGTATAAATGAAATAATGAAAGCAATGAAAAGTATGAAAGCAGGTAAGGCAGCCGGATATGATAGAGTATCACTCGAAATGCTAAGGGCTGAGATGGAGTGGTGGCAGACCTGATGTACCTTGTTTAATTTGTGTTGGGAACTTAAGCGTGTACCGGGAGACTGGTGCAAAGCCGTGATAGTCCCAATATATAAGGGAAAAGGATCGCAGCAGGACTGTAAAAACTACCGTGGTATCAGCCTTCTTAGCATTGTGGGAAAACTGTATGCTAAGGTGCTAATTGAAAGAGTTATGAAAGATACTGATGGAAAAGCTTGGGATGTGCAAGCGGAATTTAGAAAGGAATGGGATGTACGGATCAGGTCTTTTACATGCGCATGATCGCGGAGAAATTTTGGCCAAAACTAAAAGGTTTTTGTGCGTTCGTGGACTTGGAAAAGGCTTATGACAGAGTGGATAGGGATGTGTTATGGCAAACACTGAACTCATTTGGGTTGAGCGCTGGGTTGATACAAGTATTGAAGTCTCTGTATAGGGACTCCAGTGCTTGTGTCAGGATCAACAGGGCCTACTCGGACTGAAAGTAAACAAAGATCATGTGTAACGTCCATGAGCACTAAGCTCGACCAGGTAAGTCCAACTTCGACCAAGTGACCTCTCAGTCGAAGTTAGACTTACCTGGTCTGGACTTATCGACGGATTCAACTCGGCTGGGCAGCGTTCGGGAGATTACGACACATCTTCTCGTCAGGTACCCCAAAATTTTAAAACATGATTGTACAAATAGGGCGTGTTGCCAGTGATGACTTATGGATCTGAGACATGGTCCATCACTGCTGGCTTTGTTTTCCTCTGTCATCTGTTACAACACGACACCCACAGTGCAATATGGGGTAGTGAGTATTCTTACACCTTCACTACACCACAGAATAAATAATAGTACTACGTAATAACACGGTAAATGAGTTAAAGTATTTGTAATGAGTTAAGGTATTTCTTTGGTATCTTCAGTGATCATATATATGATACCAATAATGGTTATATATTTTATATTATTTTAAAATTAAAATAATATTAATAATTAAATTTTCAATTTTAAATTTAATTATTTCCTTCCTTAGTTTCCTCGCTGAATGGCTATGCCTTAGCCTTTGAGCGAGAAATGAACCAACCCTCTTATCACCAGCAGCAACGACCAATCGCGGATAGAGTTTCTTTAGGAACTTCACCGCATGTGGACCCCACGGACCGATAGTCTCTACAGCAAATGGTACAAATATCTAGTCATCTCTCAGAGACTCATATTTGCGCCACTTACTCAGTTCAGCTGCCTCTGATGCCGCCCCGGCTCTAAACGAGGTACCCCTGAGATGAGAGGCCGCCAAAGTGTCTACGCAAGTAGCATCCCACACTAGGGCTTTACCTCTCTCCCAAGGGACCAATGTCATAACGTCGGGTCTTCTGCCATCGTCTCTAAATATTCCACAAGGCTCTAAACCGAGGGAACATTTATAGAGACAAGTTCGGATGACATCGTTCAAAGAACCGTGCCGTGAAAACCTACCAGCACTTTTCTGACATGAAAGTCCGTGGAGCCCAAACTTGTCGACGTTGCTACCACAGGGGCACTGATGGGGTTAACAAATCGCCGCTCATAGTCGGATTCCTACGGCGATGTGCAAGCTTTCCCCATCAAGTAATGCTCCGAGATTACTTGATGGTAAAGCGTGTAACCAGTGACTAGATTCTTTAGTCGAAACAGCTAGAAGGCGTGCCTGATCTTGGTTACTATGGAAATTATGAAACAAATCTTTCTGCACGCTCCGTACCAACGGAATATCCCACTGTTTTTGTTAGTTAACTTCCAGTGGAACATTCTCGTCGGGACAGAGCGTTCGCCATGTCTGCCCTGCCTCCGTATGAAAGCACAGGTCTACTTTATTATTTAAAATTATGTTACATAAGTCACTAACACTATGCACGGAAGCAAAGAAAGCAAGCAATGCAACGCTAGAAAGATTTCTCACACCAATACCACCAAATTTTATAGGTAAAGTAGCTTGAGTCCAGGCTGTTGTATTTAAAGTTAAATTTAGAATTTTTTCTATGGCTATTTTAAGATTATTATCAATATCTTTTAAAATATCCGAAGATTTCCAGACTGGACTCGAGCGGATTAAGTATTTTATCTAGATTTACATCTAGGTACAAGGAGACAATATTTTAAAATAGTAAGAGCAATGTGGGACTTTAAGTTATATGATCAAATTTTGTTTTAAAATAGGTTTAATACTATCGAAAAACAACGGGGCACTTAGCAGGTATAGCGATTCCGTACTGACAGTTTTTATTCCTGGAGAAATATAATTATGACTTAAAGTGTCTCTGTTAGAACTAGATAAATTATTGGAAAAAAAATTTCACATTTACTGCTATTTGGTTCAAGACAAATATTTTTAAAATTTCGAAAAATATGAGTAAGATTACTGAGGACGTCATCTGCTCTACCTCCCAGTGTACCGTCGTCTAGGTACCAGACATTCAGCTTGAATTTCAAATTTGAAATAATGGGTTGAATTCCCAAACTGAAAAGTGCTGGACCTAGTGGGTCACCCTGCTGAACACCGACAGCAGAATCAATAATATGGTTTTCGTAGAACATGTTAGTATTTGGACTGTAACATTGCCAAACGTAATGATAAATTTAGGGGGTATTGTTAGCCACTTCTTTCAACAGGGTTACCCTATCGATAGAGTTAAAAGCATTCCTTAGGTCAACCTTCACAAGAACATCTGCATCAGAGTTTGTTAAAAATGTACGCACTGAATGTACCGCCGCCTCACAGCCACCTCTAGTGCCAAAGCCTAGTTGAGTAGGCTGAAATTTTTTCTTAAGGTTAGAGATTATGTGCCTGTTAGCTAATTTTGAAGTTAAGCGTCAAAATGTGGAACCAACGGCAATTGGACGGATACCGTTATCCTTTTTTCGACTGTATGTTTTTTTTTATATGTGTTACCTCATAACTTTTTTCTGTGGAAACCGATTTCGGTTATTCTTTTTTTTTTAAAAGCTGGTACTTCTCATGTGGTTCCATATAAATTTGATCAAGGTCTGACCAATAGAATTTGAGTTATTCTTAATAATTTATATTGAAGTCGGTTGTACAAAATTTTTAATTTTTAAATATTTGAAGGCACATAATCTTGCTCCATATAAGAAATATATTTTAAATCACAGTGAGTTTAAAAAGTGTGTAGTTTTTACATTATAAAATATAAACACTACACATTTTATAATTATAAAATAGTGTAAAAATATAAATGTACTAACTGAAAATAAAATATAGGTACTAAGAATCTTTTTTAAACGAGAATAATACTAGTATAGGAGAAGGTTCTATAAATTAAATATAAGTTAAATGACTGCAGTATAATCAATAGTGAAACTGGCAGGATGACACTACACAACTCAAAGTTACAATTAAATTTTAACAATAATTTAACGAAATCAGATCAAGATGTTGCAACTTTGAACAATATTTTACCGACATTCTGATCTTGACTACAAAGTCACTCAATTGACTACAATAGTAGTCTCTTGCCTACAAAGTCCCCTGCTGTCGCCGAGTCATTACTCAAACAATTTTTTTGTTCTAATTTGTACCCCGGGTACGAAGTATCAGCCGGAGAGGACACCTGCATCTCAGTCAAAAAGAGCAAGGCTGGCTTTGCCGTCTCTGGGATAGCGTGGCAGGGGTCGCCATCGTTTTATCGCTCTGTTTGCCCCGTGCAGTGTTAGTATGAGCAGTTTTAGAATACGCGGGGCAGCCTGAGCTCAGGAAGAAGAGGGTAGCTTGACCATGGATGCTCAGTGAGGGATTCTCCATTACCAGGGGTGCTGGTACCCTCCTGGGGTAGTCCTTTCTTTTTTAATTCCGCTACCATGTTATGGAGGGGTTGGGAATTACAGTTGACGCAAAGCTTCAATGGGGCTCTAAGCCTAGCTAGCAAACTTAGTTCTGCTGCATATTTATTTTCATAGCATCATGTCATATGGAATCTTGCTATGGGGTAATGCGACTAACATTGAAACTATCTTTGTTTTGAAAAAGAGAACCATAAGAGCAATTTATAACCTAGATCCGAAGGAATCCATTAGAGAAAAAATTAAAGAAATAAATTTATTAACTTTGACCTCTCAATATATTCTATCTACGAGAATTTAATATATGTACACAAAAACAAAAACAGTTTTTTTTTAAATAGTGATGTACATTAATTCCTTCATGGGTATATAATGTATACGCTTTTACAACAAAGTCCCAGAAAATATGCAGACCTTATCTATCAAAAGGTTTAAAATATTTATTAAGCAAAAATTGTCTAGTAAAGGTTATTATACTGCTAAAGAGTACATGACTGATAATAACCCCTGGGAATGAGGTGATCGCTACCATACTGTTTCTAAATGTTTTCATAACAATTGTATAAAATATTATATTGTGAATTGTGCTTTAAAAAAAAAGTCCCGCTGGGTTTCTTGCTGGTTCTTCCCAGGACAGAGGTTTTTTCCGAACCAGTGGTAAAAGTAAAAAATTACTTTCAATAAGTATTACTGTAATCTATATTGAATAAAAATTATTCTATTCTATTCTATATTCGACGTTAAATCTTTTCACATCAACATTTTTAATGTATATTAATTGAGATTTCTCGGAAACGGCTAAGTACACTAATTTACTTGATTCATTTTTAAATAGGTTATATTTCAGGGGTAGGCCTATAATAAAAAGATCCAACAAATAGGAGATGAAATTTTGTAACTATTAAGATGACATTCTAGTTTTTACCTTAACTTAACTCATGATGAATATTCCCAAAACACATGAGGAATATTCCTCAGTCCACTCAAAAGGGTAAAAAGAAACTTCAGAAGCTACTACCGCTTCAGAAGCTATGTTGTAGATATTATTTATTTTGGTTTTTATGTTGGTTATTACTTTTTGCACACAAAAATTGGAGACAAATATTAATTGTGTCTCCAACCCCATAACATCCCGTGGGTGTAGTAAAGGCAGCAGCGTCTTCCTAATAACGACTAAAAATATAATACTGCGGTTGCCAACCCGCTTGCCAAGCTTGGCAACTATGGCAAATATCCTCCAATGGGGTAATCTATGGGGGAGACCTGTGTTCAGCAGTGGACTTTAATAGGCTGTAACGGTAACGGTAACTGCAGGCTTACTTAACGTTTTCCTTCATCTTTGGCACTTAAAACAGCAATTAAAAATTTAATCGGTGCCGGAGAAGTCAAGCTCGATTTGTTAGCAAGCTATAAAATTTTAAGGTGAGTTCTCATCCCCTGATCAGACACAGCTCTTTATTTGCGTTATTTTAATTGGATTTTGCGCTGGGAACGTAAGGGGATCCCTCAACTCCATCTCTTCGCCACGGTCTCATATAATATGAACTATCCATGAAAGTGTCTAAGCATGATAACATGACGCAACAACTTTAAATGATAACTAAGCAATGCAAATATTACTAATATTATGGTAATAGAAAATAAAAATATGTTTACAAATTTTTAATTTTTATCACCTTCGTATAGATAAAAAATAATAAATAGATATTTGAAAAATACGGAAGATTTAAAGTGCTTAGACAATTGCCCTAATTATCCAATATATGCGTACACGTAACGAGGTCACGTTAATAGTGTTGCATAAGTGGGGTGCATCTGCTTGACATTTGAATCGACCCCGAATCCGAATAGAAACTGTGTCACGAATTAGCCGGCAAGCGAGCACCGGCATCGCAGAGGTGCGTTGTGAAATCCCGTTAGCGCTACGTCCACTACATGTGCGAACCGGCGCGCCCAATGTCGGGCGTGGGCGCCGCCTGCACTCCACTCACCGCCAACACCAAAAGCGAGGCTGCCCGAACTGCTAGGCGGTCCGTCGTCAGCCGAGCGCCTCTCTCGCTCGCACTCCGCCCGCACGCCGTGTTCCTTATCTTGTCGAGAACAGCTGAGTATCAAAACAAAGAAGTGAGACGGACGGTCGCCGCTCCCGCTTGCCGGCCGGCCGGTGTCGCGCCGCACCGCACGCAATACACGCCAGTTCTCGTTTGAACCGTGTCTATTGAGGTCGTTCGCTGCGAGCTTGCGTGCGAAGTTTTTTGCCGCGAAAGGATTTTCCTTTGTCCCGATCTTCGAGGACCTTGCCTTCGTATTATGTTTTCGTGCGAGAGCCGCGATCAGCCTCGGCCCACGGAAGAGCCGAACCGCGTCCAACGTACGGAATCGCGTCGAAATTCTCATTTCCCAAAATTCTGTGACGGATATCCCGCGAAACGTGTACGCCGAGCGATTTGAAATTTCAGTGAACTTGTGAGAGAAAATAGAGTGTGGACAACTGGACCCCGTTTGGTGTGCGTGTAGTGCGGTCGCACCATATTCCGCAAGGACTGTTACCATTATGTCGACGGGGAAACGGCTCGCGAAGCGCTCCATCATAGGGACGCGCGTCGCGGCGCTTGGAGAGGATGGATTATACTATTCTGGTATGATTCAGGCGGTGAAGACGCCGGCGCCATTCCCGGAGAATAACAACTGTATCAATTTAACGCCGAATACACGGTATACAGTACGGTTCGATGGCGGTAAAGTGAGCCGTGAGTATCGCGACGCAGAGCTGATCGGGCCCGGTTTCCGCGGGCTGACTGGCGTGCGTCTTCAGCCCGGCCAGCGCGTCTTCCTCACCCACAATGGCCGAGAAGTGCGTGCGGACGTGCTCTGTCATGACCACGAAACTGACGAGCTGCGTGTCCAGGTGCATACACCTGCCGCTGAAGTAAGTATAATTCATTGAATTTTTTTTTAAAGTATTATATAAGAAAAATTTTCTTTTATAAAAAGTAGCCATTCTACAATAAAATAGTTTTAACTCTGACTTGAACAACATGTCTGTAAAAGATTTCAACGATAGGCGCTCTACAATAGAGTCAATTTCGAAGATTTAGAATCTTCAGAATCAACTTTATTTTAGAATACCTTGCGATTATAGAACACTATTAGTATTGAACCAGCGCGTTTCAGAACCCTATTGTGTTATAAAAATCTTCGAATACGAAATTTTATCTTGTTGCAAAACTTATCTACGCTAGGGTTGCAACAGATATCGTTAGATATAGCGATTAGTTGTCATTGGCATCGTGTTGACATTGGTACAACATAATATATATGAAGACAAAGGCAGGCCGTGCGGGGGCGCTGCAAGCTATTGACCCGGCCGCACGTGCAGCGCGATGCACGGCGCAGAACTAACACGCATCGCGCATTATGTAGCAATCAAAGTGCAACTGCACTATGACGCTTATCAAATTGCATTGAAATTGTTCTAGTCGTATCTCTATTATACAGGGGCAATGATAATGCTTACTATCAGCATCAGTAATGTATAAAGACTTGTAACTACCATAATTTACAGTTACCACAGTTTATCCTAAACCTCATATAAGGAAATTTGGAGCAGAGAAACTCGTAGTCGTGCAACAGATATGTACATCTCTGTAAATAACATGATTTGTTTATCGTATGCATTGCGTAATTGCTATCAAATCACACTTGTTTACTGGCAGGCAATTATAAATTATTACAAAAATGATAAGATTATCCTATATCCTTGGCTTGAGTCCACCTGACTCCATTATCAAGTTCCAAAATAAAAATATCCGCATACGTGGACAACAAAAGGCTATCGCACAAAATTCGTCCTCGTCTGTACGCTCGGAGAAACACACACGCTCGAAATTCGGTCGCACTCGATCCCGTTACCACTTATCACAAACAAGTACATAATTGGATTAAGATTTATCCTGCCTTTATACGTCTAGAGCCACGCGAATGAATTTTATTTTTGCACAGTAACTAATTCATATCATCAACTTTTCAGATAAAATCGTGTATTAAAAATATTTTTAAAGTTCTATATTATATTTAATTAAAATCTTTGTAATTATTTAAGTTTACTGAACTGTTTCTCCTCATCTTTTCGCAATCTTCATAAATTCCATTACATCCCAAATATTCTCTCTTTTCTCACAAATGGTAGTAGTGTATTCAAATGTTTCTCCTCACTGACGATCTCCAGTGTTCTGTACACTCCTCTACATTTTATAATAAATCTCTTCATGTTTTTGGAGTAAAGCTTTGAAACTCCTTACCTCTGTTGATTAAACGTGCTCAATCCTTAGATTGTTTCAAGAAGCAGGTTAAGTAACATTATTTGAGGATAATTTACATTATCCTCGTACTTTATAAATATTTCCCTTAAACCTTGCATTCATTCATTCATTCATTCATTACTATACGGCAAACTTTAGCTGCCTTAGCCTTCCCTTCAACCTTAGCTGAACATTTTATTAGACGAATCCGCAAGTTTATTTCGAAATAGCGAACAACTGTATCGTCATCATAAACTATTTTAAAGTCACATAACGCGTTGAAAACAAGTTTGTCTTTAATGAAGCGACGCGACGCCGGCCGGCCGGCCGTTTCCCGCATTGACTTTATCGCGTAAATGACACCACAAATTACAGTAAAGTTTGTATTCGATAACTATACTCATGGACAAATTTAGAGGAATGCTAAAAAAAAGTATGTTTATAACAAAATATGGTGGATATTTGTGACAATTAAGTTTATTAATTAAGATTTTGCTTATTATTCGTTAAATTAAAATTAAAAACGTGAAATACAAAAATTAACTAAAATAAGAAAAAAATAAAAATTTTAAATGAAAGAAACATTGTTGTACATACATACTTAACGTATTATTCATTTTTTTCATAAATACTTAGTTCCAGTCTCCTTGGCTTACTCGTAAGTTATCAATAAAATCTTGAGGGATTGCGTTCCATTCTTCCTGTAATGTGTTTTTAAGATCCCTTAGATTAGCGGGAGCAGGATTTGTTTTTTAATTTGTCTTCCAAGCTTATCCCATACATCTCGAAGGTATTCGAAAACTACGGCCGCAGTATGTGGGCGTGCATTATCATGCATAGAAACAAATCTATCTCTTATAAGAGGGACAAATGGCACTACAATTTCTTCCATAATATTAGTTACTTATCGTGCCGCTGTTAGTGATCCATTCACAATCACGCGGAGTTCCGTACGTGCCTCCGTACAAATACCCCCATACCATAACTGACCCTCCACCATAGGCCTCTTTTCCAATGATGTTGCACTGAGCGTACCTCTCTCCCGGGCGTCTCCACACTTTAACCTTCCAACATCTGGCTTCAGGAAAAATCTGGACTCATCTGTGAATAGAATTGACTCCAAGCTTCGTCATTCCAATTTTTGTGATTCCAAAATTCGAATCGAGCCATAGACATGTGGCAAGAAAAGTGTGAATTTATTACGGCTGATTTAAGATTTTCTGTCACATGTTTTTAGGTGTGCCCAGTTTCAGTAAAAGTAACAGCCTAGCAACTTAAGCGGCATTTAAAGCTGGCATTCTCAATTTATTTGTAATAAACATTCACACGTAACACATAAACAGTCAAAGCAAACATTTAAACTCAAATTCAAAATTTGGGAAAATTTTTCGCAGTATGAAAGAACGTAATATTACGCAATAATTACATAAAACAAATGAAATTCGAAAAAGAAAAAACATTCCAAAACTTTCTTTTTTTTTTAAATAGCATTTACTAATGTTCGTGGCCAGTACGCATGATAATTAAAACAGGAGAAATTAAACTTTTTTTTTAGTGTTCCTCTAATTTTGTCCATGAGTGTATATTAAATATGACGTTTTTAGTCCATCAAAAATGTACAAATATAACCGCCGTCGCTTAATTTAACACGCAACACTTTCGATTATTTGGTGTACTGTCGATTGGCCATGACACCTTTTGTACATGAAAACTGAAATAGGAATGAAACATTTAACTTTATCTGATAAGATATTAATGAGCTCTAGGTCGTTTCAAACGCTTGGTTGTTTTAAAGATAAAATTATATTAAATTAATTTTGTTATCAAATTTACAAATAAAAAATAACAAATTGTTAAAGATTTTACGTGTTTACCTGATTTTACATTGAGAAAATCTATCCTTATTTTACATGCAAGTCCACTAAAAATAAAGCTACAAATAAGGCTACAACACTGGCTCTCTCAACCCTTCAGAATGGAACATAGCAGTGCAGCTATTGGCGGCAGAAATAGGTAACAATGGTATCTACCCAGACATACTCTGAGGCAGAAAAAGGAGTTCGACAATCTTACTATTGCTTTGACGCAGGAAGCGATAGTGCTGAAATTATCTTTATAAAGATTTTCAAGAATGAAGCCGAGATGGCAAACGACTCCGGCCGGCCTTGCATGCGTACGCACTACACACTACTCACACAGCACACTATGACGTTGCACGCTGTGACTGAGTGACGTGTCAACCGCTCTCGATACCGTAATCCAACTTTCTCTTTCAATGTCGAAAATTAAGCCCACAAGTTTACAAATTCTCAGAATTTAGGAGAGTGATTTAGGTTTAATAGTGTAAATGTGTAAACAGCAACTTCTAGTGATTAATACTACTGGTTTTAGGATAATTCTGAGTACTATTCTCACTTTTCTACTACAATGAAATAAAATCGCTTATTGTTTTTGTTTCAAGCAATTGCATTACTAAAGCACTAAGATAAAATGTACACCAGTCTTAAGACTAGCTGTGTAATGAATGTATTTGTTCCTTAAAAAAAGGTGCTATAAAATAGGTCTTCTGGTAGTTAAATTTGGAATAAAGTTGCAATAATTTATTGGATTATCGCTGTGAATTTATTACGTATAATGACGACGTAAGAAATTCCACTGACTGGCCCACATTATAATTCCGTGGGTATCGTTAGAAGCGACAGAAGGAAGCTCAAACAGAAGATTGCAGTATCTTCAAGATAACAATTCAAAATTATAAAAAAAACTGCAGGTGCTAACTCGATTGCCAAGCGTGGCAACTATGGCATAGATCCCCACTATGAGGCAATCTATGAGGAAGGCTCATGTTTAGCAGTGAACTTTTAATAGGCTGTAAAGAATGACGAATGAATGCAATTTATTGAAATGAAATACAGGTAACTTAATGTTTTAGAAAATTATCTAGGCACTTTAATTTATTATGTTTCGAAGTAGGTATTTCATTTTAAATAATAGCAATCTTATAACTCTTGAACAAGCTTAAAAATGCGATAATTATAACTTGTATGTCAGGCAAAAAGTCTAAAAATAAATTTAGAGTGTGCGGCCAAGAAATAAGGTCGCCGGCAGGCCCGGAACCGTGTAACGGTATTCATTACAAAATCGCGTCAAGAATTATTTTTACGTGCGCGCGGCGCCGCCCGGACCGTTAGCCGCGGTGGCAGTGCGGCCCATCATCCAACCTCACCTCACTGGCCCCGCATTAAGTAGAACAAACCGCTAATGTCCAGCAGATTGGTCATTTCCAGAAATAACACTTCAACCCATAAAATTCTGGTACCAATTCTGAGTGGGAAAAACAAGGCAAGACGTTTACGTGGTAGAGCCATGCTGCAGCTATATTAGTAATATAGTTGTAGCACGAATGGGTCGGCTCGACCGGGGAAGGACCACGCTCTCACAGAATACCAACCTCAAATAGCAGCTTAATCCTGCTGTGTTTCGTATGGTGAGTGTAGAGAACCGGAGACCCTTTTTACTGGAAACGAGACATTCCATTTTAGTCCTCACGGGTGACAACGCATCTACATTTTGATTCGCAATCGAGGATAGATGTAGATGTATATGGGCCGTAGCAACCACTTACCATCAGGTGGACTGTGTGCTCGTTTGTTATCCTTATCCTATAAAAAAAACTTAGTATATTAAGGCTGATCTAGTCCATACTCCATAACGCGTGTTACGTGCCGACGTTTGAAGTAGGCTGGCGCAAGTTACGTAAACGGTGTGATTTCCCTGCATTTGCAACATCGCCTTTCGTTCGCTAAGGTCGTAAACGGAACGGCTCGATTCGCCGCGGCCTCCTCGGCCCGCCAAGCCCACGTCGAGTGTGAAAGTGCCACCACGTTCGTTGACCATGTACCGTTTCAGATTCACTTACTTGTACACAATACATTGTAGTGGGCTTTTGTTTGTTTCGGAAAGAAATAGTTACATTAATTAAGTGATGGAAACACAGACATGAAGAATAAGATGTAGAAAATATTCTATAATATGCAGGGAGGTTTCTATAACTTCCTCAATGTAATAATAATTTTAGTCTCCTTTATATACAAAACTTAACTTGATAACAAAAATAATATAGCAAGCAAATTCCTTGTAGCTCGAGCTATTTTTTGGAATATTTAATATAATAGAGGCCTTGTCGCCTAAGGTACGAAATTTAGAATCGATTTAGTACTTTTAGGTCGGCATGTAAATCACTTCCCTTCGTAATTATTTTAAAATTCATTTAAAACTTAGATTGTTCTTAAAACATGTGAATCGTGTGCTTAAATTATAATCAAATCATTCGCGCGTGCTCTAACCCAAACTACTGTGAAGGCAAACAATCGTTCCTCACAATAAAATTGTAATTAATACCTATCGTATGTATAGCATTACCGGCGAAAGCGTTTGTGATTTAAAAGTGATATATGCGTTTTGCAATTTTTCCAGTCCACTTTTTTTCAGCGCACAGAAGACGCTTACAATGATGGTGTTCTTCGTTGCGTGGGGTTTTCGCATGACTACTTAATTTCTCCCGTAGACATAAACATAAGTCATTCATAAATTATTCACAAAGTAATAGAATAAACTTAGTTCATTTATCAAATCAAACAATAAACGTTTTAAAATGTGTATGCACAGATGATTCTTAATGTACAGAGGATATATTTTTCTTTGTTTACATTCCACGTGCTACTTCGAGCGTGTAACTACTACCTATGTGACGTGATGATCTTGAAGTAATTTGTCACATCAAGTTCTTAAACAATCACGACGTATTGAAACAACGAATTGATTCACAAGTTTCCCCTTCGTTAATTTCTAGTTGTACATACCCGTACGTGACTTTTTTGTCGATGTGTACACGTAAACGGAACTGGCGAGCAACGAGCGGCCATTGGCGAAGAAACCATGGGAAGAGAAAACGGCTGTTCTTACTTTAATCGTCTCTAGCGCGTGTTGCTCGTAAACACGTTGTAATTATCCTACATAGTCAGTTCAGAGAGAACAATTGCAACTTTTTGTAAATACTCTATCATTAGCCATCGACAAGTCATAAAATAAATAGTAATTCAGTTCGCAAAGTAAAGCGACAAGTGCAAAACCAAACAGTACTGGTTCCGATCAACTATTTGACTATAGCCGAAAAACTCTTCTCGCACAATGATTTTTAGCTTAATTGGAGATGTTAACGGAAACACACGTTAAATCCTCTAAAACATTATAAACATAGGCCTCCCCATAGGAATATTTTCTCGATAGTTGCCAAGTTCGGCGGGGGGTTAACAATCGCAGTTTTTCATGTATAAATAAGCATTCTAAGTACTAGATACTTTAAGTTATTTTTAGAAGATTTTTATAAAATTTTATTATTTAATACTTTTAGGCTTAAAAGTATTAAAATATAAAATTAAGCATTGATCAATTAGAAATCACGAAACTTCTGCTTGGAAAAGTTTTAAAATATAGACTTTAAAACTTTTCCAAGTGTTCTAATTGTAACGTGTCAACTTTCTTGTATTTATTTCGTAACACCTCAATGACGTTACCTCGGTGCTAAATGATATAGTTACTATATAAATCAAGGTTGATAAGATAAAACTGGCGGTTTGTTCGCGTATTCTTGTACAATACTTCAACAAGTGTTTAGATAACGCATTGTTAACATGAAACTCTACCACATACCTTCAAGTGGACTGTGTACACTTTTGTCGCCCTTAAAGATAAAATGCTAAAAATCATTATTCTTCAGCAATTTTTAAAACAAAGCTTACAAAAATCGTATATAAATATGACAAATGTATAATAAAATATTTTATTTTAAAGTAGGCGACACGTTCCCGTTGCTTAGTGCGGCATAGCTTGCTTAATATATTCGACCTACATTCGCTATCAAAACAGCGAAACGATTGACCATTTAATTATGTCAGACAACTGTTGCAAATTTCAAACACTACATCTACGTTGTTTTATTCAATATCACTTTAGACCTATAGCGACAATAATTGAAAACGGACTCTAGAATATTTGCAATAAATATTTCTGTTTAATTCATTCATCCATTTATTACAGCGTTAAAGAGTCCACTGTACTTAACATAGGCCTCCCCGTAGATTGCCTTATAAGGGGATTCTACCATAGTTGCCATACTTGGCAGGCGGATTGGCAAAGTTTTTTATAATTTTGAGTTGTATTCACGATTGTCATCCTGCAAATTCGTGAGGAAGACAAGTTTTTTGTAAGTGACTTCAATCATACACATAATAGGTACATAAAGTTGATTAAATACTTGGCTCAATCGAAACAATTAAAGCAAAATCGAAATAATGTAAAATCTAATCTAATGTTATATAGTTTTAAACACGGATTTTAAAATATTTAGAATGAGAAGAATGAAAATGCTTAAAATGCTTGGATCCGAAGTGATTCGGCGTAATGAAAATTGGACAGCGTTACTGAAGTAGTAGCTGACTCAGCGGCGCAAAATAACTCGTTTCGGTTTCGACTTAACAGTAACCAACCAGAACCGTTACCACGTGGTCCGCCCACGTCACCACGAGTCGCTTATGAGTATTCCAGTAAAATTGCGTCGCGTTGGGCCGCGTATAACAATATAATATTTTAATAACCACACCAACCTTGATCTTAAAGAAATATCAAGTATCTATTAGATTTATAATCCAAAGCTTCTATAGCGTCCTGCAATACACCGGCACTTAATAGATGGTATCACAAATTAATAATTAACTATGGGAGGATATCACTACAGTCGTTTATGAGTGTTCCAGTAACCTCGCGGCGCAGACGTGTGCAACAACATATTTTAATAATATCAACCTTGATATTAATTAAAATATCAAGTATCCTATAGATCTAAAACTTCTACAGCTTCCTACTATATACATCAGCACTTGTTAGACGACATCACAAATTCATAAGTAACATAACAAAGTTTATTAATCAACTGTTTATGTATGTGAAGATCAAAGTTGTAATAACAAACAGCAAGCAGTGCGGGGCGCGGGCCCCTCTGGCACTGGCGCGCTGACCCACTGACCCAGAAATTCTGATATTGAACCGGCGACGACGCATCGCCCGTATTCAAAACCCCACTTGCGTTTTCCTTTTTCGTGACATGGAAATATCGGCGTCAAAATTTGGTATTTTCGACATACTAATTCTTTGCTCCAACCGGAATTTAATCTTTGCTATAATTTTCGAAATAAAATCGTAATAAATATTACAGTACTGTAACGTAATGCCAACAGCTTTAGCAATGTCAATGTTAGCATTTAGTTACGTGTTACGCATAAATACAACGTCGCTAGCAGATCAACAAAGTAACGGCTCTTATTGGCTATGCGTGTGTTGCATTTGTGCGCGGCGAACAGGTACCCTATATCCGTTATCAACTACTACTAATACAACGGGTGAGGTGGGACCGGTCCGTTTTTGGGTCAGGCTGGGTCACGACGCCTGCGTGCTAGCTATCCGACCTCTCGAACGTATTTAACGCTATTTCGATATCTAAGAATAGAGAGGCGACCATGCTTGCAGGCATCTCAAGGTGAAACACTCGCTATTCTAAGCGTCGCACGTAAATGATGAGATTATGGCATCAAGTCGAGTGTAGTGGAGTGTCGAAACAGCGGCAGCCACGTCCTTGCGAAGATTTCTCGTTTAATTACGTAACGGAGCACAATGAGATTTAAGATATAAGCATTTCAAGTGGTAAATGCATTGCTACGGGGATGCTTGCCACGTGAAAAAGAGGCCAGTGGGTCTTTCCTGTGATGTCATCGTCGCGTCGCGCTTACGCCAAATAACGCTGACGCCGACGCGCAGTGACGTCGATTCAGAAATTGCCATTCCTCTAGGATATGACGTCATTTCAATCCGAGTCTTTAACGTCAACGGAGTCTTTCTAACAACCATGATAAGTAAAATCGTTTGCACTTTAGCTACGATACGGTTTCTTTACTCATGTGCTTTAGCCTTGCAATATCATTGTTAGTGCTACGCAACATTCATTTTTAACTGAGTTCAAAAAACTAGGAGGTTCTTTAGTAGATGCGGATGTTTTTTTTATGTTTGTTCACCGATTTCTCGGCAACCGCAGTTTTTATTTTTTTTATCTTGAATTGTTATTAGATGCTGCTACACATCTCCTGTTTTATTTTCTTCTGTCACCTCTTTTGACTCAACCGCCACTACGCTGTCTAAACTTTATAATCTGTTAGATAATATTTGTTTGGATTACTATATTATTATACGTAGAACACAAATACATTTTGAATATGAGGCAAAGTCAGGCTACAAGACACTAACTGCGACTGTGACACACACAGGTTCTTACAAGATACAGGGAATAATTGTGTTACGCATGGAACCTTAATCCAATGATATTAATTTAACAAAGCATTTATAAAATTATCTCAGTCCTCAAAGGTTATAAGAATTAAAATAAACACCACGAATCTTGGACATGTATTTTTACATATGGACACAGTTAATTCGATACTATAAATCCCCAAGGGAATAAATATTAGGTACCGAAAAACAAATTATGTTAACTGTTTTGTCTGAAAAATTCGGATTTCATACGACGAATGGATAATATCATTTTGCCTTGCAATGTTGATCTATTAAGCAAGATAGTTTACTTAAATTTTAAAATTATCAACTCGTCTCTTATTATAAAAATATATATTCAAACTATCCAGTGCTAAATATAGATCTTTATTCTTTATCTATATAAAAATAATTTTTCGATTTTTCAGTAGGTGACAATAGAATCCCTTTTCAGTCTTCATGTGTATATACTAATAATTCGAGAAATAATAATTCAAATAAAAGAAGTATGTACTATATTATACATTATTGAGCCATGTAGTGGCGGCGAAGCAGAATCTATTACCTCTATTGTATAGTATAGTGGGTGTCTTAGGAGGTGGAGCGACAGACGAAAATGAAATAGGAGAATATTAGTATAAGAGTAATAAAAAAAGAAACTGTTATGAACCCGCCTACCTTTAATACCTATGAGGCATTAAAGGGGGTGGTCAATTTTCAGCAGTGGACTTTTGATAGGCTGTAATAAATAAATAAAAAATGATATCAATAAGAGTTTTTTTTTTAAATATATATTTTTAAAAACAAAACTCTTATTAGAGCCGAACCCGGCAGACGTTGTCCTGCCAGTAAATATCATAGGTTGTGTTCAGCAACGTTTTTTATTTTAGCGCATGCAATTTAATTTATTAATTGCCGCGTTTGATTGAAAAAAATGAAATAAAATCAAAAAAATTAAAGTTTGTTTGTTTCTAAATTTTAATAAAAACGTTCTCCATTGAAAAATACATATATATACCAATTTTCATAGTGTTCGATCAAATAGATTTTGAGTTAAATATCCTCTTTTATATGTATAGATTCATACATAAGTAGTATTATTAATAACGTTTAGGTAATGGTAAGTGCTCTACAGACGCAACGCTTAATATGTCGATAGTTAGGTTTAGGTGTAGAGCTATTGACCTATTTGTTGGTGCACGAGCGCCCATTGCCACCCAAATCGCTTATGCATGCGTGTCGTGGAAACTTCGAATGCAGCCTCGGTACATTCTTGGAACACATCGACAAAACCCCTTTACGACTATTTTTATTTATTTAAAACTTCTATTTTTTTAAATAGTTGTACCTTAATAAACTATTTATGTAAGGGTTATTAAATTAACTATAACGTATTTGTTGTTTCTTGGACATGTTCTTTATTTACAGATTCTTTCATCAAGTTACAGTTAATATTTCAAGATTGGTTTCACATTCAAAAATTGAGGCAAAGGATTTAGAGCAGGATAAACTTCCCTTAGGCTTATTGTTTTTAGAGTCTCCCGCGTAAGACAGTTAACGATACAGACTGACGGACAGCCGCAGACGGCACTTATTGTAACAGTTAAAAAAGTGCAGTTAAAAATGAGCTTGGACTAAAAATGTAAATAAGTAATCTCATGTCGTCGGAGGTGACTATGTAAGATGCAGGGAAAATCTTAGATTTTCCTGGCGTCTTCTTATAGATGACATTCTTATGGTTGGATAACCAATCTCAATATGACAGTTGTAATATATTCCAGACCGTCAACGGGTAACTTCATTTGACAATGCGCTTGCCAAATATCTGCCATACTTTATAGGTATATATATCTATATTATGTATATTTACATGTAGGGCAAATCCAGGGAAGATTTATAGTAGAAAAGGGTTACGTCCATCAGTGGCCTATTAAGGGCTCATTAATCAGAGTAATAAAAAATTAAATCAACAAATTTTTTGTGTTTGTCGTGTTGTATACATACAACACAGAATACACTCATAAAAATAATAAAAGAAAATATGACAAAAAAAAACACTAAAATATCTTAGATAAAAAAAATATAAATTACAATGTAGTGAACAAAAACTCTGCTCCAGTACGCGGACCTGACTCAGTGTTGGTCGTGATAATTATGGGCACTGGTTTTCCATATAATTTAACGTAATATCCCTATTATCTACATAACTTTATATATTTTATATTTCTTTTATAAGAAAGATACTGCAGTAGAGTTGGATAAATTAATTTATCAAAGGTCGTCGGGAACCAAGCTGCATATTTTTTAAATATTTTATTAAACAATTCTATACTTAAAGCACAATTATCTGTAAGTGCATCTGAGATCCCGTACGTATACGATACGATATACTGTACGTGATATAATATTTTAGCTTACATTACATTCTTATACTAGTTATCGTTTATTTTTATCGTGTAAGATACTTATTGCAAACGAGACTAGTTGATTGAAACTATAATATTATCGGTCGTCTTGTCTCTGATATCGAATGCATTGTTTTCAATAACACAAAGGTGAATTTAAAGTGCATTCCCCTAGTGACGCTCACAGGTGTAGAAAGAAGGTTATCTTTTGTTTAATAAGTGCTTTCGGTATAAAAATAACTTTAATTTACAAATATGTATTGTTAAAATATGACACAATTTAGGCAAATTATAATGAGAACCGACGACGAAGTCGAAGGCGAAGTCGAAGAGAGACGAAGAATTTTCTTTCGGAAATGAAGATAGATAATTTTTACTCATTTCAAATTCTTAATCTGAGTTAGTTTTCTGAGGAGTAAAATAATGACTCTACTGTTTCTAGTAATCGTTAAAAAATCCTTAATTTATATCATATTCGGTTCCACTTATAGACAACGAGTAAAAAAAAAACTTTATGCAAAGTTAACTATTATGATAATAAATAAAAATTAAATTTATTAGCCCATAGATATCATAGATATCATAGATACCTATTATGCGAAATCAACCAAAATTGTTACAAAAATAATGCCAAATGTCACAGATATACATAATCTACTAGCGATCCGCCCCGGCTTCGCAAGGATGATTTCTGGATATCGACAACCGCGCCACCTATCGGGCCAGAGTATAGGAATTTTATTTACATATTAAAGATATAATATATAATCTTTGGTCACATGTCAATTCTGTTAATTAATTCATTATTCGATAAATATATAAATGTAATTTTGTAGGAATAAGTGGATGTAATAACTTACCTAACAGTTGATAATAATAAAAGTGTGGCTTATTTTCATTTTACTATATCCAAAAAGTTTTTAATCACTAACTATGTCAATTGCTCGACACTCGCAAGAGCAAGGCCACACGGTGTTTTGTAGATTAGCGGCGCCGCGGTGCTCATAATTTATTTTAAAAAACTCAGCCGCCGCTGTGTTGCCTTGCGACGCTGTGTGGTGCAAAGTCGTTCGAATTCGCATCGTGTGGCTTCGAATTTACTGTATTTTACTCTAGTCCTTAACAGATTAATAGAAATTATTGCTAAAAGTCGATAATATAATATTAAGTTATTGCTAAATCATTCAGTTCAATTGATCTAATGGTATAATAACTACGTAGTATTTTTCGATTATCGTGTCAAAGTCATTCGGCAACTTTCACTGGCTTAGCGGCCAAGTTTCGCCAGCGAATGAGACGATTGTGCAACAGTTGTCACTTTTTACATAACACGTTGTCGATGGCGGCCGACTGCATCGAAGAATCCGTACGGAACTTAAGCGGACCGACGAGTTGTAGTTGAGTAACAGGGACAGGTCTACACTCATTCCATGCTTGTTTTTTTTTTAATTTAGTCAATCAATTTATGTAATTTTCAAAGATAAAGTATCTTTAGTTATCTTGTAGAAAATCATTACAATTAAAAGACAATAGCATACGTCGATTTAATACTCTGACGAAAAAAATAGTTTTTATCTATTGCCATAGTTTTATGCATACGAGGCTATAATTTAGCGTCATTTCAGTCTTTTCCATAGTGTAATGAGCTTAAAGAGACAATACATAGGTATGCATAATTGCATAATGTTTACTTATTCGAACCACTTTCGTTGTTCCGGCAGCGAGGGGCCGCGTCTGTGCACCAAATCACGTAAAAGTGAAAGTATCCATGATGTGATCGCCGCTCAGCACACGTTCACTCGTCAGCGAAATCCATGCTCACGACTAAGTGTGACTGATTTCATCTTAAAAGTTTATAAGCGACTGGTCTAGCATATCCGAAACTAGGTCACCACTCTGAGTTTACGGATACCGTGTTTGAATTGAATTTGCAAACTTGGCGGCATTGTTGCCTTGGCTCGAAAGTAAAATAAATTTCTCAAGAAGTCTCGTGTCTGTAATTCGTTTCGGTTTAACATTTAAACATAATTGTGTAATGAACAGTATCAAAAATTATACAATTCTTTGTACATTATAGTTCTGTTTGAAGTTACTGTTGTCATCAATATAATGTAAAAGTTGTCTCAATTATAAAACTGTTTTCTCCATTAAAATTACCCCTTTTTGTTTGATGTAGCATTTATGATGCGAATCGTTTAAAAATAATAATAATTTTAAAAGAATCATGAAAACATAAAAATATTTAAATTTTCTACAAAAATTCGTTTTTAGCTCAGTTTATTGGTAACAGAGAAAAGTTTTGAATATTGAAAAGGTCCCAATGTTAGATTCTAGTCCGCGTTTCAATGTACATAATTAGGCTGTGCTGACATATCTTGAGAGAAACGTTATTATAAGCCTTCTACGGTATGCGATTATATCGTGTCAATCACGCAATCGATCGCTGGCGTAGAAGGAAGTCCGAGACGAAAACACAACCAATGTCAACCGCTTGATGCTCATAGCACATGTTAGCCGAGACCGCGACTCGGTAACTGTCTATTAATACACGTCATTTCCTTAGGTCAACATTAATAAGAGCTACTCGAGAATACATTAAATTGATGGCGATATAAACTTTGAAAATTATTCGATGTGTTTACTGTTAAATAAACCATTTGTTTTTAGAAAATCTGTATTATAATAATATTCCCCTGTATCGTGGAGGTATATCACATACCTACATAAATTGCAAATGGACATACATCCAACCCCACTACACATAGCACGGCACAGCCCCAGCCAAACGCTTAGCCACTGCGCTACCGAGCCACTTAATGTCTTATATATTTTTAATAAAAATATATGCCTATTTTCTTTGGGAATCAATTTAATAAAATACTTTGTAAAATTACGTAACTAGAACACAATAAGAAAACAAAGTCCAAAACACTACACTACACTACACTTAGCTCTTGTGTACTATCAGCTCTTGTATGTCACTGTACTAGTAGTACTTCTAAAGCAACATTATTTAGCAGCCTAGTAAGCCATTGAGTAATCTGGAAGTGCATAAAACAAAGTTTGTGACACAGAACGCATCTCGCTCCAGTTCCAGCCTCGCTAGGTCATGACGTCACAATCACGGGCCGCATGAAGGTCGGCCATATCGATCTCGAACACACCCGTTATTCGTTCCACCGCCTTGCATAATCCCTCACGTGACGCATAAAAATATATGAATTACGTAAGCATTGCTACAATTAAAATAATACATAGTTACGCACAAAGATAACCTTTAAAACTCGTGAGTTTTAGAATTGTTTGCGCATAGTTACCCACCACCCACCACACACCTGCTTAGCAACATAAAATCCCATCCAAGCTACAGCCTATAAAGTCCATTGCGTGATGTAAGATCTCCTACGGGGATAATCCCAGGGGAGGGTTGCTTAAAGCGCTTGATGTAAATTTCACAATCCGGGTTTGATCCCCGCCGGCATCAATGTTTTTAGTTGTAAATCAGACTTAAGGCGGTAAAAAAAATTGAGAGGAAACTTGCATGTCTGAAATAAAAATATTTTGAAAACAAGTACCTACGCCAACACTGGCGCAGCGCGGCGGACTAATTTCTCCAAAACACTCTCAGATATGAGAGGAGGCCTGTGCCCAGCTGTGGGAAGTGTGTGGGCTGTACCTTAATGACACTGTCCTTAAACCTTGATTTGGTATTTAAACTCAGCTTATCAGATAGTGGTCACCATTAATAATGAGAACTAGGTACATTTTGTCTTGCAAGTGAAATTTTTATGGCAATAATGATTCATAGTTTACTTATTTAATAATTTATTTTTTGTAGGCGCCATTCGAGCTGAAGAAAAGACTGGAGGAAATAAGACTGCTGGAATCACGGAAGTCCGCAAGGTTGGCCGATGTTGATACGGATTTCGCGAGGCTTGCTGACATGGCCGGCGACCGCCGACGTGCCTCCGCTACTATTGAAGTGCCTACACATCACATGCAGGGGTGAGAAACTATTTAATCTTAAAATTTACAAGAAAATATAGCATTTAAGATGTAAGAACACACTTTCTAATATTTTCAAGTGTATAACAAAACTTTCTGTAGTTAACTTACAGTATAATTTCGATTCGATTATAGGACATCTTTGTGAGTATAGGTCTATTGTAAACGTAAATTATATATGAAATATAGAATCGAACATTTTATTCAATTTAGAATAAAATATTTATACTTAAATATTAGTATATAATTATCACTGTTTTTATAACAATTGGTTCAGAAAATATATTCTTTGAAGAACCAGCAAGAAATCCAACATTTTTATAGTATATTATTTAGTATAAAAATAAAATTATTTAATATAAAAGTATATTAAATAGTACAACTACTTGGTAACAATCACCTTATTCTTTGAATTCATTTTTAATTGCTGGAAAGATTTCATGTATTTCTATTACCTCCCCTATTACGAGTTGATAAATTATAAAGGAAATGTAATTCTGTTCATTTTTAAAAATATCTCTAGAGATATTTGGATAGATTTCATATCATTTAATCTCAGTCCATCGTTCAAATCCTAAGAAAGTTTACCGTAATGACGAATAAAAAAATACAACGCGTGTACGGATACAGCTTTCTCATAAGGTCAATCAGATTAACAACTTGAATCGTCGTAATAAGCATGTTGTTGCTGAAATAGAGGCCATTATCACACGTCATTTTGTATGTGGATACAACATTTTATGGCTCGAGTAATAAGATTTATAAGTGGAAGTGGAAGAAGGTTGTTCTAAGCAACCTTCTTCCACTTCCACTTCTAAATCTTATTACTCTAACAAATGTGTAGTGAGTGAAAATATTCATTAACATTTGTTGACGTGACAACGTCTTATAAATTGGTTTGCCGGTGACATCAAGAAACTGCGTTACGCTCGCTCGTTATGCGCTCACAATGAGAGCGAGTGAGAGGCACGCGTCCCTTCCACTGGCATGGTTAGCCCGCCTAAGAGCGAGAGAGACAGACATAATAAAATTATTTTACCACTCAAAGTCGTTGTCACGTAAAACTTTCGCCCGTATACCGACTTTACAGGCAACCAATTTTTTGTGTTTGTCGTGGTGTATGCATACAACACAAAATACACTCACAAAAATAATAATAGAAAATATGACAAAAAAACACTAAAATATCTTAGATAAAAAATATATAAATTACAATGTAGTGAACAAAACTCTGCTCCTCAGTGTTGGTCGTGATAATTATGGGCTCTGGTTTTCCATATAATTTAACGTAATATCCTATTATCTACATAACTTTATATTTTATATTTCTTTATAAGAAAGATACTGCAGTAGAGTTGGATAAATTAATTTATCAAAGGTCGTCGGGAACCAAGCTGCATATTTTTAAATATTTTATTAAACAATTTATACTTAAAGCACAGTTATCTGTAAGTGCATCTGAGATCCCTAGGTTTACGTACATATTACGTTTTTGGCTTACATTACATACTTATACTAGTCATCGTTTTTATCCTTGTTTATAGTACATATATTATTTAAGCCAACACATTACAAAAACACTATATTTTTATCCCCTTTTTATTTTAATCAGACTGATTTTTTGTGCGTTAATACGAAAATCGATGCAGCATCAGAGACAGGCGCGGGCGGGTGTTGCGAAATCAGCACCGAGCGTTAGAAACTGGATGGAAGTGTTACCGCGGAGTACGGGCGTGTCCTTGTCACACTTGCCTACATTCAGTGCTCGCCGCCCGAGCCTCGCGCCCCACCCGGCCCCGACAGGGACTGACAATGCAACACTGTGAGAGCGATTAGAAAATTCCAACAGATTGGCGCGATTTCATACTACTTTGAAGATGAAAACACTCAGAATGAAATAAAATCAACTGTTAAAGAAATAGTTTAGATTAGATTTTATTCGGAAAGAGTCTATCGAAGCTGTAGAAAAGGTTACGTATCCTAATGAAATTCAACGTTTTAGAATTGAAACCGGAACAAACTACGTTGGCTATAGCGACGGACGTGCCGCCTGTCGCCGCTGAGGTTTCGCTTTTCATCGTGATAGTGGTGAGAGGTGAGACCTCTACCTCTCGGTCCAAATGTCACAACTGTTGCCGAAACAAATGCACAGCCGGTAACTGACATCACTGAGTAAAATTATTAATCAATAATAATCAATACGTAATTATCTTCATATATTGTAGCTACGGGGAAAGAATTCATGCGACAAGGGGTACAGAATATATCGCTTTAACTTAACCTAAGACCTAAGAGATTTGAAGTTATACACATATAAAAATAGTGTCGATTAAAGGGCACACAGTATCCGCCTTTTAGACTATTATTTTGACAAGGAAGTGTAAGTTAAAAGAATTACATTATATGCTTTTATCGACTAACTGTTTAAAGCGACTGATAATGTAAGGTTTTGCAACAAACCTGTTTTTATTGTTAATTGTATTGAAAATATTGAATACCTCGTAGATATCGTAAATCAAATTCTATTGCGACTGGCAAACAATTTTAAAATATCTAAAAAATGGATTCTCTTCTGTACCGTGTTTATTTCATTTCTCATTACATCTTTTAAACTGGTTATGTGGTTTCTTTGTTAATGTACTATTGTTTATATTTCTTAGACGGCTTTCAGAGAAATCCCAAATCGTGATTGGTTCAAATTTCGCAATCACGTGACTGAGCATTAAGTGAAAGCTTACAATTTCCTTATCAGACACGATTGTTGTTTTGATCTGTGATATGAAAATATGAAAAATGTAATATGTGCTGTCAAAATATCATTGAAAAATGAATTCTTAAAGAAGCTGTACATTTAAAATTAGTACATTATTGCAATAGACACATGTAAATTGACTGGTACGTTTAAAGCACGAATCAACGAAATTCAAAGATGGCGTCGCGTTTGCCTGGTACTTGGCGCGGCCGCCATGACACACTAACCTAGTTTTAAAATGGAACGACACACTAGAAAAGTGCTGCATACAGCGATTTTCGCCGTTACCGTATCAAAACGACAAATTATATCCATATAACTTTTCCTTGTGCGTACTGAAATGATAAATAGAAAAGTTCATGCTTAAATATATCTCACTATAATATTAATTCAATCATTGTTTCGAATCTGGCATGCTACGACGTCCTCGTGAAGGTAGCTCAGTCGGTCAGTAGGGCGGCAATACAACCCGCATTTTGAGTTTTGCAAGACTGCAACTCGTAACTACTTATCTGTTCTTCGTCTATTAATTCAAAAGGTTATTACATATTAGTTACTATATACCGAACAGAACATGTTATATTATAATCTAAGCGTGACTTTTAACATATTAGCCACAAGCTAAAGTATGTTAATTAATGACGTTTCAGTGTCATGGACAATGACAAGGTATCGAGGGCATCTAGAAATTAGTATCGCATTCTAGTGTAATAGCAGCAATAATTATAATTTTAAAGTATTGCCTTTTTTATTAATAAGTTGAAATAATTTTAAAATTTAGCTATGATCACGACTTACGTTAATGAATTATGATGTGAAGGTATCTTACATTATATATTTCGCATACGTTTCCTGAACGTGTAAAGAGAATGGGCGCTACTGGTGGGGAGGCACTTTCTCGTGGAGTATACGTTTGCTTTCGTTGATACCGCGACGGCAAAAGGCCCGTTATCTCATTTGGCAGGTGCTGGTATGTCGCCTTCATTTAGAGAAAGTGTTACAAAAATGGGAGTCATTAAAGTTATGCAAAGATTAGTGCCGTGAATTGCGTTGTTGGAATACAATAAATTATCCAACTTAGTTAAGTTAATATTAAATTTACATCCAGATTTAAACTTGAGGTTATTAGTAAATATTACTCACCCGGATTTTCAGTTGTGTTGACTTTGGAGCGACCTTCCTGCAGGTTATTCCACCGATCAAACGAACAAAAACTTTTGGTTTTGGTTTAAATATAATCACCACCTAATTTATACCTACTCTGTGTTAAGGTAACAATTAATCAATTCCTTACCTACTTTATTTCATATGTACAAAAGTAATAAAAATGGAATTAATTAACTCCTGTATTATAAATCCTTTTATAAAAGTCATCAGTTTGGAATATATAAAAAAATGAAGAACAGAAATTGGCAAATTTTATTATTAGTGAGATATTTAAACGAAAAATGTTATAATACAACATATTTTATATATTATGATATGTTTCGCATATCAGGTATTAGTTTTTTTTGAATTGTTTCGAGTATGTCATTAGAGGCTAATTACTGCGTGACTCTGGTAGAATCAGAACGACGTCACACTGTGACAATTATTAATACTATAGTACTGAACTGCCCCAGGAAGGTCACCTCAACACGCTGCTTTGTCCGGACGTCAGTTATATTAATATCCTCTTATACAATGTAATTTTTTAGTGTTGAATTTTTAATTGTATGAAGATAACGATCATGCATTGGTGCTTTCACATTCTTACCTAGAAAATATATAATATATAAAGATATTTAATTTTTAATGACGAAAAAGGTGTAAAAATTTTGTCCAGGTAAATTGTTTAATTTTAAAATTACATTCAGATAAAAGATAAAGTTCTTATTCTTCTTCTCAATTTTATTTTCTATTCTATGCAATCTATGCAAATATTTTAAAAGTATATGAAAAATACAATTTAGAAATCACGAGTCCCCAGATATATTAGGGTTTCGATTTGCCTGGATTTTATATTTCAATATTGGGTTTTGGACCAACATTTTATACCAATGACCAAATTTCAGGTCTGTAACTTATTGAGCTAGAAATCCGTTACAGACAGACGGACAGATGGACAGATGAATAGACAGACAGCAGTGTAACATTAATATAGCTCCGTTGTACCCATTGGGCACGAAACCCTAAAAAAATATTTTTGTGCAACAAAGGTTGTGAAGTTACAGCTGACAAGCGCAGTGTAGAACAAGCACTGGATGGGGATTTTTAAACGTGGTAGAGTCATGCTGCGGCTATATTATGGCTGTCGTCTATAGTCAACTCGACCGGGGTACGACCAATCTCTTACAGAATACCAGCGAGAAACAGGAGAATAATGCGTTTCTCGCTGTGTAGAGGAACGAAGACTCTTTTTACTGGCTACGAGGCATCTTAGTCCTCAGGGGTGACAACGCATCTGTATTTTGATTATAAATCAACGATAGATGTATATTTCTATGGGCCACAGCATCTACCATTAGGTGGACTATATGATCGTTTCCTTATTCAATGAAACAAAAGAGTTACGATCTGATGAAACGCGCAGAGATTCGATGAATGCAGATGGCACAAGAGACCTTGTTTAGTGACGTGTTTAGTGGAAGTCTTTGTTCAGCTAATGATTTGTAAGAGGGTGTAATTATGTAATTAAAGTTCAGCACAAGGTACAGCACAAGGTAATAAATAGTTCCACCTCATGCATAAGTGAATGACACATGCGGGTCAAAACCATATTACGTCGGTAGCTGAAAATGAATCGGTCGCGTCACACAGCGTTCTAATTTTCGTCGCATTGTTTTACATCTTGCGTTTTCAGTAAGTAAAACTTTGTAACTTGATCAATATAATATTAAACTATAATATTAAAAATCCTTTTTTACAGTTTTGTTTGTATATATTTTACTTAATTAATACTCCCGGGGTGTTTCGAACAATACATAAATAACAACATCACCACTTATCATCAGGTGGGATCGTAGACAAGCGCTGGCTTAGTAGAATATAAAAAAAAAAAAAAAGTAGAGCATAAAAAAAAAAATTAAAACTAGAAATTATTCAGTGTGTAGTATAGCGTCAAATTAAAAAATTATTACGTATGTTGAATATTAGGGGGCGTCCATTAATTACGTGAGGAGTTTAGGGTGGTCGAACCGAAACTCACCCAATCCCATGTAGGGGAGAGGGAGAGTTTCGGCAAATATCACGTAATTTTTTATTCTCAAGAAACGATATAAAATTTCGAGAAAATTGGTTCAAATTCATTAAAATGTGGCTAAATCCTACTCCTAATACCTATATATATATATATACTTATGCCGTAAGATTATCAACACAAAGACAAAGAGAAATAGAATCTGGAGATTGACAGCAGCATCTGACATCCTGACAACTACTCAATAACAATAGCAAAATAGAACAGAATAGAATATTTTTTTATTTAATATAGATTACATGTAATTCTTATTAAACGCCATTTTTTTACTTTACCATCGGTCGAAAAATAACCCCTGTCCTGGGAAGAACCATCTAGAAACCCAGCGGGACTCTATTTCAAATCAGTTAGACAGCTACACTATCGCATTAGGTAATGATAGTTGTAAGTTTCAGAAAAAAAAAAAGGTAAATTTTACAATATAAAAGGTTGGAAGCGACCTCCTCATTCCCAGGGGTTAATCAACCATGTATTCATTTATATTATAATAATCCTTTTCATACAGTTTTTGTTTAATAAAATATTTAATCTAGGCTTTTGTTCAGCATTTAACTTTTAATTGGCTATTATGTATGAATGAATGATTAATATTTACATATAGAAATAGAACATATATTATAAATAAATAACATGAACTTTAGAAGACATTTAGGAGAGCCATTTTTATTTGCAGGATGTATCCCTAACTATTTTTCTATGCAACTTATTCATGTATATTAAGTATGTATTTAAAATTAAACAAAGTAATTTTAGTACGATTTAATATTGAGACTTCAGGAGATGTTGAATTTACAGCCGAGAATTGTTGCGCGCAAATATTTTTTTTTATTTTTTTTTTTTATAGAAATAGGGTGACAAACGAGCACACAGTCCACCTGATGGTAAGTGGTTGCTGTGGCCCATAGACATCTACATCTATCCTCGTTTGCGAATCAAAATGCAAATGCGTTGTCAACCTTGAGGACTAAGATGGAATGCCTCTTTTCCAGTAAAAAGGGTCTCCGGTTCTCTACACTCACTATAATAAACACAGCAGCATTAAGCTGCTGTGTTTAGTATAGTGTAATTCCAAATTAAGATATCTGACCGACGCGACGCCGAGGTAAGAATTTTCAGCTTGATGACCTCACCGCTTTGGCGAAGGCAAGCGCACCGTTCTAGCTCAATCGCACTTTTTATATCACGTCGTGTAAAAAATATGTCCCGACCTACATCAACCACCGATCAAATGCGTCAATTTTAAGCTCGGCGAACGATTTGCTGAATTGTTAATCCGATATTGTCATTATAAACCGTCGAAAATCGTTAGGATAAAGAAATTTTTATCAAAAATGGAAATAATATACTAAGAATTGTACTTTTTTTATTTATATTACATATTTTTATATAGAATAAGAGTGAAAAATGAGCACACCGTCCACCTGATGGTAAGTGAATGCTGTGCCAATAGACATCTCCATCTATCCCTGATTAAGAATCAAAATAAAGATGCGTTGTCACCCATGACGACTATTTTGATTTTTATATATGTCGTGGCCAGATCGTAGAATTAATCATATATCATAAAGTAGTCTACCATTTCGTGAAATGGTGTGGTCATTTCATGATATTTAAAACTGTTTGTTGACCATGTCATAATATAGCTTGACCAAATCAATGAATAGAAATCGTTAGGAGATATTAATAACTAAACACAACATTGCTATTTCATGATATGATCATAATATGATGATATCATTAAATCGTTTTTCACAGCTAGCGACGCTGATAGCGTATTTTTTAATAGAAACAGAACTTTTAACAGAATTTACATCACTTTATGTGTTATTGATATAATAAATAAATGTTCGCTTCTATCGCTGATATTACTAGATAGTATAGTTTTGGCTTTCATTATTTCATCTAACAATAGCTCCATCTACTTACTTCTAAATAAACTAAAATGGTTAGTCATGATAAAATTAAATAATAGAATGCTACTGAATATGCGATGTAAATAATTGAAAATTCGTTCGTGGCATCGTTGGATGTGTAATTACTAGGTAGGTAGATGTGGTCAACAATCATGCAAAAGCTTAGTTTCAGTTTTTATGAATTGTATTTAAACAAATACGAGGGCCGTGTAGTTCGCCATGAGATTTCATCATGGCACGGAGCAAAACGTGTACGATTCCCTCGAGGATGAATCTGTTGATTGATGTAACATGTATGTAAGCTGCTACTTTTTTACTTTTCATGGGGCAATATATGCAGTTTATATTTCATTCATATTTTCGGGTATGTTCTTTTTTGTTTTTACTCTACCGTAAATATTAAGGGTTGCAAAGATGAGTAGAACTCATTATCGTCAGCCTATCAAAAGAAGGCTAAAAAAAAAGTCGTCAGCTTAAAAAAAAAATAGGCCTCCCCCATAAATTGTCAAGTGGCTGGATATTTGCTATAGTTGTTTGGTAGGCGGGTTGGCCACCGCAGCTATTATTATTTTGATCTGTTGTCAGGAAGATATTATGCTGCCCATCTCCTGTTTCTTTTCCTATGTCGCCTCTTACGATGGGACGGTATGAGGTGGCAGATTCTCTTTCACCGCCACAACAAGGCGAACATTTTTCTACTCCCGTTCATGACTTTAGTGCTTCCCACGTTCACTGTGAATAAAATTTATAAGGAATAAAACAAATTTTAAGGATTTTTTTGCGTTTAATTTTAACTTTTTTAATTTCCGATGTTTTGGGCACTTTACTGCACCCATGGTAACGGGAGGACTGAGGTGTTAGACCACCTGATGTCATAGTATGAATATAATAGAATAGATGCAGTAGTATTAAAGTTGGTAAAAATTACTGCAGTAGTATGCTTGGGTTTGAATTTTATTTTATTAATTATGGGGTCCTTAGCAGATGGTAGCACTCAGCCATCTTCCCTATTTAAATTAGGATGTTTTTGAATTTCAATAGCCTCGCGGATCATTATTGGTAGGAATCGGTGTTCTAATGCAAAGATTTGTTGTCTATCAGATCCGATATAATGGTTAGGACGATACTAAACATATCACTGACATATTATGACATGACATACTTTAGACTTCCCGGAACGTCGGTGCTTCACAATAACGATATGTTCCTTTACGCGGGTTTTTATGGAACTTTCATCCAAAGATACGTAAAAACCCCTCGTAAAAAAAGTTAAAATTAAACGTGATAAAATCCGTGACATTAGTTTTATTCCATGTGTAGTATGTACATTATTATTGAACTGCATTTATGAAATTTTGAAGTCTACTCGAACGTAAAAAATATCTACATCTATTTTATGGTACTAATCTATATTAAATAGGGCCAATGATATGAATTAAATATTTCAAATAAACATTATACCGTAAATTGATAGAAGACCATTAAATTCATCATTATTTTGTTGAAACTAAATTGACTTTAATTATGAATGAATGTAAAGAGTAAAATGTAAATAATAATAATACATTTTGATTCCAAGACAATTTACCTTTCGTATGGATACATCGGAAGACACGCCCGATATAAAAAATAGTAGGTGTTTCTAGACATATACATATATGCACGTGTTCCTGTAGCTATTATATCTGTGCCAAATACAAATCATCTACGTCTAATAGTCTTTTAGAATTCAGAAAAAATCTTTGACAGACATAGAAACACAGACACCGAGGTGACTCTAAAAGTAATCGAATTTTGCTAAATTTGGCACGGAATAGCATTTAATGATGTTTCTAAATTCAAGTTCACGCGAGCGAAGCCGCGGGTAAAATGCATTCTCATAGTTTTACAATAATACTCTACATTTCTGTTATTATTTAGTCACGAGATCATTTACTTGTTATCTAATAAGCAAAAGAATCAACAAATATGCAATAAATTATTAAAATATATATGTATACAAATGAATTAGTAATCCAAAAAAAATATTTTTTATGTTACCTAACTAAAAATTAACTACTTTTGGATTTTTTAGTTTGTTTGCGAGTATCAAAATATGTGACATAAATGGGTGTACCATTTGATTACGTTGTATTGAAGCTTGAATTTTTTACACGTCCAAGAAATCGTAGATTAAATATAAATTTCAACTTGATAATCTCTATAATCTATATAATCTTGATAAACTCTCCTAATCGTTACTGAGAAAAAAGCCTTCACACACGAACAGACTGACGGACGGACAATAAAGTGAACCTATTAGGGTTCCATTTTTCTTCCGACATCAAAAAGGAGGAGGTACTCAATTCGACTGTATGTTTTTTTTATGTATGTTACCTCATAACTTTTTTTTGGGTGAACCGATTTCAAAGATTTTTTTTTTAAAGCTCGTACTTCTCATGTGGTCCCGTATAAATTTGATCAAGGTCTGACCAATAGTTTTTGAGTTATTCTTTATAATTTATATTGAAGTCGGTTGTACAAAATTTTTAATTTTAAATTATTTTATTTTGAGGTACGGAACGTACGTACGAATTTATTTACATTACCAACGTCGAGAGACGAGAGAGCTAAACAATGTCGCTATCAGCGAGGCGGCAACAAGAAGCAAGGTCGTTCTCAATGTTACTCGTGTAGTGTGTACTACGTCAAAGAGCGTACGGTGTACACAGTTGCCGGCTGCACGCCGAATATATCATAAATTATTATAGATAGCTTGCACATTTTTATACACACAGGCCTGTTTCGTAGCGATGAATCAGTTGAAAGTGAATCTCGGCTATGAGAAACATTCCAAGAATGTTCTCGTCTGAGAATACGCACTGGATCGAGCGATGCACACATTTATTTTATTACGTCAAAATGTCGACGTAAAAACGCACTACTTTTATATATTATTCTTAATTAAATATAAAAAATATTAAAATTTTGAAGCTGTACATTATGCAGTTGTAAAGAGTGTTTTATATCACTTCCGCATTGGCATCTATTCACTTCATCCGCGGCATATTCGCTGTTGTAATCATGTGTGTTTTAAACACACTAGTGCAAAAAGAGTGCTATTATGCAGTACAATATGTTTGCTATGTCTGACGTCAGAACAGAATTAAAAGGTAGACAAACTTCGATAGTTGATTAACCTTGCATTAACTTTCTATTTAAGACCCGTTGACTGCTTTGACTCAATATTGCTATAATGGTAATGACCTGCAATCATGTATTTCGGGTCGTAGAGCGACCCCGTGTCCGTGGAGGTCGTAGTCGCGCGGGGTGAACACACCTTGTTTCTGGGCACTGTGTTCAACGATCGCTTTAGGTCTCTTTTTTATCTACAACAACGCAATTACACTTGTTTACCTTTATAAAAACATTCGTATCACTTTTGTTTTTAAACAGGTTTCACGACAAAATATATTTATGTTTTGCCGCTAAACGAATTATTTAAAATCAGTTTTGGACTCGTATTATGAAAACTTTGTCATGATTGAATTTTATATTATTTATTCAGTAAAACGATTAGGGTTGGTGCGGTCCGGACGCGCCCGGGTGCCCGCTCTCAGAACGAGTCAACGAACGTATACACCGGTGACGGTGACACGGCATCATGGCGAACATTGCCTCTACGACGTCTACAATTAACCTATCGGTCCTTTACATTACACCCTTCAAAATCACTTAAACTACTGCTGTACATGCATAATAAGGGTATTCTGTTATTTCATTACCACGTTTTTATTTAGTCACTTTCTTGTTTCTCTGTCTGTTTGTTTGTTGTTCCGGGTGGAAATGGGATTAGTAATTTTTCAATTCAAAGATTTTTTTATTTACATAACATAATATACAATATTTTATTATATACAATATTAAAAACTATAACAAAAAAAACTAAAACTAGTAACTTAATTATCATACAGTCCTACTTCCCGCGGTATCGTGCCAAGAACGCTGGCTGCGTTTCCCCGCAATTAATAATTGATTTTAAACTAACTTCCCGATGAGCTGGATACTTGAAATTTTGAATATAGCTCAAATTCGGATGATAATGCAAGAATATGGTAAATTAAAAAAATAACTTATTTATTTATTTGTTCAGGTTATACACTTTAACATTTTTATATTAGGACTTTTTTATATTACTCTGCTGGGTAACAAGCCACTTTATCTTCAAATTGATACTGCATCTACAAGGCAAGGCTTATATGCTTGCCTAAGCTTGCTTGCTAAGTACTGGGCACTATAACAAAATAATCGAGCACTTCAATTTTTTATTGATTCGTTATATTTAATAAAGAACATTAGTAGGTCATTAAATCCATGCAAACGTTGTAAAATTTAAGAATTGAGCGAAATTTATTGTTTAAGTTTTACACTAAACAATATACAAACAAAATTAATTATTATTATTTTACTTCCCTAAAGGAAGCATATCTAATTCCAAAACTTCACGCTAACATTTAACGAGGAACTACGGTTGGTAAGACTGACGTCACCTAATTGTTACATATCTTTAAATAAAATTTTTAGGAAAAACAATTCAAACGCCCTACTGTTCACTGTGCGTAGCCCTCGTCACGTGAGTAATTTGCATACACAACTGCTCGCTTGCTTTTGAATAGGCCTACGTCATACCCGAATAATAAAACTTAATCAAACACACAAATTTAAAAAATTACTACAACAACCATTTCCGAAATCAGAGGTGGCCTGTGCCCAGCTGCGGGACGTATAAAGACTGTAACTTTTTTTACAAAGACTACTTCGATTTTCATGTAAGAGCCGCCAAATTTTACTATGATGTGTTAATTCAGTTTTAAGTTCTTTTAAAATTAACTGGAATTTAAATTACCCCAATTAAAACTTTGATTAAACCTTGCTAGAGATTGATTTGACATTTTTCATCGATTCTAAACAAAAAATTGACAAAATATATGCGATTTTTTGTGCATTTATCACAGCCAATTTTAACAACTTCACCCTTTTGACAACGTTAACTTTTGCGATATACAAATATTTATATGTCTATTAAAATTGAAACGATGGAAAAATAGAATTAATTTTTTCACCATGCAAGCTTGCTCAAAACGAAAAGATATTAGGTTAAATCTTATTAATCAAATCTCGAGTCAAAGATAAATGCCCGCAGACATCGCAGGTTCATAGGACGGGGTGACCGGCCAGACGCCTCAGGGATCACGAACCTTTCTTACACAATTTGAACTAGTTGCTACACTTTCAAAACATTACGTATTATTATTTATTCAGTGCCATTACGGAATTTGATCCTACTATCTGAGGGCTTTCAGTTACTACGATTTGCGAAAGAAAGTACTGTACTCAGTTGGTACGAAAGTTCTAAATGTCGTTGAAGTCTTTAATATGAAGACTTATGTAGTATTTTAATGTAATTATTAATAGTTCTAATTAAGTGTATTAATTTCTACAATTTTATCCCTAAAGTGTTCTCTAAAATATTATATAATTTTATATTGCCGTCTTACTAAAATAAATAACTAATATTATGGAATCTATAGCACATAAAAGAAGACAAATGTATTTATAAACGCCTTAATTTTTTAAAATTAAGTACTTACATATTTATGTAGTTTCTTTTTCCTACACAAGGGTGAGAAACGAACACAAATTCGTTTTGATGGAAATGTTCGCTATGTTCCGTAGATTAGTCATATCGATTCAATAAAGAATAAAAATGTATAGAGAATCCCACTAGACAGTTTCACGATGTAATTTCCGGTCTATAATATCTATAATATACACAGAAAAAACAACTTTCGAAAAAACGACTATTGTTTTGCAAATTTATCTCTATCATATATTGAATCAGATTTGCTGTGATATAACTGTGTCTTTAAATTTCTTAATTTGTAAAATAACAACCGATTTCCAGAAGTTAACATTTCTCAGTTAATACAACATATGATTTTTGTATTTAGGTCACGTAAACGCGGCCCGAGCAGTTCGTGCGATCTAGGCTACGGAGAACGCGATGATCAGATGAACGAGTGTAACGCTGCGCTCGTCCTTATGTCTCTCAGCTGCTCGCCCAACTCACCACGACCAAGTAAGTCTTCAATGCAATTAATTTATTCATTACAACCTATCAAAGTCCGTCGCTGAGCATAGGCCTCCATTTGTCAAGTTGCCACACTTAGCAGGCTGTTTGGCAACAGTAGTTTTATTATTTTTGCGTTCTTATCCGGAACAGGATACTGCCGATCTTCTGTTTCCTTTTACTCTGTCGGTTCTTACTACACCCACGAGAAGAAACGGGGTAATGGATTCTCTTATGCCATCACTAAACGGCGATTGCAATAATATTTTTTTTTTTTCGTAGTAGAACCACGCTGCAACTATATTATGGTTGTGGCACGATTAGGTCGACTCGACCGGGGTAAGACCACGCTCTCACAGAATATCAGAATACTTAATGCTGCTGTGTTGCGTATGGTGAGTGTAGAGAACCGGAGAACCTGTTTACTGGAAACAAGGCATTCCATCTTAAACCTCAGGGGTGACAACGCATCTGCATTTTGATCCTTAATGGAGGATAAATGTAGAAGTCTATGGGCCACAGCATCCACTTACCATTAAGACTTTGTGCTCGTTTGTCACGTTTATTCTATAAAAAGTAAAATGTTTATTTGCTAAAACAAATAACGAAAAAATTGTATGCTAATTTTACAAATTGTTTTAGAATATGATTTTGGCAATCAGGTGTGAACTAAGCTTAAACGATTTCGTCATCATATTAATCACTCATCTCAACGCAAATGCAAGTTTCACGCATCAAGACGCATTACACTGCCACACTACTTTGACGTAGGTACACTGTACTCATAGTAATAATGTTACGTAATGATGCACAGTCGTTTTACACGCTGACTGAGAGATATTACGCTGACGATTGATATGGTTTAAACAATCACATTACTTTGTACGCTCATATACATACACATATACACTCATATATTTGAACAAAGAGTGTTTTTCATGTTCCGAAAATCCCAGAGTTTTTTGGAATTTTTAAAACTTTAAACAATACATTTTTTATATCCTAAAACTGTAAGTGGTTAGGTTATGTGTAAAATCTACGAAACGTTGATAACGTCTAGACAGAGCAGTCTAGACATCGTCTAGACAGGTATTCGGTGTACTTCGATCTCGTACTATGAGTTCCAACCAAATGTTATCCACTTATTTGGGTACAGAAGCATTGAGTAACTTTAAGAAATATAAAAAATAACCTTTATTATTATTCAGTTTTTTCTAAGTAAGCAAATGTTTAGGGGTCATTATTCCACTATTTCAACTAATTGTAAGTAGCTACTGCAGCCCGTGGACACCTGTTGTCAACTTCAAACAAAGAAGGCTACAAATGCGTTGTCACCTCGAAGGCCTATGATGGATTGCCTCACATCCTGTAATTATACTAGCTCTCAATATCTTTCATCCCAGTCATACTTAATTTTTATAAATAGTTAACCTATGAATGTATCAATACTTTACTTGGATATAAATAATCAGTCTATTTTATCACTATTAGATAAGCCTATTCTGGAGTGGCATACACCTCATATAACTTTCTCTATAAAAGTAAGTATTGTTCACCTGATAGTTAGTGAATGCTCAAAGATTCAAAAATTGTATTTGCATCAAACATGGTAAATACGGGTGTTAATTACATACATTTTAGGCTAAACATGTTTCACCGCTTATATAGAGGCATACAAATATCAAATTTAATTTTATGGCTAATTTATAACATAACAGATCATAAACACTCACGCCTGTCACCCAGAGGGGTAACAGGCGTGAGTGGCTAACTCAGTTACTCATTATTAAGTTATTAATTACAAAATTTTGAATGCTGTGGATCATATAGCCATAAACATCTACATCTTTCATTGATCAACAATCAAAATGCGCATGAGTTGTCACCCGTGAAGACTATGATGTATTGCCTCGTTACTACTAAAAAGGGTTTCTTGTTTGTTATCTTCACCATTTGAAATACAGCAATATTATATGTACTGCTATTTTACATTGGTATTCTATAAGAGCGTGTTCCTTTCCTAATCGATTGCAGCAGTGCTGCTAAGTGTTTACTAATACCTCTATGGGATTTGAGCTCAGGATTACTACATTAGTGTATTGGCAATTTTCGGTTGCCAAAGCCTATTCATTCATTATCGGAGTACACCGTTTGCAGGAGAGGCTGCCATATGGAGATGAAGGGGACACCATCACATCCCTTCATTATTTTATTAACAAATTCAGTTATAACTTCAATTTTTATACGTGGTGGAGCCCTGCTGCAGCTATATTAATAGTATAGTTGTAGCACGAATGGGTCGGCTCGACCGGGGAAGCACCACGCTCTCACAGAATACCAGCGTAAAATAGCAGCTTAATGCTGCTGTGTTTCGTATGGTGAGTGTAGAGAACCGGATACCATTTTTACTGAAAAAGAGACATTCCATCTTAGTCCTCACGGCTGACAACGCATCTACATTTTGATTCGCAAACGAGGATAGATCTAGATGTCTATGGGCCACAGTAATCACTTACCATCAGGTGGACTGTGTGCTCGTTTGTCACCCTTATACTATAAAAAATGGTAAATCTCAAATTGGAGATTTCTTACTTTTTATGCTTTACGAGTATTATCACTAGTAATACTGTAAACAAGCTATATCAACTTTATATTTACTAGATTTTTGTGTACTACCCTCTTACTTATTCAACAACCAAGGAGCAATGCATTGCTACGTTCAGCCTGTAAAACATTACATTTTGTTACTTGCGATAGACAATGCATCGGTGATCTTCTTTATTTGTTCTTCTAGTTGGTAGAAGGTGTCCATGACCCGAAATAAACACTTATTATTAGATGGACTGTTAACTCGTTAGCCACTCCGATATTGTAAAAAAGTATCAGAGACCTGATATTAGATATACCAAAAATTAATTAGTCTAATCTGTAATGAAGGCATGTAAAACTGGTTGCAACGCCCAATGGGAGCCACGCCCATGTTAACATGAAACTTTCGTAAACTAATCGTAAAACTTTACGATTTATCTTCAGTAGTCTAGCCCGAGTGCATGCACGCCGAGTAAATAGCTGTTCTCGCGAGTGAAAGTGGCCAACCATAGTACCGTTTCGTAATATATTTGTGCAGGCGCACCGGCTGTAGGATGCAGATTATATTAAATATTTAGTAATTCCGTTGAATATTTAACGCAAAATGTCGTAATTTTGAATTAAGTTAACATTTTACTTGTTTTTAAACGTTCACTTATTTACAGACACGATATCATTATCTATATAAATAAAATTGAATTGTCTGTCTATAATATCGAAATAACTGCCTTTTATCGAGCTAAGGGGATTATTTGCATGCCATTAAGACATTAATAAATTATTGTAAAATTTTTGTCTGTCTGTCTGTCTGCCTGTTAGGGCTTATCTTCGGAATGGCTAAACCGATTGTATTGAAACTTCACGAACGAATAAAGAGCAATGCCAGGAGTGATCTAAGCTATATTTTATCCAAAACCTTGGATATTTCTTGTGAAATGGCAAAATCGGAATTGCAGTACCAAACCTTCCTCACCCCTGACTCTGCTCTCGCACGAGCGCTGTTTACAATGGTTAAACTCCACAAGAATACAAAGATAAGTGATTTATTTTGTAAAGTAAAAGAATGTTATGGGAATAAAGTAAAGGAGATATACGAGGAACAAGGCAATAGATATATACTGACACATTTTTATTCAATGCAATTTTTACGAGAAAAGTTAAATTCAAGAAAAGAGCATACTCCTTTTTAAAAGGCCGGCAACGCACCTGCAATTCCCCTGGTATTGCAGTTGTTCATGGGCGGCGGTAGTCACTTACCATAAGGTGAGCTGTATGCTCGTTTTCCCGCTCTCCTATAAAAAAATTGGTGGTAGAAAATGCCATATGGCATTAAGTCCGCTGTTTGTACCTTTAGTACAATAAAGTGTATAAATAAATAAATAAATATTCACTACATCACGATTTGAAATAATGGATTTCTGGACTGCATTTCTTCAACTATAAACTGTTTCTTATCTGAAAACATATCACTAGGAATATAATACAAGCTAGCATAATTCTGTACAGGTGCATGGGGTGGACGCTCATCAGTATCACCTGGGGCCAGCAGTAGCTCGGGCTCTTCGTGGCGTTCTGGCACGCCATCGCCGCCTCCTGTCTCATCCTCATTCAGTGATGAAGGCATTGCTATGGACTACGAGGATCTACACCCTCGTAAGAAAAGGGTAAGTTTTTTATCTGTGACCTGATTAGTATCTTTTTGGTTATACGTCTATAGATATAAATGAAATTGAAGGGTCGGTCTGTGATATTAAAATAAATGGCTTCTATTAAGCTCAGGGGGTAATTTGTATGCTGTTAGGACATAAATAACAATTTTCAAAATGTTTTGTACTGTCTGTCTGTCTGTCTGTCCGGACCAATCTTCGGAATGACTGAACAGATTGTGATGAAACTTTACGAACAAATAGAAAGCAATCCCAGGAGGAATCTAGGCTATATTTCATGCATAGAACTTGTAGATTAAAAAAAATTAATTAATTGATCTTTGGTTATAACGCTACATTAATAGATCCTATCCAAGCGAAGCCGAGGCGAGTTGCTAGTCATAAGTATAAGTGAAAAGAAAACCAAGTGCCAAATTAATTAGACCATTAAGAAACAAACAAACTGTGCGTCTTCTCAAACATTACATAGGCGTCTTGTTATATGTGTCCAACCACCGTGCCAGTAGCGATTTCATTTAGACCGTGACATGAATCATGCTTACTTTCAGATTATAATATTTCTGCAAATATTAATTATTCTACTTTGTTACATAGAGGCAAATGTAACGGTCCGCTTTAAATACTCGTAGTTTCTTTTAACTACTCTATGTTTAGTAGATTATAACATCTTGGTAGAATTATCTGAAGGGAATAAAATAATATAAATCGGATTTGAGAAATTTTGAAATAAAAATTATGTTCTTTAAACTCTTAACAGTAAAGCAGTCTTCAAGAAATGAGGCGGTTGTGATTTCGACTATATGTTCTGTTTTTCTTATTGAGTTAAACTTCATTTTCGCCAATTGTGAACTGATGTTCATGATGTCCCGTATATAGTTTAGAGAAAAAATTACAACCCTAAGAAAAATAAGGGATTGTAAGTGAATGCTGTGGTCTATAGACTATTCTATAGACCACAGTAATTATTATTTTTATAGTATAAGGGTGACAAGCGGGCATACAGTTCACCTAATGGTAATTGGAGTGCTGTGGTCCACAAATATCTACATTTATTTTCGATTTTGAGTCTTAATCGAGAATAAATGTAAGTATGTAAACGAAATGAAAATGCAGATGCTTTGTCACCTCTGAGGACTAAGATAGAATGCCTCGTTTCCAGTAAAAAAAGGTCTCCAGTTGTCTACACTCACAATACAAAACACAGCAGCATTAAGCTGCTATTTTACGCTAGTATTCTGTGAGAGCGTGGTCGTTCCCCGGTCGAGCCGATCCATTCATGCTACAACCATAATATAGCTGCAGCTTGGCTCTACCACGTTATAAATAAGAATCAAAATGCATATGCTTTGTGACCTCCGAGGATTAAGATGGAATATCTCGTTACCAGTAAAAATGGAGACAATTGAGAATCTCCGGTTCTAGTCACTTATACGAGATACAACAGCGTTATGCTACTATTTTTTACCTAGGTATTCTGTAAAAGCGTGGTAAATTAATTGCAGTATGTACTCCTTGCAGCTGGCATGCCGTCATACACCGCAATCAAAAGTGCTTTGTAATGATTAATAGAGATGACTCAAAGCACAGCTTCATTATACAAAGCTATCTGACATTTAGAAAATCCTGTTGTGTCGTAGCTTTGTACTTAGTACCGGGCTATCGTAGTCTCTATAACGCAAAATGTTACGCTTAAACTGGCGAGCTGTGTATGCGACTTTCACCAGTAAAACACCTGTTCTCCGTTGCTGAAGGCCATTATATCACAACTGGGTAGCCATGCAATTCCTATTCCTGGTTTCGTAAACCCCGATAATGTTGAAGCAATTTATGAATATGATTATTCAGATGGAGTTTCTAATGCGTTTTCACGTTCTCATTTTATAAAATAAATGTTCAAATATGTTCCAATGTACTCAACTACTCTTTGTATTGTTTGTAGCTAATAAATGACAAACCATCACCCCGTTCCGTCCCGTCCGGTTGTCGTAAGAGGCGATTATGGGAAATGCCAGAAAAATATTTTGGCTTCCAATAGATGGCGGTATTATCATCTCGTTTATGCCAGACGTGAAATAACCAGACTGGCGACGAGCAGCAGCGCCAAAGGTGCGAGACGTCTGATACTGCGATTGTCTATCCGACTGTCAAGAGTTACTATTAAAGCAAATCCTCCGAACAACGAGGAAGGTTCCCAGTTGTGAAATTTTATGGGCTTAAAAAGAAGAATAAAATTGACGGATATTAAGTAAAATTTGCTGAGAATTCATCATCAGCAATCCACAAATAATCTCGATATAGGGCTCCTTAAGTTGGAAGGATTTTGTACAATTCACGTCCGGCGGGTGGCGATCTCAATACCAAACGCATTCCGCATTAGATTTGAAGAGAATAGTTATATACAGACTTAGAACATAAACCCGTAACTCAATGTCAATTGCCGAAGTAATGTTACACAGAGTCGCCTACTGACAGACTTGATGCTGTTTGAAATTGCCTAGCATACCTATATCATATTTTTAAATGCCGATAAATGTACCCCAGTATGAGAAACATGTTATGTTTATTATTTGTGAGTATGTGTAATGATTCACAAACACGTGCGCAGTTCAGTATGTCGTACAATGTCAAGGCACCGCAGCCAGCCCGCTCGCTTATGCAACACTATTGTAAAATTGTCGTAAATACATTTATGGGTGAGCTGCAGCCGGTCCAACGCTCTTAAACCCTATCGCATTACGCATAGTATCGAATAACAAATGTAATTAAATATATTGATAATGAGGCTTATCTTGGACGTTAAACAAGTGTAACAGCCGTCAAAGCTTACGTCGTAAACAGTTTTATTGAAACACTTTAAATACTTTCTTATTAACATAAATGTGCATTTCCTTAACAAAACACGGATAGTAATACATATTATAGGAAAAATTTCGATTTTGAAACAGTTCGCATAACTATTTTGTAAAAAATTGGTGTACGTAAAGGAACGTTGTTAATAAAGGTCATTTACGAGCATACAGGATATGGTAGGTAATAATAATGTACTCCAGACCGAATTTTGGTCTCAGTGGCCAGTCTCAACGGAGCCAAGCCATCTGCGCAGGACAGGATTATAGAGTACGAGTGCATGCGAAGTGCATGCAGGTGCACTCTATATTCTATTGCCTCGCTCTCAAAATCCGATGGAACGGTAATCCGATACGACTGGAGATGGATCAGGCGCAGGACCAACGGCTTTACGGGGCACGGGGGTGAAACACCGCCAACTTCCTGACTCCGCGGGCTGCAGCTGAGAACTTCTACAAAGTCAATAAGATATTAGGCAGTCTAGTTGCTGTAGCTCTTAGACACTTTTTATTGTTTAAAGATTTTTCTACCATTTATATTACTTATTTAAATTATTTAAACATCAAGTATCTCATCAGTATGAAACTCTGAGGATATAGTTTTTGCCGTTTTATTTAGAAATAGTAATAATGCCATTTTAAATTTATAATAATTGAATCAAATTATGTTAGTATTACAATTTAATATTTCATTGTGCATTTGTGCAAATAACGTCATTTTCAACGTCCCTATCCCTCATGTAATTGACAATTTTGTAATAGGCCTATAGTCGAGGCATGTTTAATCCTTTCTTCCGGTATGTCATTATATTTACAGTATTATATAATTATACTTATGTACATGAATGCATAAAAACCGCAACTTTAGGATTCTGAACCAAAACGCTTGAAACAATTCATAAAGTTATCTTTGAAGTCATAGATTAACAAAGAAAGCTTCAAAAAGCTAACCTTTGTTTACCTTTGTAACCAAGACCAACATTTAGTCGAAGGCTACTTAATTTCAAATTACCGTTACAAACAATGAATTTCTTGTTCATGGTACTTCATAATGACCTAAGAATACATTTTATTGTTTCAATGTGGAACCAAAAACACGTATTTAGGCCGGAACAGTGGAGACGTTTTGAATGGTCCGATAATAAAATATTAAAATAGTTACAGCTATAGGGTATGTTCCGATACACACTGTGACCACTGTAAGGTGTGACGTCAATTCAGTATACTGTGGAGCCGTTCCTTTTTAGTTTGCTATACTGGTTACTGTTTAAAACGGAACGCAGTCCAGTATATTGTCATCCCCATTTTTCGACACTGTTTTCAAATGAAAATATTTATCATGTACACGTTTTCTGTTCAACAAGAAAAAAATATTATTTGAATGTTGTTGTTTGAATTTATTTGAATAACAATATTAATTAATAATGATAACAATCATTCGTGGAAGCTGTTAAATCTCTAGGCGCTGTTATGTTTTTCCTCGAAAGCGCCAGTGCTCACAGTGCAAAATGGCGATTTATGACGTCATATATTTTCCTAGGGTACTGCAGTATACTGACAGTCCATAACGGGACGAATTTTTCGCCAGGGAGAGCATAGAGCAGTGCTCGCAGTGTATATCGGAACACGACCATAGTAGTATCTAGTATACTGATAACATAGAAATCAACAAGTATCCCAAATTCAAGGAAAAAGGTAGTTCTTAAAGGAAGAGTTCTTTTAAGAACTACCTTTGAAAAGTATTATGTCAATTATATTGTACCGCAATGTTACTGTTATATACTGTATTCTGTTTCTTATACTAGAAAACTTAACTATATGAAATCGCAGTTGCGCTGTAAAATTTTGCCAGAGTAATAATATGTTTCTAGTTTTCAACTATGTAAAACATAAAATTCAAGTATCTGATATGTCCGAAGGAACGGCAGATTTTTTGCTAAAACCGAAACTATTACCGAAACTAGATTTTTTGCCGAAACTTGCCGAAACCGAATCTTCGGTCGGTCACTAGTTATAATATATTATGTCTAACCGGAATAAAATACGTATACATTTAACATGCGTTAATATTAATTACTTTGCTTTTTGCTTTAAAATTATTTGTAATTACGCCTTATCTATAAATAAATATATTTGTGACGCGCAGCGATAGTGACAAGCTATATAGTAGGTGTACCGGTACTCCCTGCAGGGTTACCATTTTTTCATTGATATATTAATGTAGACGGATTTGAAATGGCACTATTTGGTATATAAAACATTATTTATTACACTTTAATTATTCGTTATTATCGTCATAACAGCCTAGAAAAGACCACTGCTAAATATAGGCCTACCCCATAAATTCCTGAGGCAATTTATGGGGAAGACCTAGAAAGCACGCTCAGCAACTATAGCATATTATATATCCTTCATATTACTGACTTTATATAAGGAAACGGGTTGGTAACCGGATTTTATAATTATTTTGAATTATTAACATGGCGATGCTGCTGCCCATCTCCTGTATTAGTTTTTCTCTGTCGCCTCTTACGGCACCTACGGGATTACATAGAATAGAATAGAAAAGAATGATTTTTTATTCAATATTGATTATAACATAATATTGAAATTCATTTTTTTATTTACCATAGGGTAGTGAATTATTTTACGCTGTAACACGTGACACCTTAGTTATGTCCTATAAAACCTTGAACTCCCTGTTGCTCTACATAGCACATACATGTAATGTATCATCGGCGGTATGAATTCCTCTTCCGCATTTCTCGTCTAACTTTGTAACAATAATAGGATTTACAACACGTTTTTATATAAACGTGCATACTTCCAGAATTGCCTCATTTTTAATTTAGAAAATCGAATGTAACATATGGTACATATGTGTATGTTGTACTATTTATTTAAATATCTACTAATACCAATCTGCTGGTAGTGAAAACTGATAACCCTGATGACAAAGCGTGAACACTAGGAGAGTATTAGCGTATGTTTTGGCATGGAAGACGTTCCGGGCCCACGCTCCCCGGCTAACCTTGTGCCGGCAGTTGGCGACGCGGCAGCGTGGGCGGACTAGCCTCGTGTCACTATTACCCACTTCGCTCACGTAACAAATTTTTACACCTAACCACCACTAGTCACCTACTGTTTATTAAATTTATGACTTCGCATAGTGAAACTTTTTTCAATGCGTCGATCACGCTCCGTGCCGTTTAAATATTTAAAAAGAATACGCATGTTTACTACACCAGTATTTAATTTTATATGCTTTCGGCTGCACATTATTGAATATTTTCTATAAACATTTTGAATAAAATCTTTATTACTACACGTGTAAATGCGATAACATTCGATTATCAATATAAGTTAGCTGTAGTTTTTTACCTTCTTTGGACGAACTAATAAAAAGCATATGAAATGCAAAATTACGTTAAACAGTAAAACTGATAATGTCAGCAATATTTTACTCTCTTAAAATAAAGTGGTTGATAGCTATTACGAGCCATGCTGCTGTTATATTTTGGTTGTAGCACGAATGGGTGGACTCGACCGGGGTAGAAACACGCTCCCACAGAATACCAGCGTAAAATAGCAGCCAACGCTGCTGTGTTTCGTGTGGTGATTGTAGAGAACCGGAGACCCTTTTTACAGGAAACGAGGCATTCCATCTTAGTCCTAACGGGTGACAACGCATCTGCATTTTGATTCGTAATCGAGGATTGTTGTAGATGTCTATGGGCCACAGCAGCTGTGTTAGCAGGTTATAATATATTTTATAACAACTAAACCCTCGGTGTACAAAAGAAATTGTAAACTACACTAAGTATTATTGTTGGCAAATCATCGAAAGTAATCACACGAGTGACCAACACCGAAAATTTAATTCTATAATTACACTAAATAATAATACGTGGTAGGTAAATATACGTGATAGAGCCATGCTGCAGCTATATTAGTAGTATAGTTGTAGTACGAATGGGTCGGCTCGACCGGGGAAGGACCACGCTCTCACAGAATACCAGCGTAAAATAGCAGCCTAACACTGCTGTGTTTCGTATGGTGAGTGTAGAGAACCGGAGACCCTTTTGATAAGAGGCATTCCATCTTAGTCCTCACGGGTGACAACGCATCTGCATTTTGATTCTTTATTGAAGATAGATGTCTATGGGTCACAGCAACCACTTACCATCAGGTGGACTGTGTGCTCGTTTGTCACCCTATCCTATAAAAATAAAACTAAATAATAAGACTTAATGTAATGAAGATTAGAGTAATAACAAATTACTCTAATTTTCATTACATTAAGTCTTAAACATCACACCTATCCCCAATCCCTAAGGGATGGGTGTGATTCTGTGTCCAAGGTGAATTTAGTTTTTTTATAAAATAAAGATGACAAGCGAACACATGTTATACCTGACCTGAGGGTAAGCTCTACTAAGTATTGGTGTGTATGGGTTATACTGTGTACTGATTTTGGTGATTATAATGACTAAATTATTATAATTTCTTTACATGCTTATGTAGATAGAGTTGTGTCTCTACAATATAATCAAACTTGAACAAGTATTAATAGATGAGCTCCAGATTAAATAAGCATGAATAAGAAAACCATCAATAGCTGTAGTGAAATCATTAAATATTGCATTAAGAAATCGCCTACGCAAATGGCAGCCGATGCTTGCAAACTATTATTTGTGCAATACGACACAATGGCATGCCTCAGACACGCAGTCGCCAACTTCAATTGTCATAATATATGTATATATGAAAATCGTTGGCAATACAATCACATCATTAAAAGCAATGTTATTACTATTGTAGCTAGTCTTTTTTATCTCCTAGAAACAAGTCGTTTAATATCTAGTGAGAATAAAAAACGAAGAGGCCTATGTCAAGCGGTGGACGGCAGCAGGCCGATAATAATGACAATGATGAAATACTTATCAAATTTCGCTCAGCTTTTCTTAGGATCTCTGAATGATTTCGGCCCTTACTCTTATGATTTAAGTTTACTTTTGAAGTTATTGTAAATTTGTATTTGCCGATTGAGAATACTTCCAAAATGATCCCATATATGAAAATTGAAATATTTTTTTTCAACCCAATTAGATAATAAAAAGTTGACGGACAGGATTTTCTTCTCTAAAATTATCAAACTGCCAGTTCATCACGCACGCAGAATGTACATAATATAATAATATGTTTGTTATTATACAAATGAAATAAATATATAGAAAGTACAATAGGCGGTCTTATCGCTCTGGAAGCGATTTCTTCCAGGCAACCCTTATTTAGCAAAGGACTGTTGTTTACAGCGAATTGAAAATAGGGAAGGTATACATAAATTTGACAATAAAGTTAAAAAAAAATATAAATATATAAATACACACAAGGTGATGACGGATTGAGGAAAGGTAGGATTAGTAGTTAGTTAGAGTTCCAAGTAATAAGTTTTGAGTAGATTTTTGAAGGAAAAAAGGGACTGAGCACGTCGAATATATAAAAGCAAGGAGTTCCACAAACGTACAGCTGTAACCGAAAAAGATTTTTTGAAGAAGGAGGATGAATGTGCTGAATACGAAGCGAAAAATTGTTAGTGGAACGTAGATGACGGTCGTGAAAGGAGGAAATGAATTCAAAGCGGTCTTTCAGGTAACATGGAGTAGAGGGATTGAACAGTATGTTGTATAAAGTAGAAAGGATGTGAGTATTCCTGCGAAGGCGAATCGGCAGCCACTTGAGACGTTTACGAAATTTTGAAATGTGATCATATTTACGGAGTCCAAATATGAATCGTAAGCATAAATTTTGAATTTGCTCAAGTTTATTGAACTGCGCTTCGGTAACGTCCAGATAGCAAACATCAGCATAGTCAAGAATTGGTAGAAGTAGGGTTTGAACAAGTGCAACTTTAGTGGCAGTAGGGAGAAAATTTCTAAGTCTCCGCAGAGAGCTTAGCACTGCAAACATTTTCCTACTGACTTCATTCATTTGTGGTGACCATGTTAAACAGGAGTCGATATATAATCCTAAATTCTTAACTTTATCACTATAAGGGATGTGAATGCCATTGAGGAGAATAGGTGTTATGAGAGAAAAGTCAATGCTAGCAACTGATCTCGAACTACCAATAATTGCTTGAGATTTAGTGGGATTAATGGATAATCCATAAGATTTACACCAGTCTAAAATACAAGCCAGATCAGCGCTCATTGCATCAATAGCTTTCGGTAAATCATCCAGGGTAGATTGAGTGTAAATTTGAAGATCATCGGCGTACAAGTGGTAAGAAGAAGACAGTTGATTACTTATAGAATTTATAAAAATTGCAAACAGGAGAGGAGACAACAATTAAAGTAAACACAACTCAACCTTTGCGAATAATCTATATGTTTATATAATCTATCAAAATAAAACGAATCGAAATGTACTAAAAGGTGGATTTATAATTAACGATCGATAATCAAACTAACGGATGGACACGTTCACGATGTATTTCTTATATATATGGATATGTGGATGGTGGCGGGTGTCGTCTACCCAGTGCCGATGGCGGTCGGTGGCACTCCCCGACTATCGCCCTCGAGGTCGGCGACCTGTCCACATGTGATCCGTGCACGGAACCTGTTCCTGTGCAGCACTTACGCCAGACCGTTGTCCATGGAGCGTCATTGCTATATACAGATAGATTAAGACTTACCTCTATGCTTTATTGATGAATAAACGTTTGCAAAAGACGACAAAAATATATTAATCTACATATAAACTCTGGATAACAAGTGCGTATAGATAAAAGGTAAAGGCTGTTAAACTCGCTACAAACCATTTGCAACTTTTATTAGTCTCGTTTTATTGCACCGAACTTAATTAACTAAATTTATCTAAGTTTAACTGTTACAAATCACTTGCTGTAGTTTATAATAAGTCTCAGGCCTAAACCAGAGTCTGATCCAATAGAAGTGCTGTAGAAAGTATGCGAGCTAAAATTAATTTGACAGGCAATGTTAACTTCCTCGAACACTGTAGCTCCGCGGCTATGCGACTTCTTTCGTGACAAATACTAAAACCATGATAAACCACGTTTTGTAATAAGGCTGTTTAGGTTTTTGTCTAGAACACACTTAATTTTGCACCGCAGAATTTTTCTTTGAATCATTTACATACAAATATATTCCACCATACTTAATCCACAGTCTGATTAAACGATAACACTAATATGTAGTCAGATTTTAAAATGACATGCTTGCTTTGCATACCAAATGTTAGTAGCCTTCGTTAAACGTCACGAGATCTATAAAATACGAATTCTAATCACTAATAAAACAATTATTGCATGACTAATTAATGAATTCAAATTTACTTGGTTTATATAACGTTTTAATAATATCATTCCAGTTATTTTCAATATTGATAGCAATTTGTTTAATAACGTTGCGCTGTAAGTTATAAAGTCGATATTTATATAATTAAACAGTAACGATCTCAGTTGTCGAGCGAGCTCCAAACACTAGCTAGCTATTATGTATGTAGATAATGACGGTGGTATGTTTGTTAGCATGTTGCTAATATATGTAGATATGAATTCTCTTGTTGCCGAGCGTAGGAGTGACGCCAGCTGGCAAACCTTGAGTAAGGACACAGCTATTATAGCCAAGCAAGGCCTTGCAAGCTTTCTGTATGCAAAGCAAATATGTATCTATGTCTATTCGAATACGAACTTCGTAACGGAATATTTTAATTAGAATCAATGTGCTAATTATATGCTAAGCGCTGGCAACCTTTATTAATTGTAAATGATCACAAATTACTCGTTAATCGCATAGCAATTTACAAGGCGATTTTTGCGTTAAATGCAACAATAAAGGAAGTTTCATTTGTATGCTTGTTGACGTCCTTTACCTTCATATTAATTTTCTTTCATACATTAAGCTAATTGCGTCGTCACTTTCGAAAATTGAATAAATCAAAGATAATACACAGTTAATTAACCGCGAGAGTTATGGCATTTCGGAAAGAAATATAATCCATTACCTCTTTTAAAAGTACATTTTTATACACTAAACCCTACAAGATTACAAAATTTTAAAACTATAAAACCCACTATACACGCGCCAAAATATATCGTGTGGCCTTTATCTATACCTATACTCTATAATCTGCGTTGAAAATATAATAATAGCATCAGAAGTATACGGCTGCAGGCATGCACGAGTAACGAATCGGCTCCGCCTACAAAGCGCTGACGTCGCCTCCTATCGTAACAATCGTCGTTGCATCACGGCGCACGCGCAAGTCGAACACGTTGCATAATCGTGGCGCCCCCTGCTGGCTACTTCTAGCCTAAACTCGGTCGCCCGATGGCTGTTGGAATGGAAAAACACTATGCTAAATGTACAGTACGATTATGTAACTACCTACTGGAATCGTTTGCCGGTGGGAATTTTTTTTATTACGACAAAACTTTGTAACCTAAAAGAAGCTATAAATATAAAAAATGCTTCAAAGCAATACTGACACATTAACACAATACAACGAAACTAAACGTTAAAGGTCAAAGCGAAACTAACTTACCAGAGTTACACAATCCCACAGCTGGTTTACTTAGCTACAGACTTCCGGTTGAGGAAATTAACACTAACGTTAATAATTAGTGTAATGCCTTTCTCTGAAACGTGCATTAATATTATTTTCTTTAAATTTCAGTTTTTATATTATTGCTATAGTGTATGCCGCAATAAATTCATCGACAACAAGTCAGTCTGATTTCTAGATACGTTATATATAAAAAGAAATAGAATTTATAGGGCTAGTAACCTCATTATATTTAACATTTTATATCTCGAATTGACAAGTAGTTACTAAGAAATTACTAAAGGTGGAAATAAGAGGTAAGTGCTAAGTAAATATCACCGATTAATAGTTCATACAACCTTAACTTTTAAAATTACAACCTTGTGGTACCGCGTCACCTTGTCGCTACTGTAAACATAAGGAAATGTCATGCGGCCGAGCTGCAGCCGCTGATAAGGACACCGGTAAGTTTCAAGCGCACGCCGCTTTTGCGTTGTCGAGAAATTTTGCATGAACCGCAATATCGCCGAGCACGTGTAACCTCGGTTTTGTAATAAATCGGCCTTGCAAATCAGTGAAACAATATGCGGATGCATTTAAGTTTCTTTCAAGAATGGCAGCACTATGCTACATCTGGACTTAACTAGCGCTATTGGTATTAATGTAGAGGTCACCACTTTTTTATAGAATAAGAGTGACAAATAAGTACATAGTCCACCTAATGGTAAGTGGATGCTATTGCTCATAGACATCTACATCTATCATCGATTAAGATTCAAAATGCAGATGCGTTGTCATCCCTGAGGACTAAGATGAATGCCTTGTTACCAGTAAAAAAGGTCTCCTGTTCTCTACACTCACCATACGCGATACACAGCAACATTATTCTCCTGTTTCACGCTGGTATTCTGGAGAGCGTGGTCCTACCCTGGTCGAGCCGACCCATTTGTGCTGCAGCGTGGCTCTACCACTTAAAAACAGTTTTAACTGGACTTATCAACTGAAACATATCAATAAATCACGCTACAAAATGTGGATCGTAAAATGTTTAACTGCACTTGAACAAGTATAATACATATTACTAGCTGTTCCCCGCGACTTTGCTCGCGTGGAATGTGTTTTATTTTTTTGCGCGGAACCCTAATTCTTTTCCTAAAATAAAAGTAGCTTAAGTTACTCATTATGACATTAGCTATCTGCCAGTGAAAGTCCCATCCAAATTGGTTCACAGGTTTTTACGTGATACGTGTTCAGACAGACGTCGTGTTAGAGTTTTATTATAGTAATAGATAATAGATTAATCTTTATACCTTATTTTAATCGCCAAAGTTTTTTTAATCTAAAAAAGGCAAAATAAATCATAGACAAGTATTTTGCTAACATTGTGTGATGATTTTCTTTGCCATTAATAGTAAAGACGGCAATGTTTCAAGTAATTTATACAAAAGAATGATTATTGTTTATCTATGCGAAAGAGTGCTAATAACTATATAGCAGTAACAGTTATCATTTGACGATTGTTATATTTACAGTTAAATTACACAGTCCATATTCCATCGTATGAAGGCTGAACAATAGTATAGCCGGTGAAATATTTCTATATGAAATAATAACATCTTAGACTACTTCAGTGACTAACTATATAAGATGGAGATATAATAATCGCTAGAAGATCGCGAAAAGTTAATATTTATCAACAGGTGGCTGGTAACAAGGCATTCCTCAGGAGTGAAAACGCATTACTAAACACAAACACAAACACACACACACACACACACACACACACACACACACACACACACACACACACACACACACACACGTTGGAAATATCGGGAACACGTCGGAAGGTTAATTGTTACAAAAATAATAATAGTGTGAGAGGGGATGTTCAGCTTGCTCTCCTGCTTACGCAATTAATCATTATCGGCAATGAAACAGCGTATACTGCAGTATATTTTCGGTATAGAGCAATTACAGTCCGACCATACCTACCGTAAAATGTTCCCGTCACAATTACACAGTAGCGTAACGTGAGGGTTGATGTTGATGAGTTTGATAACACCAAAGTATGCAAACCAACAGCAACACTACCCATTTCATTGTAACACAGAACAGCCTCTCAGCAAAACGATCTTCCTTGCCTGCACCAGAGGAATTACTACAACGGAGAGAACCACGATACTGTCATTAGCTCTCGTAGAATGATTTAGGCGGAATCTCTTTCGCACAGTTTTTTTTTGCGTCCAGAAGCAAAGTAAAGGGCTACCCTCCGGGAAGCGGGGTAGGGAGGTGGTGAATGCTCTTAGCATCCCACCCAGCCGGCGGCGTGGTTATGTGGGACTCACTATGAAAACCTAAGTGCCTACCCACTAAACACCACCTGGGACTGGCTTTGGCCTGGAGGGCCTTCCTGCCGTATCGGAAGCGACCCCCCTTGGGGAAAGGGGGCGCACAGCGCCTACTGTGAACTTTATACTGCACAGACGAGTACGGGGTTTCTTGATATACCCTCAATTCTACCACGCCACCATCGATATGACACTACGCTAGAGTGATGCAACCTCTCGCTCAATCTCGATCCATCCGGTGTTTTACAGACGTGCCGACATATATTTATATAACATAAAACTATAAATAAAATTACACAAAGGTAACCAAATGATGACATTGAGCATACTAACTACCATCTGATGTCTTCAAAAAGTGTTCACGTACCAATCTTTTAAAGACAGTCTTATTAGATATTTTTCTAACGTCTTCGGGTAAGGAGTGCCAGAGAAGTGCAGCCTGAATGGTGAAGGATTTACCAACAAAATTAGTGAAATACTACAGTGGGATACTTTTTTTATTATTAGACGAGTAACGCAGAGTTCTATTATTTATTGAGGAAATATACTGAAATTTGTCCTTGAGATAAGAAGGAGTGGATGGATCGTTTAAGATAGAGAAGAGAAGAAGCAAAGTCACGCCTCTGTTTAATAGTGAGCTATTTAAGGCGTGAGCAATAATGACAGATATAATCGTATTTACGAAGACTGAAAATGTATCTGATGCAATTGCTGGGAATGTGCTCTAGCTTGTTAAGAATGTTTTGGTTTAGATCTGGGTGATACACGTCTGCATAATCAAAAATCGGTAGTATAAGTAACTGTACAAGCATAATTGTATTCTTAAAGAGAAAAAAAATTAAGCGATAAAGAGAACGTAAAGCACCAGATACTTTACGGCACGTTTCAGAGATATGAACCTCCCAGCTTAGAGAACTATCAATATGGAGACCGAGATGTTTAACTGAAGAAGAGAACGGTAGCAGGCGATCATTATAATAGACGGACGGTAGCCTCGCGGTATTAATTCTTGCAAGCATCCTTGAGCTACCTATAATCATCGCTTGGCATTTCGTAGGGTTGACAGACACTCCGAAGCGATTGTATATCTACAGAACTCTAAAAATTCAGATAAAAAAATGAAAATTCATCATTTTCATTTTTTTATCATTCATCATAGTTATAATTATAACTTTTAACAAAAAGTAAAACCAACTTCAAATTGCTAAAAAAGAAGTGATTTATTTGCTACCCTTAGGAGAAGAATTTTTTCTCCAAATTTATATGGGACCACCCTTGAAGCATAACCTATTTAATAAAAAAGGAATCATTAAAATAGGTTCACAATCTGCGAAGATATCGCGTAACATACGTACAAAAAAACCATACACTATATTTGAGAACCTCCTCCTTTTTGAAGTGGGTTAAAAATAGCAATTTCTAAAAGTTTTATAAGTGAATTGTAATTTGTATACGCAAATGATTCAAAAATTGTAGTCTATCTTAACACGAGTGAAATTTGTTACTTGCCAATTATTTTGATTGTTGTAAAGAATCCACAAGACAAGGTCACTGTGTCACGAGAAGGTCCAAGGCAGCGGCGAAGCTACATAGGTACACGTGCCTGTTCTGAAGGCCACGTTATCGCGCGTTTTTGATAAAATTGGCCAATTGTTATCTGTTGAGTTGCGAATTACTTCCGCGTATCTCACGGCCTTTGGAGCCTATGGATGTTTAATAATCAGTTACACGATTCATCATAGATTAGCTAATTAGTTGCTTCCTGTTTTAATACTGTGACCGATATGATATTCGTTATCTTAAATAACTTTTTTTACTTAGACGTCTATGTTACGAAATTTTATGACACTTCTCATAGTGGACTTTTATGCATATAACAAAGACCCCTTTTTTTAAAGGAAGACTACACAAAGAAAATCAGCTAAAGTAAGCAATTTTTTGTGAAAGTTGAATGAAATAATATTTTTAAATACTTAACATTATTGTAACGTTACGATGTCGGACGTATAATTATCTCGCCTTTATAATAACACCTCTAGTAACCATTATTATTTATTAAACTAAAGGGTTATATCTACATTCTTATCAAGGCAACTATATAATAGCTACGATGTGGAGATAAAATCTATATCATGAATATTTGAAAAGTGTTGCTAGTTATTATGTTAAATTTGAAATGTGATTCTGAACGCCTTTTAAAGTGGCTGACAATACGCAAATAACTATGAACCCTTACGTGGGTACTGTAACATGAATGGGTCGGCTCGACCGGAGAAGGACTACGTGTACGCCCGCACAGAATAACAGCATGAAATTGCCATAACGCTGCTGTGTTCCATATGGTGAGTGACGAGACCCGAAGATGTTTTATACTGTTTTTACCATATCAAGCTGACAGCAGCTTCGAGACTCTCTATTTTTTTGTGATGGTGTTAGCCAGTCGGCTTTTACAGCTTTATCAGACTCAGGGACCTATATAACGGCTATTAGGCTATATCCATACAATTCCGGATTGTTGCATCATCTAGTTATGTTATCGCGCCATCTAGTTTTGTTAACACCACAATTCTTTTGTCTATAAACAGAGTCATCGGCCCAACGAGACGTATGGTGGTCAGCTTATAATCAGCTTACGAACTGAACATTAAAACGTCAAACAAATACTGATATGAATAATCGAATTTCATTTAAAGCTATAATATACAATGCGTGGCATTCATAAGCGGTCAGCGTCGAAACACGTAAGAAATGAGTGAGATTTTGAGCGTATGAAGTGCATGATTTCTGTTAACAAAGAGACAATCATATCTACAGACTGCACTGCACGAGACCTTCACAATTTTTTGTTTTGGGTCCTCGGTTTCGGACGAACAAGGCAATGACGTATACACACTACTCACGATTATATAAGCTGATTTCACAAAAATCGCCACTAATTTGTAAACATAGGAACCTTGCGCCTGACCTTTTACACTTTATTTCAATTGTATTTTTTGTTACTCAGCAACTCGTTTCGTCACGAGATTAGAAGCCGTTATCGAAGTAGTGAAACGCTGTTTTGTCTCTACGATTGTAGAAGTTCACGAAGCGGCGTCGTGGCAATATTTCAACACGGGCGAATAAAGGCTCGGCCTTCGCGGTCTATATTTAAAACGCGGAAAACATAGCGGCAGTTACGCGCTTTGAACGCTCGCTCGGTATACAGTTAGGAGTGTAAAAGGCGAGATCAGAACTTGTCGGACAGCAGGTATATTCCATCCATGTTACGCTCGCATGATACTTCACGCTTTATTTACGCATTTCATTTGTTATATTGTACTATGACCTCAATTGGCCGAATATGTACAATTTAAGCGCATGTTAAAACATTATCGCATTGAACTGGATCTATGGCCCCATTAGTGAGCTGACAATGACATTATCTATTTATTTAATGTAGTTAGGATTAACTTTTAAAGGACATATCAATATTTATAATATTTAATTTATTTGTAAAATTAGATCGGCGATTTTGTAACCTTTACTTTACTTACATATACCAGGTCATGGAGCCTTATTTGTGTAAATCCTTCTTGGTCACTATTTACTTATAAATATTCATTAAATGAAAACCGTAACCGTTACAGCATAGCAAAAGTCCACTGCTGAACCATTACTTCATAGAGGGGTAATTTGCAATAGTTGCCACGTTTGGCAGTGGGTTGGCAACCGCTGTTTTCTTTATTTCATTGTTGTCCTTAGGATGACGCTGCTGCCCATAAAACTACACTACACGGTAAATTACATAAAAGGGAGACACCAATAAAAAAAAATCCGCTTTATTTTACTTGAAGCTGTAAGGAAATCGTTATTTTATTATCAGTTTGTACGTTATTTACGTCAATGAAGCACAGTTATCTATTATTTTACGTAGGTTATGTTTTTCATTTATCTTTCAAAGTCAATAGTATCTAATAGGAAAGTGCAAATAATTACAATAATTATTGTCCGTGTACAACCTGTCGCTTTCGAAGTCAACTCTAATAGTATTATATAGTTAATACTATAAAACGTATTTTTAGGATAGGCATTACAAAAGATGTATCACGCATTATCTATAGACAGTGAACTGAACTTTGGAAAGGAACGCGAATAACAAAGGAAAGATCACATTATCAATGTAGAGCGCAGAAGTAGGTCTCATACACTTGACGCGTTCTATTATACCACATTTATACATCGTACTCGTCATTTATCTGCAAATAGTGGTGTTTAATTTACACGTAACCGGTTTTAAATGTTACTTTATAATCAAATTAAAGTGAGTATTTTTAAATGGTAAAAGTACCTCAGCTCTACTGCCGATGCAATTATGCATTAAGGCTTAATGCTTACTTCTACTCGAGGATTCTATTAAAACAACCATGCCCGATGATTATTGATCGAATGAGTAACTGGAATGTCTATAATAGCGTATTCAAGTGCCCACTCTGTGGGATTGCGTTGTGCAATAGCAAAATAGGTTACGTCCATGCAAGCGACCTAGTTACAGCGATTATGTTAGCTTTGGAGCTCTTTGTGTTTGCTCACATACGTAAGACTTATTTATGTGTGTGCAATTATTTCACAATGTGAATGAACAAGGAATGAACCGATTATTATAAACTCATTTTTTACATGATATTTTAAATTAAATACTTATTAATTAATTAATGAAACTGTTTCGACAAGCTGCTGTTGATTTATCACCTTTAAAAAAAAATAAGAATTTTTCGCCAAAGATTACGCATAAAACAAAAAGAGCTGCAAAATTTATGTAAAGCAGGGATTCGAGTTGACATGGCGTCACAGAGGTGTGCGCGAACTTCAGGTTTGTTGTCGTTCCGTCTCGCTCTTCGGGTCATCGCCCGACACACCGCACGGCTCCCTCGTTCTAATAACCCTGTGCGTATCGTCAGCCTGATACATCATTATCGTTTTCGTGCGAAAATATCCTTCGGTTAGTACATTTTCACAAAGTTTTAGGAATCAAATTGCTCACTTTCACGTGTAGGCGTCATACGTCCTGACGACCTTGGTGCGGTCAAAACCTCGCCGTAACAGTCACTGACCATTCAACGGGAATACCAGAAGTGGTTAAGGTCATTGCGGGTATTTGACCAGATTGGGCAATTGTTTTCACCGCCGTGCACAATTAATTAAAAAGGAAGTTAAGGATTGCGTGCGACACGAAATTATCTGTGGGTGGCAACTCAAAACAACCAAATAGGCTTCATTGTGTGCTTATTATTTTAAATTTTAATTAAAAGGTAAAGTAAGTAATTGTAAGTGCGAATATAATATTATGACTTCAAATTTTAATTAAAAAGTGAGAATAAGTTTTTAAGCGCAGATAGTTTCATTAATGATAAAGCTATTAAACTTCTTGTACCAGTACACACTGGCAGTGCTTTCAATTCATTTCAAACATGCATGTCTTGTATTAATGTCTTGCGGCGTCATAGGATAGGTGGAGGAGGCAATGCGTTTTTTTAAACGACATCGACAGGGCATTGACATCATCGCCGGGGCACTGCCCGTTCTTGACAGTTTAAATGTTTACACTCAGCATCTCGGAGAATCATTTACCGCGTACTTCACGCTGATCCGAATTAAGATTACGTTTAAAATGCGTAACAATTGGTATAGAGCGATTATCATAAAAGTTTACCATAAACCCAATTTTTAAGTCATCGTTTTAATTTGTATTTATATAATGGTAAGTATTAATTTATCGTTATTTCATTATTGACTGATGGTTCGGTATCGCTGTGACTAAACGTTTAACAGGACGGGGGTTCGATTCCCGCACGAAACTAGTATTTGTATGGCCTGAAAGTACCTAATTACTTTATGTGTGGCCCATGTTATGGCCATGTTAGAAATTCCTAGTGTAATATTAAAAATAAAAATATATCAAGTGCTCTACATTTCTCGAAACTATAACGTCCTTTAAACTTTACTAAATCGTCATTTTACTTTTATTATTAAGTCTCGAATTTTGTACGATTGAAACAATCAATACAATATTTATTTAATTCAATTCAATTCAATACAATATTTTCTTACGTGTTAGAGCCATGCTGCAGCTATATTAGTTGCATAGTTGTAGCACGAATGGGTGGGCTCGACAGGGGAAGGACCACGCTCTCACAGAATACCAGCGTAAAATAGCAGCTCAACGCTGCTCTGTTTCGTATGGTGAATGTAGAGAACCGGAGACCCTTTTTACTGGAATCGAGGCATTCCATCTTAGTCCTTACGGGTTACAACGCATCTGCTTTTGATTCGTAATCGAGGATTGTTATAGATGTCTATGGGTTACTAACTTTACCATCAGGTGGACTGTGTGCTCCTTTGTGACCCTTATTAAATAAAAACAAAATATGCAAACACTTTTGTTTAAATGTACAACAACAATGAAACTTTTGAGATTTCATCGAATGAATTACAAGGCTATCTTGCGCTACTTTGCAGCTTAAAGATTTTATCTTTGGCACTTGCCACTTTCTGCGAAACACAAACTCGCATCGTCCAACAAACGTCATCTTTTCAGTCATTTGGATATTTCTGTAAAACATTTGCTCAATCATTTTTAATATGAACTGAACGTCATCCCTCACGGTGCATAACTTTACCTATAAACAGCAGGGAATATCACCGGCGGGAACAATGGCGGCGGCGAGTTCATCAGACGCGATAATGAGTGCTCCCGCGGGTTCAACAAACTCCCTATTTTACAAGTAAAATAAACTTTATGAGTTGTCAAATCTGTAGCGCCGAATTCCTCTGGAACAATACACTTAATAAATTATGTCTTTTTAAAGATTTGATTGTATGGCAAATGTAAACCCAGTGACTACGGTAATAACGTTAATTCGCCACTGATACATTCATTTGCCGATTAACGCTGTTTAACAATGCGACCTATTTAAAAAAATAAACATACATATGCTTTAGTTTATACATTTATTGTTCAATTATAACGACAATTGTGTTAATGCAAGCCGGCGTTTAAAAATGGTTGATAATCTATGCAGAAATAAATAAAAATTAAGTGTCTTTTTGTAATGTCAAAATAACAAAATTACAATTACTAAATAACACGCGGGCGAAGTCGCGGGGAACAGCTAGTATCCTAATAAAAAAGGTAAAGCAAAGGGTGTAAGAGGGGTCAAGTTACATATCTTCGTCGATTTGAAGAAAAAGTGAAATTGTAACAAGTCAGAACCAGTCGAGGTCGTCGACCAGAGAAGCGTCTGTACTGCGATTGGCGACTACCCCACTCGACTGATTCATCATTACTGGCGGCCAGCGGCCACCTTAACCGGACCGACAGCGTCCCAACGGCTGACTCACACAAGCCTTTTGTTCGTCAAAATATTATGCATCTAGGTATTTTAATTCACAAATATTTTAAATATTCGTGAGATATGATACTATTCAGCAGAACTAAACAATAGAGAATATAATTCTTTGGTGATAATTAACGCTCCAAAAATTTGTAATTCGTTAAGCATACATGTTGATACTATGACCGTTTTAGTACAAATTCTTGGCCATATTCCTTACATTTTCTTCATTATTAAAAAGAAAGTCCCTTTCCCTTCATTTTCAGTATAATTTTTTGTTAATGAATGATATTATTGAATGATCAACGGATTGAACTCGGTTTCGCTGCGTTCTGCAGATTACGGCACATCTCGAAAACAAGAGGGTACAACCAGTGCGTGTTGCAAGTGGTGACATGGATCTGAGGTGTGGACCTTCACTGCTGATCGTAGTAGAGGAAGGGTTATGCTCGGAGTTTCTCCACATAGTCTTCGAAATGAGGATATCCGCAATACAACCAGAGTAACCTATATAACCCAATGGGTCAGTAAGTGGCAATGAGCCGGTCATATAAGTAGCTCGAAAAATCGACAATCGATGAGGAAGAAAAGTTCTCGAGTGGCAACTTCGCACACTAGATGGGGTGATGACCTGGTAAGAGATGTATTGACTACAAAATTTTACTAAATTATTATTGTATAACATTACTAAATTAAATTCTGTGAGTCAAATATGCCTTTCCTCCTATTTCATACAAAATTCAAATTATTAAAAAATGTGTTCGTAAATTGCAAGCGATCTTTAATATCACATGTAATAAAGAAATCTTGGTAACGAAATAATTTAAATTACCTGCATATAGTGCATAAAAGCAGCTTCATCAAGAATGCGGCTGACAAGTTACGTTATATCATCCGTTTCGTTAAACATTGTTGCGTGAGGCCTTAGCTCCGGCGTGAACAAAGAAAGTGAAGAAACACAGAAACTCTCAATAAGTAATGTTTCCAAGAAATTCGATATCGATACCTACTTTCACTTTAGCGATTCATATATTGACTTTAAATACAATGTAATCACGATTTAGTCCCAGATGTAGAGTCGACATAGAGTTCAAAGTCAACATAACAGTCTACGTGGAGGTTAATAAATTAACTTAGAAAAAGCTTAGAATATGCCAAAATAATTAGATTTTTTTTCCAAAAAATGTATCTTAACTATCGCAACTTTGGCAACCCAACCAATAAAATACTACTGATTCCTCATCTAAGTACATCTTTACGTTCCAACGCTAAATGTTATCATTACAGAGAACAAATAGTTAGAGTACTTTTAAAAGTAGGTATTTTTAAAACAATTTCTAATACAATTGTTATCATAATTATAACAAAGAATTGTTGATAAAGTAAAAATTAAGCACGCACACAAAATATTATCATTGAATTCCTAATCGCATCTCACTATAGTGTTCTCAAAAGAAGATGAGGCGAACGAACGCATTGGAAGTTTCTTGCTATCAGGCATTTTTCACGTATAAATGTGCCGTTCTATGTAATATGCCTGTAACGTCGCAGTTGTTACAAAAACCTGAGGTATTAAGGTGCACGGACCGCGGTGAAAGAGGATCGGCAGGGCGCAGGCGAGGGGAGGTTTAAGGTCTGATTTCAACGAATAAACACTGCATTTATGTCTATAAGAGACTCGAAACCAATTAATAACAAAATTATGTAGTTTAATTATGTGTATACTTGAGTGTGCGTGTGGGTAAGTGCGGATATAATGTTATGACATCTAATTTTTTCGATAATAATAGATAATAATCCCTTTTATAATACTAACCACGAATTGCTAAGGGATCTTGATTTTTTAGAAAAAATATTTTAGATAGGTATAAATAGTTACCTACATTTATCGAAAGGTTCACTGACCTGCATTTGCCTTTGTAGGGTGCACTGTACACCGTATAGAGCAGTTGACGCCCCTCCTTATTTTTATATCATATCAAGTCGTTATGGTATGTTGTTCTTGTTGCCTTGATATATTCTTTATAATAAAGCAAATACTTTTCAACTTTTATTACGATATGACTGAATGAGTTGTTTTCACGGAAATGAAATGTTCTTTGTTTGGTTTGTTATACATTTTGAAGAGTTCGAACACGAGAGTAGATTGTTTATAAACAGTATGGGCATTGACGAAGTACGAGTACCTATATTGAGAGGGGCGGATACGGGTGTCTGATTTGAGCACGTGACCAAACTCTATAAGTTCTGTGGCTGGGATTCAATTAAATTTCTATTATATTAACGCGTAACGGCGAGATAAACTGAAACAGGAGATGGGCTATGCGGCAGCCCATCTCCTGTTTCAGTTTATCTGCCTGATAACAACTCAAAATAATAAAAAACTTGCCAACCCGCCTGCCAAGAGTGGCAATTATGGCAAAATCCCCTTTATGAGGCAATGTATGAGGGAGGCCTATGTTCAGCAGTAGACTTTTTTAGGCTGTAATGGATTGATGTATATATTCAGGGTTATTTTTCAAGGGGTAGCAAAATTTTAAACCTAAGTTCAAATATATAAATAATGATATACCGTTATTGCAGTTTTTTAAAATACGACTAAATAAGGCTTCTACTTTTATTTGAAATTATCCCAAATTGAATGTGATTTATAGGTAACAACGTTTTTACCTAGCGATCGACCCTTACGAATGTGTGCGTGCGCAGTAAAATTAGTTAAAATAATGCATTACCACGCATTATGAATTTAAAAGATAAAAAAGACAGAATGTTCGAGATTTTTTTAATTAATTTTTCTTCACCATTTGCTTATATTACTTCTTCTGAACCTTCTCTGCAAATTTGGCCGGTTATTGCAAGATAACCCTGTTATATAATCTAGAAATAGAAATTTTAATATTTTTATTTTAACAGATGATCTTGATGTGTAGAATATAGTAGGAGTATGTACTTATTACTTTATCTTAACCACTTTAACATGTGTGTGTAAATGAAAACCATATTTAACTAACTTACTTTCCGCGTTCTTCACATACCCACTACACAAACAGCTCTACAGCATACCGCTAGAGCGAGATGACACCAAAACATCCCAACTAGCCACATAGTGTGAAGTAAATAAGGAGAAGGTCATGCAGATGAAACGAACATATATGTGGCAATCTGCGAAAAAGAGACACAATGAAAACAAATCAATAATTCATCTTGGTGTTTCGCCGTCGAGTGAGACGGCATAATAACAAACCGGCATTTTATTGCGGCTTGCGTTACTAAATAACGTATTATTCAAATATAAACCTTAATACTGTACGATACAATTATCTTTAAGTTAAAATGAAACTTGTTTTAGTTGTTACTGATGCAATAACTGTGGTGATGGAATATCTCGTTGTAATATAGTAAAGATAATCTAGCGAGATTTTTTATTGAATTGTGTTTTTATAATAACGTAAAATATTTTTTCTTTAGGTACCTAATCATTTAATGAAATCAAAGATAAATGAACATGAAAAATATAAATGACAAAGGTATTATTAAATATTTCACGATTTTAAATACTAATGGTGGATCATCAGTGATGTATGACTTTATAATAAAGTACCTACATAATTGTGCATTATTATTTTGATCTACGCACGTTAATTTTTGGTACACAAACAATAAACGTTTTAATAATTATTCATGTGTCATACATATGATAAGTTATAACTTATAATATATTATGATACATATTACGTATGCCATATTATGTATCGCTAAAAATATGAAGCTCACAAAAATATTCATTTTAACATTTTATTATTAAGCGTTGAAATATTAATTAATTCAAGTAAAATAATGGCAATTTCTCATTAACTATATAATACAAAACAGAAATTAGCTTTTTCTATGGTTTTGTGTTCTAACACTTGCCAACTGCATCATACGATAGTGACATTGAATTGAACGCACAAGCGACTGCTGCATTATCTCATCTATTCACTGGCTCGCACACATTTAAACAAACCGGCACGTGTAACGCGTAGCTACAGCACACAAACGTAGCGACCAAGGGCTATTATAGAACAAACTAGAGAAGTGCCAGGAAATCATCTTTATAACTAAGCAGTAGGTATTCATGTTTCTAGATCATTTTATTATACTGTATTGGATAATATTATCGAATACCTTTGTCATTTATGATTTGATTGATAACATCATCAATCTATGAGGGAGGCCTACATTAATCTGTGGACTTTTGGTGGACTGCAATGATGATGACATTGAACTACAGAAAAAATATAAGTGCAGTCGACTAGAATGGAAGTAAACAATTAATATTATATGATGATACAAATATATGAGATAATATATGGGGGATGTGATAGACTGTGATGATGTTACCCTGTTGAGTGGCCTAATGAATATAAGCTCAAGGTACCTAATAACTACTAAAATGTCGTCTAAATACTTACATTAAAAACTTCATTCCTTATTTTTCTACCCCTAGTGGTGCAATGGGTCCTAAATTGTACCACTAGGGGTACTACCCCTAAAGTATCTTGTTTAATAAAAAATAATCATCCAAATCGGTTCACAATTATTGATGAAGATAACGTGTAAAGTACAAAAATACTTTAAGGTATCTAGATTCTAGATATTTAATACAATTTTATAGCCTTCGATAAATGCTTATTTATTATTTTATGGTTAAACTTGTACCAACAGAGAAAGATAGACAAAGCGCTACTCAACTTCTTGACGCACTTACGCACACAAATTTCTTTGTTCTTTCTTTATCAGCCCCAAAAAGTTTACTGCTGCTGCTGAAATCATGTTGGTTGCAAATGATTTTAGATATTTTAGATACGTGTACGTGAGTGGGTGTTCACGCAATAAGTTGAGCAGGGTTTTGGCTTGTTTTTAGCATCACTTGAAATGTACGCAGCGCGGTGGACGGATCTTTCTTTCTTTGTTGTTCTGATATGGTAAACTATAAATACCTAAATATATGTTTTTACCTTTACTTGCTGATATGCACAATTTCAATGAATAGACATTTAAAAAGATTAATAATAGTTGTCCTCGAATGAGGCGAAGAGTGCAACCTTCGCCGACCACCCTTGGCCGTGGTGCTGCGACCTAGATGCTTCCCCATTTCACCCTCCCTCACCCCACTCGACGTGACCTGACCTAGTTACAAATGCACTTCATTTAGCCGCAGTTACCAAGCGGGGAACGATCGCCTTCCGCGCGCGCAACCCAATTCACGCCCCTGACATAGCTTTGACGTACATATTTGGCCCGGTTGTCTATACACTAGCGATATTAATTATAAGCTAATAATTATAACGGTATATTTTAGCGAATATTCGTCGTCGTTGAAATTTGTCTTAAACTTTAATTTCAAGTAAAAGAAATAAAACCATAGAGCTACAAGTATAATATAAGTTCAGTAGGTAAATACATTATGAATACGAATTAAAATTTCAAGCAAATTTTTTTATTGACCGGTTCTTATTTGACACTGGACAAAAAGTAGCTTTGCGTTTTTTTTAAGATAAAACTCATCAGATATAATTTTAATAAATTAATAAAGTATACTTTACATTTTTTTCTTTTCATTACAATTTAAAACAAAGAAAATTCCTAGCGTTTAAGATCGGATAATCGTAGTCGCGTTATAACTATTGCACATACGGCTTCAATGCGCGGGTGCGGCTGCACACGAGCACGAGGGCGCGCGCTCTATTGCGGCAGCGCCAAGGCCGCGACCTAGAGCCGCTTCCGTCAGCACCCGCGACATCACAATACACATTTTTTTTTGCAACATTGATTTTAATGTAATGAATCAAAACTTGACATTATGCAAATATGTAATCAAACTACAAGAAAACTCAAAACTCTACAAAGGAAATACCTATTTCGAGTTTCATCAGTAATTTGTGGTAGAGCCATGCTACAGCTATAAGTATTAATAGTATAGTTGTAGCACGAATGGGTCGGCTCGACTGGGGAAGGACCACGCTCTCACAGAATACCGGCGTAAAATAGCAGTTTAATGTTGCTGTGTTTCGTTTGGTGAGTGTAGAGAACTGGAGACCCTTTTAACTGGAAAAGAGGCATTCCATCTTAGTCCTCACGGCTGACAACGCATCTGCATTTTATTCGCTAACGAGGATAGATTTAGATGTCTATGGGCCACGGCAACCACTTACCATCAGGTGGATTGTGTGCTCGCCTGTCACAAAAAAAAGTTTTATTTTTTTCAAAGATAATCTTTTTTTATTTTTTTCTATTGTTCGGTTTGGTTATTACTCACTAAGATGAACGAAATGGTTCAAAATATTTAGATATTTAACTACAAACCACTCTTTGTATTTATTTTTAGTAAATGAACTTTTTTACTGTTTTATATGTATTACGCAGTTTATAAAGCATTCGGTGATAATTTTTTTGTACTACTATAAATATTTTAACTCCCTCTGCCAAACCAACTAAGGCTTTTTTTATGTAATAAGGGTGACAAACGAGCACACAGTCCACTTGATGGTAAGTGGATGTTGTGGTCCATAGACATCTACATTTATCCTCGATTAAGATTCAAAATGCAGATGCGTTGTCACCCATAAGGACTAAGATGGAATTCCTTGTTAACAGTAAAAGGGTTCTCTACACTCACCGTACAAAACATAGTAGCCTAAAGCTGCTATTTTACGCTGGTATTCTGTGAGAGGGTTATCTTACCCCGGTCGAGCCGACCCATTCGTGCTACAACTATGCAACTAATATAGCTGCAGCGTGGCTCTACCACGTACGAAACTAACATGAAATACTAAACATTTATTCGTTCTAATATTGATTTTGGCATTCTAGATTGGAACTTTGTATACTTACTTATAAAATATGATATATGATATATTTTAAACTCAAAAGAAAGATTTTTAAAATTCAATGACATAATCTGTCTTGAAATTCTACCTTACTTAGCCAAAAAAAAAACCATAAAAAGATTAGTTTATCGTGTACTACACGTTCAAATAAAACTACAGTTTTTTGTTCCGGTTAATGACTGCAATTTATTTTGTTACAGATAAACAGCGTCGTATTTGAATGCACTTGGCGAGGTTGCGGTCACATCACCAACAGTTGTTCATCAATAGAAGCGCACATTCGACACACGCATTTAGGGTAAGTAATGTGTTCATATCGAATAAATCTCAGCCAGAACTTCATGATCTCCATCAAAGTTTGTTGTATGAGAATCCATCACTTTAATTCACCCCGTGTCATAAAGGTTGAAATGGCCGTGGAGGTTGAGGTTGCTCTTTCAAAAGACTTAAAACTTCCAATTCTTAATGGTAACGGCGAGCAGTGTTAAAAATGGGAGATGTCTATTGCGTGTTACGAATGCTAAACTGCCTACCAAGCGTGGTGATGACGGCTTATTCTTGCCTATAAGAGACCTTTGTCCAGCAGCTGACTTTAGATAAATGATTAAGAAGCATTAAAAGTAATTATGCTTAAAATATCATGCATATTTTATAAATTGGAGATATAAAATATTTAGCCCTTTGTACCGTATTTTTGTATAGAATTATTGGGACATAATTGAATTTCACAAGAATAGGATATTGGTTAGAATAGGTGTTCAGATAGTTAAAAATGTGAAACAATATGTTATCATATATTAGTAACGTGCTATATCTCGGTGTTCTGCGGTAGCGCATCAATTGGATTTCAAAACCAACTGTTGTTACAGAATACTGATTATGTGTCAATAATATGTAAAATTAAAGAAAAAAGAACAATAATAAGTTATATTTAATATTTCATCATCATAATTGCAGCCTATCAAAGTCCACTGCCGAACATAGGCCAATCCTCTGCCTTTTTTTTTATAGGATAAGGGTGACAAGCTTGAACACAGCCCACCTGATGGTAAGTGACTGCTGTGGCCCATAGACATCTACATCTATCCTCGTTTGCGAATCAAAATGCAGATGCGTTGTCACCCGTGAGGACTAAGATGGAATGCCTCTTTTCCAGTAAAAAGGGTCTCCGGTTCTCTACACTCACCATACGAAACACAACAGCATTAAGCTGCTATTTTACGCTGGTATTCATAGTTGCCACAGTTGGCGGATGGGTTGGCAACCGCAGTTTATTATTATTGTTAGTTCTTGTTAGGAAGATTTTGCTGCCCATCTCCTGTCTCAGTTTCCCTCTTTCACCTCTTACGAATGTTATGGAACATTATGGAAATAATAGTTATTAATATTTTTTAGATTTTTTGCGCCATGTCTGTAGCATCTCTATCCTCTTCACTATAGGAGAGCCCCATGTCCACGTGGTGGACTTTTTACAATTGACGAGAAATATTTTTAATAACTTTAAACAAAAGCTTTTAGTGCTTGAATAACAAAAAAGATAAACTAGAGAAGCACAATGTGAGTTTTTGAAGTTTGGCTTTATATTTTAATAATACTAAATACTCTGCTGTATTATATCTGCTTAAACGAATAAGACTTGATATATCTACATTTTAATAAGCAGAAATACCCACCCTTGGTGACGCGGAAGCACAAGGTTTCGCGTCAAGGTTGTCAACTATATAGGTACCTATCTCGATCCGTAATTAACAAGGTCATAGCGACCCGTTGGATACTTATTACATAACACTGTCCCGCAGTTGTCGTTGTCGCGTTTACTACGTGTCGTTTTAGAGATTTTAAAAGATTTTCAATATCTTTGAAGTAAAACATCATGTAGATAATAAAACTATATACTGGATAATTATAGATAACATTATATAATTCAAATATTATAGACTTCTTAAGTAATAAACCTTTACATTTTGAATTATTTCATTGTAAATATCTGTCACTGTCAATAACAATTCACAGCTGCGGCTGCGCTGACCGGGTGACCGCAATACTAAAGCCTACCTACCTACTCTCCTCCGTTAATCTAAATATTGTACCTAATAAGTTTTCATAACCTTTATAGGTACTATTAAAATTTTGACTGCCGGCACCAATGAAGTTGTTAATTGCAATTATAAGTGCTTTTACTACGTACTAGGCGGTGAAGGAAAACATCGTGAGGAAACCTGCATGTCTGAGAAATAAAAAAAATATTTCAAAGACATGTGACACTATTATCCTCAGCCCTACCACGACACAAATTGCTGAAGCGTGCTTACACATGCCTTCGATCCAGAATGGGTGACAAACGAGCACACAGTCCACCTGATGGTAAGTGTAACTTCATGCTGTGGCCTATAGATATCCACATTTATCTTCGATTTAGAATCAAAATGCAGTTGCGTTGTCATCCGTGAGGACTAAGATGGAATGCCTCGTTTCCAGTAAAAAGGATCTCCGGTTCTCTACACTCACCATACGAAACACAACAGCATTAAGCTGCTATTTTCCGTTGGTATTCTGTGAGAGCTCTTCTCATAGGGGAGGGATTATCTCCCATATTTCTCACAGTTGCCACGCTTGGCAGGCGGGTTAGCAACCGCAGGTTTTTATTGTTTTGAGTTGTTGTCAGGAAGATGCCGCTGCACTTCTCCTGTATAATTTCTCTTAGTCGCTTCTTAGAACACCCACGTAATGATATGGGGTACCTACTGGATTCTCTTACGCCGCCATTACAAGGCACGGGCACAATATTAATATCCATTGAATCAACGCTTATATACTATCTCTAGAACGCATACGCTGTTTTAGTTTTCTAAGATTGAACCACTGATCATTTCAAGCTTATGTTTAACAAAAAAAATTATTATTTCGAAAATTTTGTAATCATTTACACACACAAAGGGATCGTAACGGAAATTAGAAATTTTTTGTAGTCTATGTCACTCCCACAACACCTCATTATTGTTAAAATCCATCAAGCCGTTTAATCTATAGAGCGTGCCAAAAAATAGATATATACAAACATACATACATTCTCTAGAAAAACATTACCCACCTTCGGGGGTAGTCGGGTAAATATCCCGTATCACTGACGTTTTCATAACAAAAGATGCAACAATTAAAGCCTTAAATAGTCAATGTTTTTATTTATTCCAGGCCGAAGAAAGAGGGGGAGAGTGATCACGAGGAAGAATTCTATTACACGGAACGCGAGGTAGCAGCACCGCCGCCACCACCCACGTTGTCCCACCGAGACATGTGTAGACCGCCGCACGAGGACCGGACTATCAACGACAGCTTGTCGGTTCCTACAGGTAATTTGTTTGTCTATGTAAAAAGATTGAGTAAGGTACTCAATCTTAAACAATTTGATTATTAAGATGGTTATTGCTTGCCGGTATAATTTGCATGTTTTTTTTTTCAGACAAGGGCTGCTCTCTACAATGCAGAACGCCTCCGCTAGGCCCATAAGTATTCCAGTTACCCACCCCTGGTCCACCTCACACTCACCGGTATGCCGAATTTTGATTTTTTTATTAAATTCGACCTGTAAATAATATATGTAACAAGCAACATACATTAATTTTTTCAGAAACATATGCGGCTTTCTGCAATGAGCGGGTCGCCAGGTAGTCCGGGACGGCGGCCGCGGTCGGATAACAAGAAGTGTCGCAAAGTGTACGGCATGGACCAACGTGACCTTTGGTGCACACAGTGCAAGTGGAAGAAAGCGTGTACGCGCTTCAACGAATAGCGCTCGCCAAGATTGCTCGCTCCCGCGCGCGCCCTCTTGCATCTCAAATGACTAGAATTATTGTAAGTCGGATAGTTTCCGAACTTTAACGTGCAAAACCTCGTAAACTATTCCGTGAGTGTTTGTGAGTTGTAATTAAGGATAGATTGAGGTATTATTGAACTGAATTTTATTATAAGAATATACGGAGTATATAAAATATTATATTGATTATTAGTAATAAGGGAGACATATTTTTCTCTTTGAATGTGGCTCATATTTGACTGCATTATGGACATTGCCCACGTATTTTTGTAGGACATCACAGTTGCCTTTCTCGATACGCCAAATGATGTCGACCGGAGACTGTGAATTCTAGATATAAGATGTTAGATCTAAGTTTTGACTGACGAAACAGTGTGAAAACTATTGTTCATCTATTCATGAATCCTTATGAAATTTGTTTTTGATGGCGTCAAATATTAATATATAAAGTAGTTCTAATAACACCAATAATAGAAGACACAACAGAAATAAATATGTTGCACAAATTCCTTTGTTAATTTCATACTTTTTCTCAATTCTTTTGAAAATAAGGTGTGTTAATCTATGAATGTAAAGGTTTGCACTCCATTTGAAAGTTATTCAATGCAATCGATTTGGAAAAGTATAGAAGCTACGCTAAGGCTGTCTTTCTACCAGAGTTGTGCATATAAATGGTGTGTAGGAATCGTTCTCTTAGCTTGGAAAGGATGTGTCTCTTTTCAACAAAACTGAATAGTGCATCAGGGCGAATAAGATAGGAGGGAGATATCTGTGCGATGAAGATGCACGAAAAAGTTATGCGATGCAGTGTGGTAACGGAGTGTATAATATGTACGCGTTTTTTATTCAGCCCTGCTCCGTACCTTCCACGGAATAATTCAATTACCACCTACATACCTCGCTTCAGCAACTAACTATATAAAAAACTTCACTACATCGAAACCTTTTTCTCCAGATCTGAAGATGAACTAAGCTTTGAAAGAAAGCTCTTCCCTCCCTCGCTTCGCATGCTCGCACCTCTCACGGGTCTGATGAAAGACAGCCTAATGCAGGAGTACTAGGAATTTTTTAAATTTTATTCTCTAAACTTTGTTGTATTCGTTAATAAATCTTATCATGAGAACACGGCTCATTATATCATTTAGTCAGTAAACTACTCATGAAAACGCAATGGTATTAATTTTTTTATTTATTAAGCTTCCAACTGAAATTTTGTTGGCTCATCAGTGAGTGAGTAACACTATTAAATGAGCGTAATAAATAAATTCCGTCCACACCTTTGCATGTGTTTTTGAGTACATACTTTGACAGCTTGATAATGAACAACGTTTTCACACTGTTCAGAAATCCGAGCGTAAAATTGACTTGGAATTGTCCAGTCGATTGCAATCCATTCAGTGATATTTATCACTATATGTTACATATTATATTGACTGAATTATTAGGTAATAACAAATTGAACTTGAACTTTATAGTGTATGTACCCATATAAATGCATTATAATATGAATTAGTGAGTAAGTATCTCAAATTCGACTAAAAGACTATAAAGTTAGACTAAAATTTTTATGAACATATCTGTATCGTTTACGAAAGGGGCCCTTAAAGAACAAGGAGACAATACTCATACTCAACATAGCTAACGCCGCGCAAAACGCCTTCTCTTAAATTATGCGCTGTTATAACAGGTTCGGATAAGAAAATATGTCATTGAAAGGAGTACTAAAAGAAACTGGATTTGGAAAGAGCAAGGTTGTCAGTACTAACAATAAGATAACTACATAAATTCGAAAACTGAAACCAAACAATGACCAGAAAAAAAATGCATATTGTTTTCGCCATGTTGGATTATGGTGATATTTGGCCTAGAATTATAACACAGACTTTGAACAAATCACACACATGTAAAAGTTTTTAATTTTTCTTCGCCGATGTCGGTCAAAAACTAACGTCGTCTAAATAACTCGTAATTAGGGTGCTGATTGAAACCTCGGAAACATATTTTTCATTTGACGCAAGCAGAATTTTTGTTCAGGCAAAAGTTGCCTGAAAATTCCTCCATGATTCGAAATGATGGTTTGGAAAGATGTATGTGATACCAACTTGTAATGTGTCGGAGAATGGAAAGTTCTTGAAAAACAGAAATAAGACTCCGAGCTGCAATATTATTCTTTAAGTATAAAAGAGATATTATGTAAATATATATGTAAAAAAGTTATATAAATATATTATAAATGTAGGAATTTCTAAATTAAAGCAATGTTCGAGTGTGTACATACGAATTTTAAAATATTATTGTTGTATAATGTGATAGTTAATATCGAAATTGTTTTTTACGGTGCGAAGATAATTTTAAAGTGGAGAATTTGTTAAGATATACCTAAGTAATGAATATAAGGTTAAGGTGTTTAGTTTCGTTGTAATTTTGACGCTAACAAATGCGGCGTTTCTTGTCACGTGTGAGTTACCGAGCTTCGGCGTTGTAATACATGATACAAATTATATTTTTTGATTTAGATGAAAATATAATAAAGATTCGACTTATAACAGTATAAACTTGGTCTTTTTGGGATACCTTACTTCAGAATGTGCCAATCCCAAGTAAAAGAGATCCAATAAATACGAATTCGCTCTAAGCATGGCGTCAGTCGTTGCGTCTTCTGCTTGTAACTGTACTTGGTGCTCTAAAACAATGTTCACGCACATACAAATACATAATTTTATCTGCGTGCCTATATATTTTTGTATATATGCGTGTATGCATTCATACATTCGTAGCCATTTAGCAAATAATAAATAATAGATAATTTTCGCGTATCCAAAACTAAAAACACAGGAGTCAGCTCAGCAACAACTGGATATCCGAATGCATAGATTTTTTTTCAATACCTCTTTACATTTCATAACATGGAATGTAGATCTCAATGCTTAAATGTGTGCTAGATCTGATTAAGTGTCATATTAAGTGCTGCATTATATTGTTAACTTCTATGTCTTTGGCTATATGAATAATATTCTTCAATACGGCATTCTGATATTTAAATGAGGATAAGAGTGCGAGTCAGAGTCAGATATTCAATGAAATTAAAAGTAAGTAGCAAAATTTTATTTTCTTGCCAAATCTTCTAAGAAATTCATTTAAATGTACTTATGAGTTATATGCAATATATTTATTTTGGCTTACATACATAGACGTTTTTTTAATTATTATACGTGACGTACCTGCAAATTTAACTACCAAATACATTACGCATATTTTTATGGCAATAATGGTTGTGATAAAACATCATAAACATCATAAAGCTGTCGTTGTTAGCAAATTAAATGATATTTTTTTAAAGCAACGAAATTCCGCGCTCGTGTTCTTAACAAAAAGAGATCATATATGTTTAAATAACAACCCAGCTAGCAATTCAACAACTGCCATATTGTAAGGAACTAGATTTAAAAGATGTTTAGATTATAATGTATATCTCTTAAAGATATTTAAGTTGAAGTCATAACGTAGTATTTAATCATTTTAAGTACAATTGTAACGATTAACTATTCAAGGTAGGTAGTATGTTACGCAATAGCGTTGCATGTTTCCTGTTTTACCTATTTCCACGTTTCTTCTCTATCCCTATCAATATACGCTGTTTATCATAATACAAAGCTAAACAGTAAAATTCTGGAAAATTAGTTTAGAGTTCTAAGAGATTTTTTTTAAAACGAAAGAAAACAAAATGGTTATCCTCATTTTACCTGTACTATTATGTATTCTGTGCTCATACTGGGATTTGCCCGTATAGAGGCATTGTAAAATTTCGTCAGAATAATGCTGTTTATGTTATCTCTGTAAAAATCAGTGAAATCCAAGCTAAGCTTCAAAGCTGTTTTATTCGTCATCTAAATATAAATTATTTACATATTATTTATAGATATATTTCTTGCTTGGTTTTGTATAACTACCGATCTCAATTTATAAATGAAGCTATTAGTTTAATATAAACACTTCTTTATTATTCTTTTATTAATAAATCATATTAGATTTTATATTTTAAAGTTTTAGATAAAGACATCTTTATTTTTACTTAATAGTAGGATTATAGTTTACGTACCGTATTAATTTAACTAGCCAAATTTTTGCTCAATATTGTATACACTCGACACCAAAGTCATTACCTATAGAAAAATTGTATTTACTTTTCAGTACAAAAAAAGCATAATTGACACCATTGTTGAAATTTGTATTATACATTTGTCTTGCATACGACATGAAACTTCATTAACTTTATTAATATTTTTTCTATTAACTTGCCTCATCATCATTATCATTATTACAGCCTTTCACAAGTCCACTGCCTCATATGCCTCTCCCAAGTGGGGGGCCGTCGTACACATCGGTTACCAGTACACGAGAACCTTTCCTCCCCATCGGTTGTCGGCTTTTCGAACTATATAGAGTTTGACTGTGTCGGTTAATCTGGTCTACTGCGGATATCCTCATTTCAAATACTATCACGCAGAGAAGCTCCGAGCATATCCTTATCCATATCCATAACTCGTTGAGAGACCTTGAGCTTTCTCATACGGTCAGCAGTGAAAATTCCACGTCTAAGATCCATATGTCATCTGCTCTACACGCACTGGTTGTACAGTCTGTTTTCCAAGTTTTGAGGTATACGTGACGGGAGAATGTCTCGTTATCTCGCGATACCCCCATGAAAAAAGGAACTATCTTACATAAAAAACAATTTTATGGGCAATATTTGAATTAAGAAGTAGGGCAAGCTGGTAAGACAACAATGTAAATTATTACATTCCTTCCCATTTTTGACCCCCGACGAAACCAGAGGGGTGTTATATGTTTTGTAGTGGGTATTTGTGTATCTGTGTACTTATCTGTGTTAGTGTCTGTGGCATCATAGCTCCGGAACTGATGAACCGATTTTTAGTTGAGTTTTTTTTCGTTTGAAAGGTGCCTTAATCGAGAGTCTTCTTAGCTATGTTTCAAGAAAATCTGTTCAACCGTTTGAAGATCATCAGCTCTTTTTCTTTCCCCCGAAATGATTTTTTTTTAAAGTTATTCATCATGCTTTGCACTCTTACACATGCACAACAACTTATACGATAACTGTTGAAACAAATGAACTCATTTCGACTTTTTTATGAGTTTCATTTCAAAATTTTCGCATCTCCAAAACATTGGATGGTACCTAAATATTTATCGGCACATATTCCCTCACTTAGCGAACTTGCCTCTATAAAATATATGCATCGACAGGCAGTTTTATAAACGCTCATACTCTATCTACCACATAATACCTCTAAGTCTAGCTTAGGAAGTCTTGTGTCATTTGTATTGTATTGCTATGCCTAATATAATAAAGAACCCGTTAATCCATACAAATTCTACATAAGAATGAAGTTTTTTCAACTATGCTTGTGTATTTTCCATCCGTCCGTAGTGCATATTCATATCCCTTGATAAAGCTTTCATTATTTCCTGAATGTTAATACACTTAAATATGTATTTCTAACAGCTTAATATTAATTTAATTTGTATAATATAAAATTTTAGTTTCCTAAATTGAATTTATTTAATATTCACTTATAGTTCGCCTAACAGAAACTGAAATATCTAACGTTTGTATAGATTCTTGAAAGTAATCTTTGGAACACATTCTTAAGGCTATTTTAACAGGAAAAACATACGATAAAGCGGCATTCAGACTTCTCCATGTACTTGATTAGGTGCTGGAGCTATCTGTACAGACGCTAGTCGAGCTCTAAGTCCTACATCATAAAGTTATTTTTTTATATTAATCCGAGTGTGTAGTATGTATCGCTAGCTTAATAATTATAAAAAGCGTATTTATTTTAAGTCTTAATAATAAAAATTTAATTAATTACTAAATAAAAGTTGCGCCTTATCCGTAGACTATAAAAGGAAATTACATTTAGACGGGGGTCTTGTCTTTTGTACTTAGAAGCATATCGTAGAATAATTTTATCTGTGTTTCTTTCCTTAGTTCTTTGTTATGGATAAACGTAATTGCCTAACAAATACTAGAAACCTAAAATGAACTCTTCGTCGAATAACCCAGAAAGTGTAAGATGATAAGAAATTAATTAACCACGGGACGCTGTTTTTATGTATGTGTGCCTACTCGAGTTTTTCGCTTTTAAGAACTGAACGGTATATTATAATGTGTAAATATGTAAATGAACGTAGGAGTGTATAAAAGCTTCACAACACTACACGTATGTAAGTATAATATATGTATATAAACTATTTATTTTTTGCTTTTTAATTATATGTTGCATAACATAATTAAGAGTATCCGTATAAAATATTTACACAGAAAATTAAACTTTTTGTATTTCTTGAAAATAATATCACGGAATTTGAATTTCAAAGAGTATACGAAATAAACTCGTGACATGATTCATTATATAATTGAATATATTGTATTAAATGTTTTAGTTCATAAAAACTTCATAAATATTATCCGTCTTATTATAAAAAGTAGTTTATACTTAGTCTCATATTTTTGAACTAGAGTATGTTTCAATAAAGCATCCCCAAGAGAGTAAATTTTTACGAATACTGTGGAGCAGCCACGGCTAAAGGTCTGCTTTCGTAACAAACTCTTCCTTAACCCCGAGACTATATAAACCGATCAGTCTAACTCTAAACTAAATAGTAAATTTGACATTTGCTGGCAAAATATACATTTAAGAGCTCAGTATAAGAGTATGGAAATACATAACGTTTCAGTTTATGCAGGACATATTTTGAACGGGACTTATTAATAACAAACTCTAGTTTAAACCTGAGATTAAATTAAAACTACTTTTTGTAATATGACGGTACTTAAAATATCAAATAGCACTAGTGAAGTAATAAGGCGATTTTAATTATATTCATCAATGTTAAAAAAATTGAAACGTTATGCGTGTTTACAAAGTTATCTCATCATACTAATAAGCGTGAGGCCGTTAATGTGTTTCTTTCATAAAGTATAAATAAAATTCAAACATATATTGAATTGAATAATGTTATTTCTAGTTATATTTTATTCGTAGATTACACTGGGTAAGATCACGATTGTTAATAAAATCACGCTTTTTTTATTTTGTAAGATACGTACCCATGTTATTTATTATGATAATACAAACTAACATTACAACTCATAATTTTGTTTGGATATTCGCTATTTCTGTTTCAGTGACTTTGTAGTAGGTACATTTATGTGGGCAATATAATTTTACGAAAATATGTCTCCTGTTTATAAGTACGTACCAATGTATTAAGATAAGAGTGCTTATTGACATTAACGGTTCAGTTCGATGGTGAATACGCTACGGCTTGATTTGTAAAATCGCACCTAAATATTGACGATATACATAATATCTGCAAATTTATTAATTTACATCACTACATTTATCACATGTTGCAATGATAAATATGGATCAAGCATTGAGTTATTATGTACCACGTACATTAAATTTCTATGGGGTCAAGTTAAATATTAAAGATCAAAATCTATTTATTTGTGAATATATATTTATAAACTAAAAATATTTGCTATTGTTTACTTTCTAAGGTTGAGTAAAAAGTCGACAAAATAAACATAGTATATACTGTATTATATGTAATAATATTGATCATTCTCTAATTTTTTATATTATTGGGTTTTTACGATTTCTTTTAAAACGGGTTTAATCAAAAGATAATTATCAATACCTACATGGTATTTATGTATTGTAAATTGCATGGACATCTATAACTATTAAATTCTCACATTATTCGTCTCCTTAGTCCTCAACACGAAGGAAATTAAAACTTAACAAACAAATATTCAGAATGTAATATTATGTAATTGTAGCGTTTATCCAAAGTACGAGGTAAAATGTATTTGGTAGAACTAAATAGAATCTACATTTATAAATGGACAGCCATACCATATATATTAACATATATATATCATAATATCCACAATTCAATATTCTTTAATCTAAAATAAAGATAACAGAAATCGCGAATTCTGTATTTCACATTTTTTTATTTTAATTTGTTCAATTTATGATCGATTCATCGATCAAATAGTTACCAGTAGTTGTAAGTGACGCTATATTTAAATAACTGTATAATAAATTTAAGGGATCGTTTGCGATATTATACTTCTGTCAAAAATGTGGGCATACTCCGTATGTTGTCAATATCACAGCAGTTTTACCAAAACTGTCAGCGAAATTTGTATACCATTTTATCAAACTATATTGCGTTATGCACCAAACTGTACTGTAGAGTTTTTCTTCTCTCTTAATAACCCAGAGAAGCGTAAGTAAGTATAGTTACTTGCTGGCAGTTGATCTACTGTGATATTAATAATTTTATTTATTGATCTTCTAGACTATTAATTATAATTTTAATATTGAATGTGAATGTGTGTTATATTATACTGAGATCGTATTAGATTTAGAATATTTTATTTTATATTGTACATTTATGTGTCGGTCCAGAATGTGTTCCAAAATCATTGATTTACGAAATCTTAATGTTACAGTTTTAATTATTAGTATAAGTTTTCGTTGATGTTTCAGTTAAATTGGTTTTGTATTTATTGTTGAAATTAAACAAAGTAAAATTAGAAAAGCAGAATAATCGTCTAATATATCTTAAAAATCACAGAATCAGATATGTTGCATTGGACTACACTTGAAGCTCTCTATCCGTTATTAAACATGGTTACGATACAGCATTTCAAAACTGCGAAACTCAACTGTAAAGAATATTCCTATTTATATAAACTTTAAAACGAATGTTACACAGTTTATTGAAATACATGTGTGGAGGCATGTTTCTATTATTACTTTATGTAGACTGTCAATAAGTCTAACATTTATACCTCAATAAGTTTAGAATGAATTTATATCTTTAAAAAATATATATTTCAATTATTGTAAATTAATGTGGCATTATTTTCCTGGCCTTTTCTAATGAACTAATTCAACTGAAATATTTTAAGTACAATACTATGCCCCCAAGGGAAAAAAAGATTCAATTCAATTCAGAGAACTGTATGTACAGCGCCAAATCGTATCAAATTTGTTTATTTATTTATTTACGAGAACATAAGCGTAATGTATGGAACGAAAATCTAGACCTTATAATTTATTACAAATTATAGAACAATATAATGAATATAATATAATATATATTATATATTTACAAATATATACTTTAGATTTTACCGCTATTGTTTCATTATTTCCGGGTTTTGTGGGAATGGAACTATTTATTCCATCATCTGTGGTACCCATCGGTGGCAGATCGCAGCCTTGGTTTGGTCGCTCCTGTAAGACTGCATTACGCAGTAAGCAGGAGTGTTATCAGGCCTGGGCTGAGGCTTCGGCGGCTCGGGATGTAAACACCAGCATGCTTAAAAAGAAGTATAACTTCGCCTCCAGGTCCTTCAAAAGAGTTATTGCCAAGGCAAAGTCAGAGCACATAGGCAGAATTGGCGAGAAACTAGTTCGCGTTCCTTCGGGAACCCGTGCATTCTGGTCTCTCGCCAAGGCTGTCCAAGGAAATTTCTGTAAGCCATCACTACCATCTCTGCACAGGGAGGATGACTCACTGGCCCACGACGCAAAAGAGAAAGCCGACCTTTTAGGCTCCCTTTTTGTGTCCAACTCGACTCTTGATGACAGGGGAACACACCGCCGACCATCCTCAGTGTGAGTGCTCTATGCCTGATGTGCGATTCACACAGTGCTCAGTACGCAAAGCACTCCTCTCCTGGACATCCACAAGTCAGTGGGCCTGATGGAATCCCGCCAATTGTGCTGAGGACGTGCGCTCAGAGTTGGCACCGGTTCTAACGCGTCTTATTCGGTACTTCTACTCCCTAGGCGTTGTCCCGAATTCATGGAAGACAGCTTTCGTGCACCCGATCCCTAAAAAAGGTAACCGCTCTGATCCGTCCAATTACAGGCCTATCGCCATCACCTCCTTGTTCTCGAAAATAATGGAGTCCATTATTAACTGCCAGCTCATGCGGTACCTTGAGGAGCACCAGCTGATTAGTGACTGCCAGTACGGTTTCCGTCGGGGTCGCTCAGCTGGTGATCTTCTTGTTTACCTAACACATAGATAGGCGCAGGCGATCGAGTCCAAGGGGGAGGCATTGGCCGTTAGTTTGGACATAGCGAAGGCCTTCGATCGGGTCTGGCACAAAGCGCTTCTTTCGAAGCTTCCTTCCTATGGGCTTCCCGAGAAACTGTGCAATTGGATCACCAGTTTTCTGGCTGATCGGAGCATCAAGGTCGTAGTAGACGGTGCGTGCTCCGATTACAAGACTATTAACGCTGGTGTTCCACAAGGCTGCGTGCTATCACCAACGCTGTTTCTTCTGCATATCAATGATATGTTGCAAACCGGTAACATTCATTGCTATGCGGATGACAGCACTGGTGATGCTCTACACCGGCCATGCCAATATTTCTCGGGAAAACGTCGCCGAGTACCGGAACAAACTTGTGTCGGAAGTCGAGACTTTGTTGGACAAAGTCTCGGATTGAAACGACTAAATCTAGTCCAGTTCAATCCCAGAAGACACAAGTTTGCGCGTTTACCGCTAAAAGGAACCCTTTGTCGTATCACCTCAGTTTCAGGCACTCCCTTGTTGCCTCAGCCAGTATCGGAATCCTCGGCGTTGACATATCGAGTGACGTGCAGTTTCGTGGTCACTTGGAAGAAGGCAAAATTAGCCTCTAAAAGCTTGGCGTGCTCAGTAGAGCGGGGCAGTATTTCATGCCGGCACACCGCCTGCAACTTTACAAGGCGCAGGTTCGGCCTCACATGGAATACTGTTCCCATCTCTGGGCAGGGGCTCCCCAGTGCCAGCTCCTTCCACTTGACCGCATTCAGCGCAGAGCGGATCAAATCGTCGACGACCGAGTTCTTTCCGATCGGCGACTCACTAACACTGCGTAGAGATGCTGCATCTCTTTGCGTATTTTATCGCATGTACCACGGGGAGTGCTCTGAGGAATTGTTCGGACTAATTCCAGCCGCTCAATTTGACCATCGCACATCGCGACAAAACTCGCGATACCATCCATACCATCTGGATGATTGGCGGTCCACCACTGTGCGATTTAGAAGATGTTTTCTTCCTCGCACAACTTCCTTGTGGAACCGATTACCACCAGCGATTTTTCCGGACCGATACGACTTAGGGACCTTCAAGAAAAGAGCCTACTCCTTTTTAAAAGGCCGGCAACGCATCTGCAATTCCCCTGGTGTTGCAGTTGTTCATGGGCGGCGGTAGTCACTTAACATCAGGTGAACCGCAAGCTCGTTTGCCCCCTCTCCTATAAAAAAAAAATTCCTAATAGTAATTTCAAAGATGACGCGTATTAATGTTACTTTAGTTTTTATCATTCTATCGAATAATACGGGGTTATTTTTCATAGAGTAGCCAAATTTTAAACTTAAGTTGAAATATATAAATAACGATATACCGTTATTGCAATTTTTGAAAATACGCGTAAATAAGGCTTCTTCTCTTATTTGAAATTATCCCAAATTAAATGTGATTTATGGGCAACAACTACGCGTACGCGCGCTCCTCTGTGTACGATTCAATTCACAACGTTTTAGCCGACCGAACGACCCTTACAAATGTGTGCGTGCGTAGTAAAATAGCAGGAGTTAGATATTTGTGAATGACAATCAGTTAAAATAATGCATTTTGAATTTAAAAGATATAAAAGACAGAATGTTAGATTTCATTTAGTTAAATTTTCTTCACCATTTGCCTATATAACTCATTCTGAATCTTCTCTGCAAATTTGGCCGGTTATTGCAAAATAACCCTGTATAGTAATATATGATTGAAGGATTATCAATCCATTGCGCGGTTTTCCATTCACCGGCACGCACCTGCACGGTGATGACTCCCATCGGTGCCGTCGCCGGTGTCGGGACAGCAGGCTTCCCACTCGGTGCCGACCGGCAAAACTGTATGTGGATTGTGTACGTATTGCAGCCGTGTGCGTGTGTACTTGAGAGGAACGCGTTGAGATTGAGACTCGAAATCGACTTGTGAAATTATGAAATGTCTCCTCGTTCATACGGAAGTAGTTGAAATATTTTTTAGAGTCCATTTCCAACTTTTAAAATATGTTCCTTCTAAGTATTTTATTTTTAAGATTGTATGAATTCAAAATTTGACTTCTCTGCGTTGATTATATTTTCGTCTTAAATGTAAGAGATATAACAAACAAAAACGACGACTTGAAGAGACCATTTTTACGTGTTGTAGAACTGAAGTCAGTGTTAGTATTGCTCAAAAACCGAGCGTAGACCGGCCCCGGCACCGGCGCAGTGGAAAAACGAAGCCACAGCACCGGCGCCGTGCCGGTACCGTGCCGGTAAATGGAAAACTGCCCATTGTTCCTTTTTTTTAAAAGGTGTTGTCGATGAGAGCAGAAAGTAAAGAGATAAAAAGGTCTATCTTATTGAGCTACCTTATTACTAGATGTGTTTTGGGGACAGGAAAGAGCCCGTCGCGCTGCCCTAATGGTTGTTAGCAGTTTCCAAATGTCTTGGAAATATTTTCTTAATTTTCTAGACAACCAGGCTGCGACAAGATGTTCTCGTCTTCAGACGAGTACGGGGTAAATAAACACTTAAAATTTCAGTTAACAGTTTCATGGTCCTGGCGGGAATCAAACACGGTTTGCTCGTGTACTATAAGATTTTAAGGCGTAGGTCTATCCCCCAAGCTATATAACTCATTTAAAGGTTTATTAATTTATTCATTTCAGCCAGCCCCTAGGGGGGACAAGCCGGGGCATAGGTTCAGAGGTCGGCCAAATTCACACTTTACAGACGAATTTACTTAACTTTGACCACAGAATAAATACAACAATAGTACAACACGTTACTCGTTTTTAAGCGGGAACTTGACCGCTTATTGCTCCTGTATTATTGTTTAAAAATGGTTTGAAGTGGAAGTGTGAATGTTACAGCAAGCAACCCTACGTAAAGGGCCGAGTCAACATTCACGCTGTTCTTCCATGATCAATGCGATTCCACCAGAGCCAGCGTCATTCAACGTCTTTGCTTTATAATAAATAATTTTAAGTACAATTTGGTCTATTTTGAGTCCTTCCGCGGTGTACTTCGTAATGTAGGTGGATACAAAAATAGCAAACCGTTTGGTTAGAATGCGTGGTAAGTCAACAAGAAAGGGTGGAGACTGGCCAAACGTCTCGTTGTCCGATGGTGGAAGGGCGAGGGAGGAATTAAGTTATGCAATTCCTGCACACACTCCGAAATGCATGCTGTAAAAACCGAAAGGCTGGCTACTTTGCGCCTGTGTTCGAGGCTGGTAAGATTGATTTTAACCATCATGTTCAATGATATGAACCAGATTCAGGTAACCAATAAGCTTCTTAGCACGCCGTTCTATTGAGTTCAAAGCTGCTAGGTGGAATTTTGCAACAACAGCCCATATATGGCAGCAATACCCCATGCACGACCAGACTTGCGCTTTATATAGAGTAAGCAGCTGTCCCGGCGTGAAGTACCGCCGCACCTTTGCAAGGACTCCTAGCTTCCTTGCAGCTGCTTTGGTCTTGGACTCAATGAACCGCCAGAAGTTCAGGTTTGAGGTTATCTCAACCCCCAACAACTGTAGGCGGTCGGTGTATTTCAGTGATGCATTTCGGACTCCATTTTGCAGTGAAGAGACACGCTTGTGTTTTGAAGGCGTTGGATTCCACAATATTGGCATCGCCCCATTCGGAGACGGCATGTAGTGTGAGATTCTCTTTCGGACTGGATTTGATTCCGATTTTCCCGTGGAATTTGTTGGTATCTCTCCAAAACTATGATGTCGTCTGCATACTTACCCATATATGAGTACCGGGCAGTAGATCATTAATATGGAGCAGGAAGAGAGTTGCGGGGTGAACTGACCACTAAGAAACACAATTTTCTTCCGAGTTGGTATATCTCTAGTATATTACTTTCCTCTATCCTCTATGGTATAAATCACAGAATAATAAAAATTGTGCGTGTAATTGTGTACAGTATACACACACGTACGAAGTGAAACGTCTTTATTTACGACATATCATTATTCTTTTATTTTATATTTTACATACGTATATTAAATAATAGTATACATATGCAGTCCTGGCGGTGAAACGTTACAAGCAAACGTGTTTTTTTTTCACTTCAATAATATTTTTTTTTGGAGTTTATGGGCTGGTATCTAGACCTTTAGGCCAAGTCTTAGGTATTTTTATTCGGTTTATTATAATTTTCTTCATAGTACACTGCTTCACAATATGTTGATGCGTCACATTGTGCAGCCCTTGGGAGATTTTGACGGCAACTTGAGTCAGCAGACAGCTGACAGTTGGCGATGATATCTCAAAGCGCCTAAGCAGATAGACACCTTATCTTGAGAATCACATCACCATCAGATCACTTGTATCACCGTTTCCACTAATAGTTCACATGCGCAGACACTTAATACACAAAATCGCACCACTTTTACATATCAAAATCCTCTTCAAACCATTATTCAAACAATAATAGAGGAGCAGCAAACCGCCGCCGATCAAGTTCCCGCCAAAACTCGATAATAAATCCACTTCAATAATATGTAGCAAGCTAGCACAGATTATTAAAGTATACTCGCAGAGTATCTTTATTATCTTTACCACAGAGTACTTTTGTAGCTTTACCCAGTGGTAAGTTGATGACGATAACATCACAAAACACTATGTAAATTAGGATATCCACAGTAAAACTACAGTACTGATCTTACTCATTTGTCGGGCAATGTAACTGACAAATCAGTAAGTTGAAGTGACAATGGTCCGGCTATGTAGCTCGAAGAACCGAAAACCGATGGGGTAGAAAGTATATCGAGTGGCAATCTGACACCGGAAAGCGAAGTGACGACCTGGTAAGAGGTGCAGGAAGTTGATCGATGCAGGTGGCTTCAAACCGTAGTTTGTGGCATTCATTGGGGGAGACCTATGTCCAGCAGAGGACTTGTGAAGAGCTGTAATAATGATGATGATGATGAAATACGATTTAACTGTTTGGATGTGTGTACAAAAAGTACTCTGTGGTTCAATAGTGGTGCATATTTTTTCCTATAAGAAGTAACAACTATGCCTAATAATCAGGCTATATAATATTAGACACATAAATCACAGATATATCCTTCTGGAGATTCCTACGATAGTTTGGTGTCATGCCGCTCAAGTGAACGCGATTACCCCTTAGTGACTTCTGAAAAACGTCAAAAGACCACCGCTAAAGTAGCTTGGAGTGAAGAAAACCTACTACACACTAAAACTGCAATTGAAAGGGGCAGTGGCGTGATTTTCGACCCGCTTGTCGCTTGTCATTGGCCCACGGGACGTTGCCGAGGTAAGATCTGTGCCAAATTTTTGCGCGTGCGCTTCTCTTCTGCTACGTAAATAATATTTAGAAAATAAAATAACTTGTAAATAACTATAGTTTTATGGAACTTATATAGACTACGTACGTTGTAAAGATTGAGAGTGTGTCGACGAGGGTTGCGTACTTTATACTCAGAATCACCAAACGGTATTCGCTTAAGGTCATACAGGTTTACGCACCAACCTCGGCACATCCCGACGAGGAGGTGGAGGAAATGTATGAAGATATATCTAGAGCCATGCATTCCTCCAAAACCCACTATACGGTGTTAATTGCTGCACAACAGAGAACGGTGAGCTGAAGGTAGGGAAATTTGGAATAGGGCAAAAAAAACCCAAGGGGCCAGCAGCTGGCCGACTTCATGGAGAAAGAGGGACTATTTATGATGAACTCTTTCTTCCAGAAGCGGCCACACAGGAAGTGGACCTGGTCGATCCCCGACGGTTCGACAAAAAATTAAATTGAATTCATTATGACGACCAAACGAGAACTGTTCAGTGATGTCTCAGTGATCGTGAGGGTGAAAACCGGCAGCGATCACCGAATGGTGAGAGGCACACTGAACCTAAACGTTAAGTTGGAGAGGTCACGTCTAATGAAGTCAACGCTCCGTCCCCCTCGTGGTCTAATCCAAAATCCCGAAACCTTTCAGCTCGAGCTACAAAACCGTTTTCAGTGCCTAGAGGATTGCAATGCAGTGGACGATATAAATGACAAGCTCGTGGAAACTGTCCATGCGGTCGGAGCTAAGTTTTGCAAGACCCGCCGCAGAAGAACACAAAAACTCTCCGATCATACTCTTAATCTCATGGCTGTTAGACGGGAAATGAAGCTACAGTCTTCAGTAGGTTTTACAGCATACAGGCAACTGAACAGACAGATCTCCAAATGCATGCGGCGGGACTTACGCAACTTTAATACTGCTCGTATTGAAGAAGCGATCGAGCGGAACCAGGGCTCCAAAGTCTGCCAGAGATCTGTCTGCCAGAAAGAGCCAACTGTCGAAGCTGAAGAACGAGTGTGGCAGCGTCATTTCCGGGAAACCTGAGATTTTGAATGAGATTGAGAGGTTCTATGGGCAGCTGTACACATCATCGTTGGAGCCACACGCAAGTGTGAGTAACGATCCAAGAGCAAGTCTTATCTGACACTATTCCGATGATATTCCGGACGTCAGTCTGAGCGAGATTAGAATGGCTCTCCAGCACCTTAAAAACGGCAAGGCCCCAGGCGAGGATGGAATTACAGCGGAGCTCCTGAAAGCGGGTGGAAAACCGGTAATTGAAGTCCTTCAGAGGCTCTTTAATTCCGTCCTCTATGGTGGCACTACACGGAGGCGTGGAGCAGAAGTGCGGTGCTCTTGTTCTTCAAGAAAGGCGACAACGCTCTCTTGAAGAACCGATTTCTCTTCTGAGCCGCGTCTACGTGCTGTTTTCGAGAGTCATTACGAATCGTCTCGCATGCAGACTCGACGACTTCCAGCCTCCCGAACAAGCCTGTTTCTGAAAAATCTTTAGCACCATAGACCACATACATACCCTTCGGCAAATTGTACAGAAGTCCGAGGAGTACAATTTGCCACTATGTCTGGCGTATGTGGACTATGAGAAAGCCTTTGATTCCGTCGAAATTTGGGCGGTGCTGCAGTCCTTTCAGCGGTGCCAAGTTGACTGTCGGTATATAGAAGTGCTGAAGTGCTTAAACAGTGGGGCTACGATGGCTATCCGAGTAAAGAGTACGAAACCTATCCAACTGCAGAGAGGTGTAAGACAGGGTGACGTTATATCCCCGAAACTCTTCACCGCTGCATTGGAAGACGTTTTCAAGCTTTTGGACTGGAAAGGATACGGTATCAACATCAATGGCGAGTACATCACTCACCTTCGATTTGCCGACGATATAGTCCTTATGGCAGAATCGCTAGAGGACCTAAGCACTATGCTCAATGACCTTAATAGTGCCTCCCAACGGATAGGTCTTAAGATGAACATGGACAAAACAAAGATCATGTATAACGTCCATGTCACACCTATGCCGGTAATTGTTGGGAGCACTAAGCTCGAAGTTGTTGACGAATATGTTTACCTGGGACAAATAGTCCGACTAGGTAAGTCCAACTTCGACCGAGAAGTCAATCGACGGATTCAACTCGGCTGGGCAGCGTTCGGGAAATTACGGCACATCTTCTCGTCAGGTATACCTCAAAACTTGAAAACGAGACTATTCAACCAGTGCGTGTTGCCAGTGATGACTTATGGATCTGAGACGTGGTCCTTCACTGCTGGCCGGATGAGGAAGCTCAAGGTCGCTCAGCGAGCTATGGGGCTATGCTCGGAGTTTCTCTGCGTGATAAACTTAGAAATGAGGATATCCGCAGTATAACCAGAGTGACCGACATAGCCCAACAGATTAGTAAGCTGAAGTGGCAATGGACCGGCCATATAGCTCGAAGAACCGACAACCGATGGGGAAAAAGGTTCTCGAGTGGCGGCCTCGTACCGGCGTACAAAGTGTAGGGCGTCCCCCCACTAGATGGAGTAACGACCTGGTAAGACATGCAGGAAGTCGATGGATGCAGGTGGCTCAGGACCGTGCTTTGTGGCATTCCTTGGGGGAGGCCTATGTTCAGCAGTGGACTTGTGAAGGGCTTTTTTTTATGATGATATAGACTATAGTTAAGCCTTTCTTTGTGTGTTTATTTCTCACTGTTACACTGTTAAACAAATATTTACAATATTTGTTTATAACTTTAAAACAATATTTCTGTGATTATTTTGTAAAAATTACGATCATATGCGCGGCCCTTGTAAATACCTAATGCGCTTGGAACACCCAGCCTTAAAGATAATTGTCTACTTCGTTTTATTGTCTTTTTTAAATAGAAGATGAGAACAAACGAGCATGCGGCTCCCCTGATGGCAACTGTCGACCACCGCCTATTAACAAATACAACACCAGGGCAATTGCAGGCGCGCTGCCGGCTTTTTAAAAATGAGTAAGCTCGTTTCTTGAAGCTCCCTAAGTCGTATCAGCCCGACAGTTGTGGACCGCCAAACATCCCGATGATGTGGATTTGTGAAATGCGTTCATGAAATTTTGTGGCTGGAATTAATCCGAACAATTCCTCTGAACACTCCACTTAATTAGATTTAGCCGCCTTAATCCGAGACCCTATCCCGCCAAGACTCGACTTCAGACACAAGTTTGTTCCGGTACTCGGCGACGTTTTCCCGAGAAATATAGGCATAGCTGGTGTATAAAGCATCACCAGTGCACGTTACTGGTTTGCAACATACTATTGATAAGTAGAAGAAACAGCGTAGGTAGCACGCAGCCTTGTGGAACACTAGCATAAATAGGCTTGTAAATGGAGCATGCACCTTCTACTACGACTTTGTTGCTCCAATCTGCAAGAAAACTGCTGATCCAGTTGCACAAATTCTCGGGAAGCCCATAGGAAGGGAGCTTCGAAAGAAGCGCTTTGTGCCAAACCCGATCGAAGGCCTTCGCTATGTCCAAACTAACGGCCAAAGTCTCCCTCTCTGCCTGCTGATTTATGAGTCAGGTAAGCCGAAAATCACCAGGTGAGCAATCCCGACGGAAATCGTACTGGCGATCACTTTTCAGTCGGTGATCCTCAACCTCATGAGCTGGCAGTTCACAATGGTTTTCATTATTTTGGAGAACAAGTTGGATAGGTCTGAGCGGTCGATTTCCGGTAATTTTTTAGGGATCTGGTGCACTAAAGCTGTCTTCTTTGAGTTCTAGACTACGCCTAGGGAGAAAGAGTTTGAGAAAAGACCAAACCAGGCACCACAAATGATAGAATAAAAAGTTCCATTCCCTGAAGTACCACATCAGCAACAGAATCACTTTGGGATCATGCAGCGAGAAGCATACCCACCCCTGAGCTCAAGGGAATGATGCAGAAAAAGACCGCATTCTGTCCCAATCGGCTGACCTATAGTGCCAAACACGGCGGCGATCTGCAGAACGCAACCGCGATGGGAGTGTGAGTGGCACCATAGTCCGGATCAGACAATGGTCCAATGAGCCAAGAGGGGCGTCGACGGAGACCTGATATCCTTCCGGATGAGTGGTCAGCAGAAGGTCCAACAGGGAAGGTGCACGATCCTCCACATCTAAAATCCGCGTAGGTGAAGTAACCATTCGTGTCGGACCATATGCCAAGGCAAAGTCATAAACATATCTTCCCGCATGATCGTTTAAACGAGAACCAAGCCATTCAGCGTGGTGAGCGTTAAAATCACCAAGGATCATGATCTCTGCAGATGGGACCTGTTCTACCACGGAGTCTGCAGCAATTTGGACGTGGTCGATGAGTTGGTCTGTGTCGGCATTACCTATAGGTGCACCCGTAGACGCGATGGTCGTCACTGACCTTCAAGACTGCCGAGGCGTCGAGAACAGATGTCCTCTCTGACGTATACGCAAACTACAGTCCAAGGCACAAAGGTGTTATAATTTGTACCCCGGATAGGAGAGAAGTATCGACCGGAGAAGACACCTGCGTCTCGGTTAGAAAGAGCAAGGTCGGCTTCACCGTCTTCAGATGGTAGCTAGTGGACTTCGTTAACGTTCGAATGAAATCCCCTGATGTTGCAGAAATTCACGGATAGCGTGGCAGGGGTCACCTTTGTCTTATTGCTCTACTTGCCACGAGCAGTATTAGTCTTGAACGGAATTTCACCCCCAGGATACGCGAGGCAGCCTGAGCACCCGCGCTAAGGGAGAGTAGGGTAGCTTGGGCGTGGATGCTCAGCCAGGGATTCTCCAATACCAGGGGTGCTGGTACCCTCCTGAGATGGTTTCTTATTTAATTACACTACCATGTTAAGGAGGAGCTAACCCCTAGGCTTCCGAACACCTGCACTTAACAGGCGAAGTAAACTTCTACTTCACGCTGGTAATCTGTAAGTTCGTGGGTCTCTTCGGTTTGAGCCGGTCCACCCATTCATTACATTCATTCACTACAGCTCTTCATTTTATGACTTACCAGGTCGTCACTCCATCTAGTCTTGCCCACCCGTGTGGACAGCAAAAGTTGCCGTGTGGCTCTTCCACTGTTATGTTGTCTGCCTATATTATTAACTGTAATCTACTTCCTCAATGTTTATGCGTTACACATAATACTTAATAGTAAGTAGCTTTGCTTTATTATGCCCTGCGACAAGGAGCTGATGATGAAGTAGTTTTGCATCTTTAAAGTATTTAGTTTAGTTTAAATAGGGCCCCAATTTCATTTTTGCCCCGGGGCCCTTGGTTACATAGCTACGCAACTGAAAAGGGGGATGTCCAGGAGATAAGCAGTGAAAACAAATAACATTCCATTAACTACGTCAAGGCTTCGACAAAAGAATGAGCTAATTACGAGGGTGACACTGAGAGTTCTTAGAAAATCAAAAACTGAACAAACTAGCAAGTTATTAGTTTTATTATATCTTTTCAAAATAGTGTCCATTTACATCAATACATCGCTGCATCCGATGGAACCACTGAATTGAATTGAATTTCTTTATTTTGCAAATATGGGTGATACAGAATGTGGTAACAAATATATAGTATAGATTCCACCATATTTTACCAGAAGGCATGCAAAAAATATGAAATAATTAAATTTTTTTATCAATTTACGTAGATATGTCATTCACAACACAATATCACATTAGATTAACAAAAAAATAAGTTTCTTCAAATTACATATAAGTCTAATAAGTCAATCGGTAAATTATTATCACTATTATTTAATTATTATAAGCCATCGTCAAATTAATTACATTAATAATAATACAATTTATAAATAAATATCCATGTGACAAACGTACAAATTTTAACATAACATTTTGTCCATTAAAAATTCATTAATATTATAGTACACCTTGTCTGCTAAAAAGTTTCGTAGCCTTGTCTTAAATAATGAAGTGTTGAGATCCCTCCAACACTTGGGTAATTTGTTGTAAATAACCGGCCCCATACAGCAGACACTATTGCGTATTAGTGCTGTTTTTCCCTTAGGAATGTAAACTCTACTATTGTCGCGTCTGTTTCTTGGGGCAAGGTTTGCTAGGCACTTAAAACGGTTCTGGTTCGACTTTACAAAGACTGCCATCTCTAACATATATATACAAGGTACAGTTAATATTTTATATTGTTTAAAATATGGCTTGCAACTATCGGTACTCTTCATCTTAAACATGGAGCGTATACATCTTTTGTAGGCCGTGAATACCTTTCCTTTTACGCAAGAGTTACCCCAAAATATTACGCCATATCGTAGGTATGTTTCCACCGTACCATAATACGCAGTAAGGAGTCCATCCGTACAAATTATAGATGACAATATGCCTAGAGCATAAGCAGACTTACTTATATTTTTACAAAGAGTCCTAATGTGCGATTTCCAATTCAATTTTTCATCAATTTCCAGTCCCAAAAATCTCGTGCTTTCGACTTCAGCAATGTTATAGTTATTATATTGTTTTATGAGTTTACTATTATCGTGTTTGCGTTGACTGAAATGTATAACCTTTGTTTTGCTTAAATTTATTATTAAATTATTGTGATCTAGCCATTTTATAATTGTTTTTAGAGAATTGTTTATGTCATATTCGTATGTATTGATATTTTTACAAGGTATTGTTATGGTACTGTCATCTGCAAAAAGCGTCAAAGGTTGTTCTCTGTATTTAGGTAGGTCATTAATATATAATATAAATAGTAACGGTCCCAGTACACTCCTTGCGGAACTCCAAAGCTGACTTTACATTCCGATGATCGATATGTCTCTTCGTATTTATTAACCTTATTAAAATTCTTAATTTCAGTTATTTGTTTTCTATTGTTAAGATAAGATTCTATAAGGTTAAGTATATTACCCCTGATGCCATAGGCGTGTAGTTTATATAAGAGGGTAGGGTAGTGGACATAGTCAAACGCCTGGGTCATATCACAAAATATGGCACAAACTGGTGTTCTTGTGTCCATATTATTAACAATATTGTGTACAAAGTCGTATATTGCCATATTTATTGTTTTACGCTGCCTAAATCCTTTCTGTTCCTCACACAACATGTTATGTTTTTCTACATATTTATATAGTATATTGTATATGTACTTTTCAATTATTTTTGAAATTATGGGAATGAGTGAAATTGGTCTATAGTTTTCAATTAACTCTCTATTTTTTTTCTTAAATAATGGTTTTAGAAAAAAAATAGAGAGTGAGTGTGAGAAAAGCACCTTGCCCACTCGTCCTTAGGGGTCTCTTCGACGGCATTTTGAAATGCAGCCACTGCTTCCTCGGCGTCCATAAAACGTTTTCCTCGAAGTTTTTCTTTTATTTTCGGAAATAAATAAAAATCGCAAGGTGCGAGGTCGGGGCTATAGGGCGGCTAAACCAGTAATTCCACGTCTGACGTCGCCAAGTAGTCGATTGTTTGCTTGGCGGTGTGCGACAAGGCATTGTCGTGGTGAAGGAGGATCCTACTGCGAGGTCGTTTCTCCCGAACTTTTTCCAAGACAAGTGCTAAACAATTGTTAGTGTACCACTCTGCAGTAACTGTTTTTCGATCCTCTAAAACAATTGTTGCGTAATTACTTGTCCTTCCGAAGAACGAGACCACCATCTTTTTTCCCACGCTTCGACCTCTCTTCACTTTAGTTGGCAACTCCTCGGAAGGAAACACCCAGACAGCAGACTGTCTCTTAGTTTCAGGATCATAACAATAAATCCAGCTTTCGTCACCCGTAAGTATGTCGAACACAGCATTTGAGTCACCTCCGTTAAATCTTTGAACCATTTCACGACACCAATCAACACGACGGAGTTTTTGGGCCTCTGTCAAATTATGAGGTATCCACCGGGCACAAAGCTTCCTGACCGCTAAATGTTCATGGAGGATTTTGTGCACTTGACTCATACCGATGCCTAAGCTTGTTCAAATCTGCTGATAAGTTACTCTTTTGTCAGACAATTTTTAATTTGCCGCCAAATCGTAAACAAATGACTAATTAATAAAAAACATACACAATAATATTGGCAAATAGTTCCATTTTCAAAATTTGAACTTGTTTTTTTACTATATCGTTTACAAGTGGCCAGTTCTAAAAACTTTCAGTGTCGCCCTCGTAGCAGTCCACAACTAGATCATAAGCAGGTCGATAAGAAAACAAAAGGAAAATGTTACAAACTCATCTCAGAGACTAAAGATGAAGAAAATAAAAATCTTTGCAACTATAACAGTGATGATGAAATGGACGTGGATGATGAAGTATATATGACAAATGCAAACTTTGCGAAACATTTTGACAAAATAATGAGATGTGGTATCGCAATACAACGTGTGGACAGTGGTACCATGTCATGTGCTCTGAATAGGAATCTCCAGAAGGATATATCTGTGATTTATATGTCTAATATTATATAGTCTGATTATTAGGCATAGTTGTTATTTCTTATAGGGAAAAATTATGCTTAATTGCGATTGATATCGATCGATAATTATAGGTGATCTGTCATGTATTTGATTATTAAAAATTTATCTCACTTGTCAATTCAAAAAAATATGTAAGAGCGTTATTACCCCTAAGCCCGACCGGTATTACCTACCCACCGTCAGTGGTAATGGCGCTCAAACTTGCTTTTTTGTAAGGCTTTCTACTGATTATTTTTGAAAGATAAGTTCTTTTTGTGTTAGAATGTGGATTACTAATTAGTTCAACCTTTATTATTTTTTCGTATTTTTAAAATATTTTTATTTAATGTAGCGTTTTTCGCTTAAGTGAACGGCATTCCTCCTGCTTCCCCTAATAGTTACCAAAAAAGAACCACAGAGTACTTCTTGTACACACATCTAAACAGTTAAATCGTATTTTATCATCATCATCATCATCATTAAAGCTCTTCACAAGTCCTCTGGTAAACATAGGTCTCCCGCAATGAATGCCACAAACTACGGTTTGAAGCCATCTGCATCCATCAACTTCCTGTACCTCTTACCAGGTCGTCACTCCATCTAGGGGAAAAAGGCCGCCATGCACTTCGCTTTCCGGTGTCAGGCTGCCACTCGATATCCTTTCTACCCCATCGGTTTTCGGTTCTTCGAGCTACATAGCCGGACCATTGTCACTTCAACTTACTGATCTGTCAGTTAAATTGCCCGACAAATGAGTAAGATCAGTACTCTAGTTTTACTGTGGATATCCTAATTTCCATAGTGTCTTGAGATGTTATCGTCATCAACTGACCGCTAGGTAAAGGTATAGTCAAAATATCCCAAGGACTTCGCAACTTCTTTAACGGCGGTCGAGCCACGCGGTAGTTTTTGCTGTTGCACGTATGAGCCGGCTTGAGCCGAGTTGGTACCACGACCTCACAGAATACCGGCGTGAAATGGAAGCTCTGCTTCTGCGTTTTGTCTGGTGAGTGCAGGTGGCCGGAGGCCCAATTTCCCTTTTTAAAAGGCCGGCAACGCACCTGCAAATCCCTTGGTGTTGCAGTTGTTCATGGGCGGCGGTAGTCACTTACCATCAGGTGAGCCGTATGCTCGTTTGCCCCCTCTCCTATAAAAAAAATGTAACAATGTGTAATAAAAAAAATCGTTTATTTCGACCACAAGGATCATATATGTTAATAATGTCTGTGTTTGTCAAAGTTTCTACGGATGGGAGGTAAACGACGTCCCACGGTACTCGGTAGAGTACCTAGTGAGAAGAAAAGAGTAAACTCTTTGAGAGTAATAGTGTTCTATGGTAAACGGAGATCTATACAAAAGTACTCTGTGGTAAAGATAATAAAGATACTCTGCGAGTATACTTTAATAATCTGTGCTAGCTTGCTACATATTATTGAAGGAGTTTTGGCGGGAACTTGATCGGCGGCGGTTTGCTGCTCCTGTGTTATTGTTTAAATAATGGTTTGAAGTGGATTTTGATATGTAAAAGTGGTGCGATTTTGTGTATTAAGTGTCTGTGCATGTAAACTATTAGTGGAAACAGTGAAACAAGTGCTCTGATAGTGATGTGATTCTCAAGATATGGTGTCTATCTGCTTAGGCGCCTTGAGATACCATCGCCAACTGTCAGCTGTTTGCTGACTCAAGTTGCCGTCAAAATCTCCCAAGGGCTGCACAATGTGACGCATCAACATATTGTGAAGCAGTGTACTATGAAGAAAATTATAATAAACCGAATAAAAATACCTAAGACTTGGCCTAAAGGTCTAGATACCAGGCCATAAACTCCAAAAAAAAATATTATTGAAGTGAAACTTCTTTATCAAAGTAGTGGAGAAATTTAGCATGGTTTAAAAAAAAACACGTTTGCTTGTAACGTTTCACCGCCAGGGCTGCATATGTATACTATTATTTAATCTACGTATGTAAAATATAAAATAAAAGAATAATGATATGTCGTAAATAAAGACGTGATTTATACCATAGAGAATAGAGGAAAGTAATATACTAGAGATATGCCAACTCGGAAGAAAATTAAAATTCACGCAACTCAAATTGGCGGCAGGAAGCTGTGTCAATTTGTTACAAATTGTTTATATATTTGTTCTTCCATCCAACTCTATGTTAGGCACAGACTAACACGATGCTACAAGTCGCGGCACGGAAGTCTAGCGCTGAACCAAACGTGGAGGGGACGCGCACGAATTGAATTGCACGAATGCGACTGGAGAGCCAATCAGCGCGTGAGAACGATACGCACGAGCCAATTAGCGCGACTTATGCGCAATAACGGTCACCGCTAGACTTTCATGCCTACTATAACATCATAAAGTAGGTATTTATGTTAGTAATAATTTAAATATCACAAATAAGTATTGTATAATATATAAGCGCGATGAACGATTTCTGTCCTCATTTGCTCGTGTATGTTTCGTTTAATTAAGTCTTTGCCTGCTCGGTCATTTTATAGATCGCTCTTTACTAGTTCATTTCGGACAGTGAACTAGTTCGTTCTATTAGTTCTATTAACTCTATTCGGTCATCAGTACCACTAACCAGTTTAAATTGTAGCTACCTGTATGGAATAGTTATCTCAGTCGGTAAATATGTGCTCGAGCCGTTACGTTGCTTGATAACAATTATTAATATCTTAAATTTTTACATATTTAATTTCCCTTTATACTCGAACAGGCTTAGGACTGTCATTCTAGTCAATAGTACAAAAAAATATTATAACATTTTTAATCATCAGTCAATGGTAGTATCCGACTCTGTCGCTCACTCGCTCTCGTTCGTACTGTTATACGGGACCTCGTAAACTAGGTTTTAAAAAAACACTTTTATTACACAACGGAAATAGTATTATTTAGAAATAGAATTAGTTACAGATTTTAATTGGCCCGGAGTCGAAACTGGCAGACACGCGATGATACAGAGGTGTTAAGGATTCAGCGGTCGGGCAGAGACTAACTCGTTCCCGAGGGCGGGAAGCAGAGGTGCCTTTAAATGATGACAAGACTATTTAGAGGAAATCTATGTAATCAGTTATTATCCATGATTAAGGGTTTTCCCTAGCATTGGGAAACCGTAACAGCCCCCCGATTTAGAGTAAACTACACCCTTAAAAGTGGAGTTTATGTTAAAGTAAATGAAATATAAATCAGCCGATTCGAAGGGAAGGTCCCGTGTTAGTGTTTGAGGGGTTAATGTCATCTAATTCAGTGTCCTTATTTTCAGGAGTTTTATTTTCTCTAGATCTCATTATTTTCTTGTGTATGCCAGCTTCATACATCTTATGAATAATAAAGCACATAATAAAAATTATAATTACAATTGTGATACCTGAATAATATTTTTGATATAAAACAATATTGTGGTTAAGGCTTTTCAGGATTTCAGGATCATCATAAGCTAAGGAATCTAAGTTAACATTCTTAAGATTAATTACAGGTACGTTTGATGCAATGTTATTATACGCTACAATATTACAACAGGAATCATTTAAAATATTAAAATTAGGTACAATGGTTTTCAGTTGAATTTCACGATTTTCATGTGGTGTTAAACGAGTGTCTTTACAGTAGGCGACACATTCAGGAGGTAAGTACAATATACCATTTCCACTAATTTCTATTTCAGTAACTTGGGAGTTATTACATTCAATACTTATTTTAGTTTTTTCAGACATTACAAATAACCATCTATTAAAGCGTAGTGGCTGCCAGATGCTAACGTGACCATGAATAAATTTGGTTTCACAAATCGAAGGGATTGAGGTAAGTACTTTTGTAATAATTTCGGTTTCACAGGAGGGCGTCGCGGAAGAGGAATACAGTATTGGTGTTTGACAAAGGTAATGATCATTTTTTATTACTCTACAATAATCTAGGTTATCTAACTTACAATACATTGATCTATCTCTGCTTATACCAATATATTTGGAGGATGGAATGATGGTCGAATATGACTCTGGATTATTTTTGTCATGAGGGACCAGTGAAGGTAAGTTATGATATATGTTTAAGTGTATAGGGTTAATAAGAGGGATTCTTACTGCAAACACTACTTTTTCTTTATTAAATTAACTAGATATTTCTGATACATTTAAAATAGTGTGCATGTTATCGAGATTTAAAGGAATTGGGAGTTGTTTAGATTCGGGTAAGAATCTGTAGTTTTCGACCAATTCGATGTAAAGTTCTTTAGGTGTTAGGATAGTAGGATACAGGATATTAGATTTGCTAAACATGATAGCATTAATTATGTCCTCAACTTTGAAGGACAAGGCTAGGAGACTATTTTCTATCATGGAGGTTAATTCCAGCATGCGAGATCTAATACCTAGTTCTCTTGAAGCGTAAGTCAGATTTAGGATGTCTTGGGACAGTCCATCAATTGCATTTTTCAGGTGGTTTTCATTTAGTTTAATTTTATACAGAGTTTCGTTAAAAGATCTGAGCGAAGAAGTAGTGACTAATATATTTTCCTTCATCAGGAGGGCTAATTTCTTTTGGTCTATTTCTACCTCTGTGATGGCGTTGTCGTATCGGATGGCATCGTCTTCATCCATTGTGCCAAACAACTTTTTTGATACAGTGCCTACGAATCCTAGAAGTGCAGACCTTCTCGACTGGCGAGACGTAATCATAAATCATAAATCTTTATTTGCAAGAATCACGGTATAAAAAGATGTTACAATATATATAGTGCAGTCGTGTTTCGCTAACAATAGTATATAGCATGCAAATTATAATTTTAAAATGTTTAGACAATATTAATAATTATTTAAATTCAGAAAATTAATCTCAAAAAAAATATTTTAAGTCATAAAAGCATTCAATTTTTAACCAATCATACAAATGTTTCTTATATAGTCTTTCGCTTAATAGTTTAAATTCTTTAGGTATTTTATTATATATTTTTACACACATTTTTAGGCAGCTTTTGTTATATTTAACGAGCCTAGGAATAACATCTAGGACAAGTTTGTCTGGGTTACGTCGGTTTCGAGGATATATATCACTTGTTTTAACAAATAATGACTTATTTTTAAAAACAAACAAGCCAACTTCATAAATGTATAGTGACGGGAGGGGTAATATACCAAGTCTTTTAAATAGCGGTTTACAGGATTCCCCTGGCGATATCCCGCATATTGCACGAATACATTTTTTTTGGGCAACGAATACTCTATTTCGGTCAGTACCATTACCCCATATTATAAGTCCATAGCGTAAAATAGACTCTACGTATGCGTGGTAAGTTGCAATTGCCGTTTTAATATTTGTAATTTTTTTGACGTGTTTAAGGGCATATACAAATTTATTAATTCTACTGCATACGTTATCTATTTGTTCTTTCCAGTTTATGTCTTCATCTAATGTTATTCCCAGAAATTTTGTACATGTAGCTTCTTTTAGTTTTGGTATATTAAATTTCATATTATGATTGGAATTGATAGATTTATTAAATTGTATATAATGGGATTTATCTAGATTAATTTTCAAATTATTTATGTCAAGCCATTCTATTAGTGTGTCAATTGTATTATTAATGTCATCTTCATGATTTCTAATTGTATTATTATTTTTATTACATGTCACAATAATTGAAATGTCATCAGCGTACAGAATACATTTATGATTCGTAATGTCAACAATGTCATTAATATATAATAGGAAAAGAATCGGTCCTAATATACTTCCTTGCGGAACGCCGAAATTATTATATTTAAATAAGATGAAAGATGGCTTCGTTGTCATGGGCTATATCATTATAACGGGTGTTCAACGGTTCAAAGATATTAGTACATTCTAAATGATCAAAGACTTTGCCATTATTACATACTTGTTTGGATTTATCAAGGACAAGTCGCAGATTTAGAATATGAGGATTAATAAAGGATACATCATACGGAATAACTACACTAAGATAACTATCAACTAAACTTAAGGAACCTAAAGAGTCGAAGTAGTTACCACTGTTCGTCAAGGGCGTAATGAATTCTTGACTCAGCGCGGAATTACTGTAATAGAATATAATTAAAATTAGTATTATGTATATAACCAGGGTTACGTTTCAGATCTAGGAGCTAATTTAACTTCGTCATAGTGATGTGTCACATGACGTCTATTTATGAGTAATGTCAAGGTGTTTCTGCCATTGATTTTTACGACTTTATACGGTCCTTTCCAAATAGGTGAAAGGGCTTTGCGCAGATGCACATGATTCTTGAGATATACGTAATCTCCGACTTTATACTGAACGGGCCGTGAACGGGTGTCGTAATACTGTTTAGATCTTTCTTTAGATCTTTGTATGTTTTCTAAGGCTTTTTCACGTGAAAGTTTTAGACGATGGTGTAGGGATTTGAGATATTCTGGATATGTAAGGTCCGATTGTAATTCGTAGACGGAGTCCGGGATAAAAGGCTTCTGACCGAAGAGAAGTTCGTATGGTGTGAAATTAGTAGTGGAATGAGTAGAGGTGTTATATGCCAACATAGCGGTATAAACATACTTATGCCAATCGGAATGATTTTCGTTGACATAAGATTTAAGATATTCTTTAAGTGTGGAGTGACTGCGTTCAAGTGCACCTTGCGTTTGAGAATGGTATGGAGAAGACCAGATTTGTTTAATTTTCAGGAAGTTGCAGGTTCTTTTAAATAGGTCTGCGGTGAAGTTTGTGCCTTGATCGGTTAAAATAGACTTCGGGATGCCGAAAACAGAAATAAAGTGCACTAGACATTCACATGTCTCTTCTGCAGTCGCATTAGCGATAGGGTAAGCGAGGGAATATTTGGTGAGATCGTCCTGCAACGTAACAATAAATTTGAGTTTATTAAGTCCAGCTTCTGGAAGGGTTCCTACAAGGTCGAGGCTGATTCGTTCAAATGGCTTGGTGGAAGTGGTAGTTATTTGCATATGTGATTTATTAATTCGTCTTAGGGCTTTATTACTTTGGCATTGGGAGCAATTCTTTACGTATGTTTCAATATCCGTCCGCATATTTTTCCAGAAATACCTCTCTTTTATTCGATTATACATTCGCGTAGATCCTAAATGTCCGGCAATTGGAATGTCGTGGTTTTCGCGGAGTATTCTAGGTATCTCGGAGGGTGTAGGGTAAATTATAGTATTGTGATAAATATAAACTGATATTTGAGTATTGTTAAAGATATAGCAGAACATGTTGTATATTTTCGTCCAGATGTGTTTGTCGAAAGGATTTTGGAAATCAGTAATGGCTAAATTTAGATTGGAATCAGTGGAATTACGTATAGTTCGGCCGTTCAGAGAATGCGTTCCTGACACGTCGCGATTGAACTGACGACGTAACTTTGTAATGGCATTGCAGTTACGATAAAATAGTTCTGCTGGTTGTTTACCGTTTTAACAATTGATGAGCATTAAAACAACATTATTATATCAATAATCAATGAATGTTATAATTTTGTGCCAAACTGAGTGTCAAATAACTGGTAAATAATATTTTTCTAAATCTATACTGCGCTATTACAAGATTATGTCAGCGCTTTATATTTGTAGTGCTGTGTTAACAATAACAGGCAATAACAGTATCGTAATCTGTTCTTACAGTTATACTTTATAAAATAATACGTTTTGTTTTTCTTTTAAGAATTTGAAAATAATGGACTATAAATAAGACGAATAAAACGAATAAGAGAATAAGACTATAATTTTATTAAATATAAAAATAAAACTACGACCAAACCGAACGCGCGAAAGAAAGTAGCATTTTTATATTTAGGTTGAAAATGGTGACCCCAAATGGCGTTATGGGCCGCCATTTGTGACGCTAAACAGTCGTCTGTTGTCGTTTCGTGCGCATAGACCACGTTCTTCAAGTGTTTTCGATCTGTTTTTATTTGATTACCGGCTTTCGTTTAATGGACTGTTTCTGCTTTTCAAACTGACGTCGGCGCTAAACCGGACTTCGATTGTGTTTTGTATTGCGTTCTTTTACTTTTGGTGCATAATAATGCCTAGACGTGGATAAACATTGAAAAGTGGAGCCGTGAGTTAATCATCGCTGCAAGAGTACTTTGAGCGGGAGCGGCAAATGGCGGACCCTGTTACCTGTCGAACAAGTACAAGAACGCGTCTCTCAGGCGCTTGGAGTTAGCAAACGAACGATAACAAATATTAATAAAGAAAAGTTCGGCTCTACTGGCACGGAAGATAATATTTTACGTACTCCGAAGAAGAAACGTAGAACTAAACCCGTGACAGATATTGACACCTTGACGCAGATGCAACAGAAATCATGTATATGGTTACTATTCCAGAAATGAATATCTCAACAGGAAGAAGCTTTTGGCATCGTTAAGAGAAGCTGGACTGTTTAGCGGGGGTAAAACTGCTTTAACCAAAATCTTAAAAGATATTGGTTTTTCGTATAAAAAAAACAGACAAAAGAAAAATTTTATTAGAACGATACGACATAATTTTAAAACGGATAAGTTTTTTGAGAGAAGCAAAAAATATTGATAACTGGGATAATGTCGTGTTCATTGACGAGACATGGCTAAACGCCAGTCACACGGTTTTCCGTTCTGGACGGATGATACAAGCGTCGACGTCGAAATTACCAATGGGTGGGGGCCCGTCTGATAATATGCCACGCAGGTTCTGCAAAATACGGCTTTGTGGAGAACGCGTTACTGGCATTTCAATCAGGACAATCACGAATCACGAGGAAATTAATGCCACATTTTAAAGAGGGTTCCAGAACGTGCTTTGCCCAGCCTACCAGAGCCTTCTGTAATATTCATGGATAATGCCTCCTATCACCTGTTCAAATACAGAAACCATCTACCCAAGCTAATAAAAGAAGAAATGGTGGCTTGGTTACAAGCAAAAGGCATTGATGCAAATATGCAGATGCTAAACCAGAGCTAATTAAATTAGTTAAAGAAAATAAAGCGGCAAATGTGCGATACGAAATCGATGAACTGGCTCTGGAGTACGGTCATCGCGTCTAAGAATTCCACCGTATCATTGCCAATATAACGCGATTGAGCTAATCTGGGCTCAAATAAAGGTTACGCTGGCCACAATACATCCCTCGCCATTCAGCACGAAAAGATGATGACCCTATTAAAAGAAGCCTGCGGGGAAGTCACAAGAGATGACTGGGCAAAGGTTGTTGAGAAGACTAAAAACCTGATTGTGGAACATTTTGACCGAGATATCAGGATTGATTCTGTTATTGATAATAATATAATTATACATGTAGGCGAAGATGATGATGAAGACACCACCTCCTCAAGCGAATCGAGTCTGATTAATATTCTGTACGCACATTTAATTCAATGTACTTTATTGCATAGAAATACAGATTGTAACTTTATAACAAAGAATAAATAAAACAATTTTATTATATTAATATTACCTTTTTGGTTTCCACTTAAATTACTAAAATATAAATTTTAAATGATTCAGCCAATTTAAAACGAAAATAATCTTAAAATAACGCGGCGGTTCATTTTGGAGTAACAGTAACGAACTCAGTGTTATGTTGTGCCCATCACTAGTCGTGACTAACTGATAGTGTCAGGAACGCATTCTGAACGGCCGAACTATAATATATCGCATCGAAGATTTAATAGGCTTTTATAAATGTCTTCATAAGAACTGTTATGAAAGTTGTATACTTTGGTGAATAGGAAATATATTGTTTTTCCCTTGTGATCGAATGAGATGAATGAGTAAAGAGTTCTTTCCCTATCTAAGAGTTCTTTAGAGTTTTCGAGGTTACTTAGAATTTCTTCTACGTGAGGGTTGGAATCATCGAGATCGATGGAGGTAGGTATGACAATGATCTTGCAGTTAGTATTCAGGATGCTTTCGTTATGTTCTAGGATGTTAGCGTTACTGTTAAAGTCTTTGTTGCTCATTGTTTTTAGAAATTTGCTATAATTATCGTCACGAGAAGGATTTGGTATTAGATCTGGGGATTTGTTAGATGTGGTCGGTGTAGGAGGATCGTCGATACCTGGTAGTGAATCATCGTTTTCCAAGAGGTCTACAGAAGGTAGTCTATCGTCAAGGTCTAAGGAATCAGGGGGTAGTTGAATATCAAGATCGTCAAGAGTAAGAGGGCTGAATTGAGGTGTGGAATTGTCTTCATTTTGATTAGAATTGGGTGGAATAGGATCAGAGTCTGATGGTTGAACTGGGTTTACAGGATATCGGGATAGGGCGTCAGCAGGGCATTAAGTTTTCTTTCTGGTACTGATCTCATACTCGTACTCCATTAGTTTTAGGCGCCATCTTTGTAACTTGCTACTAGGATCTTTATGATTGAACAACCACTTTAGTGGTCTATGGTCAGTAATGATCTTGAATTTTCGTCCATAGAGGTATGGGCGAAAGGTTTTACAACCGAACAAAATAGCAAGGAGTTCTTTTTCAGTGGTATTGTAGTTACATTCGCTTTTGTTGAGGGTCCGAGAGGCAAAGGCTATTGGCTTATCCTTGCCAATTGGACCTTGACTGAGTACAGCACCGATAGCGTAATTAGAGGCATCACATGTTAGGACGAAAGGGATGGAAAAATCTGGATAAATGAGGATGGGAGCAGAGGTAAGTTTGTGTTTGAGTTCGTCGAAGGCGACTTGTTGTTGGTTTTCCCATAGAAAGGGGACATCCTTTTTTAGAGGTTGAGTTAAAGGTTTAGCAATTTTTGAGAAGTTGGCAATGAAACGGCGATAATAGGATACAAGACCGAGGAAGGACTTAATGTCTTTCGGGGATTTGGAGTAGAAATTGAGTTACCGCTTTTAATTTCAGGGTTAGGTTTACACCATCTTTGGTTATTTGACCAAGATATGCGACTTCACGTCGGAGAAACTCACACTTGTCAGGTTGGAATTTTAAATTGTAATTTCGAAGCCTTTGGAATACTGACGAAAGGTTATTAATGTGAGAATTCAAATCATGAGAATATATGACGATGTCGTCAAGGTAAACAAAACACCGTATGCCTTGGAGGCCTGTGAGAGCGGTATTCATTAATCGTTGGAAAGTGGCAGGCGCGTTTTTTAAACCAAATGGCATCCTTGTAAACTGGTAGGGTCCTTGTGGTACACTAAAGGCCGTTTTAGGAGCGTCTTCCTCATTGATCAAAATCTGGTGAAATCCTGACGCAAGATCAAGGGTTGAGAAGTATTTGCTTTGTCCCAGCTGGTCTAAAACTAAATACCGGATATTTGCGGTATAGGGTAGCTGTCACCAACAGTGATGTCGTTTAGTTTCCGATAGTCGATAACTATACGCCATTTTTGTTGTCCGGATGCGTCAATTTTTTTTGGGACAATCCAAATTGGTGAAGACCATGGAGACTCTGAATGTTTTTTGATTCCCTGGTCGAGCATTTGATCAATTTGTTTTTTAACTTCTTGTTTATGTACCTCTGGGAACCGATAAGATTTTACATTTATGGGATTTTGATCGCTAGTTTTTATGTTATGCTTAAGGGCATCTGTGTGGGAAAGTTTATCGCCAGGAATAAAGAATATATCCGAGTATTCAGAGCAAACATCGTGAAGAGCGTTTGCCTCTTCAGGATTGAGGTGGGAGACTCTAAGGAGGTTTAATACTTCTTGTGTTCGGAGGTAAGAGTTTGTGTTTTTTAAATGACAGACTGTGTGAGTATTTACTGGATCAAAAGGTTTGGTTAAAGAACTTAAGGGAATTAGTGAAATATCTAGATTTGACTGTAGGGTTATAGGAGTTTCAGAGGTATTGATTACTGATAAGTTAATTCTTTTGTTTTCTTTGACTGCGACTAAGCAATTAGCGATTAGTAAATCTTCATGATAATATTGGTCTAATACGAGTCCTTCTTTTACTTCAGGGTTGGAGACAGAGCATTCTATGACGGTTTCGGATCTGGGAGGAATAACATAAGTCGGTTCATTGAAATGTAATTTTATTTCATTTCCGCCTATTTTCAAAGTTTCATGAGTGTAGTCGATTGTGCAGCCAAAAGCGATTAGCATATCAGTGCCAACTATACCATCGTAAGGTAAGTTTATTTGGGGTATTATATGGAATCTATGTGTGATACTATTTTTATCATTTATTTTTATCTTAAGTGGAAAATGGCCCATTGTAGGTGAAGCTTGATCAATGGGGTCAATACCTTTCAGAAATATTACTTCTGTTGGGATGTCAACTGGTTTTTGTATAGAAGATCGTTTCAGTAGGCTAACAGTTGCACCAGAGTCTACAAGGAGAGATAAGGTAGTGTCCGACACTGAGGAATACACAAGGATATGGGGTAAACGTTTCTTGAATGGACCAATATTAATTTCATAAATTCTGGTTTCAGGAATGGGACGAGGAACAGTTAAGTCTAAGGTAAGTTTAGCATATATGGAATGATTGATTTCACGTTTGGTGATGCCGGTGGATACAGAGGATACAGCGGTGCGACTAGGTTGCGAGTCTTTATTGTTAATGAGTACAGAGGATACAGCGGTAACAGAGGGTGCAGAGGATACAGTGGATGTAGAGGATACAGCGGATGTAGAGGATACAGTGGATACAGAGGATACAGTGGATGCAGAGGATACAGAATAGAATAGAATAGAATAGAATAGAATAATTTTTATTCAATATAGATTACATGTGTAATTCTTATTGAAAGTCATTTTTACTTTACCACTGGTTCGAAAAAAAAACCTCTGTCCTGGGAAGAACCAGCAAGAAACCCAGCGGGACTTTTTTTTTAAAGTAAGTTTACATTAATGGTTGTACAAACTATTTAAGTACAAAATTTATTTTAGAAACTGCTTGGTAGCGACCACCTCATTCCAGGGTTATTATCAATCATATATTCATTTATACTATAATAACCCTTTTATACAATTTCAGCTTAACAAAACATTTAAACTTGGTAATAGAGAGAGCCTGTACACTTTCCGGGACCTTGTTGTAATAGCGTATACATTGCCCCAAGAATGAATTACTGACTCTGTGGAGTCGAGAAACTGTATCACTAGCTTGTGTTTGTTCCAGTGTTTACAGAATGTATATCACTTTTTACTAAAACTACCTTTGTTTTGTGAACATACATTAAATTTTCGTAAATATACTGAGAGGCCAAAGTTAATATATTTATTTCTTTAAATTTATCTCTAAGAGACTCTCTCGGTTTTAGGTTGTAATAGCTCTAATGGCCTCTTCTGTAAAACAAAATAGTTTCTGAATCAGTTGCATTTCCCCATAGCAAAATCCCATAAGACATTATGCTATGGAAATAACTGAAATAAACTAGTCTAGCTGTCTCGACACTAGTGAGACCTCTAATCTTTTTACAGCATAGGCTGCAGAACTTAGTCTGCTTGCTAGTTTGATATATGGGGCCCCACTGAAGCTTTGCGTCGAGAGTGATGCCAAGAAAACAGTGGATTCAACAGGCTCAGTTCTTCCCATTTAAAACACATTGGTACCCAGATTTTAACATTAGTTGTTGTAAATTTAATACATTTAGTTTTATTTCCGTTTAAATGTAGATTATTAACGTTAAACCAATGCACTAATTTTGATATAGCATTATTCACTTCGTCACATTTAAATGATTGACGTTTAAGTTTAAAAATCAAGGAAGTATCATCAGCAAATAATAATATATCATGATTATCCCCACAAGGAAGGTAAGTCATTAATATATACCAGAAATAGGAATGGGCCGAGAATCGAGCCCTGAGGACACCCATTAGTACAGGTGACCCGGAAGAACTTTTACCATTGATAATAACTTTCTGCATTCTATTACTTAAATATGAAATAATAAGTTTAAGCTGTGTTCTTGACACCATAGTACTGTGAAGCCTGATTAATGTCTCATGGTGAACACAGTCGAAGGCCTTGAAAGGTCACAAAATATACCCAGCATCCTCCGAATTCTCCATGCAAAAAATATGTTTAATAAGCTCAACTCCAGCGTCAGTTGTCGAGCGACCCCTTGTAAAACCGAATTGATTTTATGTAGCAATTTATTAATATTAAAGAAACTTAAGATCTGATCTAAAATTATTTTTCAAAATTTTACTAAATGTTAGTACAGAAATCGGTCTAAAGTTGGCGGGGTCTAATGTACTACCAGATTTAAATAAAGGTATGACTTTACTATGTTTCATTAAATCAGGAAACACACCAGATTCGACGTTTAAATAATATAGTGGTAGATAAGGTGCTATTATATCTATTATAGATAAAATAACTTTAACGGAAATCCCCCATAAGTCTGCTGTTTTCTTTAACATCAATTGTTTTAAAATATTTAACGATATCTTTTGGCAATACTCTGGAATTTAAAAGTATTTGAACAAGCCTTTACATTTGTTTAAGCAATGATTCGGCGACAGTAGGAGAAGAATTTAATGATTTTGTTGTCAAAAAAGGAACATCAGTAAAATGTTTCAAAAGCCATAGCAATTCTTCATCAGATCGAGTTAAACTGTTGTTAATATTCAATTGAAAATCCGAGTTGCGCGGTTTGACCTTGCCTGTTTCACTATTTATTATTCTCCAGGTCATTTTAATTTTGTTGGATGCAGTTTTAATTTTGTTACTTAAATGTAAAGCCTTAGCTGTGTAGCACACTTTTTTAAATATTTTAGAATATGTTTTTACATAATCTCTAAATATAACACCAGAATTATATGATCTTTCATTATAAAGCTCATATAACTTCGCCTACTTTTATAATTCCTACTGTCGCCCATTCATTAAATGATTTGCGACTGTTAAAAGAGAAAGTTTTAGAAGTAAATATTCTACTAAATTCACAAGTTATAATTTTAAATAACATACTATACAAATAATTAGCACTATTTTTAAATGAAAGTGATGGAAGTCTTTTTATTATATTACCTAAACCTCCAAGCGATGGTCATTTATTGAACAAACACAACTTCCTTATTTTTCTGTTTTTGTATGTAAGGCATGATCAACTGTCCACAGTGACAGTGGATATAGTATTGTTTATTCATGAGTCCCTATCATAAGGGACAGAGGATACAGTGGATATAGTATTTCGTTTGTTCTGCAAGTCCCTACTAGGGGATACAGAGGATACAGTGGATGTAGTATTGCGGTTAATTCGCGTGTCCCTATCGTTAGGGGATACAGAGGATACAGTGGATGTAGTATTGCGGTTAATTCGCGTGTCCCTATCGTTAGGGGATACAGAGGATACAGTGGATGTAGTATTGCGGTTAATTCGCGTGTCCCTATCGTTAGGGACAGAGGATATGGATGGTATTGGTGCCTTTGATATAGTAATGTTTTGAAATTCGATGCTTGGGTCTCACGAGACACCACCGTGAGCCCTTTATGCGTTTAAATCATCGTTTGATTTACCCTGATCTTCCGTGTAGTCATTGCTTTCGTTAATATTTACCGCGTGGATTTGAGCTTGATTGTTTTGATAGCGTCTTGGAGATAGTCTTTGATTATTTTGGTCTTTGAAGCGGTTATTATTGAATTCCTGTTTCCTACAATCCTCGATGGTATGGCCCACGTTTTTACAATAACGGCACACTGGAGGACCTGAAGTAGACGGCCTTTGACTGTTGGTATTGTTTGAGTAGCCTCGCTGTATATGGTTTCGAATTTGTTGGGATTGACGTTGAGGCCAACGTCCTTGATTAGGTGGACTGGTATTAATTGCCGAAGGATTTCGCTTAGAAGAGGTCTGCAATATCTTTTCTTCGGATACAGCGAAGCCAATGGCTTCATTTAAAGTTTCAGGGTCACGGCATCTGACTACCGTTGACAATCGAGGATTTAAGCCACTTATAAATGTATGCAATGCTAAGTCTTGCATTGCAGCGACACGGCCAGTCAGTTCACCTTTCTTTTTCGTGGGTATTGAAATATTGATTTCGGTTAATAGTTTTGATAGGCATGTCTCTACGCGTAGTGCGAACTGGTTGACCGTTTCACTATTAGTTTGACAACAATCTTGGAGGTCCGAGAGTAGTGCAGCGTAATGTTTTTTCTCGCCAAATTGGTTTTTGAGAAATTCCTCTAACTGTTGCCAGTTCTCGAACTCTTTAATGGAGCACGCACTTTCAGCACGGCCTTCGAGTTGGCTTAAAATATATTTTAATATTACATCTTGTTGAGGCGGTGACGCAAGGCTTATTGCATTTCTGCAATTATTTAAAAACGCATTAAGTTTTTCGCGATTTCCATCAAATTTATTAATGAATTTACTTAGAAAGTTCATGTGGATTTCTTTTGTTTCTTTAGACATGGCAATAGGCTCGTCCTTAGGCATAGCGAGTTAGTCAAAACAAAGATAACGCGTGAGGTACGGAGTTGCGATTAGAATGGAATGTTGCACTATTCTCAGAACTGAACGATAAAGAAATAATACAATGGAACAATGAATGATTAATTAAATGTTACTAAGTGTAATACTTTAAATTTCTTAATACTTTGAATTAAATTGGAATTATGCAATGGAACTTTATAGTTAAATCACTGACACTTTTTTCACAACACGAGTAGCTTCGATGTAGAATGAATGTACTTACAGGAACACTGCAACTACGACGGCAACACGAACCATTTCGTAGCCAGGTGAGTGATAGGTCTTCGGAGTATGCCCAACAAGGCACGTGAGGGTCTGATAAGGCCAGCAGGATACAGCGGTGTTTAATGGAGATACAGCGACACGGAGATTAGATCGGGATTTAGCTGTTTTTACCGACACAATCACACGTAGATATGGAATTTATTTTATTTAATTTTCACTGAATTGAGGCGTTCCGAGGATTTACTTATTTCTTTTAAATCCCTTAAGTTGCCACCAATGTTATACGGGACCTCGTAAACTAGGTTTTAAAAAAAACACTTTTATTACACAACGGAAATAGTATTATTTAGAAATAGAATTGGTTACAAATTTTAATTGGCCCGGAGTCGAAACTGGCAGACACGCGATGATACAGAGGTGTTAAGGATTCAGCGGTCGGGCAGAGACTAACTCGTTCCCGAGAGCGGGAAGCAGAGGTGCCTTTAAATGATGACAAGACTATTAAGAGGAAATCTATGTAATCAGTTATTATCCATGATTAAGAGTTTTCCCTAGCATTGGGAAACCGTAACAGTACGCACGCTCTAGCGCAGTCTGGCGTTTGCGAGTGTGGCGTGTGTGAGGTGTACGAAAAGAGCTAATAGACCGATAACAATCATTTTCGTAAACGTTTCTTCTAGTATAGTGCTAAGATACATTTACAAGACTAGTTTTAGTTTAATTACCGCCAGCCCGAATTCGAGTTAATGAGTATCCCACAAGAGTGAACTCGAGTTGCGTTTAACTTACAATTAGCAAGTCGAGTTGACCCATCACTATATTATACTAAGATACTCTATGATTTGTGCTTTGTAGCTTTGTACTCTTTGATGGTATCATTGTAAATACTAAATAGTCTGGGATGGTAAATATTAACCAGGAATAAATTATCGACGTACAAAATGATAAGGTATATACGGGTGGTTTAAACCCATTTTTCTATTAATTTAACAAGTCGAGTTGACCCATCACTAGTGATTATATTCTCTTTGCCCATCACTATTATACAAAGATGCTCTATGATTTGTGCTTTGTAGCTTTGTAATCTTTGACGGCATCCGGTATCATTTATCTATTTATCTATGGTATCATTGTAAAAATAAATACTAAATAGTGATAGTCTGTGAATGTAAATATAAATTATCGAATATCGACGATCGACGTACAAAATGATAAGGTTTATACGGGTGGTCTATTAATTTAAACAAATATCAACTCATTTTTCTATTAATTCAACAAATATCAACGTAGTGAGTACTGAGTATAGTGTTTTAGTGATTTATATTAATAATTTGAGTAATTTGACATAAGCGCCTTTAGTGCTTTTAAACAAAGACCTTTATCTATAAATCACTTGGTTTTTGTTTTAAATTAACTAATTACCAATATATTAAATTGTAAGCGATGCTGTTAATTGTCTTCTACTTTTTAATTTTATTTCAGTAATAAATAGTTAAAACGACGACTCTAAATTGATAGTCTTAAAATGGGTGCTGTTCTGGGTCTTTGCTCCGCAGCTCAGGTAAATCGAACAAGACTAAATATTTTTTACAGAATACAATAGTTTATGTGCTTAATTATTTTACTATTTACTTTAATAAACATTTATGTACCTAAATTGTGGCTATTTTTATACCTACTTACTAACTTGCATTATATGCTGCAAAATGGGATTATTTTTTCTGAAATGAGTATGATTTCTCTAAAAAGAATCGGAATTCAATAAAAAAATTGTGAAATAGTTAACAATCATTTAAATATCCTTTATGAAGGAATGGATTGTCGATACTAATAAATTGTTCTTAACATGTTCAGCTGGCTTGTTGCTGTGGTAGTGCGGCCTGTTCCTTATGCTGTTCTGCGTGCCCATCATGTGCCAATTCCACTTCAACGCGACTTATGTACTCTGTCATGTTACTCATAGTGATGATTGCTGCTTGCATCACTTTAGCACCTGGATTACATGATCAGTTAAAAAAGGTAGGTGTATAATTTTTTTAATATGTGGCCACTTAGCTAATATATGTAAAGTATTAAGAAAAATTTCCTCTTTTTATAGAATAAGGGTGACAAATGAGCACACAGTCCACCTGCTGGTAAGTGGATGCTGCGGCCCATAGACATCTACATCTATCCTCAATTAAGAATCAAAATACAGATGCCTTGTCACCCCTCAAGACTGAGATGGAATGCCTCGTTTCCAGTAAAAAGGGTCTTGAGTTCTCTACACTCACCATGCAAAACACAGCAGCATTAAACTGCTATTTTATGCTGGTATTCTGTGAGAGCGTGGTCCTACCTTGGTCGAGCCAACCCATTTGTGCTACAACCATAAATGGCTGCAGCATGGCTCTACCACGTACAAATATTTTTAATTCAATAAAATTCAATTTTTTTTTCAAAAAATCTTTTTTAAATACTCAATTGCTAGAAGAATTTCCACTTATCAGATTGAAGTTTTAATATCTTGCACTCCACTTAAAATAATAAATTCCTACTAATGTCTGTCTTAATATATGTATAGAGTAATATACATATATTAAGCAATGTTGCTGTACATTGCTTTTAAAAATTTTAGTGGGCAGGAATTATTTTCAAACACTAAAAGATGCAGCAGTTTTTAACATAAGTTACAAAACAATTTTTATTTTGAATCTTGCCTTAATTTATTAATATTCGGAGAGGCTGCCAAACCACATACCAAATGCAAATCAATTCAAATGGTGTTTTTGACTGTATTTAGTGTGGACCTATTCTGTTATGATTCATTAATTTCTTGAGATTCAGCACAACAAGTACTGCAGTGGTATTATAATGTTGGTTGGTTGGTTGATGGTAAAGATTACTACAGTGTTGGTAGACTAGCTTACTATGAAATGATTGTGTTCAAAAGTCCACTGCTGTACGTAGGCCTCCCTCATAGATTCACTCATAGAGGGGATATTTGAAAATATGTCTTACTTGTATAAATTGTATTACAGAATGACAAAAATGAAAAAAGATAACAACAATTTAAAAAACATCCAATGAGGTAAAAGACAGTTGTAAACTTTTTTTTGTGTAAAATAGGGTGACAAGCGAGCACACAGTCTACCTGATGGTAAGTGGACCATAGACATCTACATTTATGCTTAATTAAGAATCAAAATGCATATATGTTGTCACCCCTGAAGACTAAGATGGAATGCCTCATTTCCAGTAAAAAGGGTCTCAGGTTCTCTACAGCAGCTATTTTACGCTGGTATTCTGTGAGAATGTGGTCCTTCCCCAGTCGAGCCGACCCATTCGTGCTGCAACCATAATATAGATGCAGCGTGGCTCTACCATATCAAAAAACAGTGCTAAAATATTAATTGATTCCTATCCCTAAGATTTCTATAATAGCGGAGTCATTAAACTTTCATTAAAATGTCAAAAGTACATTGACAGTAATGGCTGATACTTCTATTACTCATGCATAATCATTGTTATGTTATGCCATAAGAATGCTGATGCTCCCCATTGTCAATCTTGTGGAGCTTAGGTTGGGTATTTTCGTAAAGATAGAGCTCCATTTATTTGTAGGTTGCCAGTCTTGTTCATTAAATTAGCCAGGTGAACTGTGTGCAGGTGAGATTGATACTTATAGAATAAATTAATCCTTAATAATTAACCCTCACATTCCTTTTTTATCTGAGAAGGGGCAAACAAGCATGGGGCTCACCTAATTGTAAGTGACTACCACTGCCCATGAACATTTATGGCTACAGTGGCTGGCCTTGTAAAAAGAAGTAGGCCCTTTTCTTGCTTATACATTCACAGGTTCTTTTAAATTTTTAATTTTACACTTGATACTGTTTACAGGTACCATTCTGTGAAAATTCTACTGGACTAGTACCAGAAAAATTTAAAATAGATTGTGATCAAGCTGTAGGTTATTTAGCAGTTTATAGGTATGCTATTATTCATTTAAAAGTAATTAAATTTGTTGTAAAATATTTTGATGATTAATCACCTATTTTTTACATTTTTGCAGAATATGCTTTGCAACTTGCCTCTTCTTTTTGCTTATGGCACTTATTACACTTGGTGTAAAATCATCAAAGGATCCAAGAGCTGGTATACAAAATGGGTAAGATATTGGATATAAGCATTGTATATAATTAATTTTAATGTAATAATTTTATTTCTGATTATTCAATTACTTATACATATATATTTTACAGATTTTGGGGCATTAAATATCTTCTTGTAATTGGTGGCATTATAGGCGCTTTCTTTATTCCCGAGGGCCAGTTTGCCTCAACATGGATGGTATTTGGCATGATTGGAGGCTTCTGTTTCATAATTATTCAGCTTATTTTGATCATTGACTTTGCACACACTTGGGCAGAAAATTGGGTTTGTAAGTATACTTGCACATAATTAAATAGCAGGCTGCTGTATGTTTAACTAGTTAATTTTCAAATAAATTTTTAATTAACTAAAAAAGTCACTTTCATATTGGCAGTCTTCATAAAAAGGGAGCCAAAAAAATAAAATCAATAATTGCCAATATAAATAAATTAAATTATAGGATGTCAACAAACATATCAATCAACTTTCAGCTTTTCACAACAATATATTTAAGTAGCATTTTGCATGAAATAAAACTCATACTATATCCACTTGTTAGAAGTTCAGTTGTTATCATTCTCTGCTGAGTAATTTATTATTTCAGACAATATTCTTCTAGTCTCTTACCTAACATTTGTTGAAAAATGCTGTCTTTAACCATACCTAAAGGTGTTGTTATTTTTTTTATGGATGAGGATGCAATTGACCGTTAGTTTGGACATAGCCAAGGCCTTCGATCGGGTCTGGCACAAAGCGCTTCTTTCGAAGCTACCTTTCTATGGGCTTCCCGAGAAATTGTGCAATTGTATCACCAGTTTTCTGGCTGATCGGAGCATCAAGGTCGTAGTAAACGGTGCATGCTCCGATTACAAGCCTATTAACGCTGGTGTTCCACAAGGCTGCATGCTATCACCAACGCTGTTTCTTCTGCATATCAATGTAACATTCATTGCTATGCGGATGACGGCACTGGTGATGCTCTATACACCGGCCGTGCCAATATTTCTCGGGAAAACGTCGCCAAGTACCGGAACAAACTTGTGTGTGAAGTCGAGTGTTTTCTGAACAAAATCTCGGATTGGGGGCGACTAAATCTAGTCCAGTTTAATCCTCAGAAGACACAAGTTTGCGCGTTTACGGCTAAAAAGAACCCCTTTGTCGTATCTCCTCAGTTTCAAGGCACTCCCCTTGTTGCCTCAGCCAGTATCGGAATCCTCGGCGTCGACATATCGAGTGACGTGCAGTTTCGTGGTCACTTGGAAGAGAAGGCCAAATTGGCCTCTAAAAAGCTTGGCGTGCTCAGCAGAGCGGGACAGTATTTCATGCCGGCACACCGTCTGCAACTTTACAAGGCGCAGGTTCGGCCTCACATGGAATACTGTTCTCATTTCTGGGCCGGGGCACCCCAGTGCCAGCTCCTTTCACTTGACCGCATCCAGCGCAGAGCGGCTCGAATCGTCGACCACCGAGTCTTTTATTTATTTATTAAGTATTTTATCGCATCTACCACGGGGAATGCTCTGAGGAATTATTCGGACTAATTCCAGCCGCTCAATTTCACCATCGCACATCACGACAAAACTCGCGATACCATCCCTGCCATCTGGATGATTGGTGGTCCACCACTGTGCGATTTAGAAGATGTTTTCTTCCTCGCACAACTTCCTTGTGGAATCGATTACCACCAGCGATTTTTCCGGATCGATACGACTTAGGGACCTTCAAGAAAAGAGCCTACTCCTTAGTAAAAGGCCGGCAACGCATCTGCATTTCCCCTGGTTTGCTGTTGTTCATGGGTCACTTACGTGTGATCACTTACCATCAGGTGAGCCGCATGCTCGTTTGCCCCCTCCTATAAAAAAATGAGCATACGGCTCACCTGATGGCAAGTGATCACCGTCGGTCATGGACATCTGCAACATCATGGAAATTCCATTTTCTGATTTGTATTTTGTCACATAATTCTTTACAATATGCTAATACGTCACATTGCGAAGTTGAAGGGAGATTTCGACGTCAACCCCCTAAGCTCAAGGCCTCCTAGGCGAATTTTTTTATGAAAGAGGAGGCAAACGAGCATACTTCTGCATCTGCAATTCCCTTGGTGTTGCATGAACATCTGCAACGTCAGGGGAATTGCAGTGTTCCTTTTAGAAAGGAGTAGGCTCTTTTTTTGAAGGTCCCTGAGACGTATCGGTCCAGAAAAACCGCTGGCGACAAATGCATTTCCCAGTACTTTATGATTTAAAATGAGGAAAATAAGGGTGACTAATAATCTTAATTACTTCTGCGGCATTATTTGGGTCAAAACAGCATGGCAATATAACGAGTGGCCTAGTTATTTTTTGTACACTGTACATTTTACACTTAACTTATTTTATTTTCTAATGTATTAATTAGTTTTTTTTATATAGCAAAATATGAAGAGTCAGAGTCACGTAGCTGGTACGCTGCTCTTCTTATCTCTATGCTGACATGTTTCGCGCTGACGCTGACCGGTATTGTTTTGCTGTATGTGTATTATACCAAGGTTAGTTGAAATATTGGTTTTTAATTTACAAAAAAAAAGCAAGCAAAATCTGAATCGTTCTGTCTAAAATCTGATAATGAAGCTTTTCTTTTTCTTGTTAAATAAATAATAAAGGTTAATAATAGGCCGGGGAAAAAGTTTCTTCGTATTTTATATACAAATTGAAGACATGTTAGTTTTCAAAGTTTAATTACAATTAATTATTATATATATATATATATGTGTGTGTGTGTGTGTGTGTGTGCCATTTTGTTCGATAACTTGTTGCCATCTAGTAGGTAATGACATAATCCCTTTGCTGTAGAAAACTTGGATTTTTGATCAAAAAAATGCGCCAAGTAGTTTTGACAGTGTTAACCTAACACTATCAAAAGAATTCTGAAGAGACCGAAACAGGTGAAAATCTGAGGGTGCAAGGTCAGGACTATATGGTGCATGCATTAACACTTCCCAACCAAGCTCTCTCAATTTTTGCTGAGTGGCCAAAGATGGGTGTGGTCAGGCGTTATCATGATAAAAGACCACTTATTTTCTGTTGATCAATTCTGACCGTTTTTTCTCAATTTCTTGCTTGAGTCTCATTAATTGTTGGCAGTAGAGTTCCGAATCGATGGTCTTGGCCAGCGGTAAAAGCTCATAATAAATGATGCCCTTCCAATCCCACCATACACACAGCATCACCTTGTTGCGTGTTAATCCGGGTTTTGCTACAGTCTGTGGAGCTTGACTACCCTTTGACCATGATTTTTATCGCACGTTCTCGTCGTAGGTGACCCAGATTTCATCACCAGTGATCAATCTTTTCAAAAATGGTTCGGTATCGTTACGTTTCAATAGAGAATCACAAATGAGTAGGTACACGATTCATGAGGTTTCTTTCAGTGAGCTCGTGTGGTACCCAAATATCGAGCTTCTTTTGTATAGCCAGACTTTCAAATGGGTCAAAACTGATTTGTGGTAAATCCTCAATTCATCGGCTATGTCGTAACTAACAATATGCCGATCTTGCTCCACTTTTTCGAAAATGGCATCGACTTTATCTGTATGAGGGCGACCAGAGCGAGCTGCATCTTTGACATCAAAATTCGCAAACGCTTGAACCAACTTTATGCTACTCTTACTAACACTGCATTAGGTCCATAAACGTCACAAATTATTTTCGCGGCTTGAGTCGCATTTTTCCCTTTTTTTTTTTGTAATAAAACTTCAGAATGTATCGAATTTCTTCGTTAGATAGAATAACAATTGAAAAATGGCGGGAAAGTGTTATTTACTTTAAATTTTTCGTTTTCTTAATGTCCTATATGTATTGATATTAAAACCAGTCATAACAATCAGAGATTTATCTTCAATTTTATTCAAACAAATTACGAAGTAACTTTTTCCCCGACCTATTATACAGGGTTATTTTTCAAAGACCAGCCAAATTTAATAATTAAGTTAAAAATATAAATACTGACATACACTTTTTGCAGTTTTGAAAAATATGCCTAAATAAAGTTTCTACATTTATTTGAAAATATCCGGAATTGAATGTGATTTATGGGCAACAAAGACGCGCGCTCGTGTGTGTACGAGTCAATGCACGGAGCTTTTGTCTTCTATTTACTTTCTTAATGACACGCTCGCTACTAAGTTATTAACTACGACACGAATTATTATTCCAATTTTCCCTTCATACTTTAAACGGGCTTAGAACCGTCATAATAAATAAAATTAAGAAAGAATACATTTCATCGACGACTGGAATAGATGATATGCAAATAAAAAGTTGTGCAAACCTCGAATTAAGTAATATTTTTACACCCACACAAAAGACAGAATAAATAAAAAGACATGGTTCCGAGCATTGCCGACCTCAACCGACACGAACATCGCGTCGGCGCGTAGGTACGCTGTTCAATAAACATATTCAAAACTGACAGAAATTGTATGTTGTTGTATATCGTTGTATTACAGACGTAACCGATGACTAACTGGCGTATTTAAAAATTGGAATCAAGTATTTACAAATATTAACAATTTAAAAGATTAGCTATTTACAAAAACGAACTATTTACATCTTAAATATGCAATCACTTAAAATAAAACTAACTTGTGGTATTTTAATAGGTGTTCAAAATGAAGTCCGTTTCTCACAATGCACAATTGAGCACGTTTCCTTAAATTATTTTTCTTTTAATGTGTGCGTGCGTAACTATGAATGACAAGCAATAAAATAATGCATTTCCACACATTTTGAATATAAAGGATAAAATGTTTCAGTTTTTTTTTCTTGCTTATTTCACCATTCGCTTATGTTATCTATTCTGAACCTCCTCTGCAAATTTGGCCGCATATTGCAAAATAACCCTGTATATTTTGTTAATACATATCTTTATATTTATTTTCGAATTTTATTAGAAGAGACCACAAGTCCCTAATATGATCCATATAGGGATTAGGGACATACATACATACATGGCTGATTCCGACATTCTAAATTTTAGTGTATGATGCATCACTTCATATTTAGATTCATGTTCCCAAACATAGTTTCACTAGTATTATTTAGGTAAGTTATATAAATTATATAGTAGTTAATTTCTTTTACAGCCCAGTGGTTGTGACCTCTCAAAGTTTTTCATTTCATTCAACTTGATACTTGTGGTGATGGCAAGTGCCATTTCCATACTGCCGTCAGTCCAAGAACATCAACCTCGTTCTGGCCTACTACAGTCCTCTGTAGTCTCTCTCTATGTGATGTACCTCACTTGGTCAGCACTCTCCAACTCTTCGGTGAATGCAACGCTAGTATTTCTGGAGATGATAAGGTATGCAATTTTTTTATTACTCTGGAAAATTGACAAAACTAGTATTCTTTTTAATTATAATCTGTAAAATTAAAAAAAATATATTTACATTATTTTATATATTCTAATTCTAAATATATAATATGTAAGTATTAACACTATATATAAATTATATTATTATATTAAAAAATGCATAACCAGGAAATACAGGAAGACATTTATTGGGTATGTATATAAACTGGGTTTGATATAATTTTTGGAACGAAGTTCCTTATCGGACGGTACGAATTTGGCGGATGAGGGCTAGGCGAGAAAAAGTGTAACATTTTTCCGTCACGACCCCTTCTGACGTAGTGTAGACGGCGTTGGCGGCTATAAGGAAGCGAGATGTAATAATATCCATCTCCCTCGCACTTTTTCTTATCTTGCCATGAAAGAAATATTATTTTATTTTAAATGACGCTTCATTTTAATAGACGCTAGTAATTCATTTATTTGTATTTGTTAATCAATAATATAATACGTTTTTCAATAATAATATATACAACGAAAGGAACTTCGTTCCAACCAAATGTTCCACGACACTCACGCATGTATTTTATATTTTATTTTCTTACATATATGACACTGGTCACTTGATATCTAATTTAATGTTTAAATTAAAAAGTTATTTGCTTTAAGATATATTTATATTCTAAAACTTCATAAGATACTATTTTTATTACATTATAAATTATAGACCGTACCATTTTTTTATTTATTAAACAATAAACCATTTTTTTCTATCATGTGTAATTATACAACTTTAAAACTTATTGCGTGTAAGTTTATACCTATCTCACAATTTTGTCATATCCATTATTATCTTCAATCCTTTTTAAGCACAAAAGAGGCCGCGTATTTCTTGCTGGTTCTTTCCTAGAACGGACGCAGTCCTCATAAAAGAAGTTCCTAAACCGCGGCGCTACAATCTTCGCGAAATTTGACATTAATTTGCTGTCAAATTCCATACTTTACATTTAAATTCGCATATTTCGGCGGGAATTCTTTCGTGGCACAGATTCTAGATGAAACCTAAGAGTAATTATAAACTACTTTTTGTAATAATACAGACTATTAATTTGCATAACTGTAAATGCAGAGCTGTGTTTATTCTTTTTTGTGTTTCTTTAATTATTAAAAAAAATATTAGGATCACAAATTGTACATATTGGTGTCTTTGTAAACTAGCGTCATTTGTCTTTCCATTTTACTTGTATAAGCTGAAATTTATATAAAATTAATTATTTCCACAGACCTCGTTTGACAAGCAATCGATCATTGGCCTTATAATTTGGACATGCAGCGTTTTGTATTCGTCTATCCGCACCGCCTCTTCATCTTCAAAGATCACAATGTCTGAACATATACTTGCAAAGGACGGTAATGCAGGTGAATATAAGATTCTTTATAATAGTTGTATTATTAGTTATTGATATTTTAAAGTGCTCTGTGATGGCGGCGTAAGATAATCTTCTTCTCTTGCTTAAGCAGCCCGTGAAACTCCACTGTTGGACAAGGGTCTATCCCGTTGTGGGGAATACTTGCCTTCGTCACGCTTGGCAGCCGGATTGACGATCGTAGTACCAGACGTCACGCACCTTTTTTTAAAAGACGACTACCATATGTTCCTGGAAAATCTTTGACAAATTAAGAAGAAAAAATACTTGATAATTGCCATAGGTGAAATATACAGAATACAGACTGATGACAAGGATGACAAGACAATTTAGATGCGAGGTATCTAACTAAGGCATGATAGTGCGATCGACAGTCCGTTTTCCAAGAGTTAAGCTGCTATGGACTAATATAGATTTTTTTATAGGATAAGGGTGACAAACGAGCACACAGTCTACCTCGAATCAAAATGCAATTGCGTTGTCGCCCGTGAGGACTAAGATGGAATACCTCGTTACCAGTAAAAAGGGTCTCCGGTTCACTACACTCACCGTATGAAACACAGCAGCGTTAAGCTGTTATTTTACGCTGGTATTCTGTGAGAGCGTGGTCCTTCCCCGGTCGAGCCGACCCATTCGTGCTACAACTATACCACTAACATAGTGTTGGAACAAAATGCTGTATTGTGTTCCAACACGTAATTATTGATTGAAATTTCTAACTTACAGCAACTACTCGTGTCTTTAAGCCTTTGATCGGATTAAGCAAAGTTATGATGGCAATGTATGTGTATATTTTACAAAAACAATAACTTAGTTGTTTCAGTACATACTACATAGTAAGTTGTTGTTTCAAAATATATCTACAAAATTTTGGAGTTTTCTCAAAAATAATCTCAAATAATCGCTTGCCAATAAAATACAAGCAGTGATATTCTTGGCATTAATTATAGACTGCCTCGTGGGTCGTGAGGTCCCGGGTTCGAATCCCGGAACGGGCCAAAAAAAACAGTTATTGAGTTTTTCCTTCAAGAAATTCTCAGTAGCTGCCCGGAGTCAGAAAGTTGGCGGTGTCTCACCCCGGTGCCTCGGAAAGCACGTAAAGCCGTTGGTCCTGCGCCTGATCTCTCTCCGGTCGTGTCGGTTTACCGTCCCATCGGACCGAGAGTGTTGGAATAGAGAATGCACTTGCGCTTACGCATACACTTGGGCACTATAATCCTGTCCTGCGCCGATAGCTAGTCTCCGTTGAGGCTGGCCGCCGTGACCGAAATTCGGTCTGGAGGATATTATTACATTATTATTAATTATAGATACTACTACTACTATTTATATTATTCTGTAACGACACTAATTAAAATTTGTACTGTATTTTTATAACGTGTTAGTGTATTTTATAAACTGCATGAAATACATAAAAATACATTCTTATATAATCTTCAAACGCAGTGGGTTAACACAAGGAAGGCACAGTTTTGTATTAAAAATTATGCTATTTTTCTTTTATCTTTATTTTATTATTACTTTTTTGTTTTAACTTTTATGCCACTAAATTACTTATGTTGTGCATTCCTTGCGGACGTAACGCGCGGCGGCGGCGCTGCTGCGTAAGGGCAAGGAGGGCTCATTGCTAATGAAGGTAATTGCATCTTGAATGCTTTCTTCCGTCAAGGAAAAAGCAACAATTATATAATGGTTTTGGGTATATTATGTGCTACTTGTTAGTTATTGGCATGCTTATATACGTGTATTTCTACTGTCTATTTGCCGACTTCATAATATTATTGATGCCTGTTCTACCCAAATTATATTAAAATTTTACGTAGCCTGATCTTTGGGAATACCGAACAAGATGTCTGTCACTCCCTAGACTAACCAGCGCTAAAAACATTTTTGCCCTTTGCCAATTATGATAAACTCAACAGTCAAAAGCAATATTATTAGATATATTATTTCTTTCCCTTTACCATGCAGTTTTTCTGTTTTAAACTAGAAATAGATGAAGTATATTTAGTATATGTAGTATTTTATTCGTCATTTCCAGTAAAGATGTTGCCAATATTAGACCAAATAGCTTTCAGTATCAAACATCTTATATATTTTTTGTTTCTCTGGCACTTTCCCACTATGTGAAAAAAGCGTTCCTACTTTCGGTTTCCAAAAATTTCCCTCCTACTTCAGCAGTCGTAGACCAATATCTATCCTCTTATTTTTCTTTTCTCCAAAATACTGAAGAAGCTTGTTTATACTCTTCAAAAAAAAAACATTTTTTAAATCTTTTACAGTATGATTTCCCATGCCCTTATAAAAATAACTGATTATATCCGCCTTGCGATAAATACCTTTAACTTACTCTTTTTTTCCTTGATTTGATTGATTCAGTAATGCATTTAATTATGTTGTCTACTACCTTTTGTAAGCGGTCCTGAAGTCCCTAAATTTGAGATCATCGATTGTACAATGGATCAATTCCTATATTCGGCGTCGCCGGTAACTCATACGTGTGGGTGATAGTTTTTCCGATGTTTTATCCCCGTTGCTTTTTTTTCTGTTTTCATCAATGGACTTGCCTCTGTAATACCTTTTAGCAAGTATCACCTGTACGTAGATGATCGTTAGCTGTACCTTATTTTTTTATAGAATAAGGGTGACAAACGAGCACACAGCCTGATGGTAAGTGGATGCTGTGACATCTACATTTTTCCTCGATTAAGATTCAAAATGCAGATGCGTTGTCACTCCTAAGGACTAAGATAAAATGCCTCGTTACCAGTAAAAAGGGTCTTCGTTTCTCTACACTCACCATACGAAATACAGCAGCATTAAGCCACTATTCTACGCTGGTATTCTATGAAAGCGTAGTCCTTACCCGGTCGATTCGACCCATTCGTGCCACAACTATAATATAGCTGCAGCGTGGCTCTACCACGTTTTGAAAGTATCTTGATGTCGCTGCGGTTCACCGAGCTGACACGGACTAATATTAAAATATTAAATCCTACCAAAATGTAGGTAATAATCATAGGCAGTATAAAATATTACATGTCAGATAGACTTTCAACATCTACCTAAGGTAAATCTTATCGACATCGATTTAGAATATGCTAGGCAGGTAAAGAAAGGTAGCTCATTGCATTCATTGAAGCTCTGGAAAATGTTTATCTCCTAGGCGGAAAAGGTTGGTTTTTACCAAAGACTTAGACAATCGTTATCATGAATGTGACGTTATGCTGCAGCTGGCATGATCTTTTCTTGAGGTATCGTGATGAAGTTTGATATAAATGGTCGTGGCAAGAATAGAAAAATGTTGCACAAGGAAATCATTTGCAAGTCGATTAAAAATCAATAACTTAACCCAAAAGTATAACGCGCGCACATAATAAAAATAGTGCATGATCTATTATTATTTCAGTTGTGTGTTTACGCTCTCGAGTAGTGAATCCACAGTTTACATTTTACAGTTTAAATATAAAATTTATTAAAACTCGACTAGTTCAGATTTTGTGATTTTCTTTTTGTTTCGATATGTGTGGGAATATAACTTCAATTGGTCTAGGCGTTAAGAATAGATTACCTTATCTCTATATATGAAAATGTTAGTCTAATTCTAAAAATGTCCGTTAGTCTCGCAAAAACTCGAAAATGGTTCGACTGATTTTGACGAACTTTTTGTGTATTTGAGTGGGGTTCCTGTATGGTTTAAAACACAATTAGACCCGGTAAGTGTTGCTGTTGTCGAGATCCAGAAATCACCCGTGCAAAGCCGGGGCGGATCGCTAGTAGATGTATAAAAATTAAGTCATGTCTGACCATAGATATAGTATACATTAGATTGGCGATAGAGTGATTAGGGTGAGACCAAAAACGAAATGTACCGGTGTGAGTGAAATGTGAATGTGTGCGAGACGAATAGTGCTGCGCCATGCATCAACTTCAATTATCGATATAGAGCGCTGTGTCCGTGTCATAAAATGAATATTTTTGTTTGAGGACATAAAAATAAACCTACAAACAAAAAGTTTGTGATATTTATTTTCCACCAAAAATAATTAATTTATTGTAAAAATGTCATAAGCTCTCTTTAGAGGTATTTTGCAATTTTGCTTCATACTTCAATCTAATAATCAAATAAGTTTCGATTATTAATTTAATAATAAAGTGTTTATGGTTCTATATTGCTGGCGAATCATACATACGTATGTCAAGTATGTAAAAATTATTTGCAGGACACAAGGCATTCGTTTACTTATTTTCGGAATATATTTTCGTTTACAATTTTTCCTTTCATATGTTTTCGGAAAACTCGTTCAGAATGAATACCTATCTCATAAACGTCTTGAGAGGGATAAACAGAAATAAACAGCAGTGTTTACACTGCCGCGTTCAACCATTGTATAGAGACTTTATAATTATTTAAGGCATTTTGTCGTAGTCCTCAGGGGTGAAAACACATTTGTAGCTTTCTTTGTTTGAAGCTGACTGTGGACGGGTGTTTTATTACGGTTTTAACCTTTAAGCTCGTTATAATATAAAACTGTATTGACAAACAAACCTACCAATTCGATTAACCAATTCGATTAATATTAAGTGGTTACTGCAGTCTATAGAGTACTTGGAGAATGGAGGACTTGCATCCAACTTCGAACGAAGAAGGCTACAAATTCGTTTTCACCTCTGAGGATAATATGAAATATATCTTTGTGCACTTCTATGAAACAAATAATTTTTGTTCAAAGTGTTTCCAAAAAATATTCAACTATATGTAGCAAGCTACATATAGTTGAATATTTTTTGGGAACCCAGTCTTCTCTATTTATGATTTTTAACCATTTTTGTTTAACCTCAATGTTTTTTGGAAATCTGAGACATTATAAGAATTTAAATTAGCTCATTAAAGTATTTACTATAATGCCATTTGGCTACGAAACCCTAAAAATTAAAATAGAAAATTAAAAAAATTACGAAGTTATAAGAGGCTGCATCCAAAGATATGTCTTTGCCTGTTATAAACATATTATCGATAAGATGATATTGATAGTGTCAATCTCTACAAAAATTAGATCAGAAATAGCGGGAATTCACGTATTTGTTATTATTTTTAATATAATTCTTACGCATTTAGAGCATTATCGTAATAAAATGCGATATTTTTCCCTATCCATTTGTGTATAAAACATTTGTACCAGTTCTAAAATATTGCATTTAGAGTGCTAAATATTTTAATTGTACTTACGTGTGAAATGTATAATTTTGTGAATTTTCCTTTCTTGATGAACTGCATTCAGGTACTGCACACGTCAGCATATTTAAATCACACCTTTTAAACAGTTATTAATACTTCAAAATCAAAGATATCGCGAAAATAAGCGGGATTTGTTTCGTTAACGATTGACGTCAGCCCGATATAGGCCTATAGCGTGTACGTGTATGGTCTAGCAATTCTATCTCGTTCTAACGTAAGCAAATGCTATGCCCTTTCTCTTTTACATTGCCAATCTAACGTAGGTATATACTAAATCTATGTGTCTGACAGTATTATAAAGCAATTGGTCCGCCGCGCTGTTTCAGTGATTGTTGGCGGATTTCACATGTCTTGGAAATATATTATTCCTCATATGTGCAGGTTTCCTCTCGATGTTTTCTTTACACGCTGAGCATGCGGTAAAAATAAAAAATAAATATTAACTACTTATTCACTTTGGTTTACCTTAATTTTTCGTAATTATTGGGCAACTAGCAGGAGATCAAATCATTTCGTTTTGTTAAACTTTAACAGAGCTCTGAACTCCAGTCGTAACTTGTTTATTCTCCCCACACATTACCATTACGTTTCAGTAGAATTTAATTGTAATGTATTTACATATTACATGACATGATACCGTTTCATTGCTTGGTCAGCGACATACAACCATTGCATGCATACATAAGCTCCATACTTTATATTATGTTATTAAGCTTTTTGTTAGACTTAGTATCATTTTAGTACGCTTGTAAAACGAGACTCTAATAGGTGCAAATTTTGGACGCGCACTGAGCGCAGGTTATGATTCTATAGAGGGCGATGGCGGTGAATCGGGTCGCGGCGAGAAAACCAAGGTGTTCGACAACGAGGGCGACGGCGTGGCTTACTCATGGACGTTCTTCCACATTGTGTTCGCTTTGGCTACCCTCTATGTCATGATGACGCTCACCAATTGGTACAAGTACGTATATATCTCGTTCTATAAAGCTTTTTAATATTTCATAAACTAGATACATCGATATACTACGTACTAGATTTGGCATTCCGAACATTCACTATATTCAAATGAACTGTACTGCAATCCGTACACCTTTAGTGTCATTTAGTGTGGCTTCAATATTCATAGAGTGTGGAGCTGCGCTATAATACGAGATTTCAAATTAAAGTTTAAACCTGAACGTAATTAATAAATCAGTAGTCAAATAAGTAAAATTACTTGTTGTTCAAGTGAATAAATAGGTAATAATATTTACAATAGAAAAAATAAATTTCTTCATTTATATGCCACGCTGTCTACAATCATAGACTAAAATCTACTATCTCCCGCGCATGCGCGAAAACAGAGTAGTGCACATTTTTTGTTTGGAATAGCTTCTCTAGTACGTAGTACATAGAACTCAATGACTAGATACAATATCCACACTACCTGTCGTGGGTGTTCTGGTATTCGATTTTTAAGTGAAATGCCATGTAATCTTATGGCAACTATGTCTCAATGTTATTAATAAATGATATAGGTTGACAAAATGAAGGTCTCTCTCATAAAATATTATTATCATGTCCTATTTGTAGCGGCGTCAACGAGTTTGGGCTCCACGGACTTTCTTGTAAGAAAAGCACTTGTAGGTTTTCTCGTCTCTTTCTGAATGACGTCATCCAAAAGACTCTATTCTCTATAAATATTTACTCGGTTTTGGGGCCTTGTGGAATATTTAGAGACGATGGCAATAAACCTAAGGTTATGACTTGGGCTCCTTTAGGAAGAGGCAAAACCCTAGTGAGGGATGTCACTTGCATGGACACTTTGGCGGCCCTTAGCGCAAGGGCACCTCGTCTAGAGCCGGGGAGGCCTATGTTCAGCAGTGGATTTTTGATAGGTTGTATTTAACACTTCCACTGATTGGTTTCCATACACAATAGTAAGACAATAGCATTGTACCATATGTGGCTCATGGGACAATGAATGGGAAACGGTGTAGACTATCGTCCGTGGGCTCCGCTTGCGGTGAAGTTTCTAAAGGAACTGTCGTCGTCGCTGGTGACATGCTATACTCAAATGAACTTTATCTTACATTATTTCAGTACAAATCGCGTTATTATTAACATGATAGTTACGATTTTTTTTTATATGATAACGTTAACAAGCGAGCACACAGTCCACCTGATGGTAAGTGGTTGCTGTGGCCCATAGACATCTATATCTATCCTCGTTTGCGAATAAAATGTAGATGCGTTTTCAGCCGTGAGGACTAAGATGGAATGCCTCTTTTCCAGTAAAAAGGGTCTCCGGTTCTCTACAGTCACCAAACGAAACACAGCAGCATTAAGCTGCTATTTTACGTTGGTATTCTGTTAGAGCGTGGTCCTACCTCGGTCGAACAGACCCATTCGTGCTACAACTGCACTATTGATATAGCTGTAGCTTGGCTCTACCGCGTATAAAATACGATATTTTAGTTCTTCGCATTTACTTTTTTAGAAACAACTTTATAAGTAAGGCAAAATGTTGGCGCGAATCGGCTAATATTTGATCAAACTTTGGTTGAAATTAGTAAGTACTACTTCAACCGATTCATTGCTATTTCGGTTATTATATTACAATTTATGTAAACAATCTGTCACAGTGGCATTGTGAGACGTGCTTATGTTGACTTTCTCTAAACTGTACTGATTAAAAATAAGCCCTCACGGTGCATTCGAGGCGCTATTATTCATTCATTATTACAACCTATCAAAAGATCCACACTGCTGAACATAGACCTCCCCCATAGATTGCCTCATATCATATCTGCAGCAGCAGTTTATTGGATTGAAGTTCCTTATCGGACGGTACGGATTTGGCGGATGGGGGCAAGGCGACTAAAACTAAGATTTTTCCGTCACGACCCTCTAGTGTTTTGTTTTAAATGACGCTTCATTTTAATAAACGCTAGTAATTCATTTATTTGTATTTATTAATCAATAATACGTTTATCAAAAATAATATACTACGAAAGGTACTTCGTTCCAACCGAGTGTTCCACGACACTAACGCATGTTTTTCTTGTTATTTTGAGTTGTTATAACAAAGATGCTGCTGCTCATCTTACGTTTAATTTCCATGTGACGCCTCTTACGTCACCCACGGGATGATATGGGGTAGTGGATTCTCATACGGCGCCACGCCATGGCTATTAGGCGAGGCCGCTATTTCGGTTAATAATTTAAGCGCTGAGCCGTTATTTACTATCTACTCATTTAGATCTAATTATTTTGTGTGAATTAATGCAAGTTATTACTTGGAAAGGTACTTTGCCGTGTGGTGACGGCGTAAGAATCAATTAAACTCAATCAATGAATTCCCTCGAGATTCCTGTGAAATCTTATAGCATCCGATAGATGGCAGAATAACCATTTCGTTTACGCCAGAAGTTAAATACCAATATCGACGACGAGCAGCAGCGTCAAAGGTGGTTAGCGTTAAGCGTGACGATTAGGGCAAATCGTCTCCAATATGGAAGAGGTCCATATCCAGCAGTTATCTTTTACGAGCTAGTGATGAAAAAGAAAAGCTTCCCTTTTTACTCTTACGAGAGAAAGAAGAAAATATATAGTAAATAATAATAATACATTAATTATTAAATAATTATATATTATCTTTTCAGTCCAAGCTCTCAACTGTCGAAAGAAAATGTCGCTTCAATGTGGATCAAAATCACATCATCTTGGCTATGCATAGGGCTTTACGTATGGACCCTAGTAGCACCAGCCATGTTTCCCGACAGGGATTTCAACTACTAAGCGTTTATTTTAAAAAAAATCTATGTTACTTACAATATTCAATGTAGGAATTATAAGTGTGTAAATGTATTTTAATGAAATCATTTTTAGATCCAATCTATACTATAATAATCTTAGTTATCCTGTGCTAGTTCTAATTTTTCAACTTTCTAGCTACTCTTCGATCTTATTCAAATCCTCTGACTAAGAACTCACGGAGTGATATTTACCCGATTTTCACACGACCGCAGTTTTGTATGGATTACTGCCCGCCGTGGAAGTGGTAACGCCCACAACTTGGCGGGAGATGATCGCAAGATGGGTTATAATTAAAAAAGTATTACTACGCGTGTCGCGGTCCCGCTACCGCTGCGGGCGCGGGTAAATATCGCTCTATGAAATCTTAACATCTCTCAAACACTATATTCTTTCAAACCTATAATGTTTACTGTTAGAGATTTAAATAACTATGTCAAATTAGAATTTATTTTTAAAATTTAAATAAATGTATGTCCTTGAAACTGGTAATTTATCTTTCTTTTTAATAAATATTATGTTTTGACGCGCTCTACAAATTACATATCAAGTGAAAGACTGTTCTCTTGTTAAGCTGTAAAGCTACAATTAAGAACTTTATTAGAGGGCAATATTTAACCCTTAACCAAGATAAGGGAACATGCCTCCCACATAGTATTTTCGATACCCTTAACAGGTTTTGGCGATAAAACGCCCACAAACTGTCAAAAACCCTGTAGAAATATATTACCTATGGTCACATCAAAAAAAAAAAGAATCGGAATGCAAATGTCACTTTTATAGCTAGTTAATCTGTGACTGTCAGTTGGTTGAGTGTTTTTTGAACAAGTGCCGCGTTTTTTTTGAATAATGGCGAAACAACGAAAGGTAAGTCGTACAATTTTTTGATATGTTGTAGTTTTTGAGTTATTCTATTGATTTATGCATAAATTTTAACCAAATACTTAACAAAATTACAGATATAACTAATTTAAAATGTGGGGAACATATGCCCTTAGCCTGATAGTACTGTTGATTATGTGGGAGCTATATGTTCATAGCCTGATGAATTAGAATTGTTTATTTCTTCACTAGCTATTACCCGCGGTTTTAATTTTTAATTTTTATTATATTCTAACCAATATGCTAACATGGTAGTGGGTATGTTTTTGTCATCTATTAACTAGTCATTCATTATGTGTGTAATTACTTTATTTTACAGATACTGAAAGATTCTCAGATCGTTTTGTAGTACAAGAAAGCAAGAAAAGCGATCAAAATATGAATGCGAAATTTTTGGGGTAGCATTGTGTGTTACACCTTGTATGAAAATGTACCACCAACATCAAAATCCTATAGAATAAGACCTTTCTATTCGATTCTTATCTTAATTTTTTATGACAATAAAGAATAAGTAAATAATAATAATTCCTATAAAATAATAACTCTATAGGAATTATTATTTACTTATTCTTTACCTTTCTGTTCGATTCTTATCTTATTTTTTATGACAATAAAGAATAAGAAAATAATAATAATTCCTATAAAATATTAACTCTATCGGAATTATTTACTTATTCTTTACCTTTCTATTCGATTCTTATCTTAATTTTTTATGACAATAAAGAATAAGAAAATAATAATAATTACTATAAAATATTAACTCTATCGGAATTATTATTTACTTATTCTTTACCTTTCTGTTCAATTCTTATATGTATTATTTTTATGAGAATAAATAATAAGGAAATAATAACATTTTTCATTTCATTTTAGGAATTATGAATAAATTTAGGTCTATAACATAAACTAATAAATAAATATCAAACATAAAAAGTAGTAAAAATGCAGGCATGCTCCAACTTAGGCCACATCATCAGGTGACCACCAACAGGTGAGATTGCGGTTAAACGCCTGTTTAGTCCGATATAAAAAAAAAACTCAACAGACAAACTCATTTTCATTTATATATATAGTCAATCTCAATCTCAAGGCGGGCAATGGGATTATGTTTTCCCACATGTTTTTTTTCATGTTTTTAGCATTTTTTTTCAGTTTCAGTGATGCAATATGAAACAGAGCCTTTATAAGTATACAAATCCATAAAAAGAAACAATGTTGCTACGGCAGTTCTCTGGGGCCTGGTAAAGGGTTAAGTTAAAAAAATACGAAGATAAATCTTGCTACACGCAAGAAATTTGGCTCATATTTTTAACAATATGGTTAGATAACAGTTATTCCACTTCATTACAGCTTATCAAAAGTCCACTGCTCATATGGGGATAGGCTACCTCATAGGAGCGATATTTGCCTGGCAGGCAGATTGGCAACCGCAGTTGTTTTATTATTTTGTTAAGTTATTATCAAGATGATGCAGCTGCCCATCTCTTGTTTCATTTCCCTCTCTCGCCCTTACGACATCCATGTGATATTTAATAGGGAAAAACGTTCGTGACACCACTTTCCGATATCAATATTTAATTCTTGCTCGGATTGGAAAACAAGTGTGGAAAAAATTTAATATGATCCGTGTGTGTATTTTGAATTTCTACAATAAGGGATAAATAAAAAGTGAGAATAACGGCAAATGCAACTTAAAATTAAACTTTTTTATGTATTACTAGCTGGTACCCGGCGCGTTACTGCTGCAGAAGAAATAGTTGTGGAAATATCGTTTCAAATTTGGAAGATTTGTATTGTTTAATTGGGAATGATAATACATTCATTGAAGTTGAATGATATATATTATATAAATTTGTTTTGCGATACACCCGCCACCTACTGGAAGTTATTTGTACTATGCCTATAACCTTCGCACAAGTGCAAGCATATAAGTTGACAAAGTTTTATCGCTGAACAGTAGCGCATAAAATAACGAACAAACAAAAATTATTTTTATATATTAGATATATAATCTGTTTTAAAATGATGACTTAACTATAATATTATGTACATCAACACTCAGAATATATATTTTAGCTCAATCTCTAGCAAACAATATAAGGGTTCTTAAGATTTAGGCTTTCTTCATAAAATGATCTTATTTGATAGAATTCTTAAATAATGTTATGGCTACATCTTGGAGCGAGCTTCTATTAGAACATTCTTCAAGCCGCCGAAGAAGATTAGTCAGTTCTTACCATCCGTCAAGTGCAATATTCCTCTACAAGATGCAGGAGTGTACAAGCTTGACTGTGAATGTGGTCTCTCATATATAGGGCAAACAAAACGATCAATAAAAACCCGCGTAAAAGAACACATAGCCGACGTGAAGCACTAACGTTCCGGGAAGTCTGCAGTTTGTGATCATATCCTAGACGGCCCCCGCCATTACATTAGATTTAATAAACCACGAATTCTCGCGAAAGAACATCGATTCCTGCCAAGGATGATACGTGAGGCTATTGAAATTAAAAAACATCCTAATTTCAATAGAGAGGGTGGCTGGTACTACCACCTGCTTGGCATCCTGTAAGTAATAAAATTAAAACTAAACCCAAGCATACCACTGCAAGACTTCAAGACACAGTAAGTTCATTCTGCGTAGATCGGACCAAAATTAATAATTAAAAAAGCTGAAAGTACTCCGGGTTAACTCTGACATCGGGACGTCAATCACCTCAGTCCCCCGTGACCATGGATGCTGTAAAGCACCCGAAACGTCGGGAATTAATAAAAATAAGTTAATTAAACGCGACAGAATCCGTAAAAGTAGTTTTATTCAATGTGTAGTGTTCGCGTAAATATAAGAAACCATTATACATAAAGGGTTTTTCAATAAGGGCGGGTAGATGTTGAAATGAAATAAAACAAGCTGTGTGTGAGGTATTAAAAAAATTATTTTTACTAGCTTTTGCCCGCGAATTCGTCCGCGTGGAGTTCGGTTGTATCGCGCCCATGTGTGAAAAAGAATCCACAATTATAACTGTACGTCGCGGGCAAAAGCTAGTAAACTACAAAACTTCTTTATACACCACATTTTTTGCTAATCTATTACTGTGTGCCAAAATTATCAGACTACTGGGCGAGCTTACGCGTGAGCAAGCCATAGAATTGCCCAATTGTGAAAACAATCAAGTCCATACCCGCAAATTTTAATGTCTGCCTTGTGATTTCTTTATGGTCATTGCAAAGCAGACTTTGAGGAAATGTATTCGTTTGAATTCAAAGGAACATCATTCGGGATCAAGGAATTCTTGGTACAAATACAGTTTCCCTTGCGCACTTCCAGTTATATTGTGGCTTCCACTACATTGCGATGTAACGCTTTTACTTTTAGTCTGGTTCCGTTGCACAGTTGAGGAGGTTTTAAATTTCGCAACAACATAACAGGAGTGCCGACGAGCAGAATAAGCTTATGATGTGGAAGACCCGATGGTTTCAGTGAATTAAGAAATTCGACAGGGTAGTTAATTGCGTCATCTGTGTTGACCACAGAGTCTATTGAAGTGCACACCATTTCTTCCCCCTCAAAAGACATTAACAGTATTTCGTTAATTGCCGCTGCTTGGTCGTGTTTCGGGGTTAGTATGGCACGTTCACACAACCATTCCATTGGCTTATCGTGGATATGAGCAATATCTGGGTAAATTTTGGATATTAACTCCTGTAACGTAAATACAACTGTGCAGAAATTATCAGGGATGGTTATCATTCCATCATTTATCGGGTAATCACCGTTGCCGATTTCAAGTAGGAGATTCGCAAATCCACCAGCAGACTCTTTTCTCTAAGTGTACCCATATTTTTCGAGCTTGAGGATTTTAATTAGAGGCCATAAAGTGGATCTCTTAAGACGCATATAACTTCATCTGCTCTAGTTCCTTTTGGCACTACTGGTAGAGTCTGTCTAAAATCTCCAGCCAGCAAAACCGTTACACCACACATTAACTTCTTATTACCTCTTATATCTTGTAGAGTTCTGTTTAAAGCCTCTACGCCACCCTTATGAGCCATGGATATTTCATCCCACTATCATTTTCGTATGTTTTAATACTTCAGTAAAATTACTTTGTTTCGATATATTTTACAAATGGGAGTATCAGTTGTTCTTAAATTGAGTGGTAACTTGAAGGTAGCATGAGCAGTTCGTCCACCCTCAAGCAGTGTAGCTGCGATCCCAGAAACCACAGCCAAAGCAATTCCGCGAGTACTTCTAACTTTTGCTAATAGCAAATTTATGAGAATATTTTGCCTGTTCCACCGGGAGCATCTAATAAAGAATATTCCACCCTCATTTGATTCAATTTTTGTATTAATTTGATTGTAAACTGCTTTTTGTTCGTCATTCAGTGATCCTTCATTATTTTTAACTGTGTTTTCTAATGATGCTAAGTCGTAACTTGTCTCTTTAAGAAACTCTATTTTCAAATTGTTGTTTGCTTGGCTGAGGTAACCCATACTCTTTTAGTAGCTGACCACCCAACGCTTATACGGCATCTTCTATTACCGAAAGGCATTTGTTAAATACCACATCTGTTATGTGCTCTACATCCACATCTCCCTGTCTTTCTAATTGCCTTTTAAAATCTTCAGATAGGTATTCTTTGAATTTCTCCCAAAGGCTTAAAGGTTCTGATACTTGGCAGAAAACTAAAATAATCGTAAAAAGATCCAGAATCATTTTCGGTGATTGGCAAAGTGCTGCCTCTTCCATTGCTGCGAACAACTGCTGATCATCTTCAAGCAAGCCGAGAGCTTTGCACGCTGATTGGAACGTGGAATATACATGACCATCTACAGTTTTTAACGCTTCAAACGAAATTAGGCCCCGGATCTCATGAAGAAGCATGCGAAGGTGATAGCATTCTGTATTGTTCGGATGCACAGTATAAACCCTGCCCAGAACGTGCTCTTTTTTGACCCCTGGCCAGCCTTCAACGTTTGCTACTCTCTTTCTCCTTTGGAACTTTCTTTTATCCCAAACGTAGTATGCAGGTACTGCGGATAGTCGTCTTCACCAGTTTGAGTTTCCCTTATGAGAGCCCTGGGGTATCGTTTACTGCACATGTTATCTTTCATACATGGTGACTTTCGATTTAAAGTTCCAGATGGACCATGTATCATATTACATTTAACGATTTCGTGAAGCTCTAGGTCACGTTTGGGATCCGGTATTCCAGCACAAATAATATTGTCGATTTGATCCGGAGTAATACGTTTGTGAAGCCATAAAAGAATATGAATATGTGGAAGACCTCTCTTTTGCCATTCCGTTGAGTACATATAGCATCGCACTTCACCAAATATTTTGCTCTTTGTCAATAAGTTCATGATCTTTTTCACCTTTAGTCGAAACACCCTCGAAATTATATCGTGTCTATCATGAGATTGTTGTCCTTGAAGCAATTGCTCTTTTATCTTGTCCCAGCGAGGATTGCATGTGAAAGTGATAAAAAGATCGGGCCGGCCATAATTCCTAACACAGGTCATAGCGTCCTGTGTTCTTTCGTGCATATACCTAGGTCCCCCCGTAAAAGATGATGGAAGGACAACCATTTGTCCTAGTTGGTTGGCTTCTGCGTCTTGTCGTCCAATAGCATCTTTTAAATGGATGTAACTATCAGCACGTAATTTGGCTTGATTATTTTTGATATAATTTTTCTATTCTTTCTGTTTCTGTTTCTATTTTGGCGTATTCATCCACCAAATATTGACTAAAAAGGGCACGATTGTTGACTAAATAGTTATCTTCTCCTTCTTTAATCATTATTCTATACGAATAGAAACTTGCAGAAGAGACAGTTTTATTAAGCGGCAACTTAGTTGTGGGATCGCGTTGTGGTATGTTGATTGAATACCCATCATCCCCCCAGCAAAACATCAATGGATACTGTAGCGCATCATATCTCACTAATACGCTGAAGTGAATTACTTCGGCTCTCGAGGATGATGTCCCTTCGATCAAATTGTTGATCCACTAACACTAAAGCCACTTCATTTGTAGTTGGTGCATTGTACCTACCTCTATGTTCTTCTGGTGGTTTTTATCAGCATGTATGACAACTTTGTATGACTCTGAAGGAGGGGCTTTATCAATGGCACTTTTCAGATCTTTTATATACGGGTTCACTTGATGCAGTATTCTGCAATTGTTTGATTAAATTTGGCTTTAAGTTAAGAAATTTAGAACATCGAATCTTTGCTTCTCGATCATCTTCACCTACAAAATATATTTGAAGGTACTGAGCGTCATGTTCGGCTTCAGTTCAGTAATATACTTCCAATTAAATGGTAGACCTGGCCTTTTACTTTAAAAGTCGGTGAAAAACCACCTGCTGTTACCTGTTTACCACCAAAAGAATTACGAATATTACCCAAAAAATGGTCATGATCTGGGTGTAGATCATTAATCAAACTAGAGTGGTTCAGGCAGTTGTTTCAACCGATCAAGTTGCACTTTTCCAGCGCTGCAACACATACCAGGTGTCTCCTTCCATTTCAGCGCATTGTACCACTGACACTTGTATATGTCATAGAACCCAAGGCTACACTGCTGTCAGTTCTATAAGCAATATCAGGGTCATACTCCATAGCGGAATGGACCTTGTTTTTTCCATAAACGCAGTGTAATGTTTTCCTCATATCGTGACTGAATTGCTCTATGCACTTGCGGATTCGCAGTTTGGTAATTTGCAACAGCTTGCCTTTGTATATCGGGATTTTTTTTTCTGATAAGCGGACACAGCTTTACGATTTCAATTTGGCTTGTTCTGCCGATATCTTTCTTGTGCACTTTTTAATTGACTTTTTCTTGTGTAATTAGTAAATCTCGACCTTCGTTTATTTTTCTTTTTTTAGTATTTTAATGTCGACGATACAGATTGATCTGTTCCGCTGGTTAGAGATGATATTTCACTGTTTACAAAAGATGTAACAGTTAAATGGTCAAGCTCTGAAAAAGGGTCACGCTCTTCGACAGGTACCTCCATGCGACGCTGTGTAATTTTCTTCGCAACAATAGGCAGATAGGCGTCAAAATGTCCGTCCATTAGATAAATCATGGCTAAATCGTAATCGCCTTACTGGACAGGTATCTGTTCCGGACTCTATGTATAGCAGACCGTTTCGATATACTTCAAACCGAAACGGAAATATTAATCCTGTAGCTACCAATTCACAAAGTCCACCGTAAGTTTCATTTTTTAACATATCGGCTGAATATTCATTTGCTGTTAAATAGTTATCGCCAATTCTGTCGTGGGTCATATCTGAAAACCTAGACCAATCATTTACCACAAATCTAACAATTTGTGAACGCACCACCATCGCATTTTCTTGGGTTCCGTACATTAAAAATGAAAGAGCACGAAACAAAAAGGCGCCGTCACCTATAATGGGGACGACAGTGTGTTCTTCCATTTTTCCTTTAATATTAAGAGTTTCTGTAGTCATTTTTCTGTGAGAAAAATACTTCTATCAACAATGCCTAATCACAAAGCAAATCAATTCCAAGTTTGAACAATGATTGTAAGAAAGACAAAATCAAGCAACTAATCCGAAACACGAAGCAAATCTTAAACCGTAAGCAAACAAAGTCGAAGTCTAGTCAAATATCCGTTAACAGTGAATAGGTACTGTATGTAGTACAGGTTGAAGCGCTCATTCACCATTCACTTTATATTAGTTCGAAAAAACACAACGTTACCGCGTTCTAAAACGATACCAACGCCATCTATTGGTAGGGATTGGAACTTAAAGATCAATACAAAATATATTTGGTTTGGTTGTTTATTTTCATTGTTTTTAATTTTAAATTAGTATTTTTTTGTTCAGGTGTAATTTTGTGCAAATTTTTTGTACAAATTTTCTTGTCTATTTTGTTTTATGTTTTTGTGCAATAAAAGCATATTCTATTCTATTCTAATAAATTAAGTTTAAAATATTTATCAATATCATTTACGTTATTTACGACCCAAAAACCTTAAAAATGACACCCAAGTCACCCAAACCCATGGTGATTTTTACATACAAACATACATCCATCCATGTTGGTTTCCCATACCATAATCGATGCCATTTTTGTAATTAACGTCCCAAAAAACCATAAAACGACACCCATATTGACATTTCAACCACATCGCACCCCCACAGGGGATGATGGTAGGTATTTCCCGTCTGCTACGTTGGATTTTGAAATAGTTGTTGTTTTCGTAATCAGCGACCCATAAACCATAAAAACGATACCCATGTTGATTTTCAGAATTTGTCACCCCTTTTCCACCTTTTAGGGGTTGAATTCTGAAAGAGCCTGAAACACTTGTTTACTCATTTATTGATAGGAGTACTCCTGTTAAGTTTCGAATAAAATAGTTTAACTAATCTTGTTTCTCCATACAAACTTTCAATCCCTTAGGGGTTGAATTTTCAAAAACCCTAGGACACGTAATTGTTTATTTCTAATCGTTAACCTAAAAAGGAAAGTTTCAGGCTTCTAGCTCTAAAAATGACGGCCTTCCATACAAACTTTTAACCCCTTTTTCACCCCCTTAGGGGGCGAATTTTCAAAAATCCAATCTCAGCGAAATCCGTTCAGTAGTTTCGGCTGTGCGTTGATAGTTGAGTCAGTCAGGTTTGCCCACATGTGCCATTAAGTGTGGAATATGACATCGTTTAAATGCCCGCCTCGGCTTCTTACAGTGGCACGGATCCGAGTGGTCCAATTTTCAATGACTCTTCTGCATAGATTCGGCTGAATTTGAGCGATGGCCTGTGTTATGTTCATCTTTAGGGCATCGGTCGATTGTGGTATGCTTGCATAGACCTGCGACTCCAAGAAACCCCATAAGAAAAAGTCTAGCGGGGTCAAATCGCATGACATTGGTGGCCAATTCTCATCACCCCTGTGAGAGATAAGCTTACCCTCAAATCGTTCAAGGAGAATATCAATCGTGGCATCCGCTGTGTGGCACGTAGCGCCGGCCTGCAGGAACCACATGTCGTCTAGGTCCATATGGTTCAATATGGACCATAAGAAATTGGTTATCATCGTTCTGTAGCGCTCGCCGTTAACGGTGACCGCCTCACCAGCGTCGTTTTCGAAAAAGTACGGACCAATGACGCCGCCAGCCCAAAATCCACACTAAACGGTAACTTTTTGATGATGCATTATCACCTGGTGAACCTCGCGTGAGTTGGTGTCGTCCCATATACGGCAATTCTGCTTGTTAACACAGCCATTCATCCAAAAATGCGCCTCGTTGCTAAATATGATTTATCGACCAAAATTGGGGTCCTCTTCCAAACGATTCGAAAGCCCAGTCAGAGAACAAACGGCATTGTCTATGATCATAAACTTTGAGCTCCTGGTTCAATTGGATCTTGTACGGGTGTAGGCTTAGGTCCCGACGCAAAATTCGACAAGTTGAAGTCTGCGAAAGGCCAAGTTCTTGTGCACGGCGAGAAATCGACTGCCTCAGGTTCTGCTGTACACTTTCACGAACCGCGACGATGTTATCGGCCGATTGCGTTCCTTGAACGTACGCGCTACGGGTATTGGATGATTGTTTACCCAACCGGTCGTTTCAAATTTGGCCACCAAACGTAGAAGAGTCGACTGTGAAGGGCCACCACGTCTACCGTAAAATGGGCGCAATGCGCGCAACGTTTGCACTAACGAACACTCATTTACTTCATTCAAGACTTTAAAAAGGAGGAGGTACTCAATTCGACTGTGTTATTTTCTTTTTTTTATGTGTGTTACCTCATAATTTTTTTCTGGGTGAACCGATTTCGATGATTCTTTTTTATTTGAAAGCTGGTACTTCTCATGTGGTCCCATATAAATTTGATCAAGATGTGACCAATAGTTTCAGAGTTATTCTTAATAATTTATATTGAAGTCGGTTGTACAAAATTTTAAATTTTAAATTATGATAATAAAGTTTTATCATTTGAACGTGCTGTTCAATCGTGTAACTTACCATGGTGATTTGGCATAAGTAACTAAATAATAAGCAAAAGATTTGATAGATGTCACCAAAACAAAATGGCCGCCACGGGCCGCCAAAATCTATCCGCGCCAATTGAAAAACCCTTTAAATAGATTTCTATTTAAAATTCAGTAAAAATGTAGTTTAAAAGGTATTTAACAGATGCCGTTTCTGTTTCAGTTATAAAAATCCTGAAATACTTTTTAAGATGGTGATTTATGTATATGTTATAGGTTAAAGGTTAACGCCCATTTGAACAAGATATGATGAAGTGTTTATTATAAAACGATAGATCATATACAAAATATTACATTTTATTAAATATCTTAAAAATATTTTACATAATTTGTTAAAAATAGATCATAGTTCCATCAGATCTATATCTTTCTTGACTTCATATTCGAGAAGTTTTGCATATCTTTTTAATAATTTTCTCCAATAACATTTGACATATTTCACAGTCAAATTATCCCAAATATGTTGAAAGCCTCGATCTGCGATTTCTTTAGCTAAGGAGTCATTTTCTTTAAAATATTCTATATATTTAATAATCTCATCTTGGTTAGCTTTTGGGCTTATAGGAACATAATGTACCCATGGTTTTAATGATGGATAGAAGAATTCTAACCAGTCATCTCCAACATGAAATACTAGAGATTTGCACAAAAATAAGTGCTTGAACCGGAAACTGGCAGCAACCCCTCGGTAGTTAAATAGATATTTATATTTGCAATGATCTTCAAATGATACTTCAGCAGCAGGAGGTGCATAAAGTGTGTCCTGTGAACAATGATGATACGAATAAAATAATTAACACAAATGGAATGTTTACATGGAATTCACTATCAACATAGGAAAATCGCAAAGAAATAAATCGGCCTGTTACAGACCGCTTTTACGATTTGGCGGTCTGTATGCGGTAAATTCTGAGCTTAGCGATGTCGACTCCAGCTCCTCACTTGTCACGGTATACCTTCGGATCAAATCTTGCAGAAACTGTGGTGGCGACGCGGGAGATATCTCTCCCAACGACTTCAAACGAATACAAAAGAAATGATGATATACTCAAAACAAAATACAATATTAAGGGAAAGTGATAGTGCTGAAGAGATTGCTGGTAAGTGCTTTTAATAGGTACTTAATTATTTAAAAATATTCCACGAGATCGAATAGCTCATTATTAACCGCTTTTACAAAAACTTAGCGGTTCCAAACTTTTTTTTGCGTTTCTATTTCTGGTTCATACCGCGAAACCGAGACGCGATATACTGATCCCTTCTCGCACCGCTCCCGCGCATATCGCGCAAGTCAGGGCACTCATTAACATAAAGGTGCTCGGTAAAGGATCTGTAATAAATGGGAACAGAGCATACCGAGTAAAACAATACCGTACCGACGAGTCAGTAAACGGGATTATAATCAGTACACGTGTCCTACTAACTCGTGTGGTCGACCACTCTCTTGATTTGTCTGCGACCGCATATATCTCGATCTACCGTTTGATCGATCGATAAAGGGGATTTCTTTGTATATTTAGCAGTTTTAGGAGATTAAACATTAATTGGCGCCTTATTCAAACCCCATTCTCTTCACAAAAACAATAAATTAGTATAAAAAAATTTGCGCTATGTTTCGTATGGTGAGTGAAGAGGAAACTCTTTTTACTAGTAAGAAGGCATTCCATCTTAGTCCTCAATGGTTACAACATATTTGCATAATAAATCTGGGAAAAAAATGTAATTTGTCCAAATATAAATACTTTTTATAAGGCTGGGCTTGTCTTCGTTGTTGCTTGTTTTTGACCTGTGCAATTATTGTAAATGATGAACTGATAGTATTAATTTGTCAAAACCACATATTGATTATAATCAAAGGTTTTAAATGTCAACGCCATGTTTTTGCGGATTCCTTCAATTAAATGCCTCAAAAAAAATATTTATATGATCTTTGCTTTTTAAAAAGATGAAATCTAATGCTTAATTATTTCAAATGTCATCGTGAATTTTACCGAATTAAATACTATTCATGAAGTACATAATAAAATGTACTATGACCATATTGTAAAAAAGAGCGGTAGTTCAATTATTATGCAAAAATTTGTATGTATAATCTGATGTCAGAGTTAGTAATAAAAGAAAGCAAGGTGGATTACCGCATCTGACTTCCAAGCTTGATTTTTTGTATACTGTGCATCCACAAGATCGGGTCTAGAACGAGATAACAATATCAAAGCATCTCTCTCTTCACTAGTTCTTGATCCTCTAAAAAAGGCTCGCGATTCCTTTCTCTCCCACGGCCACCTAAAACATATATATTTTTAAGCATATAGCTTTATCCAGCCTTATTTTGAAATAACAATAAAGGTCAGAAGCAAATTAATCGTTTACTAAAAAGTAGATAAATAAATAGATGCATGAATTACTGTGTAGTGGGGGTGTAAGGATATCCACTACCCCAGTCATGCCTTGGGTGTCGTAAGGCGCCAGAGGGAAACAAATCAGGAGATGGGCAGCAGCGTCTTCCTAATAATGACTAAAAATAAAAAACTCGTTACCATCCCGCTTGCCAAGCGTGACAACTACGGCAAATATCCCCCCTATGCGACAATCTATGGGGGAGACCTATGTTCAGAAGTGGACTCTAATAGGCTGTAACGGTAATGCAATGCGTAATTACTCCAGATTTTCTGAATTTTCAAGCACTGCCGGATTTACTCCATGGTGAAAAAACTTCAAGTGAAGCAATGCACATACATCAAGAAAGACTTCTAAAGAAAAATTCCTAACTACAAATTATTATATAAAATCATTTAAATAATATTATAACAAAGATATTATAATAAAGATGGTAGAGAGACCGTAAGGTGCCACCTTACGGTCTCTCTACCATCTAAAGAATTTTCTACCTGTCGTCTGTCAACAAAATAATCATGCTTGTACAGACACTTATTTTACCCATTGTTGATTATGCAATGTTTGTTACCCAGATTTGGATGAATATCTTCTCAACAAGCTAGAGCGTCTCCTTAATAATTGCATTAGATACGTATACGAGCTTCTAAAGTATGATCATGTTTCTCTTTATCGTAATCGCCTTAAATGGCTAACAATCAAACAGAGGCTTTTTTATGAAATAACTCTTAAGTACAGCAAATACTATTTGCGGATGTGTTTATGGTTTTAGCGTGATGGGCCATGTGGAGTGTACATTTATCCTTAGCCCCATCACGCGACGTCGAGTTTTGGGATACCTTAGCACTTTTGTGCAATTATGAGTTCAAATGTAATAAAATTAAATATTTTTAGTATCAATAATTTTTATTTGAATTATATAACACAAAAAATAACAAAATATCAAAGAAACATGCAACATAAAAAAAATCTTCGAAATATTTTAGACACCGAAGTCTACAATTATAATGAACAGCAACTTTAGGAAAGAACTACTATAATAACTTTACTATATTAGGATAACAATCAGGAACATATATTTCTAATCAGTCTTAGTAAATAAATCAGATCTAAAGGTTTATCAAAACATAAATAATATTTGGTAAATTAGTTTTCGGTACAAGTATGTAACATAAAAAAACAGTCCATGCACATAGGCGGACTATCAGGACAATCCTTACATTCCATCGTAGTCTGCACTCGTTTTTTTATTTTTGTAGCAATTTCTGCAATCTTTTCTTGCAACTGCTTGCACTTTTCTTTCTGGCCCCGTTTTTATTATCCGTTCCGTCGTTTTGAATATTTTCGTCAACTTATGACTTTGTTGACTTCGATTTCCCGATGAGGATTCAGGTATTTGTGGATTTTCAGGTAAAAAATTTAAATGATTTTCTCCTAAAGTCGTACAATGAAAGCTTAGGTTTTCAGAGAACTTGTTATATAATAAACGAGAATTTACCAAACTCATCATCATTGTATGTATAAAATTTTTAAGTACCAGCGTAAAGTTTTCTTCGCATGGGTAATATGAAATCATTTGATCTTGAAGATCAACTCTGACATGCTTTCGTTATAACGTACTATAGCCAATGGCTTCAGTGTTGTAATACCACGTTTACTGGTAACTGCATCTCGTCAGCGAACTCTGTCGATATATAATGGATTTCTCTTTTATCTTTCCATTTACCAATATGGACTCCATTTCTATACCGCGAGATATTCTCGCCTTTTTTTAATTTTTTCGCAGTTATAACGCGTGGATTATCTTTACGTTTCTTGTTGAGAGTGCCGGTACAATAAGTAAGTCGACCCAACAGTTTACTAGCTAAGGTATATGAATTATAAAAATTATCCATATAGATAGAGTGGCCAACGTCCAATTTATTTTGCATCAATTTTCAACAATTTTTCGGTGTGGCCCTTTCCGGCTGTTTCATCTTCTGTGCTGGCAAACACGTGGAAATTTAAAATCAAGCCATCCGGTTCTGCGAGCACGTATAGTTTGATGCCATACTTGTGGCGTTTTCCTTTGATGTATTGTCGGAAAAATAGGCGGCCACGCCATAAAACCATCGACTCGTCTAAAGATAGGTTCTGGCCTGGATAATATATATATTCATTGTATTATTGAAATTGTCGACTATTTTTTGACATTTATTTAGACGCCTAGCAGTGGCGTCTTCTTCTTCATCAGGGAGAGTAAAATGTATACAACGTAAAATAATAAAAAATCTGTTTCTTGACATGTATTTCGAAAAGCATGATTTATATAACCAGTGACCCTTCCAATAATCTGTCAATCGGTTCATTTTTGCAGTGCCAGTATGTAACAGAAGGCCCAGAAATGTTTTGAACTCTTCAACGGTCAACTCTTTCCATCTTGAAATACGTGCATGACGATGTTCACTGGAGCTTTTCATACGTTCGGCGTATCTGTTTGTGCACTCCACGATCATTCTCAAATATTCTTCATTGAAAAATAAACAAAAATAATCTATTGGATGTGATGGCGGTTCTACATGCAGCTTTGACTCTCGAACGAATGGTATTTGTTTCATAGACGAGCAACAAGTACTCCAGTGTGAGGTTGATCCTTCGGTGGCAGGTTCAGGAGACTCATGTGGCATAGCTGACTCTTCAATCGTTTCATTCAACTTCTCCCTTTCTGCAGATGAAAATCGAATTTCACTAGGTGGTAGCGGTGATATAACTCCTTCTTCATCTTCTTCCGACTCCAGGGTTGAGCTGTCTCCATCATCATCACCCAATAAAAAATCTTCGTCTTCATCACTTCCCACAAAATCATCCTCATCAGAGTTTCCTAAAGCTTCAAGAATATCCGATTCGTGCAACAAAACACGTTTTGATTGCGCTCGCAAAGGTATCTCGTTTGATCGTTTCGTACCCCTAGAGGTACCAGGTTGATGATCACTCATTATAAATTTTGTTTTATTATAATTATTATCACTTTATACTACAAAAAAATACGTATTATTTGTTCACAACTAACTAAAAACAAACAAGAAAGCCGTCTGGCTCGAGCGGCGACGCTAAGCGAACTAACCAATTACGTAGCACTAAAACTATCGCATGATTCGGATGGCCACGCCCACTTTACGATAGCTCAGTCCTTTCTCTAGAGGCCCATAAAACACTCGTCGGACACTTCACGCGACGTCGCGTGAAGGGCCAAATGAAGAGTACTAGGAACACGCGACGTCGCGTGATTGGCAATTACCGTGTTAAGCGAGTTTTACTGTATATTGGTATGAAAGAAGTACACAACACAGTTTCAGTATATGATGGCAGAATTTAAATTAATGTTGGATTGTTATACATGCACATTTCCTCATGACATTTTCTTACATAATATGTTAAATCAGTACTTAAAATAGTAATCAAAAATTTCATTTGTACTAGCACTGAGAATCAAACTCAGATTGCTCATGCATCATTCATTTTTAAAATTGAAAGCCTGCCTCACGAAATACTAAGGCTATCATCAATTTTGTATCACTTTATTAGTACTTAGCCTCATTCATTTCACAACAGCCTATGCACAAAACAAAGTTTAAAATTTCAACCTAATTTCATAACATACAATACCTAAAGTATACATATTCATAATTAATTAATTGTGTAACAAGATATGATTGTAAAATGTCCTTTTTTTTAAATATCCTGCTAGGTTTTTTGCTGGTCCTTCCCAGGACAAAGGTATTTTCCGAACCAGTGGTAAGTAGTAAATTAAACATATGAATTACTTTTAATAAGTATCTTTTATAATCTATATTGAATAAAAAAATCTATTTCTATTTCTTACTTATCAGCAGCTGAAGATATTGACAGCCTATGTTGATCCCAACGACCTATTCCTGTTGGATATAATGATATAGCTGGTCCACCTTCCCAAAAACTCCATGCAGGATACATTATATCATAATAATCTTTAGTCTGTAATAATGTGTAAAATTCATGTGATTAAAATAATTAATTTTAGTTGGTGTTTTATTATTATTTATTATGATCAACAAACAGTACTCATATATAATAATTATATTAAAAATTAATGATAAAAGCTTTATAGTTCAACCAACACCAATGATCGCCAGTTAAAATTTGAATAGTTGAAATTAAATAATTATACTATACTTAATTAATAATTATAATACTGAGCTTTTTTTATAGAAGAGGGGGCAAACAAGTATGCCGCTCACAACTGACGAGATGTTAAGTGACTGCCGCGGCCCATGAACAGCAGCAAAACCAGGACAACTGCAGTTACGTGGCCGGCCTTTTAAAAAGGAGTAGACTCTTTTCTTAAAGTTTCCTAAATCGGTCCGGTAAAATCGCTGGTGTTAGCCGAATCCACAAAGAAGTCATGCGAGAAAGGAAACTCCTGGCAAATCGTACAGTGGTGAATCATCAAGCATCCAGATTTTGTGGATGGTATTGCGAAGAGCGAATTAGTCGTCCAAATCCGAGACTTTGTTTAACAAAGACTCGACTCCAGACACAAGTTTGTTCTGTCACTTGTAAAAGTGTGAAGAGAAATATTGACAAGGGCGGGCGGTCAGGTCATCTGCACATCAATGAATGTTGCTGCATTTTTGTTTTGGCTTACAACACATCATTGATATGCAAAAACACTCCCCCTTTAACTACTAGCTCTGCCCATCAATGACAGGTAACCAAAACAATCTCTAACAGTTGGGATCTACAAGGTAACTCATGAACTCTCAGTTTATAATGGACTCCATTATTTCAGAGAACAAAAACTTAAAGATTTAAAAGTTTAGCAAATGATGTACTTGCTTTTCTATCAGACATTTGATATATGTTAAGAACACTATACAATATTTAATTATTTTTTGAGAAAGACAAAAACAAAGAATAAATATAATTAACTACAACTTAGTAATACTAATTTTATTATAACTTAAGAACATAAATGAAAAAGTCATAACAAGGAAAGTGGTTCAGGACCATGCTTTGCGGTAGTCTATGGAGGAGGATGTTCTGTAGTGGACTTGTGAAGGGCTGAAATGATGATGAAGATTCAAAAACTTGGATGATTAAATTATAAGAAATCGATGTACAATCCATAATTTTTATTATAATTTGCTTTAATTAATTGTTTAGTATAAAAAAAAAAAATGGAACTACTTAAAGCAAAAACACAGTAAGGTAAGGAGTAAAATATGAAAATAAAATAATTGTTGTTGTGTGTCTTAATACATATTCCATGCTTGTGACATGCATGATTCAAAATTAAAAGTTGTTAAGAATTTATTTCTGTGCCCCTACAATAGGTACCTACCAAAAACTCAAAAGGCATAACCCTATGCTATGCTGGCATTAGGTACACAAAAGGACGACATTCGGTTCAGGGTGGCTGGAATTTGAGCCATAACGCCTTTTTTTGCTTATCATCGTTTTTAAAATTGTTCTTGCACTTATATGATTGTAAATAAATGTTCATTATATTTTTAGATAAATAACCTATCGATTAAAATAAATGTATAAAAATATTGTGCGCTAACTAAAATAGCAACAATTTTTAAAGTTGAAATTGGCACTAAAAGGCTGGTAATAGGGGCATCCACCCTATATATTCATTCTATTTGCATACTAAAAAGATAATCATTAACCTTACTGAAAGAAAACACTGGAGCTTTCTTATGACCCCAAGCACGGTTAATCTGTGGCCAGTCTCTAGTATTTATGATAAGTTCCATGTTTGGCAGTTTAGGTGCCAATGCAGTTAAATAATGTTCTACACCAGAGCATCTGGATGGAAAATGGCACTCCTTTTGTCTATATACTTTTCCCTCGATAATCTACAAAAATGGGATAAAAAAATGTGTAAATAGGATAAAATTTTTATTATACATGTTTGTGTCAATTTTTCTAATTTTACATTAAATTAAATTAAAAAAAAATTGATTTTGATTATGTTTAAGCTGATGATGGTGATGACTTTTGAATACTACTATCAAAATATAAACTGTTGGGTTGGCTTAGATGCAAAATCAGAACCCCAAATGAGTTCCCGCCTTGTCAGATCAACTTAGAAGGCTTGGATTGGCACAGTGAACTAAAACCGATATGGCAGGCTCAAGGTGAAGAACTGGCTCGAGGTGATGGGCTGGCCCGAGGTGATGGGCTGGCCCGAGGTGATGGGCTAACCCGAGGTGATGGGCTAGCCCAATGTAGCCACTCTGAGTGGACTTGGCAAGCCAATTTCAGATGTGTTAGTGGACTGTGGCAAGAGTGGTACCCTTCCCCCTATGTCAAAGCCAAGAAGGAGTCGCAGAGGAAGAGGAGTGTCAGTATAGTGATGCACAACCCACAGTGTGAATGCGTCGGTCAGTCAGCAACTGAGCTTGCCTATGGCAAAATCTACCAAAGGCTTAGGCATTTTCCCATGTGAAATATGCCGAATCAGAAATACAAGGACAAAATACATGAGAAGTAAAAATCAACAATCTGTATTAGTGAGCAAATGTTCACAAATTGGTTAGATTCAGTTTTGAGCCTAGAATCTACAACATTGTACTAAAAACATAAGTTGTTTTCTATAATAATTGTTTTTTTTTAAATGAAGATTCCCATAATAATTCTACCTTCTAAAAAATATATAATAATAATGAATAATATTAAAGAAAGCTTTTAACTTCACTTTTAGACTAATTTTTGTTTTAAGTCTATTCATATCTTTATTTACATTTTAAGGTCCCTAAAATTTGATTATATTATTTTTAAAAGATATCCATGTGTATGTAGCAACTTGAGTTTGGAATTAATTACCACTCAACATTCAGAAAACACAATCTTTACTTTAAAAAAACTATATACATATATACTTATAATATATATTTTATATTATATTATCTAATATAAAAAAATTAATGTTTGTTTGTTCGAATTTTATGTGTTGCCATACCGTTTATAAGATTGGGGTACAACTTTGTCAACTTATTCCTTGCACTTGCGCGAAGGTTATAGGCATAGTACAGTTAACTTACAGTAGGTTGCATGCGTATTGTACTGACAAATTTATTTGAAAGTTATATATCATTCAATCTCAATGAATATATTATCATTCCTAATTAAACAATATAACTCTCAAAAAAATTACCACAATTATTTTTTCTGCAGCAGCAACGCGCCGGGTACCAGCTAGTTTTATATAATAAATATAAATATGTAGATTTTTAGAAATTCCTTTTAGAGATGTGACCATCTTTTGTAGTTCATGAGTTTTCCATTATTATAATAAAGTTAAGCTTAAACTCAATAAAGACATATCTATTTATCTATGTATGTGCATAAATTTGTAGGTTCATATATTAGCAAACTTTCAATATTTTCGTATCTCAAGAAGAACTGATGATATTATGAAGTCCAAATCAATTTTATTTAACAGTTGATAATGATGACATTTTTTACACACATAAACACTCACTCCTGTCACCCAGAGGGATAGGCAGAGACTACGGACTTCCATTTGGCACGATCCTGGCACACCTCTCTCGCCTCCTTTACATCCATATATCTACTCATATACGCTCGTCGGTTAAGGGTACTCCTAATCTGACTGATATTCTTTATACTTTCTATGTATGATTATAACATTATAATAACATACTCAGGTATATTATTATAGGATATTTGACTGGAGTGGAAAGCAGCTACGGCAGCCAACAGACACCAGAACACAACAATTCATACTCTGTTGCTTAGGAGTAGAAATAGAAAAAAGGGAAGTTCTTACTCTTTATCATTTAAGAGAAACAGCCATAAGACCTAGTGGTAAGTTTAAAAAAAAATACATATACCTGATATTTTGTTCCCTTTAATTTAGCAATGTCTAATTGTTCTTTTACAATTCCATCTTTAAAAGGTAACAAATCCTGGTCAATAACAGCTTTATGACAACTACAATTTGATTTTTCACAAGATTTATAGGTTTCTGTTGCTAATTTTATGTATTCATTTATTTTTGTTGTCCATTCATTTATTTCTGGAAAAGTTTAATTCTGTATTATAATTTCTAACACAGGTAACAATCTATAAGACCTCAAAAACAAACGGAAGGCTTAATACCTTATTGGATGTTTATAAGTTTAACCTCAAATTTTGCCTACAACAGCAAATCTTAAGCAAGAATTTTTTTTAAGAGGACGAAAAACCTTTCATGTGAAAGAATAAAGATTTTTTTTTAACACAAATCACTAATTACTACTTACATTAAATAATTTTAAAGAGAACGTACCTCGGCTGTATCTATTTTTGTTTTGTAAGCAATCATATTCAGAAGAACAATAATCTGAAGCATTATAAATATGTACATTTATCAGTAAATACAACACTAAAAGAAAAACTTGCATTATATTTATTATTTATTTCAAAAAAGTTGTGTATTTTTTCCGTTCGTCGCCCGTTACATAGACAACCCGTTACTTTACTTCACAGAGTACCTTTGTATTTTGTATAAACCGAAATATGCTTTACTTCATAGATAAATAGATATGTAGCAAGCTACTTTACTTCAAACATTGAGTTCTATGTACTACGTACTAGAGAAGCTATTCAAACAAAAATGTGCACTACTCTGTTTTCGCGCATGCGCGGAGATAGTAGATTTTAGTCTATGATTGTAGATAGCGTGGCATATAAATGAAGAAATTTATTTTTCTATTGTAATATTATTACCTATTTATTCACTTGAACAACAAATAATTTTACTTATTTGACTACTGAATTTACTGAATTTAGTTTTTAATATCTGTTATAATTTTATCATTTACTAGATGTTCACCGCGACTTCGCGCGCGTGGAATTTTTGCGCGGTACCCTGAAATAAAAGTAGCCTAAGTTACTCCTTATAACATCAGCTATCTGCCAGTGAAAGTCCCATCCCAATCGGTTCACAGGTTTTGCGTGATGCGTGTTCAGACAGACGTCGTGTTAGAGTTTTACTATAGTATAGATAGATAGATATTATATTTAAAATCTCACTATTAATGTTATAATATGTATATAATAATTAAGTTCAGGTTTAAACTTTAATTTGAAATCTCGTATTATTAGCGCAGCTCCACACTCTATGAATATTGAAGCCACACTAAATGACACTAAAGGTGTACGGATTGCAGTACAGTTCATTTGAACATAGTGAATGTTCGGAATGCCAAATCTAGTACGTAGTACATATATCGATGACTTCAAAGTATAGTAACTTTTCTATGCTTTACTTTTTCGACCACAGATTATGTGTTTACACCTTCAATCCCTTTTCACTATGGAATATAATATAATATATATCACATCTCGAGATATAAATTAATATCTCTCACCATACTTTTAAATGGAACCGTTTACACTGAGCTATAATATATATTAAATCTCAAACTATAAATATTTTTTCGATCGACCGAGCGAGCACACCGTTCCTCACCGCCGCAGAACCGTGTGCGGGGTACAGGGGGTAATCCAATGACGAACACACACTGGTTAAAAGATATATCTCACGGTGTGAAAGTCAATCGCGGGATATAATTTATAATTCGGGATATAATATATATTATATCATATTATAGTGAAAAGCCAGCCTTATACAAAGTTAAGCATAGAGATATAAATACTTCTAAGTCAGTGAAGGTAAGGTAGGTACGCTGTGACCACAAACTAACTAGAAAGCAGAAACACTCACGCGTGCTGTGACGCTCTATAGATAATATACGACGCCACTGAACTGAAGTCCAATATACGCGGCGGGCATATCCTATATTAGTAGTGATTATATTCTCTTTGGCCTACGGCGCTGCTATCATACGAAGTACATGTATTTCCATGTATCATAGTGATAACTAAATGTTGCCAGTGAAATGATAAGATTTTACTCATGGTCCACTTGGTAAAGCTTAAATTATACATGTTCTATGGCAGGCAAAATATAAATATTTAAATCTCTTTGATGGCAGGTAAATAGCAAAATCTCTATGTATAAAAGAGTTATAAATGTGAAAGTTTGTATAGATATAAATAAAATAGAAAGTAATTTAGAAAGAACAAAATAATACAACTAATCTCTATATATTTCGTTTTTATTGCCATTTTGTTTTACATTACCTAGGTATATTTTTCGTACTTCTTAAACTCACACGATTTGAATTCATTATTAAAAACCGGGTCAAGATTGCGTATGGGTAATATTATTTTTGATATTTACTTTGACGTTTCGGTTAACTTGCACCGTAGCGGTACAGTACCAATTGTCTTAAGTCTAATGTTCGCTAGTACTTCACATCATCATTCTAGGAGTACGTGCGCGTCATTCTCTTCAGCCTCCATGCATACTCTGCATAGGGGGTTGTAGGTTTGGTTTTTGTGGTGTTTATAGAAAGCGCCATGACCGGTTAGGGCGTTAGTTACTAAACTCATTCGGGGTATGTACATACATACTCTGCATAGGGGGTTGTAAATTTGGTATTTGTGGTGTTTATTGAAAGCGCCATGACCGGTCAGGGCGTTAGTTACTAAACTCATTCGGGGTAGATTTAAATTTAGGAGGCGTTTCGTTAGTCTGCTATTTAGGTCAGGGATTGCTAGTTTGGCCAGTCTACATATAGTCTATATCTATATCGTCTATATCTAGGTAACACTTGACTATATTTTTTTGCAATAGTTATGTACGTCTTGAAATAGAGGTTTTACTCCAGACATATCACAATCACCATCGCTCGTTTCTATAAAATCACTATCGTGGTTGGATTCGATGTCGCTGTCGCTTTCTGTGGATATAATAAATCTCTCCATTTCTATATCTATTAGCCCATCATTTTTGAAATATTGCTCTTCTATACGTTTTACGTGCTCGCATCGAATGCGCTAGTCTTCTTCGGTGATGTTGGCAAAAGCAGCTTCTATTATTTCAACTATTTGCTTCGGATCTTGTCAAACATTTTTTTCGGCAACGCGTCTTTTGGAAAGACTCCAAATTTTTTCTATAGGGTTTAAGTCACAATGATACGGAGGCAATCTTAAAATTTCATGGTTGTGTTGTCTTAGCAATTCATCGATTTTATACACTGGTGGTTGTTTTTTTTTATTAAATCATATAAAACTGGTTTAGGCCAGCTTTCTTCAAAGTAAATATTTTATTCTCTCAACCAATCTTGCAACTGAGACTTTGAGTTTGACAATGTTGGAACTGCTGATTTCGATTGGGAACTAAAAAAAAACAACGCGTTGGGCACAAACCCGTTTTTTGACCCAGCATGCGCAATAATAATTCTTTTTTCGGCTGAATCCGATATCAAGAGTCCATCTTCATCTCCACTTTGCCAACATTTCTTAACATGATAAGTAGAATGAATATAGGTTTCATCTAAGTACACCACAGGTCTCTTTCCTACCAATCAATTTTTCTCATTCAATCAATGTATCTGGCTCACTATGCCGTAATGTCATAGCGCTCCATCAATACCTTGCGTTTGGACTGACAGCGTTTGAATCGGAAACCTAACCTTTTTAATATTCTTTGTAGGGTTGTATTACTTCCATGAAAATATATATCCTCTTTTAGTTCCAAACGAAGCTTGTTCACCGTTGGCAACTTCTTAACCACGTAGAAAAATTGATTTTTTTACGAATAACCCTAATATCTACCGAAGGTCAGTACCTTCGAGAGTGCCAAAGCGTCGAGAACAGATATCCTATCTGACATATACGCATACTCCAGCTCGAAGCACAAAGGAGTGTTCCTATTTGTAACCCGGGTAGAAAAGGTACGTAGTATCAGCTGGAGAGGACACCTGCATCTCGGTTAGAAGGAACAAGGTTCGAGTGAAGTCCCCTGATGTTGCAGAAATTCACTAGTGTGGCAGGGGTCGCCATGGTTTTGTTGCTCTGCTTGCAATACTAAAACTGCTCGGGTGTTAGTGTTGAGCGGGATTTTACCTCCCAGAATAAGCGGGGCAGCCTGAGCACCCACGCTCAGGGAGAATAGAATAGCTTCGGCGTCAATGCTCAGTGAGTGAGCGATTCTCCATTACCAAGGGTACTGGTACCCTCTTGGGCCAGTCTCTTATTTTTAAATTCCTCTACCATGTAATGGGGTAGAGGTTGATCCTCCGGCCACCCGGACTTACCAAGGGAAACACAGAAGCAAAGCTTTTACTTCACGCTGGTATTCTGCGGGGTCGTGGCACTTCCCCGGTTCGATGCTGCCCATCTGTGCAACAGTAGAAGCTGCCGCGTTGCGCTACCACTGATTAAATCCGACATATTTTCATTAAATGTAACAAATTTTACGGATTTAAACGCTTTTAATTTTAACTTTTTAATTCCCTATCAGGTGCATTTAACGGCACCCATGGTGAGCACTGAGGTGCTTGACTTGTCCATGGTCATGGAGGGAACTGAGGTGCTTGACTTGTCCATGATCATGTGATGATGACCATGTCATCGTTAGCCCAGCTAACTATGACACATATGATGACCATGTCATCGTTAGCCCAGCTAACTATGACACATATGATGACCATGATTACAGACATGATGACCATACTCACAGAATACCAGCGTAAAATAGCAGCTTAATGACAGTGGCAAAGCTAGGGCTCCAAACTTGGGCAAGCCTAAGATTTGGTTTTGTTGTTTTTAGCAGTTTTATAAAAATTTACCTTTTCTCTTTTTCGATTTTACCTTTTCCTCGCCGATTAGCACTTTAACACACTTCAATTTATCACAAGGAACACTATTATCCTCCATTTTCACTAAAATCTATAAAAAAGCAAAAATTTTCAACTCGCAATATTTATTCGCTCAAGTAAACACACAGAGTAAACATTGAAATGTGAAGTGAACTTGCAAAGGTATCGCCCGCGCTTGACTAATGACTAACTTCACACTAAAAGCCGGGCTTTTCGCTACGTACAAATTGCTATATAAACAATCGTAGTTATATTTCATTATAGAACATTTTACCACAGGTTAGAAAGGGAGCGATCGTCTTCTCGAAAGCCCGGTAAAAGCCCACGCGTGCGAGAGAGACGACAAATTTTTATGACAACCTAATCGCGTAGTTTTGCCGCGTGTTGACGTTATAAGGCCTGTGTATATACAGTAATCTATGGCCTGTTTAGAACAGGTCAGCGACAGCGACAGAGAAGCGCGCGGGAAATTTGAAATAGTTTGAAACAGTTTACGAGTTATTTTATTAGTTGATATTATTGATTGAGCAGTTTGATAGGGCAAGCCCGGCTTCTCGGCTTCTATGGAGGCTTCGCTACCGCTTAATGATGCTGTGTTTCGTATGGTAAGTGTAGAGAACCGGAGACCCTTCTTACTGAAAATGAGGCATTCCACTTAGTCCTCAGGGGTGACAACGCATCTGCATTTTAATTCTTAATCGAGGCTAAATGTAGATGTCTATGGGCCATTGCATCCACTTATCATCAGGTGGACTGTGTGCTCGTTTGTCAACCCCATTCAAAAAAATATATATATATTTTACTTGGCATATAATATTCAAATATTGAATATTAAAAAATTTAAGCCGTCGTTGTTAAAACATACCTATTTTACTTTTAAGATGTAAAAATGAACTTCCAAATTATGATTGCAAATCGATAATTTGTGTATACATAATATATCATTTTTATTTAATTTGTAAGCTATATGTCTTACTATCTCTTTTTATAGCTGGAATCGTTTCAAATCGTATTTTGAATCGCATTATTAATAAATAGTGGAGTAATTCTTTGCTTACACGGTAACCTTCAATATACATACCTAATCTATATGTCTCACGTTTATTTTTCTTTCTGCGACATGCCGAGCATCATGTCTTTGTGACAAGTAGTATCTCTTCCAATGATTTGACTAAAAATACCTACGAAAAATATAACTCGAAAACTAAAAAATGTAGCCTAATCAAAAAAATATAGATTACATGGAGGTGATGTATAGATCAAAGAAGTGATTCGGGTAGGTACTTTTAGAATGCTCTACATGTGGACTTCTGCTTGTCACAACTTTTTGGAACATTCTGTATTTATCTTTTTATTTAAATAAACGCAAACAAATAAATAGAATCATAAGTATTCTAAAATTATAATATAGTAATGAAAGACTAACACGGAAGCCAACGAACTATATTTTGCTTTACCTAATATATTGTAATATTCTTAAATAACTACATACAGAAGCAACATGTGAAATTATAATATACTTTAACAATATGGGTTAAATAAAAGAAAACTAAATTTTATTGGTAATTTATTTAGAAAAATACAAATATGATACGATAATTAAATTAGAAGAAATGCCTTTCTAACGTCTTTTATGTAATGGGATAAATTATTATCCTACTCGTGTGTACGCGCATTTACATTTGAATGAATGATATATTTTCATTCATTCAAAATTTCATTAATTCAATCAACATTAGCACTAATGCCGGCTCCACACAATGGTCCAAACGTTGGTACCAATGTTGGATGGTTAATTTGCTAGGTAACCATCCGCTTGACAATATACTAGATAAGTCCAAACAAAACCAATAATAGTGGAAGACGACATTCCATTTTAATAATTTCAAGAAATAACCAACTATAATTTGACGACGACTTTTTAACATAGTACGCACTTGACGCGCGTCGCAATAAGATAAGACTATGAACACGTAGCCAACGTGTGGAGGAATCGTTGAAACCAACACGGGCTGGCCAACTGCCAATGATATTTCCCGATCCACATGTTGGACGAGTGGTGTTGGGGCCAACGTTGGGACCAACGTGTAGATCCGGGGTAAGTAGGTACTAAAAAATAATTTTGATTTTTAAATGATTTATAATTTTTATTAACCCTTTCCCTGTCCTATAAATCATATATGAAAATTTGAAAATTGTTTAACTATTGTGTCTGTTTCGCGGACAGGAAAACTGTTAAAGTATCTTTAACTTAAAACTAAAAATTGAGTTTTTTTTATAACCAACGAACCAACCAACGAACTCAGAGTTAAAATGTATTTTCACTAATTTTGTTAAGCACTTCTTTAGATTCATTAATGTGCGACATTAATGAATCAAAGTTCAAAGGATTAAAAAAAGTTTATTCCTTCATTTTATCTCTTCTCAAGGTAAATCATGTTATTTTCATGTTAAATCTCTTCTTTGAACTTTGTTTTAGTATGAGATACTTCAAGCAATGAAGGTGACAGGATGCATACCTATATATATAAACGCATAATACATATATAAATACAGACTACATAATATTTTTATTTAATTATTTATCATTTTTACTTAGTATATTGTTTACATCAGTATGCGAAAAGTTTATTACCACAATTACCACTCTATAAGGAATGTCATAGTATGTCGCATTAGTTCTATAAAAATGTAAAAATAATGTCAATATTCCTGTTATCTTACATTATTCAACATATCCATTGAAAAATATTTTATAGAGTGTGTAACATGAATATGAAATGCATAATAAATTGACGATTACTTGCACAATTTACGTTCGAGTTGATCAGAAATAGCTCGCGGGAAGAATCTCATAGCCTGTCTTATTAATTCTATATAAAAAAAAATATCAATATTACTGTTAGCTTACATATTTCAACATTTGAGAAATATTTTTTACAAATTGTGTGATACGAATATGAAATGCTGTATATTGACGATTACTTAGACAATTTACGTTCGAGTTGATCAGCTATAGCTTGCAGGAAGTCCTCTGTATGTAAATACATGCCCTCTTTAGTGTTGGCCATACCATGAATACAAATAACCAAATCCTTCGTCATTTTGCCGCTGTCGATGCATTCCACGCATGCCTAAAATCAAGTAAATTGGTATTAAGTCACTAAAAAAGATTCACACAAACATAATGACTAAAAGTGGTAAAATTAAAAATTTTGTACAACCGACTTCAATAAGTAAATAAAATAAGAACATCATCAATGTAGTCGAAGTCAATTAAATACGCATTATTAAGGATAACTCAAAAACTACTCGTCATATCTTGATCAAATTTATATGGGACCACATGAGAAGCACTAGCTTTCAAATAAAAAGAATCGTTAAAATCGGTTCACCTAGAAAAAAGTTCTGAGGTAACACACATAAAAAAATACAGTCGAATTGAGTACCTCCTCCTTTTTTTGGAGTCGGTTAATAAGTCTGTGCTCCAGAGTTTTTAAGCGTGAATTTAAATTTTAAATATTTATTTATGGAGAAGTATGTATAATAGTGCAACATGAGAGCGTTGAGATGGGGCAGTATAAAAAAAATAAAGTCGGTAAGTATATTAAGCCATTACAAACTTCCTTAGTCCAACAATTAAAGATACGTATGTTAAATCTTTGATTTTAGTGAAAATTCTTCGTTAAGCCACAGAATAAGTAATAGGTTAAGCCGACAATTGAACCCGCTATTTTTTAAGTAATAAAGAGAACATGTAATATTTCATTGATTAATGGAGCTACTAATAAATATTGCTTGCAAAGAGACTTAAAAGAGAAATACCATATTTAACTTTGCAAGGTGCTCTTTCCAGTTGACTATGGGAAATGCCAGAAATATTTAATAATTTCGTATATAAGGTACATCATTAATTTATGCCAGTTTTATCATAATAGCTAGACCGGGACGACGGGGAGCAGCGTTAAAGGTGCGAGTTGTCTGATACCTACCTACTGTGATCGTCAATCCGCCAGTCATCAATCGCCAGGCGATTAATGGCTAATCCCTCCCATACATAATATGTATATACCTATGGAGAATCCTTCATATAACGACAGAGGCCATTATCCAGCAATGAACTTTTACGGGCTGAAGAAGAATGTGCTTCTTATAAGGGTCCCCATATTAATTAATGTTTTAAAGTATTATTCGTTTTAAAAGAGATCCAATTTGATGAAGAATTTGAAAGAAGACAAACATTGCCACGTGCCCATGGCAACGCGAACGCTCTTTTAAAAAAAAACTCGGTGTTCACGCACCTATAATCCACGGATTATATTTGCTATTATCGATAAGATTTCATAATCTTAATACAGGTATAAAATATGCATTTATTAAGATTAGATAATGTGGTACGAAAGTACCAAAGGACGTCATTATTGCACACAATTTATATTATAATTATTATTATTTTCATTCCATATAGGTTATTACATAATTGTTATTGAGTAATTTTAATTTACATACCTACTTACCACTGGTTCTGACATCTTTCTTATATCGGATAATAGTTATGGATTATAGAATATTATAATAGAATATAAATTACGGTTATCAGATAATAGAATCGGTCCGGGTAATAGTTACTTATAATTCAGTCCTGCTAATAACCAAAAAGAAACCCATCGGGCAAAATTTTTGAAATACTAAAGTTTACAATTGAATTGTATCCACAATTATTTATATTTAAAAATTAAAAGATTATACTCCAGGAGTTATTATATTCATAGTGTTCTTTTATTCCTTAATAAAAAAAATTGACAGAACGCCCGAAGGGTTAATTGACAGACAATTTACAATTGAAGGGTTTTCTGTGAAGTCTAGTAATGTATACAACACCTATTCGTCTGTTTATGTTTCTGAAAAGCGTGGTCATAAAAGAAAACGAATCAATCTTCGGGTGCGACCACATTGAGTTATACAAGACGTATATTATATATATAGAATGTATAGAATGTAATATTTAAATCAATGTGCGACCACGGTAAATACGCCCTTACTTGACTACAATTTTCCAAATGAACGGCACAATTTAGTGCATTTAAAAATAAGTATTTGTACCCCAATAAAAATCACATGTGGTAGTAGAGCATCAATCAAATTATTTGCTATAATGGCCCCGCTTGGCAGCAACCAAATATCTCGAACTTTTGACACTGCTGCCCGTGACTGATTTGGATATTTATATTTGTTATTTAGTATTTACGAGATGGTAGACTCATCTATTTGGTCACGTAATCTTTATTGTCTTTCTACCTAACATTTTAACGCTGGATAAAGAACAGATAAGACAAAAAATAACATAAAATTTCGTAACAAAAAATAAATAAATCTTTTAGCAAATTTGTCACAGCCACAGCACCAATGAAATTGTTAATTACTGTGTTACTTTTCCACGTTTTCGGCGATGAAGGAAAACATCGTAAGGCAACCCTTTCAGAAATAAGACTAGGCATGACTAGGCATGTGTCCAGGAGTAGGACGTTATACTAGGACGTCACTTTAAGTAAATCTTAATAACAAAAACGTATTTAAAGGTGATATTTTAAAATGACTACAATTACTTTTTACATTATTCTGTTCAAATGATATAATATTATTAGATATCATTTCATTTAATCATGTAGGACGGCACAGTTTCGTTAGCTTATCTTGTTACGCTGTGTTTATTGTTCCTCTGTCAGAATGAGTTCATGATGTTACATACCTAACAAATGTATTACATATTCCTACTTAAATATTAGTTCTCAAGAAAATAATATATACATATCCATTTTAACACATCCTTACAAATAACTTTAATGCTCTGAAATTTTAATTGTCTTTTCCCGGGCTGGTTGTGAGAGCGTCGTCCTTCCCCGGTCGAGCTAACCCATTCTTGCTACAACCAGAATATAGCTGCAGCGTAGCTCTACACCTACAAACTTATATATTATGTATTCAACTTAACTACACTCTCACAGAATGCTCTCGCAGAATACCAGCGTGAAATAGCAGCTTGATTGATGCTACTGTGTTTCGTATGGTGAGTGTAAAGTGGAAACGAGGCATTCCATCTTAGTTCTCAGGGGTAACAACGCATTTGCATTTTGATTCTTAATCGAGCATCAGCATCCACTTACGATGGTTACGATGGTACAGGAGGTATTCTATATAAAAAAAAACTAAATATAGGCGGTCTGTCAGTTTGAGTTGAACGCAATGAAACTTACTTCCTCAAGAGCCAGAGCGAAGCGCTCGAGGTCGGGGGTGCCGTCGAGCTTGGCGCGGTGTATGAGGCCGCGGGTCCAAGCGTAGATGGAGGCGACGGGGTTGGTGGAGGTGGGCTTGCCCTGCTGGTGCATGCGGTAGTGCCGCGTCACGGTGCCGTGCGCCGCCTCTGACTCCACCGTGCGCCCGTCCGGGCACATCAGCACCGATGTCATCATGCCCAGCGAACCGTAGCCCTACATTTTATTTAAATTATAACTCTAATATGAAATTTCGCCATCGTGTAGCTTATATTTTATTTATGGATTCGATTATAAATAAAATTTAAACCACATACGCGATGGCTTCATTTTATTAATGGAATCGATTAACTGTGTAGTGGCGGTGGAAGAATAGCCATTACCCCATAATATCGTCCCGTGGTTATCGTAAGAGGCATCAGAGGGAATCAATCCAGAAGATGGGCAGCAGAGTCTTCCTAATAACTACTAAAAAAAACTGTGGTTACCAACCCGTCTGCCAATCGTTGCAACAATGGCAAATATACCGCCTATGAGGCAATCTATGGGGGACGTCTATGTTCAGCAGAGAACTTTTGATAGGCCGTTCGAATCTCAAATAAAGCCAACGTTCCGTAGTTCGAACTGTTTAAAATATTTGGCTGAATATAAAAGTGAAACAATTGAACAATTTTACTAATACGAGTACAACTGTATTTTTTTATTTCTCTGTGATGTATTTTATCCTATAAATAACTTTTATCTGATGGTTGAAAAATTTGCCCCTAATAAATGATATTACTGATAGTTGAAAAAATTTAACATAAATATATCTAATTCTAATCTATTGATGTTCTTACAACTGTAAAGTTGAATGTAATTTCAACGAAATCTAAGACGTCCTGTTAACGAATGTGGTGCTTCTTTCCCATAAGCCGTGTAGTGGCGGTGTTAGAAAACCCTTCACCAAAATAATAAAAAAACTACGGTTGCGTGCCGCCTGCCAAGTGGCAATTATGGCATATCACCCCTATGAAACAATCTAAGGGGAAGGCCTAAGTTCTGTGCTTCCTGAATAGTAAGCCTTGGGATAATTCCAAAATTTTGTGGATCCCGATACGGCCGTATTGATTATATTAGTCAAGATAAGATTGAAAGTATGTGACTGCCCCTGTAAAAAAGTGAATATTGAAATAACGAATTTAAGAGCGATATTATGAAAACCTGCCGCAGTAAAAAGTACCTGTGCCACTACGTCGGACTGCACGTCGCCGTCATAATTCTTACAGGCCCACACGAACCCACCGGAGCTTTTGATCGCTTGCGCTACCATGTCATCAATCAGCCGATGCTCGTACCAAATCTTAGCGTCCTCAAACTGCTTCTTGTATGTACTGCATATCAAGTAAATATTGTAAAGTTTGGCAGCCTCTCATCTAACGAGTATCTCGTTTAGAGCCAAGGCGGTACCAGGGGCTGAACTAAGTAAGTGGTGTAAATATGAGTCTCTGGGAGATGACTCTATATTTGTGTCATTTGCTGTATATAATGCGGTGAAATTCCTAAAGGAATATCTGCGACTTGACGCCGTTGCTGGTGATAAGAGGGTTCTTTTCTTGCTCAAAGGCCATTCAAAGAGCAAAACGCAGAGAGCGTTTTTGGCACTATACCCCGGGACTATTGGTACTATAATATAGTAGGCCTGTATGATAATTTAAGTTTTTAGTTTGTTTTTTTTTTATTACGGTCATAAATATTGTTTATTTGAATGTTATGTAAATAAATGATTTGACTGAAATAATAATAATACTAATTCCTTATCTGTTTGCATAACTTCAGTAATTTGCTGATTGCCAATTCTTACGAGTATATCAGCTGGTCTTTTCTTTTCTTTTACAAGTCTTTTCTTTTACAAGTCTTTTCTTTTACAAGAATAAAGGCTTAGTTATGTTTCTATGTTACCTGATAAGTACTGGTAGTACAGCAGTAGAACTATATGGTAACTACATGCTATTTGTGCTTAGAGTAAGGGATTACGTTGTAACATTAATTAATCTGTGGTAAGGGTAAAGCACTTAAGTCCATTACAGTTATTCAACTCAATGCTTCATTCCTTACTCTTGAGTATTTTTGTGGGTTGTGGATTGCTAATGGCATGTCTATGGAAGTGTCACGTTTTCCAGATCACCAACGTAATATGGGCATGATACTGCTTTATTGAAAAGAATACAAGAACCCAAAATTCATAAAGGGTAGAAAGAAAATTTCCACCTCTTTGGAGAAAATGATAAAACTTTTTACAGAAGTAGGTAACAAACGATCACACAGTCAACCTGATTGTAAATGGATGCTGTGACCCATAACATCTACAACTATCCTCGACTGAAAATCAAAATCCAGTTATGCGCTGTCACCCCTGAGGACTAAGTTGGAATGCCTGGTTTCCAGTAAAAAGGGTCTCCGGTTCTCTACACTCACCATACGAAACACAGCAGCATTGAGCTGCTATTTTACGCTGGTATTCTGTGAGAGCGCGGTTCTTCCGTGGTCGAGCCGACCCATTCGTGCTATAACCATAATATTGCTGCAAGTGGATGGTTGACAAAATGACTGTTTATCTTAGCATCACTTAGGTTAGGTATGTATCATCTTTACTAAATAAAATCACCGTATTCAACTTTACTCATTCTAAAAATAGTAAAACAAGACAAGTGTTTACCTCTCATAAATTTCTTCGAATATGTCTTTGAAACGACCATCATATCGCTTCAGGATAGTATTCTTTGTGGAAAGATACAGCGGCCATTTCTTTTGTAAGGCCACCTGTTAAAACAAAGATGTATTGCTGAATGTCATACTTCTGTAGGTATTTTAAGTATAAAGGATGAAATTTTTATTCATTACGATATAGATCATTACATTTGTAACAAACTAGCTGTGTCCGCGCCTTCGTTGGCGTCTAAGCATGACATAAAATTACCGTTTAATCCTCAGAAATATTACACAGAAACAAAATACCACATTATTTCCAGGGTTAGTATAAGCAGTCGGAGTAAATTCAAAGTTAAAAATGTAATAGTTTTCTTGCGAAATCCGTTTGTACAGAAAGACAGATGAAAATGTTTTGAAGCTGAATATTTAACACAAACCTCTAATATTTTATAACACACTTTTATTTAATGTGCATAGAGTATTATATATTTAAAATGAATAAGAGTACTTTTTATTTTTCCAAATCTAGTAAGAGATTAAGTTTTAGTCGCTTGTCTGTAGGAGTAGAGTGCTGAAACGTGTGATTTACCTAGCCGTGCCCGCGATTTCATACGCGCTATCATGTACCATCTAGGCATCCTGTTAATAATGTCCTATAGACCGTATTTAGGTCACGACGGCCAGTCTCGATGGAGACAAGCCATCTGCGCAGGACAGTATTATACTGCAAGAGTGTTTCCGCAAGCACAGGTTGCACTCTCTATTGTCTGACTCTCATAGTCCGATGGGATGGCAGTCTGACACGACCGGAAAGAGATCAAGCACAGGACCAACGGCTTTACGTGCTTTCTGAACCACGGGGGTGAAACAAGGCCCACTTCCTGACTCTAGGCAGCTACTGAGTATTTCTTGACAGAAAACCCCATTTATTAATTTTGTCTAACCCGAGATTTAAGCTCGTCAGTTCATGATCAGCAGTCACGCTTTCGACCACTAGACTAACTAGCCAGTCCTCACAATATATAAATAAAACTCTGTTGATCGGACTAATATATTATGTATACAAATTAACCTATGTTGATAAGGTATTTTCTTATTAATCTTAAATAAAAAACGGGTATGCCGATTTTTAATTTTATGTACCTAATAAGCTATAGGTTGAGTTGAGTTATAGTTGAGTTCCCTGAGCACTCCTAGCCTTTCTAGGAGTGCTCAGGGATTCAAACCAATTTTTCATAATATGTTTGCTAGCTTGCCCGGCCGACGATGTTCTGCTCTTTCCGCTAAGTAGCGCGATGAGTTTCACTCTCAATTCACTCCAAGCTTTTTATTGTGTATAAGAGTCATTTCGGGTCTTAATTACTGCATTTATTAATAACTTGATTATAACACCCCACTCAGATCCTAGCGTAGCTAATAGCAATGAATCATCGTCTCGGCAAAATAAAAGTAAATACTTATATCAGTCTTTCTCAAAGTGAAAGTGGACGATAACGCCCCCTTGTGGGCGTTGGAGACCTAGAGGGGGGGCGTTAAGTGGCCCAGAAAAAAATGGGGGGCGTTGGCGTGGTTTAGGGGGGCGATGGTTGATTTGTAATTTCATTTATATACTTTATATTTTAAAATTTACTAAAATTAAAACCTACATACTACTCAATATCGAATAATTAGTTTATATTTCTGCACTGTATGATGGTATATAAACTAGAAATACTTAACATAGATTTCGTAGGATAGCCCGTACGCCGTACGCAATCAAGTTGTAACAAGTTTTTGTTAAATAACTACCTATTTAACTTTGCTACTGGATTGCACTAAGCTATTAGTGCAATCCGGTAGCAATCGGCTGGTTCATCGATACTTGTCTTAACTTGCTTAGTACGATTGAGCGTCGAAAGAGATAAACGAGTTTGTGCGTGTTTGTCTTGTTCGTGTCGGTGCGTGCTGTATTCAAATCCTATATAAAAGCTCGTAATAATTTTTATATTTTCATTAGTGGTTTCGCGCGCAATCTTTAAACAAGTATTAAGTTCAACACTTTATTTACATATTTGTAAAAACAAAGCCATGTCGGAAGCAAAAAAGAAGAGACGGCAATATAGTGCAGAATATATTAAATATGGATTCATAGAAAATTCGACAAATCCATCTTTGCCTTTGTGCCTTCTTTGTTCAGCGATGAAGCCTTGAAGACTTCAAGATCATTTGAATAAAACGCATCCAGATAAGAAGGACAAAAATGTAGCCTATTTTCAAGACCTGGAAAAGAAGCATAATGCTCAGCCAAGTGTATCAAAACTTTTTTCGGTGGCTGCTAAGCAAGAGAGTGACGGACTTCGAGCTTCATACAATATCTCTTTGTTAATTGCTCAAACAGGTAAACCACACATCATCGGAGAGACGTTAATTTTGCCGGCAATAAAAGAAGTTATAACTACTGTGCTCCATAAACCGGCGGCAGACATAATTCGAAAAATTTCTTTGAGCAATAGTTCTGTGCAAAGACTGAAAAAAATGGCTGAAAACATTGAAGAGTCATTGTGCAATCATCTGAAGACTAGTTAATTTTCAATTCAGTTGGATGAGTCCACTTTACCAACTAATGAAGCATTGTTGCTTTCTGTCTTACGTGAGGCTTATTAAAGATAAAAAATATGTCAAGAACTATTATTTGCTAGAAATTTAGAGACAGACACAAAAGAAGAAACCATATTTAAAACACTGGAAAAGTTTTGTGATGAAAAAGGAATTCCCTTGAAGAATATTATATCAGCTGCTACAGATGGTGCCCCAGCTATGACGGGGTGTCAAAAAGGCTTCATAGCGTACTTAAAAAGCAAAATTCCAGATATGCTTGCTGTACATTGTAAAAAAATGTAAAAAAATTTTGCCGCGTAAGCCATGTAAAACATGACTTACGCGGCCCGTGACTCCAATAGTATGCCGATAGCTGCACGTTACAGTAACAAATTTTTTTTTTCATGTAACTGGTAATAAAAAATACTACACTATCCATCACTTCCGTCCTGTGATTTTGATTTATCTAATAAATGTAAAAATAATAATTAAAAACATATTTATTATAGAAACAAAAGTTGCCAATATCTATCAAAAAGTAAATAAGTAGTAGTAAGATCATCGATCACTAATAAAAAACTTTTTTTTATCAGTGATCGATGAGTAAGATTAGATATAATACAAGGCATGAGTAATAATGAATGGTGTAGTATCAATGAGGTTAATAAGAGTATTTATTCTTTACTAAATCCCTGTATAATCTACTAATTTATCAGACGTGAAATATATGTTATGAACAGCTATTTTTTTAGTAATGGTTTTTAGTAATTTATAGTTTACTTTCTATTCAATTCCATAAAGATACAATTTTCTACATCAACCGACCCTATCCTACCCTGCCCTGCCTGCCTTGAGCTGCCCTGTCCTGCTCTACCCTACCCTACCCTTAACCTTATGACATGCTTGTATTATGTGCAGTAGGATAACGGTTATCACTTAACACTTAATTTGTTATGTCACTAACATCTTCTGTATATGCTTTAGAATGGGGCACGTATTGTATTTAAGCAGAATGTTATAAAACTTTTTATTACAGAAAATGCCGGAGAAATAAAACCTCTGGATACGTTCTTGAAAAGGGTCCAAAAAGAAGAAATTGTGCACGGTGCTATGAAAAGCTAAGACTGACATTGACTTTCTCAGAAGCAAAAAAGAAAGTTAATATAATTAAAACAGTCTGTGTCAAATGTAATCAGTCTCTTTGCACAGCATGTTACAAAGATAGGCATATCTAAATTAATTAATTTTATATAAAAGATTTTTTTAATAATATTTAATTTTGGTCTATCTTAATTACTATTATTTTTGACTTGTTTGTAATTAACACATTAATAAGGCTTGGCTTGTGTTTATAAAATAAAATAAAATTAATGACTCGATATTTTCTTTTCTTTCACTATCCCATCACTAAAAAAATTACACTTTAGTGCGGTATCGGGCCCTATCGACCTGACATTTTCGATTGCTAATTCCTCATTTTCTGTTTGGAGGATCCAGGGGCGGGGGCAATGTATAGACAAGTGATTCATGAGGATTTTAAAAGTATAAAAAAATAATGTACAATACGCCTTGACTAAGATAATAGAGCTTTAATACCACATGGAGGTGTCAGGCCGAAAGGGCCTGCCACGCACAATAAGAAAGTCAAGTGGGTGCATTTTTGGACTGCCACCGCACCAGCTGAAAGTCAGTGTTTTTACGCAGTCAACGTGTTAAGCTTCTGACTTGTTGAGCTTGTGCGGGTCGCACTTTAACTTCCTCACTTTCACTTTAAAATTGATATATCTTAATTGTTGTCAGTTGATTTATATAAAACAAGCGCTTTATTTTAGTCTAAATTTATCTTAATTAAACAATGGAAACCACATTCAAATCGGATCAGTAATTGTGAAGGTAGCGTGCACAAACTCGCGGACAAACAGACAAAACATCAGTTTACGAATTAATTGTAATAAATGTATAGATAGGTATCCAAGTTTGAGTTTCCTTACAATAGTGTTATTTTAAAGGATAAATTGTTAGTAAATATTTCTATACTGATAAAATAAAAGTTTATTTAACTTACCTGAAAACTAGAATGAGCAAAAGCTTTTATTGATTCATCAGTGTTGTACATGCCCAGTGCTACACCGGGAGATTTGAAGTCATACAGCAAATGTCTCTCAGTTGTTCCATCATTTGTAGTGTACACTAACTCAACCTGAATAAAGATATCGTTTTAAAAAAATATATGGCAACCTAAAACTCATTAAATTTGTTCATAATACTTAATACGTAAATATTTTATTAATTTAAAATTACTTTCTAGAAATTTGATGCATTAACGGATTTTATAAAATTTCCAAATTATTCGCTTTTACGAGGAAATGAATACAAAGACCATAAACTCCCGTTTTTTTTTAATTAAATTTATTTTCATGTTAGCTTCGGGTGTAAATCACGGCTAATAGTTTAATAGTCTTATTCGTAAATACTCCTAAAAATAATAATAACATCCAGAATTTATTATTATTTAATTTTATTATCATGTGCTGACAACATGGCGCTGCTAAACCCTCCGATTGGAGATTTAAGGGAATTACTGGGCGATGTGCTGTTGAGCATGCCTTGAGATACAACAAAAAAGAGCCGAAACTCCTGTATGGATTTTCCCTAAGTCGTAGATACAATTTATCATAATAGCTACTACCGAGTTCGACTTGCTACTTACAGATACTTATTGATATAAATAAGATAATTTGACGGCTCCGTGACGCAGAGGAGCTGCAATGAGTTGCAGCGTTGAGGGCCGGGGGTTTGAATCCCGCTCGGAACAAGTATTTGTATGGCTTACAAATATTTGTTCCGGGTCTGGATGTTTCTCCTTGTGGAATCTTATTGTGGAGGTACGTTTTTTAAAAAAAAGTCAAAGGCAAAAATTATTGATTTAACATATCTACGAAAAAAATTACCTTCCCTGGTTTCGATACCACGAAATCTAGCGCTTTGTACTGATCGCCGTGAGCGTGACGCCCGATGACCATGGGTTTGGTCCAGCTTGGCACCAATCGGGGAATGCTCTTGCATAAAATCGGCTCCCGGAAAACTGTACCGCCGAGAATGTTACGGATCGTTCCATTTGGACTCAGCCACATCTTCTTTAACTTGAACTCTATAAAACATACACACTATAGAATAGAATTTTTTTTTATTCAATTTAGATCACATGATGTGTAATTCTTATTGAAACTCAATTTTACTTTACCACTGGTTCGAAAAAAAACCTCTGTACATTGCCCCAAGAATGAATTACTGACTCTGAGGAGTCGAGAAACTGGTATCACTAGCTTGTGTTTATTCCTAGTGTTTACAGAGTGTATATCACTTTTTTTTAGTAAAACTACCTTTGTTTTTGTGAACATACATTAAATTTTCGTAAATATACTGAGAGGCCAAAGTTACTATATTTATTCCTTTAAATATTTCTCTAAGAGACTCTCTCGGTTTTAGGTTGTAAATAGCTCTAATGGCCCTCTTCTGTAAAACAAAAATAGTTTCTAAATCAGCCGCATTTCCCCATAGTAAAATCCCATAAGACATTATGCTATGGAAATAACTGAAATAAACTAATCTACATAGCTGTCTCGACACTAGTGAGACCTCTCATCTTTTTTATAGCATAAGCTGCAGTACTTAGTCTGCTTGCTAGTTTGGATATATGGGTGCCCCACTGAAGCTTTGCTTCGAGAGTGATACCAAGAAAAACAGTGGATTCAACAGGGCTCAGTTCTTACCCATTGAAAAACACATTGGTATTCAACACATAGTTTAAAAATCAAGGAAGTATTATCAGCAAATCATACTATATCATGATTATCCCCTACAAGGGAAGGTAAGTCATTAATATACACTAGAAATAGGAATGGGCCGAGAATTGACCCTTGAGGGACACCCATTAGTACAGGTGACCCGGAAGAATATACGTGGTAGAGCCATGCTGCAGCTATATCAGTAGTATAGTTGTAGCACGAATGGGTCGACTCGACCGGAGAAGGACCATGCTCTCACAGAATACCAGCGTAAAATAGCAGCTAAATGCTTCTGTGTTTCGTATGGTGAGTGTAGAGAACCGGACACCCCTTTTACTGGAAACGAGGCATTCTACCTTAGTCCTCACGGGTGACAACGCATCTGCATTTTGATTCGTAGTTGAGGATGGATGTAGATGTATATGGGCCACATCAACTACTTACCATCAGGTGGACTGTGTGCTCGTTTGTCACCCTTATCCAATAAAAAAAAACTTTTACCATTGATAATAACTTTCTGCGTTTTATTACTTAAATATGAAATAATAAGTTCAAGCGCTGTGTTCTTGACACCATAGTACTGTAGCTTCCTGATTAATGTCTCATGGTGAACACAGTCGAAGACCTTGGAAAGGTCACGAAATATACCCAAAGCATCCTCTGAATTCTCCCATGCACATAAAATATGTTTAATAAGCTCAACTCCAGCGTCAGAGCATGTAGAGCGACCCCTTGTAAAACCAAATTGATTTTTATGAAGCAATTTTTTTGGCGATAAATTGGTTCTTAAAGACTATCTTAGTCAGAAGTATATTAATGTGTTTATTTCATCAATCTGTAAATGTCCATTGCTACACATGGGCCTCTCCCGTTATAGGGACTTGCCTTAATTTCCACGATTGGCGGGCGGATTTTATCGCAATACCATACGTCTCGCACCTTTGACATTGCGCCTCATCGCCGATAACGTTAAGTCTAGCGTTAACGAGATGGTTATACGTAAACGAGATAGTTATATCTTTTGAAAGTCATGAGATCTTACTTGCTTTTCCTACTTACAACCGACGGATAGAAATAGGGTGATATTGATTTCATACACCATCACCTCACGGGAAAATGTTAAATGTTAGTTTGAATAAATGGTGTAAATTAACTAAACTTTGTCACTTCTGCGACAGACGTGGCCAGCCCATTGCCACTTCAGAAGTAGCAATGGGCTGGCCACGTCTGTCGCAGAAGTGACAACCGGTGGAGTAGACGTATTATGGAGTGGAGACCGCGTCTAGGCAAACATAGTGTGGGACGCCCCCTGATCAGATGGAGCGACAATCTGCGCAAGGTGGCTGGTAGAAACTGGATGCGTGTAGCCGAAGATCGGGCTAAGTGGCGCGCCTTGGGGAGGCCTATATCCAGCAGTGGACTGCCGCAGGCTGATGATGATGATGATGATAAACTAAATTTTCATATGGTACTGGCTAGCTGTGTCCGCTTTATGATCGAGGCATTCTACTAATATATACTTACTCACTAGCGATAACTTAAGATAATCAAAGACCATTTGTTTTATCAATGTTTCGTTTTCAAGTTTTTCGGCATAGCTCTTCATCTGTTCGTAAAGTTCATTACTACGGGTTCATCCATTCCGGACAGACAGACAAACAAAACTTTAAGAAAAGGTTATTTATGACTTAATATGATGCGAAGCCCTGAGCTTAATAGCAGCCAGTTATTTCAATATTACAGACAGATACCTCAATTTTATTTATATGTATAGATGAAACACTGTTGCAAATTAGGTATAACGACTTCTTAATTACCTATAAATGACACTTTAGTTTCTTCTTTTAGCTCTAATTTAAGCTTCTAATACCTTACAATAATGCTCTTCTATAAACAATATTGCATGTGCGGATCGAGGATTAATGCAAAAATGATAATGAATTATAAATGTTTTAATTTGCAAACACGCGACAAAGTACGTTGAGCTGGCCGTGCATAAAACAGCTAACACGGAAATTCACACCGGCCAATCTTAGAGTCAGGCATCCCCAGCGCGTTGTTGGTGTTGATGGTCGTAAGGTCGTATCATAAGCTGACTTCACTAGTTTAAAACTAGTTGGAAAATTGTTTCATTTATTTGGAATGAGGGGAATACGCGATATAAAAACACTCACTTGCGTAGCTGAATTTTGATCACTCTTCATTTTAATAGAATAGAAATATAATTTGTCACTTTCTATCTGGCTTCATTACACAATTTCGATGTGTTTAAATTTTGGAGAAGCAATAAGTACCGTAACCTTAGCCGGAATGCCAGGAGTGTTGAGAGATTCGCACTTACTTTTTATATTTTAATTATATTTGTTTGAAGATTCTTGAACTATAAATCGGACATAATCAACACCAACCAAGGAAGCAAGAATCAAAATTATAATCATTAAAATGAAAATCACTTGACAAACTGACTGACAGATAATATCGACTGAGCATCTTATATGGTCCATTGCCACTTCAGTAATAATGACTGATACGTTGAGCTATGTTGGTTACTCTGGTTCTACAGCGGATATTTTCATTACTACGTCTATCACGCAGAGAAATTCTGAGCATAGCCCTCGCCATACCTCGCTGAACGACCTTGAGCTTTCTCATATGACCAGCAGCGAAGGGCCACGTCTCAGTTCCATCAAATATTTCATTACTGGTAACAACGCGCTGGTTGTACACTCTTGTTTTCTGCTTATGAGGTGTACGTGACGGAGAAGATGTGTCGTAATCTCCCGAAGGCTACCCAGCCAAATTGGATGCATCGATTAAACCTTCGTTTGAAGGTGGACTTACCTATTTGGACAATTTAACCTAGGTAATCATACTCGTCAAAACTTCGAGCGTAGTGCTCCCAACAATTACCGTCACAGAAATGGCATGGACGTTACACATGACCTTTGTCCATGTAAATTTTAAGACCTCGTTTGAAACACTATTAAAGTCATTGAGCATAGTACTCCAGTAATTGCGCCATAATAACTTCATCGTCGGCCAATGGAAGTTGAATAATGTACTCGCCATGGATGTTGATACCTTTTCAGTCCAGTTGTTTGAAAATATCTTCCAATGTTGCGGTGACAAGTTTCGGGGATAAAACGTTACCCTGTTTTACACACTCAGCTGTTGGATAGATTTTGTGCTTATGTTCTGTACTCGGATAGCCATCGTAGACCTACTCTACAAGCACTTCATAGCACCTCGATATACCGACAGTCAATCTAACACTTCTGAAGGTGAAGGCTGAGGGGACTGTATGTAGCACCGCCTAAATTTCTTCGGTAAATCGTAGAGTATGCATGTACGTAAATATGTAGTTATAGTAATAAAGTCTTTTTTGAATCTGGCTTGTTCGGGAGGCTGGAAATCCGCATGCGTCTGAGCCTGTTACTGAGTCTGCATGCGAGACGATTCGTAATGAATCGAAAACGGCACGTAGACGCGGCCCAAAGAGTAAATCGGTCTGTATCTCTTCAATGAGTATTGTCACCTTTCTTGGAGATCAAGTCCATTGCACTTCTACTCCACGCCATTGGATTTGGAGCCACAGCTTCTGAAGGGCTTCAAGTAGAGTTTCGAGAACTTCCTACTACACTCACTCACTCTTTTTTCTGACTAAGACTACAAGAAAGTCGACGTTTCTGCCTAGAAATGAGATCCTAGTCCATTAGCAAAGTTAAGCAAAAATTTACGTCCTAGTTGCTTCATACTTCTAACCAAAAAACGGAAAACTTAGTTAAAACTTTTAGCGGTCAGCCATCGCAGAGTCTACTTCACCTGAGGATGCCTCGTGTAGAGGCGAAACACGTGTCGTATTATCGCCGGTGGTGTGTCTTTCCTAGTGGTGTTGGGAGTAGTGGTGTTGGGATTAGTGGTGACGGGGATAATGCAAGCAATTGAGAGAGGGCGGGACGTGCTCTTCAAACTAGGTAAGACACCGGATATAGGCAAGGAAATTTTTACTAACATTAGTCGAAAACTTAGTTTCGCTGCACTCACTCACTAAAATACACACTGGGCGGGCTGAACGTACACACGCACGCACGCACACCTACACACACACACACACACACACGCACCTATACATTCACACACACACACACACACACACACACACACACACACACACACACACACACAGGCGTTCGCGCGCGTGCGCGCACATGCCCGCACACACTTATCTTAGCAACTTAGCACACTTTGAACTGGGTATCCAGGACTTTAACTTTCTACCTCTACAATCTCTCAATATAATCTACATCTCTATAAACGGTGTCATTCAATTTTCTTGGTTACTGCGATTCAAGCCATCAAGCCTCGAGCTGCAGAGACGGCTGTATTGTACTTATATTTATTTTACCTGATGTATTTTGGTTTAATGAATATATTTCTATTTTTAAGATAAAATTTAAGAAATTACCTTCAACTCTCTGTTCGTCTGGTGTAATTGTAGCGCACTTGATGCCGACATTGTGCTTGAGAATGGCGTGGGCAGCGTCAATAGTCACCTGATCGTTGGTAGCGTCTCGATGAGGTAGACCCAAATCGTAATATAAACACTCCAACTATGGGAGATAATCATTTATTAATTTATTTATACTTTATTGTTTACATCTTATTAAAAGGATTAAAAAGGCGGACTTAGTGTCCTTAGGCAATCTCTTCCAGTCAACCATTATTAACGAAAAGCTAAATCGACTTCTGTGTGAAAGCATGCACTAAAACATTATGAATAAAAATTTATTAAGAAAATCTAGACTCAATATGAAATATAATGAGTATGCCCAAGTAAAGTTCATCACACTCAATTCTAAGATTCGAAACTAAGCAGGTAACTCGCGATAATAAAAAAGATGAAGAGAAGTATTTTGTAAATATTCGATGTGGTTTGTGTGTTGCCAGACTGAGTTAAGCAGTCAGAATTTCCGTTCAAGGTGCTTTAAAATATTCAAATATTGTACGCCATTTTTACATGTAAAAGACAATATTTTGTTTATCTATAAGCATTTTTTTCAGCACGTTTAATCTTTATAAATGTCTATGTGTGTCATAATCAAAGAGATTTAAATATATAGGTATATATTTAAATCTCTTGTTTAAATATATTTATTTTAAAGTTTTATCGCGAGAGTTCTTTCTTGTATAACATTAAAGCTACGAACATGCTAGCAGTTCGCATTGTAGTTAATGGTCCATGCATTACATTTCAAACAAGGAAGACCAGTGATACGTTGTCACTTCTGAGCTAAACTCTAGAGTAATTGTGTTCTGTGCTTCTGAGCTTCTGAGGCTACAATGAAATGCTATATTTAAAGGCATTTCTGACTTTCTTAACTTTCTTTAAAACTTTAACGCAAATTATTAAATTAGCGTACAAATGCGGTAATTTTAGCGTAGGTATATCTTCGCATAAAAAGTTTAAAGTAAATCGTCAGGCATTGTCATATAAACACAGTTATAAAAATTAAACAAGCAAAATCATGTATGTTAAATTAGCTCTAAGCGTCCACTTTTCCTTAAATGACAGAAGGAATTGTAATGACAAGGCGGAGCCGAGATTCCAGCGTTTTAGGAGAGAATGTACGGAAGAATCGAACTAGATGGTACACGCCAAACGCCTTTATAGGAAAATTGGTATGGGTGAGCCCAATCTGGGTCTGAATCGCATCTCTATCCTGTATTTATAATATTTGTAAAATTATATTTAATTTGCTTCAGCTGTAAAGAACTCTACTCTAACAATAGCTTACTTAGCTTCTCAATCTCCTCAAAAACTTACTTTTCAATTGAAACCTGTAGGTTGCGATGAAATTAGTAGAACAATAACAGTAATTACTCGCATATTAGAGTATATTCTACCTGCAGCTACTGCCTACCTACAGCTCGTTAGACTCAAACCTTGAGTACATGTCACATAGAGTCGAAATACAGGGTTGGTAACACACATCATGGTGAAATAGCGTTTATAATACAAATTTGACTTAACGGGCATTTCCTTAGCCGAGAGTAAAGTAGGTAGAAGTGGGGAATTCCTTAGTACCGACTACATATTGAAGTTTCGCGTACGTTTTGTTTTCCCAAAAATAAACTTATATATTTGTTACAATCAATGCTTTCATATTAAATGGTTTAGAAAAAGTAGAAGAAACGCATGTTATATGTAGCTTATACGGTACCTACTGAGATCGCGGGAGTAAAATAACAAATATTTTTATTGTGCGCGTTGATGTCTTATCATTGTAAATCCCTTTTTATCTTTTTTTTTTACTTATAAGCCAGTGCTTGACATCGATCACTAATAAAGATCGATGGTGCTTGACCACAATCGTACCTGGTGGTAAGTGGTGATGCAGCCTTAGATGGTAGATCTAATACATCGTATCTACTACATCTCTCCATCTGTAGATACTCTTTTTACTTTTAACTCCATACATCTCCATCTCCAACATATCGTGTACATAATACTATTTGTATTACACCAGATAAACCGTTTTGAAAAATTGGGTTCCTTCGAGTTCAAGAGTTATGAAATTTGCTATTGTAATTTCACAGATGACTGCTTTAAAACCCGGCGACGTTTAGTAGACCGTTCAATAATCGAATTCTTGAAGTCATAAATGTATCATGAATAAAATACATAGTACATACAATTAAATATACATACATATATGAAAGTTTTAATGTTTGTGAATGTGTGAATAGTAGTTGAGAATGTTAACAAATCACGCCATAATGGCTGAACGGATTTGGATGAATTTTGGTAAGTTATTTGTTTTATCGTCACCCCATGGAATCCGTAGTTCGCCTTACGAACTTCGATGAAATTTAACATCTACCGCAAGACTCGGTCATGCAGGGCATTTAGGGAAGTACCGGACTGCATCGGCGAATATTAGGCGGGCTGTACACCTATTTTTTATTTATTTCTTGTAATGAAGAAGGGTTGTTTCTATTTTTAAGCACTTCCAGTCTCACCGATTGAGTCAGTTACGGAAACTGCACGCACTGCTATTTGGCGTCAGAAATAGGTAAGAGGAAACGGACTCTTTGGCAGAAAAGGAGTCCTACCAACTACTGTATTGTTACTTGTGATTGTGTTCTGCAAAATATCGTACTTTAATTAAGAGTATTTTAGTAAGTTAATGTTAGATTTATAAGTGCAGCCTTGGGTCAACAGAGATCTAAACGCGACAACCGGCGGCCATCTGCGCCGCTCGTATTCTCATGTAAGTTTCCCCAATCAATTAACTTTTATTTTATTTTAGCGGGGCAGGTACTTTAATTTATGCTCTGAAAAGGATTAAATAAACAGAATTATTCACGATATTTAAAAGCACCCAGCGATCGGACAGGCTTTTTTTACATATTATATAAGTTGTAAGTAATCAATACTTAAAGAAGCGTTTTGTATGGGGAAAAAATTATATTAAATAATATGTACATTAAATAATATTGTAATTAAAACATTCTTGATATTTTATGGGTAGTTTTTTTTAATTATATTACTTGCAGATTAGATTACGTGGGCTGCAGCAAGACGAGTGTCCTCTGCCCCTACCGCTGCTGCCGAGGTGGCGTCGCGAGGTAAAAGGAGTGTTACCATGGCGGTGCACCACTCCCGAAGATTGCATGTTGCTTATTCACATCACGTCGGGATCACCACTTTGCCCGTACAAGGAAATGGGGAGATCGCCCATCGGGCCAGATGATCAGCCCGGGGAGTAGTCAAAACTCTGTGTTGATCTTCGATAGCGTGATTTAGGCTTCGGTGCGTTTCGCTTGTGGCGCAACGACAACGCCTCTACACTACAGCTACACTACCATCTGCATGGGATCCCATAATTAATAAAATTAAATCCAAACCCAAGCACACTACTGTATATAGATTGCAAGAATACTTATTGAAAGTCATTTAAGTTTTCCACTGGTTCGGAAAAAAACCTCTGTCCTGGGAAGAACCAGCAAGAAAACCAGCGGGGCTTTTTTTTAAACATTAATTTACAATATAATATTTAATACAATTAAGTATGAAAACATTTAGAAACGGTATGGTAGCGATCACCTCATTCCCAGGTGTTATTATCAATCATGTACTCTTTATTTTGACTGTCTCGTTGGTCTAGTGGTCGTAAACGCGATTGCTGATCATGAGGTCCCGGGTTCGAATCCCAATTCGGGCCTAAATAAGTTATTGGGTTTTCTATCAAGAACTTCTCAGTAGTAGTTCGGAGTTAGAAAGTTGGCGGTGTTTCACCCCCGTGCCTCGGAAAGCATGTAAAGCCGTTGGTCCTGCGCCTGATCTCTCTCCGGTCCTGTTGAAATACCGTCCCATCGGACTATGAGAGTGCACCTGTGCTTGCGCACACTCTTGGGACATCCTGTCCTGCGCAGATGGTTAGCCTTCGTTGAGACTGGCCGCCGTGACAGAAATTCGGTCTGGAGGACATTACTCTTTATTTATAATAACCCAATTTAAATAAAGAGTAATGTAAAAAATTCTTTATTTATAATAAACAATTTCTGCTTCATAAAATTTCTTAACTTTTTGATAGATAGGTCCTGCATATTTTCTGAGACTTTGTTGTAAAAGCGTTTATATTGTCCCATAAAATAAAAACCTTACTCTTTGGAGTCGAGTAACTGGTATAACTAGTTTGTGTATGTTCCTAGTGTTAACAGAATATACATCACTATTATTAACTATTATTAATAAAAATATTTTTGTTTTTGTGTAATTACATTATTATTCATAAATATACGTAAATAAGTATACTGGAGGTCAGTCTTATTCTTAAAAACTGTTATGTATAATAATTACTTATTTCTTTAAAAAAAAATCTTAGAGATTCCTTAGGACTAAGGTTATAAATTGCTCTTATGGCTCTCTCCTGCCCCCCACCCCCCGTGATCATTTGTGCTGTGCTGTAAAGCGCCCGAAATGTCAGGAATTTGTGAAGCTTCTATATTTAATAATTTGTCGCAAATGATCTAGGTAATATAATTTTGACATTTACATCAACGCCAATGCTAGCTCAGTCGTAGTTTGAGACGGATCCAAATCCACTGTCGCATTCAGTAATTCAGTTCGTCATTGACAACCTTCTTTACCGAGCGGCCACAAGATTCATTGGTGAGGTCAAAATTTCCCGAACGAAAGCGATTGATTTATTGATCCTCAGTTCATTCGTTAATTCGTTATTTCACCCGCGTATAATTTAAGGAATTGCTGATTGATTGATTGATTGCTTTATAATACTTCAGTATAATATATAATATTTTTACTAACATTTTTATGTGGTATTACAATATATTGGTTCTCATCGGGCGCCTAGGATGTTATGCATCGTTCGCGCGCCGAGCCGAGTATTGAATTATTTTAATTTTTCATTATCTCTTAAACTATGCGTCCAAATAACATGCTATAAAAAGCAAAGTTTATCTTCATAAAATGGTCTTGATGATGAAGTAACTTTCGTTCGTAAAGATTAATACATGTAATATGCCAGAAATTACTTTTAATTTTTAATATTTTTTTGTCACAAAATATCTTATGGTGGCTTATTTATAAGAAATAGGCATATGTGCATTATGTATCGTGCAATAAAACCAGTTCGTAGTCCAACTGTTCACTTCTGATAATAAGTGTATAACATGTAAAGCAGGAAAAGCGTGTCTTGATCAGGTTTTAAACTAGTTTATTTTTACAAGCAAGGACTAAATAACTAAATTTATCGAGTCTGCGGTTGATGAACCCATAACAGGATAATACAATTTTTAAATGTAAATATAGTATTTATTAAAAATTGTGTGGTTTTTGTTCTTAAATCGAAATAATGATAGCATTTTAATTTTAATTATTTATATATTTTAGGTATATTGTTTTCCATATTAATTGCTACAATAACACTTCTAACTAGTGATAAAACCCTATGTCAAGCTATTGACTAAAATAACGAACGAGAATGTTATAAATACAAATAATTACACATAATCATCATTAATTTAATTTAATTTATTTTTGCCTAATGTTTGTCTGAGATTTAAAGGTCTCTAAATGTTAATGTGGGACTTTTATCAAAAAAAATCGAGAAAGATGACTAATGGTATTGGGTTTGTAATTGTGTAGGCGATGAGATAGCTACCTATCACTTTCACAATAATTTTTTTGGATAAAAGTGGTCCGAGTGGCTCGCTAGCTCGCTACTCTTTTCACTCTGCCTACCCCCTCAAAAATTACAGGCGTGGCGTATATGTGTATCAATAAATTTGTAATAGTCCACAGCTGGACATAATTTAGTTTAAGTTTAATCGGTTTTCGTGTTCGGATCGCTGGTGGTACTTATATCAAAATCTTTGATATTACGATTAACAATCAAAAGTTAATTTATGGCTAAATTTTCAATATACAGTCAGTTCAAAGTTACGCATAAAATAAATTACAACCTGACTAAATTTAAAGTAAAACATTATAACTATTTTGTATTTCTATTTATAAACTGTAATTGTTTATTTTTTACTTTTATCTCATATAATTGAAAAATCAGGATTGTTTATGTAGGTATATTAAGTTTTAGTATATTTTTTTATACAATATACAACATTTAATTGTATAATATTTGTATAGTATGATGTATTCATATAAGTTTGGGGGCAATAACCAAGAGGCTCATACGATGGGAAATTATAGGAGTAACGTATAACAACTTCAACTCTAAAACCAGTTTACGCTCGGGATATTCAAGTTGGCTTTTATTTTTTATTAAAAATTTAATTACATATTATACTTTATTTCTTGTAGGTATCTTTTTTAGCCCCCCCTCCCTCCCCTTCTATCTAGGTAGCACGTCACTAAACTTTAACGATTTTTTATAATTATTAGAAGTACTAAAGTCTAGTTACCGAGCACGACGAATTTCTAAAAGTTCTAAGTACCTAGTCGAGAGTAAAAGAATATAATTTTTAATTTTACATGATGTAAGTAGGTACCTATACCTAAAGTGAGACATTTTCGTTTCTATTGCGTAGATATAATTGTCTTGAATTGATGTGAGGTAGACGGTACTAGTAACATTTTGTAATAGTAATAATAGCAGAAAAGAACAAAAAAATAACGAACACATTAACAAAACAGCGAACACAATTAATATAACCTCAAACTATTTAACCGGAGTTCGAATACTGAATAATAATTAGCGCATCTTAATTAAGTATACGAAATATTGTTTAACTCAAATTTAGAAATGAATAACAATGTCAAGAAAAACTAAATAACACGTACACAATAACAAGCCTTAGTTATGTTAAAAAGATTTACAATATCTGATGAAGGTGGTCACCGCTTATGTGACTGCATCGGCCTTGGGCGTCATAATATTTTTTTATGCGCGAGCAACAGAGGCAAATAATGACGGGTAATGACCTGAATGAATGGGTAGCAAGCTAATTCGTACAATGGTACGAATTAGTTTGCTACATATTTATTAATTTGTGACGGAATTCTACATGTTCGACGACCGAGCTTTTGGTACGGTGCATAGACAATACGGGCCACCGGCGGACCAAGGAGGAGTAGCCATAGCATTTTTCCCCGATACCACAGACTACTTAGTGGATACTACGCATCCCGATACAGAACTGTCTGTCATTTTTGCGGGGAAATCAGCGCTTACAAAAACAATCGTCTGTCACTACGAAACTCACACATAACAATTAAAACAATAAATCAACCATTTCACACATACATAGGTACATTATAACTTTATAACATTATCGCTCGGTGACAGCGACAACTCTGATACAATTGTATAAGGGCGAGCGGCCTGTATTGTTAAACAAATCCGAAACATGACGATCGTTATTATTGTAATTTTTAAGTTTAGAAAGAAGTAAAAAGCAATAATGTGATTAAACATTACTTATACAGGAAAGACAACGACATATTTTTAGAAATTTGACGTGGCATCTCTTTTTGTAGCAAAGCAAAGCTCTGTCTTGCCGGAACCACGTATTCCGGTTGTAACCAGTAAATTCCTGTAGCTGTGGTGACAGAAACTCTCTTAACATTCTTGCATACTTAGAGGAGTTAACAGTGACCGGTGACCGCACGACCGCGAAAATTCTCAAGAAATAGATTCCATGATTCGTTTAGTTGAAATTGCTGTCCATGTAGTTACGTTATGTTTTGCTTTAGAATTTATTCTACTCTAACACCTGCAGTTCTGTTTATTGCGTGACCATTAAAGTGGAAAGGGGCTTCATCCGAAAACAAGATGTTGTCGAAGTTAGGGAAGTGATCCAACATTGTCTCTACGTACAATTTGTGTAAATTTAAATCGTTGGGTTTTAATTCCTGCACTTACTGAATCTTGTATGGGTATACAAAATACGGCGTAAGATTGTGAGTGATATTCCTAATTCAGCCAAATGTTTACGTGTCGATAAATCATAATCGCGTTGAACTGATGTTGAAGCTCTCTGCATGTTCGCTTCATTCGGTGAAGTCCGTAGGTTGCCAGTTTGCTTCACCCATTTCTTCATTAAAACTAAACACTGTTTCAAGTCGTCTAAATTGTACACAACGTGAAACAAGCGCCTCACAGTAATGAGAGAAAAATTGTTCAAATAAAATTGCTTTAAGCGCCTTATTCACGGTCCATCTTGCTGTAAGTCCCGCCAAAGAATGACGCACGGTGCAAAACGGCAATGAGCAGGATTGACAGCAATGATTAATTATAATTATTGACGTACGTCAAGCCTACTCATTGTCGTTTTGCTTCGTGCGTCGTGCATGACCTTGGCGGGACGTACAGCAAGATGGACCGTGAATAAGGCGCTTTACGCAAAAGCCGAGCTGTGGCCCCGTAAACGGATCGATATCTTTTGCGACTCAATTTTGAGAAACGAGCTAGCCACTCTACTCCACTCAGTTCTATTCTATTCAGTATTTATTACACTGTGAGAGCTGCTAATAAAAAGTAGGGAATGATTCTTACTGGATCAGGAAATTTAGAAATAATATAAAGCATTAAAACTGCAATTGAATTGACTAGGACAGGCCTCTGTCACTCTTGCTACCTGCGTGAAATAAATGCCTACAATCGCACGGAACGTCAGGCACAGAATAAAGAATAGTACTTGCCGCCGTTTTAATAACCTACATAATTATTATTAATTAGATAAACTTTATAGCTGCGAGCGATGTCCATATGTCTTTGCATCTTTTCCCCTTCCTAAGTCACGGACGATATTTCTTGGTTACCCAGAGCTTTTAACAAATAGTAAAAAATACAGTACCTATATAGTACTTTTTGATTATTTATTTAATTTACAACTGTTTTAATTTAATAAAATGTCTTATATTTTTTATCGTCTCTAAATTAACGGTTATTTTGAATTGAAGAGAAATAATGGAAGGGAAAACATGCGTACTTGTATATATAGAGGTCAGTGGAAAACATTGACATGGAGTGATAAAATTAATATTCGTTAATAATTTATGTAAACTGTAGGTACCTACATAGACTTAGAATATACTGGTGTACAGTATATTCTAAGTCTATGGGTACCTAATACAAATTTGAAAATCTGGCTGTATGGTATAAGACCTTTGCCTGCCTTAATTAATAAGAAAAAATTACTAATTTGAAAATTGAAAAACAAACTAGGTATTACGAAAATCATAAAGTTTTGTTGTTTTTTTAAATTTTATTTGTAATGATTAATATTGATTTCATAAATTTACGCGAACAGTACGCAATAAATCTAGTTTTTTTTTCTTACAGATTTTATCATGTTTTATAAACTTAATTTATATACCCGGTCCTCAGTGCTGTAAAGTACTGGAAACATCGGGAACGGGAATGTCTAATAAATTAGTGAAACGCGCTAAAATCCGTAAAAACCAGTTCATTCCATGTAATGATTATGATTATATCGAAAAAATACCATATTCTTGGCGGCAAATGGGCACGCACACCTATTCCCGGAGATATCAGGTAATCATAAATTTATTTAAATTCTTTTCTAATATTTATGTCATGAGTCTGTATTATATTTTACTGAATTATTTTAGATCTCATAAAATCGACAATTTTATATAAATTTATATAAAAGTGCGCAACATGAACAATATTGTTTAGAGTACAGTTTATCTAGTATCTAGTCCATGGATGTGGCCTCTCCCACAATAAAACACTATCTGTTTAACCTATACTGTTTTGCTATCTAGCAGGAGTAGAATTCACTAAATTTGTCTAGGTATAAAATAAGGTTGCCTGCAGTATATGACCAGTAATAACTATTTCCACTTCTAGTTCCTTCTAACTTTTCTCATTTACGTGATCAAGCCTCAGCTGAAGCTATATTATGGTTGTAGCACATATGGGTTGACTCAACCGGTTAAGGAATACCAGCATAAAATGGCAGATTAATGCTGCTGTATTTCATATAGGGAGTGTAGAGAACCGGAGACCCTTTTCACTAAAAACGAGGCATTCCATCTTTGTCCTTAGGGGTGACAATACATCTGCATTTGATTCTTAATTGAGGACAGATTTACATGTCTATGGGCCACAGCATCCATTTACTATCTAGTGGACTGTGTGCTCGTTACACTTAAGCCCACTTTTCACTATGGGATATAATATAATATATATTACATCTCGAGATATAAATTAATATCGCTCACCATACTTTTAAATGGAACCGTTTACACTGAGCTATAATATATATCACATCTCAAACTATAAATATTTTTTCAATCGACCGAGCGATATTTTCATATTATATTTCGCCCCCTATAGCCCGCACACCATTCCGCACCGCCACAGAACCGTGTGCGGGATACACGGAGTAATCCAATGACGAACACACACTGGTTAAAAGATATATCTCACAGTGTGAAAGCCAATCGCAGGATATAATTTATATTTCGGGATATAATATATATTATATCCCATAGTGAAAAGCCAGCCTACTTCTATAATAATAAAAAAATAAAATTCTTATGAGAGATGTGTTCTTTATCCTATTCATGTGTTGAATCAAATTGTTTGGAATATTATTGCATCACATTTATTTACATATTAAATTTTATTAACATTAATTGCTGAAAAAATAAGTCTGAATTCATCATGTTGTAATTGTTATGCACTTATGATAATGTACAAAAGATATTGAGTCCCCAATTACTAATTATTATTCAGTCATGACAATAATGAGTAAATGTTATGTAATTGATGAAATATCTTTGCTATTGGGCTAAATATAATAGATATTACATTATAGATAAATGACAGAGAGTGAAAATAGATCCAAATGCCAAATGCCATCCAAATGATTTGGTGATACATTCGTATAAACTGCTATATTTTGAAAGCGGGTGAATGACATATAGATTAGACTTGCTACAAATTCTGTTGTAAGTAATCATGTAAGGAATGACAAAAAAGTTTCAAATAATGTTTAAGAAAAATTTGCATTAAAATACCATTTTACAAAGAAACAAACAATGACAAGAAGTCTATAAACAAACTTAAGATAAAAGAATTTCTTTTTTTAAATCCATGAATAATCTTATCTCGTATTTTATATACCAAGTACCAACAATGATAAATATTGCATGAATAAATATTATAATGTCAAATGGATAAATAACTATGTAAATTTTTCAACCAATGATATTTTAATTATATCTGATCACTCCATCTATATTATTCACATATAAACAAGTTTTGTTAACTGTTAGCTTTTATCCATATTTTTTTAGAGAATCAATTGAATAATGACATGTACATAATGTAGATGTACTCCCAGAGATCCAAGATAGGAATAAGCATAACTCTGCCAATCCAGCAGTAACCTACGCTTTGGATTTAATAGACTGAAAGGTTTTGCAGATCTCATCTTCAGTTCAGTTGGCATGGAAAGAATCAGTGAAATCGTACCTCGCTTGACAGAATTATTTAAAGGGGAAACAGACGAGAAGTGGAGATTTATGTCATTAAGTGATAGAGAAAGGGATACAGTCAACAACTGACGGCCGATGCCAAGCGAACTTAGAAATTTCCAAATATTAGCCGGTGAAGATTGTCATAAAAGTGGCGGCACTTAGCTGCTCTTACCACCCCGTTGCAACGATTCCTGGCCACTTTGAATAAGGACCAGTTCTCTCACAACAGTGACGTTTAAAACAATTTACATCTTCATTCTGAGGATAATCTTACTCTACAAGTTCCTTTATATCGGTCTGCTTTTATGTTGTAACTCTTTTGAAGGTCAAATGGTGAGGCTTTGGAACGACGTTCCAACTTCTATAAGAATGGCTTCATCCATAATCTCTTAAGAAAGCAGTCACTGACTTTTTTCTAGACACTCTTCAAACTTAATTCAGTTTTTTTTAAGTCTTATAGTTTTTCCAATAATTTGTTACGGTATTTACATTATATGATATGTAGATGTATATTTCTAAGTATTTATCAATTTTTTTATGTCTGTATATATATGTATGTAAATATGTGTCTATGTGTTTATGAATATATAATTGTATAAGTAATACATATTCTTTGTTAATTTTCATATAGTGATTTTGTTGATTCTTTATTATTTTTCTTACAAATCATATTGCAAAGTATGTCTCTGCTTAGTTATAGGTTGACTAGTAGAGAACGCCTTAAGGTGTTAAGTCCGTCTTTACTTATTTTTGTGCAACAATGTTTAAATAAATAAATAATTCACCTTCACATATGGAAAAATTAGTTTCTCCTTAATTTTCTCCCAAATAATACGTGTCATCTCATCGCCATCCATCTCCACAACAGGCTTTGCTGCCACAACACGTTTTGCTGTTCCATCTGAAACAAAGTATTAGATTTAACTAAATTTACAGATTTCATTGCATTATATTTTTACTTATTTTTGTATTACTGATGCTAGCTGAGATTAGCTAGCTAGCAATGTGTTAACACATAGCTGACGTGAAGCACCAACGTTCCGGGAAGTCTGCAGTTTGTGATCATATCCTAGACGGCCCCCGCCATTACATTAGATTTGATAAACCACAAATTCTCGCGAAAGAACATCGATTCCTGCCAAGGATGATATGTGAGGCTATTGAAATTAAAAAACATCCTAATTTCAATAGAGAGGGAGGCTGTAATTAATAAAATTAAAACTTAACCCAAGCATACCACTGCAAGACTTCAAGACACAGTTAGTTCATTCTGCGTAGATCGGACCAAAATTAATAATTAAAAAAGCTGAAGGTACTCCGGATTAACTCTGACATCGGGGACGTCAATCACCTCAGTCCCCCGTGACCATGGGTGCCGTAAAGCACCCGAAACGTCGGGAATTAATAAAAATAAATTAATTAAACGCGATATAATCCGTAAAAGTAGTTTTATTCAATTGTTTTTTTTATAAGTACCATATATACTTTCATATGCATTTAGTAAAAAGCTGTTATTTTGACATTACAAACAGACACTGCAATTTTATTTATTTCTATGTATAGATGTAGGTAAGAGAATTGTACCATCTAGAGAGAAGAACCAGATCTTCCAGGTCCAGATCTGATTTTTCTTCAATTTAAAATGCTGCTATTATACTTTTCTAAGTTTATTATGAAAATGAAGTGTGAAGGTTATTTACAAAGTGTAAGTGTGTAATATACATTTTTGACAAAACAACTGATTGGGAGCAATTGGCAATCATTATTCATAAGTGGGTATTCAGACATATGTAAGTACCTATAATATCTTACCCACAATACCGACATACAAGAATGGTAGAGAATGCCCTGTTGCATTAAGTCCGGCTTTTTGTACTTGGTGTGCAAATAAAGCATAAATAAATAAATATCTAGTATGTACTTACTGTATATTGTACTTGTAAAATTGATAGGTGGTATAAATTTACCTTTTTTTTAATATAATTTAAGTTTAAAATATTAAGTATATTTCCTTATCCAAAAAATGTGGTAAAAATCATTAAATGAAACTTCTTCGATATTTTAAATGTAAATGAGTATAAATAATTTTTATTATAGCCCCCTAAAATACGCTAGAATACTTAGATTAAAAAACACAATAGAATATTAAGAAAAAATGTACTGTTAACAATTTTTTAAATTATTAGGTACTAGGTATAATTCAAGCGTTAATATAGTAAGTTAATGAATTTTAAACCTAAATAAATATGCAGTAATTAACTAAATAAGACACTTAAAAAAATGTATAAATATTCTACAATATAGGTACTTACAATTTCGCACTGAAATGTTTTTTTCTGTAAGATATTGGAAAAGCTGCTTTACGTTTTTGCTGACCATATTTTATTTTTACTAGTGTCTATGACAGGACTGCAAAAAAAATAAACAAAATGTTAACATAAAATACAGTTCAATCACTATTCACTATTTCGCTTCGTGTGATAAGTAAACGTGTCATCCAGCTGCGACCGACAATCTATCTTTAATATCCTTTACATGACGTGTAATTGTGTAAAGAAAAAGTTTGAAATTGAATGGAATAGGTAGTTAATATTAAACTGTGACTGTGACAATAAAGACGTTACACTAATTACTCAACTTTAAATTTTTAACCCATTAAAAGCAAAAGGACCCAACTCTATAACGTACATTTGTTTTTTTTTTCAATATTAAAATTAAATTGACATACTATTTATTTTTTGTATGAAACTCGACATAACCTAACCTTATAACAGACAAGAACACTCTTCACTACGGTAGAGAAATTAAAAGTTAATTGTGCTTGTAGCTTGCAAGCAACGCGACACGACGCTACTTTCTGTCAAAGAAGCCGGCCGGCTTCACAGATCACAGATAACTATATACTAGTCATAGTCAGCTACTCGGCGAGCCGGCTTCTTGTCGCCCGAGGAGAAACTAAAAATATTTGTTGATTCGTTTCGTTGCCCGTCGCTCGCACGCTTGACTTCTCATTCTTACTTTTCTTCAAACTAGTCATAGTCAGGTTATTGTCTTCACTGTTCATTGTTCACAGACAGACAGTTTATACTCTTTGGTTCACTTCACTAGGGTTGCGGACCACCATCGTTCCACACGCTTGCATCACGCCGTTTAAAAGTTCATTTTGAAACATCAAAAAGATAACTGTGTTTTGTATATATAAAACTAAATGAAAGAAGAAACGAATACTGTAAATAAGAAGACCTGATTAAAGGTAAGAAGACTAACGAAATTCAAATTACAGCAATGTTGGCAAAGTGGCATATGTGCATAGTATTATACTATTAACTCTTATTAATGTATCTTTTTAAATTAAATAATTTCAATAACATTACTGATATTATGGTAATCAAGATGCATTAATTTTAACAAATTTTTAACAAACACGTAAACAAAACGATTGAGCGTTGGTTAACTTTTGTAATTTCGTTCTCTACGTGTATGACATTATTATATCCTATAGAGGGCAATTAATTGAATTTTTCTCATTAGTGTTCTGTATTAGTACTAAGATGATTCGATAACAAAATAGGATTGATAATTCTTACAATATCTAGAGTATGTAAAAACTAAGACATTTATATATTATTTCTTGTTCAGTGCTTTTTGTCTTAAAACTTATATAAGTACTATAAGTAATAGCTATGTGTAGAAACTTCCTTAGAAATGAGAGCAAACCGGTGCCCAGCTGAGGCATATATAGTTAACGTTATTTTCAATAGTTACCTATATATATTTATCAAATGAGTCTGCAGTTCTCTAGTGTTTTTACTACTCACGAACTCGACTTGTATCCTCTCGATTGAATTACGCATTTTTTATTACGATTATCTGAATGTATTCATGTTATCGTTATTATACGAAATTTGTGCGATAATTGAAGTAGATACCTACTTACTGAATATAGTTAACTTTATGTATTTATATAAAAACGATCATATCTATGGTTTAAAAAATAAATATGTTCCTCCAAATGTGATAGTACTTTTATTAAAAATAATAACTCATACTGATAGGACAACCAATAGGACCACGAAAACGATTACGTGGTAGAGGTAGAGCCATGCTGCAGCTATATTAGTAGTATATTTGTAGCACGAATGGGTCGGCGCGATCGGGGAAGGACCACACTCTCACAGTATACCAGCGTGAAATAAGCAGCCTAACGCTGCTGTTTCGTATGGTGAGTGTAGAGAACCGGAGACCTTTTTTACTGGAAACGAGGCATTCTATCTTAGTCCTCACGGGTGACAACGCATCTGCATTTTGATTCGTAATCGAGGATAGATGTAGATGTCTATGGGCCGCAGCAACCGCTTACCATCAGGTGGACTGTGTGCTCGTTTGTCACCCTTACTTACTGACGCACTTTTGCGGCACATGAGTAAATAAATGGGTTACTGTCTACATTACAGTCTTTTACACATCATACATACTGTTTTTGAAAAAAAACCTTATTTCTTTAAGTGTTTAATTACTGTAATCGAAATGCCTTCCTACTCATTTCACAAAAATGTTCCAATATTAACGAAATAAAGTTGATCGGCTATATCATTGTGGAATCGGGGTAGGGCACTACGATGATAGTGTATCTTGTTTCTGTTTTCTTATTCTGTATGTGTTAATAAGTTTGTATGCGTAGTGCACGTATTCCAGTTTTCGATTATTCGATATTCGGGCGTACGGTACGTATCTTCTTTATGTTTATATCAATAATCAAAATAAAATTATAATAATAATTACACCTATTATTTTAGGGATAAAATAATATTTCATCAACACTCACCTAATTCGTTTTAGCCCTAAATATAATCGACGAATTAGCCGTGTAGTGGCGGGTGGCGGCGTAAAAGAATTCACTATCCTATTGGTAAAAGAAAATTAGCTTCAAAATCGTCGATTAGACCAAATAATTCCTGTAGTTTTGAAAGTTGGTACAGTTATTCCTTAAGGTGTCCAGATGAATATACTAAAAGTCCCCGAGGGAGGGACACAAGCCGGCGGTGCGAGAGGGGGGGAAAGGTTTCTTTTTCAAGTTTTTTTGCTTGTGACTCGAAAACTATTTATAATATCTCTTTAGTGACTTCTACATTAATTATCTACATTAAATTTCCTATAAATTATGTCTAAACATTTTTACTGTACGATCAACACTTTAGGAGATACAGAGTATTAAAGGTTATAAAAATAATAAACAAAATCGTTATAAAATTTTAATTCTGAAAAATTATACAAATTTTTTTGCACTAATATGCCGACTTATCAATCAAATTGTGTTTCATCTTCGTCATCTTTATCATCAACATCGATGGGGGCTCCATTAGTACAAGCTCCTAGACAGCCGTTACAGATAAGACTACACTTAATGCCCGCTTTTCGGCAACTGCATTTTCCAGAACAACCACTTTTACATCGGCAAAAAATTGAATTTAACAACGCGTCAGGAGCAGGAGGATCCAAGGTCGTGATTGGTTCTAAGTTTCCATCGACTCCTCGCTTCCAACCCCATATTTCAGGAGGCAGTTGGTTCCCAAGCCACTCCTGTACTTGATGGAATACTCTGTAAGCGTGATATTTCGCTGACCCTTTGGTAGGGGAGAGGGAAGAAAGATCCGGTTTGGGCTTGGTACAAGGTTTCAGAAAAACTGAATCGATATCTGTTACTCTCAGACTGAGTACAGTTTTCGAGTCACAAGCAAAAAAACTTGAAAAGAGACCTTTTCCCCCCTCCCCCACCGCCGGCTTGTGTCCCTCCCTCGGGGACTTTTAGTATATCATCTATATATATATATATCATCTGGACACCTTAAGGAATAACTACCAACTTTCAAAACTACATGAAGTATTTGGTCTGATTTCCTTAATTTTCCCAGGCCATATATCATCCCGTGGGTGTCGTAAGAGGCGACAGGGGAAACTGAAACACGAGATCGGCAGCATCTTCCAGATAACAACATAAATTAATTAAGAAACCCTGCCAAGGCTGGCAATTATGGCATTCTATGAGAAGAAGAATATTCTTTTCGTTGTAATATGTGTGGTATAAAACAGTTATATATATTTTAATTATAATACACAGGTAAAATAGGGGTAATGGATTTTCATAATTAATAGGCCGTAGCTTAAGCAAGAAAAAAATGGCGATAGGCTCCCGGAGTCCGAGATTGTTTACAATGTCAGAAAAATGTCCCTTTACATAAGAAAGTCCCGTTGTAGTATTTTTGGACGTGTTTTGTAAGGTTGTTGAAGACCGACACAGGTAAAAATTTGTAATCCTTCGCTAAATATGCTTATGAGTCTATTCCATCTAAAGAATGAAACTCATTCCTTTTATGACAATGACACCCCTAAGAATAAAAGAATAATTCCTAAATGGGCACTGAGTGATAAGAAACTTTTGTTAATATTCTAACAATAAGTGCAAAAATAAGTCGTAAAAATGTATATAATAAAAACTATGAATGCCACGATACGCCTTTGTGCCGATACGATACCGATGCTCTTATAAAAATATCGGCGATACCGATACCGATACGCTTATTGATTTCAATAATGAAGGTAAAATAAATAAAACACAAGTCATGTTATTTTTTTAATTAATATAAAAAGAACAAATAACAGGACAAACTAAATAAAACCGTTTAAAACGATAGACAGGTTGAGATTAGTTAATAGTTTTAGTAATTAAAATTAACATTGATGAGATTTTTGTTTAAAAAACAAAGTATTCTTAAGTTTAGCGGAGAAAGGCGATTTCGCAAATCTGTTTGAATAAGACCTGCGGTGGAAAATAGTCTCTCAGATGCGACAGAACTCATTTGGAAACTAAAAGTACTTCTGCGCCATTTTTTCAACTTTGGGTATAAGACGTCATTGCGCCAGAAAACGAACGGATCTGCGCCTCTCGATATATTAAGAGACCTTAAGTATCTCTCGACTTCTTCTTTGAGAGAATTACAGCTCAGAGTAGACAAAGGCTCATCTACCTCGGACTCTCTAATAATATTTTCACAAACGTTCCAAAGCCCGCCACTCCTACTCATCTCAGAACTTACAGGTACAGTACTAGATGTAAGTGTGACCGTGTCTGAAATAGTTTCGGATTGCAGTGCTACATTAAAATCAAGTAAATGAACAAGACGGTTTTTTGCCATAGTAATAGTAGACTGTGATTGAAATATTCGTGCTTTGTAACGAGGATCAAGCATTGTGGCTAAACAAGACACTGAATAAACTAAAGAAGGTTACTGAGCATAATTATTTCGTGCCTAGTTTGCAACGAAATAGACGAGACAACAAGCGCGTTTACATTACATTTTTAGCGCGAAATTGAAAAGTATCGTTGAATCGGCCATAAAAATATCGCCGATGCCGTTATATCAGCAAACTTCGAGTATCGCCGATATATCGGTATCGGATGCATCCCCAATAAAAACCATAATACCAGACTGTGTTTATTTAATTTGTCTACTTTTACCGGTCCTTTCTGTTCTCCGTTTTGTGCTGACAATGAAGTAGGGTGATTGCCCCTAATACTCAATACCGTCTTTACCATAAGGACACACGGGGCCCGTGTCCAGTAGGCGTATTACGTATCTTGCAGAAGGCTAGCGATAGCAAAATTAGCACAATAATTGCTGATAAATCGCAAATTCGTAATATGTATCAGCGATAACCAAGCCCTAGCTGAATAGCGACCACAAGGCAGCGCTGTCTCTAGTTAGCTTGGTTATCGCTGATACATAATACGAATTTGCGATTTATCAGCAATTATTGTGCTAATTTCGCCATCACTAGCCTTCTGCAAGATACGTAATACGCCGGCAGGTCTATGTTTTAAAATTGATTTTTGGTTTTAAAGTTTAGCAAAAGATGTACTTGCTTTTCTATCAGACATTCGGTGTATATTAAGAACATCTTATGTATTCAATTATTTTTTGAGGAAGGTAAAAACAATCAATAATTATAATTATTATATAACTTTTACGCCATGCTGTAGCTATATTAGTAGTATAATTGTAGCACGAATGTGTCGACTCGACCAGGGAAGGACCACGCTCTCACAGTATACCAGCGTAAAATTGCAGCTTAAGGCTGCTGTGTTTCGTATGGTGAGTGTAGAGAACCGGAGACCCCTTGCATTCCATCTTAGTCTTCACAGGTGTCAACGCATCTGCATTTTGATTCGTAGTCGAGGATAGATGTAGATGTCTATGGGCCACATCAACTACTTACCATCAGGTGGACTGTGTGCTCGTTTGTCACCCTTATACTATTAAAAAAATTAACTATAACTTAGTAATACTAATTATAACTTAGAACATAATTGAAAAACTCTTGACAAGGAAAGTAGTTAAGGATCATGCTTTGCGGCAGTCTATGGAGGAGGATGTTCAGCAGTGGACTTGTGATGGGCTGTAATAATGATGATGATTCTAAAACTTGCATGATTAAATTATAAGAAATCGATGCGCTACATAATGTTTTATCATAATTTGCTTTAATTAATTGTTTAGTGTTAAAAGAAAAATCGAACTGCTTAAAACTAAAACACAGTAAGGTGGTAAAACGTTAAAATAAAATAATTGCTGTCGTCTGCCTTAATCCATATTCAATGCTTGTGATATGTATGATTCAAAATTAAAAGTTGTTACGAATTTATTACTGTGCCTCTAAAATTTACCTACAAAAGGTACCTACCAAAAACTCATAAGGCACAACCCTATGCTGGAATTTGAGCCATAACGCCTATTGTTGCTTATCGACGTTTTTAAAATTGTTCTTGAAATAATATGATTGTAAATAAATGTTCATTACATTTTTGGATAAATAACCTATCGATTAAAACAAATGTTTAATAATATTGTGCGCTAATTAAAATAACAGAAATTTTTAAAGTGGGAAATGGCACTAAAAGGCTGGCAAATCGACCCTAGAGAATAGTGTACTCTTAAGATAACTTGTTAGCCATTGTTAGCTATTACAGATCGTAATTTACTGTACCCTATTTTGTTAATTTGATATGACAGATAATCCCTAGCTCACGGTAAATGCTTCAGACATCTCAATTTTTATGACACGTTTAAAAGTATAATTCCTCATTTTACTTAAATAAATTTTAATGATTTAGGTTTTTTACCGTGCTGTCGCAAGAAGCGACTACGGGAAATGCCAAAAAAAGATCTCATTGAATACGATAGATGGCGGTACAATCATCTAGTTTAGGTCAATTCAAATAAATAAAATTAAATATAGGTATTTATTTCGTCGACGTAAGAAAATAATGTGAACTCCAATTATAACTAGAGCATGTTTAAGTAATTTAATATAAAAGTAATAAAATGTGATGAATATTGCATGCCAATGGCGGAATATAGCTATACTGGCTGTACTAAATGTTTGTTCTATAAGTGGTAAACTATGTAAACACCAACTGTATCAACCTATATTCGCAATAAACTATTTGAATTTGAATAAAATTTCATTTGTCATTTTGAATTTGGAAAAAAATTACATTTTGTAATTTTTATCCAAATTTTACTATCGTTCGAAATGAGTTTCCTCTGACCGGAGTAGGAACCACATGAGTAAAGAAACTCTACCGTATCCTTACTCATGTGGTAGAAACTGCGAAAGAAACTTCGCAGTTATCCTCTTTTTTCTCATTTTGTTAAAGTTAATAATATTACAATAGCATAGTATAATATACAAACGAAAAACACGCAAAAAAGGACCTTAAAAATTTAGAGCGCATCAGTGCATAACGAACTAGGCGGAAAAGGAGTACTACCAATAATTAAGTCACTATATGTACATATATAGCTTGGTGTTAAACTGAAATTTTTCATTGCGTGCTCCTTTGTAATAATGAAAATATTCATTTTGTAAACAGTTAGTTTTGGAATTTAAACACATATTAATGTAATTTTTGAATTATTCTTCGGAGAGGCTTAAAATATCATCTGGAACTTTATTATATATCCGTATGAATTTCCCCATGCGGGCTGTTGTTAAGGATGATGATATTGGCTTTTATGAAATTTTAATCTTATTTTAACACATTTACAGATTAAAGAGTTATAATGTGTGGCTGTGTAAGAGTGCTTAGGATTCGGAAGTCGCTGCCACGATCTTGGCATGGGAGACTTTTTAGCTCATCGTCATCTGCACCTCCTCCTCAAGGAATACCATACACAAAGTTGACTGTTGGGGTACCAAAGGAAATATGGCAAGATGAGCGAAGGTGTGATGTTTACATAAACCTCATAGTTAGTGTTAAGTAATATAAAAAGTATAAAGTTTCTTAAAATGAAATTATCTTTTCCAGAGTTGCTGTAGTACCCGCGGTAGTTAGTAAATTAGTGAAAAAAGGATTTAGCGTAAATATAGAAGAAAACGCTGGGTTCTTAGCAAATTTCCCAAATAAGTCATATGAAGAAGCCGGCGCTAAAATAACTACCTTGAATGAAACATATCAATCTAGTAAGTATCTTTTCAGTAGTAGCATTAAGTACATTTTGTTTTTTAAGAATTAATGTTTCATATTATTTTAGATATAATTCTCAAGGTTAGACCATTAATTGAAAAGGAAGTACAAAATATAGAAGATGAAAGTACGATTATATCGTTCTTATATCCGGCACAAAATCAAGACCTTATACAGAAACTATCGGCGAAAAAGGTGAATGCGTTTGGTGAGTTTTTATACAGTATTATATTTCAGGTCGTTATTTTTTAAAATGTAAAACTAGTTTTAATTTGTTTTAGCTATGGACTGTATACCCCGGATTAGCCGCGCCCAGGCATTTGACGCTCTAAGCTCTATGGCCAATGTGGCAGGATACCGTGCCGTCATTGAAGCAGCTGCACATTTCCCGCGTTTTTTCTCAGGTACAAAATCCTACTTTCTACCACATTTTTTTATACCAAAATCGGCCTGCTTTTGATATTATTGTACCTTTTAAACAGGTACCTTGGTTAAATTCGTTAGCTTTTTGTTATAGAGTTTAAAAGCAGCATACAATGTGTTGTTCTCAGCTCATTGTTCTCAATCTTATTGTTTGGTTACTATAAAAATAATTTTGTCAATATCATTTTATTTATCCTCCGAATTTAAAAAAAAATGGAAAGAAGTGGAACCGTTATAGGATCACTTTATTGTCCGTCTCTAATATGTCCTTTTTCTCAGTACGGGTGTATATATATATATATATACACATATATGTGTATACAGGGTTACTGGGACCTCGACAACTTCCTGGCAGGGCGTAATAGGGGAGTCAAAATGCTACAAATTTGACCACCCATATGTATGGCCGAAAATGAACAGGTCTTGAGATATACGGATTTTAAAGATTTTTCAATAATCACCCAGAATTTCGTATTAAATTCTAAATAAAAATCAAACCTTTTTTTGTATGCTTTCTTTTAAATTTTATTTATTTTCTTGAAGCTTCAACCAAGCGAATACAATCATAAAAAGTACAAAAAGTATTCACAATAAAAAATTATGGGTCTTAATAAAAAAAAAATACACTTTATGTATCACAAAATGTTACGTACTTCAAAAAATTACTATGACATGAGACATAAAAGATTTAAAGAAAATATTTAAAAAAATATGCCCCTTTAATCAGCTACCCAAAAAGGTAATATCACATGAGTAAAGAAACCTTACAGAGGCAAAGCTTCATTCAACCGCGCGAATCGGTTGCACAACTACAAGCACGTGGGGCATGTGTGCGTGACCACTGGCCGCTTGTCGCGTACGCGGCGAGACTGGAAAAAACCGGTTCGCTGGCACAGCCAGTGGACAACAATCTCAGGGTCAGTGCGACGCACGTTGTTTGTTTTGTTAGTTGCAAGTTTGAATATTTTAATGTAAAAACGTGGTATTATTAATAATGGTTGTTTATTGTACTGTGTGTATGAATAATACTAGAAAAAATAAAAATATGTCATACTTTAAATATCCCAAGGAGTAGTAGGTAAGTAAATATTTGATTATTACTTTTTCAAGTAAGTACCTTTATTTTATTGTATGATCCTATTTTAAATAAGAAGAGGGTACTACACGGTGTGTTTTTACCTTTTTATTGTTATTACAAGCTTTTACTAAACATTTGTAGGTATGTGGGTGGGTTGGTAACCGTTGGTATGTAGTAGGTATGTGTGTTAAGTTCACATATTGCAAGTAAGATTTGAACCACTTCCCGATGTCTGATTGAGTTGAAATTTTGTATACCGTAATTTCAGTGACAATGCAATAATATGTTAGATATTGTTTTGTTTACTTTGTCTTCACCTATTGTGACAACCCTACCAAAATAGGTAACAATTTTGACAACTCCTTAGAAGCTTTGCCTCTGTACGGTTTCTTTACTCATGTGAAGTCAATGAATAATAATAATAAAAGGGTCTTTTACTTAACGCAGGTAGAGAACGGCAAAGAATGATTGCTCTTAGGAACGAACTTTACACACACACGCACACTTTTAGTCACTTGTCAAAATTTTTTAAGAAACATTTTAGGGACGGATGAGTCCAAATTTGACCGAGATGGTATTACAAACTACCATAATCTTCATTACTGGGCACTGAAAGTCACAGCGCAGATTTTCTTTGAATGTGGTATTGTAAATGAAAAACTTATTGGGCCTTATTTTATGCTACAAAATTTAAACGAGGAAATTTACGAAATTCTTTTGCGAAATGGTTTGTAAAACTTATTAGTAGATGTTCCAGAAGAAATTAAAAGTAATTTGATTTATCAGCATGACGGCTGTCCTGCTCACTTCCTGTTATCTGCACGAGAGTGGCTAAATAGCCAATACCCAAAAGGTGGATTCGGAGGAAGGGCCAATTCCGTGGCCTGCACGAAGTCCTGATCTGACGCCACTAGACTTCTACGTTTGGGGTCACATGAAGGACTTAGTCTACGTGATCCCAGTGAATTCTTTTGAAGAACTTCAAAGGCGTATCTTAAATGCGGCAGAGCAGATTAGGGCTACAATATCTTCAAAAATAACGAAAACCGAAGTTAAGAAAATAATCAGGACGTGTATCCGCAACCAAGGGGCTCATATTGAGCAAGATGTTTAATCTTTAAAAAATTGTTTAAGTTTAGAAATGACTCACATTAGTTTAATTGACTGTACGTTATGAATAAATGTCTTCACCGGGATATTATTACCTTTTTGGATATCTGATTAAATGGTCATGTTTTTTAAAATATTTTTATGTTTCATGTCATAGTAATTTTTTGAAGTACGTAACATTTTATGATACATAAATTGTAAAAAAATGTTTTTTATTAAGACCCATAATTTTTTATTGTGAATATATATAACTTTATATCAGTATATCAAGTTAAAATTAACATTAAATAGTAAGATCTACAGTTCCTTGGAGGTGAAAAAATTAGAGCCTCTAAGTCAACGCACTCAAAAGATCGCAAACTCACTTATTAAAATATTAATAGGGCACCTAGAATAGAATCATGAATTACCAATATAGAAGCAAGGTCTTATAGCACACGTAAAGAAAAAACTTTTAAAAGCTAAACTTTGAGTGAAAGAAGAAATCCATTTATCTATTACATCTTATGAAAATCCACCGCTGAACATAGGCCTCCCCATAGATTGTTTCACAGGGGGATGTTGCCATAGTTTTTTTTATAATTTTAAGAACGAAGAAATATCAAAGGTAAAGCTAGCTAAACTAGCATATCGTCTAAATATATTATACTATGTTATATTGTTAATTAATGTTTATTAAAAGTCGCGCTGGTATCTTGGTGGTTTTCCCAGGACAGAGGTTTTTTTCGACAAGTTGTAAAGCTTAAATGACTTTCAATAAGTAATCTTGTAAACTATATTGAATAAAAATGATTCTGTTATATTCTAAAATTACATTGAAAAGTACATCCCCGAATTTGTTACATTATTTTCCCCGAATTTAAGAAAAAATGTTTAAAATCGTGTTACAAAGTCATACAGTCGAGCATTTCCTCCTTTTCCTGAAGTCGACTTTTGTCGGCAGCAATTTGTATTTTTTTTTAGAGAAATTGCCATTTGACTTATAATTCTAAATTCAAATAAATTTTATAAAGCATGTTCATTTGTTTCTTGGGTTTTGTATTTTTCTGCAATATCGCTAAATTTATAAACATAGACTGAGAAAATTCGTGTTACTTTTGAATATACGCATTATGACCTATGCATACCTAACGACCGAACTGTGCGTCATTGGTTGAATCGCTTTCGTTCGGAAAATTATGACCTCACTAATAAAGCTGCCCGAAGAAGGATGATAATGACGAACTGAAGGCGATAGTGGAGCTACAAATTGATAAAATAAACAAGTTGATTTGTTGACAAATTGTTATACCTCACGAAAGGAGTATTGCACAGCGAAAGGCCCACATCCAAGCGTGCATCATATTCCTGAATCGGTATAGAAATGAGGGAATTTTGATTGCTATCAGCGATGGGAAGTGGAACTTATACGACACGACAATCGTAAGCGCTCAAAATGAAACGAAAGATTAGCCAGAAAAATTAACGGTGATAGTTTGGTGGTCTACTGTTGGTGTTATTCTTTATCGCTTCTTGCTATGTCGATGCCGTGCCACAGTTACTGCTGCCCGTTATTGTCAAGAATATGATGGTTAAAAAACTGGCACTGAAACAACACAGATTGTGAACTGCTCTCATTTTATCGCTATCGCTATTGCTTTTTCATGACGACTGCCAGTCACATACTGCACAACAGACGTTGGAAAAGTTAGTAGAGCTAAAACTAGATACCCTTATTCACCATATTCTCTAGACCTTCACAGCCCAAACAGACTTTCACTTTTTCGAAGTTTGGATACTCTTTTGATAGGAAATACTTTCAGTTCGGAAGAAGCAGTAAAGGACGCCTTTGAAGAGTTCACCGATTAACGTGCAGCAGACTTCTATAGCAAGGGCATCGGACAAACTGTCCATTAAATTGCAAAAATGTGTTAATAGTTTGAGCAAATATTTATATTATTTAAGCTTTTTTTTTGTAAAAATAATTGCTAATATCCCATACAATCATAAATTTCGTAGGCGTTTACCTAGGTATCATAATCGAATTATAAAAAAAAAAATAGTTGAAATCAATCTTGTCAGTTACGAGTACAGAGTAACCAGTCTCTAAGTATTCTATAGGATGTATTTCGGAGAGTGTACGCAGGAATTACATGTCTTAATTCCTCCCTCCTCTTTCTACCATCGGACAACCAGGCGGTCGACGGGTCTCCACCCCTTTGTTGTCGATATTCCACGTATTCAAACCAAACGGTATGCTTCGTTTATCGTATTACGTATAGCAAAGGAGTGGAATAATGTGCCGTCGTCTGTCTTTCAGTCCGATTATAATCTAGGCTTCTTTAGGCCAAGAGTGAATAGACTTTTGTTTAAGATTGCAATTTACCATCTAGACTTTCATCACCACTTACCACCAGATGGGATTGTAGTCAAGCACTGGCTCACAATCAGTAAAAAAAATATAAATCAACATCAAGTACCTACTGGTTAAATACAATATGTAAAAAAATCCTGTCCGATCTGTGAGGGTGCTTTAAGGTATCGTGATACCTATAATTCTGATTGTGTAATCCTTTTAAGATAATAAATAAAAGAAATTACTCCGCAAAAATAAAACAAGTGTTAATTAAATAGGCAAACTTCTTGGTTTCTGTTTCTGTTTCTGTTTCTTGGTTTCTGTTTCTGTTTCTGTTTCTTGGTAATATAATGCGACGCGGACGACTGCCTATCGTTGGGTAACAAAATGTAGGTCACGATTTTGACCTCTGTTCCCAGGCTTCATTTATCAGTTTATCGTTCATTCGTTAGAAAAAATTATAAAAACGCAAACGCTGCATAATTGCAGTTACTACTACCCAGACACATTAACATAGGTACTTATTAAAATACTCTTATTTAGAGTATACCACATTTCGCAGAACCTAATCACAAGTATCAACTCGGCAACGGAAGCGGTCACCCTGTAGCAATCAGTGCGCGAAAGCGAAACTAACAAAGTTCGGAAGTAACCTTATGGTCGCCACACACGGTCAGTTAAACTGATCAGTTTAACTGACGTACATCCAAAAACTGATCGTGAGTGTGAAATCTTAAGAAATTTTAACTGACGGCATCCCACGGATTTTCCGGGCGTATTGTCAGTTAAACTGATCAGTTGAACTGACGTACATCCAAAACTGATCGTGAGTGAAATCTTAAGAAATTTTAACTGACGGCAAACCACGGATTTTCCGGGCGCACCGTAATCCGCTGGCTTCAGTTCGTTTCAATTATTGGTAAGTACTTACTTTCTTAGTAGCTACTTACATTATTTCTATGCTGTATAGATTTTATATTATTTTACATATTTAGAGAAGTTAGTTTGACGGAGGATGGAGACCAAGGAACTGTGATGATGTCACCTTCCTTATGGTGGACTCAGAAGGCGGGTCTCAGTGATGCTACTACGTAGAACCGTAATGTTTGGACTCATTTTCAAAAGGTTAATGGAGACCTAGATGACTGTGATGATATCACCTTTCTGATGGTGCAATGCGAAGGTGGGTATAGGATCTCAGTGGCGGCACTAGATAGAACGATCGTGTTTGAACTCATTTGAAAGGGCTCATAAAGACTTATGTGACTGTTATGATCTCATCTTTTTGATGGTGCAATCCGAAGGTGGATATAGGATCTCAGTGGTGGTACCAGATAGGACGATCGTGTTTGAACTCATTTGAAAGGGCTCATAAATACCTAGGTGACTGTTATGACCTAACCTTTCTGATGGTGCAATCCGAAAGTGGGTATAAAATCTCCGTGGTTGCACTAAATAGAACGATCGTGTTTGAACTCATTTGAAAGGGCTCATAAAGACCTAGGTCACTGTGATGATATTACCTTTTTGATGGTGCAATCCGAAGGTGGATACAGGATCTCAGTGGCGCCACTAGATAGAACGATCGTGTTTGAACTCATTTGAAAGGGCTCATAAAGACCTAGGTCACTGTGATGATATTACCTTTTTGATGGTGCAATCCCAAGTAGGTACAAAATTAGAAATCTGTCATATATTTTACAGTAACATGTAGCGTGCTCAATTAGATAAACATAGAAAACTAGGCCATCCTAACTATTTCCGTTACTAAAAACCGATAAGCATTATCTGGTCATCATAAGACCTTCAGAATGTGCCCATGCCCATGGATTTTTCTGGGCGCACCGTAATCCGCTGGCTTCAGTTCATTTGCATCACGCCAAACTGACCGTGAGTGAGCGTGCTTATACTAGAGCTCCGTGACTCTTTCAAGGTTTCGCGTTTATACCTACCGGCTAGCGTACTCCGGGAGTGCAAGTATCAGTGTGGTGTCGCACGCTCTACAGATGGGTAATTTAATTTTTAATCATTAAAATAAACAATTAAAAATAGATAACACATTTATTAAATAAATAAAATTTACCATAATGATTAAAATTATCGTAATATCTGACCCATTTCTTAAAATTATCTTAATACTTACACAATAATATCTTTAACAACAATATCTTTTGAACAAAAATATCTTTTGAATTGTTAATAGATATGAAATGATATTTTTAATTTATAGGAGTCACGCCAATCAAACGCGCACGGCTGCAACTCCGTCAATCGAGAAATGAAATCCGTTCCATTTGAACTAGGACTGTTGATAAAATATCGACATGTATATCGAAAAATCGATATTATTATTTAGAAATATCGATATTTATTTCTAATATTTTTGGATGACATATATATATATATATATATATATATATAGTTTAATATTGAAATACAGATATCGACATTCGATATTTTTTTTTAAATAATGAGTTTAATTTTTTTTTTCTCGTAAATCATTTAATCTACAACACCATCGTAAACTTAAATCCTAATCCTTGATGGACCTAATCTACTGTACTTTATTTACACTATATTATGCTTTTCATTTTTCCCCGGTTTATTTATTAGCTTATTATCTTAAAAAGAAATATAATTTTGTATAGTATAATATCTCTGTAGTATTAAAATGACTATAATCTATGAAACTTAGTACTACTTTACTTACTGTGAGTTTTGGCAGGAACTTGACCGTCGACGGATTGCTTCTCCTGTTTTATTGTTTAAATAATCGTTTGAAGTGGATTTTTATACGTAAAAGTGATGCGATTTTGTGTATTAAGTGTCTGCGCATGTGAACTATTAGAGAAAACGACGAAACAAGTGCTTCGATGTTGATATAAACCTCAAGTTATTTTGATCGCTTAGGCGTCTTATGAACTTGAGTGACTGTCGTCATCAACTGTCCGCTGGGTAGACATTTTACTTCCGTGCTATCAGAAATAGCTGTTAAATATTTGATTCCTTCAGCTACATCTGTCTGTAGCATCTGAACGAATTACTTCTACAATCAATCTTTTAGTGCCCAATAATCGTAGTATTCAAACAGCTGAACGTATAAAAAAACGAGTATTTTTGAAAACTCTTACTGAAAAATATTGGTACACATAATTGTCTTATTCAAATTAAATAATAATTACTAAGAACTATAACCTAACATTTTCATACATTTATAATTTAATTTGTTTAATAAATATACTAAATTATAAACTGTGTAAATCATTTTTGAGCTGACATACGATTGTTTTCTTTTAAATAAAGCCGATATATCGATATATCGCTATGTTTTTGATATATAAAACTCCGATATTGATATATTTATAAATATCAACAGTCCTAGTTTGAACTGATCAGTTGAACTGACCGTGTGTGTCGAACTTTTTCGGGATTAAATCCGTTTGAACTGATCTCGGTTTAGCTGACCGTGTGTGTCGACCATTACACCTACCGGCGCTTTTTTTGATCGCGTTCACACTGCTGCAGCGCGGCGCTGCAAAGTGCACACACTGCGCCTACTCTACGCTGTAAGGCCCGCCACATACATACGGAATTCCGTTTCGATATTCCGATTCGGAATTCCGAACGCAGCAAGTCCATATAAAATCTATGGCCGGCAGTTTTCCGTTCGAAATTCAAAACGGGATTCCGTATGTGTGTGGCCGACCCGTTCGGAATTCCGAAACGGAATCCCGAAACGGAATTCCGTATGTATGTGGCGGGCCTAAAGAGTAGACGCAGTGCGCCTACTCGGTCTTTAAACTGTGGTTCGGTGTTATCCAACCTGGCCGACACTGGTACTCGTACATTAACACGTTGAAACTTGAAAGACACTGTCGCAGACGACGCGACGTTTTTGCGTAATTTTAATAAATTGCTAATATTTGTGCTAATTTGTAGTACAAAACATGTATTTTAATTAACAATAAAAAATATATTCATTAATAAATATGTATGATTTTTTGGTAATATCATTGCGGTGACTATGTGCCCCTTTTGAATTGGATAGTGTTTTTTACACATCTGGTATTACTCTAAAAGGTATATTCAATCGGTAAAAAAAGTAAAGAGTGAATAGACGCCATTCAATATTAACACCTTTAATAATTTAATACGGCTGGTCTTAATAGAACCGTGTAGTGGCGGTGCAAGAATATCCACTAACTCATGTTGTCCCGTGGGTATTGTAAGAGGCGACAGAGGGAAACAAACCAGCAGATGGGCAGCAGCGTCTTTCTAATAACAATTGAAAAATAAAAAAACTGCGGTTGCCAAACCGCTTGCCAAGCGTGGCAACTATGGTAAATATCCCCCCTATGAGGCAATCACATGGTGGAACCCTATGTTCAGCAGCGGACTTTTGATAGGCTGTAGCGGTAACGGTATTCCAAATATGAATATGAACGTGCTGCGTTCATAATAAAGGGCCACATTGCAACTTTATTATGATTACAGCAGGAATGGGTCGGCTCGATCGAGGTAGGATCAAGCTCTTACAGAACCAACAACAGTAGTGTTTCGTATGGTGAGTTTAGAGAAACGGAGACCTTTCTTACGAGTAACATGGCATTTTATCTTGGTCCTCAGGGATGATAAGTATTTACATTTTGATTCTTAATCGAGGATTGAGAAGGAGAGGACTGTCTAGGGGCCACAGCATCCACTACCATCAGGAGAGTTTGTCCCCCTTATTCTATAAATAAAATAAGAAAAAAGGCAAACGGTCAGCCGCAAACTATATGTAAATAATGATTTCTTATATTTATTATAACACTACATATAGAACAAAACTACTTTTACGGATGTTATCGCGTTTAATACTGACCATGGGTGCTGGAAAGCATCTGACAAGTCAAGAATTTAAAATGAGTAGTATTAAACGCGATAAAATCCGAAAAAGTAGTTTTATTCAATATATGTACATAGATGAGAACGCGGCCTTTGTCTGCTTCCGCACGCATTTATTTGATAAAATGATCCTTGGGATGAAGGTCAGATGACGGCGGCTGGGCGCGTGCCGCCGTGCCGGGTGCTGGTGGTGGGCGGCGGCGTGGCGGGGCTGGCGGCCGCGGCGCAGGCGCGCTGCATGGGCGCTGCGGTGCGAGCCTTCGACACGCGCCCGACGGTCCGCGAGCAGATCGAGAGCCTCGGCGCGCAGTTCATCACCATGGACATGACGGTGCGTACTAGTTACTTGATACGGATAATCACGTGACGATTTTGCACCTGCCGGCGTAATATATAAAGTATTCACCACACCATTTCATGTATCTATATAGTATATGTATGTCGCAGCAAGTTAGCTTAATTAGCCGTTCAATTAACAGCCTAGCCTTTTTAATAAACGGTGCCGTTTTAAAATAGTGCCCGCGTTATCAACTGAGTCTCGTTGACAACTGAATGCCTTTCTTTTTAAATTTTTCGGGATCACTTTTCAATTAATTTAAAAACAAAAATATATTGTGAATAACTAACGAATAACGAGTTTGTACGTTAATATCATGATTTAATTTTTTGAAATTTACGTTAGAGAATAAATTTTCCATTATGCACAACTGTCAAGATTGAAGTGAGAAATAGAAATGAAAAAAATGTACAGCGTTCTTTACCTTTTACTTTACTAAACATAAACAAGTAGCGAAAAATTCAATGAGGGTAGCTTTGTCCGCCGCGATAAGACTGACTCAGCGAGTAGCACATTCCTATTGTTATTGACGTTTATGGCCCGACGACTCAGTTGATAACGCGGGCACTATAGCGGCCTGAATGATATTTAGCCGATGCGTCTAATACAACATTGCACATATCTTGTAATATCAGCGACAGTAGATTAAGGTGCTCCGCTGCGACCATCTCTTTGAATGAAATTAATAGGGTGACCATGCCATGAAATTGCTAGGCTGTTAATTGAACGGCTAATTAAGCTAGTTGACTGCGACATATACATAATATAGATAGTTGCTGAATAAAATACGCACCTTACCTACGTTTCATTTACGGTTATTATTTTTATGATTTCAATCTTACCTTCATTCCTATTACGAGCTTAGGACTGCTTAGTACACTGTATCATAATTAATTGATAAAAAATTCTATTTGTATGCTAACCGTATGACTACTACATCTTAAGCGTGTTTAAAAAAGAATTAACTTTTGTACAAATTACACTGATAAATATTTACAAGATTACTACTATGCAGTTTTTTTACAAATACATACGTACCTTTTCAGCGTTATCGCAGTAATTATATTTCAAGTGTATATATATATATATATATATATATATATATATATATATATATATATACATATATATACAGTGGTGGTCATATAATTAGAAACACTTCTTATGAATAAAGAAAGTATAACTTCAACGTACAAATGTTCGTAAAAATATACACATTCAATAATTAATAATCATGCAATAATATAGCCACTCAAATAAAAAACTCGTTAAATGCATAAAATATAAAACATATCTTACTTTTAATTACAAAATGAGTCTTACACATGTAGGAGTTTATTACTGGCCGCTTGGACGCCTAATTAGAAACATTTTAAAAAAGCATCCATAGCTCGTTCTTTTTTTGAAATTGGAGAATAACATTTCTTTCTTGGCTTTTTCTATTATTTTGGCGGCAATTCAAAATTTAATCTGAATTTTATTTTGTTCAAAATGGCCACAAATAAAAATTGTGACGCGTCAACTGTGCAAATAATTGTTAATTTACATATAGATCATAAGTGGGCTTACAGAAGAATAGCTGAGCATTTAAATTGTTCTGTTAAGAAAGTTTTTAATGCAATTGATCATTATAAAATACATGGAAAGCGCTATGTTAGACGTCCTGTAAACAATGTTTTTAATTATAAATACATAAAGAGTATAGTCAAGCACGGTGGCGGTAACATTAAAGTTTGGGGGTGTTTTCCCGGATGTGGAGTTGGAACCGTTCGGAAGATTAAAGGTACAATGGATCAATGGCAATACAAAAATAACTTAGAGCACACAATGATTCCCTACTCGGACGATCATTTGCCTGTAACCTGGATCTTTCAGCATGACAATGACCCTAAACACACGGCCAATAGCGTCAAATGTTTCCTTAGCGAACAGCGTATATCCGTTTTGGACTGGCCAGCAAATAGTCCGGATTTAAACCCGATAGAAAATCTCTGGTATATTGTTAAAAAGAAAGTCTCAAACAAACGTAACACCAGTCAAAACGAACTATATGAAGCATTTGTTGAAGCATGGAATTCAATCCCCCTAGAAAAATGTATGAAATTGATTGAATCAATGCCATGTCGTTGCAGTGTTGTTATTGAAAATAAGGAATAAGCCACTAAATATTAATTATAACTATTGGTAGATAGTATTGTGGATAGTAGCTATTTCGTAAATAACAATACTTATTACTAATACTTAAAAAAATATTGTTTTTTATACTTTTTTGTTGTTGTTTCTAATTAGTTGACCATTATTGTTCATACCTTAAAACTGATTTAAATGTTTGTCCGTAATGTAATATTGAAACTGCACTTGTGTAATGGGATTTATATTGTTTTTGTAATAAATGATAAATCGTTGAACATATTGTTGTCCTATTTATTGTTTAATTTCAAAATAAAAACGATTGCGGTGAAGTATCTTACATAATGTCAAGGACCGTTGGTAATGTTTCTAATTATACGACCACCACTGTGTATATAAGCTTAGGGATTATATAACGAGTTATTATTAGGAATTTAAGCTGATAATTTTTAAATGCTAATATGTATTTTGAAAAGTAAATTGATAAAGAAATCCCAACTGCAATTGAAACCACCTTTTAATGGTTTTTTAAGGTTTCATTTAAGGTGCCCAAGTGTATGCGCAAGCACAGGTGCACTCTCTATTCCCTCACTCTTATAGTCCGATGGGACTGTAAACTGACACAACCGGAGAGAGATCAGCCGCAGGGCCAACGGCTTTACGTGCTTTCCAAGGCAAGGTGATGAGACGCCGCCAATTTCCTGACTCCGGGCAGCTACTGAGAATTTCTTGACGGAAAACTCAATAACTGATATTTTTTGTCCCGACCTGGGATTCGAACCCGGGACCTCATGATCAGCAGTCGCGTTTACTACCACTAGACCTAGACTAGACTAGATTAGCGACCCGCCCCAACTTTACATTTGGGTAGGATCTACTAATGTGGCTTTATTTAGATTTAGCATAATCAACGACAAATTATTTTATCACTTTATCGGTTTTTTTTAAACTCAATGCTTCTAGGATAAAATATAACCTAGATCACTCCTGACGTTGCTTTCTTAGCAAGCAAGCTGTTCGTGAGTTTTCATTACAATCGGTTTAGCCACTCCGAAGATTAGTCTGGACAGGCAGACAGACAAAATTTTAAAAATGGTTATTCATGTCATAATGGCGTGAAAATAATCCGCTCAGCTCTATAAAAGACAGCTATTTCGATACAGATAGAAACTTTAATTTTATTTATATGTATATATATAGATTACTTTGCTTCTAAAAGATTAGTGATCAGTTGTTGATTTGTATTCGCGCTCGTTGTTTTTCATTAGTAATCGCTTTGTCGGCAACCATAGGAAAGTCGTAATTACTCGCTATTTTAGAATATGAGTTGCGTCGCGGCACCAGTGCTGCGTGCCGTTGGGTTATCGCCCCGGGTACCCGGTGCCAAGTATACAGGTGAATACAATATTTTTCGTACTTGGCAATGGTTTGGCGGCATTCACAATGCCCCGGTAGCAATTCTATAAAAATATAATACGTAAGAATAGTTTTAACGTAAAGATATTGGTTTTTTATTAAAATTCTGTGAATTTAATAATTATTCCCGATATCCGAGGAATGATATAAAAAAGTACAGGAACGCAAAAACCTTAGTGCCATCTAAATATCAATGCTTTCACTTTATCAACGACGTCTATGGACCAGGTACCGCAAATGAACGCAAAATGGGTTTTTGGTTTGATCGCTTTCATTCTGGAACAAAAATCAACTTGCTCGACTAGTCGATAACGACGAATATTGAGCTATAATGAAAGCGAATATGTACATCTCAAACCACTCCAGAGTTGAAGCAGCTTTCAATGTAAGTGATAAAACGGTATTGAAAAGTTTGCATCAAATTTGGAAAGTAAAGAATTTCTTAGTTTGTTCAATCGGCTGTCAAATGAGAGGATTCAAAATTTGATCATTACTTGAATGGAAAGTGGATCCTGTATGATATTAATCAGAAGTAAGAAAAATTATAAATATCTACATAGGTTATATCGCATAACGCTAATCATAGTATTTGTTTGTTGTGTGATATAGAACGTGAACAAAATTTAATAAACATTTCTGCTCCACCTTTTTTTTTTGTCGACTGCAGCAAAGCCAAAAGGAGTGTTATGATTTTAGCAATCTATTTTTACAAATGAGGTGTTGTTGGAATGGTAGTGTCGTGCTCTTCTGAGGGTTGTAAGATTTATGAAGTCACATAAAATCCAACATGGTGGCTTATTACGGACATAAAATGCTATCAAAAAAAATTAAATATCATGTTTGATTTCCTGTGAAATTTCTTAACGTGTACATTCCGAAAAATTATACCTATTATTACCTATAAGGTACTATATATTTATTATTTATACCTTAGGTCTTATATACAATTTCGTATATAAAACCTAAGGTATATACAAATTCGACAAAAAACTTAGTTTTTAAAGTCCAGTTATTCCGACACCGAAACAAGTAGTAAGAACTAGGTGTGTACATACCCAACAACCCCTCCCAAAATTATTTTTATGAATTCACACGCAACTACGACAAAAACGCCTACTAAAATGGTATTAAACAAAATTACGATGTCGACTTTGTTATTGGATTATAAACAATCAAAAAATTACATTAATTTATATTTGAAATACATTGATATACAAAAAAACTAAACTATCAGTTTTCGTATAGCCGTGGCCATTTGTCACAACTAAAATGTCATGTAATGTACTTATTATTCAAGAAAGGAAAGGGTAATATCGATGGTCTGGAAGACAAACGCGCTAAATGCAAAATTTTGTGATTTACACTTTTTAATGCCAAACATTCTAAATTAATAGCATCTTCTGCACTTATCGGAAAACCATAATTCCATATTTTTCGGTCTAAACCGAACCTGTACATTTGTAATAAGAAACGTGAGGCACGAGACAAAAGAATCAAAGTCGCTTATCTACCCATGATAGAAATGACAAAATGTATTAAGTAGCTTTAAGCCACTTTATCTATAAGTATTGAAATTCACACAAACTTTAAGTGTTTTATAATGATAAGCAATTGACACCTAAAACCTAAACTTGGTACCCTATTTACATGAAAATTTAGGTGGAATGTTACAAAAATAAATATATTTATTTAATAAATTTTATTTTAATTTCTAGTAATTATATAATAATTGAAAATCATATTATGCTATACACAAATGCACTAAGTGCACTACTGAATAACAAAATAATGATCAAAAGTATTAAGTCAATGTAATTTTTCATAATACTGAGTATTTTGCAATACTTTTTATAGTTGAGAACAATTCTTTAAAATTAATCGTATAGCAGATAAATACCCTAACTAATAACAGAAGTATAAGATACGTTACACTACTCATATTTACATACTAACGGGTCAAACTTTAAAATTTATTTAAACTGACTGAACTCTCCTGAAAACTTACAATCTCTGTAATTAATATGTTTGTCTTTTAGACCATCGATATATTATATAAAAGAGCTATGTTCGCCAATGGACTACGAATGCCTGAAGTAGACGAATCTAAATAATACTATTATTTTAAATATTAAATAAGTATACGCGATATACATACAAGTGCGCGTGCATGTATGTAATGTATATGTAAACGTACAGTGTAAATATTTAAGTATGACAATTTACGGACACTACGCGGTTAAATAAAGTTAATATTACAACTTACTATTAAATTTACAATCAATAAACTTATGTTTATATAAATTTTCTTATTTTCTCAGGTTAATATTTATTATTTGAACATGTAAATTTTGTACATTTATAATAATATTTATTTTTCAGAGGTGGGTGTACCTGTACCCTAATCCTTGTGGTTGGGGTGCAGCATCCACCCTGGCCTTGGCTGCTATCGCCATTGGTAATTGTCCTACATCTGAACTCTATGTAGACATAGGCGTTACGCTGTCACGTATTATTGTGTGCTCTACTGATCACTACATATTTACTTTAGAATTTAGCTTGTGTACAATAAGTGTAATAACTAAGGAGCAGCTATAATAAACATAATTTATGATTGTTCTGTCATTTCTATAATTATTATATATTTTTGCTCCTTACTCTATATTTATGAGTTACCAATTTAATTTTTAGTATTTTTGTTTTATGTAAACAACATTAATATTTACAGAGCCTAGATAATAATTTAAAACACATTAGTCTTCGTTCAACATTTACTTTTGCATATAATCTCAAGGCTTGCAATTTAAATATTTATGTAGGATTATGTATAGTGTTGGAGCATCGAAAATATGTTCTTGTTTGTGCACACCGCATTTCTACCTACCTATCTAATTAGTTTATATTTTTTACGACTATAGAATTCAGACCAACAAAGAAAGATAGAACATTGTATCAAATAATAACTTTTTCATTTTTATCAAAAGTAACACGGTTCAGGTTCCAAGTAAAATATTGAAGTGATTGGCTAACAAATAACACTAAAAAAATCAGCTTCATGTTGGTACTTGTCAGTGTTACGTCTTTATATGTTGGTCTGAGTTAAAGAATAAATATTTTATAAGAAAATGTACATTATTTACTGACTCAATCCTTAAACCTTTATTTTGATGATAGGAGGAAGGAGCTGGCGAGGGTGGCTACGCTAAACAAATGAGCGAAGAATTTCTAAAAGCGGAACGAGCTCTCCTAGGGAAAGAGGCGAAGACATCCGATGTCGTTATTAGTACCGCTCTCATACCCGGCAAACCTGCGCCATTGCTCATCCTAGAGGTAATTTAAATTTTTAATATTAAGACTTTTAGTAATGATACACATGCAAATAATGTGGACTTACGATCACCTTAAATTTCATAATAAGAAAACCAAAAAATCCGAAGCTGATCACACAAGCGTCACTGAGATTGAATATTAATGATTAAATTGTATCTTTAAGTGTAAGATCACCACTTCTTTTTCTACCGACTTCAAAAGGGAGGAGGTACTCAATTCGACTGTATGTTCTTTTTTTTATGTGTCTTACCTCATAATTTTTTTCTGGGTGAACCGATTTTGATGATTCTTTTTTTATTGAAAATCTGGTGCTTCTCATGTGGTCCCATATAAATTTCATCAAGTTCTGACCAATACTTTTTGAGTTATTCTTATTAGTTTTATATAAAGTTAAAAATGTGGTGGGGTGTTTGAAGGAAGAACATGTCCGCATGACAAAACCATAAAGTTGAAAAGCTTTATTCGTTATGTGCTTTACGTGTTCATGAAAGTGTAGCTTAGAGTCTAAATACAATCCTAGATCCCTAATTAAAGATACCGATTCCTACGAAGCACAGTTTAGTTTATAAGTGTATTTAATAATGTTAATTTTTTTGTGAATGTGATATGCTTGCATATTGATGTGCTTAAGTGAAGTTTTTTTTTACAGTAGCTTGCCAAGCGATTTAAGTCTTGTTGTATTTTGTTATAGTCTTCGACACTATTGACACTGCGATACATTTTAAGGTCATCTGCGTAAAGGAGAAAGTTAGTAAAACGGAAACAATCACCGACATCGTTCACGAATAATATAAAAAGCAAAGGCCCAAGAATAGATCCTTGCGGTACGCCTGAGCTGACATTTATGATATTAAATGAGATACCATTAATTACAACCCGTTGAAATCTGTTTAAAACGTATGATTAAAACCATCTTAACAAGTTTCCTCGTATCTCATTGAACGCTAATTTCTTTAAAATTATGTTATGATCAACCTTATCAAAGGCCTTAGAGTAATCGGTGTAAATTGCTTCTACATGCAGACGGTTATCCATGCAGTGAAAAAGATAATTTATGTAAAGAACAAGGTTAGTTGTTGTTGATCGATGTTTTACAAATCCATGTTGTTCAGGTATAATTATGTTACGTAATATAGGATATATTTGCTTATGTATTAGCCTCTCAAAAACCTTTGATATAGTCGATAACAAAGATATAGGGCGGTAGTTAGAAACGTCGTTTTCTTTGTTTTGCACCCACTCTTATAAACTGGTGTTATATTAGCGTTCTTCCATATCTGGACACAGTCCCTTCACTAAGACATTGGTTAAAAATAAGACACAAGGGAACACTAATAGCTGCGGCAGTGTGTTTGAGGAAAAATGGTGGAAGGCCGTCAGGTCCACGTCCTTTGGTAATATCAAGTAATATAAGCTCTTTGACTACGCTATCCTCAGAAAAGGAGATATTTGAAATAATCTCCGAATTGGGATTAGTAGACTGGTTACTAAAATTCTCTTGCTGTAACTGATGTCTATTTTCATATATGGAGCTGAAAAATTCAGAAAATAATTCACAGATACCCTCTGGTGTATCAGATTTTTATTTTTATAAATCATAACTTTAGGAATTCCACTTTTACCTTTTCGATTATTAACCAAACCAAACAAGACCAAAATAATTTGATGTCCTTTTTAAGTCTCTCTTCGATGGAATTAATGTAAGTATTGTTAAGTATTGCAATCAGCACACAGTGTCTTAAATCTGAGTCGAAGCAATGAAAACTGGGAATAATCCGCTTTTTATTATATTTTTCCACCTTATCCAATAGTTTTCTTTTTCTTTAAAAACATGAACGAGGGGTCGAGAAAACCAAACTGAAAAGTTACTACTTTTTGATGAACGAAGCGGTACATGCATTTTTATAATTTCATAATTTTTTTCATAAAATATATTAACCGACTCTTCAGCAGTTAGCCCAATTTTGTTTGTATAAAATCAAAGAAAAATCTCTTTGGTTTTACTGTTTGTATCTGGCTGGTTTTAATATCAATACATATAGGACATTAAGAAAAAGAAAAATAAAAAGTAAAAAACACTTTCCCGCCATTTTTCAATTGTTTTCTGTCCGCTAAAATGAGTGAATCTAAAGAAGAAATTCGATTCACTCTGAAGTTTTATTATAAAAAAGGGAAAAATGCTACTCAAGCTGCGAAAAAAATTTTTGACGTTTATGGACCTAATGCAGTGTCAGTAAGAGTAGCACAATGTTGGTTCAAGCGTTTTCAGTCCGGGAATTTTGATGTCAAAGATGCAGCTCGCTCTGGTCGCGCTCATACGGATAAAATCGATGCCATTTTTGAAAAAGTGGAGCAATATCGGCATATTAGTAGTTACGACATAGCCGAGGAATTGAGTATTAACCACAAAACAGTTTTGACCCATTTGGAAAAGTCTGGCTATACAAAAAAGCTCGATATTTGGGTACCACACGAGCTCACTGAAAGAAACCTAATGAATCGTGTACTCACTTGCAATTCTCTATTGAAACGTAATGAAACCGAACCATTTTTGAAAAGATTGATCACTGGTGATAAAAAGTAGATCACCTACGACAACAATATGCGAAAAAGATCATGGCGAAAGGGTAGTCAAGCTCTACAGACTGTAGCGAAACCCGGATTAACACGTAATAAGGCGATACTGTGTGTATGGTGCGACCCTGATATTTAGAATTCTTTGGGTAGTGTTAGGTTAACATCAAGAGAGGACTGTTAAAACTACTTGTTGCATTTTTTTGATCAAAAATTCCAAGATTTCTACAGCAACGGGATTATGTCACTACCTACAAGATGGCAACAAGTTATCAAACAAAATGGCACATATTATAATTAAATGTAATTAAACTTGGATAATAAATGTCTTGAATTTGTTTATAAAATACGAAGAAACTTTTTCCCAGACTTATTATATCAATCTGATCTTCTTCAAATCAATTTATTTACATTCTACTCTACTTTTTTTTCTTCTATTCTACTTTTTTTTTTGTTAAATTAACTTACAATGGTTAAATCAAGTTGAAATAACTTATTAATTAAAAAATATTTAACATTAAAAATTAAAAAATAGTATAATAATATGTAATAATGACTAAGTAATATGAGAAATATGCGGGTGTATGCATGTGTTTTGGTTTGTTCTATTTAATAAAATAAAATAAGACAACCATAAAACCATAAAACTCCCTTTCCTAGTTTTTTACAAATGGTCTTAAATTGCTTGTTACAAATTAGAATTTAATTAATTATTATTTTTAATCGAAGGGTGACAAACAAGCACACAATCCACCTGATGGTAAGCGGCCCAATAGATATCTATATTTATCTTCAATTAAAAATGAAAATGCAGATGCGTTATCACTCCTGAGGATTAAGATGGAATGCTTCGTATCCAGTAAAAAGGGCCTTCGGTTCTCTACACTAACCATACAAAACACAGCAGCATTTAGCTGCTTTTTTACGCTGGTACTCTGTAAGAGCCAGGTCCTTTCCCGGTCAAGCCGACCCATTCATGCCACAACCATAATATAGCTGCAGCATGGCTCCACTACATACAAAATAATTACATATGTAATTATGTATATCGGATTTATTATTCAGTTGCGAATTATATATCATATCAGCTCGGAGTAATGTTAGCGATTATTGTTTATTTAAGGACGCTGTACGAGAGATGGCACCAGGCAGTGTGATCGTGGATTTAGCGGCCGAGATGGGCGGCAACGTAGAAACCACTAAGAAGGGCGAAATTATTAAAGTGCACGGCGTAACCCACATCGGCCTCACAGATCTACCCAGCCGCATGCCTGCACATGCGTCCACGCTCTACGCTAATAATATTTCAGGATTCCTTTTCAGTATAGGTTAGTTAAAAATTTGAATCCACTACCACGAGTGGTTCCTTGGTCTTAAAAGTTTTTGGGTAGTTACCAACCTCTTGTATATTTCCTTCAATTAAACAGCAGCGCACCCACTGTTATGACTAAGGCCTGAATTCCTCCTATGCTGACGTCAACCTGACGAAAAAATGTTGGCATCACCTGTATACATACAGGAGGAATAAATAAGTATTTCTTATCATAAAATAGTCACTCATATCGATAGAATATATTCCTTTTTTTTTATCTATTAAAGCCAAAACTTGAAGTTACGATACTGGCACCATTACAAAATTATAATAATCCCTTTTATTACAACAAAACCAAATACGTCTAACTAACATACCTGTAACATCATTGTATTAAATTGTCCCTGTGACACTAATTAAGTCGGATGTTTCAATCTACAGAGTTTATTTACACCTCGTTAATCTGTTCCGAATGTTATTTTTTTTTAGGATAGGGTGACAAACGAGCACACAGAGCACTTGATGGTAAGTGGTTGCTGTGAACCATAGACATCTACATCTATCCTCAATAGAGAATCAAAATGCAGATGCGTTGTCACCCGTGGGGACTAAGACGGAATGCCTCTTTTCCAGTAAAAAGGATTTCCGGTTCTCTACACTCACCATACGAAACAGCAGTGTTAAGCTGCTATTTTACGCTGGTATTCTGTGAGAGCGTGGTGCTTCCCCGGTCGAGCCGACCCATTCGTGCTACAAATATACTACTAATATAGCTGCAGACTGGCTCTACCACGTATATATATTATATGGTTATACGAGTAAAAGTGCAGGCAGACTACTTAATGGTCCATTAGGTATTATCCCTATTAAATACCATAAGGTTTTATACACATTATTCCGTTCAGTAACAGGGCCATGTTCCGTTAAAAGTGTTCCGCCTCTTGTACAATTCACTTATAATTGTACAAGAGGCGGATTGTTATGCGCGGGATGAGTAAAAATGGCGAGTTAAATGAATGTATTCTTTCACACACTCAGCAAATGTACTATCACATATACAAAATCGCTAAGCTACTTCGGAGCTTTCTTCCTTAAACCTACCGCATACACACAATTGTTAAATCAATTAAACTATACAGTCAAGTTGTGTACTTGTTACGATTTCATAACGATTAAACTGTTTAATCGATGGTTGTGCGTGTATACAGTCGATCCAGTCGTTATCGAGTGCTCAATCAAATAGCGCGGATCGATTGTTTAGTAGAGTGTATATGCCTCCGAATCCATGTAAACTATCGGTCGATAATTGTTCGACCGTTTTATCAAAAAGCAGTTGATTTTTTTTCAAGCAACCATCAAGTTAATAATATGTGGACCTCCATTCCATAGACTTTTCACATACCACGTAAACAGTTGTTTCATTAAAGATCGAAAGCTATCTCGGATTAGAGTTTACTATCGCGTTCCCGAAATTATTGACTGGCCGATCACCGGCCCCCGCTTTAATACGGCTCATTCAAACATTCTCCCTCTATCGATGCAATAATGTTAGAACAATCGTGATTAACTTTATGTCCAAAATAGATAATAATTCATCTACTTAGCCATTAGGTTGCGCCTTGCTTGCTTCAAGAAGTTTGAGTATTGCTTAAACGCCCATTACACACATATTATAACCTTGACAGTGGACATTGTCTGTTAATATATAGACAAAAGATTTTCATACACCGTTGTAATTTAATTTCTTTCGAAATGCCAAGCTTCGGAAACATTCTCGAGCAAACGTGGTGAAACAAGCAACTAACTGTCGTAACAATATGTAAATATCAATGCTGGCGAACTAGAGTCGTTGTCATCTATAGTGACTTGACTCCACAGCCCTGACTCTGCATATATGAGTGCGGATAAACCTTCGAGTTCACATTAAAATATTGAATCAAAGAAAAATAATATTCCATATAGGTACAAATGACCACTTCCACATCAACCTTGAGGACGAAGTAACCCGAGGGGCCATAGTGCTAAAGGCTGGCGAGCTGTTGTGGCCGCCGCCGCCGCCACCGAGTATGGCTGTGGCTGCAACTGCCACAAAAGCTGCAACACTGGCAAAGGTTGAGCCACCAAACCCCTTCAATGATACTTTGAAGGACACATTCCTATATTCGACAGGTATTTTCTATATTTTTTTATTATTTTTCTCGACAAAAATATATTGTGTATATATGACCTAATTCAGTCAAGTCATTTAGAAATGATCACTAACAGACGCACAAATGATTATACAGAGTTATTTTTCAAAGAGTAGCCAAATTTTAAACTTAAGTTCAAATTTATAAATAATGATATACCCTTAATGGAGTTTTTTTTAAAAATACGAGTAAATAAGGCTTCCAATTTTATTTGAAATTATCCCAAATTGAATGTGATTTATGGGCAACAACGTTTTTACCTACCGATCGACCCTTACAAATGTGTGTGTGCGCAGTAAAATCAGTTAAAATAATGCATTACCACGCATTTTTTATCTTTTAAATTCAATTAAAAGATAAAAAGGACAGAATGTTTGAGATTTTTATAATTAATTTTTCTTCACCATTTGCCTACATTACTTATTCTGAATCATCTCTGCAAATTTGGCCGGTTATTGCAAAATAACCCTGTATATCTAATATAATTAAAAAAATTGTTCGTATTTTATGCGCTGCCATACCGTTCATCAGATAGTATCACTTTGTCAACATGTTGCATGCACTTCCGTGAAGGTTATAGGCATAGTACAATTAACTTACACTAGGTGGCGCGCGTATCGTACCGACAAATTTATTCGAAAATTATATATCATTTAACTTCAATTAATGTTTTATCATTCCCAATAAAACAATATAACCATTCCAAATTTAAAACGATATTTCCGCAATGAGGGCTAATAATTTTCTGCTCACCAGATGTCGCTAGTTGATACTGAGGTAAAGTTTTAAGACACAATGTCATTTAATTGAGAAATTAGTTTTTAATAAAAGTTTATCAGTTTCTAGAGTATTATATTAATACACAAAACAATGCCTCAGTTGTATGCTCTTAAATTTTTGCACATTTTTAATTTTTCTACTTTTATGAATGTCTGTGGTTTGGTTTATTTATTTTTAATGTTATTAATATAAAATATAGGTAATAGTACAGAAAGAAACAATAACTTTTACATTTTCCGAACAAATTAACTTCCCCGCTATGAAATCTGTCAAATATTATACCTCACTTTTAAGTGGCGCCGCCCTGGTGGCAACAAAAATCGTGGGTGCCCTCATTATTTCTTCGATGACAACAACGCAAAACGTTTTAATCAAATTAAAACAACAGTATTATTTTTTAGCACTATATTACCGAATTATATTCTTTGTATCTTAAAATACAGGTCTTAAAATTTGATATTATCAGTAGATACTCATAGCATCAAATTTCAAGACCTGTATTTTAAAACAATTGCGAGATGCTGTAAGAGAAACCATTTGATATGGGATTATCAACTTCTTGTCTCCAAATGAAAGTGAGAAATTAATTTTTACTGCCATTGCTGTTCCAATAGAGCAGTCAGTAAACCCACTTGATTTTTTATAATTGTTTCGATGATGATTGTACCAAATTACTTTGACAATGATAAAACTTTAGAATAAAATAAAATAGAATGATATTACTTTTAGAAACAGTCGAAAGATATATTACTGTTAAGAGTATATTACTTAATACCTGTTTTGATTTTTCAGTTTTAAAGGAAATTATTTAATAACTACCAGTATTATTGCAGGATTAGCCAGCTTGATTGGCCTTGGTGTGGCATCACCAAACCCAGCCTTTACTACAATGACTACCACACTAGCACTAGCAGGTACTTTCATATATGGATTATCATACGATTTATGGTTATTTAATAAGCTTTAGAATTTCTATGAATGCAATTTCAGAGACGTGGTAACTCAAGGATTGCTAAGCACTTGCTATAAATTTCACAGTTCATGAGCAATCCAGGTTCAATCCCCATCGGCACCAATGAATTCGTTAATTACGATTTTAAGTGCTGATTTACCACGTGCTTAGCGGTGAATTAAAAAATCGAAATAACAAAAAAATCGAAGACATGTGAAGTCCACCAACACGCCTTATGGTGGGCGCTCCCCGTTGTGGCTTTACTTTTATATTAAATTGTATTAATCATTGGCAACATAAGAATATCCACTACTCCATATCATCCCGTGGGTTTCGTAAGAAGCGACAGAGGAAAACTGAAACATTGAATTGTTTTGATAACATATAAATAATATTAAAATGTCTGTCTGTAATATCGAAATAACTGCCTTCTTTTAAGTCATTAATATCCATTTTTAAACTTTTGTCTGTCTGTCTGGTCTCTTCGGAATGGCTGAACAGATTGTTATGAAACTTCATGAACAGATACCAATGCAAGGAGTTATGAGGGCTGATTTTATCCGAAAAATATGTAGGCTATTTTGTAAAATCGAAAAACTGATAAAATGAATGGTTTTTGGTCATTATCTCACTATAAGTGAAAAAAAATCGAATAAAAGTATTTTGGGTTGCAATTTTACATGAATAAGGTACCTTTTATCACATAAAGTATTGATACAGTATCTATTTTTAACATTTTCTTTTGCTTCAACAAAAATTTGATAAAACCTTTTTATGTGATATTAATAGACCTTCAATTTCATTTTAAACATTTTCCCATTCGCACATAGTTTTCTAGCTAATAGCAAAAACTATTATAGGTCTGCAAAGATCATATTATATTAGAAAGTAGTATTAAATGTGTTGGCGTCACCAGGTGTTGTGGGCTACCACACGGTGTGGGGCGTGGTGCCGGCGCTGCACTCGCCACTCATGTCCGTCACCAACGCAGTGTCTGGCATCACTGCTGTGGGCGGACTCTTACTCATGGGTGGGGGGTATGTCCCGGAGACACCAGTGCAGGTGATTTGTATTTTATTTGCGTTTTTTTTTAGTTATTTTATACGCCATGCCCTCTACACCATCATATTCATAATAAAATTGCACAATAAGCTAATAATAGTTTACCTATAGTTATAGTGCAACAAATCTAAGAAATTCCTTTTGGCAGATGTTAGATTAACTAGGTATTGTAGCACAATGTGGATCTAAAAATCGGTACATACAGTATTCTATATATAGTATAGATATCTATATTAATTCTATATAGTTGGTAATCGATTTAATCTTTGTGTAGAATAATGCCAGAATAAATTTGAACCGGAATAGTATACTAATACTTTTTTTACGTACAGTGTTAAATTTAAAATAAAGATTAGAAGTAGATTGAAAATCAGTTTAATTGTACTAACTTAACGTTTCAAAATGTTTTTATTTAGTATTTAATGCATAATTTCAATATATAAAAATTATTTTATTTTCATGATGTAAACTAAAAAAAAAAGAATAAAAAGTAATATGTCGTTATCTCTCTTTTAGAAAAATAAAAAAGATTTATCATTAGTATATGAATAAATCTGATATAATGATTGACAAAACAATCTACAGGATAATTTAACATACGAGGGGTGATCCAAAAGTAATGATAATCGGTTACTTCAGGTCCGCATAAAAATCCAAAAAAAATATTTTTTGCTTTCTTATATACTCACTACGTCAGCCTAAAAAAATCATATAAATAGATCACGATTTCCGGGAGATACATTCATTTGAATACGAACTGTCAAAGAGATAACATCAACATGGAGAAAAACGAAATTAGAGCTGTCATCAAGTACCTCTGTTTGAAAAAAATGTCTTCAAAAGACATACACAGTGACTTAGTGGAAACATTGGGGGACTCTGCTCCTCCATATTCTACAGTTGCACGCTGGGCCAAGGAGTTTAAACTGGGCAGAACATCCACTGAAGATGAACATCGCGAAGGACGCCCATCCACGTCCCTCACTGAAGACAACGTGAAAAAGTCAAAGATTTTGTGTTGGCAGATCGAAGTGACCATCAGGCATGTAGCTGAGGTCACAGGGATCTCATATGGCAGCGTTCAAAGAATCCTTGCGAACGAGTTGCATATGAAAAGGTCTCTGTGCGTTGGGTACCAGAATGTTAACCGACGAGCAAAAGAAAAATCGAGTTGACATTTCGAGGGTCAATCTCGAAAAGTCCAAGCAGATCAAGAAAATTTTTTGTTCCGTTTTGTGACTATGGACGAAACCTGGATCCACCATTTTGATCCTGAAACGAAACAACAATCGATGACTTGGAAGCGAGCCTCCTCACCGACGCCAAAGAAATTCAAAGTTTCAAGTTCGGCGGGAAAGGTTATGGCATCTGTTTTTTGGGACGCTCAAGGCATAATTATGGTGGAATATTTCGAAAAGGGAGCCACTATTACGGGCTCTTACTACGCAGACCAAATAAGAAGATTACAGGAGGCCATTAAGAAAAAAAGACGCGGCAAACTGCGAGCTGAAGTGCTGTTTCACCAAGACAACGCACCGGCTCACAAAGCCGCAGTTGCGATGGCTGCCATTCAAGAAACGGGATTCGAACTGCTCGAACACCCTCCCTATTCGCCAGATCTAGCTCCTAGTGATTTCTACCTCTTTCCTCGGCTCAAGGAACGCCTCCGAGGCAAGAAATTCGAAAACGATAGCGAAGTAATGGCCGCTGTTGAAGCGTTTTGGGAGGGTCAAGACAAAGAATTTTTTTCAAAGGGAATCCTGGGTTTAGATAAAAGATGGACTAAATGTATAGATTTGTTAGGAGACTATGTAGAAAAATAAATTATTATTTTAACTTTAATTACCGTGTTTTATTTTCATTATCATTACTTTTGGATCACCCCTCGTAAATAAAACATTATTGAAAATCGAGTTTTACACCTCTGCTCCTTTACTTTTGAAACTGAAACACAATAGTGCATTTGGGGGCTAAAATGGCTTAAAGAAAGTGGTACCCAGACAGACGTCTAGGCAAAAACTTGTATAATTGTCCTAACTTGTAATATGAAATTTGGCCTTGAACTCACGTGTAGGCAAGTAAGCATATAATGACAACGGTATCACCAGAGATAAAAAAACTTTTCTGCTTTTCAGTGGCTGGCGAGCACAGCGGCTCTAATCTCCTTCGTGAATGTATTTGGTGGATTCTTAGTCACACAGCGAATGCTTGATATGTTCAAAAGGTATTCCACACTTATCTTCACCATCTGCATCGTAAATTTACTTTATCTAGTGAAGAATCAATGTTACAGTACAATGTTTTGCCATTTTCTATTAATACATTTTGCAGAGATTATAAAATTTGAAATGAACTATTTTTTTTAATCTTCTAGGCCTGGTGATCCCCCGGAATATGGTTATTTATATGGAATACCAGCTGCTGCACTACTAGGAGGATATATAACTACTGCAATGCAGGTAAATCGTACCGAGAAATTTCTATAATTTTTCATATGACAGTCGTTACTTTTTTTGTAAATATTTAGAAAAGGAAAGAGAACATACTATTCAAAACATTTATTGTTTAACTACAATAAATAATTATGTTGTAAAATATATGCAGACCGTTGCAATTGCATACTGTAACTAGATATATTTTAACCCCCGACGCAAACAGAGGGGTGTTATATGTTTAACGTGTGTATGTGTGTGTCTGTCTATGTCATCGTAGCAGAACTTTCTTAGCTATGATTCAAGAAAATCTTTTCATCCGTTTGAAGATCATCAGCTCTTTTGTTTCGGGGGTTTTTAAAATGTCCAATTTAAGTTATTATATTCGCCTTTTAATTGGTAGGGATATCCAGAAGTACACCAGATGGCTTACCTAGCCTCATCACTTTGCTGCGTGGGCGCACTTGCAGGACTCAGCTCCCAAACTACCGCTAGAAAAGGAAACTACCTTGGAATGGTATGTTTGTTTGATATTTTATAAGATTTAACAATAGATGTTTTATAACATTAACAATGCAACCGATGATTAGAAAAGGCATTCATAAGTGCGTGACACAGCTACAAGACTCGACTCAAGACCCGCTCATTGTAATCTTGATGACTTTAGCTTTAATCTATTGATCATTGTAAAGGCAGTGAGACATTATGATCTTAAAAACATAACTCCTACATAATAGCACAACTTTAGCTATTCTTTTTCTTATTATTTAAATATTAAATTAATTTTAACGTATTTTTACTGTAAATATGTAGTATTTATGTTATGATCATCAATTTTGGCTTAGCATCATCAACATCACGTAAATTGTAAAGTTTAAATTAATGTGTTAACCATTATTGTACAATTTTTATCGACAACGAGGCAACTTGAGTTTTAGCTCGTCACTATATTGATGATTCTTTAGTAATATGAGGTTGCATTACATTAGCAAATTTTTTTACATAACGTAATCTTATAAAGTGAATAAGCTGTAATATCTATTGTAGATTGGTGTAGCGGGAGGTATCGCAGCTACGTTAGGTGCCATGACTCCTAACGCGGAGGTGCTGGCACAAATGATAGGTGTCGCTGGTATCGGCGGCCTTCTCGGTAGTGTCATTGCTAAGAAAATTGATATCACCGATCTGCCCCAGCTTGTGGCTGGTTTCCACAGGTAAGTACTTTTCAAACAAGCATATGGATTAGGAGCCCTGACCTAAAATGCTAAGTGACCATTTTCCAATCTGCTAGGTGGTATAAAGTGATCGCGGGGGCGGCGGTACTGTTCCCACTGTCCGATTAGCTTGTGGTTCATACAGTAATCAGTATTGATTTTTTGGCACAAACAACACAAAATACACAGTGAAAATTTATATGTACAAACTAACCTCATTGAAATTGTCTAGCACTTAAAACTCATACTCATATTCATTTTGTTTTTACTTAGTACATAATTATTATTTAGATAGATTTTTTTTATTGTTACATTTTATAATTTTTTTATCATTACATTTTAATGACTAATACAGTTTATAGTTTGTTCCTATGCAATTCTTCTAATATAATGTTACAAGATCACTAACAGACGCGCTAAGGATTATAATCTAATATATAAAAAAATAATATTTGTTTGTTCGTATTTTATGCGCTGCCATACCGTTCATCAGATTGCACTAAAACTTTTTCAATTTATTGCTTGCACTTGTGAGAAAGTTATAGACATAGTACAATTAAATTACAGTAGGTTGCACGCGTATCGTACCGACAAATTTATTTAAATGTTATATAACTATCATTCAACTTCAATGAATGTATTATCATTCCTAATTAAACAAATAACTCTTTCAAATTTAAAGAAAAAAGTCTGTGCCGAACCGAATATTAAATCATCATTCATTTAAACCTGAAAGTTCACTGCTGAACATCCTCCTCCCTACAGATTGCTTCACAGCGGGAATATTTGCCATAGTTGTCAAGTTTTGCTGGCGTGTTTGCAACTGCATTTTTTTATTATTTTCGAGTTGTTTTAGGAAGATCTGCATCCCCATATACGTCTATAGTCCGAATATAAGCTGTTACATTATGTTATACTCTTTAATTAAACTTCTGGCAAATCCTTCATAAGACTTTACATTGCTTTTTTATTAATATTTTTCTCAGCTTGGTGGGCATGGCAGCTGTACTGACATGCATTGCAACGTACATGCACGACTTCCCAGCGATGGCACTCGACCCCACCGCCACTACACTCAAGACAGCTCTCTTCCTCGGCACTTACATTGGAGGCATTACCTTTACGTAAGTTCTTAAATTCAATAAGTTCAACTGCTTCTTCTATGTATGTAACAAAATTTTCCACGGTTTGTTGAGTAATTTATCTCTTTTTTAATTTTATTTTCATCGAAAGAATATTCTTTAGTTCCAAGTAAATTTCAGCTAGATTTATTGATATTTTAACTGAATTAATATTTAAGAAATCTGATTTTGCTGTCATACAAGGAAATTATGTAATTTTGTTCTGTCGGTCTATCCTAATTTTTAACAGCATCATAACTTCAAAGATTTTGGACAGTGTTTTAATAAAAAAAATTGAGAAGATTGTGTATCCTTCCACTAGTATGTAAATAGAGAATGCAAAAATAGTACGAATTTCTATATTGAGTGGGAGTAATAAATTTTGAATTTTGGTTCTGCAATAAATATAGAATAAAACCTGGAGGACCCTTCCTGTCTATTGGGGCTGCAAAGCACTTGAAATATCAGGAAATTAACAATTTTATAATTTTTCGGAAGTAAATAATTCTGCGTAATATCAAACTGTCGAATTATTATAACTGGTTAAAGAGTGTTTAAAGTGGAGAAATCATGTGTGTATGTTCACACAAACAGTAATATTTATTTTGCACATTTATTAACAAAGCACATTTCACATGATGTATCTCTTATAGCTTCTGTTTCATTTTCCTCTGTCGTCTGTCGACAGTCACTGGATGATAGTAGTGGATTCTTTTACGCCGCCACTATACGGCGAAACAACTGAACACTAAAGTATATTTTTCTCTTCGTAACAATTTCATTACATTTAGAGAATACAGGCCTGAGAATAAATTAGATTCACTGCGACAAATTCAGAGTGATGTCCATTTTTTTTCATGTCTTTTGACGTATAAAGTCAATATTATTAAATTGTATAATAAAGTTATAAATATGATATTGTGTGTGTCAAAATTAAGTGTTTCTTTTTTCTTTCAAATAATTATATATTGATATACAAGCTAATTGCTGGACCCGACAGGTAAAAGGCGCGAGTCAAAACGGAGGGAAAATGGGTGACGATTGTATAGACATAGAAGGTAAAAACTGGATGAGCGTTGTTACCAACAAGAAAAACAAAACAGAGTAGTGAGAGTTTTCTTCAAAATTATTATTGATTTTGTTTGTTAATATTTTTGTATTAAATATTTACATGTTACATGTTGTCTGAGCTAATTTTCGGAATGGCTGAACCGATTGTAATAAAACTTCACGAACAAATAGAGGGTAATACCAGGAGTGATCTAGACTAAATTTTATTCGAAAAATTTTGAGACTTTATTAAAATAGTAATATTGATAAGATAAAATAAATAGTCTTTAATGATTATCTTAAGTCTAAATAAGGCAACATTAATATATCCCACCCAGGCCAAGCCAAGCATGTAGCTAGTTATAAATGTTATTTTAAAATTAATGTATCTACTAGCGTATACAATTCTGTTCAAATATTTTTCCATTGATAGAAAAAATTCCACTTAACCAGATTATAAGGTTATTACGATATACCGTCATTAGCGGGTTTTCGCTCTTGATACTGTGCATGCCGCCATTTCTAATCCCATTGTTTATCCGTACGGACTGTACGAATAATACAGGGGGTCGCTGGTCGCGTACGGCAAGCTGCAGGGCACGCTGTCGTCGGCGCCGCTGCTGCTGCCGGGGCGGCACGCGCTGAACGCGGCGCTGCTGGCGGGCGCGCTGGGCTGCGGCGGCGCGCTCGTGGCGCTGCCGCACGCGCCCGGCCTGCCGCTGCTGGCCGCCGCCGCCGCGCTCAGCGGCGTGCAGGGCCTCACGCTCACCGCCGCCATCGGAGGTACTGCGCCACTTCTGCATGCTGCCATGCCGCGCCACCGCGCCACCGCGCCACCGCGCCACCGCGCCACCGCGCCACCGCGCCACCGGGCCCGGGGGACCTTAACGTTTTACGGTTCCGACCGTCGTCGGTCTGGATATTTTACATCTGGTGAAATTGAATTGGTTGATATACTGCCAAACGATCAGAAGCGATAAGATTTTCCGGTATTTCCCATTGTCTAGATGAAAATAGGATGATAAATTCTCTTACGTCGCCCCTAAAAGCTAAACGTAAAGTAAAGTAAAATTACAGCCTATATACGACCCACTGCTGGGCACAGGCCTCCTCTCATTTCTGAGAGGGTCTTAGGGCAAGGAAGAGTCCGCCGCGCTGCCCCAATGTGTGTTGGCGAACTTCACATGTCTTCGAAATATTTTTTTTTCTTATTTCTCAAACGTGCCGGTTTCCTCACTGTGTTTTCCTTCAGCACCGAGCACGTGGTAAAAAAGCACTTAAAAATGCAATTAACTATTTCATTGGTGCCGGCGGGGATCGAACCCGGGTTGCTCGCATACTGTGAAATTTATAGCGAGCGCTAACCATCTGAGCTACCACGGCTCTTCCCTAAAACCCCTCCCCGGACAATACACCTTGCCCGGCAGGAGATCTCCCCTTTTCCTTACACCGGCCACAAAGGTGTCAAACGAATACCAGGGTGGTCTGAAAAGTTTCCGACCTAAAAGCTAAAAGTAACATAATATAAAGCCGATTATATATGAATACGCCTGTGCAATCTTTGTCGTCAAAAGTGAAATGAGTGCGTTTATTAATTAGTTTTCTCGCCTTGTGGTTGTGGCATAACATAATTCTTTTCCCCTTCTAATTACATGGGTAAGTACCAAGAATCGGCTGAGGCTGAGGGAAATTAATCCTCGAACATTTACATAAACTCCTTTATAGGTTGACATAACCATCTCGTATTACTTTATACACACACAGATCAGCGAGAGTTCAAGACTTATGATACTGCGGTCGCTAATTCTTCTGCCAGCCGTGGTGGTTATAAATAATTATCTTTATTATGGAATAAGCCCACATCCAGCTATGAGCTGATATAATAAGGAGGTTATAATCAGTGATTATTATTGGATCCAATAGCAATCAAGTGTCTCCTTTGATCTTATCTAGACTTAACCTACCGATTTGGAAATGTGAATAATGTATGTTCTGCAGCACCTATGATACTTCTCAATATCATTATTATCTTCGTTCTTCTTCATTGTTATAATACATTATTTAAACTACTTACTTAAAATCTCTAGTAAAATAACATTTGCTTTGAAATGGTACTGCATATATTTCATATTATATGTTATTCACTCACACTTAGGTGCTGACATGCCGGTAGTGATCACGGTGCTGAACAGTTACTCTGGCTGGGCGCTGTGTGCGGAGGGCTTCATGCTTAACAACTCGCTCATGACGATCGTTGGTGCACTTATCGGCAGCTCCGGAGCCATACTCTCCTACATCATGTGCAAGGTACATGTTGCGAATGTCTGTATGTTATTTAAAAAAAACTTACTATTGACTTGGAGTGTAACAATAATTGTTGTTGGTTTAATAGTATTTAATGTCTTTTACCACAAACCATCATATTAAGCTTCTAATAGAGATACTACTATGCTGCGATTCCTGACTCCTAGGCCCGTATTAATAAACGTTACTCAACGACGAACTCAAGTGCGTAATCATTTGATACGCCCTCATTACGAAATCAGCATCTCAAGATCGTTGCTAATTAATAAACACATAAAAACAGTATCTCAAAACGCTGTACTTAGGAATACTGTTCTGTGACTTGCACTCAAGTATACACACTTGAGAGTCGAGTTTTCTTTTAGTAATCAGTGTGGCACTCAGCTGATTTCGTAAACCTAAACCGCATCTTGAGATATGTTTATTAATAAGATCATAACCTCAAGATTGTACTCAAGTGCGTGTACTTGAGCTGAGTAACGTTTATTAATACGAGCCCTAATCTCAGCTAGAGTCAAAATTTGTGGGGGAGAAAACACAATACTACCCGTGCGGTTAAAGAATGGGATTGAAAATGGCGTCGCCTCTATTCACCTCTCGCTCGCACACTGTCGCTATCTATACTCACACCCGCCGGTAAAGACTGCAAAAAACTACACTGCGATTTGCGTTTTTCGTATGTTCTATTACTGCAGTCCAACTTGTCATTGGAATCAATGATAACAAAATGCCATAAACTACAAAAAATAATTTAGTCCGGTTTCGCTAATTTGTGTCCTACGACGCGTTTTTTTAAATAATTATTGTTGATTTTGTTTGTTAATATTATTGTATAATATATTTGCATGTTATTGAGACATGAGAAATGATTTAATAATAAAATAAGTTCATATACGCGATGAAATCCGTAAAAACTAGTTTTATTTCAATGTGTAGTGTTCGCATAAATATAAGAAATCATTATGAAACACCATTTAAAAAAAATCGTTTATCTGTCTTTCCGAGTAAATATTCGGAATGGCTGAGCCGATTGTAATAAAACTTTACGAACAAATAGTGTCCAGGAGTGATGTAGACTAAATGTTATCCGAAAAATTTAGAAATTTTATTAAAATAAAAATATTGACAAAATAAAATAAATGGTCTTTAATTATTATTTTAAATCTAAATAAAGCCACATTACTAAATCCCACCCAGGCGAAGCCAGAACGGTTCGCTAGTTATACCTAAATGTTATTTTAAAATTAATGTACCTATAGTATGTGCCAAATCGATTGAGAGAAAACGGACAATGACCTTTCGGTCGTTTAACCAGGGTTACAAACCTCAATATATAGGCACATTTTTTATGTAGTACTTTCTTTATTTATAATGATTTTTTATAATGATTGATATAATATATATTTATTAACTATTATTAAAAGTTATGTGAAAGATCGTAGAAGAAAAATCATCTATTGTTATAAAGTACTTTATTCATTTAACAACAAAAACATTAATTTATATCATTATAGAAGATTCGAGTGATAACGACACCGAATAAGTACGTACTTATGCAAAAGATAAAACTTTATTTTAATATTATATAAGAACTTTATTTTATTCGGTGCAATCATCACTCGTATCTTCATTGATGAACTATCTGTAACATTAATTATAAAGCGATCTGCAGTTTGGTCAATTCTATCATCCATGCCACGCATTTTTGTTCAACCTTAAGGACATGCTGAACACAGTTTTTCCATTTATCTGGCGTGATTTGAGTTAAACCATCTTTAAGTAAATTTTAACATCTTTTAACTTGAAAGTTGTATTTTTTCGCAACGTACCCTTTCACATCTGCCCACAAGTTCAATGGGGTTAAGCCAGTGATAAGGAGGTAACTCACCACTGTGATGCTGCTTTTTCTTTTGCCATCTCGTCGGTGACGTAACTGATAGTTATCTTTAACTGCCTTTATTTTTTCCATTAAGTGGGTCTTTGTGTCCGAGGGCACGTATGCGATCTGTTTAGATTCAGCCATTCTGCATATTTGTTTCCGCCAAGACATTGTTGGTTTTTTCTAAACGTCTGAGTGGTAACTAGCGTTATCCATAACTATGACATCGCCGCTTTGCAGTTTTTCTATTACTTTTCTAAACCAGTCCTCGAAATGGAGAGCGTCCATACTCTCATGGTAGTCACCAGTAGATGATGATTCAAATACCCAATCACATCCCTCCAAAAGCCATTTTCATTGCCAACGTGTACAACTATTAATCGCTTTCCTTTACCCATAGCTTTCGCCAGTAGAGTAGCCTTCTAACCGTGATTGACGAGAAGATTCAATTGTGGTGTCTTCCCATACCTTTCCCATAGTATGACCTGCGTTAATCCATGTTTCGTCAAGGTAAAAATGTTACGTCCCTCGTTTCTTAATATTTGTATTTCTCTCAAATATCTGGTACGCCACAGAACTATCTCTAAGATCTATTAGACCACTTTTTTGTTTCTCTTTATATATTTGAATTTTAAATGGCGCAACACACGTCGCAGGAAGTTTTGCTCAAGTTTGGCAACTGGTCATCTTGATTTATACTGAGCAAAATTTTGTCTAAAGTCGGTAATTCTCCTGCAAGAAAGAACTGATGCACTTTGCTCTTATAGCCGATTTATCAAAATCGTCCAACTTGTCAATTACAGACTTTTTCTTTATTAATTATTCTTTCTGGTATTTTATGGAATTCTATACACGCTTAATACGATATATATAGTGCCTTGCTGACTCCTGAGATCTCCGAAACCTTTTCACCATATTAACGTTTGAAGGATACACGTCTTCGGGCCAGGTGTTTTTGACATATTTGTATACATTAATGATAATCTCTTGTTCCGACCGACAAAGTGGTAGGTTTTCTTTTTACTGGTGACGTTAAAGGTGCTCCAGAAGATGGGCCTGTAAATAAATGACAAAAATATACTACCATAGTACTACATCACATAAATACATATTGTTTTAGAAAATAAATACCACATGGTCACATAAAAGAGCGCTTTAAGAAATAGAAAGGCTACGTCGTCGCATTTGTACCTATTTGTACGTACCTGCTACGTTTATTATGGGTCGGCGACGTCTCTTTCCACTTGATGTTGAAGGACCGGGTCCTTCACCAAATTCTCCTGAACTCATGTCGATTTAGTAACGACCGTCACAGTAAAACTAATATAACAGATTCAAAAACAAAAACTTAACGATATAACAAATTTAACAGTAAAACTCAACTAAAACAATGCAATGAATGCTATGAATTACCGAGACGTACACACGCAAGCGCTATCCGAACACGAATGAAAACAAAATGGCGGACCGGCCCAAAAGGTGACGCATCTCTGGCTGCCATTGTCACGTTTCTTTTAGAACGAACTGACGTAACGCGCGTTTTGTTTATTTTAAAGGGATGAATTTGCAAAAGCTCAATATGGTGATTATATTGCTTCAAATATTTTTAATATGAAACTGTTATTAAATGAATTGCTGCGTTACTTACCATAAATTGAAATATAAAATATAACACATTTTTCGCGATGTACCGTAAGATTTTACTATGTTTATAGGAACCACAGACAATATTATTTAAGAAACAAAAACAAAACATATGTGCTGACCTAGAAGTGGAATAATATCAATATTTAAATATTGTTATCACATCTAAATTGAGATTTTGTAAGTTACGCCTTTTGACACTCGGCTCATATCTGAGGTCATTGTCCGTTTTTCTCAATCGATATGGCACATACTATACTTGCATATACAATTCTTTTCAAATATTTTCCCATTAATAGAAAATTTCCAATTAACCAAATAATATAACGTTATAACGATATACCGTTATTAGCTGGTTTTCGCTATCGGTACTGTGCATGTTGAGGGTACGAACTCCATGAGCCGCCATATCTAATCCCATTCTTTATCCGTACGAACTGTATGTAAATAATCGGGCATTGTTGTTTTAAATTTCTTTGACACTGCCTCCTAGTCAGTCTCCAACCTTATTGTTTAAGTGTTACATTAGGCAAAGATAGGTTAATATTAAGCAATGCCTTTGAGTTGTCATGTATTCTGGCGCCGTATAGTCGGTGAAAAAGAATTCACTGCCCCGTATCATCACGAAGGTGGCGTAATTTGGCAAGCCGCCTGCCAAGCGTGGCAACTATGGAAAATATTCACCCTATGAGGCAATCTATGGAATAGGCCTTTGTTAAACAGTGGAGTTTTGATAAGCTGGAATGAATGAATGAAAATGTGGCACTAGTGCAGTTCGTAGTTTTCGATTATTTGGAAATTGTCGCCATAGTCTGAAATTGGCCAAAAAAACACTAGTAATATTTCTGTTAAGGCCATGAATCGGTCACTGCCAAATGTGATCTTGGGCGGGTACGGTGTGACGACGGGCGGGTCGGCGCGGCCGGCCGACGCCACGCACACAGAACTCAACGTTGACTCCGTCGCAGACCTCATACATCGCGCTTCTTCCATCATCATCACACCCGGTAAGTAGGATAATTAGGGTTGCCAAATGTTATAAATAGTATGTACCTACTTTATTTCTCTTTAATAAACTTTAAACTGATTTTTAAAAAGGAGTAGGTTTCTCAATTCTTCTGTATAATATATTGTTTACTAGTATTCCGCCCCGGCTAGGCACGGGTGATTTCTGGATCTCGACAACAGCGTCACCTACCGGGTTCAATTGGGAATCGTTTAGATCATCCAGGGAACCACTCAAACACACAAAAAGTTTCATCGATATCGGTCCAGCCATTTTCGAGTTTTTGCGAGACTAACGGACAGCAATTGATTTTTATATAAAGAGATGTATATTCGGACATAATTTCTTTGTTTGTGAACCGATTTTAATTTATCATTTTTATTAAATTGATCATACTTCAAAAGTGGTTACATATTGTATAAAAATAAATAATTTGGAAAGAAAAAATTATTTAAGATATTTTTTGCTCCAAAGATTTGTGAAACGCACGCTGGAGAGCGTTTTCCCTTATATAGAATAACGAAGTTATACAATAGTAAGTTTACCGATGTTGAACTTTTCGCAGATATAATTTCATAATTCAAAAAAAATCATAAATACAATTAAGCTCGCACAATAATAGAATAATACAAACCATGTTTACCTCTTATGTTTTTAAATGTTTTAGTTTTAGTTTAAGCAACTTATTATTCAATGTACTTCCTCAATTTATTATATTTCTGATTTTGCCATATTACCTTTTATTTTTATAATTCCTTCGTTTTCTAGTTTGCTCTCTGTTTTTTTTTTTTTTGGTTTATATTTGGTAGTTTGTGTACACATATTGAGCAGCAATTTATCCTTGGATAACGGAGCTGGTTATACTTTAAGTAATATAGTAATTGTTTAATTTATAAATAAAGAGAAAAAATCACAATAAACAAAGAAAAAAACAAATGAGGGTGGAAAAATAGAGAATGAAGTTTTTTTAAAGTTTAATTTATTCATAAATACTGTTTATTTTCTTATGTCGACCAACCTGCTTCGATATTTTTTTTATAAAATTGACATAAAACTACACAATTTAAACAGAGGTGCGGTAAGGCTAAGATTAAGATTAAGCAGCAAAATACTCAAGCATGTTCTTTGCGTTTGATTGCAACACAGATAAAATTCACCACGTAAACTCGGTGGCCGCAGCGAACGTGCTAGAATTATTTGAATAGTCTCGCGGATACTCACATGCGCTATCATCACTGGGAGAAAACTTAGTATGTTTAAATTCATGGAAGTGAAGATGTGAGATACTAGCAATTTTTCGTTTGATTGAAAACTACACATTACAGCCAATAGGGTATTTTGCACCATGTAAATAAAAATAACGTATTTATGATAGGTTTTATAAAAAGTAAACAAGAAATGTTGATTATTTTTTTTAATCTGTGCCTCAAATGTCCAAAATCCTATCCGCCATTTTAGATTCCGTCGCGACGTCACATCGATAGTAAATAAGATAATGTGCTGTGTGTCATTTTAAAATTTTTCAAATTATCATCACGATTGTCGACTTGTATTCCGTATTTTATTAAAATGGCATCATTATAATAAAATACGGAAAACGGATTTGTAAAAGCAGAAAGTACTAATCTACTAAGTGGCAATTTTTTTTATACAATAACACAATACCAGGTCAAAGTGTCTTTTGATAATACATAGTTATGTTTATCTATGATTACAATCTCACACCTAATCTATTACAAAATTCGACTTGCAATATCTATCACCTCATGATGTTTTGTTTTGTATAAACGATAGTTAAATAAAGTCATACTTACGTCAAAGTGAGCTTCACAGATGTATAATCTAGTTTTTAAAGACAATGACTTCGGGTTTCTTCTTGCCAGTTTTAACCAAGTATTTCTCATATTTAAATTCCGGTGGGCATTTGAATCCATAATCCATTGAGCCGGCCGTGGTAGCTCAGGGGCTAAGTGCTCGCTGTAAATTTCACAGTACGCGAGTAACCCGGGTTCGATCCCCGTCGGCACCAATGAAATTGTTAATTGCAATTTTAATTGCTGATTTACCACGTACTTGGCAGTGAAGGAAAACATCGTGAGAAAACCTGCATGTCTGAGAAATAAGAAAAAAATATTTCGATGACACGGAAGGAAACATTTCCTTGCCCTAAAACCCTCTCAGAAATGAGAGGAGGCCTGTGCCCAGCTGCGGGACGTACATAGGCTGTAACTGTTTAATTCATAACTTCCCCGGCGTTCTTATGCTATATGCAGGCACAACACAACAATGATAAAGATGATAACTCATTATTAAACATCCAAAAATATATTATTCCTTTGCAAAATCGTTTCTTTACTAGGGCAGTGACGTCACGAGCTAAACAGTATGTCGGCTAGCGTTTTCGCGCGAAAATTTAAAAGATAAATTAAAATAAATTTTTAGGGCGCTATTTCGTTTTAAAAAAATATATAAAAGTTATAGTGGGTCATTATCACTTTAGGATTCATTTAAAACACAATTTAAAAATGGGTGTAATACCCTATTGTCTGAAATATAATCTTTTGCGCAATTAGCAACTTTATTTTAGTTGTGATTTGGTACAGTGAAAATCGCTTAAGCATTTCGATATATTCGAACATGTTTGCGACTGCCCGCATAGCCATGTGGATTATACCTACGCGAACATACGCCAGAAATTGTCACTTGTTACTCTATTTTCAGCTTTATTTTGGTCATGATTTAATTCACTATCCTTTTATCAGTAAAAATTGGTCAAGTATTTTTCTGCTTTATATGCGCTAAGCCTTACTTAACCTCTATATCTTAATCAGTGGAACAAATGTGATGGTTTTGCAGGATACGGACTTTGTGTAGCAAAAGCTCAATATCCCATTGCTGAGCTGGTTGAGACTCTCAAAGCTAGCGGGAAGAAGGTGCGCTTTGCCATCCATCCAGTTGCTGGTGAGTTTAAAAAAATAGACAATACATTTTTATAAATAATATCATCAGCCCTAAAAGTCTAATTCTAGATATAAGAGCCATATAGCCATAGCCATAAGAGCTTTCTGGCATTTCTCACTGTTACCTCTTTACGATACCTACGAAAAAGGGATGATAGATACTGATACACAGTCACCACACGGTAAAAATAATAATCAGACATTTAAGTAGAAATAACTTTGTCCTTACTATAATTTTTATTTAGGTCGAATGCCTGGACAGCTCAACGTATTGCTCGCCGAGGCCGGTGTGCCGTACGATGATGTTTTTGAAATGGAAGAAATCAATGACGAGTTCCCTGAGACTGACCTTGTACTTGTAATTGGTATGTATGTAGTATATATATATTTTTAATACTGAAGTGGCAAATGAACTTACAATCCACCTAATGGTAAGTATCAACTGAAGTCTGGTTAGCTAATGACGTGATAAAGCCTGTTTTTATATATTTCTTTGTAGTTTTTGCGATCTTATGTGATATTTCTAAACGTCATGTCAAGTCACCTACTAATTAAACCTTATCTATATCAAGATACAGATGCAATTACACCTCACATAATTATAATGAAGTGCTAGTTACCAATAAGGGTCTCCAACTTTGTCAGCCACCATAACCAACACGGCAGCTGGATAGCTGCCGTGTTGGTTATGGTAAAATTAGCAGGAATCAGGAAGATTCCTGATTCCTGCTAATTTTACTTGCCACTGAAGATGATCAAGTAAATCCAATCTTCACACTGAAACCTAAAATAAAACATCATAACATGTATGTATTAACCTTACCATGTATGTATTTAAAGATATTTACTTTAAATTGTCTAGTTAAACTCGTTATATGTCATTTTAATTTATAGGTGCTAATGACACTGTCAATAGTGCAGCTGAAGATGATCCTAATTCACCCATAGCTGGTATGCCTGTACTCAAAGTCTGGAAAGCGCACCAGGTAGGTACTTAATAAGCTAAAATATGGTTTATTAAGACATATTATCATGTTAATAATAAATTCTGTTATTTAATTAAACATTTTTCAATACAGTCGCCATCATAATTAGCCTATAAAAAAGCTTATTGTCGGGCATTAATCATAGACTTCTCCCATTGTAGAAAGTAATTGTCTATGTAACAATCAGAGTACAAAAACTCATGGATCTTTCACTGATTTCTGACGTTGATCACAGTATTTGGATTCGGTTGATCATGAATTGCAAATTAGCCACCCGAGCTCCCTGAGGTATATTAGTAAGTTTTTAATATTACAAACGACCTTGGAGAGTGCCCTCAGTGGTACTTATTTCAGTAGCTGACAACCGCTAGGCAGTTAAGTAAATGTGATGGGTAACATTTTCTTTCTATATTCTATTATTATATATTTCTATTTATTAGTTTCTTTATTCTTCATAAGGGTTTTTTTTTTTAAATAGAAATAGGGTGACAAACGAGCACACAGTCCACCTGATGGCAAGTGGTTGTTGTGGCCCATAGACATCTACATCTATCCTCGCTTGTGAATCAAAATGCAGATGCGTTGTCAGCCTTGAGGACTAAGATGGAATGCCTCTTTTCCAGTAAAAAGGGTCTCCGGTTCTCTACACTCACCATACGAAACACAGCAGCATTAAGCTACTATTTTACGCTGGTATTCTGTGAGAGCGTGGTCCTTCCCCGGTCGAGCCGACCCATTCCTGCCACAACTATACTATAAATATAGCTGCAGCTTGGCTCTACCACGTACATAAAGGGCTTTATAACACCTTTAACAAAGAGTTGTTTATAAAAGAACTTATGTCCTGTTATTGCACTGGCAACCAGTGTCAGTCATAGTATTTATGATAAAGGTCTTTCCTTATCCCAATCTGGTGGCTTCCCAATATCCTTTTAATCGACTCTTATGATACTCACGAGACGTGATAACTAGCGCCGTTACGGTACCAAGTTTAGTCTCTGAAGAAATACGTAACCAACTATGAACTTAGATTTTTTAATAGAATAAGGGTGACAAACGAGCACACAATCCACATTTATCCTCAACTAAGAATCAAAATGCAGATACGTTGTCACCCCTGAGGAATGAGATGGAATACGTCGTTTCCAGTAAAAAGGGTCTCCGGTTCTGTACACTCACCATACGAAATACAGCAGCATTAAGCTATTTGCTATTGCTATTTTACGCTGGTATACTGTGAGAGCGTGGTCCAACCCCGGTTGAGACGCCCCATTCATGCTACTACCATAATATAGCTGCAGCGTGGCTCAACCACGCAGATTTATGTTATTTATAAAAAAATATATGAATAAATACAAATTTTTTTGCAGGTGGTGGTCATGAAGAGATCGATGGGAGTTGGTTACGCCGCTGTTGACAATCCCATATTCTACAATCCAAATACAGCTATGTTGTTGGGTGACGCTAAAAAAACTTGTGATGCACTTCTTGAACGTATTAAACATCTAGCCCTATAAGCGTTATAAGCAACTAAAAATAGTTTAAATTATTTTGTCACACGCTTCTACATTGTGCCAAAATAGCCAAATTATATTCTGCGCATAAAACAAATAGCTTTGATACGATTTACTTAACATATTATTCAAAAAGTTAACATTTTTAGCATCATAAATGCACTTAATTTTTAAACATTATTAATTCTCTTAAGCACAAAAACACTGAACACAAATCGAGAATTATAGAAATTTGTGCCTATATTTGACTGTCACTATTTTATACTGTAACTAAACAATTTTTTTGTCCGAGAGAAAATTATAGTTGATACGTTTTTCTTATAAAAGTTTTAAACACATTTTACTCATCTTTACAGTGAATGTGCCTTGAGGATATATGCTCATAATATCATCATGCTTGTTTGTCCCTTTTAGATTTATATACCTATATATATGCCTAATTGACTTGAAATAATTTGTTTATAAAATGCGCTGCTCAAATGTATTTTATTCAGCATGTTTTGGCGGTGCCCTTGTATACGGCCGCGAAACTCTCATGTAGGCCTACTACAATTAATACCTTTTTTAATTTTTATTTAAAATAATACAATTCTACATTTTATTAAATGTATCATCAACATATTTTTTGTTGCATTGTCCCTTGCAAAATAAATTTCAAATGATGTTATTCATAATATTTTCCCATGTATATTAATATTTACAGATTCATGTATAAAGTCTGATTATAACTAATTGCTAATTCTATTTTAAACATGCATTAAAATTTGGATGTACAGTGCCTTAAAACACCTGTAATAGAGGTTGCCTTAACTCGTGATAAATAGTTGGTACCTGTAACTTAAATTGACTTTTAAATTTTTGCTATTATTTAAATTTCTTCAATAAATATGGATTTTTGTGATTGCTGAAATTCTTTAAATATTATAGTTTGAATTAGAGATCATTTACAGTTATTACCAACAAATTACTGTAACAATTCCATGGCTTATAAATATAAAAAAGTATAGTGTCCAAAAATATATTAAAAATGTTCTGTCGTGGGCATAGTAAATAACTGTAAGGGCGTTTGTACACTACACGTATTTTACTGTCTATAATGTCATGTCTGAGCCCCTGTGTTGCCAAGTTAATATCAGATTTTTGAGCGAATTCAAATTATTTAACTCTTATTAAAAGTATTTTTTTACCCAGAATATCGCTTAAAAGTAAAAATTTCATCCCCTATTGTTTATACATATATAAACAGTAATTAGGAAAATATTTTTTTTCTTCAAATTTTAATGTTTTTAAATTGAGGTATAGCCTATTTAAAAAAAAAAGAATTATCAAAATCCGTTCGCAATTGGCAAAGATATCGCGTAACATACGTACGAAAAACATATATCTAGTCAAAGTGGAATTTAAAGGAATCTCCCACTTTTATGAAGACAACTTAAATTATAAGTCAATTTTTTTATATTATAATTTAGACTATTTTATTTAAATAGGCGCTGCCTGAGCTTAAGTAGACAAAATAGCAAAATAAAGTGATAACAAGTGACAAACACTCATAAACTCATAAAAAAAATTAAAAATCGGACAATGACATTACGGATAGTGCACAAGAAAACACAATCATACATACGAATACGAATAGTAATAATATGCTATAATATAGGACTGTAAAAAAAAATACGGACTGTTATTTTACCGTGTAGTGCACAAGCGCCCTAAAATAAATATTTTTAATTGTAAGGTTCATAGTCAAGATTTTTATTTCTTTTATACCTTAGTAAAATTTAAAACTTTAAAACAACCTAGTGCCAAATTTTGTGGTCGTCTTATTTTTTATTATCAAGCTAGTCTTTATATCTTTTAAATTTAAAATTCTCCATCTCATCACAGAGAGCATGACTTTAGAAATATAGTTAGATAAGAAGAAAATTTCTACATAACTAGATTCATAATTAGAAATATATCTTAATTAGAGAAAAATATTATGTAAAAGAAAATCATTTTAAAGAAATCCTATAAGTAAATATAAACTCACGTATATTTCGAATGATATTATTTTTGCTTATTACTTTATTGCATTATATAAAAGAGTATATCAGGCTGAGAGTAGTCAACGGACATAATAAAGGAGTTGAGTATTGTTTCACCACAGTAGTGTAGTGTCCGAGGAGCGGGAACTCCGTCCTACTTCACAATATTGGGTGGTATCCAACATTTACATTTACAGGAATCAATTCATAAGGTTTTGCAAAAAATCCCTTAGGAAGGTACTCTGAAAAAATCCCTCAAGAAGGTACTCTGAACGCTGCCAGATTATTGTGTTGCATAAGACACGAAGCTAATTCACCAAAGCAGCTAGCACCCATAACATTTTCGACCCGTTGAAAAACTTGGTAGTCAATGAATTAGGAGTCGCCGTCCGCGTGTTAATTTTTATCAGTGGTATTAAAAATCACACAAACATTTTATCTACGGATGAAGCCCCATTCACCAGGTGATCTTTATTATTCACGACGAACATTTATGGTGCCACGAAAATACGTATGTGACGATTCTATTTTTTAAATACGTTAGAAATACGTAATGTGAATATAATATACCGCTTTACTTGCTTGTTACGCTAAGGCGGTGGAGCACGCGGAACTGCGTTGCATGGGTTTTTTCGTTGTCTTTGAAATAATAGAATAACCTTGTAGAACAAGCAAATATATAATGTTATTTAAATGGAATTTTGTACACAACTTGTATCTTTTGATTTCTTTAACAAATTTTTATTATAACTTTTACTTAGAATACAATCACAATGTAATCGGATGGGAAGATAGGCTGGCATAACACTCCTTTCCTTTATGCATTATGAACTAATAAAAAAGGGGTAGAAAGTAGAAACTATATATGTATGACTGGGTTGTCCGATAGTGGAAAGTGGAGGGAGGAATTAATTCATGTAATTTCTGCGCACACGCCCCTAAATGTGTTCTGTAGAATACCCAGAGACTGGCTAATCTTCGCCTGTTCTCGACACTGACATTATACATATTATTACAAACAGCTCTATCATTCCATATTCATTAAATCTTACTTTAATTATTATAGGTAAGCGCTAGAAGATATAACTAAGACGTAAAATTAAAACATTTTATCGACATTGTTGATATTAAAACTTATGTAATGTAATGTCTTTTTAATATTTTTTTAAATTTGTATAATGTTTTGTCCCTATTTTATAATATTTTATATTCAGCAATGCTCATTAAATTATTGCTAGATCGTTTAAAATGTTTTAGCACTGGTTATATATAATATAAACTATGTTTATTTTGTACGTATTTTAATAAAGTATTTAAAAATTTGAATTAGATTTATTTTTGGAGGCCAGATTGGCAATTTAAATTTCAATATTATATCATGAAATTTGGAACATTTCTTGTCTTGAAGTCTTGGGACTTTTTCGTGAAAAAGAAGTTAGCGGTTTTAAGGTAAAATGTGACATAAACCTACATCAAACCAAACAGAGTTATGGACAATACAAGACAGAACAAACATCGCTTTATGGGAGAAGTAATAACAAGTACAAGGATAAGAAAATTAGGTTCCAAAGTTATTAATAACTAGCGACCCGCCCCGGCTTTGCCTGGATAGGATCTATTAATGTGGAGTTATTTAGATTTAAGATAATCAAAGACCATTTCGTTTTTTGGTGACATCGACTGGCACCCTAGATCGCCGTATCTAACGGCATGTGATTTTTCCTGTAGGGACACCTTATATCTCGCGTATATAGCAATTCGCCATCGATAATAAGAGCCCTACAAGAAAATATCCGTCGCGAAATCACCAACATCAGACCAGATCTCAGCAAGCGAGTCTTCGACAACATGAAGTTAAGATTGCAAGAGTGCTTAGAGTTAAGTGGTGTTGTTTTTAAAACTTGAAATCCGCACTATTCCACTATAAGAAAATTAGTAAATAAATTTGATTGCCTTTAAATTTGAGTTTTTATTACTAGTTAAAGTGTAAAATCTGCCGGCTGACAGCCTGTATTTACAACTGCAAAATTCTACTCCCAGGTTTCACTTAATTATGAAGTTGTTAAATAATTTCAACCCTAAAAATCCTTTTGGTATAGTTACTACCAAACTCACAACATACAACTTTGTCCTTGGCTACGCAAGTTGTTCCAAAAAACTTGAATATGCAAATATTATATGACTGAATGACAGGATCTTATCAAACACCCTGAAAGGAGCACCAGCCCGGCTAGCATGGGCGGGGGACAAAAATTTTATCTCCCGATTATATCCACTGACAAGAGATAAAATTATTTTGTTATGTCAAACGGGGAGAAGTATATCCCCGTTTGACATAACGAGTAGACATATATCCCCCGTCCGTAGCATGGAGCCAAATGAAAGATAAAAAATTATGCTTTTTTGACATTTGAAAGGGACAACTTTATCCTAGTTCATTGGACGTGGGTTGAAGTTTATATTCATACAAAAAAAATCTATCTAAGTCTAAGTCTATCTCCCATTTTATCTACTGTGGATATTATATCCACCGGTGTGCCCATGCTCGAAGGGTGGATAAAACTAAGCGAGGGGATAAACATTTTCTCCTTTCCCCGGGGATAAAATTGTCTCCTGCTCATGCTAGCCCTGCAGAAGATAAAATAATTGGCTTAATTCTACATGATTTGACTGAACTCAACCCTTCAAATTCACGATGTAATGGATTCTTAAGATTGATCTTAAGTACTTTGAAGTTCCATTTAAAAGTGTATAACACATTTAATTGTCTAAAACATTTAATAACTTCTTTTTTACAAAACATTTATTTTTAAGTTAATTTAACACATTGAATGCCCTTTTAAATATCAATGATAACCACGGGGGCCCACATAAAAATTTATAAAAATATTGCGTGTGTGAAAGAAAACATAAAATATGACTATATAATAATATTCATTTATTTATTTTTATCATTATTCTATAATTATTATCGCCAACACGGATCCGTGTATCAGACCAATAACATGCGTGTGGCCAGCTACGCGGAACTGTCTTGGCGAGGGTTGTGCAATAAAGAACATGATATTATTAAAGTAAGTACTTCTGCTCCTTTGCTCCATAATGACCACCCCATAAAATGACAAACAGTGTAAACAACAAACATTTTTTATTAATTTAAAACAAAAGAAGGTGGGTAAATAAGGCACTAATACCTAAATACACAATATACTAAATACTCAACACACTTTAAGGCCGGCCACATACATACGGAATTCCGTTTCGATATTCCGATTCGAGATTCCGAACGCAGCAAGCCTATATAAAATTTATGACCCGCCACACACGTACGGAATTTTCTCCGATTCCAGATTCCGTAGGACCGCCTGTGCGTTCGGAATCCCGAACGGAAAAAAGCCGCTCCGAACGCAAATCTATAGATTTTGTACGAGTCGCAACACACATACGTAAATTCCGTACGGAACGCGCTCAGTGTTCGTCGCACGACCGAAGCGGTATGTTTATGTATGTTTTTACATTTAATCTTATAGGTGTATAGCTTATCGTAACGTTTCATCTTATTTTATTTAATAATTCGTCGAAAGAGTTTACAGACATCCATATTTAAAACATATCTCTGGATAGATAGATCTTTTTACATAATATTGACTATATTGCAAGCTTAGGGTGATAAGGGGATGCACCCAGTAACAATGATACAGCAACAATGGAATCGCCAGAAAATCGTCGTCATTTTTCGCTGGCAGAATGTCTAGACTCAATGGCTAACCTCTCTCAACTGACCCTTGTTATTCCGAACGTAAATAAACGTATGTGTGTGATGTGTTCACGGAATTCCGTTTCGATATTCCGTATCCCTTTCGCACCCGAATGAAACGATCGTGAGTTTCTTCTTTGAAAAATTATAAGTTCGCGCCAAATCCGTTTCTCCGCGTTAAACCGACATCGCATGGTCGTGCGCTCATCAATCTATCCAATAGGAAACGGTTTTGGCGTCTAGCGCGATCAGTACCCGCGAGCGCACCGACAAGATGGCTGCGTTTCTTGACCCCGTCACTGGACGCCGTAAGTTATATTTATTTTTTTGCAAATTTCGTAAGAAATCATTGATATTATGATTGTATTACATCATTAAGTATATGATTCATCTGAATGACTATAACTTTCTTCTATATTTTTAGTAATTACCAACTTAATTTACGACAAAATTGTCAGCTCACTGTCGTGATATCTGGGTTGCAATTGTACCAACGCATGATCGTGAGTTCATTCATTTTTAAGTTATTTTTCGATTTATTTCTTTAACTACGGGCATGCCATTGAACAATGACCTCGTCTTGGGCATCCTCAATGATGGTAACTGTTCCGAGTTGGACTTCGACGACGACGATGAAGAGTTTATTCCTCTGCAGCTGGAAAATGATGAAGAAGGTGAAGTTGAGCTATCCTCTCCGCCTCGCTTATCTGCGGCAGCTGTGAAATCGGAAAATATTAAAGGTAAAGTGTCTAAAAGGAAGTCTACATCTGATAACATGAATGAGAGTGAAGCAGGCCCATCTTGTTCTAAAAAGTCAAAACAAACACCTTGTTCAAAAGTAACACAAAAATCAAAGGCTGTTATAGTGAAATTGCCTGCTCGTAAAAGGTTATGGAAGAAAACTGATTACATCGATAAATCACATAACTACTCAGGTCATCCACAACCAAATGAAATAAGATCGCCGGTGGAATATTATAATGATTATTATAATGATAATTTTTACGAGCGCATGGCATTGTGTACAAACTTATACTATTTAAGAAAAACTGGGCGAGTTTTAAATACAACCAAACCGGAAATAAAAAAACTGATTGGTATCCATCTACTGATGGGTATACTATCATATCCCAGGATCGCAATGTACTGGCGAAGAAATATTAAAGTTGACATGATTGTTTCTGCAATGACAAGAGATAGACTGACAACTTTAAGAAACAGTTTGCACGTCGTGGATTCCGACTCTCCACCCGTCTCGGAAGCAAATAATCCTCTGGAAGGTTCAGCCGATGATCGAAATTGTGAGAGAAGGCTGCAACAAAATTCTAAGGACCCCGGGCAGGTATTCGATCGACGAACAAATGATACCTTTCACTGGCAAGTGTCATCTTCGCCAGCTTGTAAAGAACAAGCCTCGCCCAGTGGGTCTTAAGAATTTCGTGGTTACTACTAGTGAAGGGCTAATGGTGGATTTTGAAATATATTATGGCAACAATCCCGCTCTTTCGCATCCTTTGGGGCTTGGACCGGCGCTTGAGTCAAAGTGTTCCACGCGGGAGCTGCATTTTTTTTGACCGATATTTTACAACGGTTCCCCTGTTGGAAGAATTAACGAAAATGGACTATCATGGCACAGGGACAATTATGCTTAACCGGGTACCAGATCGACAGCAGCTTAAGTTCAAAGATGACAAAAAAATGACACGAGGAGAAATTGAACAAAGGGTATCAAACGACGTAGTTTTGGTAAAATGGAAGGACAGCAAGGCGGTATTGACAGCATCAAATTGTACTGGGGCACGGCAACCGACATAGTAAAGCGGTACAATAAAACAGAAAAAGGCTACGTCGATGTTGGTGCTCCAAAAATTGTAACATCCTACAACTCTTTCATGGGCGGGGTGGATGTTTTGGACCAATCTATGGAATATTACCGTACATTCATGAAGACCCGTAAATGGACTCTCAAGGTCATACTACACTTTATAGACCTAGCAATGTTAAATTCGTGGCGGCTCTACAGATCTGACTCATTGGCTAAAGGCATTCCTAAAAATCGAATATTAGATCTCCTTTCATTCAGATTTGAAGTTGACATCTGCACTCCTGACAGAGATCGGCGCGATTCATCCCCATTACTTGAAACGCAGGCACAAACTTCGGGCAGATACAAACCTGCTAATCATCCGTCTGTGGGAAAGAGGTTTGATGGTTACGAACATTTTCCTATTTTTGACGACTTGAAGGCTCCTCGCAAATGTCGCTCAGAGATTTGTTCATCTCGCTCTAAAATTAGGTGCCGTAAATGTGATATTTACTTATGCTTGAGTCGTGATAAAGACTGCTTTTTTTTGTATCACCAAAGAAACTAGTCTTATTTGATAACGTTTCCTATGTAAAGACTGTGATTTAGAAAGATATTTCAAAAGATTATCTAAGTATTAAGTTTTATGTTATTTTTGTACAGCCAGAAAGGCTTTTGAGTTGATTTCTATGTTTTTGTGTTAAGTTTTTGTTTCCTAAGAAGCATGAGTTTATCTCATTGTTTATTTCGTAAAAATATTTTTGTTTCCTTTCTTTTAATTTCTAAGTTGTCTGCTGAAAGAGCATTTTTATTACAATGAAAACAAAAGACTGAAATTTTGTACCTAAACTGTAATGTTGGCAATAATTAAATAAGTCTTTTCTAATAACCAGATGCGTTTTATTTCATTATAAATATTTTTTGAAGTAAGCTGACACCATCAATGCATTAAAATCTCATCAAAACTTAAAAACGCACGATCGTGAGTTGATAGAAGTCAGCCCTAGAGCTCACTATCGTGCTATCGACTTTCCAGAGTTCTGGTGTACGCTGGATTTTTTTACTATTTTTACATTAATATTACCACTTCTTTGCCAAAATATTATAGTTTTCATTTCAAATCAGCCGGCCGGCCTAAGAATGGAATGGACATTGCTAAAACATGCCGTACAGTATCCTGGGGATCCATCACACCCTTTGCACTCGTATAAGGTAGCTACCCTTTTCTTCTTGGCTCTGCAGCCCTTGATTACTGATGATTTCTCTAGTAATTTTTGTAGAATTACCATGTCGTTTTTCATGTAATTTAAAATGTTCTATTTTCGTCAAATGGTGTTGAATTTTTAACTTAGACTTAAATTGCTCCGTTGGTCCAGGTTGAGGTAAAAGATTTTCTAAGATAGCCATTCGAAAATCACAAAGGTTCATCTTGTCGGCATTTGAGTATTTATTAAATAAGTAGAACGCGTTACTTAGGCTCATTTGCAGAATATGTACAAAAAGTTTTTTGTACCAGCTCAGCGTCTTTCTTTGGCATGGGTAATAGGCCAACATTTGGTCCTGAAGGTCTACCCCAGACATAAAGCTGTTGTAATTGACGATAGCTGAGGGTTTTAGCAACTTGGCCCCTTTTGCTAGCAACTTCCACCATCTCGTTGTCATGTTCCGTGGATATATAGAGCACGTTCCGTTTGTCTCTCCACTTGCCGATGTGGACACCATTCAAGAACCATGATTTGTTTTCTCCCTTTTTGAGTGTGACTGAACCGAGTTCAACTGGATCATTTTTTCTGTTTTTTTTTCCAAGGTGCCTGTGCAGTAAGTTTGTCGTTCCAGTAATTTTACTGCCAAATTGTAGGAATTATAATAATTGTCCATATACCTATATACTGTGGCCGTAGTCTAATCTTTCTTCGAGCAATTTCAGGACAATTTTTTCTGTGTGTCCTTTTCCTGAGGTAGTATCATTTGCACCACTATATACTTGAAAATTCAAGACCGTGCCATCCGGTTCCGCCGGAATGTATAACTTTATCCCGTATTTGTGGCGCTTGTTTTTAATATATTGCCTAAATATAAGTCGACCTCCCCATAAAACCATCGACTCGTCAAGTGATAATTGTTTACCTGGACTGTAAATACATTTTATCGTCTCGTTAAAATGGTTCATGATTGGGCGAATTGGAACCAACCTATCTTCCTCATTTGAATCAGAAGAGAAGTGTAGGTATGTAACAAGAAAAACATGGTAATTTAAATAGCCAGTGTGTTTTCCAATAATCACTTAGCCTATTTAGGCGAATTATTCCTGTATGCAGGAGCAGTCTAAAAAATGTCCAAAGTTCTTCACGTGTTACATCCTTCCAGCGTGTGATTCTTGATTGATCTGTTACACCAGGTGAAGATAGTACTCTTACTGCGTGAGCGTTAGTTTCTCGCACAATTAGGTCTATCAGTTTATTATTAATCAAAAATGTTAATGCTTCAAAAGGATTCGTTGGAGGCGGTACTAGTAGCTGTTGTGACTGAGTACAGTCAATTGTCTTCATTGAGCCTCGATCAGTGCTCCAAGTTTCTGCAGGATAATCTAGAGAGAGTAAGTGTTCATCGTTCCGAATAGCTGCAGCTCCCTCTCGAGAAAGTAAATTTTGTGCAATATTTGGAATAGGCAAGCGGAAAATAGACGGGCTGACTAAATCACCACGTTCTGTAGATCCTCTCGAGAGGGTAAGTTTTCCGCAATATTACGAATAGGCGAGTGAGGCAAAGACGGGCTAGGTGAATTATGAGGTTCGGATGCGAAATTGCCATCACAGTAGTCAGGAGTAGGTGCGTCAGACCGCAACAGGGAAATACTATCTCGCAATAGATAATCAGGTAAGTCAGGAAGTTCATTGTAATCCTGTTTTATGGAAGGCATATGCAAGCTATTGGGTTGGATTTAGAATCGTTTGGCAGGAATTTGGGGGAGTAAGGTGTTTTATTTAGTAGAGGTTAGGTCCCCGATTATAATAATACCACTCACATTAAAAGGTGTCATCAAAATGCACCGTTATCGAAAAAATAAATAAAAACTATTATAACCTAAAATGCGTAAAACATGGAAAAACGTATGCAATATTATTGTGAAAGCTGGATAGCATACAGAATTTTGTGTAAGTGCGACAAGGATGTAAGACTAAACTGCCCAGAAATACTTGAACACCCAGAAATACTTTCAGTTGTGATAGGTTAGAATGTTGTGGCGGGAGCGAAGGCAACCTGACTTTATAGATAAGATATCTGATCTGATCGAATCTGTACTAAAATGGAATCAGCACGCCCCGACTCCACGTAGTCTTGTCTGCCCTACTCCTAGAGTGTTTTTGTAAAGCCTAGGCGCGGAGGGAGATCAGCCCCCGCCTGCCGTAGCAAATTGCAGGAAGCTGCGGAGGTGAGCATGGGTGCCTGTGATTCGCTACGCAAGTGAAGGGCTGCACTTACCGCAGCGCCGAAGCCGTTGTAGAAGTAACTTTGGGTCAATATTCCTGTGTAAAAAAAGTGAGGTTATAATTTTACAAAAAAACCAGTACTCATAAACTATACATTTCCGCAAGGAGGGAAGGGTAGAGGGGCTCTCCCTGAAATGGCACACTCCTGCTCCAATCTTCCCCCCTCCTGCCGGAGACGATAAATGTTATCATTTTGAGGTTAGGTCTATGGGATTTTCTTTTTGATTTTTCTCAAGAACGGTGTATTACCTTTTAATGGGAGTGGTGTCGGTGGTAAGGGGACGCTCACCCCCTCCCCTCCCCTCATCCCATGCCCCATCCTGCCAAACGATTCTAAATTTCAACCCGGCTATTTGCTGGTGGTGGTTGTGGCATAAGCTCATCCTCCATTTCCTTATGAGATTGCGGCGTATTCTCATCTACCGTTTTTGAAGCAGAGGACAATTCAGCTGACACATGCGATGGACGTGGTTTATAAGCTATGTTAGTTGATTTTGTTGACCTCAAGGCTGAACTTGACTTCTGGAGAGGGTTCAATATATGCTTTATCATTTCGGGTTGTTTTCGAGTGTTGAAAATGCTCAAATTACTGTCATCACTCTCCTCTTCAGATAATTCATCTTCATAATCACATTGCGAATAAACCTCTTCATCACTCGAAAATTCTATGAAATCCAAGTCAATTATTTCACCTTCATCACTACTGTTACCTCTTTTTTTGCAAAACGATGTCTTTTTGACGCTACTAGAACGCTTAGAAGTACTCGGTTTACTATTCATTTTGGCAGGAATACACGTCCTTTTCGTTAGCTAATCAAAGTGCAACTAAACAAGTTATCAAAAATCCAACACATGTTTTCGTAAGTTGAATTATACGTACGGGTGGCCAAGCAAACAACGTTAACTTGCCGCGAGAGCCAAAAGGCCCAAAGCTCACTGGCTAATAGAAAAATGTGCGAGCGCACGAATCCGTGGAGTAGGCCCTGCTTTTACTCACACTACCACACAGATCCGTGGAGTGGGCACTGAATGTGTTAAAGTGTCAGTGTAATCATATATTGTATTTTATTCACTTATATTTTTCATTACAACACTGCGCTAACTACGTATTTCGCAACAACAAGGTTCTATCGTAAGATAGAACTTTGTTGAATTTATGATATTTTCTCTCATGCATACTATAATATAAATATATTAATAAACACATAAAAACAGTATTTAAAAACGCTGTACTTAGGAATACTGTTCTGTGACTTGCACTCAAGTATACACACGTGTTAATCACGCGTTTTCGGGCTGTCAGGTCGTCTCATAGACATAGGCCCGTATTAATAAACGTTACTCAGTTCAAGTACACGCACTTGAGTACAATCTTGAGGTTATGATCTTATTAACAAACATATCTCAAGATGCGGTTTAGGTTTACGATATCAGCTGAGTGCCACACTGATTAATAAACGAAACTCGACTCTCAAGTGTGTATACTTGAGTGCAAGTCACAGAACAGTATTCCTAAGTACAGCGTTTTGAGATACTGTTTTTATGTGTTTATTAATTAGCAACGATCTTGAGATGCTGATTTCGTAATGAGGGCGTATCAAATGATTACGCACTTGAGTTCGTCGTTGAGTAAGGTTTATTAATACGGGCCTTAGATACGCCAGTATATTCTAATTCTAAGTCTATGGGTCGTCTATACGACCCCCCCCCACCCACCCCCGCCTACGAATTTTGAGTATATATATAAAAAAATACTGACAGACGTAGTTCAAATAGCACATCTCAAAAATATTAATTATTTAAACTGCACCCATGTAGTTTAAAAATAAAAAATAGTTAAAGATCGCTCACATTATAACGTCGATATTTCTTCAAGTAATTAGAATTGGGTACTTTTTGCTATATAAAAAAACTGCACCTTGATTGAATATAATTGCACCATCGTTAAAAATGCAGAAAATGCTATATTAAGTGCAAAAAGTTAATAAAACCAAATTTGTTAAGTGTCGAATACTCCACACCTACGAGTTTGGAGTAATTATATTTAAAAAAATACTGACAGACGTAGTTCAAATAGCACATCTCAAAAATATTAATTATTTAAACTGATGAGAATTGGGTACTTTTTACGATACGAAAAAAACTGCACCCTGCTTAAATATAACTACCACTGTTATAAATGCATAAAATGCAATATTAAGTGCAAATAGTTAATAAAATGATAAGTGTCGAATGCACCCGGGTTATCTTCCGAGTTTTTCTTTATTGGCCTCATTAGTAGCAAGTTTACGCAGATCATTTTTTCATTGGAAAACTAGCTGATACCCACGACTTCGTCCGCGTTCTTAAAACTTTAATAACTTTATATTAAATGAAGATATCGCAATATTTTTTTAGGTAAGGGTCAAGTGTCTAAGAAATAAAACTTAGAAATACTAATTAAAATCTATCCAGTAGTTTTTCCGTGATGCCCGCACTACTGCAAAACTCTATCATTTTATTTATATAGATAGATGTGTAAGAAGTTAACCTATAAACGTCTCACTTTACTACTACTAATATATAATTTATACTACTAAAAATATTAAAGAATAGTTTATAAAAAGTACTCTGTGCCACAAACTAATTGCACTTTTGGTTACATATTTCAGTATATACAGGGTATTTTTGAAACGCTCCCGAAAACGAAGACAGATGATAGTACTAAGGATACCTATGATGATGGGTCACAAAGAAATTCGATCCCGAGGAAAAAAAAAATCATCTTTTCACAACGTTTTATTAACTTTATTCACGCTCCATCATGTTATTAAAGTTATTTGAAACGATATTTCATAAAAAAATATCATGAAAATACTGAAATATAAAACAAGCAGTGGAATTACTGAATTACAATCAGCTGACTACGGGTCAATGTACGCGCGAACGCCGAATTCGCGCGGCCCGCAACTAGCGATGGTACCACAATACCCAATAATTTACAACACTTGTCTAAATACCTAACTTATCTACTTAACCTACTATTTTGCCACTGTGCTTGTCTCCACGTAGCCACTTTAATTCGAATTCACAGGTTAAATAAACCAAATAACTGGTTCGATTCCCGCTAATGAAAAAAATACTTAAATAAAATGTTAACAAGTTATTTAAAAAAAATTAGCTTAAATAAACCAAATAACTGGTTCGATTCCCCGCTAATGAAAAAAATACTTAAATAAAATGTTTACAAGGTTAGAGTCATGCTTTGTTATCCATTGTGTAATTATGTTTATTATTCTGATGTATTCAGTTATGTACCTATTCAGATCCGTTCAGTACTAAGTTATTTAAATAAAATAAACACAAAACGTAACAACAAGAACAACATCATTAATTAATAAATAACAAGTTATAACGACAATAATTTAATAAACAAAACAATTGAACTATCGCTCGTGATAGTCAACATGGCACTGTCTCAAAAACTAAAATTATTATAACGTCCTTGAAGCATATGAAATTCCACAGCGCGAGGCGACACGAAGCAGCGTGTGTGTGAAAGGGAAGGGTAGAGTGAGTAAGTAGTATACCTAATGCATTGTTTCGTACCGATCTATGTAAGAGTTCGGCGCCCGCGAGGATATTGACCCTATTGTCAGCTGATTTTCTTTTTAAAGTTTCACTGCTGGTATTATATTTCAGTATTTTCATGATATTTTTTTTTGAAATATCGTTTCAAATAACTTTAATAACATGATGGAGCGTGAATAAAGTTAATAAAACGTTGTGAAAAGATGATTTTTTTTCCTCGGGATCGAATTTCTTTGTGACCCATCATCATAGGTATCCTTAGTACTATCATCTGTCTTCGTTTTCGGGAGCGTTTCAAAAATACCCTGTATAAATGTACTCTGTGGTTTCATAGTACATTACTTATTATTTAAAGCCGCGTTGACACGATCAAAGTCTGCTTTGACAAAGTGGTTCTGATAACTTCTTTGACGCTACTTTGATCGTGTAAACGAGCAATCAAAGCGCACTTTGATGTGGGCGTTAATCAAAGTGGACTTGGACTGTGTTCTACTTTTCAAGCCAACTTTGATGTCAAAAAACGAAACAAAATTGCGTCAAATGTCAAAACAATGGCATCTCGCATAAAAAGTGGAGTGAGCGGTATACTCTCAAATTCTTAGAATTATATGAGGCAGAAGTAGTTCTTTGGGACGTGAGGCTCAAACAATACAAGAACAAGGATGCCAGAAACGCGGCGTTGCAGCGCATGACGAGAAATCTTGATATAGACTGTGTTACTATAGAAGAGGTTAACAGCCAAAGTAACAATATTCGAAAGATATACACCCAAGAAAAATTTAAAAAATAATATTAGATGCTCCCATTTTATTGCGACGTAGAATATAGGAGTGAGTCGAAATTCCCCTTTTGCGGATTTTTCTTTTCTTTACTCGTTTTAACTCTTGTATTAACAAGTCTGCGATAATTCCTACACTGTCTAGTAACAAATATGTCTTGTCAGACATATTTTTATAGGTGTTGTTACTCTCGAAGGACGGTAAAATTGAACAAACTGATCCAAGTCAACTATGTACGTGTCAAACGGTATCAAAGTGAACCTTGATCAAAGCTATATTGTCAAAGCTACTTTGTCAAAGCAGACTTTGATCGTGTCAACGCGGCTTAGTAGAGAAAAATTTATAGACAAATAAAATAAATATGTAGCAAGCAAGCACAAACACAAACTATTAAGAAGTACTAACGCAAATACAATATTTAACTATATTATATTTACATCTTTAGGAGAAAGTTAGATACGACAAAAAATTACTTTCCTGGATTCGATGTCAAGACTCCTGAAGGCATATATTATCTATGCCTGAAGGGGTGCCGGGTGCATGATGTAAGAAATTTAATTTTTATCTCCGACTACTTAAAATTAAAAAGTCATGCAATCTAATTTCATTGGAAGGCATTATTGTACATAATATTATAGTATAGCCTCAATATTATACTGTGGGAGACTGGTGCCTTAGCTAGGCTTTACGCCTGTATTTCAGGACGCCAGATCTCCGGTTGTAATTACAATAATTTTATTATACATTCGTACATGTACCATATTTATAAATTACATAATATCTTCTTTCATCTAATAAGGATTTTAGATATATTAAAAAGTGGTGTGCGTGTGTATGTGTGTGTGTGCGCGCGCGCGCGTGTGTGTGTGTGTGTGTGTGTGTGTGTGTGTGTGTGTGTGTGTGCGCGTGTATGTGTGTGCGTGTATGTATGCGCGCGCGTGTGTGCGTGTGTGTGTGTGCGCGCGCGTGTGTGTGTTTGTGTGCGCGTGCTTTTGTTTCTTAGTTTGTGACTGGTTAGTAATTACATTTGATTTGGTTAATTAGGTAGGATTAGTAAGTAGCTTTTCAGTGTCATAATAATTTAATTCTTGGAGCCAGATAGTTATTTTCTTTTTGCATATAGTCTTATTAACGTTAAATATAGGAATAATCTTATTGACTTTATTGTATAAAAAACCCCCAAGTTGACAAAAGAAACGTTTAGATAATTTGGTGGATAGAGTTATATGACAGCGGTCCACGGGGTTAAAATGCCTTTTACCTCGGGAGAGTGAGGGATTGTATTTTAGTAGAGCATGTTGTTTTAGTAAGGTTCTTTGTATAAACAGTTGTCTCACAGTTAATATTTTCAACTCTTTATATAGGAGGTCTGTAGGATAGCGATACGGCAGTGAAAAAGAGACTTTTAAGATGGCTCTCTGCGTTCTCTCCAATTGAAGCATTTTAGATTTTGGAGCACCGCCCCAGGAGGTTATACCATATGTTAACAGAGTTTGGGCCAAGGCGTAGTAGACGCATTTAAATAAAAATCAATTGCTGCCCGTTAGTCTCCCTAAAACTTGAAAATAGCTCGACTGATTTTGATGAATTTTTTATGTGTTTGAGTGGATCCCTGAATGGCTTAGAATTATAATTGAACCCGGTAGGTGGCGCTGTCGTCGAGATCCAGAAATCACCCGTGCGAAGCTATTACATGGAAAGCTCACTTACAATATAATATCACAACAAACTCTTCTTACTTGTGGGCGCACTGCCTAAAGTAGTTCGATGTATACATAATGTGACCATTTATTTTTTCTCAGGGCGGGACGCCTTTAAAGTCATTTATTTGTGTGTATAAAATTATTTAATTGTGCAATAAATTTACCAGCGTCTTTTTGCTCAGTAAAACGCACAAGTGGCTTATACAACGGCAATGCCAAAATTTTATCATCTAGCATAATCACCTGCCATGTTTTTGTTGCCACTCTGAGAGGCTTGCATATTTTTGTAGTAGCTGACAATTTTGATGACACAATTTCAAATGCATATGGTTCTTGTCATTTTATTGCAAGAATATATTTTCTTTTAAAAGCTAACTTATTATTTTTACATTTCTTCAGCTAATTTAATATGGATTTAAGTTTCGTCAAAGGTAAATAAAGACCTGAAAAAAAGAGATATAGCTTTATAGAATAAATAAATAAAATAAAAATACATTTATTTCCCAATAAACTTTTAATACATTAGTGGTGAAACAACCCCAGAGATTAATTTAATATAGTCGTGTTGGGGTGTTTCGCTCTTACCCTAGTCCTTAACATTTATCGAGATATTAAAATTTAATAATACACATATTAATATTAAACAATAATAATAATATCCCATTATTAGGAAAAGTTGACTAAAATATTTTGCGCTCCAGAATTCACAAATTCCTTGAATTTGCTTTTATGTTAATTTTTTTTTCATCACTTTTGTCCAATAGTTGGCGATAATTATTTAATATACTTTTTGCACTTAATATTGCATTTTACGCATTTTTAACGGAGCAGTTATATTCAAGCAGAGTGCAGTTTTTTCATATTGCATAGTACCCAAATCTAATTATTTAGTTATATCGACGTTATAAGGTAAGTGATTTTACCTTTTTTATTTATAAAGTAAATGGGTGCAGTTCAAATAATTAATATTTTTGACATGTGCTATTAAAAATAATTATGTCAGTTTTTTTTAAATATATAAATACTCCAAATTCGTAGGCTGGGGTAGGGAGGATGCATTCGATATTTAACAAATTTGGTTTTATTAATTTTTTACACTTAATATTGCATTTTATACATTTTTTACGATGGTGCAATTATATTCAAGCAAGGTGCAGTTTTTTTATATAGCAAAAAGTACCCAATTCTAATTATTTGAAGTAATATCGACATTATAAGGTGAGCGATCTTTAACTATTTTTTATTTCTAAGCTACATGGGTGCAGTTTAAATAATTAATATTTTTGAGATGTGCTATTCGAATTACGTCTGTCAGTATTATTTTTATATATATACTCCAAATTCGTAGGCTGGGGTAGGGGGGGTTCAAAATGATATATGACAGCATCCCCCTCTCGCCTCTCGACATCTCTTCTAAGCTACAATGCAAGCCGTTGCAGCCATAGTGTTTGTTTTGTCCGTAATTATTCCAAAGAGTATAGTAATATATAAGGAAGATAATGAATTATTCTGTCACTGAGTGATATTATTACTGATTTACTTATAAATTTCCTTTGGTTGCGTTGATTTATTTCCGCCCTTTCTTTGAATTTTCTTTGCATTTACGTGTATCAACCGATTGCCTTTTACTTTAGTAAAGGATCAACATTTACTATTGATGTGAAAAATATTTTAAAAGAAATTGTTGCGGCTGTTGGTAAGACAGGATAACATTAGTCTCTGATCAAGGAGCTACTTTCAGAGGAAACTAGAGCAGTTCAAATAAGAGAAAATGAAAATCCAGTTACAATTAATTAAAACTTCACCGTCATGTTTACTCTTAATAGAATTGCTTTATTATTAATATGTTTTATATTTTTAGATGACTTGATACATTTATGTGGTTTTAATATGTTTGTCATATTTGATCCACCACATTTAATCAAAGGAATGCGAAACAATTTTTTAACAAAAACATACAATACAAGGAAAAGATTACGTGGAAATATATTCTAGATGTGTATAAGACAGACTGTGAACATGCAGAAACACGGTTATTACACAAACTTAACGACGAACATGTTATTTCTGAAAAAAAAAGGTATAAAATAATTGTAATTTTATTTCAATTACATGTAATTAAATTTTTGTACATGTAATACACTTATTCCTAATCAAATTGTTATGGATTATTTGCAGATTAAGAATTGTGTTCGTATATTTAGTAAAACCGTGGCAGGAGTCTTAAATTATACCTCTGCATTTTGTGAGTTATATTAATTATTTTATTAGATTTATAGCATCATAAAACTGTAGTATTTTATATGGTGAGTGGTGAGAACCAGAGACCCTTTTTACTGGTAACACGACATTCTTTTGTCTCTAATACTCCAATACTCGCACCAATTTTTGTAACACCTATACTCGCGCACGGTCTTACAGACTGATGGTTCGTACCCCTATAAAATATTTTTTTTATTATGAAGCCCAAAAAATATTATTGTCATTTAAATGTTTAGGATATGATGAAACAAAATAATATGAATAATACTTAATTTATTAATTATTTTACTGACTTTCAGTCTATCACAAATCAGTCTTCGAATTTGAGATTTTTTTTAATTAAAATTTTCTTAAATAAAATCGGTATTTCTTTTTAAAAACAAAATAAAGTTCTAAATAGTAATAAATAACATATCAAAGGACATATTTATCTATATTTGGCTTAGTTTTAACCCTCACCATAACAATCAGGGCATGCGGTTACAGCATGTTCCAAATAAAAGTATTTTTTGCAGGTGGCACAGTTGTAACGTGTCTTGCGGTTGTTTTTGATGAGCAGTATCCATAACGACCAATTTTATTATTGTAGATGTTGCTGAAGACTCGGGTCCATCTAATTTACATATTTCGGCGAGCCTGAGCCTTATGGTTCTCGGCAAGGATGTAGTGAAAGCCCGACGTCTAAGCTGCGGATTGATCAGATCGTATGCTAAGGCTTCAAGAAAGATCCTACGGCTAATATTCTTGGTAGGGTTGTTGTGCAGGTATATTATAAACGTATTTATACCCGCTACATTCATCAGGCAATAAAATACCACCATTGGCCATCTATTTGTACCACGTGCAACGTAGTAAGTCTCACACATTTTGTCCACGGTATCAACTCCACCTTTGGTTCTATTGTAGTCCATTATCATCCGGTTTACCTGTATCTTCATTGATCTGTGCATCATCGTGCATGCTGGATACAAGAAGGACATTTTTGCCTTTTTGCGGTACATAGGATACAAGACTGCAATTGCCTCGGTGCCCGAATAAACTGGACTTTTCGGCTCTTCCTCGTATTTGAGTGAATTGTTTAGGCAATTGTTGGGTTTCAATGGAATGTACTGGTGAAAGCTACAACGTCCTCTAAAAGCCTCTAATTTTTCGTCTGTAAATTTTAATTGTAACATACTGAGACACACTAATATTTTTCGAACGCTCCCACAACTTCATCGAACAACTCTCTAATAGGTGCCAGTTTATCCAGATTAATTCTCTCTTCTCGCGTATCTTTCTTGTCAAATCTCAGACAACGCATCAATAAATAGAACCTGCTAAAGCTCATAGTCAATCGAAATATTTCCGGGGATGACCCGTCCGTTTAAAAAAATCTTTGGCATTTAGTCCACCGTTTCTTCTGACTCCAGCAAACAGTAAAAGGCCTAAAAAAGCTTCAATTTCAATGTTTACTATATCGGCACAGTCTCTTTCTCTTGTGAAATTAGGTTTCAATCGATTAATTTGTTCATTAGTGTAATTTACGATCAGATTTATAGTACCCTCCGAGAAAGAAAGCTTCCATAGCTCACCTGGTTCCTTATAATTACTGGCTTCTCCTCTAGCGCCTGGAAGTTGAGTAATTATATTTCTAGCACGTCGCCTTGTTGGGATTAGGCAGGTGATTTATTCCACCTTGTCTGTCCATCTTTTCCTAAGTAAAAATCGCGGGAATTTACACTACCTTCTACCTCATATTCTTCATCGTCGTTCTCTTGCTCGGTTTCGTATGTCATTTCTTGTACCTCCACATTGTCTTCCACCTCACTGTCATTTTCTTTTTCATAGCTAGAAACAGAACTTAATTCCTCCAGCAGCAATCCGATTCGATCATCGTCCATTTTGATATGAAGTATAATCTAAAATGAATAACAAAATTGGTCAAAACATAATATAGAGCAACATATGGTATGAATTATGTAAAGTAAAAGGTATGTATATTACATACATTTTACTATACATACGTCATAAAGTATTCAAAGTTTGTAAAATATATATAAATGCACTAAATATGTTACATTAATACTTTCACAAAAAGTTGCACCTATACTCGCGTCGGTCTCACGGACCAATTGGCGCCAAATGCTACAACACGTGTGTTTCGCACGAACGCGCGGCGTGCACTAAAATGAAGTTAGCAACAAATCCGGCAGCTATCAAGGAACTCAACTTCCCAGGATTTTCGTGCATAAAAATAATTACGAAAATGTGTTTTGTCGGTCTCACAGACCAACGCGCGAGGATAGGAAGGTTAAGGGTGACAATGCATTGGCATTTTGATACTTAATCGAGGATTAATGTAGGTGTCTGTGGTCCACAGCATTCACTTACTATCAAGTGAAATGAGTGCTTGCTTGTCATGTTTAATTCTATAAAAAACACAAACTTCTTCTGTAACTTCAAAGTATTGTACAGAGTACTTAATGATATTTCATATAACAATATTTCAAATATTTATTACAGCTCATTATTCGGATGAGCGGCCAGTGAGCAAAACAGAAAAATACTGCAGAAATAGTATCTTTCATGGAGGACCTATTTGACAGTGTGAATGGAAGTGCGGTGATAAATAATAAAAGAAGTGGGAAAGATTTTTTTTTTTTATAAAAATACTCATGAATGTACAGTGCCCAGTATAAAGAACTGAATGAGTACCATGAAAAGTTTTATGAAATTGTGGCAGTTTTTGTCCAAGCAAAACATAAAAATTATAGGCCCCCCTACATAAATTCCGATGCAATCGAAAACTTTTTCGGTCAAATAAGATCATAAAATTTTAAGGACCTTAACCCGACTTGCCACTATTTCATAAATGCTTTTAAATCTTTATTAATTACAGGATTCATTAAGTTTTACCGCTAATCTGTTAATTGTGAAGATGATGTTGTTGCACAATTATTAAAAATAAAGAGCCTGTTTAAAGGACATGAAAGGGAAGTCAGTAACGAAAGTGGTAAAACTGATGATCTTATATTGATACTGTTACGAGCTTGGGGTTCGAGACAATTAAAAACTGCCGATTGAATTACCAAAATTGACACTTTAATTATACAACACTAATTACAACTTTAAACCACACTAATAACAAAATACAATTTTACTACAGATCGCTTAAGTTCGTAGTTGTATCGCTTCGAAGTCCTCGCTTGTATCGCCAATTCAATACTGCCTCGGTCGCGGTCTATACCGGCCTTATATAGGGCCTCAGATAGTTTCCAGAACCTTCTACTCAATGTTCGAGTACACGAATTTTCCCGTCCCGAAATTTCGAGAAGGATCTTGACTCTCCTAGTTCTGCTACTCGATACTAGAGGGCGCTAGTGGTAACTAGTGTTGCCATGTATAAACCATTAATAGTGGCGCGCAACATTGCCCCCTCCTAAGACATGCTCGTCCCGAGCATTATTGGCCCCATAATAACGCGCCAGTCGATCCACATGGACGATCTTAGGAGTACCTCTTGCACCTTTCTGTATCCGGTAGGTTACGTCATTGATCCTTGTCACAATCCGGTACGGTCCGTCCCATTTAGCTTGAAGCTTAGGGATTTCCTTTGCTGCGAACTGGATTGTGTAACCACACTAGTGAACCTTCGTCAAAACCTTTGTTGTTCATTTTGCGACACCAGTCCTCGACATCGTCACGACAGTGGACCCAGTAAAACCGTTTTCGGATCTTCAGTAGAGTTCGTTTAACTCCCAGGTGCCTCCTGAACAACCATTATGGCAGCTGTAGAACATCCGGTACTTTAGCTTTAGGGACAACCATTTGCAAATGACAACTGTCTCCTGACCATTTTCCCATTTACGGCACAGACTCCATCCTGAATCAGCAAGCTGTCCCATTGGGCCCAATAGCTTTCGTGGTCGAACTCATCGCTGAGACGTCACCCACTCTGGGCTTAGAGCACTGGCCTTCATCCATTCCAGAATCGGCTTGATGTCCGGATCTTCCTGCTGTGCATGTTGTAGGCTGTCCTTCCACTCATTGCTGAGCTGGTCTGTCCTGAGCATCCTCACAGACACCACTTCTTTACCCTCTTGCTCAGTACAATGCTTGCAATCTTCAGGACAAGGCCTTCTTGACAATGCATCTGCGTTGCCATGAGATTTCATGCTGGGCGGTGCTGATAGCCGCACTGCCCCTCGAGATAGTTCACCTTCCTCCTTTCGCTTAGGGCAGCTGGATCGAAGATGGCCCTTTCCCCACAGCCAGCACCTAGGCCTGTATCCTTTATTGCGGTCGCGAACTGTAGCTGCTGCAACCCCTGACGCGATGGGAACGATGATCCTGTCGCACGGCTTCCACCTCCAGTGCATGGGCCAATGCGGCCTTGCGTCTGGTGCCCGAGCCTCAGCAGCTCTGACTTCAAGGTCGCGGATGCCGTCGATGAATGTCTGCACCAGGTTCCCTACAATGAGCGCAGGTACAGACTGGTATGCTTTTCGAACCAGCTTTCCACCCCGGGCCCCCTGCTGCAGGTTTTCGTTGCGTTGCACGCGATCTTTGAGCTGCGCACGAAAGACGTGTTCCAGGTGAGCGTCGCCATATCTCGCCTCCAACGCCTCAAGGAGCTGCTCAAGTCACTCCTTACGAGAGCTTCCAGAATCAGCAGGCCTGGTCGCGCAGGCCTAGGGTGAGCAGTCATGGCCTGACTTTATTCCAGCCGTTCGCCTTCATGACAGCCTCGAACTGGATTTTGTAGGCCGACCAGGAAGAAGTCCCGTCGAACGGCGGCACTTTGAATCCACGTAGCGAAGGTGTTGTAGCTACCACGGGAGCTGTAATTCCATCCCCAATTTTTAGATCGTCCAGCGTTTTCTTCACGTCAGCCATCACGTTGTCAACCCGATTGTTCACTTGGTCGATTCGGGTTTCAGCTTCCGACAGGCGGTTGTCATGTTGAGCAACCCTATCCTTCACCTCCCTTATCTCTTTCCCGAGGGTAGCGTGAAGGTCCTTCATGAGGAGCATCTGTTCTTCCCGTTGGCGGGCCTGTTCCTGTCCACGCTGCAGCTGCTTTTCCAACCGACGGGCCTGTTCCTGTCGGCGGGCCTGTTCCTCCCGTCGGCGGGCTGTTCCTCCTGTCGGCGGGCCTGTTCCTCCTGTCGGCGAGCCTGCTCCTGCAGCATCATCATCAGAGCACAAGTCAGGTGCTGCAGATGCAGTGAGCTGCTGACGGGCCGGCCTCCGTGGTCGGCAGCTGGCCTCCGACGTTTGCGGCGTTGCATTACCAAATCGTCTCTGGTCCGTCTCTTGCTGGCGTTGACTTCGGTACGGATACCTCCGTGTCGTCCTTTGGTAAAATCGGCATGATGTGATCCCACTCTGACACCAATTGTTACGAGCTTGGGGTTCGAGACAATTAAAACTGCCGATTGAATTACCAAAATTGACACTTTAATTATACAACACTAATTACAACTTTAAACCACACTAATAACAAAATACAATTTTACTACAGATCGCTTAAGTTCGTAGTTGTATCGCTTCGAAGTCCTCGCTTGTATCGCCAATTCAATACTGCCTCGGTCGCGGTCTATACCGGCCTTATATAGGGCCTCAGATAGTTTCCAGAACCTTCTACTCAATGTTCGAGTACATATCGGTCCCGAAATTTCGAGAAGGATCTTGACTCTCCTAGTTCTGCTACTCGATACTAGAGGGCGCTAGTGGTAACTAGTGTTGCCATGTATAAACCATTAATAGTGGCGCGCAACAATACTTATCCATAAATTCTAAATTTGTAAACAAAATTATTGTAAAGTTAAAATGGGGATTGTATTATAATTAAGTTATTAGTTTTAGTTATTTTAATTATAGTTTCTTAATATTGTATATAAGTAATAAATATATAAGTAATAATAAATTTGTAAATAAAATTATTGTAAAGTTAAAATGAGGACTGTATGATAATTAGGTTATTAGTTTTAGTTTTTTTATTATAGTTTTTTTAATAATGTATATATAAATAACTTAATTATTAAATTTATAAACAAAATTATTGTAAAGTAAAAATTAATAACTTATAAAAGAAATATTAAATTTCAAAATAGTTTCATTTGTATCTAAGTCGAGTAAGTTTAGTTCGATTCGAGAGATGTCCGTCTAATTCGGGTAGAATCTACTAGTTAGTCTGTGTCTGTGGTCTATGTCTGTCTACAGCAGCGTTGCCAACACCAATTTGTCAAATTACCCGAAAATTCATGTTAAATTTCCCAATTTAACGACAAAACTTCAACAGATTCCCCACAAACTCCCCTCAATTTGCCTGACCTGACCTGCCCTGAGAAAAAAAAATGAAATACAACGTACCATACTTTAGGACACCTGACGCTCGAGGTATATACTTCGAAAGAAAAATGAATTAACCTTTTAATACAATTCTTTGGAATTAAAATTAAATAAATGACAAATGACTAACGCACTTCTTAGTTTGTGTTTGTCAAAGACTACAATATTTTGTAGGGAAATTGAACTAAACCTAAAGCCTGTTAAAGCCACAGAATACTATTATTCCTGGCGGCTGGCGGAGCTATAAACACTATCTACATTCATTTACTATACTTTGCTACATTACATCTCTACACACACTATACCTTCCTAAGTGTAATCCACAAACTATAATATATAATATTATAATAAGAAGTGCTAGGTGTAATCGAATAAAACAAACACAAACCAGCAAGTCATCAGGATAACGTTTTATCTTGTTTAACTTGGCCTTTATATAAAAAGTACTCTGTGACTTGGCCCCTCCCTCCAAACTAGGTACCTATAATATAGGTACATAACATATAAATAAATAAAGTTAATCCGTGCTACCGTTGTGTCGTTATGTTGTGTTTTATAAATAACGTAACGTTATCGTTATGGTACAACGGATAACGTTATCATAACTATGTATATTCTTATGCAGCAAGAAGAAGAGCGTTTGCAAAATTACCGTATATGCTCGATGAAATAGTGCAAGTTGATATTTGTTACGGATTATTACACCGACGTATTATAAAAAGAGTTTCCCGCGATAATGTTCGTAATTTAGATGACTTAATGTATAAAACGAGGATCGTGGAGGATATCTACAAAACCCTTAATTTAAGTAAGGATAACATTAATAGTTATAATTGCAAAAATACGATTTCACGAACATCGGTTACCACTACTACCGGTGGCGATCTCACGCAATCGAGTTTTGATACCACGAACGCAATTACACTGCGTAGAAATAATAAAAACAATAGGCCTCGATGCAGTTATTGTAAGTTATTTGGGCACGTTAGTGAAGAATGTCAAAATCGTGATAAGGCTGTTAATAATAATTATAACCATGTGGATAGCGATATCACACGTAAGGGTATACGTTGTTATGGGTGTGGTAAGGAAGGTGTGACTTGTGAGGTTGAAATGTGATATTTGTGTGATTTTTTTTTATCAAAGTCGGACGATAAAACTTCGTTCAATAATTTTGATGTAGAATTGTATTGTGTACCTATTGTCACGATAATTGTATTAATAATAATAGTAGTACAAGTCATACAAGTACGTCATGTATAAAGTTAACTAATATGAGTACACGTGAATCTTATCCGATGGTTAACATGTCCGTTATGGGCCGTAGCGGAGTGGCGATAGTGGCAAGCCCTTTATTATATCAAATTTTAGTAGACTCAGGAGTACACTTTAGTGACTGTACTGTTCACACTTGAGTCTGCTGGAACAGATTTAATGCACGCCACATCTATTGAGCTGGTGTTGCGCGTAGATGAAGGATCTAAGTTAACCCAGGAGCAACAGAACAGACTCAATGTTTTTATAGAAGGTCGTGCGCCGCAGTTTGCGCGCAATGGACCGGCGACGGAGTTCGTTACGCATCGAATAAAGGTGAGTCCACAACAAGAACCTATTGCTTGTCCACCGTATAGGATGTCACAAGGTAAGAAGCAGGCCTTGCAGATGGAGCTTGACATGCTGCTGCGAGATGACATAATTGAAGAGTGTGAGTCACCGTGGGCTTCTAACGTGGTGTTGCTGGGTAAGAAGGACGGTAGTACAAGGCTCTGTATTGATTACCGGAAGCTGAACGCAGTGACCGAGCCGGATCGATACCCGCTCCCACGCATCGAGGATATTCTACACGCAGCCAAGACCAGTGAATATATGACCTAGATCTTCGCTCAGGTTACCATCAGGTAAGTGTTTGCCCAGAGGACCAAGATAAGACGGCGTTTACGACACCACTTGGTACCTTTAGATTTAAGAGGATGACGATGGGACTGCGAAATTCCGGAGCAACCTTTCAGAGGTTGATGGACCGTTTCCGGTCCAACCTGAAAGAGGTGGCGCTACTAGTATATCCAGACGATCTGATACTGCTGTAGCCGGGACCTTTCGAGAGATACCTGGCGGACTTGGAGGCGGTCTTTGATCGTTTGGCTATGTTTGGCTTAAGTCGTTGTTGTTTTAATCGGTTGGCTTAAGTCAAGAGGAACAGAAGTAAGAGCGTCTTTGCAAGAGAGTCTGTTAAATTTTTAGGCCATGTTATCGTGCCAGGGGGAATCCACTCGGAACGTTAAACACTTAAAATGCTTCTTACAAACGGCGAGTTGGTATCGCCGCTTTATTAATAATTATGCTGAGTTTGCGACAGCCCTTACGACACTCCTGAAGAAATCATGTGCCTGGCGATGGGATGTCGAGCAACAGGAGGCGTTTGAACGGATTAAGCATTTCCTCGTATCCGCTCCTATTTTGCGTCAGGCAGATGAGTCGAAACCATTCGTTCTCTGCACTGAGTCGGACGAACCGTCTAGGGGGAGGGCATGGTCCGATCATGGGTACACTATCTCCGACGGTATACTTTATGGAGTCAGACGATGGAGAAGAATGCTGCATTGTTGTACCCGAACACGAACGCAGGCAAGTGATGACAGAACTTTACGACGCGCCTACCGCCGGTCATTTCAGCGTGGAGCGCGCTTTGAGCCATGTTCACGCTAGGTATTATTGGCCAGGTACGCACGTCCATTACTAACTATATAAAGGAGTGTGTGCCTTGTAAAGCTGACAATCACAAACCAGCAGGTCCCTGCAAACCCCTGCTGTGTCCAGACGATTTGAAGTAGTCTCCGTGGACTTATTTGGTCCGCTGGTAGAGACACCAAGGAAGAATAGATGGATGTTAGTCGTAGAGGATGTTTGTTCACGCTGGGTGAAATTGTTTCCGTTGGAGAATGTCACCAGCGTAGAGTGTGCTGAGATTCTAGTGAATGAGGTTTTCCTTCAGGGTGTCCCTCGACGGCTCATCAGCGACAATGGCGTACAATTTGTAAGCGATGTGATGCAACAGGTTTGTCATGTTTTAGGGATAAACCAAGCGAAGTCTTAGTTGTCTATGCTTGTAGGACCACTCTACCTGGGACTTACATCTAGCTGCTATTATATTTGCTATGAACTCTGCTGTTACCAGTAGCACAGGGTTTTCACCAGCATACCTCACTTTCGGTAGAGAGCTGCGAGCTCCTTCCGATTCTGCGAGGGATATGAGAACTATCGTTGAGAATAACAATTTTGTATCTAATGTCAAACCATACCTGAAAAAGTAGGCCGCGACCCTGGATGAAGCTAGGGACATCCACGAGAAAGTGCAGGCCGTTCAGAAAGAGGCTGCAGACCAGTAACGACGACCGCCGCCAGAGTATAAGGTAGGTGCTCGGATATTACTTAAAACGCAGGGGTCGAATGATGCAGGACGTAGGCAGATGGCGAAATTTATCCCACGCCGTGACGGCCCATACAAGATTGGTAAGGTCATTAGTTCGACTACATACGCTTTAGAGAACGTACAGATTGGAAAGGATATAAGGAAATATTATGTTTCACAACTCACGCCATTTTCCGGCCAGGTAGAACCTCCCGTTAGGGAAAAACGTCAACGTGGTAGGCTGTGTCGGTATTAAGACTAGCCCAACTGCGGGGACTCTTAGTTGGTCTAGAGGGGTGACTGTAACGCGGGTTTTTATAAAACATAAAAAAAATAATCATGCTTAGCCTTACAACTGTGTACTGTTGAAGGCCGCATTTGTCAGGGGTGTGCAACCGGCTCCCGGTCGCAACACAGTCAGGGCTTGTGGAGGGCAATTATTTCATTCCAACTGGAATATCTCTAATTCTAATTAGAAGTATCTATGATTAAATTGTCGATAATTGTGATATCTCAAAGTATAGTTATAAAATTGTTGTGTTTTAATAGAACCTATTAAACCGTGAGTGTAATTTTTTTTTATAATTTCTTAGAATCTCACTGTGACGAAGTTGCGAGAAAGTTTAGAAGATGCCGGCTTGTACAATGGTAGTAGAACCATTTGAAAAGGAATTGGCTTCCAATTAAAAAAAATCACAAATGCAAAATAATTATTTAGAGACATGAATGCAAAGAATAACATTTTTACGAGAAATTAAAAATATGACCAATTCGGACAACGTTATAATCATTGATAAAATATGGCTAAACGCCAACTACACTGTAGACCAGCGTTGCCAACATGTTGGGAATTCCTCAAATTGCGATTTAAAGTTGGTTGGGGATTTTATAGGGATTGGTATTATGCGGGGATTTTGAAAATTGATAGCCAGGGCCAAGTCAGAACTTTTTTTCAAGAAATCTAAATACTTATCTTAACATTTTGTTAGGTTACTTATGAATATCGAATGACTCCCTTTTTTAATTATCTTTATTGCACCACATTTAATTTTCGGATTTATTTCGGCAACTTTTGTGTATCATTTAATGCTTTTCATTTCTTTATTTTTTTATTTTAAAGAAAAAAATGTTAGTTAAAAAGTAAATCTTATAAAATTAGTTGAAAATTGTTTCATTTCTTAAAATAAAATTGAGGGGAATTTGTGGGGAATCTGTTGAAGTTTTGTCGTTAAATTGGGGAATTTAACATGAATTTTCGGGGAATTTGACAAATTGGTGTTGGCAACGCTGCTGTAGACAGACACAGACTAACTAGTAGATTCTACCCGAATTAGACGGACATCTCTCGAACTAAACTTACTCGACTTAGATACAAATGAAACTATTTTGAAATTTAATATTTCTTTATATTATTACTTTATACAATAATTTTGTTTATAAATTTAATAATTAAATTATTTATATATACATTATTAAAAAAACTATAATAAAAAAACTAAAACTAATAACCTAATTATCATACAGTCCTCATTTTAACTTTACAATCATTTTATTTACAAATTTATTATTACTTATATATTTATTACTTATATACATTTTTAAAAACTATAATAAAAAAACTAAAACTAATAACCTAATTATCATACAGTCCTCATTTTAACTTTACAATAATTTTATTTACAAATTTAATAATTAATTTATTAATATATACAATATTAAGAAACTATAATTAAAATAACTAAAACTAATAACTTAATTATAATACAGTCCCCATTTTAACTTTACAATAATTTTGTTTACAAATTTAGAATTTATGGATAAGTATCAATATAAGATTCACCAGTTTTACCACTTTTGTTACTGACTTCCCTTTCATGTCCTTTAAACAGGCTCTTTATTTTTAATAATTGTGCAACAACATCATCTTCACAATTAACAGATTAGCGGTAAAACTTAATGAATCCTGTAATTAATAAAGATTTAAAAGCATTTATGAAATAGTGGCAAGTCGGGTTAAGGTCCCTAAAATTGTATGATCTTATTTGACCGAAAAAGTTTTCGATTGCATCGGAATTTATGTAGGGGGGCCTATAATTTTTAAGTTTTTCTTGGACAAAAACTGCCACAATTTCATAAAACTTTTTATGGTACTCATTCAGTTCTTTATACTGGGCACTGTACATTCATGAGCATTTTTATTAATAATTTTAAATTTTGTAGTTTCAACAAAGCTTGCTGCCAGAATGCCAAAATTCTTTAATCTTTCCCACTTCTTTTATTATTTATCACCGCACTTCCATTCACACTGTCAAATAGGTCCTCCATGAAAGATACTATTTCTGCAGTATTTTCCTGTTTTGCTCACTGGCCGCCCATCCGAATAATGAGCTGTAATAAATATTTGAAATATTATTATATGAAATATCATTAAGTAATCTGTACAATATTTTGAAGTTACAGAAGAAGTTTGTGTTTTTTATAGAATTAAACATGACAAGCAAGCACTCATTTCACTTGATAGTAAGTGAATGCTGGGGTGCTTCTTACAAACTCGCCGTTTGTAAGAATATCCTCGATGCGTGGGAGCGGGTATCGATCCGGCTCGGTCACCGCGTTCAGCTTCCGGTAATCAATACAGAGCCTTGTACTACCGTCCTTACGTGTGATATCGCTATCCACATGGTTATAATTATTATTAACAGCCTTATCACGATTTTGACATTCTTCACTAACGTGCCCAAATAACTTACAATAACTGCATCGAGGCCTATTGTTTTTATTATTTCTACGCAGTGTAATTGCGTTCGTGGTATCAAAACTCGATTGCGTGAGATCGCCACCGGTAGTAGTGGTAACCGATGTTCGTGAAATCGTATTTTTGCAATTATAACTATTAATGTTATCCTTACTTAACTTAAGGGTTTTGTAGATATCCTCCACGATCCTCGTTTTATACATTAAGTCATCTAAATTACGAACATTATCGCGGGAAACTCTTTTTATAATACGTCGGTGTAATAACCCGTAACAAATATCAACTTGCACTATTTCATCGAGCTTATACGGTAATTTTGCAAACGCTCTTCTTCTTGCTGCATAAGAATATAGATAGTTATGATAACGTTATCCGTTGTACCATAACGATAACGTTACGTTATTTATAAAACACAACATAACGACACAACGGTAGTACAGATTAACTTTATTTATTTATATGTTATGTACCTATATTATAGGTACCTAGTTTGGAGGGAGCGGCCAATTCACAGAGTACTTTTTATATAAAGGCCAAGTTAAACCAGATAAAACGTTATCCTGATGACTTGCTGGTTTGTGTTTGTTTTATTCGATTACACCTAGCACTTCTTATTATAATATTATATATTATAGTTTGTGGATTACACTTAGGAAGGTATGGTGTGTAGAATGTAATGTAGCAAAGAGTATAGTAACTGAATGTAGATAGTGTTTATAGCTCCGCCAGCCGCCAGGAATAATAGTGTTCTGTGGCTTTAACAGGCTTTAGGTTTAGTTCACAATTTCCCTACAAAATATTGTAGTCTTTGACAAACACAAACTAAGAAGTGCGTTAGTCATTTGTCATTTATTTAATTTTAATTCCAAAGAATTGTATTAAAAGGTTAATTCATTTTTCTTTCGAAGTATATACCTCGAGTGTCAGGTGTCCTAAAGTATGGTACGTTGTATTGTACATTTATATTATAATTTAAAAGGATATTTCCTTGACCTCTCTCAAATAAATCTATAAATAAATATGACATATACCCACCGAAAGCAGAAACATTACTAAGTACTCCTGAGAGTTCAAACTCAAAACTATTGTAGTTTTTAATTCTTGGTAGAAAGGCTTGAAAAAGGCTCTTAAGTTTAAAATTTAAAAAATCAATTTTCACTTTAAAAGTGATAATAAATTATTAGTCCCGACGTCCCGATATTATTTAGATCTTGTGAATTTTTGCTCACAAATATCTTTGGATGAAACTATTGTTAATTTTAGTAATACAAATATTTTAATTAATTAGTAATACAAATATTTTAATTATATAATTGTAGGCTAACAATAATAAAATGGCAGCAACCAGCAAATTTGCCTTGCCTGTAAGCAGTGAGGATAATATGGATGTCCTGGCTATCATCTACAGATTTTTTAAAAAGGTATGAAACAAATCTTGTTCTTTTATTTATTACACATATTTAAATTAATTAAAATCTAGATAATTTCTAATACCTATTAATTTAATTTTTAAAATAAAATTAATAGGTATTTATTCAGCGAAATCACTATCACATTTGCTTGTTAAGCGTATAAACATCAAGTATGAGTCAGAAATGGCCTTGAAGTAAGCACAGTGCTTATTAACGAGTCATTATCAATGTATTTGATCATCATAGATCAGCTTTTAGTAAAGTTATGTGTTAAAAATTAAGTGTTAATGTTCATGTTACACGGGCTGGTCTCTGCAACTCCACAACTCAACGCATATTTTATGGGCAGGCTGGAATTCATAGTATTCGAGCCATCTTAGTTCCTGGCTAACAACTTTCTGTTGTCACCAAAAATCCCAAGAATAAACTCTGGTACTCGAAGATACTCAGACCTGAAACTAGCGACCGCAGAAAACTCCAATAAGATATGAGCCACATTGTCTTTGCACTCCTTGCAAGCTCTGCACAGAGATATAGACAGACAGAAACAGGTTTATGTGTAATGCTTTATGCCAAGTTAGAGCTATTGTAATAGTACAAATTTGAGATTTGTTTAAATAAAGCAGTATTTTGAAAAGTGGATAGGTTCTGGTCCAATTGCCCTATGAGCTGAGCCGCTGTGGGCTAGGTTGTCTGAAGCATTGTTGCGTCTAAAAGCACTCTGGCCTTTTATCCACTGAAGAATGATGTTATTTGCTTTATCTACCTTGTTAAGGAGTAACACAGAGGGGTAAGCAGACCAGACTTCCATTTGGCACGATCTTGATGTATGTGAGCACTGACGGACCATGCCGGGAATTCACAAAATGAATTGCTAAGGATTTAGTAGTAGGCCTAAAACAATTGTAGAATGAATCCTAGAATTTGTAAAAGAATTTATAAAAAGTTACAGCCATTAAAGTGGTTCTTCAGTTTACACAGTCTATCAGCAGTTAAGGTTTTAGTAGAAGTCTTAAAGGACTTTCTTTTAGTAGAAAAAGAAATAGGGCTAAATATTGGCGCGATTTAAAAATAGCTACTGTTAAATCGTTAAATCATTCCACACTCCCGACATAATATATTGTGTGCTAACTGTTTGACGAAAGGAATATAAGGTGTAGTGTGCCTTTTAGTAAAATGTTTCTACTAAATAATTGAAAACTTTTTATGTATATTGATAACTTATTTACTAAGATAATCACATTATATTAATTCTATGCAAATACACCCGTTAGGGTGAGATTTTTGAAATATTTCTAAAATACATAAAATTAACCATATTGAATGAAATTATCATATCCAATTCATTCATAACAATCCACGATTTCATAGCTTACGGATTTATATTAAGTTATCCGTGTTCTATTTTTTTTTTAAACGTTAACTCCACATTAGGATTTTCTCCTGTATCGTGGGGGCAGTTTACATGCATAAATTTCACAAGGACAAACATCCAGACCTGGAACAATCATTTGTAGGCCATACAAATACTTGTTCCGTGCGGAATTCGAATCCGGCCCTTAGCGCAGCAACTCATTGCTAAGCCACTGCGCCGTCTTTGTTTATGCCGTCTAGCGCCTATCTTATGTACCACTTTGAGAGTCAATCAACTTTTGTTCGATATAATGACTTTACCTATAGAATGAAGTAGATGGCGCTATTACAAAGCAATTTTACTCGAAAGAAAATATTCTTTTGATTTATTACACTTAAATCAAGTCTAAAAATAAGGATTGTAACATTTATTTACTATAAAAGTAAACTTTTATGTTATATTTTATACCGCACTTGTGGTTGAAAATAATCATATTAAATAAATCATTTGCCGTGAAATATTTTTGAAGTAAAAACTTCTTTATAATCGTTGTGATTTGGAAAAAGATGAAACGAAAAAGCGACACTAAAAAGAGACAAACATATACATCTATAGGATTTAGCCTGTGAGAGAATGACATATAGTAAACAGTGTTTATTATAAATTTATTTATATTTTAGTTACACAAACCTTACAACTATCCTACTCCTGATACTCTGCATTCGTCTCTTTCTCTCGAATTTTAGTTTTTGAAGGTTTCACTTCCACCGCGTGTGAACTACACACATATTTTAATATCCATTCCCAAAGCGTACTTTTTAAGCGTATGGTTTTGTAAAGCGTATTCGAAATTGTATCTATGGAGGTATAACAAACTATTTACTAATACCACAAAATAAATAATAGTACAAGAACAGAAGGATCACTCTCTGATAGCAAACTTGCGAGTTTAAACTTAGTTACAACGTCGCTAATGTTCATAATATTTTGCACTCCTCGGAAGTGACCTTCGTGAAATTAGCCTACCGTTTATATCGTCGAAAAAAAAATTATGCGGCGCCCGTATTAAATCAAAATGCACCTTACGTCCGCATGCGAGTGTCTGTATCACTTAGCCCGTTACGCGCCTTTGTTAAGACCGCTTCTACTGTAGGGTTAGGTGTTGTGAGAAAACAAATTGAATCCTTTGATATTAGTTAGTATTTAGTAGAATACACCGCGGTGTTATGCAATGTATTAGTATTTCTTTTTTCTTTGTTAAAAAAACGTTACCCCTACTAGGATTTTCTCCTGTATCGTGGAGGCAGTTAACAAACATAAATTGCATAAGGACAAACATTTAGACCCGGAACAATTATTTGTAGGCCATACAAATAATTGTTCCGGTGCGGGATTCGAACCCGCGGCCCCAGTGTTGTAACTCATTGCTGCAACTCACTGCAACGCCACGGAGTCATCAATTTGCTGATAATAAAAATGCAACATCGAGGAAAATTAAGATTATAACAACGCGAACGTCTTTGAAACTCAGATAATTTACCTACTTACCATTTTTAACCGACTTCAAAAAAAGGAGGAGGTACTCAATTAGTCTGTATTTTTTATGTGTCTAAAGATTTTCCGATTTTCCTCAGAACGTTTTTCTAGGTGAATCGATTTTGATGATTCTATTTTTATTTGAAAGCTGATGCTTATAATTTATACATTCCATATAAATTTGATCAAGATCTGACCAGTAGTTTTGGAGTTATCCTTAATGCTAATACGTAATCCTATATTACTATATGAAAAATAAAAAAATATACTGAGAAAATTTTCAAAAATATATCTTAATTAGTAGGTCCTAACATATGAAATTAGCGTTTTGTACGGGAGGAATATAAAGTCAATTTTGTTTTTGTAAAATATATTTAATTAATCAAAGTATGCACCGTTGTTATCTATGCACTTTTGCCATCTCATAGGTAGTTCATTGATCCCTTTACTAAAAAAAACCATGGGGGCAAGAATCAATAAACTCTTTGAAGGCGGTTTGGACTGCCGCATCGGAGTTGAATTTTTTTCCTTGTAAGAAGTTGTCCAAATTCCGGAAAAAATGGTAATCTGTTGAAGCAAGGTCCGGGGAGTACGGTGGATGTCGCAGACATTCCAATTGTAGCTCATCTAACTTAGTGGTTGTTTGTTGTGCAGTGTGATCTTGCGTTGTCGTGAAGCAGCAGTGGCCCAGAGCGATTGACCAATCTCGGTTGTTTAGCAGCTAGTTCTTCCTTCATGGTTTGCAGTTGCTGACAATAGATATCTGCCGTAATCGTTTGGCCAGATTTTAGAAAGCTGTAGTGAACGACACCGACGCTAGTCCACCAAACACTCACAAGTAACTTTTTCTGAGTCAATTTTCGTTTAGGCAGGATTTGGCTGGGTCTCCAGGGTTCAGCCATTGCGACGAGCGCTTCCGATTATCGTACAGTATCCACTTTTCATCACAAGTAATGATTCGATTTAAAATCCCTTCATTATTGTGTCGGTTGAGCAAAGTAACACAGCAGTCGACGCGTGTTTGCAAGTTCGATTCACTCAATTCATGAGGTACTCATCGTTCAAGTTTTTTTACTTTCCCGATTTGCTTCAAGTGGATTAATACAGTTTTATCACTTACCCCCAAGCCTGCAGCTATCTCTGAAGTGCTTTGTGATGGATCCGCTTCCACAATAGCCTCTAATTCTTCATTTTCCACTTTGGTCTCCGGCCGTCCACGGGGTTGGTTCTGAAGGTCGAAATTTCCAGAACGAAAACGTTGAAACCAAAAACGTACCGTGCTTTCTTTTGCGACACCAGCGCGCCGTTCACTTCATTAATCCTTCGAGCTGTTTCTGCAGCACTGGTGCCACGGTAGAACTCGTACTCGTAAATATACCGATATTTCATGTTTTCCATTGTGCGGTAATAAGCGACGCAAAAGAAAAAAATAATGAGGAAAAAACAAATGAATGACTGTTTTCAAAACTCAAATGTACCAGCTAAATGAATTTATAAATTTGAATTTGGAATTCTTAACCAAAGAGGAGATATTTCAGATGAAAGTGGTCAGTACGACAAAACGCTAATTTCATATGTAAGGACCTAATATATTATCAGAATTAATATAATATGATTATCTTTGTAAATAAGTTATCAATATACATTCAAAGTTGTCTATTATTTAGTAGAAATATTTTACTAAAAGGTAAGAACACACCTTATATTTATTCCTTTCGTCAAACAGCACACGATATAATATATACCTACATATTATGTCTGGAGACGTGTGGAATGAGGGACCAGTTTTAACAGTAGCTATCTTTAAATCGCGCCAATATTTAGCCCTATTTCTTTATCTACAAAATCCTTTAAGACTTCTACTAAAACCTTAACTGGAAAAAAGTACGATTTAAATAAATAAATTAAGAAATTTTCACAAATTTATAAAAAAAATTGTGTGGACTGAGGGACCACAGTTTAGATATTTGTTTCTTTTATCTTTAACACTTTGTCTCGTTACTTAGTAAAATAAGCTTTACAAATTCTTTACTAAATACCTGTCATCACATTAAATTCACTTTTAAGATACTTTCTGAGATCTTGCTTATAGACTGTGTGAACTGAGGGACCACACTTTAATGGCTGTTACTTTTTATATATTTTACACATTCGAGGATTCGTTCTACAATTGTTTAACTAAATCCTTAGCAATTCATTTCGCGAATTCCCGGCATGGTCCCTCAGTGCTCACATACATCGATCTTGAAACACCTCTCGCCTCCTTCACGTCCATATACCTATGCATACATGCTCGTCGATTAAGGATACTCTTAATTTGGCCCACTTTTTTATATCATCAATTTGGTCGGTGAAATTCCGTCTCGGGCGTCCCTTGCCGATTCCGCTTTGTCACTTTTCCTCATTCATTCCTTCTATATGACCAAACCACCAAAGCATTCATATATTAATCCTGGTCACAACATCTTATTGCCATTCATGCCCTTTTTTTGACATATCCTGACATCCCACATAACATACGAGAGAAGAGCCCCATTTCCTTTGTGTCCTGCATTAACTCGTCGTTCTATATTCTTGTCATGTCTATTATCCCTGCTAAATACATACTTAATATACAAACTCATCCACATGATCAACCAATATGTTTGCATGTACACTTCCGGTTCCATAATATTTTCTAATCCGTTTTTATTTTTAGCCATTGCTAATTATGACGTTGTTGCCATGATTGAAAACTGGCTAATGAGTATTTATGAAGGTGAATCATTAAGGTCGTTTACGTAAGAATGTTAATGCTGCATACCCTTGTTTCAGGTATCAATTGTCGGTGTTGTGTACTTAGTGGGTTATATGCAATGGAGCGTTGCATGGCTCATTGGACCCGTCGTCTTATCCGTCCTGCGCGACCAGTGGAGAAAAGAGAATGAATACCGTAGAAATTTGGCCAAGGCAGCCGCAGTCTCTTCCGAAAAAGACATTATTCTGGCAAGACTTGATGACCTTCCCGCTTGGGTAAGCTATAAATTTAAAATGATTAACTGATGAAATAACATAATTTTCTGGTAGTAGTATTCAGTGCTCCTCGCAGAAATGTAAGTAATTGATTAATATACGAATATCTATTTAAATTTCTGTGATGTTCCTGCTTTGATCGAAGTGATCCTGTTTGAATTAAGATTGAGGCAGCCTTTTGTAGGTGAGTACTACATTTAAGATATAAAGGGTTTAGTGTTACGCTTTACTCGGAGTAACAAGATGAGATCCCGTTAATATGTTGTTCAATAATGTATCATTTTGTTTAAATAATGTACATGTATCATCATTGAGGTAAAATAGTTTTCTTTTAAAAGAAAATATTTTACTATGAATTTATACGTCTCTTAATGCTGCTCCTTAAAAACGGCAAGGCCCCAGGTGAGGATGGAATTACAGCGGAGCTTCTGAAAGTGGGTGGAAAACCGGTACTTGAAGTCCTTCAGAAGCTCTTTAACTCCGTCCTCCATGGTGGCATTACTCCGGAGGCGTGGAGCAGAAGTGCAGTGGTCTTGTTCTTCAAGAAAGGCGATAACGCTCTCTTGAAGAACTACAGACCGACTTCCCTTCTGAGCCGCGTCTACGTGCTGTTTTCGAGAGTCATTACGAATCGTCTCGCACGCAGACTCGACGACTTCCAGCCTCCCGAACAAGCCGGTTTCCGAAAAGGCTTTAGTACCGTAGACCACATACACACCCTTCGGCAAATTGTACAGAAGACAGAAGAGTATAATCTGCCACTTTGCCTTGCGTATGTGGACACACACACGCACGCACACACGCACACACGCACGCACACACGCACACACACACACACGCACACACACACATATACACACACACGCACACACACACGCACACACACACGCACACACACACATATACACACACACATACATACACACATATACACACACATACATACACACATATATACACACATATACACACACGCACGCACACACACACACACACACACACACACACACACACACACACACACACACACACACACACACACACACACACACTTATCTCGCATTCTTTCGTGTGCGGACTTGCGGACGAGCGGACTTGCAAAAATGATGAAATCATCACAAAAGAATGTGATTAAATATTTACAAATCACTATAATTGATCAGTCCTATGTTAACCATTGAATAGATTGGTACTGTAATAATCTACTAATAGCAGTAATATCATGGATACACTATATGTTCAACAACATCTGAAAATGATTCATCCCAGTCTAGAAAATAATGTTTAATAATATAATGTTAAATAGACTGCGCATGTATACCCACGTACCAACGTACGAATGGCATCGGTCTATATTTTGATTCATATGGACGATCACCTGCACGATATCATCTAGTTTTTAAAAAGGAATTGTAAAAGATGGGTTTGGAATGTTGATAGGATTCAGAATGAGTGGACTTCAGTTTGTGGTGAATATTGCTTAATGTATTTGCTATATAAGTTTCAGGGATGTTCAATGCATAGTTTTACGAGCATATTTACAGGGAACACACTGTACAACGATATTTTAGTGGATGAGATGTTTCGCTCCTATTTTATAGATAATAAGCAATAATATTTTGGAAATAAAAAATTGTAACAAAGTTAAGGAATGTGTTTTATTGGTGATTCAGAATAGTGTGGTAGTAATGAAGAAAGAAGTATAATACAATAGCACTGCTTAGCAGGGCGTACGAGTAATAGATAAGAGCGGGCACTGGCGGTGTTCAAGGAACAATAGATAAGAGGAAAGGGTGATCAATAGAACGCTAATGAGGGTGCAGGCCCACCGGATGTCAATTAGATATTAGTTAATTGATCTGCACATCTCCGGAACCGCGCATCCTACGCAAAAAATGACCGCAGATTCGTTGTTTTTTTTTTTTAGGAACCGTTGATCCTCCATCAGCCGATGAGGCAGTTCTGACTCAGTGAGCCAGAACTGGTACAAACTAACTACTTAATAATGAAATAAAAAACGTCATTGTATTATTTTTTTAAGTGTACCAAATTCCTCATATTATTAATTAGACACAACAATTATTAGTAAATCTCTAGTTTTAGAAAATTTTAATATATTTCTTCAATTTAAGAACTTTGTGTACAACTTATGTATGTGTTTGAAAACGGAGAAAATAACGTGACATTTAGTACTGCCGGCACGGGCAGCGCGTTATTTTCTATTTCTGCTACTGTAGGTAAACCCCGTGCTTGCGTTCGTGCGTTGTCTCGCAAGACTCACTTTGCTGAATTTATTGTTGGCCCCTAAATTACGACGAATTATTAATCTTTGCGCCTTTTTTCTTATAAACTTTATTGTAAAAATAATACGGAGTAAATAAATAGATAGATAGATAGAAAATTCTTTATTGCACTCAAACAAACAAACATTTGGTACAAAGGCGAACTTAATGCCGAAAAGGCATTCTCTGCCAGCTAACCTTTGGTAGTGTGGTGAGAGCTATGGGTAGGGCCGCAACAGAAAAAACTAACTTATTTTCGCATATTATTTAAAAATATAATATAATATAAATATGTTACTTTATACATATACGTATACACTTATACACACACATATACATACATACTATACCAATAAAATACATACAATCTAGTATAGGAAATTATAATATTATATAAACCAATAACATTAATCAAGTAATTTTAAATAATGTGCCTCAACCTTACGTTTAAATGTATTTATTGAGGGAGCATCTTTTAAATCTCGTGGAAGGTTATTCCAAAGTGTAATTGATGATACCGTAAAGGAATACGAGTAGTATGTAGATTTATGCATCGGGATAGTTAGAGTTTTGTTGGTCATCGAACGGGATAAGCTTAAGTATGAAAAATGCTCTTTTAGATAAGCTGGGGAACAAGGACTGTGAAGAATACCATACAAAGTGGTTAGAAGGTGTGTGTTCCGGCGAAAACGGATATCGAGCCACTTAAGTCTTGAGCGAAATTGTGATATATGATCAAACTTGCGCAGGCCAAAAATATAGCGTATGCACAGATTGAGCAGACGGTCGAGTTTGCTAAGCAGCTCCTTAGTTATATCAGGATAAGCAATATCAGCATAATCTAATATAGGAAGCAACAGAGAGTTGACCAGCGTAACCTTGGCCGTCTGAAGGATAAATTTTTGCCAGAGCTTTAATGAATGCATTGTGCTAAAAATACGTTTCCGGACCTCATTAACTTGTGACACCCAACTTAGATCGTCAGCCATAATTAAGCCGAGTTTTTTAACCTGCTTAGCATATTCTAAATTTACACCGTTTAGAATGATCTTAGGTAGGTGTTGATAGTCGAGTCGACATGTAATTTTTCTGCTGCCTATGAATACTTGTAAGCCGGGGAGTCAGTCTGCCAATACCAATCCAGTTTGGATTATTATCTTGAGAGTCTAGATTTACATCAATCTATAATGGAGCTAAGCAATTGAACATGAATAGGTTAATAATTTTAAGAATATATTATATCAAACTACCAATCGCCTGCATATTGCATTGCATTGTATTTTGTATTGTAATGAGATGAAAGAATACGAAAAAACTTTCGGAAACAGGCTTATAGTGCAACATATCATGATGTGGAACTGCGAAGCCACAGAATTTTTTCTTTAAGTAGATTTGAAACACTGATAAATATATATACATTTTTATATGAATATTATCTGTTTTATGAATATTATTATGTTTGCTTTTTAGGTTTTCTTTCCTGACATTGAACGTGCAGAGTGGCTAAACAGGGTAATTATGTGTATTTTCTTAAAATATCGATGCACATTTTATATTTTTATATTTTATTACATAAAAAAATATCACTTGTAGATACTGTTACAAGTTTGGCCCAACGTGAATCATTATGCCAAAACCATATTAAAGGAGTCGATCGAGCCAGCAGTTGCAGAAAGTCTGGCCAATTATAAACTCAATGGGTTTAAATTTGAACGAGTGATACTTGGCACAATTGTAAGTCATAAAGTATTAAATTTATGCATTGTACAAATTATCAATATTTGAGCTTACAGTATAAAATTATTTGTTATTTGATTATGATAATATATTACTTAAAAATTTTAGGCACCTCGTGTCGGTGGCGTGAAGGTATATGATAAGAATCTCTCAAGGGATGAAATCATTATGGATGTTGACTTGTTGTAAGTATAATCTTTGTTGTTCATGTCATACAGATAGAGCTCCTAGCACCAATGTTGTTTATACTTCTCTTAACATTAATCACCTAACTATTAAGCGTCATTATTTTATTGTACTCATAATGTCTGTTTTTGTTTGTAAGTTTTAAAATTCTTGAGAATTAAAATCGGTTATGCTTTGTATGATTCAAGGAAAAACGATTATATGATATTAATGACAACACGCGGCAAAGTAAATTATAACATCATAAAAAAGAAATTTAAATAAGGCACAGTTTTAAAACAACATATTTTTATATGTCATGTCTTAGTATGATAATTCAGATAACAAAGGTTGCTTTCAAAATGCAGCAAATTATTTGTTATAAAAGTTATGTCCCTCGGTAGGATTTGTACTTGATAAGGAAAAAATGTGCGTGAAAGGGTACAATATTGATGTTTTTGAGATATTATTAAGATATACCTAAATGTCATTTTTCCAAGGTGTGCGGCGAATGTGTCTATACAAGTCAAAAGATTGAGATGAGATCTGGCATTTCTTTGCATCTTATTCTTGACTGCAGGATTGCTTCTCGATGATGATCCGTTGAAATTCGCGGATGCTATTATCGATGTAATATTATGTCAAGCGATATTTCATCCCCTTTGCTGACGTACCCATCGGTGGTAAAGCTCGCCCAAGGTTCTACGCCGAATGCGCCTGTATTTATCGTGGGTCGATGCTCGACAAACAAGACAAAAAGAGAGTTTAACCAAGCCGGCCAAGTCCTGTAAAATCTCATTATGGCAAGCCAGTTTCGGTCGCATTAAACACTTCGGCGCAAAGCCAAAAAGAGCTCTGTTAAACCATCTGGCATCTGACCTTTCCGTCGCTAAAGTGGTCGAAACAAACTTCTGCCTGTCTACACTGCCTCCGCTCTTAAAATCCGATGGTTCACTAGCGGCTATGTAGAAAGCGAACTTGTTTGCTTCTCTTCTTGCTTCTAATTCGCGTCCACACAAATAGCAATAGCGTTCCACATCAATTACCTCACTGCGGTACTTCTGTCGGAAGTCGTATAATTAACAAGGAGGTTCTTAAAACCTTGCGAGGTCTAGACTAGACGTGAACAAATTCAGAGACCTATGTGGTATACCAGCTATAGTTCTATAGACTTGTGTGAGTTGTCTCCTGTGTTGACACGATTGTTTCGCCTCTCATTTAGGATTCTAATAGTGCCCATATCTTGGAAGTTAGCCAATGTGCAGCCTGTGCCTAAAAAGAGTAGCCGTGCCGACCTTGCCAACTATCGGACAATTTTAATTATCTTTGTACTCTGCAAGATTATGGAGCGTATATTGAATGCTAATGGCATATCTAGAAAAAAAATTACAATAAAAAGGCTGTTGTGATGATGTGTTATTAATATGAACAATTCATTTTTATTTCAGTTATGCCGGTGATTGTGACATTTCATTTGTGTTGCAACGTATTCGTGGTGGAATAAAGGATCTACAGGTATTGACTCTGTTCATACTATCTATATAGGTCAATGTAATTCGTAGGCACAGTCGACAAAATAGGATAATGGCCCGCCTACACAATAATACATTTAAAATTACGGTAATAGTTAAAATGGCCCTTTAGTCATTGAGTTACAATACCTATAGAGTCACAATCTCTAACTGACAATACTCAAAAATGTCCGAGCGCCGTTCCATATACCTATATATTTTGATATTATATAGTTCAAAATGACATTTGCTCGAATTTAGACGTTAACCTGCTTGTATAATGTTCAAAGTCGCTCGTATGCAATGTCATCATCATTCACTCAAGGGCTTGCGTACGAGCAGGAACAAGGCATCAGTGGAGACGCTATTTATACTAATATTATTAGAGTTTATAATAATTGTGAAATATGAGTTTGTGAGTTTATATGTACCTAGGAGAACTAAACAACTGATTTCAAAATTATACACAATTTCTTTTAATTTACTTATCATATTAAAAATCATAACACATTTTATAAGATTTTTATATGATAAGTAAATGAAAAAAATTGGTGTAATAATTAATAGTATTAATAGCACTAGTAAACCACTAAGGTTTGTGAATTAGGTACTAAAATGCTAAGTATTAATTACTACTTTAGAATGGACATTTAGAATTTAGGATGGACATAATTATATTATTCAACTGGGTGGAGTCGGGCGAGTCAGCTAGTCACACTAATATTATGAAGGGTATGTACGTTTTAGTGTGTATGTTTGTATTTTGTTCGTGCTCTAACAGATCGACGGATTCGGATGAAAATGTAAATAGCTTATACCCTAAATTATCACTTATGCTACCTACTTTTTATACTGGAAACACGGATCACGCGGTCGCTGATAATTTAAAATAAAACAAAATTAATATTAGGTATAAGCGTTATATTACTTACTTACTTTTAATAACTTACAACTAAAACTTAACCTAACCTAATTACCTTGAAACAATGTTAATTTATTGTAACGTTGCTTTTACTTTGATTTATTACGACTTACGACCCTTATATGGCTTGTAGTTTAATTCATTTCGGGCTTTTGCTATAATAACTGTCCATTCAGAGCATCTTATGGGGTTTGAGGAAAACTAAAACAAAAAAAAAACATATTTTAATTATACTTTAAAATAATAAAACTTTTCGACCTACATTTTGTACGGAAAACTAAAAATAAAACATTTAACAACATTGTAATATTAGTACATTAAGTTTAAAATCTGTAAAATATTTATTGTATCAATCCACCCATAGAACCGTTAGAACATACCCAGGAGTCACTCCTGCGCGTGACTATTTGTTTCTTTTACTCTTGCATATTTGTCTAACGTGAAAGAGAAACGTTATCGCGGCGCCGCGCGGTCGGCGGTGAGTGTTTTAGTTTGCTAATAAAATGAAAATTATTGAAATTTAAATGAAAACATGCACTGTGGATACATAAATACGTAAATTTGGTATGATACTTACCAAAATATGAAACACCATCCTTTTTTCGCACGTGTCTGCTGTTATTTGGGCAGGAAATCACCGAACACTTTGGCATCGCGGACGTTGTACGAGGATTGTGGTCGTTTTAACTAAACAAAACTCTGCGCACTTCTGCAGCGTGCGCCGAGTTTTGCGCGGACATTTATTTGTCTGTTTGTGACTCTATAGGTATTGTAACTCAATGCCTTTAGTGGATCTTTTTATTTACGATTTTTTTCACGATATAAAGAAAAATAAGGTGACAAAGAAAATAATGTCAAGCGAATATATTAGTATGTACGAGGGTGACACTGAAAGTTCTTAGAAAATCAAAAACTGAACAAACTAGCAAGTTATTAGTATTATTATATCTTTTCAAAATAGTGTCCATTTACATCAATACATCGCTGCATCCGATGGAATCACTGAGAAAAGCACTTTGCCCACTCGTCCTTAGGGGTCTCTTCGACGGCATTTTGAAACGCAGCCACTGCTTCCTCGGCGTCCATAAAACGTTTTTCCTCTAAGTTTTTCTTTTATTTTCGGAAATAAATAAAAATCGCAAGGTGCGAGGTCGGGGCTATAGGGCGGCTAACCTAGTAATTCCACGTCTGACGTCGCCAAGTAGTCGATTTTTTGCTAGGCGGTGTGCGACGAGGCGTTGTCGTGGTGAAGGAGGATCCTACTACGAGGTCGTTTCTCCCGAACTTTTTCCAAGGCAAGTGGCAAACAATTGTTAGTGTACCACTCTGCAGTAACTTTTTTTCGATCTTCTAAAACAATTGTTGCGTAATGACCTGTCCTTCCGAATAACCAGGCCACCATCTTTTTTTCCACGCTTCGACCTCTCTTCACTTTAGTTGGCAACTCCTCGGAAGGAAACACCCAGACAGCAGACTTTCTCTTAGTTTCCGGATCATAACAATAAATCCAGCTTTCGTCACCCGTAAGTATGTCGAACACAGCATTTGAGTCACCTCCGTTAAATCTTTGAACCATTTCACGACACCAATCAACACGACGGAGTTTTTGGGCGTCTGTCAAATTATGGGGTATCCACCGGGCACAAAGCTTCCTGACCGCTAAATGTTCATGGATGATTTTGTGCACTTTGACTCATACCGATGCCTAAGCTTGTCCGAATCTGCTGATAAGTCACTCTTTTGTCAGTCTCTATCATACGCCGCACAACACTGATGTTATCTTCAGTTGTCGCCGTAGAAGGCCGTCCCCCACGCAGATCATCGGTGAGATTAGTGCGACCACGTTTAAACTCATTAAACCAGTTGTAAACAGTGGCACGAGATGGGGCTCCATAGTGAAAGGCCAATCGAAGTCTATCATAACTTTCTTGTTGACTTAAATGACATCGAAGTCATAAAAATCATTGTACGAAAATTTTCTCGCGTTAAATTCATGCTGACGTGACACAGACATATTTCAATTTGCAAAATGACAAATTAATAAAATACATACGCAATAATATTGGCAAAGAGTTCCATTTTCAAAATTTGAACTTATTTTTTTATTATATCGTTTACAAGTGGCCAGTTCTAAAATTTTCAGTGTCGGCCTCGTAGTCAATTATGTATGGTTCTTTACCTTTTTTAATTTTTCATCAGCCCGAAAAAGTCCACAGCTTAACCAGCTGTTGCAGTTGTTCAGGGCATATCTCGGTATAGAAAGAATTATTTTCCGGAATCGCCTGAAAATGAAAAGTAAAGTTACAGCCTATATAAGTTCCACTCCAGTTGTCCTGCTGGGCCTTCTCTCATTTCCGAAAGGGTTGTAGGGCAAAGAAATGTACGCCGCGCAGCCCCATTGCCTGTCGAACTTTACATGTCTTCGAATTATTACTATTTTGAGTTTCCTTGACATGCAGTTTTCCTCACGATGTTTTTCTTTACCGCCGAGCACGTGATAAATGATGATAATATGGGGTAGTGGGTTCTCTTACACCGCCACTAGACGCCGTTTTTCTATCACCTAATCTATCTATCTATATATATAGGTGTTCCAGAACGTAACGATCAAACGAAAGGGGGTTGTAGACCATGGAAGGACTGTTCTAAAAAAAATTAAGTCCTATACCCAAGTTGCGTGGTTTAAAAGATAAGGGGTGATTTATAAATTTTTCAGAAAATCACCCTTTGCGTCAATATTTTTAATGCTGCAGCTGCAAATGAAAACTGATTAAATTTTTTTTTCTGTTTTGTATAGCCTAATAATATGCATACTATACCTACTATTTTACTTTTCAGTAATTATTACGGTTTGGTAGAAATAAATACATAAAAATTCGTAAAAGTGTAAAAATGTAACATTAAATATCCAGGAGACCATAGAAGGACTGTTTCATAATTTTTTTTGGAACAGTCCTTCTATGGTCTACAACCCCCTATCGTTTGATCGTTACGTTTTGGGACACCTTGTGTGTATACCTAATAATATAATATAGGATGCCCTGCGTGACTGACTCATCCATCGACAAACTAGACGTAGAAATCTGAAATTTGGACAGTAGCTACCTTTTATAACGTAGGCATCCACTAAGGAAGGATTTTTGAAAATTCAACCTCTAAGAGAAATAGGGTGTTACAGTTTGTATTAAAAGTTTTAGTTTTACGGGCGATCGACTCGAAACTTACTGAAATTACTCTGTAAATAAAATAAATGATTACGTATTTTGAGATTTTTCTAAACGACGCTCTACCACGTAAAATAATAGTGGTGGGTCGTTGTCGAATTTTTGACGGACGAAACGCAACCGTTTTCCCGACGACGAAAACGGTTGCAGAAAACGGTCGTCGTTGCAACCGGTTTGAAGACGGCTTGAAGGACGAAACTTATTCAACATAGACTAGAATTGCGTTTTCGTCGAGTGAAATGGTTGCAGTTTCTTACAACTAGGTAAGGACTGTTTTGTCTGTCTACGTTTGTAAACGAACGCGGAATCAAAGACGAATGTTAAGGACGAGTGAGATAGGTAGTTGAATCATTGCGTTCTCGAAAATATTTTCATAGGCGTAAAATAAAAAATCGCACCAAGTAATTAGAAGACTGGTTTGTGCAACGAAGACTGTTTCAACCCAAGACGTAAAACGGTTTCACTGTCGCAGAACACAAAACGGTCTTTGTAAACGGTTTGTCGTCACAACGCCCACCCCTAAAACACAACGTTTTTACGTGGTAGAATTTTGTTTAGAAAATAAATAAAGATTGTATATTTTATCGAAACCTTTCATCATATCGTTGGATTTTATTAACAGATTCATGGTATGGCACGTATAGTGATGAAGCCTTTAATCACGAAGATGCCTTTAGTGGGAGGACTGCAAGTCTTTTTTCTGAACAACCCCTCTATCGACTTCAATTTAGTCGGCGCTGCGGATGTGTTGGACATGCCTGGCTTCAGGTGAGTTGTTTTAATTTATATTTCTGAATGCCTGATATCTAATTTTCTTGTTTAATGAAGGTAGAAAGGGCAGAAAGTCTCTTGCCGTTCGTATTCACAACGTTTCATTTCGTAATGCTGATAAATACCTTAAGAGAAATCGCACACTGCAGACTTTCTATCGGGCGAGAGTTTAGTTGGATTGGTCTGCTAGTACGCACACGGGACCAATTAAACAGTCGGGTTAGTGGTGAGTGCGCACACTAGCCAACAGTCGGTCAAACGTTTGCGAAAAAATTGCAGTTAGTAAGCAGCTCTTGAAGTGAGTAGTAGCGTAATGAAACCTAAAATATTCTCCAGAAATGTTATTATTATTGCTATTATACAACGAAGGAGACGGATTAAGAAGAAAAACCGAGAATACTGGGTGCATCCTATATACAGCCAGCTTTTTCTTTAAATTTACATCATATTTTAACTTCCCCTATCAAGTGTAAAATAGATGATTCGTCAAGTAGCACCATTTGATGCATGCGCACTTCTTTTCCGCGCCAAAATTTTGGGCGAAGTGACGTTATCGACCGAGTCGGTCGACTAAACAATCGGCGTGTATGCGCGCGTCGAAGAGCGTCGTACTGATTTAGCAGTTGGCCGATAGTTGACCAACAAAGTTGAAGGTAATCGTGTAGTCCATCAAACTGATTTGTCGGCCGATAACTAATCGTTATAATATGCGCACTTGCATACCTCTTAATACTTAATACGAATGCACGCCCCGACCCCGTGTATCCATTTCTCATTTAAAAACGAGAGAAGGCCGTAATGTAACGTTTTCGAATTGAACATTTTCGATTGTTTTAACTTGTTTTTATTTTGCCGCGTAAAAGGAGATAGATATTAAAAAGTTTGTTGTGTGAAAAAAAAAATGTATTGATGGGGTGTGATTTTTTAATCTATTTTGATATAATGTCGTATTGTTAAGCAAATAAAACAAACACCGTTTTATATAATGGCTTAATTTCATAATCCTTACACTTTATGTACAAGAAACCGGCAAAATTACGTCACGCAATTATGAAATGAGATTGATAATATTATAAAAATAGAATTTAATATTTATAAACAAGAATCAAATATCTTAATTCATAACGAATCAATGCGTGTCAAATGAGTTTTATATATAGCTGGCGTACAAAAGTAAAAAGATACCATTGTTTACATTAGCGCCTACCGGTATCGCGCGACCTCCCGAACGGCCCCTGACACTTGAAGAAGCGTAAAAACATATATCTGTCGGGCACATGAGGGGTTACTATAAAATTTAAGCCATGTGAATATTTTTAACATTCTGAACTAAATTTATAAATAATTTGATTTAATAAAATAATGCCACATGTAATATTGCCAATGATGACTGTACTTGTGTTGATACACCACAAGGTATCAACATAATGAGGTGAATCCCGAATCGGAATTCCAAAACGGTATCCCGAAACGAAATTCCGTATGTATGTGGCGGGCCTAAATGAAACTAATTTTACAGTTTTTATCGCGTTTAATTTTAACGTCGGGAATATAACGCTATTTATTGGCCGCCAGATTTCTGTTAGTTTTTGAACGTTACATGGCTTATCAGCAGGGCTACGTATCTTTCTGTTGTAGACTTCTTCTAACCATAATTGTATTTTTGGGAATTTAAAATGAAAGACTATTCTTAAAGAAACAAGGGCTGCTTTGTAGTGTTTCTGGCAGGGCAGCGTGACGTGGTAAGGAGATGACTGTTGAGCGAGTAATGTCAGAGGTCGGTTTCAGCACGTCTTTTATTTCGTGCCTTTGGTGGCACAGCTTGCGTGGGCGTACATGAGACACGCATCATGCGTTCGACCAATGAGCGGGGTAGGAGGGGAGGAGTGCGGGGTGTGTGTTGTGTGTAATTATGTTTAGGCAGCATTTATTTATCCAAACATACATTTCACATAGTTATTTGTCACATAGTTTATAGGAATACAGCAATACTTAATAGACATAAATATAACAATTCTTTACATACATACAAGAATTCTTCATAGGCATACAAGGATTTAATTAAACAACAATAAAAACATTAATAAGCTTACGTACTAGACAATTATAGGATTTATAAGACTAAAACTTAAATAACTACATAGATCGGATTAAAGGCTATTATTTTACACAATAATGTCTTAAATCTAAGCTGTTATTTACAGTTTTAGTAAAACTTGTTATATGATAATGGTCGACCACCAGGATGTATGACAGCCTAATCATGACTGATTAGGCCTTATGTCCTGGTGGTCCCCGGTCTTGGTTAGTGTGTCAATTAACCCGGTTTGTGAATGATAGATAATGATAATATGATTAAAAAAAGCTATATGCAAGTAGTTCGCTGTAGAATATTGGTGTATTTGTTGCGTAATTTTTTATATGCTCAATAATATGAAGGCATTTAGTTGCTCTAACCAAACAAACAAAAGTGACACCGATGACTATGAGTAGTCCTAAGAAAATTAGAAGATTCATTATAGATAAATATATATAACGTCATTGAGTTGTTGCATCTTACTTTTATTATGGGTTTTATACATGGTGTATCCGATTTCTGTACCAAATGTTCCGGTGGGAGCTCCTATATTTTATAATACAAATAAAATGTTATTTGTTAGCCTTAAATTATCATTCAAATAAGAAATTTAATTTAAATCATCTTTTGGAATTTAATTTCAGCGATGTTTTGCGTCGGTGTATTGTAGACCAGGTTGCGAGGATGATGGTATTACCAAACAAATTGCCAATAAAATTGAGTGATGAGGTACCGACTGTTGATCTACGTATGCCAGAACCCGAGGTAAATACTTCAATATTTTAAAACATTTAGTAACTAGACGTAGTCAGCAATTTTTTACTTTTCTAAATATTTATGTGGTATATAGGTATAGTTAGCATAGTAAGGGTCCACATACATACTAACTTTTAGGGGGTGGAGAAGGAGACGCCAAATTTTCAAAGAGAGCACTAGATTTTGTAGGACGCTATACTTTCTTTACCTAGGCTAAGTCCATGCTTTAACTTTCATTATACATATTGCTAGAGAAGCATACCTATATTTAACATAGTTTATTTTGAATGAACATTTTGTTATTGAAGTACCGTAATAAATTATAATATTAAGAATTATAGGAAAATTGTGCTAATTTCCGAGGTGATTCCAAGTAGTGTAAGGCTCAATTTACATTGCGGCGGAATGGAATGGAACGGAAGCGTCAATTTCGTGGGAATGCTCGAGCAATGACTGAGCCCTAAGCCTATATGCACCATTCAGTTATTTAGTCTAGATCTTTTATTTGAAATGAATGGTTGATTAGATATTATTTTCATATTGCTTATTTGTGAGGCAGAAGAAAATGGTGAGAAAAGGAAGAATATCAGAAAAAGGAAAAGAAATATTTGGGTTCATGATTTATGGAAGAAATGAAAACGTCACCCTTCGTGCCACTTCCCGCGGATTCCACAGACTGCGCCGACAGTAGCTACGGAATTCTCAAGAATGCGCGAGAATTCCACGGAAGACGCGCAACTTCTTTTTTTGGCTCATATCTAGTTTGCACGTTACACAATTAACATAAAATTCATTTTACTATGTACAATTTCGTTACAAAAATTCGCTTCCATTCTGTTCCGCGGCAATGTAAATTGAGCCTTAGATTTTTTGATTGTGTGAATATGATTGATATAGATTTTTATGAATACAAATACTAATTACGGAGTTTTGACTACTTTTGCCTAAGGCTAATTAGAAGTTTCAAAAAATTTAATAGTACCTAATCTTATGCCATGCAAACCAATTTGGAAGGCACATAAATAAAAATAAGATAACATGTGTATGTTTTAGTATTTAATTTGTAATTGGAAAAGCACCGCTTAGGCCCAATTTACATTGCCGCGGAACGGAATGGAAGCGAATTTTTGTAACGAAGTTGTACATAGTAAAATGAATTTATATTTATACAAATATTTCTTTTCCTCTTAGTGATATTCTTCCTTTTCTCATCATTTTCTTCTTCTGCCTCACAAATAAGCAATATGAAAATAATATCCAATCAACCATTCATTTCAAATAAAAGATCTAGACTAAATAACTGAATGGTGCATATATTTTTCTACGTGGTAGAGCCATGCTGCAGCTATATTTATAATATAGTTGTAGCACGAATGGGTCGGCTCGACCGGGGAGGGACCACGCTCTCACAGAATACCAGCGTAAAATAGCAGCTTAATGCTGCTGTGTTTCGTATGGTGAGTGTAGAGAACCGGATACCCTTTTTACTGGACAAGAGGCATTCCATCTTCGTCCTCAAGGCTGACAACGCATCTGCATTTTGATTCACAAACGAGGATAGATGTAGATGTCTATGGGCCACAGCAACCACTTACCATCAGGTGGACTGTATGCTCGTTTGTCACCCAATTTCTATAAAAAAAAAATTGTTTTAAGGTTCAGTCCGAAGAGGCGAAATTGACGCTTCCGTTCCATTCCATTCCGCCGCAATGTAAATTGAGCCTAACCCGGTTCAAAGGCGGATTTGCCTTATCGTCACGCTTGTCAGGCGAATTGTCAATTGCAGTACCAGAAGTCAAATTATATATAATCTATCAATTTATTTTCAGGGTGTACTTCGTATTCATCTCGTCCAAGCCCAGAATTTAATGAAGAAAGATGTATCAATGATAGGTTAGTTAAAGTACAAATCATGTAAAAGCGAGATGTGTATAATGCAAAATCTTCTTAATATCAACTCTTGTAACAGGGAAGGGTAAGTCAGATCCGTACGCTATCATAACAGTGGGTGCGCTGCAGTGGAAAACAAAACACATCGATAATGATGTTAATCCTCGCTGGAACTACTGGTGCGAGGTAAGATTGAGCGTAGACTTGTCTTTTATTTATACTTTATTGCACCTTATTGCTACCAAATTACATTGCATAGTAATTTTAATTAATTCAATACTGTTACAATAATACTAATCGTTGTCTATATTTTATTATGTATGACATAGCATTTGATTAATTTAATTATATGATGCATTCGTTTCTTGTTGATTTTTTTTGAGGAATTTTGGTAATTAGGTACATTGTCAGCACACTTTCGGCCTCAGTAAACTGAAAAATTTCTTAGAATATATTGTGTATTAAAATGATTGCTTATCAATAAAAATGCAAGAGACCAATGCAGTCACTCAACACATTTCTTTATATATGCACAATAAACATGTGACTAAATGGGAATGCTATTATGCTTAATCATTTCGTGACTAATAAGATTATCTGCAATAAATATGTAGATCTTACTTTTATAAATAATAATGTCGTTTATCATTTGTTTTTGCATGACCTACATAAAAATGTCAATTATTTATTTAATTCCGACTATTACTCAAGAAGCTATCCGGGCGGCGTTTCCTCCTAATATAATACGTACAAACAATAAAAACGTACTTCTCTGTTTTCAATTTTCTTACGATACAATTTATATCTACCACTCTTATGTATGTTTTTTTTTTCTCTATAATCGCTGTTATATAGCCGTTATCAGCAAATTTAACGATCTTAAAAGAATTAAGATCGTTTTGCCGCCCAGATATCGTCTTAATTATTTGCCTATAATATTTTGCACCCACATAGACGTTAATTTTATATTACTAGGGGTTGATTTTCAATAGTCAAATAAAAGTTATCCATCGAATAAATTAGAACATACAAATCATTTAAAAAAAAAAGAATATTAGCAGTGTAGTATTAACTCTTCTATTCCCATTAGCCAATGTAGGTAAGCTTAAAATACTTGTGTTTGAAGTGGTTCACGACAGTAGTTAAATGGCGGATTCGAACAAAGACCTTTAAATTGATCACTCGGTACTTTTAACCTAGGCTACTGTCGTTATTAAAATTTACTAACTACTAAGTTGTATAAATAAAATAGTCCAATTGTTTGAATTTTATATTCAGTTAGGTTATGATTAGCTTTTATCTGACAATTGAAAAATCAGCCCTAAATATAATTTTATTGTACACTGGAGACATAGAGTACATACATTTTTGTATCGTAGACGTATTTAAACCTCAACCACAACTACAAACAATCATATGATATATACGCGACGTTTTTTTTTTTTACATATTTCACGTATTAGTTGCGCTAAACTAAAAGTTTAGCGCCAATCTCCAAAAATTTTGATTTTTTTTTTTCATAGTGCTTCTGGTTAACGTCGATGTTTCTGCCAAAAAACACCGTCTGCTTTATTTTTACCCCTTTTTTTGGTGTCCGCTGTGAAAAATATTAAATTACTAAAACAATTAAATGAACTGGAAAGTGTGAATATGATTTTGTTTTCCTCTACTTATGTTTGCGTGGGACTTGTGCGATTGGCGTAAAGGCGCGTATAATGCAATCGCTGAGCCAGGCACTGGAAATAGAGGTGTTCGACAAAGACGAAGGCAACGACGATGATTTTCTGGGCAGGTAAGTCAAAGGTACAGTGAAACCTGGAAGGTGTCGGTTCGGTTGCATTGGTGGTAGGTACGCTTAAGTAAAGGTGGACGATTACAAGTGATTTCAAAAGTATACTTTTAAAAATATGCTAAATCATAACCAAGAGCGATACTCTTGTAAGTAATAATTATAACTTTTAACAAAAAGTAAAAACCGACTTCAAATTGCTAAAAAATAAATTATTTATTTGCTACCCTTAGGGGTGGAAGATTTTCTTCAAATTTTTATGGAACCACCCTTGAAGTATAACTTGTTTAATTAAAAATAGAATCATTAAAATCAGTTCTCAATCTGCGAAGATAATATGAAATTTCTTAAACTATACAATGTACAATACAAAACTTTTTCCCCTATTTTCTACCCTTGGGGGCGGAACTTTTTCTTCAAAATTTAATGGGACCACCCTTGAGGTAAAGCCTATTTAATAAAAAAAAGAATCGTTAAAATCGGTTCACAATCTGCGAAGATATCGCGTAACATACATACAAAAAAACACACTCGAATTAAGAACCTCCTCCTTTTTGAAGTCGGTTAAAAATAGTCGTCGAGCCCTATAAACTATTTTCAGCTCCAACGCTTATAACTCTCGTTGTATTTTAAAGGTTTTCAATTCGACTTTATATTGTAGTATGACTATATTTTTCACTAACTTATGTAACGCGGAATCTCCGGCGTTAGTAAACTAATTTAGCAGTTTCTGTTTTTTTTTTATCCTAAGAAATTCGCTTCCACAGTGATACGATGATAATTTAAAATCGATTGCAAAGTATTTCTAAAATTATAGTTTTAAATTCAATTTTTAAAGATAGATTTATTATCAATGCTATTCTGTGTGTTTAGTAACTTTTTAGGTGATTTTATACAAAAACGTATAGTATTGTTTAGCGGTCTCATATAAATTTAACCAGACCCGTTGATAATTGAAGTCGGTGTATATCTAACATAATTAAAATACCAAAATGAAATAATACTACAATCAATCGTCAAAGAGCATGTGTTTTTGTAAACAGGAATTCACTCCATTAATTTCGTCCATTGAAGTAATCGTTGATATGCGACGCTGTAAAAGAGAAATGCAGATGATATGCATGTTGAATCTATTTTATTATATTTTTTTCAAATAAAAATATATCATTGTCAATTATAATCGTCTACATTTACGTTTGGGTGCATGAAAATGATTTTATTGTGGCATGTATAATTAGCAGTAGATTGCTTGCTTTTTAATAGATTAGTGAAAGAAGCCTCAGATCATAAATTCATATTTAAAATTGAATTTTGTCTTTGAGGCTTTTTACAATCATTGCCATTACTTTAAAAGATAGAAAATGGGAGGACATTAAATTCATTACTTCACTACTATGATTACCCGCAATTTTATAAATGAATATTGGCCCTAATTAAAATCTACTTATATTATATAGTTTTCTCATTTCTATGCTTGCTAAATTTATGCCTTCAGACTTTTTGTTATAATACATCCATGAAAATATTGTGTTTGTTAAAATTTGTTTTGATACAAGAAACAAATAGGCTGTTTACAACAAATATCTGAAATGTGGAATTAAAAAATCTATATCTTATTTATAAAATATTGTTTTAAATATAAAAATATATTATATCCAGGAACACAAGTCTAGTAACCTGCATAGATTTTCTTCATTATTAAAGTATGTGGAGAAATTGCATGACTTAATTCATCGCACCATTGGACAACCAGACGCTCGGCCAGTCTCACATTTGTTGTCGACATACCACGCATTCGAAACACCCGGTTTGCTGCGTCGTTCCTAAGTGTACAGCTAGGGAGTGGAATAATTTGCCAGCATCTGTCTTCCCTATTACAATGTGGGTGTCTTCAAGGCAAAAGTTAATACCTAGGCTTTTGTTAAGCTTAGTCAGCGTGCTTTACCATCAAGTGGAAAAATAATCAAGCACTGGCTAATAATAGTCAAAAAGTGGGAGAATTGGTGATTTGTATGTACAATAAGTATTCTAGTTTTGAACCAAATTTATTTAAAGGCAATAGAAATAAAGCAGTTGTACCTAATAATAATGTGAAATTTGTCCTAAGGCAATTTTAAGCTCAAGGAAGAGCCAGGTGCTGCAGTGCGAGTTGTGGGACTGGGATCCAGGAATGGGAATACGGAACGATGATTTTCTCGGCAGGTCCGTTTCCGTCGTCAATCGTCCATTACCCTGTAGTGATGTCCCAATTAGTGTTGTTTGAGTGTTTGTCACATGATTCTTCATATCATCCGAATATACGATTGTTTACTTAACGTACAGGGAAATTAGATATTTTTTTATTTTATAATTTGGTAATGATATTTGCATAGATATAGATACACCAAGATGATATAAGGACTCATCAGTGTTGGGCCATTACTTAACTAAATTTTATTGTTTTAGTGTTTTTAATATCGTGTGGATTTTTGGTTGCACTAAAGTAGGTGTTTAGGAGATAGAGCCAAACAGAAAGTACCGGGTCATAACGGTAATACATACCACAATTTAGATTCTAACTAATGTGTGCTAACTAATAAAATACTATGTATATACTATGTACACGTAGCCTATTGAGCAAAAGCTTAAATATTAACATGGCAACTGACTTTAATTTTACCGCATTGTATTTACGTAACTAAATGAAGTGGATTATGACAGTCAATGCTGCATAGCAGCGCCACCCGCGTCACCATCAAGCTTTTCGACTGGGATCGCGCGGGGAGAGACGAACGCCTGGGCAGGTCTGTTATGAAACAGAAACTCTACGCACGCACTGTAGCGAATCATCTAGGAATGTTCCGCTAGGAATGGACTTCATATGAATAATAGAATCTGGGTTGTTGGGTACGTTTGCTATGTACAAAAGAGAATGTATTAAATAAATTATTGATTTGTCCATGTGAAATTTACCTTTGCATGCCTCCACAACACAGGAAAAATTTCTACATTAATTTAAAAAAATATATGAAAGTATTAAAACACTATACGGAAAAAACAATAAAGGTGATAATTTTAATATAATATAAAAAAATAGATCATGTCACTTAAAAACATTGGAAAATGCAGGCGTCCTAGCAACCCTACTCATACTAAAATCCACTTAAAAACAACGATGTAACTAAAACCCACACATTGCACCGAAGCTTGACATTGACTGTCACGGTATTATATAGTATCCTCGTATAAGTAAAATATTTTCGAAAAATACTAACTTTTAGGCACATTCATTTTGGATATTAATTTTATTATTACTAATCTTTACACTTCTTTCAGTGCCACATTTCACTACATTATTTTGTCTAGATAAATAAAACTATTGTTATTTGTAAGATGCGCACACACTTGTAAAATATAAATGTCTTGATAATCTTTAAATATATTTGAAGATTTATTTTTTCGTCTATATTCATCTTACATCGGATTTTCTCACATTTTAAAACTTCATGATTTAATGTACATTTCATTTTTTAAATTATTTTCTTCTCATATTAAATTTTTATTCAGTTAAAAATAATTAAAGAATAACATCAATAAACTGTGCTTTTTAACCATGCAATTAAAATTGCTTAGCTTAAAATTTTAATAATTACACTAACTTCATAAGTGTTCAAGAATGTGTTTAAAACACTAATATTTTTGTTTCATTGGTGTTACAATTTTTTCTATAATGATAATTTTGATTTATAAAATATAAGATATAATATGTACCATAAAACTGATTTTTTTATATGTATAATATTGTTTATATTTATTATTTACAGGTGTTCATTAGACATTTCTCAAGTAGTTCGAGCTGGTCGTTTGGATACGGTAAGATATGTAATACTTCTAAACCTTATGAATTTTAGACATTTTCCCTAAGAGTAGAGGTTTTTCTAAAAAAAAGATTTTACATTGATATTATCGACGAGGGAGTACAATGGAAATGGAATGGTAATAACCATCGATATATATGTACTACGCACTAGATTTGGCATTCCGAACATTCACTATGTTCAAATGAACTGTACTGCAATCCGTACAACTTTAGTCATTTAGTGTGGCCACAGACTAATATGATGGTTACGCATAGTGTGGCTTCAATATTTGTGTGGAGCTGCGCTAATAATACGAGATTTCAAAGTAAAGTTTAATTAAACCTGAACGTAAATAATAATTCAGTAGTCAAATGAATAAATAGGTAATAATATTACAATAGAAAAAATAAATTTCTTCATTTAAATACCTACCTAATCTATTATGACAAAAACTGACCGCGCAGGCGCAACGCGCTTATATCAACTGCGCATGCGCGACTCTACTATCTCCCGCGCATGCACGAAAACAGTAATGCACATTTTTTGTTTGGAATAGCTTCTCTAGTACGTAGTACATATAAGTCAATGGTAATAACCTTGTAAAATGTTTTCGTGACTTCGTAGCGTGGGAGAAATACTCCAGTTATAGTTAATAGTTTCTTTATGAACAAAACATTGTATATTTTGCAAGTATACAATGTTTTGTTCATAAAGAAACTATGAACTTAATGTATAGTGAATACTTGCAAAACATTTATTTCTGTTTAAATTTAATTAAAAAAGAATGGATTGACCATATATATTATTAATATATTATGTAAAATTGTTCTTTCAGTGGCAAACACTTCAGGAAGCTAAACACGGAAAGGTGCACCTCCGTCTTTCATGGCACAGATTGTCAACTGACTTGGCTGATCTGAGCCACGTAAGTTTTACTTATATGATATTAAAGTGACAAACATGGTAACAGTGCAGGTGATGTAAGTTGGTTAGGTGTATTGCTGCTAAACGGCGGAAATAAATTAGGGGGTAACCTTTTTTAGGCAAAAAAGAACTCTAACATCTAGATTATTTTAATTAGCCCCTTCTTTCGCCTTTTCGTAAAAGTCCGTTGGTGGATATTAGCCTTGCCTCTTGTTGTTGAGAGATTTGCTTCAATTTTCAAGCTAGGTAAGTGGTTCGACGATCACAGTACCAGACGTCTCCATGAAGCCATGGAGACGTCTGATACTGTGCATAGAAGCCATTAGATTTTTCTGGTATTTAATATAATCGCCCCTTTTCACATTAAAAAAATACAGTCGAACTGATTACCTCCTCCTTTTTGAAGTCGGTTAAAAACAACGGTGTGCCATAGAACTGATTCCTATAGTTTCTATTACAGAGTTTCGATTTTTTATTACATTCTATTTGTTAGGCAACTTTAGATAACTTAAAATGGTACAAATTTGAGCGGTTGATAAGTTGTCGAAAAGGTATTTTGTTTTTATAAAGGGTTTTTCATGCAATCATGTAATGCAAGACAGACTCTAAGAGGAAATAAAGCGTTTTAAAACCCGATATTAGATATTTACTAATTACAGTGCACTGCAACTGTGCTAGCTTAGCAACCAGCCATCGATTTATTATCATTAAGATAAAAGTTGTGCGGACCACAAAACTTAAAAAAGTAGATTCATTCAATTTCTAACACAAACTTTTCAAACTATTTATATTAATGTGCATATAAGTATACACATTTTAATGGATTTTTTATTTTTAGGCTCTAACTGAAACGCAGTTGATTAAGACTGGCGACCTAAGCTCTGCTGTCTTATGTGTGTACATCGACTCTTGTAAGAAGTTACCAGTAAGTAGCAAATTAATTGTTATCAAAATTTTGTAGTCACTTATTTTTATATTATAATTTTCTAATGTCGACAAATAATACTACAATATTAATAAGAAAATTCGATACTCCACTTTGATCTCCGATTTACATTTTTTGGGGTACTATCAAATCTAGTTATTCCACTATCATCTTTTTTATCGAGGAAAGGGTGTCAAACAAGTACATAGTTCACATAATAGTGGTTGCCCTCAGGCACCCACATAGACTAAGATGGAATGCCCCAGTCTTCCACCAGCACTCACTATACAACACACAGCAACATTATGCTGTTATTTTATAACTGTATTATGTCCTTTTCTGTTCGAGCCGACCCATACGTTCTGCATCCATACAGGTCAAGCGTGGCTCTACCAAGTTTTAAATTATCCCTTGGAATTTAAAAGAACTACCTATTTCATGGGTCATGTAAGCAATAATTAATAATAAGCTATTATGAAAATACTGATACATACATAGCAAAAAGGATACAAAAATGAAACCATCGCATAGCTTAGTAACAACTGTAGCTACCTCGAATTTGGCAGGTACCTCATTTACAAAGATTTTTACTCTTATCAGTTTTTCAATGATTGATACATATAATGTATATATAATGATACCATTCACTCATTCATTACAGCCTATCAAAAGTCCAGTGCTGATGCCTTCCCTTGTAGATTGTAGATTGACTCATAGGGGTGATACTACCATAGTTGCCACGCTTGGCAGGCGTGTTGGCAAACACAGTCTTTTATTATTATTTATTTATATTTATTAAGGTACGTGAGGGTAATATGGCTTTGCCGCCCTATAAAACCACAACTAGGAGGAGCACAGAGACAAAAACACAAAATCGTATACTATATCTAATATATTAAGAAAAAATATCAAACAAACTTTGGCAATAATTAGGAACACTTCGTAAAATCAACTCAAAAAAAAAAATTAACTACACTACACAATACTAAAATTGACTAAAATATTTACTACAATGTCAACTGTCAAAATGGCGTCGATAATGCAGCGCCCTTTTATTATTTGATTGACTGATGAAGAGCTATCGTATCACAGAGCCTACTATGCAAACAAGACTGCAGTTTTTAAGTTATAAGAAAGTGACCATATTAACCGGATGACCATATTACCCTCGCATACTATATTATTTATACAAGAAGATGCTGGAACCTGTCTCGTAATGATATAAATCATACAAAACATATTCAATATTCAAAATTTGTTCTTGTATATAAATAAATATTGTATCAGTGTTGTTACACCTGCTAGGTAATCAATAAGAGGGTTGTAGAGGAAAAACTAAAACTTGTTGGTAAATATACGTTTTTTTTTTTTTTTTGCTGTTTTGTATAAATTTTATTATAAACTTTGTTTTTTTTTGGACTTAACTGAAAATAATATAATAAACATCCTAAGTAAAGCTGGAGGGCCAACATTTGTTGATTGCAACATTTAAGTTGAAATGGCTTGTCATAGCAATCTATGATTTTTCTAATTTTCATTCAATTAATCACAATTTATTATTGTTTAGTGTTTGTTGTCTTTGTCTGTATATACATTTTCAAGACTTGTGTTCAATATATTAGACAATGAGAGCAGATTGTATAATCACATAAAATAATACCACAATAGATTGCTGCTGAGTAGACAGGCCGTTCCAAGAGATACAGAATTAAATTCTAATAATATATTCACTGAAAATAAACCAATTGACAGAAATAATTTATAAAAATATAACAATTGTCGCTTTTACAAATATACAACACAATGAGCAGCATTATTCACTACGTGTCAGTGTTAGTCAATATCACTCTTTATTGTTGGAATGGAATAAATAAGCCTTGCAACAAATTTAAATTATATATGAATATATATCTTACATACAATGCACTTACACTCGATCAGGTTGACTTTAAGAAAATTAAATAAATACTAGAAAAAGAACAAGCGAACAGACCAGAGTTTATGCAATTATTTACTTTGGAGAAAAATACTTTTAGTATTGGCCATATAATTGCACCATTACCTTGATTTACAAATAAAATATATCCAAAAAGGTAGTAAAGGAATAACATTCCTTGTTTTATGAAGTTACACAAATCCAATGGATTACAATAGCTCTCAATAAATGAAAAGTTTAGAGGTTCCGTAATTATAATAATCTACATAATATGTTTGCAGGTATAGATGCTAAAAAAATTTACATAAGTTTATTTACAAATATTTCAATCTATTGAACTTCCTTAATGTTAGTGATTTGATAACATATTCGTATTTTACTGTTGTACACGGAACCTCAATAACTGAACATTACAACTATAGCTATTAGCAGTAAGATATTAAAAACTGCTTCAAATAACTTACATCGCTATCTAGTAATGCTTGGCTCACAACCAGGGCATTGTTATAATAACTTTGTACTTTTATTTTATATAAACTGTAAGTACATGACTAAACTACACTTCATATAATCGTTTGTTCTGAAAGCAGTGTTGGGAATTTAGTATTGGGTATTCTCACTTTGCGATTTTTAGGTACTTAAGCGAAAATTTAAATTTTAAAATTCTAATTCGTAATGAAAAATTACGATATTAATATACTATATTCGAGACGGAAGTTTCATGCATCTTAATTTTGCTAAGAAAAAATATTGTTTTTAGTTTAAACAATATAATAGTTTTGTAGTTTTGTAGTCATTATTTATGTCATTTCGAATTCTTAATTAATCAAGGCTATCTATTTCAAAACATTAATTTTTAAGTAAATCTTCTTCAGGCTCAACATACAACTCTGTGTAAAAAGTATCGGGAATATGTCAATAAAAAGACCCGCGTAAAAGAGGTCGTTCTAATTTTTTTACTGCATGTTGGTAGCACTGTACTGATTTAGCGCGCAAAGTTTGAGCGGGATCTGTCATTTAATTTGTTTTAAACTACACTTTTTGTTGGTCATAGTTTTGAGTTATCGGCGATTTTTACAATGGAAAATATTGTTGAACAAAGAGTGTGCCTTAAATTTTGTGTTTCGAATGATATTTCATGTGGTGAATCACTAAAATGTTGTGAAATACCTACGGCAAATCGTATATCGAAAACAAGGGCTTATGAATGGTATAAGGCTTTTAAAGAAGGCTGAGAAGTAGTAGTAGACTTGCCTCGTTCTGGTAGACCTTCAACCGCTACGACCAAAGAAAACATCGACAAAATCAAGAAGCTAGTGCTCGAAAATCGACGTATGAGTCTGAGAGAGTTGGCTAGTGAGGTGAACATATCTTTAAGTCCGTCCACAACATTCTCATTGACATTTTAGGCATGAAACGCGTCGCCGCTCGACTAGTTCCAAAAGAGCTCAATTTTGTTCAAAGAGCGCAGCGAAAGCATGTCGCTGAAGACATGGTTTCGAGCTTCTACGGATCCGACCTTTATGAAACGTATAATAACTGGCGACGAGACATGGGTTTATGAGTACGACATGCAAACAAGCCAACAGTTCAGAATGGCGTCTGAAAACGAGCCGAAACCAAAAACCGCGGCAAAGTCGCTCCAAAATCAAGGTGATGCTGACAGTTTTTTGACTACCGTGGTGTGGTTCACTCCGAATTCTTCCAAAGGGAGAAACAGTGAATAAAGAATATTATTTAGGCGTCATGAAGCGTTTGCGTGAGAGTATCCGCCGAAAACGTCCAGATTTGTGGCAACACAACTCATGGATGCTGCACCATGATAATGCACCATCACACACAGCCATTATAGTGAAAGAGTTTTAGCGAAACATTCAACAAAGTTCTCGACCAAGCACCGTATTCACCTGATATGGCTCCGTCTGACTTTTTTATTTCCCAAGTTAAAATTACCACTTCGAGGAAAACGTTTTGAGTCGATAGAAGCTATAACAAAAATTCGCTGAATGAGCTAAAGGCCATACCGCAAATAGCCTATGAAAAATGTATGGAAGACTGGGTGAAGCGTTGGAGATGTTGTATTGCAAGCGATGGGGCCTACTTTGAAGGCGATAAAATAAATTTAGATGAATAATTTGTATTTTTTGTTTTATTGACAAATTCCCGATATTTAGTACACAGAATGTAAGAGTAGGGGTGAAAAATTAGCACACAGTCCACCTGATGGTAAGTGGCTGCTGTGGCCCATAGACATTTACATCTATCCTCATTATAGTTAAGAATCAAAATGCAGATGCATTGTTACTCCTGAGGACCAAGATGGAATGCCTCGTTGTCAGTAACAAGGGTTGACGGTTCGCTACACTCACCATAAGAAACAGCAAAATTTAGCTTTTATTTTACGCTGGTATTCTGTGAGAGCGTGATCCTTTCCCGGTCGAGCCGACCCATTTAGTTATGTATATAGGTGCAGCATGCATATACAAAAACTTTCAGACATTATGTTTTATATTTAAATTTATTTCTATTTTATGTATAATTTCTATTCTAAATATTTTTGATAAACATCAATGAATCCAAAAATAAATAATTAATTAAAATAAATACATAACAGAAATAAATGTTATTATTTATTAATATGTATGAGATACCTCACGTAAAGGTTACATTCACAATATTTTTAATACTGCGTTGTTATATAAGTGACTTTTCTTTTACTGAGAAATAGAATATAGCATTTTTCTTTTACTTGGTAAAAATGTTGTCTTAATTTATTAAAACAAATACCTACTATATATGACAGAATGCAAGGCATCAATCGCGCCCGGACCCGTACCTGGCTATAACTGTTGGCAAGAAGACTGAGAATACTGCAGTGCAAATGCGAACTGACGACCCAGTGTATGAAATCGGATATTCATTCCTCGTACAAAACCCGGAAATCGACGTCTTGGAAATTAAGGTCAGTTTCCTTTTATACATTTAAAATGTTTTAGATGTTATTTTTAGAATTATGTTAGCTTATATATTCATTTTTAATTACACCCTTAATATTTGTAATAAAAAATATTCAAATTTATTTTTTCCTTAGGTCTTGGATCAAAAAACTAAAAGCATTTTGGGACAGTTAAGTTTTGCCATTAAAGCCTTATTGAAGCAAAAAGATCTCTGCATGTTAACACAACCACTTACATTGCAAAAATCTGGCCCTGAATCAAAAATTATTCTGGCTCTACAATTAAAGGTGAGATTTTATCAGAAAAAGTTATATCGTTGAATGCACTTTATTATTATCTTAAAATCTTTTCTGTTTCTTCCTAAAATAATTATAATAGGATTCTTTTGTAGCCGAAATAATAATTAATAATGTTTACTATAACATAAAGTTAATACAGTAAGCTACACCATGTAGTGGCAGCATAGATAATTTTATCCAGATTTCGCCCTTTAGTATCGTATAATTTTTTTTTCAATATACAAAATCACATTAGATTCTGTTTCTTTCTTATTCTCTTGAGGGAAATGAAACAGGAGATGGGCAGCAGCATCTTTCAGATGCAAAGATGCTTTCCAGAATCCAGATTTGTTTCGTCTGGGTACGATCTGTTTATGTGGCGTTAATTAGATTTAAGATAATCATAAGACCTCATACTTTATCAATTTTTCGATTTCTCAAAAAAAATCTCCAAGTTTTCCGGATAAAAGTAAAACATAGATCACTGCTGGCGTCGGTTCGGATTAAGAAGTTGAGCCCAGACAGAGAGATAGATAAAATAAAAATAAAAGATTATTCATGTCTTAAAGATATACAAATTACGCCCTCAGCCCAATAAAAGGTGGTTATTTCGATATATCAGACAAGCACAACAATTTTATTTATACGTACGAACTAAAAATATCTCTTACAGATCCTGAAAGAGGCTGTAAAAGAGGAAGACATTGAGGAAGACGAAGAATCACTGGCACCAGCGACTGATCTCGACCCCGCGCCGGCGGCCGCGCCCCCGCCCACGCCCGGCGCCCCGGACTCCGTGGACGCCCCGCAACTACGTACGTTACGAGCACAAATAAAAGCACCAAGCAGCAGCAGCAACACCAGCAGCAGCAAAATAACTAGTGATGAGACTAACTCGTTTTTGGAGTGGATTTTGTTTTATAGAGTAACTCTTTGTTAATGATAACAATAAATATAACTTTATTGTGCAACATAACAATTTACAAAAATAAAGAAGAAAATGCGTAAGGAATTGACCGCCTCGCTACCCCAATGCGTGTTGGCGAACATGTAAAAAATTTAAACATATTTTTGGAGCCAAAATGTTTGAGTTTTATTAATTTAATTTAGTTAAGGTAAAATAGGGCCGTGGAGTGCCGTGTGGCTGCTGCATGAGAGTGTCCATTAGCCCATTTTGTTCCTTAGTTAACGTAAGAGGCGACTCTGGGAAGTGCCAGAAAAATCTTACGGCTTCCAATAAATGACCGTATAAACATTTCGTTTACATCAAATTGGCGCAAGGCAGCAGCGTCATGGGTGTGAGACGTCCGCCAACCTTGACGGTTAAGAAAAACGGAGAGAGAGAGAGAGAGATGATTTTTCCGTGTCGGTAAAGAAGCCGTAGTAGGGGCTAAGTGTTCGCCGTAAATTTCACATGACACGAACAACCCGAGTTCCAGCCAAGATATTTATTTTCTTTAAACATATTTCTACTAAACATTGAATCTCAAGAGTTCGAAATTTTTGTAGTTGTCAATTTAGTTTCAGAATGAAATAACGAAGTATAATTACGATACGTCTATAATATTATCGTCATTATATTTTAATTATTTTGCAATAACAGGCCGAGAAGTTTCAGAATAAGTAATATAGCCAAACGGTGAAGAAAAATTAATTTTAAAAAAAACTTAAACATTCTGTCCTTTTTATTTATTAAGTTAAAAATGCGTGGTAATGCATTATTTTAACTGATTGTCTACTATTTTACTACGCACGCACACATTCTTAAGGGTCGTTCGGTCGGCAAAAACGTAGTGAATTAGATCGCACACAGAGGAGCGCGCGTACGCGTTGTTGCTCATAAATCACATTCCATTCGGGATACAAATAAAAGTAGAAGCCTTATTTACTCGTATTTTCAAAAACTGCAATAACGGTATATCGTTATTTATATATTAACCCTGTATGTGCCTGATTTATATTTAATTTAAAATAACATTTTAATTACTTTCATAGCACTGGCCCCAAACGCGGAATTAGAAATGCTGGAAGATCATGTACAAGAGATTGCCGCACAAAAGTCTATACAGTTGGATCAGACTAAGAAACCAGTTGGTAAGTGTAATATATAATACACCATGGTCTATACCTTTTTATCATATCATTTATTAAATATGCTAATTCTTTAAAACAGATGTCCCTCAAGAACAAGTGCCTTCCGAACGTGATTCGCCTAAATTGGTACATCGCACTTCCTCTATAACCACGTGAGATACTTTTTTGTACTTAAGTACCTGTTTGTAAGTTTTGAACTCTCAGCCGTAAGTACATAGGTTACTCTGAAACTATTAGATCCTTACATATGAAATTAGCGTTTTGTCGTACTGACCACTTTGATCTGAAATATCTCCTCTTTGGTTAAGAATTCCAAATTCAAATTTATAAATTCATTTAGCTGGTACATTTGAGTTTTGAAAACAGTCATTCATTTGTTTTTTCCTCATTATTTTTTTCTTTTGCGTCGCTTATTACCGCACAATGGAAAACATGAAATATCGGTATATTTACGAGTACGAGTTCTACCGTGGCACCAGTGTAGCAGAAACAGTTCGAAGGATTAATCATGTGTACGGCGCTGGTGTCGCAAAAGAAAGCACGGTACGTTTTTGATTTCAACGTTTTCGTTCTGGAAATTTCGACCTTCAGAACCAACCCCGTGGACGGCCGGAGACCAAAGTGGAAAATGAAGAATTAAAGGCTATTGTGGAAGCGGATCCATCACAAAGCACTTCAGAGATAGCTGCAGACTTCGGGGTAAGTGATAAAACTGTATTTATCCACTTGAAGCAAATCGGGAAAGTAAAAAAACTTGAACGATGGGTACCTCATGAATTGAGTGAATCAAACTTGCAAACACGCGTCGACTGCTGTGTTACTTTGCTCAACCGACACAATAATGAAGGGATTTTAAATCGAATCATTACTTGTGATGAAAAGTGGATACTGTATGATAATCGGAAGCGCTCGTCGCAATGGCTGAACCCTGGAGACCCAGCCAAATCCTGCCCTAAACGAAATTTGAGTCAGAAGAAGTTACTTGTGAGTGTTTGGTGGACTAGCGCCGGTGTCGTTCACTACAGCTTTCTAAAATCTGGCCAAACGATTACGACAGATATCTATTGCCTGCAACTGCAAACCATGAAGGAAGAACTAGCTGCTATACAACCGAGATTGGTCAATCGCTCTAGGCCACTGCTGCTTCACGACAACGCAAGACCACACACTGCACAACAAACAACCACTAAGTTAGATGAGCTACAATTGGAATGTCTGCGACATCCACCGTACTCCCCGGACCTTGCTCCAACAGATTACCATTTTTTCCGGAATTCGGACAACTTCTTACAAGGAAAAAAATTCAACTCCGATGCGGCAGTCCAAACCGCCTTCAAAAAGTTTATTGATTCTCGCCCCCATAGTTTTTTTAGTAAAGGGATCAATGAACTACCTATGAGATGGCAAAAGCGTATAGATAACAACGGTGCATACTTTGATTAATTAAATATATTTTACAAAAAAAATGACTTTATATTCCTCCCGTACAAAACGCCAATTTCATATGTAAGGACCTAATATTAAAATCAAAACGGGACCGAGGTAAGAAGTTACCACAAAGAGAAGCAGACCTTTTCAAACAGAATATCCCTGCTTTGGCTTCCAGTATAACTGTATTTTATAGCCGTGTGGTAGCGCTGTAAGAAAATCTTTCCCGCCATTCTGTCCCGTAGGTGTCGTAAGAGGAGACTAAAGAAATGCCAAAAAATATCTTATGGCTTCCGATCTATATGGTGGTATAACCTAACCATATCATTACGACTGGTAACGGGGAGCAGCGTTAAAGGTGCGAGACGATTGGAACTGCGATCGTCAATCCGCCGCCTGCCAAGCGTGATGATTTTTTTTATTGGATAAGGGTGACAAACGAGCACACAGTCCACCTGATGGTAAGTAGTTGCTATGGCCCATATACATCTACATCCATCCTCAACTACGAATCAAAATGCAGATGCGTTGTCACTCGTGAGGACTAAGATGAAATGCTTCGTTTCCAGTAAAAGGGGTCTCCGGTTCTCTACACTCACCATACGAAACACAACAGTGTTAAGGTGCTATTTTACGCTGGTATTCTGTGAGAGCGTGGTCCTCCCGGTCGAGCCGACCCATTCGTGCTACAACTATGCTACTTATATAGCTGCAGCGTGGCTCTACTACGTATCATCAATAATGGTGAGAAATGAGCTCACAATCCACTTGATGGTGACTGTGGCCTTTCTATTCTCTATATCTATTCTCCATTAAGAAATAAAAATGTAAATGCGTTGTTACCCCTGAGGACTAAAGCTGGCATTACACAACTCGTGATATCACAAACTGCGGTGTGCCGAGCACATTTACATACGCGAGAGTAATTCACGATCGCACGCGTCGAAACGAAATCAAGCCACAAGAACGAACACAAGACCTTCACAAAGCGCGTAGGCGTCGGCGACTAGGGGCGAATTGTGATATCACTCGCCGTGAGAAGTCAGATTTCCGTTTCTCTACACTCACCATACGAAACACAGCAGTATTAATCGGCCTTTAATTTTACGCTGGTATTCTGAGAACGTGATCTCCGGCCAAGGCGACACATTTGTCGTCGGTTCGGGAGTGATAGCATAGAATAGAACCATTTTTAGGGTTCCGTACCTAAAGGGTAACCAACGGGCCCCTATTACTAAGCCTCCGCTCCGCTGTCCGTCCGTCTGTCTGTCAGCGGACTGTATCTCATGATCCGTAATAGGTAGACAGTTAAATTTTCACAGAATGTGTATTTCTGTTGCCGCTATAACAACGAATAATAAATAATAATAATAAATTAAAAATTAAAGGGGCTGCCCTACTAGAAACGTGTTTTACGATGGTACGGAACCCTTCATGCGCGAGTCCGACTCGCACTTGGCTGGTTTTTTTTATCAATCAATTCAAACCACTGGTTGTAAAACCTCTGTCCTGGGAAGAATCAGCAAGAAACCCAGCGGGACTTTTTTTTTAAATAAAATTAATTTACAATATTATATTATTTAATACAATTAGTATGAAGACATTAGAAACAGAATGGTAGCGATCACCTCATTCCGCGGGGTTATTATCAATCATGCACTCTTTAGTAGTATAATAACCCCTAGTAAACAATATTTGCTTTATAAAAAATTTAAAATTTTTTGATGCAGCCATAATACATTGCAATGTGGTAAAATAAATTGTTTAATATGCATAACTTGTACAATATTGAAAAACAGATGTTCCTTCACAGGTCGGCCGGGGAAGCCGGCCTTGGGCGTATTTTGTTATCTCTACGATACAGCATGCAAAATCAGACTTTGTATGTAGTCGTACATAAAATTATGTAAGTACATGATTATTTATTATCTATGCTTATTCACGTCTTTAATTTTACACTGACGTTCAATTTCGTCTCATCAGTTTTTCACTTAGTTTCTCATAATTGTAATCTTAATTTAACCTGTTACCAGGAACATACCTCTTAAGGACCCAAACAATGTGCCTGACCCATATGTTAAATTGTACTTATTGCCTGGACGCTCTAAGGACTCTAAACGTAAGACTGTGGTAAGTTTATACATTTTATATTTGTATTAAAATTTAATCCTATGGATTATTATAATTGTAAAATTTTGACCCCAACCAATAAGAAATTAAAGTTAATGTAATAATGTACAAGTAAAATATTTGAAAAATAAGAATCCGACTGCAGTGATTATTATAGCCTGATGGCCTACTTAGATTTTTCATAAAATCGGACGTATTTAGGCACAAACAAGTATTATACTACATAACCAAAAATTACAATATGTGTTAACTTTTTAGAAATTGTTTTTTTTAATTCAATACATAGATATACATAAACACTCACGCCAGTCACTCAGAAGAGCAGGCAGAGACTACGGACTTCCATTTGGCACAATCCTGACAACTCTCTCCCCGTCTTTCATAATCAATGGCAGGAATTACCTTCATTTGCATAGTAAGCCCTTTAAGGTGATAAGTGGTAAAACATTGGCACGGCGACGACAGCCCCGCTGCTTGGTGCATGGTTGCACATGGTTTTAGCTTGGTTTTTGCGTCACTTGAATCTGGGACTGGCCGTTTTTCTTTCTTTGTAGGCCTGGCAATGTAGGTGTATCACTCATATTTACAAATGCGTTATGCAGTGTTATTTGCATATATATATATAGGTTACCATAGCTATATGTATGGTAGGCACTTTCATATTTGGTTGCGGTCATTTATTTTGGAATTTTTGTTTAGAATCCTCATTGTGCAGAAGTTTCATATTCTTATTTTTTTTCTTCTTATTTCTTTAAGATGAGGGAATTTATGGATTATTATATGAATGAACGAGATTCATGCACTTTGATGTGCGTCAATAAACCTACACAACTCGGCATTTTGCAAACTGTTGTCAAAACTATGGATAGAGACTAAACTATGGATGCTAATACTTCTACAGTAATTGTGGGTTTGACATGTGAGCGACAGGCATGAGCCAATTCGAAGTATGCTACAGTGTAATTAGTTAAAAAATAACTAATTATACTGTAGCATACTTTTTGATGGATGATGGAGGAATTTTGATAGCGCTAACTAGCCCTATCAAAATTCCTCCTATACTATATAAATTATGACTGTTACAAATCCTTATTTGGAACTATTAAAAGGTTTTCTGTATTTTATAGGTGGTAAAAGACAATTGTATGCCAGAATATGATGAACAATTCGAATGGGTCATACCTCATGCAGAATTGCACTCCAGGCAAGTTGAAGTCACTGTGGCTACTCATAAAGGATTTCTTGGAAGCAGTCCTATAATTGGACAGGTATGTGATCTGATACTCAACACTGAAAAACATTATTTTATAGATAACAAGCTCGATTTACAGATTTTTATTTATTTATTTGTTACATAATGTTTTCAATGATACCAAACCTGAAGATGTTAAGTTGTTGCATAAGTCTTTGATAAAATTGAATGTAACATTTATAAGTATTAATTTCAAAAATATATACAGTGTTATATTATACAGTAGTCTCTTTCTGGACACAAGACATTCCTTCATCAATAAGGCAGGTTATGAATTCCTTGACAATAAAAATCCTCACTTTTTAACTGAAATAATAAGTTCAGGTTCATTTCAAAATCCTTAGGATGTTCAAGTTATTTGTCAATAAAATAATTATATAGTGACATATTATAGACACGATAAAAATCTGTAAACGGAAGGGGTATTATTGCTCATTACATTCTTATAATTAATTACGTATTTTTTGCTCCACGTGCGCTGTCGTGAAGGTAATGAATGTTACCGTGTGCACGATTGCCTTCTCTTTCAACTAAAAGCTGCAACTGTTCAGTGTATAGTTGTGCTGTCACCATATTGTCTGACTTTTAGGCAGCAATTTAATCGTGATTACTCCTTAAGCATCCCACTAAACACTATACAACTTTTTATTCAATATGTCTTAGTTTCTTAGTAGGTTTATGATTGTCCTTTTTTTTATAAAATTGAAGCAACAAACAAACCTACACTCCTCCTGTTGGTAAGTAGCACTTGCAGCGCTTGAACACCTACAACCAACTTTAAACAAAGAAGGTAACGCCCTTTTACCTATTTCTGCTGCCAAACAGCAGTGCCTGTACTGTTTTTCGGTCTGAAGTATATAAAAAGTCTGTATAACTACAGGCTATGAGGCATTCCATCTTAGTCCTTAAGGGTGACAACGCATCTGCATTTTGATTCTTAATCGAGGGTAGATGTACGTTATATCTCAATATCCACTTACTATCAGGTGGACTGTGTGCTTGTTTGTCACCCTTATTCTATAAAAAACACATTAACTCTCACACTTGCCACCCAGAGGTGTGGGTAGAGACTACAGTATTCCATTTGGCACGATCCTGACATACACAATTTATAAGGTGTTTAGGTGTGTGATATTTCAAAATCTAAAATAGGATTTTACACAAATTGTTTTAAGTTCGATTTTGTAATCGATTTCACAATTCGTTTTTAGAAATTCCTGAATTAGGAGCGGCTTTTGACGCAAAGGAACATTTAAAAAAATTCGAGTTGTAATTCTTAAAAATGTAATATGGTGCTAAGTATATTGGTTAATGAATTATCATTCTTATTGGTCATAACCGATTTTACTTCATGCTTTATCTAGGCTTAGAATTAGCAGAAAAGTTATGTTTGAGACATGATTATACATTATTATTATATACCTGCAATAAATTACTTATTTTTAAGTATCTATTTGCTTCACGAAAACAATAATTGTCAATAACAGTTTTTATGGGCACACTGAAAGTGTCACCAGGGCATTGAGCAACACGGGCCACCGACGGACCGGAAGGGAGTAGCTATTATAGCGTTTTTCCCAGATACAGAACTGTATGTTATTTTTTGCGTGGGGAAATCTGCACACACACAAAAACAATCGTCTGTCACTATGAAACTCACACATAACAATTAAAACAATAAACTAATAATTTCACACACACATAGATACATTATAACAGTATCACTCGGTGACAGTGACAACTCGGAGCCTGTGTTGGTAATCAAATCCGAAACAACAAGACCGTTATTATTGTAATTTTTAAGTTTGTAACGAAGTATATAACAATAATGTGATTAAAAATTACTTATATATGAAAGGTAACGTCATCTTTTTGTAAATTTGACGTGGCAGATTTCTTTTTACACCAAAAAAGTGAACAATTCGGCATTTTTGTACGACGTCGATTCATCCGCGCAACTAGATTTAGTCTAGTGAGCTGTGCAAACTGCAACTAGTTTTATTGTACGCCTAGAACCGCGTGGACTTATACTTTGACAGAAGGGAATGTCTGCGTATGGGTACTCCCCTCCGAGGAACGTCTGCGTATGGCTACTCCCCTCCGATTCGCCGGTGGCCCGGGTTGCTCTATGCACCAGAGGGGTAGTTTGTATCAAAATTTAAAACTATACAGAAAAAGGGCGACGTACTGGCAGTGTATACAACCCATTTCGAACCTAATTCTTTGATTTAATACATCATAATGATTATTAGAATATGTTTAAATTTTCATTTAGATTTATTTTTAAAATTACTTTAAGGATAATAAAAATATGGTGGTTTTAAAATCCAAACCAGTTACGTAATTATGTGTGGAGCATCAAAATGGGTGACAACCAGTTATCTAATCCATCAATATCAAATCCGTGATTTTGGTAGCGCTATATGTGAACAGCATAGTAGCCCAATTACATTGTTTGCATTTCCTCGGCGGTATTGTTTTAATCTACACTACATAATCCGGACCAGGAACAATCCCGTTAAGACCATACAAAAACATATTATGTTTCGTGTGAGATTTGAACCGATTCGAACCCTCGGCCTCACAACGCTGCAATCTGATGCTTAATTGGTTAAGCATACCATAATGCTACTGAGCAGTTTTTGTCTTTTAATTTGCATAATTTCATTAAAAACATATTTTTTCAGGTGATTGTACATCTGAATCAATACGACTTCCTTGAAGCGAAAACTTTGTGGTTTGATCTCATGCCTGAGTTAACCTCAATTTAAAGCTAGTTTTTTATTACTTAATTTATTTTTAATGCATGTATGCAATGTTTTTTTATCTATAACTTTGCATATTTATTCCTTTTATAACATAAAATGCGCATTCGCTAAATAATTCAATTTCAGCATAAGTATTTTAATTTTTTTTTTATTTTTCAGTTAACGTCAAACATCATGAATATCTAATAACGCTTTTTTACTTATTATATTCTGCATTTATATTTTATTATGACCCTTTTGGAAAGAATAGTTAATCGATATTGGAGGCACACAATCTCATAACTAGTATTTATAATTTTGTCAATGATCTGAATATTATAATTTAAAACGCGAACAAGTAAAAAGTTTTAATTAGATATCTGATGTTGTTTGTATAAGAAATATTGTTTTAATGTAATAAACATAAGAAAAACTTTATATACACATTTTGTTTTTAAATTTTTACATATTTTTGTGTTTTCCTGAGACCAGAGCTTCATCTTTGTATGCTTGTGTTTTGAATAATTTATCTATTACTAAGAATGCATTTAAATGATGAGGATATTTAGTAATATTATGTATTTACAGTTGCCTAGATCAATGCAACAGTTGAGTTGCAATCATTTTTGTTAACAATATGGATGGATGTTATATTTAAATATGTTATATTGTTAATCTATTCAAAATTAATTTATAATATACACTGTATGTTTATGTTATAGAAAATATATTTGTAGCTTAACAATAGCTCCATTGGAAAATGTCTTATTTAAAAAAATTATGACATTTTTAATGCAGTAAAAATATTTATATTTTAACATACATTAATATATTTAAAAAGGGAGTAACCGGAGAATAAAATGTTAGGTAATGACCTAGTTAAATGATATATATTTACAGTTTTGTAGACCATTAGCATTGCAAAAATATAATTATACAGTGGTATTTTTATCACAAAATTAAAAAAAAGGATACACAATGTGAAGTGAGGTATCAGATAATATTGCGACATTGTTCTTAATGGAGTGAAATAAATGAATTATAAAAGCTTATGAAACTTAAGTCAATGTTACTTATATTTTTATGTTATATATTTATTGCAGTTGTTATAAATGTAAGGGCAAAGAGTAATCTACAGATAAATAAGGCTTTAAAGTGTTTATGCTTTATTAAATTAACATTTTACAAATGTTTCATCTTTTATTTGAATCCTTTTTAAGAGCCCCGTATTCAAACTACGAAAAAGAACTAGTGTGGAAGTAGTCGAAGTGTGTTTCACAAAAGCTTGTAAACCATGCTTTAAATGGCTCATTCAGCAGTCTTAGCTGTTGAAACAAATATGTGTTGCCCTCTCAAAAATGAGATGTCTTGTACCTAGCAGTGGGGCATATGTAGGCTGTAACTTTATAGAGAAGGGACAAACGAGCATACGGCTCACCTGATGATAAGTGACTATCGTCGCCCATGAACAACTGCAACACCAGAGGAATTGCAAGTGTTGCCGGCTTCACGCTAGCTAGTGTAAATCCTGTTTCGCTTTGTTCGGACTTACCTAAGCTCGTTAAAAAACTAATCGTTAGGGTTATTAGCGAGCTGAACCACTTCGCGGGCGTACCAGCCAAGTAATTAGAAAAATTTATAAAATTTACATTATGTCGATAATTGATTAAGTTTAATGTTGTTACATTTTTAACAGTTGCGAAAATTCTGATTGTCAGCTGTTAATTTTAAGTGATTTTAATCTATTATGTTATTCAACTAATTATGACATTGATTGAGATTTCATTCGTAAAAACTAGGAGTTACGGGTGGGCATAACAAAAGTCAAAAGTAGCCTCATCTTTTTGAGATCCACTGCAGTCTGGTAAGAAAGTAATATTTTCCTTTGAAGTTGGATTTTGTCTCTCTCGATCATTATCCTATTTGAGAATGTATTAAAATCCTAACTCGCTGTACTTGGCCCACCCATTTTCTACACCGAATGAAAAAAATTGAATTCAATCAATTATAACTTAACAATAGATGACATAACTATTTTTATATGGAAAATTAGTAGCTGTCATAATATAACTTCAATCATATGTACAAATGAAATAAAATGGCTTTTCGTAAAAAATATTTTATTCTTACCACATTCAGGTCTAGTTGAATGTTTATATATAGCAATTACAGTCTTTCATAGTAGTATCTCATTTTCTACAGATGTTGAATGTCAGCGATCTAAAGTATTTGGAGTTACTTTCTGAGCTATAATTTTACCATAACCACCTCTACCGCCATCATAGTCTGTACGGTACTCGTCTCGGACCTGAAAACGTATTTTACATAACGTAAGTTTTTTTGCTAAAACAAATTACTGAACTAGAATTCACTGCCTTTGGATTTATAATGAATGAAAACCACTACAATGTAAACTAAACATAAATACTTAAATAATATATGAAACAGGTCTAAAGATTATAACAATGGGCGTTATCGTCTATAAAGGCAAAATGGTTGGATGATGGCTACCCGATTTTTTTTCACTCACACGAAAGTATGATATTAGCTAGTAAATATTACCTACTAGCATGAAAGAATTAGCCGGATGTCAAGAATGAAATCTTCAATGGCAGAAGGTACTTGCGTAAGTATAGACATATTTTTATATATAAAAATATTTTTATTTATTTCTAATTCATACTTTTGAAATTATTTCGAATTAATACATTTTGTTATTTATGTAATGAGATTAATTTGAGCTTGTTTCGGCGGTATTAAATTCGATTATGCAAGTAAATAACTTTCAATAAAAAAATATTTTATCTATAGATTAAAATTATTAAAAATATATGAATAAAAATATTAATGTTTGTTTGTCAAAATTTTAAATCTCCGAAAGTTCTTCATCAATTGCTCTGAAATTTTGACCCAATGTTGTATTCGAATAAGCGCGTGTTTTATATACATTTTGACCCACAGCAACGCGTGGCCGGGTATAGCTAAATTCAAATAAACATATAGGCTGTATGTCATCGGATAAATATCTGCCTTTGTCCTCTTACGAGAAGTCATTTTAACAAATATTAACTCATTACTATATATACTTGCTCATTGTACAGGTGAAACAGAGATGTGAATAATGTGCGAGTAAGACCGCAAGTGATAGGTGATGGTTGATGTTTCTATTCCTTAGTTGCACGCGTTGTACTAGCATGTTTATAGTAAGCCACCAGATCAGACCGGCTTAGGATCCACACGCTTTAGGTAGCATATTCAAAGATCAACCGTCAATTTGAGAATGTACTCTTAAAATGAGCATGCGCAATATTAGCAATGTTTTATATACACATGCTAAATAGTTGATATCGCAAATAGCATGCTTTGATATTTATATTGAGTGTGTATCTGTAGTCTATACATTTTTTTATAGGAGAGGGGGCAAACGAGCATGCGGCTAACCTGATGGTAAGTGACTACCGCCGCCCATGAACAACTGCAACACCAGGGGAACCAGAGGAATTGCAGATGCGTTGCCGGCCTTTTAAAAAGGAGTAGGCTCTTTTCTTGAAGGTCCCTAAGTCGTATCGGTCCGGAAAAATCCCTGGTGGTAAACTATTCCACAAGGAAGTTGTGCGAGGAAGAAAACATCTTCTAAATCGCACAGTGGTGGACCGCCAATTATCCAGATGGTGTGGATGGTATCGGGAGTTCTGCCGCGATGTGCGATCGTGAAATTTGGCGGCTGGGATTAATCCGAACAATTCCTCAGAGCACTCCCCGTGGTAAATGCGAAAGAAAATGCAAAGAGATGCAACATCTCTTCGCAGCGCCAATGAATCGAGCCGATCGGAAAGGACTCGGTCGTCGACGATTCGAGCCGCTCTGCACTGGATACATATATACATACATACATTTACATAGTTACGTTTAAACTTTACTCATAGTAAACTGGAAATTTAAACAGGGTCAATCCTTTTAATGTGGTTGTAGATTTCGTGCCTAAATCTACAACCAAGTATTTGTTTTATATAAAAATAAAAGTTGAAATAGTCAAGATAAAATATGATCAGTTTTAAAATTACATTTTTTAATAGTGCCACCACCTATGCAGGTCTAATAAGACCAGTATCACTACAACCAGTAAGATCTATAGTGATAGCTGCTAAGGTTATAGTTCACTGCTAAGCCCTATATATTCAATTAATTGAAGGAGTTGCATAGCTGTGAGCAATATCACTTCTGGGTTAAGTAGGTACATAGTTTCCCAGATGAGTGTTAGGTTTGCGCATTAAGGGTCAACAATCAGTTAGGATGTGCAGAGGTGTTTCTTCTGTTAAGGAACAGAATCGGCACATCCTTGAGTTGCTTAGTCCCAAGATGGACATGTGGTTTTTTTAACCCCAATGTCCAGTCAGGGCTCCGAAGCGAATTTAGGATCATAAGCCTGACTAAGGTTTTAGAATGTTTTAACCCTGGTGTATCAGACCAGATCGTAAGTGTTTTATTGTGATAAAGAGTTTTAAGGGTCAATCGGGCCAGGCTTTTTGAGATTCCGCGAAATGGCTTGGGTACAAATTGTGTACTCTTTGATCCCTCCTGTGGAAGCTTGTCGGCTAGTTAATTGCCCCATCTTAAAATGACCCTGTTGTTACACCTCAGAGCATTTAAACGGTTCACGCAGTCTCCAATTAGCTTTGAGGTCACTAAGTTTTATCTCAGCGCTAGCAGTGGTGCTTGACTACCAGAGTTTATATACATAATATGGTTGACGTAGTGTTTTTGCAGGTTGGTTTCCACACAACGGTGTAAATTTCTGCCTGGAAGATAGAGGTGAATTTCCCCAAATTAATACTAAGCTTGAATTTGGGGCGTTCCCTATAAATTCGAAAACCTATGTTGAGGCCCACTTTTGACCCATCGGTAAACCATAAAGACTGCCGCTCACAGATGACCTATCCAATCAGCTTGTCTTCTCTGTAATGTAATTCCACTATATACATTTTATTAAAAGTGTATAATGGACCCTCAGCATTGATCCTATCCTATACAAACTAACCCTCGTCTGTTGTCTACATAAAGATCAAGGGGCTTTATGCATAGAAGTGCATTAAGAGCCACTCCAGGCGATGTTCATACTGCTCCAGTTGCCATTAAACAGGCAGTCCTTTGTAGACTATTTAACTTGTTATATAGTCGCCTTTTGATTGTCCTTATTACACCAAACAATGGAGGCAGTGCTATTTTTACTTTTCTGTTTGTGAACATTGACTGCACCTACCTGGTTGGTCATGGGGTTGATATTTTTATATGCTCAGCCCTCAACCAGCAGCTGGGGCAATGGGACTACTATAAAAGTTGCCCTCAATATCTAGAAAGGCACAAAGAGCTATTTCGTTATCCTCCAGGGCTTTTTTGACCCTTTCTATTACAACACTGATCAGGGCTGTTTCTGTAGATTTGTGCAATAAGCATGCTGGTTACAATGTCCATATATTATAACCAGCATGCTTATTGCACAAATCTCATGCTAGATGGATCTCATAGCTACATTGTTGATATATCTATCCATTTTACTTTTTCCAATGTCTTGAGAAAAAAGGATGATAGGTTTATAGGTCTTTGGTAAAGTGTAGCCCTTTCTACCAGAAATATAAATAGAACTTTTATAACTATCCATCGTTCTGGAATATATCCCATCGGCAAAACAACATACTTTAAAAATACACACATTAGTTGGAAATAAAAAGAAATTTAAATGGACTTTATGTTGGCTAAGCACACTATTGACAGGCAATAAAACTATTGATTAAGTAAATACGGGGTTCACTAAAGAAGAAATTTACACTATTTGATAGGTATATACCTCATTTACAAGGGAAACATTGTAAAAAAGAAATCTTTTGTCATATGTTAAAATTAAATCTTCTTTTTAATCAGGAGCCCTTAAAGGCTGTAGGCTATTATTTCTTTGTAAAGGTTATAAGCATGAGACAGATTTAAGGGTATAAAAATGAAATAATTTTCATCACTAATTCATAATGTACCTGTCCACCAGTTTTGCCGCGTCCATATTGTCGTCCTTCAATAAAACCTGCATCCCAGTCACACCTTATAATTCTATCATCTAATCTTGTACCATTAATATACCTGCAATTAAATAAAATATAATACTTTAATGTAATGTTTCTTGTGAATGAGTGTCTGATTAGCAGTTACCTTTACCTGATCAGATACGTAGTATTGTCACTACACCAATTCACAAAAAAATTAACATGCAGCTAACTCCTTCCTTACTAACACTATTAAAATCATTTCAAATGGTGTTAGTGAAACAGCAATGGGAAGGTATGGTTGCAAAACAGCAATAAGGCTACTTTCTTCACTTAAGTGTATGTTGATTGCATGCATACATTATCCCTTATAATAAAATAATATCAGTTCATATTGTGTCATATTTAAATATTAACTAACTACTTGTGTTATAATAATTTGTTAACCGCAAAAATAAAGCACCAATAAGAATGTATATCACCTAAAATCTCTCACGCCACAAAGATAACAAAGCAATAGTGACATACTGTCTTACTTCGCTTGCAAGTTAAAAATCAAGAAAAAGTGAATACAAAATGGACTGAGTTATATATAATTGTGAAGTGTCATATATTATGAAGAAAATCATAAAATGGTATTGTAATCTGCCCTGGAATATTGATGAAATAAGCAGAACTATAACAAAAGCCAGTTTATCAGAAACTGCAAATAATAGCTGGAAAATAAATATTCAACTGGTACATAAATTATGTATCTTACCTCATACAGTTTTCTGCATCTGCTCTAGCATAATATTCAACAAAACAGAATCCACAAGGAGTTTTCTTGTACTTATCCAAACCCATAATCACTCTTCGTATTTCACCGCAGCGCATGAATAATTCGTAAATTTGTTCTTCTGTTGTATAGAATGATAAGTTCCCTATGTATAATGTTGATGATAAACGTAATAACTTTTCCTGTTCATTTCGAGAGCCCTTAAATAATCAATACTTAATTATTGTTTACTCAAGTTTTTTAGTTTTAGTTAAAAGTTTCATCTTACCTTAAAATGTTGATCCCTATAGGAGCTTATTTCAATAGAAGAATTCATAGCATCGTAACTTCGTTTCATCGTGAATAAAACTAATAAATATCAAAATAATAATCCTGAACTAAAAATTATTATCATAACAAGTTAGACTTAGAATGAAAAACGTTTAACACTACTGCACGTACACTTATTTCACGTACACAAATTTATTTCAAATAAAAATGTCAATCATTAGCTTATGACAGCTGTCATTGTTGTTTTTATAGGCAAAGGGATCTATAATCATACAGCTTTATATGTAATTTTGTTCACAATGGGAGATTTTAATGACAGCATAATGTCGCGGACAGATAACGATAGTATCTCAAGAAGCTTAACGGCTTTAGCTGTGATGTTCCAATTTGGGTGTAAAGTATCTAAAGCAGCATCTAGGTTCTGGGGATAAATTTCTAAAGGTTTAAATAGGAACAATTCGAGGACATTGTGTAGAGTATAGAGCAACAAAGGCCACCGGCGGTCTGGAGGGGAGTAGCCATACGTAGACATTCCACTATATCAATGTATAAGTCCACGCGGTCCTATGCGTACAATAAAACTAGTTGCTCTCTAGACTAAATTTAGTGCGCGGCTGAATCTACGATCGACGTCCTACAAAAATGCCGAATTGTTCAGAAAAGAGATCTTCTACGTCAAATTTACAATAAGATGGCGTTACCTTTCATATGTAAGTCCTAATGACATTAGTACTATTTATATATTTACTTCTTTTTAATCTTAAAAATTACAATAATAAAAGTCGTGTTAATACAATATGCGATTCGGTCGAGCGACTGATCTGAGTCTGTATCCGAGTTGTCGCTGTCACCGAGCCATAGTGTTGCGCGCCACAATTAATGCCTGGTACATGGTGACACTCTTTACCACTAGCGCCTTCTAGTATCAAGTAGCAAAATTAGGAGAATCAAGATCCTTCTGGAAATTTCCATGGAAGAACTTTCTAGAACTATCGACACCTATAATATATAGTCAGTTGGGACCGGTATGTACACGAACATTCTAGATGTTTCCACAGTAGAAGGTTCTGGAATTATCTGAGGCCCTATATAAGACCGGTATAGACTGCGACCCGAGTCAGAGTTGAATTAGGGATACAAGCGAATACTTCGAAGCGATACAACTGCGAACAAAAGTGATCAGTAGTACAATTGAGTTTTGTTATTAGTGTTCTGTAATTAAAGTGTCAATTTTGGTAATTCACTTGGCAGTTTTTAATTGTCTCGAACCCCAAGCTCGTAACAATTGGTGTCAGAAGTTTGATCAAATCATGCCGATTTTACCTAAGGACGACACGGAGGGTATCTGTACCCGAAGTCTACGCCAGCAGGAGACGGACCAGAGGCGATTTGGTGGTGCAACGCCGCAGACGTCGGAGGGCCAGATGCCGACCACAGAGGCCGGCCCGTCCTGAATCTGCAGCACCTGACTTAGGTGTTCTGATAATGATGCTGCAGGAGCAGGCCCGCCGACAGGAGGAACAGGCCTGTCGGTTGGAAGAGCAGCTGCAGCGCGGTAAGGAAGAGCAGATGCTCCTCATGAAGGACCTTCACGCTACCTTCGGAAAAGAGATAAGGGAGGTGAAGGATAGGGTTGCTCAACATGACAACCGCCTGTCGGAAGCTGAAACCCGAATCGACCAAGTGAACAATCGGGTTGACAACGTGATGGCTGACGTGAAGAAAACGCTGGACGATCTCAAACTTGGGGATGGAATTACAGTTCCCGTGGTAGCTACAACACCTTCGCTACGTGGATTCAAAGTGCTGCCGTTCGACGGGACTTCTTCCTGGTCGGCCTACAAAATCCAGTACGAGGCTGCCATGAAGGCGAACGGCTGGAATAAAAGTCAGGCCATGACTGCTCTCATCTTAGGCCTGCGCGATCAGGCCTTAACTGTTCTGGAAGCTCTTGGTAAGGAAGTGACTTGTGAGCAGCTCCTTGAGGCATTGGAGGCAAGATATGGCGACGCTCACCTGGAACACGTCTTTCGTGCACAGCTCAAAGATCGCGTGGAACGCAGCAACGAAATGGAAGCCCATGCACTGGAGATGGAAGCCGTGAGGCAGGATCATCGTTCCCATCGCGTCAGGGAGGTTACAGCAGCTACAGTTCGCGACCACAATAAAGGATACAGCCCTAGGTGCTACGGCCATCTTCGATCCAGCTGCCCTAAGCGAACTGTAGAAAGGGAAAATGAACGATCTCGAGAGGATAGTGCGGCTAACAGCACCGCCCAGCAGCAGCAGGGAAACGAGTAAAAGCCAGGACTGCTGGGCGGGTGCTGGCTGATGTTAAAAGAGCCCCAAGGAGTTCAAACCCATGATGGGAACAGCCTAACGAAACGTGAAACTGACCATAGACACTGCAGCCTCTCGCACGGTTGTCAGTTCCCAACTTATAAGTCAGTTCCTTGGGGACTCCACATACAACCGAGAACGCATTAATTTGATGACAGCCACCGGTCAGCGCATACCCGTCCGTGGAGAGAAGGAGATGGAGTTGAAGCTAGGCAACATGATCTATCTAACTGCATCCTGGGCCTAGACTTTATGAGGAAGAATTGTTGTGAGATCGACGTTAATAATAATAATAATAATAATCTGGAAATCACCTGGCATTGATAAAGTACATAATTACTGGTATAAAAAACTAGACTCATTACACAAAATTATCGCTAAAAACTTAACAGACATAATCTTAAGACAACAAAATATACCTGAATTTATTGCAACAGGAATAACTTACATGTTACCGAAGTCTCAACACTCCCCACAACCGTCCCAATACAGACCAATTACTTGCCTACCGACAATATACAAGATCCTAACCTCAGCAATTACAGCTAAAATCAATAAATACATAGAACGCCACAACATAATAGCGGAAGAACAAAAGGGTGCAGACGAGGTCACATGGGGTGCAAAGAACAATTAATTATAGATTCAATAGTCCACAAACATTCCGCCACAAAAATAGAAACCTTCATTGTACCTACATAGACTACAAAAAGTTTTATAGTATTCCACACTCCTGGTTAATTCAAGTATTACGTATATACAAAATAAACCCAAAAATAATAGACTTCTTACATCATATCATGTCCCGATGGAAAACTACACTCCAATTGAATTACCACGACAACATCGTAAGAACTCGACAGATATTTATTAGGAAAGGTATTTATCAAGGTGACTCCCTGAGTCCTCTATGGTTCTGTCTCGCACTGAACCCCCTGTCTCACCTACTGCATCAGTGCCAAGCCGGATATAGACTCAAACACACCACCGCAGAAGATATCACTATCTCACACCTCATATATATGGATGACATTAAATTATACTCAAAAACAGAAAAAGAAATGAAAAAATTAATAGACACTACAACAGATTTTAGTAAAGACATCAACATGCAGTTTGGACTAGATAAATGCAAAACACTACACATAATAAGAGGCAAAATAAAACCAGGCGACTACACAATTAACACTACTGATACAATCACAGCTATGGAACCGACAGATCTATATAAATATTTAGGATACAGACAACTCAAAGGACTAGACCATACAGCAATTAAACACACACTGAATACAGAATACAAACGGAGAGTAAACGCAGTATGCAAAACACATCTCGCTGGAAAACATCTTATTAAAGCATTAAATACGTACGCGATCCCAATATTAACCTACTCGTTTGGAGTGATTAAATGGTCTAAAACTGACATACAGCAAATAGAAAGAACCACACGCACCACACTTACCAAACACAATAATTTACACCTAAATCCGCAATAGAAAGACTCACAATCAAACGACAAAATGGAGGAGGCCTAATAGACATTCAACACCTTTGGCAGAAACAAATTAGTAGCCTCAAAACATTCTTTCAAAATAAATCTCACTAGTGACATTCATAAAGCCGTAGCCTAAATGATTTTAACTACACTCCACTTAACCTAAATGAACACACAGACACACAACACAATAACACTAATAACCCACAAAAACAAAAGTTAGAGGACTGGAAAAAGAAAGTCCTGCACGGACGACACCCACATGACCTGGAACAACCACATGTAGATACAGTAGCATCAAATAAATGGCTTAAAATTGGCAACCTATTCCCGGAAACTGAAGGGTTTATCATCGCAATACAAGACCAGATCATCAACACAAAGAACTACAGGAAATATGTCATTAAAGACCCCACAGTAACCAACGATAAATGCCGCAAGTGCTTCACCCAACAGAGACAATACAACATATAACAGGGGCATGTAGAACTCTTACACATACAGACTACACTCACAGACACAACCAAGTAGCAAACATCATTCATCAAAAACTAGCACTCAAACATAAACTTATACAAGACACAAACACGCCCTACTACAAATACACTCCACAAACTATTTTAGGAAATCCTACACACAAACTTTACTACGACCGCGCCATACTTACCGACAGAGCCATTCACTATAATAGACCAGACATAACACTACAGGATAAAGTAAGTAAAATCACCTACCTAATAGATATTGCAATACCCAACACACATAACTTACAAAAAACAATAGGTGAGAAGATAAGCAAATATGCAGAGCTTAAAGAAGAAGTGACTAGAATTTGGAGACAAAATAAAGTTTATATACATCAGCGGCACGGAATCTTGGCCAAGCGGTTATATCGCGATAGCAAAAGCTTTAAGTGTTTCTGATGAATGTTTGTTATGCAAGTATGTCAAAAAATGTTTACCCTCAAGTTCAAGAGGGTAATTCATTATGTTTAAGTGCACCATGACGAATTCTTTAATTTTTAGTTGAATCGGGTCATTTGAGCGACTAAGTTCACATTTTAAATTTGTGTGTTGTGAAAAGTTTACTGTAAGGTTATTCAATTATTGCGATCTTGTGTCTTAATTCAATAACTAAAGGTGCTTTAAAGCCAATAAAATGCCATTAACACCAGCACAAGTTGCACAAGCAGTAGCATTAATTGACCAAGGGCTGACACAGCGTGAAGTTGCTATTGTGCTTAACGTACTACGGTCCTCAATGCAGTATTCACTGAAACGATACCAGGAGACAGGCCGCTACAACCGCAGGCCAGGCAGTGGGGCGTAAGGTGCACATCGGCCCGGACGATCGTTTTATTGTTATGGAGATTTTGAGAAACCGCTACCTGACCGCTGTTGAGATACGCCAGCGGCTCCAAATCGCAAGAGGCGTTAATGTTAGTGAGCGTACGGTGAGAAGACGAATGGAGGAAGTGAATTTAAAAGCTCGTAGACCAGCACGAGGTCCAGAACTTCTCAGACAGCACCGAGTAGCCCGACTTCAGTTCGCAAGAGAACATGTCAATTGGACCCACGAGCAATGGGCTAGAGTGTTGTTCACAGATGAGTGTCGAATAGCTTTATGTGCTCCAGACGGTCGAGAACGAGTGTGGAGAAAAGAGGAGAGGTTTCTACCATTACCACCACCCAAACTGTGAGTTTCCATGGAGGCTCAATAATGGTATGGGAGGTGTAAGTTCCGACGCACGTACAGAGTTGGTCATCGTCGATAATCGGCTTACAGCTACTCGATACATCGAGGAAGTTTTCAGGAGCACGTAATGCCTTTTCGGGATTCATTGGACACGACCAATTCCTCCTCATGCACGATAATGCACGCCCGCACGTCGCACATTGTGTAGAGGAATATCTGGAAGAGGTTGGAATACAAAATTACAGTGACCAGCTCGTGGCCGGACTTAAATCAATTGAGCATGTATGGGGTATGCTCAAAAGAAAGATAAAGTCCAGCTCAAACCGCCACAAACTCTAAATGAGCTCCGAAATGCAGCGCTGGCCGCTTGGGACAGCATACCGCAAGTTGATGTCAGAAACATCATTCAAAGCATGCCAGATCGAATGCAAGCGGTTATCAGGGCTAGAGGAGGAAACACCCGATATTAAAACTGATAGACAATAAAGAAACAGATTTAATTTTTAACTTTGTAGTGTTTTTAAAGTGACAATGGAAAGATGTTAATTTTAGTGAAAACATGTTATCTTGAAAAGAAAAATTTCGGTGAAGTAAACATTAAATTTCTACGTTCTAAAACCATTAGAGACACTTATTGAATGCATCTACCCTTAATTTACTGTTAAAAAAACGTTTCAGTGCAAATAATCAGCAAATTCACGAGTGGCCAAGTTTCCGTGCCGGTGAGAACATATCCTCCGCATATTACAAAGAAAATTTGCCAGCTTTAAAAAGGAATTGGAAATGCCATTCCTACAATCGTAGTACCCATAGTCGTCTCCACCACGGGTGTCATACCCAACCATCTCCATCATAGCCTCAAATTAATAGACCTGAAAGACTCAACGTACATTATACACCAAAAAGCCGCAATTTTAAATACCTGTCGAATTGTAAGAAAATTCATGCAATTGGAAGAAAACGAAATAGCTACCCATAACACCCCACCTACATAAATACTCACTACACGCTGCATTTACTTGGCTTCGGCCCGTATATGCAGTCAGAACTTGCCAAAGAGCTAAGAAACAGAAATGTTTTCCCTATAATAATAATAATAATAATAATAATAATTGGTATTTATTTTCTCCCACATATTATGATCAGTACATCACAATAAACTTAGTAACAATGAACTATATAACTAAATAATAGCTATAAATATTAGCTAAATAAGATCTATTTGTCAAGGATATTGCTGTAAACACTTCATAATCAATACAGCTACGTGTAATAAAATTACATTTAAAATATGCTTGTTCAGTTTGGAGAAACTGTGTAAAAATTACTTATTAGGTATATATACAAAGAAGAAAAACATGCTTTAAATGCTAGTAAAGGTAAGCAGGTGTATTACGTGTTAATAATGTGGTGTGTTTGCGTGCGTGCGTGCGTGCGTGCGTGCGTGTGTGTGTGTGTGTGTGTGTGTGTGTGTGTGTGTGTGTGTGTGTGTGTGTTTGAATGATGTAATAATATTGTCGCAAGAATATGGAGCTGACGTGCAGTGAGCAATTCACAGAGATTGTAAAGTTCATTTTTTGAAAATAATCTACATATGTTTTTTCTAAGATATTTTAAGTATAAGTCTTTGTGCACGCTCTAACCTAATCATGTGGGTTTTTGCTGCACCACCCCAAGACGTTATGCTATAGTTAATAATAGACTGACATAAGGCAGTATAAACAAATTTTATGATACTGGTATCAGCAAGATGACAAAGGTACTTAAAAATGTATGTAAGTTTACGAACTCTGGAAGAAATGTGGTTTATATGCTCTTCGAAAGAAAGTCTGTGGTCTATTATAACACCTAAGTATTTTGTGTTCGTGGTCTTTTCAAGAGAGCGACACGTACAGGAACTAAGCGGTGGTATACAACAATCATGGACATATAAGTTTAAGTTCTCTTGGCCTTTTAATGCTGGTGTGCTAATACAAAAGGGAATGTATTTAGTTTTGGTTGCATTTAAAGATAGGTAATTTGTAGCAAGCCATTCTTGGACTGTATTACGACAAGTTTGTGCAACAGAATAAACTTCTTCCCAAGATTGACCGTAAAAGGTAAGTGTGGTGTCATCAGCATAGCACATAACCTTACAATTAAGAATATTAATTTGACAGAGGTTATTAATATAACATAAAAAGAGGTTAGGGCCCAGAACAATGCCTTGGGGAATTCCGCGCGTTATACAGCAATCGTGGCTCAAAATATCATCAATTTTGGTGCACTGAGTGCGATTGTGTAGGTAGTCGGTTAGCAATTGGAGTTGGGTACCTCTATATACGTTAAGCAAGGTGTTTTGAAATGTGGACAGAGGAACTTTTCGTGGAAGGGACGTTACCAGGGAATGTGTACAGCCTTAAGAAGATTGTTCTGCCACCGAGATCGGAAACGATTGTGCCGGTTAGTCTTCCTCGGAATTCTGGGCAAGCTCATCGTTGTGTACTCGTGGAATCGTTGTACATCGTTGTCTACCCTGACAATGACCTTCCATGGAAAGTGGCTCAGAACCACCGACATCTCAGGAGTACGTGTGCTGAACCTTTGTAATCAGTAACAGATTATAGAAAAAGGCACACTGGTTGGTACTTGTGAGGAAGTAGATTGGTTGCTTCGGTGCCAATATCTATCGACTGGGACCCCCAGCAAGGATGCACAAACGAGAGTGACCACATTTTTAGAAGACTGTCGCAGCGTTCTCTCCCCGAATGAAATGGTCAAGGCGAAGAAGTTATTACTCAAGTACGCCGATGTTTTCTCGTCAAACGATGCTTACATAGGAAAGACTCACTTAGTTCAACACAAAATAAACACAAGAGAAGAATTACCTATCCGTTAGCGGCCAAGAAGATCCTATCGTATAGCATATAGCTATCCCTTGCCAGGAATTGATGACACGCCGGACATGCTTACAGGAGTAAAGTGGTTTAGCACGATGGACCTGAAAAGCGGCTACTGGAAACTTGAAATTGACCCCAAGGACAAGGAAAAAACTGCATTCTCGACAGGAAAGGGTCTGTGGCAATTTAAAGTTATGCCGTTTGGATTGTGCAATGCTCCAGCAATGTTTGAAAGGTTGATGGAGCTTGTACTTACCGGGCTAATTGGCGATGCCTGTCTGGTCTACTTGGATGGCATCATCATCGTAGGCCGTACGTTTGAGGAACACCTTCAAAACCTGGAACGCGTGCTCATGAAGATCCAGAGTGCCAACCTCAAGTTGAGTCCGAAGAAATGTTCACTATTCAAACGGGAATTTAGCTTTTTGGGGTATAAAGTATCGGAAGAAGGTATCCACACGGATCCAGAGAAAATCGCCGCTGTCAAGGATTGGCCGGTTCCAAAAGACAAGACGCAGGTTAGAACATTTTTGGGTTTGTGCTCCTATTATCGGCGATTTGTGAAGAACTTTGCAGATATAGCCAAACCTCTGCACAAGCTAACCGAGGAGAAGCGACGTTCCTGCTGGGATAAAAGATACGATATCGCATTCCAGGAGCTCAAGGACCGTCTGTGCTAAACACCTATTTTGGGTTACCCTGATGCGGGCAAGGAATTTATAGTTGACACAGACGCAAGTGATATAGGACTTGGCGGTGTGTTGTCTTAACGGAATGGTGATCAAGAGGTTGTGGTAGTTTACTTCAACAAGTCGTTGTCAAAGCCGGAAAGGAATTATTGTGTCACAAGACGGGAATTGCTTGCTGTGGTAAAGTCGTTGCAGCATTTTAGCAAATATCTTCTGGGGCGGGAATTTCACTTACGAACTGACCATGCTGCACTGAAATGGCTATTGCAGTTCAAATATCCAGAAGTACAAGTTGTGAGATGGATTGTACTACTGCAGGAATACGACTTTGTGATCGAAAATCGCAGCGGAAAATCTCATGGCAACGCAGATGCATTGTCAAGAAGACCTTGTCCTGAAGATTGCAAGCATTGTTCTAGGCAAGAGGGTAAGGAAGTGGTATCTATGAGGATGCTCAGGACAGACCAGCTCAGCAATGAGTGGAAGGACAGCCTACAACATGCACAGCAGGAAGATTCGGACATCAAGCCGATTCTGGAATGGATGAAGGCCAGTGCTCCTAAACCCAAGTGGAGCGACGTCTCAGCGATGAGTTCGACCACGAAAAGCTATTGGGCCCAATGGGACAGTTTGCTGATTCAGGATGGAGTCCTGTGCCATAAATGGGAAAATAGTCGGGGAGACAGTTGTCATTTGCAAATGGTTGTCCCTAAAGCTAAACTACCGGATGTTCTACAGTTGTACCATAATGGTTGTTCAGGAGGCCATCTAGGAGTTGAACGAACTATACTGAAGATCTAAGAACGGTTTTACTGGGTCCACTGTCGTGACAATGTCGAAGACTGGTGTCGCAAAATGTACAAGTTGTGCGGCTGTAAAGGGACCTCAGACTCGTAGTAGAGGTGCATTGAAATTGTACAATGTTGGTGCACCATGGGAGAGGATAGCCCTTGACGTTGCGGGGCCATTTCCGGAAAGTAAAAGTGGTAACAAGTATTTCATGGTTGTCATGGATTACTTCACTAAGTGGCCAGAAGTCTTCACCATTCCAAATGAAGAAGCTTCAACAGTTGCAGATAAACTAGTTCATGAAGTCTTCTGTCGTTTTGGAATACCTTTAGACATTCACAGCGATCAAAGAAGGAATTTTGAGTCTCAAATATTCCAGGAAACTTGCCGAGTTATGGGTACTCATAAAACAAGAACAACTTCTTACCACCCACAATCTAATGGAATGGTAGAACTATTTAATCGGACATTGGAGAGGTACCTAGCAAAAGTTGTGGAAAATCGGGAACGAGGTTGGGACAAGCACATACAACCGTTTTTGTTGTCATATCGAAGCGCTGTTCACGAAAGTACATCAATGACACCAGCTTTCGCAAACTTTGAAAGCGAATTACGGCTGCCTGCAGACCTGATCACCGGAATACCACCTGATGTCCCACCCAGTATAAGCGATTATGCAAATGACTTACGGAACAAAATGAATGACATTTATGAGCACGTGAGACAATCGGGCCAGCAAATGTCTGAAAAGATGAAAACACGGTATGACCGCAAAATAAACAACAAAGAGTTTGACGAAGGTTCACTGGTGTAGTTACACAATCCAGTTCGCAGCAAAAGGAAATCTCCTAAGCTTTAAGCTAAATGGGACGGATCGTACCGGATTGTGACAAATCAATGACGTAACCTACCGGATACAGAAAGGTGCAAGAGGTACTCCTAAGATCGTCCATGTGGATCGACTGGCACGTTATTGTAGGGCCGATAATGCTCAGGACGAGCATGTCTTAGGAGGGGGCAGTGTTTTGCGCCACAATTAATGCCTGGTACATGGCGACACTAGTTACCACTAGCGCCTTCTAGTATCGAGTAGCAGAACTAGGAGAGTCAATATCCTTCTAGAAATTTCCATGGAAGAACTTTCTAGAACTATCGACACCTAGTCAGTCGGGCCCGGTATGTACTCGAACATTCTAGGTGTTTCCACAGTAGTAGGTTCTGGAATTATCTGAGGCCCTATCCTATATAAGGTCGGTATAGACCGCGACCCGAGTCAGAGTTGAATTGGCGATACAAGCGAATACTTCGAAGCGATACAACTGCGAACAAAAGTGATCAGTAGTAGTAGTAGTGTTTTGTTATTAGTGTGGTTTTAAGTAGTAATTAGTGTTCTGTAATTAAAGTGTCAATTTTGGTAATTCACTCGGCAGTTTTTAATTGTCTCGAACCCCAAGCTCGTAACAATAGTTTTGATATACCGGTTTGTAAATAGTCATCGATAAAAATGGCAAAGACATATGGTCTATTATACAGCCATTTCTCTCGTGCATAAATTCATTTTTGAGATTATGATTTCCGATTTATTTAAAATAATATATTTTGAGCTTTATTATAATATAGTTTAATATTAAAATTACATTAAATTAAAATGTTTTTTATTTATTTATTGCAGGTTTCCTAAAGATCGTAGTTTAAGGGATATATAAGTACTTTTGTTGCTTGTGTGCTTACGTGGATTCCCACCGAAACAGTGTCATTTGTTCAGATCATTTCCAGATCTCTGACTTTCAAGTGTTGAGCTGTGTCTCGCCAGCAACGCAAAGTCAGGAATTTGCATATAGAAAAACCCAAAATTAAGGGCTTTTTAGGTGCTAATTAGGTGCCAAGTTTAAAACTTAGTTGCTCTAAAATTTTCACCGCAACAAACTGTTGAAATTTGCGTTGCTGGCAAAACGTCTCGCTAGCAACGCAGTGATGATAATAGATATACGATAAATATTAATATCAAGCATCGATCACTAATAAAAAACTAGATGTACAATCCCATACAAAAGTTCTCTAAAATCTGTCGCCAAATGTTTTGACGTAATTCTAGTTGAAATAAATATACATTAATGTAAATTCAACCTTAAAGGCATTGTCTAAAGTTGTATTCACAAAGCTACGAATAAAAAGCAATAAATTTTTATGACCGATGCTCGCTGGTCAACCTATAATAAAACAAATTCAATCTTACACGCATGGTTTAAAGCCAGAATTACAAAGTGCCAATAAAAAGCAATAAAATTTTACGACCGAGGCTCGTCGCTTGGACAAGGAATGAGTGGAGTTGAACTGCACAATATTTTTTGTTACTGTAACTTTAATTTTATTATTTTGTTAAACTTGTTTTAAAAAATTGGTCTACTTAATAAAGCATATTCTATTCTATTATATGGTGTATATATGTAATGGTTATATTATTACCTGAATGTAAATATGCTTTTGGATAAGGCACCACATTCATTTAGTAATGAAAGTAATTGAAACAGTCATAATTATTTATTTATTCTTTATCTTGTGTCAAAATTTAAAGATATTGCTTGACAAACTACTTAAATCTAAATTCAATAGTTACTAAACATAAAAAATAAGTACAGAATGTTCTTGTAAAATCTAAGAATATTTTTGTTCAAGTTTTTGACGTAATATTCATATTTACAGATGTTACAAAAAAAACGGATAAAACTGAATAATTATGTTATTAATTTCCTTGAAATAAAATGAGTTTATTAAATAATCGTCTTTTCGATAGATTTTTATGTCTTTCCGTATCTTTTTTTGCTAAGTAATGCTATCTTACTTTAAGGTACCGTTCGGTAATAGATTTGATTGTAATAAATCTATGATTATTATCGTGACACTTGGATGAAAATATTTCGACACCTAAAAATGATGAAAATACCTTGCTGCAAATTTGAAAAATATCGAAATACATACTTATTCAAAATTAAATCTATAAAATGTTACTATAATATTTAGGGAAACAGTAAAAAAGTCTCATTAAACAAAAAAAAAACAATTATACTTTAATAATAAAAAAATAAAAAACCAATAGCGTCTCCACAAATGGAACAGAATCAACGCATATAACTCGAACAATTACGGCTTATTTTATTACGACTTAATTTAAAAAATGCTTTTACGATGATTTCTTGACAAAATATCAGTATTTTCAATACATTGATAACAATTAAATAATGTTAATATTAATACTTACCGAAAATATGAAACTCCATCCTTTTTTAGCGTCCTGGATGTATGATTTTTACACTTTTTAAACAAACACCGAGCAATGTTTACCGTCGGAGCATTCGAATGCTACTAGATTAAAAGCGCACCCAAATGTTCGATTGGGCGCTCATTCGGTGAGGCCATTTTTTATCACTGATTGTGTATCTACTTTTTTATTAGTGATCGATGATAGTAAGGAATTAAGTGCTAATTAAGTGCTGAAAGATTATTGAGGTCGGATGTAGAGGACGGTAATATTCTGGGAATTATCGGGTCCAGGACCACCATTACCTTACTATAAGGTATAAACGGCATTTTTTGTTCTTTATCAGTTATATATTATAGATAAGATAGACCGAATCTGTATTAAAACTGAATCAGAACGCCCCGAATCTACGTAGTCGTGTCTGCCCTACTATGGTCCTACTATGGGTGTTTTTGTAAAGCCGTAGGCGCGGAGGGAGAGCAGCCCCCGCCCGCTGTGGCAAATGCGAGTGCGAGCCGTAGAGGCTGAGGCTGGTCGACGAATGCGACCAATAAGTCGAAGCTGCGGAGGTGAGCATGGGTGCCTGTGATTTGCTACGCAAGGGCGAAGGGGCTGCACTCCCCGCAGCGCCGAAGCCGTTGCAGAAGTAACTATGTCAATATTCCTGTGTAAAAAAGTGAGGTTATGATTTTACAAAAAAAATATCACTTATAAACTGTACATTCCCGCAAGGGGGGAAGGGTAGGGGGGCTTCCCAGAACCATTATCATTAATACTTCATTCATTATAATTAAATATTCCACGACCATCACTCTCTTGAAACACTCGTGACAAACGACAAAATGGCGGAGCTATCAAATTTAGTAGGTACCAAATTTTGCCGTGGAACTTCAGTGGTGGCGCGGACTTTAAAGTACATATCAAACTCAGACAACTTAAATTAGCTTATAAGATAAAGACGGAACGCTACATAGGTACATTTCAAGTGATTCAAAAATTATGGCCATCGCCTTTAATTTTCTGTCACAGATTAATAAATATGTAGCAAGCAAGCTATTGTTGCTGTCGCGACATTGTATAGTAAACATAGATTGAAAAAATACTGTCATGTCTTCTTGCGATGTACAATAATATTACATCAAAAAATTTCCAATACAATAACTTTTTCACTACTACGTTTTTAAATATCAACTTTTTGTATAAAAAAACTTATATATTTGCCAGAAAAATATAATTTGAAACGAGGACATCCAGGACCTTTTTTCACCAATGCGGCGCCAAGTAGCCACTCTACTCTACTGTCATTTACAAAATTTTAAGAGGGTTAGTTATTCGTTATGTGCCTACAAAGAGCAACACGGGCCACCGGCGGACTAGAGGGGAGTAGCCATACACGTGAGTGCCTATACAAATTGTTGTATTTATAAAATTATATGTAAAGGAAAATTTATAAAATAATAAGTTGAATTATTTTCAAATTTAAAATGTCTTTTTAATTTAGAAATTAATTTATACATAAGTACTTAAATAATATAAATAATAAAGTACCTACGTTGGTTGCGGCGGTAATGCCACATTAACTCTAATAAAATACTCTATTCTATTTATTTACATTTGTGCAATCTATAAATACTTATTATACAGAAGTTCGATGAAAATAATACAGTTCATTACAATTATATAATTAAATTGTAACATGATTTATAGCAAATTTCAAACAGACTAGGTATGTTGATATTAAATATAACCAACTTTTAACAGCATTTAAAAATTTTGAAAACCAAAACAATAATAAAATTGTATATTAATATGAAAAGTTGCTCTTTAATTAATTTGTAATTTTAGGCAATTTAAAAATATCTGTAAACAAATGTATTTTTTAATTTTATGTCGATTTAAATAATCTCTGTTAATCAAAGGTATTGGCAGGTGCGTTTGTGAACGGGTTTTTTCCGTAGAGCGGCACGAACAGCTTCTTCGAAGACTTCGTTCATGTTGACACGTTCTAAAGCTGAACATTCCACAAGTTGTGCAGCCCTGAAATTAGAAAAGGGGTTTGTAATTATAATATTTGTTGAAAAGTATATAATGGGGTTAAATTATATGTGTATAATATACATGGTACACTCAGAAAGTTTAAACTAATTAAAGTTTTTATTATTAAATATTTTCAAAGAACTCTCCGCCAGCATCTATACAAGGTTTATTCATGCGTCTGAACCAATTTTTGAACCACTTTTTCAAGTCTGCCTCAGACACCTCTTTTAAGGCCTGCTTGAACGCTAGCGCATCTTCGAGCGTAGAAACCATTACCCTTTCAGTTATAGAGCGCAAATACACTGTGCCAAATCAGGGCTGTAAGGAGGGTGACTCAAAAACTTAACCGGTGTGCTGTCTAGGAAGTCCCTTGGTTTGAACACTAAGTTCGCGGGCGCGTTGTCATGATGTAGCAGTAGCTCGCGGAACCCCGTGTTTAGTCGCTTGTTGCTCATGGCAGTGAACACTTATGTCAAGCATTTCGTAGTATTCAATTCGACCTTGACGCTACTTAAATTATAATATATACGCGATAAAATCCGTAAAAACTAGTTTTATTTAAATGTGTATTGTTCGCGTAAATATAAGAAATCATTATGCTACTTAAACTTCCTAAAGGAATTGACACCATATACCTCGTCAAAGTGAAAAAGCTAGCGATCAAAATCTACCCTGCGCTTCTCGATCACTTCACTTTGGTAGGCGTTGGTTCATTTCGAAACAGCCAAACCGTTGACTGGGGCATCGTTTTTTGACCGTATTGATGAACCTAAGATTCATCACTTGTAATAATGTTGTAAACACGCCGTGACAAGCCTGCTTCATCTAGTAATCATGTCGCGGCAAACGGTTCCGATGCCTACATATATACTCTAAGGTTTCGATTAATGGCGTAAATTCTGTATAGGTTGTTTAGATCTTTAGTACAAATGAGCGTACCACCGCGGTCCATTCTTGGGCCATTTTTGTTTCTTGTTTATATAAATGATATGTCATTCTTTGTTCAAAATCTTGACAAAATTGTGCTGTATGCAGATGATACATAACTCATATTTTAAGGTCAACCGGAAACTAAGACTTTTAGTAAAGAGGTGCCCTAAATAAGATTATAGAATTTTAGACTAGTTTCACATGAATAATTTGACACTAAAGAAAGAAGGAGGTAAACTAAGTCAATGGAGTAAACGGTGTTTTTAGGGATTACTTTACATAATGAATTACAATGAGGTTTACATATAAAAGCTTTGTTTACTAAACTTAGTTAATCTGCGTTAGAGGTATTCGCAAATTTACAGATGTAGCGCAGCTGATGATAATATTTTTACCAAAAAAAAAAACAGTTTGCGAGATTTATAATTTTAACTCCCGTGATTAATTATCATCATTACAGCCCTTCACAAGTCCTCTGCTGAACATAGGCCTCCCCCACGGAATGCCACAAAGCACGGTCCCGAGCCACCTGCATCCATTGACTTCCTGCATGTCTTACCAGGTCGTCACTCCATCTAGTGGGGGGACGCCCTACACTTCGCCTGCCGGTACGAGGCTGCCACTCGAGAACCTTCCTTCCCCAACGATTGTCGGTTCTTCGAGCTATATGGCTGGCCCATTGCCACTTCAGCTTACTAATCCTTTGGGCTATGTCGGTTACTCTGGTTCTACTGCGGATATCCTCATTTCTAAGTTTATCACGCAGAGAAACCCCGAGCATAGCCTCGGGCTTCGAGCTTCCTCATACGGCCAGTAGTGAAGGACCACGTCTCAGTCCCATATGTCATCACTGGCAACATGCACTGGTTGTACAATTTAGTTTTGAGATTTTGAGATATGCCTGACGAGAAGATGGGTCGTAATCTCCCGAACGCTGCCCAGCCGAGCTGAATCCGTCGATTGACCTCTCGGTCGAAGTTGGACTTACCTAGTCGGACTATTTGTCAACTTCGAGCTTAGTGCTCCCAACAACTACCGGCATAGGTGTGACATGGACATTAAACATGATTTTTGTTTTGTCCATGTTCATCTTGAGACCTATCCGTTGGGAGACACTATTGAGGTCGTTGAGCATAGTGCTTAGGTCTTCCAGCGATTCTGCCATAAGGACTATATCGTCGGCAAATCGAAGGTGAGTGATGTACTCGCCATTGACGTTAATACCGTATCCTTTCCAGTCCAGTAGCTTGAAAACGTCTTCCAATGCAGCGGTGAAGATTTTCGGGGATATTACGTCACCCTGTCTTACACCTCTCTGCAGTTGGATAGGTTTCGTACTCTGGTTCTGTACTCGGATAGCCATCGTAGCCCTACTGTACAAACACTTCAGCACCTCGATATACCGACAGTCCACTTGGCACCGCTGAAGGGACTGCAGCACCGCCCAAATTTCGACGGAATCAAAGGCCTTCTCATAGTCCACATACGCCAAACATAGTGGCAAATTGTACTCCTCGGACTTCTGTACAATTTGCCGAAGGGTATGTATGTGGTCTATGGTGCTAAAGCCTTTTCGGAAACCGGCTTGTTCGGGAGGCTGGAAGTCGTGAAAGTGATTAATTATAGGAATTATTAAAATAAATAAATATTTTAACTTTCATTAACCAATATTTATACGGAAATATTATGTAAGTACATATTATTTACAAAAAACGGTGAATTTTATTTCAACGGTGAATTTTGGAACAATGATAAGACATCACCTTGAATTAAGAAACAGTAACAAAATAGATAACCCTAAATATAGACTAAGAAAAATTTTTTGCCAATGTACATTTATAATAAAATTCCTAACAAAGTAGTAGCCTCTCGGAAATAAAATTTAAAATTTAAAGTGTTATTGCTCTAAGGCAGTGATTCCCAACCAGTGGTCCGCGAACCACCAGTGAATATGGTCCGCGAAAGATTTAAATATTTTACGTACCTAATCCTTTTAAATAACACATTTATTATTCATGCAGGCAGTGCAACACCGTGCGTTGCGTAACAATCAAAATCGCAATTTTTTACCAAACATGTATGATTTCTTTTACAATAAATACACAAATAATACTCTAAATGAATGCTTCTTTTTAGTTTATTGTATAATTATGTTAAAAGTTGTGATTAAAATTTATTGTTAGATTAACATAAGTTTTTCTTTCATCTTGTGGTCCCTGTCCCTGCTAACATTAAAGAAATCAACGTGGTCCCTGGTCAAAAAAAGGTTGGGAAACCCTGCTCTAAGGCCTACTATACTTTGAATGATTATTAATATTTGTTAATTGTATAAACAAACAACTTAGTGTATAGTAGACTCTGGTATGTCATGTTATGCTCGCTTAAAGGTCTCTGTTTACGGCAACGTCGTGTTTTTTTTAAACTAGTCCGGGCTGCCATTATGTCATCAATGGATTGTTATATAGATTATTATATGATATTATTATACATATATTTGTAGAACTGAGATTTTGTCCTTCACTGGTCGCCATATAAGAATGTTTAAAGCTGCTCAGCGAGCTATGGAGAGGAAGTTGAGCGTTACTTTGCGTGATAGAATCCGAAACGAAGATATTGGCAGTAGAAATAGGACCGATAAAGCCTAACGGATGAGTAAGTTAAAGTGGCTATGGTATTGTGGGAAGAAAGGTTCTCTCTCTCATCTCATCTGGTGAACTGTGTGCTCGTTAATCACCCTAATTCTATAAAAACATATGCAGAAAGTCGATGAAGGCCTGGGACCGTGTTTAGTGGCATTCCTCACCCCGCCTATACACCATATAGGCCTCATTAGGGGCCATTATGTTTAACAATGGACTCTTAATGATGATAATGTAGATCTCGAAAATGCACCAAGGCACAATAACAAACATTAAAAAAAAATCTTTCAATAAGTATTTGTTTAAGACATTTCGCTTTTATTATTTATATTTAATTTTATGTGATTTAACGAATAATGATGTCTCTGCAGTTCTATCACATACTGGTATTATCAGCTGCTGATAATACTACCTACATGATAACACACTGCCAATGCTCGCTCGCGATAGCTCGCTTTGCTCTTCATTTTACTTGCACCATAGATTATTTGCCACAAATTTATTATACATACAAATTTAACAGGCATAATAAACTTATCCCAAATTGAATTCTGATATTTACGCGAACACTACACATTAAATGAAACTAATTTTACGGATTCTATCGCGTTTAATTTAACTTTTTAATTCTCGATGTTTCGAGTGCTTTACAGCACCCATGGTCACGAGGGGGACTGAGGTGTTTGACGTCGCGATGTCATAGTTAGCCCGGCTACCTTCAGTTTTTGAATACTAATTTTAGGTCCGATCTACGCAGAATGAACTTACAGTATTATGAAGTCTTGCAGTGGTATGCTTCGGTTTGGGTTTAATTTTATTAATTATAGGATTCCAAGCAGATGGCAGCACCCTTCCATCTCCTCTATTGAAATTAGGATGTTTTGAATTTCAATAGCCTCGCGGATCATCCTTGGTAGGAATCGGTATTCTTTTAATAACTAACTTAACTTTAACTAAAGGAATAGATTAAATACGTCCCACAGCTTGGCACAGGTCTCTTCTCATGCCCAAGAGGGTTTTAAAGGAAGGAATGCTAACTTCACACGTCCTCTATAATCTATTTCTTAGATATGCAGGTTATCACACGATGTTTACCTTGAGCATTCACCATGTGGCATCAGCACTTGAAATGGCAATTAACAAATTTATTACGTTCCACTTCCAGCGGGATCGAACTCGGTTTACTCGTGTATAGAGGGGCTTATTCTCTATAATCTACCACGGCTCTAATGTTGTATGTGAAATTGTGTGTAATTTAATGGTGAATATTAAAAATTAAAACTTAAATTTCATTTGTTTTGATGGGTATTATATAAATCAGAATATTTAATATGGTATAAAAATTCCTCATTTTAATAAACGTGTAAAACTCACCGTATTTTCCTCTTTAATTTTTTTCCTTCTTGTGTTGTAATAACCGCTTTGCCGGATGACCTCAAGTCTATTTTAGTTGCTGAAAACAACAATAAATACGTTATAAGGAAATATTTGAATAAGTAATAGAGAACAAAATGCGTATAAATTGCCCAAATAATTAACCTATTTTTTATTGTAATCATAATTTGATAATACAAAATGTCCAATTTCTTTCAAGGATACAATAACTTTTGAAACTAAAAAATTTTTTAAATGTATATTAAACGAACTTTTTCTAAAATTTCCATTTATATCATAAATTAATCTACAGTTGAACATGGACTTCTCCCGAGTTGAAGGCTTTAGCATAATCTCAACACATATACGGTGTACTGAGTCATGGTGTTTAGGTGGTCCTCTTAACAAACCGTTTAACATTTAATCCGCGAAATTATTCATTAAATGATGAAGGAAAACGTCGTGATTAAACCTGTTCGACTGAGAAATAAAATATATTGATATGACATGTAAAGTTTCCCAACACACACTGGGCCGGCTATTATATTTTCTGTCTTCCTCTTTGAAACAAACGACAGTGTGTCTTGTACCGGAACGTGACGATGTTACTTTACTTTTTTGGGTAGGAAAAGTGAACCTGTTCGACTGAGAAATAAAATATATTGCCATGACATGTAAAGTTCCCCAACACACACTGGGCCAGCGTGACGGGCTATTATATTTTCTGTCTTCCTCTTTGAAACAAACGACAGTGTATGCCTTGTACCGGAACGTGACGATGTTACTTTACTTTTTTGGATAGGAAAAGTGTTAAAGGTACTAGGTGGAAAACCTTAGATTGATATAACATTAATATGTGGTATGCCACTCGGACGAATTACACCACCACTGCACACACGAGATCAGATAGTTTTAATATTAGGCAATAAATTGTTACTAATTTATTTTAATTGTATTACTATTCAATAATTTAACATTTATTAATAATTATTTTATTAATAATTTATATTACTAATATTTCTTTTTAGGGGTATTATTTCTATACTGTTTCTGTCTGTTTCGGATCTCGTAATTTAACATAATTAAGATAGAAAAAATATTTACATAATAGAATACATAAAATAAAATAGTTAAATAGATAAAACCCAACCAGCCGGAAGCTCTCGGCAGGGATGGAGTAGCACCGCCTACCGCCTTTGAGCCAAGAACGGTCCGTCACGGAGTCCCAGTCGCCTAAGATGACCCGAGGGGCTGACCGATAAACCCGTTTACAGACATGGCTGCAGGAATTTCTATCAGCAGTCATGTCAGTTATTATATTTGTAAGTCCAGATATTTTGTATTCTTATCTGTTTCGACTTTCACGAGGTTGTCATATGTTATAGTAATATCGAACAAAAATATCCTTGACTGTGCCCATTCCACTATTGCAATATCAGACTTATTCGCAAGAATAATCCTGTCCGCGATAATAGCCACATCTATTATTATACTAGTCTGAGAACTTGACAAGTCCACATTCGGAAACAAGCACTTAGTTGCTCTGGAGTCCTTTATCTATAAATGGCTCCGATGAGCCTAATCAATTCTGAACCAGTTTCGTATGATCACTTCACAAATAGGCATTCAATAGAATTCCGCACAATAATAAAACAATTCAATACTTGTAGTTCAATAGCGTCAAACGAAGTGAATAAATAATTATGATATTTTTTATAAACGAAATTTTACATAGTCACAAAAGAACTTAAAAAAGTATATACTTATTAATAATTGTCAAAAGTTAATTCTTCTTTTTGTCTATTCGTTTCATGCGACAACCTGACAAGCGTGCACAGTCCACCACAGTAATAGTAAGTGGATGCTGTGGCCCATAGACATGTACATCTACCCTCGATTAAGAATCAAAATTCGGATTCGTTGTCACCCCTGAGGACTAAGATGGAGTGTCTAGATCCCAGTAAAAAGGGTCTAGTCAGTAGGTTTAGACAAGAATATGCGAAATACGCATGAAGACATTGCAGTCTTGCAACCCGTCTCAGCTTCGCCTGGATTTATTATTGTGTCGTCATTTAGATTTTTTTTAAATTATCATCAATGACCATTTATTTTATAAATTTTGGATTACCCAAAAATATTCCAAGTTTTTAGATCTGTTCGCGCAGTTTCATCACCATCGATTCAGCTATTCCGAATATTAGTCGGACGGACAAAAATGTTACAAATGTTTATTCATGTCTTTTGGCATGCAAAAACCCGCTGAACACGATAAAAGGCAGTTATTTCGATGTTACAGACAGACACTTAATAAATTATAGATTGGATTATGATCAGGATTTCACGAGATGGGTGGAGGGTGCCACACAATCATCACCAATGCGAAGCAGGCCCGCGTGGAATGGTGCCGTGAATTGATACTTCAACAACTTTTTTTAAACTCTTTTTTTGTTTCGCAAAACTTTCTGAGGGGCCCACTATTTAATAACTTCAACAAAGTACCTATCTCACGTTGTATAATCTATTAAATTCATTATAAATAATTGCACTGTTAAATGCGTTAATTTTCATTAATAAACTAATATAATATGATAAAATTCCGCAATAAATTAACACATTCATTTTATCGAATTAGAGTTTTAGAGCGTTCAGAGCGTTTTGCGAGTAGTATTTAACAGCCCCTGTCCTTCATCTAAAACTTTATTTTGATCCATAGGTACTTTACCGAGGAAAGACGAAGAATTAATTGTGAACTGGGAATTTAGAAGTAAAGTTAAACTTTGGCATTGGTAGCATACTTTATGAAGATGACTTTTAATGTGATGTCAAGTTGCGTTTAAGAATCTGATCCTAAGCGTTTAGCCGCTGAGCTTCGGAATCACGGGTTCAAATATTGTACGGAACAAGTGTTTGTACGACCTACAAAATGATTATTCTGGATTTGAATGTTTGTCCATGAGCAATTTATGTATCTAAAACGCCTTTACGATACAGGATAAAACTCCAGAGTTCCTAATACTAAAAATAATTAAAAAGAAAGTAAAATAATAAAATATTTCCACATGGCTTCAGAAGTCGATTCTGCGATACAAGCTATGTCTTAAAACCGACTTCAGGAACTATTGTTTGGTACTATTTCATTTTTTTAGCATCAAAGTGGGTTTGTGCTTTTTATTAATAGTTGGATTATAATAAATCTTTGACTGCCTTGATTGACTGCCTTGTTGGTCTAATGGTTGTAGTAGTGCGACTGCTGATCATGAGGTCCCGGTTTCGAATCCCGGGTCGAGCCAAATAATCAGTTATTGAGTTTTCCATCAAGAAATTCTCAGTAGCTGCCCGGAGTCAGGAAGTTGGCTGTGTCTCACCCCCGTGCCTCGGAAAGCACGTAAAGCCGTTGGTCCTGCGTCTGATCTCTCTCCGGTCATGTCGGTTTACCGTCTCATCGGACTACGAGAGTGAGGGAACAAAGAGTGAACCTGTGCTTGCGCATACACTTGGGCACTATAATCCTGTCCTGCATCGATGGCTAGTCTCCGTTGAGGCTAGACGCCGTGACCGAAATTCGGTCTGGAGGACATTATAATAGATCCACTTTGGGAAGACTTGCACATCATTGTTTATAATTTAATTTTGGCGTAAGTAAATGACATCAAGTTAAAACATATTCAGGCTGCGTATAACTCACGTCATATTAACTAGCATATTATTAATCAAGGCTAACAGGAAATAGAATCCCAAGTACCTTTAAACAATACATTAATACAGCAAGACCTAACTCAGACTAAAACAAATAATATATGTATGTGCCCCATAAACGTATCATAAATCACAAACACACGGCGGCATACATACGGCTATGCAGTAAACTGCTTACTGAGGTTGAGTCACGGTTCATGGGTCGTGAGTTTGAATTCTAAGACAATATTAAATTTGTATTTCCGACACTAGATATTGGAGACTGACTCACCATTTCTTTCATATTGCCGCATTAACCTTAGCTATGTGCGTGTATGAGGGTGCGAGCGTGCGTGTGTTAGTACGCGTGTGCGTACGAGGGAAGTCAAAAAGTTTGCGGAATGACTGGGAAGGATAATGAAATGAAACATTAAACTATTTTTCCTTTTCAACGTATTCTCCCTTAATTCTAATACATTTATTAGATCTGTCAAATAACATTAATTAATAGTTTTATTTTAGTCGGTAATATTATCACAGTAACATCATCGTCGCCAAATTTTTTCCCACGCAGTTCTTTCTTCATTTTTGGAAACAAATAATAGTCGCTTGTCGAATTGAAATGTCGAAAATCATCACCAGTTAACAATATTTTTGGTAATATTTTGTTATAATTTTCTATATCCTCTATTGGATACAGATTTTATTTTGAAACTGGCGATGGTATTAGCTGTCAAGACTGATTTCCGTCCATGACCTTAGTATTTTAGATTAGTCTCTATAAGATAGTTACTTAGATATAGCCATTTGTCATAGGCTATATCTAAGTAACCATCTTATTCTGTTATTTCTCTAAGTGCGTATATACGTCAACCTTTGTTTCCGGTTATACCACGAAAGATACTGCCATGTTAAAAGCTGTTTGGTACATTTGATATTATTGTTCACTAATCAAATCAGTAATTTTTTTTGGGATTAGCCAACATGTTCTTTATATTTATAAAAATTATACATTTAGTCATATAGTAAGGTTAAATTAAGTATAATAACACTTGTATTACTATTACCGCTACAGCCTATCTCAAGCCCACTGCTGAACATACGTTTCCCTGTAGATTACCGCATATAGATAGGGGGATATTTGCGGTGTTTCCCTTAAACTTGTATAATAAACATCTTTTACTTAATGTCGTATGATGAGATTGGTTCTTTTTTAACCGACCCCAAGGGTGGAAAATAGGGGAAAAAGTTTCATATTGGACTGTTGTTTAAGGAATTTCATATGATATCTTCGCAGATTGAGAACCGATTTTAATGAATCTGTTTTTATTAAATATTTTATACTTCAAGGGTGGTCCCATATAAATATGAAGAAAAAAATCCACTCCTAAAGTTAGCAAATAAATAACTTCTTTTCTAGCAATTTGTTTTTACTTTTTGTTAAAAGTTATAATTATTACGTTTTAAATAAGTATTATATAAAGAAACCTGGACCGGTTACGTCAAAGTTGTGTGTAAGAGGATGGTTAATTCGCTCAGCGAATTAAGGAAAGCGAGTTTGGAGTTACTATTCGTGAATCCGGAACGTAATAATCCGCAGTAAAAACTATAAACAGAGTAAGCGACATAATTCAAGGATATACGCTAAAGTGGCAATGTGTAGTTCGAAAAACCGATATCCGATGGAGAAAAACGGTAAGCGGAATATAGGGCAGCCTCCCACTACATGAAGTGATAACCTGGTAACTGAAAAAACATGCAAGATGTCGATGGATGCAAGTGGATCAAATCCGTGTTTTGTGGCAGTCTTTAGTTAGTAGTGGAGGCCTACGTTTAGCAGAGGTCTTGTGATGGATTGTAACTAAGACAATAACATAATGTACTGATCCGTGGCAAGCTAGTGTTCGAAATTTTAATTGCTTAATTTACCACGTATTTACGCGGTGAAGGAATTATCATTTAATAATCAACATGTTTGAAAAATCTGTCATCGTATTGGGGTTGGGGAGAACTGTTGAGAAGTCCACAAATTGAAACTGAAACAGTGCGGCGGACTATTTCTTGGTCTTGAGAGGGTTGCCACCCGTACTTTGTAATAAAGTATTGTACCTAAAATACTTTGTATATTTTTTCGATTTTCAAGGTTTTATTTTAATGTTTACTAAAAGAACGAAATATATACAGACATTATTAAAGATATCAATGATTCACGAGCTATATAAGAATAACCTATATTCACAAGGAAATAATTCTGACTTTTTTGCCGTCACTTTGGCTTTATTTACAGAGTTTATTCTTAGGCGAATGCTAGGTGGTGGGAACAAAGAAACAGAATGTTATCTTAACTTAGACATAGAATGTAAAGATATTGTAAGGAAAAACAACATGTCAAATAAATAATACTTTATTTTCAATTGTCGTAGTTTCTTTTATACATCTTTTGTAAGACGTACGTAGGCTTGTCACCTTTAAATATGCAACTTATTTTTTTAAATGAGTTGTTTTGATGAGATGTTGATGTGAACAAACAACAAGGCACCACTTTGACTTTTGCCCTCCGCCATAGACTACCTCATAAGCAAGATTTTGGCATAGATGCCACGTTTGGCAGGCGAGTTGGTAACCACAGTTTTTTATTATTTTCAGTTGTAGTCAGGGAGATGCCGTTGCCCATTTCCTATTTCTCTCTGTTTCTGTTTCCCTCTGTCGCCTTTTACGATGGTGGGTTCTCTTAAGCCGGCAAAGCACGGTGATGACTTTAATTTCGAGACTCTAAACAAAAATACATAACTAATCTCATTAATTAAATTTAAATTAAGTTTAATTTGTTATGCTCCACTTAAGCTGATGATTTATATATTAAATATAAACTAAAATTGATCCAAAAATGTGTGCTAAACTCCTATGCTTTATAATTAAACCTTTTATTATTTGAGAAATACATACAAAACAACAAGGAAAAGGATCAATGAACAGCAAATTAGCTTCATAAATGTAAACATTTAAAAGCAAATAAAAAGAACACAACGAGATGTGCTTATTAAGCGCAAAAATAAACATTTCTGGAGTCATAATAATTAAGCCCTTCCTCATTAACACACATTGGACTAATGGCCACAAATTAATGAAAACTAAACAATTATTAGTAAAATACGAATGTATTCTACAAAAATTATTAAAATAATCGATATCTTATATTTAAATACAATTTAAGTGTCTGTCTGTAATATCGAAATAATTGTCTTATATTGAGCTGAGGGGGTTATTTACACGCCACGAAGACATGAATAACCATTTAAAAAAAATTGTCGGTCTGTCTGTCTGTCCGGGCTAATCTTCGAAATGGCTGAATCGATTGCAATGAAATTTCACGAACAGATAGAGAGCAATGCCGGGATATAGCCTATATTTTTTTTATGCATGTTAGGTTTAATTTTTAAAGATATCATAATATGCTCATATGCTTTTATCATTTTAAGTAAAAAAAGTCGTTAATTGCTTTAAATGTCTTATAAAATAATCAGCTACAGCTATAACTGGGGTGATAATGTATTCACATAAAAATATTATTGACGATCACTGTGTTAAATTGGCATTTGGTATCGGGTTTTTTGATTTTAATTGATTGCAGTTAAATACGTTGGAAGTAAAAATAACTTATGTAGGTTCTAATGGTTTGAAGAGAAAATATATTAAGCATATGTATACAGATTTTTTTTATTTTACTACAGATTAATATAACAAAATATGACTTCCAAAGAAGTGTCTCTTGAAAATATAGAAATATTTAAAAAAACAGTGCTTGTTGACTCCAGATGATACTGCAGAATACAATCATCATCATTCATCATCATACATAGGCTTCCTCAAAGGAATGCCAAAAAGCACGGTCCGAGGCCATCTGCATCCATCGACTTCCTGCGTCTCTTACAGACGTGAAAGAGAAGTCGGTGAAGTGCCAACATGGAAGACGGAATTGAACAGCTTCTGAAGGACTTCAAGTGCCGGTTTTCTACCTGCTTATAGAAACTCCGCTGTAATTTCATCTTTACCTTGTCGCTTTTAAGTTGCCGGAGAGCTATAATCTCACACTGATATCCGGGATATCATAGAAATAGTGTCGAATGAGACTTGCTATTGTGTCATTACCAACACTTGTGTGTGGCTCCAAAGACGATGTGTACAGCTGTCCGTATGACCTTTCAACCTCACTTAAAATCTTAGGTAGCCTGGTAAAGACGATACATTCGAAGACGTGTGGCTCAATACAGCAGGCAAAGACTTTATAGCCTTGGTGCCACTCAATAACTTCTTCAATAAGAGCTGTTTTGAACCCTTTGAGCCTTTACCCTGTCATATCTGATTAAGACTGCAGTTTCACTACTCGTCAAACAGCCATGAGATTAACGAGTATGATCGGAGAGTTTTTGTGTTTATAGTTATATTATATTATTATAAAATATTTTAACATATTACAAAATAATGTGATCTTTTAAACAAGCAATGATGTTACAATAATTAATTATAATTAATTAATTTGTTGTTTGTAACTTGTGATTGGCTAGCAGATCGCAGGCAAATAAAGAATGCCCGTTGTTATTTGTGAAATTATCCTAATTATAACCTCAACAACAATTCTCAGGATTGTCCGTCACTCTTATTTAATTTCAGACAAGTATTAATCACACTAGATAGGAAAAGATTTTTGGGGCTGTTGGTTCTTGAGCGAAAAATGTATGTCACAGCAAAGCGATGTAATTAAGCAGGAAAACTCCCTCAGGCGGCTTGGCCTACATACAACACTTGAAGGGTTTTTCTGTCCTGGGGAAGAAGGGACAGCAAATTTTATCACGAGTGTGCTCTCTTTGGTACTACTGTTCCTCGTCGAACTCTTCCTGCGACAAAAACCTTTACGGCGGTATTGGCACTAATTCTTGTAGAGGTGATTTTTAATCGCACATTTGCGCACTCTCACACAAATTAAAAAACCTCGCCCTATAATCGCATTGTAAATAATCGTAGTGTGCTAGGCGTTATATTATATAATCTGATATAATCCTCTCGTGTATAGGACTCCTTTCCGCTACACTGCCTTGGCTGTTATGATCTGGCAATTTCTGAAATAGTAATTCTATCATCTGAGGCCATTTTGGAGTTCCCATCATATTACACGACAGTCACGAGATATCATAGAGTAACTTTTTTTTTTAGAGGATCGGGTGACAAACGAGCACACAGTCCACCTGATGGTAAGTAGTTGCTGTGACCCATTAACATCTACATCTATCTTCAATAAAGAATCAAAATGCAGATGCGATGTCACCCGTGAGTACTATGATGGAATGCCTCTTTTCCAGTAAAAGGGATCTCCGGTTCTCTACACTCACCATAAGAAACACAGCAGTGTTAAGCTGCTATTTTACGCTAGTATTCTGTGAGAGCGTGGTCCTTCCCCGGTCGAGCCGACCCATTCGCGCTACAACTATACTACTACTATACTGCAGCACGTATAATACTACTAAATAATAGAAATTTATTGGTTACTGGTTACATAACTAACAAATTCAGGAATATTTAACAGACAAAACTAGGTGGTAGGATTACTTTTTTGCCTAGAAGTCCGCCTGGGTAGCTACAATATTACCTATTTTTGCCGCCAAATAGCAGTGTTTGCACTTGTGTTCCGGTCTGAAGGGTATAACTAGAGTTTTGTACTCAGCAGAGGACTATTGCAGTGATATTGATAATGATGTCGATGAAGGTTATAAATAGTACGTATTTTGATAAATTACTGTGTGAAATATCATACTGTCATTTTGTTACTCAGTTTTAGCACAAGTTTTTAATTAGTAGGGTTGTTTATCCTACTATATACAGTGAAGCCAAACGGAGTTATAATTTTATCAGGCTATGTTTGTATGTCTGTTTGTCTGTTCCGTCAGGTCGCTTAAAACTACTTGTCGTTTTTTGACAAATGAGGTATCCTTTGAAGGATCGTTTTTTATAGGTTATAGGCCATACAACGACACATAAAATCCAACGCGGCGGCATAATCTATACAAATAAATAAAATTCAAGTGTATGTTTGTAATATATAGATATACATAAACTGAAAAAATTATAATTTAAAGTCCAATTGTTCCGACAAGTAGGAAGAACTAGGTTCTCGTTTTCATACGTGGTAGAGCCATGCTTTGGCTGTATTATAGTTGTAGCACGTATGGGTCGGCTCGAAGGACCACGCTCTCACAGAATACCTACCAGCGTAAAATAGCAACTTAAAGCTGCTGGGTTGCCTATGGTGAGTGTAGAGTACTGGAACGAGGCATTCCATGTTCTTCATGCGTTACAACGCATCTGCATTTTGATTCCTAATCGAGGACAGACATCTTATGGGCAATAGCATCCACTTACTATCAGATGGACTGTGTGCTTGTTTGTCATCCAATAAAATAAAGGTTAGTCTAGTACATAGTATGTAAACGACCTCATAAATACAATTTTTATTACATTTAAATGAACATCATATAAGTCTAATATTTTATTAATTATAAACGCTAGTATGAATCAAAACTGTGACGTAACGTAACGCCGTGCAAAAAGGTAGTGAATGACGTAATACGATAAGTCACGCAGTTCAAATGAAAACTAATAAAATGTTAACTCCTTACAACAAGAATAGCAACGGTGGACTTTGACGGGATAATGATGAAGAAGAAAAACTGCTATTAGGTACTTTACCTTCATGGAATAAGATATTAGTGTTTTGAAATTTATATGATGTCGTCTTCATTTACTTGACTTTTATAGAATTAGATACTTTCAACCAACCAGCTTGAAAAGCGTGGCATCTATGGCAAAATTCTCCCTATGAGTCAATCTATGGGGAGGCTTATGTTCAGCTGTGGAATTTTATAGCCTGTAATAGATAGATAGATAGATAGATAACTTCAAAAATTCTTTTGAAATCCTAATTTGCCCCATTACAAGTCTTAATTAAACTTTTAATAAAAAGTAAAACCCACTTTGAATACTAAAAAGACATAGTGTATCGAAGAATACAATATAGTAATAAAATAAAGGGCTTAGAAACTATTATGTGGAAATTAGTGCATGATTTTTAGTTTTTGAAGTCTGTTTTTAATATTTATTAAAATTTTAATCAATTTACCCTTTTAAATCGGTTCAGCCGTTTTAGACTGAGTTACAAAATATATTTTAAAAGAGTGTGAAGTTGGTCAATGCGCTCCATGCCATGAGAGTCCGTTAGTAATAAAAAGCTGGACACTAAATTTTACCATTTTACTGTACTGTTTTCTCATAACGAGAAACAAAATATTTTTTCTAAATAAGCATAGTTAAGATAATATAACGAACATAATAATAATTCAAGAAAAAGCCGTCAATTATCACTTTTATCATTATCATTATCATTATCATCATCAACGTACAACAAATTACGCTTGGCAGACTTCTCCATGACCTGTTTTTAAATAACATCGGATTAGCCTATGCACAACCACAAACACAAAACTACTTGGTTACCCATCCTAAGGATCTACACCACAAAAAATCGTTTATCACTTATGCGGTTATGCAATAAGGAAGGGGAAATTTGGATGTGAAACAGAAACACAAGGATAATCACAACACATCTAAAAGTGTTAATTCACGGACATTGGAAAAGCCACCAAGTTCCCAAAACATAATACCTATAGCTATACAATGAAATGGAAAGACTTGTCGTAATGTGGACGCGCACGGTTGAAAGGCAGTGATTTTCCTGAAGAAATTGGTTTTTTTCTAGCATTTTCCCTGATTGCCTTATACCGTATACAATATCCCCGAAAAGACATGTGATTGTGAATACTTGATGTCAATCATAACTTACATAAAAAAACAATTTATTAAATTTCTTGCAATATTTCTAATAGTGTAATTTTTTATTGGGCTTACCTACTAACACGACCGGCACGGAGGCACTAAAGTGCTTTAATTCGGGGTACCACTTGTGAACAACGTTTTCGTACGAAGACCGGCTTCCGACCGAGTAGCAGACTAGGAAACAGTTTGTCTGTAATTTATAAAATTACGTCAATTACTAAAATCATTAACTTAAAAGTACATAGAAGATAAATAAAAAACTGCGGTTGCCAACCCGCTTGCCAAGCGTGGCAACTATAGGAAATATCCCCCCTGTGAGGCAATCTATGGGGGAGGCCTAAGTTCAGCAGTGGATTTTGATAGGCGGTAACAGTAACGGTAACCTAGAAGATTTTGGAGACGGGGTTAAAGATGTAAGTACCACGATTAACTGAAATTATTGTTAATATGCATCAGTCAATCTATATTAACATTTATATAATATTTTAAAATGCATTTGTGGATTTCTTTTATTGCGTTTTAATACTGTCGTTTAGTGTAATTACCAGCTGTGAGTCATTCCGTCTTAGTCGTCAGGGCACAGAATAAATATTATTACCTACGGTAACAACGCATCTGGGGCCTTGTAGTTGATTACAAGCCTATAGTATCGACATACTATAGGCTGACTACCACAGTCTTTACTTACTATCACTCTATTAGTATGAAAATACTACTATTAACCTTGACATTTATAAATGTTAGTAGGCAATATTATACTCCACAAGATAAGAGAAATAAATCAAACGTAGCCAAAGCCATGACACAAAATATCTGACCTTTTGAGTGTGAATACAAAATTATGCATCTATTTTGAATACCTTTTAATTAATTTCAAGATTACAAAATTTGGCATGACCCCCCTCGTTATCAAGGGAGTTTTGGTGCAATTAGTCCTCCGCACCGATTCCATGAGTGTTCGAGATCTTTACATGTTCTTCACGAAGATTTCCTTTAACGCCGAGCACGGGGTAAATCAGCACATAACATTGCAATTAACAATTTTAAATTTTAAACGGTGCCGACTGACATACAGATCTGTTTGCGGGTCTGGTTTTTCTATTTAGGGCGAGGTCTTATCCCTTGAGCTACAGTAGACGATAACAATAGCAAATTTATATTAATTCTTATAAATTGACGTAGGACCATTTAGAACTGGATACGGCACTATTATAAAATCTATATAGTAAACATACGTAAGGGTGATTTGCTAATAACGTGGGTAAAGCTAACGAAACTACCTGACGGTATAAATATGAAATTTCGTCTTGATAACTTCATTACTTTTTATGTAACCTTCAGTCATCGACGACGGGAATGACTGGCTCGACAATGTTGAAAAAAATCGAACACCGTGCGGTGATTAAATTCCTCGCTAAATAAGGAAAAGGTGGCCGTTTACCAAGACTCTGCTCCTCCAATGTCAACCGTACAGAAGTGGTCAAGTGAATTCAAAAGAGGCAGGGAAAGCATCGAAGATGACCCCCGCCCGGGTGGGCCAATCACAGCGGCTACGGAAAAAAATGTGAAAATTATTGAAAAACTTGTATTAGAAGATGCACGAGTAAGAATTAAGATGTTAGCAGAAATGACTAACTTATCCGTTGGTACAATACACACCATATTGCATGACTATCTCAACCTCACAAAAGTCAGTGCAAAATGGGTGCCGCGAATGCTCACTGCCCTTCAAAAGCAAGCGCGGGTTGTCTGTGTAGGGAGTTTTTAGAGCTGTGTGGTGACGACCCAACAAGTGTTTTCGATAGGATAGTTACAGGAGATGACACGTGGGTTCACCAATATGACCCTGAGAGTAAACAGGAGTCTATGCGATGGGATTAAAAGGGATCAAACCTCCCCAAGAAGTTCAAAGTCACTCCATGGGCCGGTAAAATCATTTCCACAGTGTTCGGGATTTCAAAGGAATACTATTCGTCGAATACACAAAAAAAGGTGAAACCATCAACGCAGACAAATACTCAGCCACTTTACGCTGTTTAAGAGAAGCAATAAAAGAAAAGACAAGAGGAAAGCTGACCAAGGGAGTGCTGCTTCTTCATGACAACGCACCGATTCACACGGCGCGGCTCTCCAAGGCTGCTGCACGAGACTGCGGGTTTGAGGAAATTAACCACCCACCATGCAGCCCAGATCTAGGCACCAGTGACTACTTTTTATTCCCAAACTTAAAAAAGGATCGTAGGAAGGAAGTAAATGAGCATTTTTCAGGCCAAGACGAAGAATATTTTTTCAAGGGAATAGAAAATCTGTTTTCACGAACAAGTAAATGTATTGATGTCATGGGAGACTATATTGAAAAATAAAAAAATATTTCATAATTTTATATTATTTCTAACATAGGTACCCATACTGAGATTACATTGAACGCCCCTCGTAGATCATGATCAGCGGAACGTTGTTCGTACTGAATTTGGTCCCCTTTTCACATTTATGTTTTGGTGGGATATGTTTAAATTTTAAAAAGACTCACGAAAGTATTTTTATTTTCTATTTTAATGAAACGTAATCAATTATATTATGTTCATTAGGCCATATATTCGCTTTCGGTCCAAATATTTTAGATTTGGCACTTTTAATAATTTTACACCTAAGCCATTTCATTGTTGTGACAACATTTTTCAACAGTTTTCTTATACGACACGTAGCCAATACTTAAAGTTCAGAACTAACACATGCTAGATTAGCCGTGAATTTAGTATGTTTCTCAACCGATATTTATACTTAGATATAAATCACTCCAAACAAAAGCATTTTAAGCTTACTTGGAATGGTTAAGGGAGTATTTCACTAGTATTATTTTTATAAAAAAGGTATAAGGTGACTAACGAAGACACATTCAACCTGGTAAGTGGATGCCCATAGACGCTTACCTACATCTATCATCAATTAAGAATCAAAATACAGATGCGTCGTTACCCCATAGGATTAAGATCGAAAGACTAGTTGTATTGTTACCAATAAAAAGGGCTTCCGGTTCTCGGCACTCATCTTTTCTTTATATAGAATAAGGGTAACAAACGAGCACACAGTCCGTCTGATAGTAAGTGGATACTGTGGCCCATAGACATCTAGATTTTATCCTCGATTGAGAATCAAAATGCACATGCGTTGTCACCCCTGAGGACTAAGATGGAATGCCTTGTATCCTGTAAAAAAGGGTCTCCGGTTCTCTATACTCACCATACGAAATACAGCAGCATTGAGCTGCTTTTTTACGCTGGTATTCTGTGAGAGCGTGGTCCTTCCCCGGTCAGCCGACCCATTCGTGCTACAACCAAAATATAGTAGTACCACGTAAAAATCTTACGAAACATAGCAACATTATTATGCTGCTATGTCATGTTATGTATTCTGTGCGAGCGTAGTGCTTCCACGGTTTAGCCGACCTATTCACACCTTACACATTACGCTGCGGTAATCTCTGGCTGATAACGTATTAGTGATTACGTTAGTCATGCGCAGAAATAACAATTTTATATATAACGGAAACATATTTAATTCGTAGGTATACAATCAAATAAAAAAGATATTTATATTATTTACAACTTACGTTATTGTATGATAAAGGCCTTAGTCGTTCATAATCCTCTTGACCAGCCGTATCCCATAGCGCCATCTCTACTTCCTCACCATCGACAGTGATATGACCCACATAATTGTCAAACCTGAATTATTATTAGGCTTTATTCTTGGGTGTTATTGCCACATTTTACTACATACATTGCGATTCTTAGCTTAATTATCAAAATGCGAAAAAATTTAATGTAAATAAGCAGTTCAGTGGTTCTCAAACTTTTCGTTTCAACCGACTGTGCACATACAAGCTTTTAACCGCTTTTTCTTCGGCGAAGAAAAAGTGTAAATAATATTGCTCGGCCCAGGTTCTCTCATTTCAAAAATAAACACCAGTAGCAAAGAGAACAAACTTAACAGTAGTAATAGCGAAACAACAACGAAATTACGAATAATAACAAGGAGAAAGTACGCTAAAGTCAAGGTGTTGAGCAAGAGTAAATTAAACATATATATACATATTACACATGCAGCGGATATAATTCTACCGATTATAGAAACATTCCTTCCATTGTAAAATAGTAACTTTGTAGTACACTTAAAATTGTTAGCATAAAAAGTGTAAAGTTTGGAAATTTAGGTTTCATGTTCTTTATAATGAAAGTTATTAGCTTATTAATTTGAGTGATTTTTGATGTAAATTTTAAATCTACTTATTATAACAATAACTTTGACAAAATAAATATTTTAAAAATATTCAAAATTGTAAGGTATTCTGTTGGAAATTCTAAGAAATAATTATTTAATACCTGGCGACCTATGTTCATGTATTAGATGTTCATATTTATTTTAAGTTTTAATAATTGTAAAAGCGACACCGTAGGAACCCTTTTTATGATTTCTTTACCTTCTATTTTTTCGTATCTTGTATACGGCAATATTTTCTTTAAATTTTTGTGCGTTTAACCCTCAGAGCAAAAAAGAAAGATAGAACACTACATATCTATATTTAAAGTGACGCCGGAACCATGCTCAATTTATTGCAAGAGCATGCATGATTTCAGTGTATGCATAATATGTGTGCGTAGGTATTTATAAAAATAAGTTGAGCATGGTTTCAGCGTCACTTTAAACCTATTTGAAATGTACCTACGTGGTGTTCTCTCTTTCTTTATTAGTCTGAGTTACAACCGCAATACTATAATATGCTAATTTATATAGATTTCTGTGGTTCATCTGTACATGTGGGTAATTTAACTCTCAGAGCCGGTTACATGAATAAATATTTTGATCTTGAAATCACTACGTTTTACGTTTACGCTTTAATTGACCGCTTCACCTCTTCAAAAATTTCATTGGTTAAATTCTTTCACACACTACGAAAACAGCCAACAGCCCGATCGTAGGCCTTCCCCATAGATTGCAAAGTACGATCCCGAGGCGACTGGAGTGACGATCTGATAAAGCATAAGTACATCAGATCGTCACTCCAACTAGTAGAGGGCTGGAGGTGTCACACAACTCTGCGCTTGCCAGTACGAGGCTGCCACTCGAGAACCCTTCTTCCCAATCGGTTGTCGCTTCTTCATTGTTTAAATTCATTCATTAGTTGAGTTACGCATGGATAAAAAAAGGGGCTCCAAGGCACGTATTATGCTGAGTGCATTGTTTCAGGTAATTAGTGGAAATACTTTAAGGGAAAGCTTGTGTGTGTTAGACATCTAGTTTTGCAAATTTTGTATTTGCCGTCGAGTTCAATAGTAAATGCGTGCGCGTGTTGTGTGCGTTCTAGCATTGTCTCTCCGAAGGAAGCGGTGCTGCACACACAATTTGCACGTGTTGCGCATGGAACACGCATTGGATGCATGCTATTCTCAGAAATAGTGAATGAAGCTTTTCAGTACCGTAATTCTTTGTTAGAGCTACTATTTTCGATAATAATATACAGGTGTGACATTACTTTGATTAGGACATTGCATTTATAACCTTCTTTCGGCTGTATCCTTTAGTAGATAGTTTCATGAAACTGAATGCCTTTTTCACCGCTTAGGTATCATCAAATCAAATCATCTAGACTGCATGGTATAGGTATAAATGGTAATGGGGTACCTAAGTCCAGGGACAAGATCTATCATAATTTATTGAAAATATCGTTTACTTATTGTATTTCAAAATGAATCAGAATTTAAGAAACTTCAACGAACATATTATAACCTTATTAAATAATCCGATATGATAATACAATATTATGGAATAAGATTTTGTTTGAAATGTTCTATGAACACGAAACTGGCGTAAAATATGTTTTAAATACGAAACAAATGTTAGCAAGCCAATTGTTGTCAGTGTGGCATCGAATCGGTTACAGAGATGGACAGCAAGGAAGTCCTTTTGAAACCGAGGTTTCTTAAAGAGGAAACGACAAGCGTTAACAATACAACAATGCACATTTGACTTTATAAATATTATACCTTCGCAATACAGCGTTTGTACACCTATACAACAACTGTACAAACTGCACACAGGAAAAATTTGTCTACGTACAATAATTACAGAGTGCAAAAAGCAAAAATTTGTATATAATATGTGTTGTGTTACAAATACAGTAAAATAAATTATTTAAACATGCATTGTTTACGTTTGTATTGCCAATGGCTCAGAGTAAAGTGTACTAACCATGTTATTAGGTACTCTAAGCCCAATGTCAAACACTTAATAGCCTGTGGTCAAACAGTCGCACAGAGTGGAGAGGGGTTTTGGCGGGAACTTGACCGGCGGCGGTTTGCTGCTCCTGTGTTATTGTTTAAATAATGGTTTGAAGTGGATTTTAATATGTAAAAGTGGTGCGATTTTGTGTATTAAGTGTCTGTGCATGTGAACTATTAGTGGAAACGGTGAAACAAGTGCTCTGATAGTGATGTGATTCTCAAGATGTGGTGTCTGTCTGCTTAGGCGCCTTGAGATACCATCGCCAACTGTTAGCTGTCTGCTGGCTCAAGTTGCCGTCAAAATCTCCCAAAGGCTGCACAATGTGACGCATCAACATATTGTGAAGCAGTGTACTATGAAGGATAATTATACATTGTAACTTCAGGCTCAGAAGGGCTAGAACCCAGAGCCGTAAAGCCAGTTATAAAAAAAACAGAGTGGAGATTGTCGTTAAGGAACTCGGAACAATAACTGATAAGGAATTTTAAAATATTGTCAACAAATAATTACTGACGGACTGACTGAATGGGCTGTGAATTTTGTGTGCTTTCAAATGTTCCTTTTTCAATAGTGTATGAAGTGTATATCAAGGCAAAAAATCGCTTATTTCATATTTTGCATATTAGATAATATCTGTGTTTACTTATATATATGAAATAGAGCTTGCTAAAATACAAGCCTAAAAACTCAATGAATTATGGTCGGATTTCGACCACTAGGAGACTAGTGTCGGTGTAATACCCACAACTCCATATCGTCCTGTGGGTGTCGTAAGAGGCGACAGAGGGAAACTAAAACAGGAGATGGGCAGCAACATCTTCCTGATAATAGCTGATTAAAAATAAAAAACTGAGGTTGCCACCCCGCCTGCTAAGCGTGGCAACTATGGCAAAATCCCCTCTATGAGGAAATCTATGGAGGCCTATGTTCAGCAGTGGACTTTTAAAGGCCCTAATAGATAGATGGATAGATAGGCGACCACTAGTACATATAAAAGACGTTCTACTTTGCTTAATGTAGTTTGTGTCATAGAAATCAATTTTGACGGTAATATAGGTAGGTACTCATGCTATAAATATGTTTTAGAATATGAATATATTGATATGATACTTCTAACATTAGTGTGATTTTGCAAATCACACTAATGTTAGAAGTGTACAATCAATATTATTATATACATTGATGACTCACTTTACCAGCACCTACTATAAATTAAGGCATAGGCGATGACGAAAACTTTAAAAATTACTCATCATGCGTTTAAGCGTTCTTCATACAAAAGGAGTCTAGGTGCCTTATTAAATTGTTAGAGAAATTGCATGCTCGTAATCGGTGTCGAAATAATTGACCGTAGACAATATAAAAGCTTGTAATAAAAAATAAAAAGCAAGTCAATTTTTATTCATAGGGTTTTGATTCCGTCAGCTCCATGCATTTCCGCTGTTATCTAAACTCAGGGTTGTATGAACACAATCTCTTTTTTACAGCAAACTATGTATCGTTCATACTTCAACGTATTATTAACTCTAGAAAAGCAATAAATTGTTAAGTCAACTGTTAATTCAGATTAAAAATTGACCGTTTAAGGTAAATTTCAAACTACTTATTAATCTGAAGGAGCATCTATTCAATTATTTAGAATAGTAAAAAACACATGAATTTAATAAAATTGTTACAAAGGAATAATAAGAAACAAGTTATATATAGAATTTATGAAAGGAAGTAAACACAGATGTGTAACAATTTACCAATTTGTTCTGAGTCTGAGGTAAAAATTAACACCGTAAAGATAAGGATGTTACCACATCAATTGTTAATTTTGTCACGTACGAAACCGCACAGCAGCCGAACCATTGAACTTTTATAGTTGTGACACCTCAGTCCAAGATAATAAACAGATTATCTACTTACACCGTAGGGACATATTCTTCAGGAAATTCATTTCTAGTGTACACGTAGAGAAGACAAGTTTTCCCTACCATACCATCTCCAACCACTGTAATCTTTAGTCTTTTCGTCGTACCCATGTTTCAAACCACCACATAGGACAAACAGATGCACACAATTTTCACTATTAAAATAAAGTCTATTGTACACACTCGATTAAACTACTGCCAACTCATATCGAATATTAGCGATACTTGTTCTCCGGCAAGACGGATCGGTCCTTGAGAATTTTTATCGTTCAGTGATGTAATGTAATGATCTTATCACACTAAGATACTTTGCTGATAACGCGGCAATTTTAATTGAAACAGACGCGTGCGCGCGCGCACTTTGGAGGTTGAATGCGGAGTGTGCGGAGTGATGTAAATGTACAGTACAGAGTACTTTTGAGTGATGACAAAATAAAGTGGGAGTGATTCAAATTCAATTACTGTCGCTCGTCGGTCGTCACTCGTCAGTCGTCACAGCGAGGCGGCGTCTGCGGGCAAGCACCTTCTCGCGCGCATCGCCGATTGAAATACGTAATTAATTCTGTTATCGTAGTATTTAGTCGACCAAACATCAATACAAAATAAGCCAACAGACGTTCGTTTCGCAGACTAATAAGGTAGATTTATTATAATAAGCCGACAATAATAGCAAATGTTTCAATCATAGGTTTTATATAAACATAATATTAGATATTGTTTCCACAAATTAGTAAGGGTAGTAAATCATTCTGTAGGTTACGTATTTGTTTAAAAGGGAGTCCTATGTTCAGCAATGGACTTTTAGATAGGCGGATAGGCTGCGTTAGATAGAACATTGAAGTGTAATGTACTTACGTACAAGAATATACACTACCCCATATCGTCATGTATATTTTAACACCGCTACTACAGTACACCAGTGGGGTTGTAAGATGCGATAGAGGAAAACTGAAACAGGAAATAGACAGCGGCATCTTCCTAACAAAGAATTTTAAGAAACTGCGGTTGCCAACCCCAGGCGGGGCAACTATGGTATAATCCCTCCTATGAGGCAATCTATGGGGGAGGCCTATGTTCAGCAGTGGACTTTTAAAGGCCCTAATAGATAGATGGATAGATAGGCGACCACTAGTACATTTAAAAAGACGTTCTACTTTGCTTAATGTAGTTTGTGTCATAGAAATCAATTTTGACGGTAATATGGGTAGGTACTCATGCTATAAATATGTTTTAGAATATGAATATATTGATATGATATTTCTAACAGTCTCAACGTAGACTAGCTATCTGCGCAGGACAGGATTATAGTGCCAGAGAGTATGCGCAAACACAAGTGCACTCTCTATTTCCTCACTCTCATGGTCCGATGGGACAGTGTTCCGATACGACCGGAGAGACATCAGGCGAAGGACTAACGGCTTTAAGTGCTTTCCGAGGCACGGAGAAAAACACCACCAACTTCCTGACACCGAACTGCTACTGAAAATTTCTTGAGATAAACCCCAATAACTGATTTTTGTCCCGACCTGGGATTCGAACCAGGGATATCTGGATCAGAAATAGTGGTTACGACCACTAGACCAATGAGACCATAAAGTATGAAGTTGCCGCAAAAATATTTCTTTCTAAGAAGAAATATATTTGTTTAATCGAATTATTTTAAAAATTGGTGATATATTGAAAACTAGCTTTTTACCCGCGGCTTCGCTTCAATTTAGAAATATCATTAATACTACTCCATTTAAAGTTAAAATTTCATAAATGTAGTTCTATTCACGATGAACGTGTGAGAGGAACTATATACGAGTACATGAACGGGAGTAGAAATATAGAGAAGATGGGCAGCAGTGTCTTCTGATTACAGCTCAAAATAAAAAGATGCAGTTGGCAACAATCTATGGTGGGAATCGAAATGATGAACGGGAGTAGAAATATATTAGCAATGTAGAGGCGGCGAAATAGAAATCAATACCCCATTTCGTCTCGTGAGTGTCGTAAGAGGCGACAGAAGGGAAACTGAAACAGGAGATGGGTGGCAGCATCTTCCTTATAACAGTGCCGAGTAATAAAAAGCTGCCGTTACCAACCCACTTGCCAAGCGTGGCTACTACTGCAAATATCCGGCCTATTTGACAAACAATGGGAGAAGCCTATGATCAGCAGTGGATAGGCCTATTAAAAGTAAAACAGTAGCAGCCTACATACATCCCACTACTGGCGAGTTTTAGGACTAAAAAGAGTTGATCGAGTTGAATCCAACGCGAGTTGACCGACTTTAATAAATAAGTATACCTAAAAATGATTTCCGAAATATTTTTTTAACTTCTCAAATACCTATGCAGGTTTCCTTGCGATATTTTCCTTCACCGCCGAGAACGTGGTAAATCGAAACTTCAAATTGCAATTAAAATATGAGTGGTGTCGGTGCGGATCGAATTTGAGTTTCTTACGTACTATGAAATTTACGTTTGGATCGGTTGCTCTTTGATATTTATAGTACTTTTTCGCAAGATCCTGTTCATTTATTCATGTAAGCTATGAAACCGGGACCGTCAATCTGATCTGAAAAATCTCAATAGGTAGGTATGTCTAAAAATATGAAAGCTATCTTAATATATGACAAACCGTTTTATAAGTCTCATTGAAAGTAAAAAAGTAAAGAAGCAGCTTACATACGTCTTACAACTGTGCACAGGGCTGCTAATTACCCATGTGCAAAATAGTGGTTTCACATGTCCACGATTTTTTTAAACTACTTAGATATCAAGGTTTCGCCACCAAGTTATTCTTTACCACTTCACTGAGCACGGTGAAAATAAGCAAATAAAATTTCCTTACCAATTTCATTAGTCCTCGCGGGAATCGAACACTTTTGTTACTGTGCTTTGAAATCTTACGGCGAGCTACACGGCTCTCGTATTTGCTTAAATAAAACTCATAAAAACTGAAAAGAAGCTTTTGTACTATTGTAGACCCCATCTACCTAGTAATTAGTCATTCAAACTTATTCCATCATTTAGAGATGAAAATATTACAGTCCACTTAATTTTGAATTACTTACATTGGACTTGATATAAAACGAAGTTGGTGAAATATTGCTATACACCTATACACCCAACATATTCAACTAAAGACATTCTGTCTTAATCACAGATTTGTGTAAACAGTTCTGTTAGTCATTTTGCTAAAAGTGACAATTACGATAAATCATCCCGACACCGGTTTGGATATTTTAAGTCTGACAATTTTTGATGCTGGAAGAATACGTATTCAATAGAATTCTCTTTAATTTCAGCAGTTACTTATTATTAGTTTATTTAACAGTAAGTAGATGGCGCTATTATGAGATTTAAACTATGAAAACAAAAACTTACCCTCTAGTACTCGGCGACAATAAGTGGAGGTACGACTGGGGTGGCCCAATCACACAACAAAGCCGCTAACATTTATTTATTTATTACATAAATTAGGCATAAAGTGATGTAGATTCTATTAAAAATTCTGCTTCTGTCAAAAACACGCCATCAGCGCTGCTAGCGGTGTGTAATGAAATTATTTTACGATATAAACAATATGAAGAAATAGCAATGTTTAGTTGTTAATATCGTCGAACGATCTCAATGAGGGCATCCACGACATTTTCTGCCACCAGGGCGGCGCCACTAGAAAGTGAGGTATAATATTTGACAGATTTCATAGCGGAGAAGTTAATTTGTTCGGAAAATGTAAAAGCTATTGCTTCTTTCTGTACTATTAGCTATATTTTATATTAATAACATTAAAAATAAATAAACCAAACCACAGATATTCATAAAAGTAGATTTTTTTTTTAAAAAGTTAAAAATGTGCAAAAAATTAAAGAGCAAACCACTGACGCATTGTTTTGTGTATTAATATAATTCTCTAGAAACTGATAAACTTTTATTAAAAAACAACTTCTCAATTAAATTACATTGTGTAACAAAAAACTTTACCTCAGTGTCAACTAGCGACATTCATTGATTTGGTCAAGCTATATCATGATATAAGTAGTCAAAAAAACAATGTTAAATTTAATTAAATGCCATCATTTCGTGCCATAATCGACTACTTCATGATATTATTAATTCTAAGATCTGGCCAATACATATATAAAAATCTCTTTATTTAAACTATATGGATAGTGAGAGTTTTGCAATAATTACAGTTTTTATCAGTTTATTTATAGATAAAAAAAACTTTTTTACAGATTAGAAATTAAAATTAGAAACATTTGACATTTTATGATTTTCGATAGATTTCATTATTATCTATTTAAGTAGTAATTAGTTACTATATACTTTATTACTTCCTACTAAAATGAAATAACGAAAGAACTGAAAAATAATTATGAATTAAATTATTTAAACATATAAATGTAAGTGATTTATTTTAATTTTATTTATTAGTAACTGGAGGTAAAATGTTACAACTTCTTGAATTTCACATTAGATAACACTGTTTCGATAAAGTGAGACGTAGATTATCGGATATACGCAACGGTTAAAACTAATTTTAGGATTTATATATAAATATGTTATTTATTTTTAAAAAAGAACACATCAATAATCAATAATATAAAATAGAAATTAATATCTTGAGGGAGGAAAATACTTAACCCTCCTTTTTTGAAGTTCCGCAATCGGATAAAAAGTAGCCTATAAGTATTACCTACACACAAAATTTCATGGAAATCTGTCCAGTAGTTTTTGCGTGAATCGGAAATACACAGACAGACAGACAAAAATTCTAAAAACCACTAATTTGGCTTCAGTACCCTTTATTTAGTCCCCTGGACTTATTTTTTCAAGAGTATATTAGATTTACAGACACGACTTTTCTACAGATTTATTATATGTATAGATAGATTGACAAATTAAGAGTAAGTACCCTTAACCGCTAAGAATGTATGCGTATGCGATATGAATGTGAAAGTAGCGAGAGAGGTGTGTCAGGATCATAGATTACTGTATATATACTAGAGAGTCAGGATCGTGCCAAATGGAGGTCCGTAATCTCTGCCTACTACTCTGGGTAACAAGCGTGAGTTTACGTATTTATTTTTTTATTTTTTATGGAAAACCAACAGCTTACAAATCTTAAGTAAATAGGTAACATGTTTAATTTAAAGAAGCCAATAACAGGTTCTCACTAATAGAAATACAATAACATAATTTTTCGCCGTTTAAAGAAAATAGCACTAATACGAGCATCAAAAATGGAAATTTAATAAGTGAAACAGACAATAATAGCCAAAAAGAAAAGAAAAGCAGGACTATACGATCAATATAGTATGTTTTTTATAAATTAATTACGATACAAAAAAAAAACTCTCGGCCCGCCTTGCCTATACATAGCTAGTGTTAAACAAATAAAAATTGTGCTTTTTGTATAAATTATTACTAGACCGCCATATGAAAATATTTCTTCCATAATTAGTAGATGAAGCTGGTAAGTAGAGTAAGTAATGCATACGTTCTAAAGTTCACTGTAGGCGTTCTCAGTGATATTTGTGAATGCAAATCAGAGCAGTCAACACTGCCAGAACAAATTTTTAATAATAATTTAAAATTTTGTACAACCGACTTCAATATAAATTATTAAGAATAACTCAAAAACTATTAGTCAGACCTTGATCAAATTTATATGGGACCACATGAGAAGCACCTGCTTTCAAATAAAAAAAGAATCATCGAAATCGGTTCACCCAGAAAAAAGTTATGAGGTAACACACAAAAAAAGGAACATACAGTCGAATTGAGTACCGTCTCCTTTTGAAGTCGGAAGTAAATACAATGTCAGCAATCTCTCGATGTTTTATCAGAGGTAACAGATGATAATTCGTGGAAAATCCCTAGATCACGTACGACAGATTCTCTTTGTAACTTGTGGCCTTAGATTTTTGATGGGTTTAGATCAAGCTTGCTGGCATAGATAAATAGATATGTAGCAAGCTTGCTGGTCGCGGCAAAACCACATGAGTAATTTTTTTATAACTGGCTTTACGGCTCTGGGTTCTAGCCCTTCTGAGCCTGAAGTTACAATGTATAATTATCCTTCATAGTACACTGCTTCACAATATGTTGATGCGTCACATTGTGCAGCCCTTGGGAGATTTTGACGGCAACTTGAGCCAGCAGACAGCTGACAATTGGCGATGGTATCTCAGAGCGCCTAAGCAGACAGACACCTTATCTTGAGAATCACATCACCATCAGAACACTTGTTTCACCGTTTCCACTAATAGTTCACATGCGCAGACACTTAATGTACAAAATCGCACCACTTTTACATATCAAAATCCACTTCAAACCATTGTTTAAACAATAATACAGGAGCACCAAACCGCCGCCGATCAAGTTCCCGCCAAAACTCCAAATGAGTAAATAACTATAAAAGGTAAAAACACACCGTGTAGTACCCTCTTCTTATTAAAAATAGGATCATACAATAAAATAAAGGTACTTACTTGAAAAAGTAATAATCAAATATTTACTTACCTACTACTCCTTAGGATATTTAAAGTATGATATATTTTTATTTTTTTCTAGTATTATTCATACACACAGTACAATAAACAACCATTATTAATAATACCAAGTTTTTACATTAAAATATTCAAACTTGCAACTAACAAAACAAACAACGTGCGTCGCACTGACCCTGAGATTGTTGTCCACTGGCTGTGCCAGCGCACCGGTTTTTTCCAGTCTCGCCGCGTACGCGACAAGCGGCCAATGGTCACACACACATGCCCCGCGTGCTTGTAATTGTGCAACCGATTCGCGCGGTTATATGAAGATTTGCCTCTGTACGGTTTCTTTACTCATGTGGCAAAACTGATCGATACTGCTGTCATAAAAAAGGAGTTGAGTTAAAACCTGTGGCAAAATGTTCTATAATGAAATATAACTATAGTAAAATTATTTTGTCCGTGCAGTTGGGGTTATAAATCATAGCTCGGCCTCAGCCCGGCTAGGGCGGTGAGTATGTTGCGCGGGCGCAACGCCATTATCGATAACAACAAATGAATCATCGAAGGCAGGTACACGGCGGCGGTGCGGTATACAAAGGGTGGTGCGACATTGTTATGTTATGAGTCATTTGTTTTCCATTATTACCCCCGCCTAATATATTTATATTATTTTTACTTATATTACGCTATTTATATTTATTTTAATATAACTTGTTACATTCCAAACATTTGTACCTACTTATAGTTTTTTAATATATAGATACCTAATTAATAATTTATTTTAAATCATAATTATTCTTATTTTAATAAATACGTTGTTTTATCTACTTTTTTCATTTTTATCACTAACCCACATAATGACAAAAGTAAATACACTATCGATAACGCTTATCGACAACAATAATGCGCATCACTATGCTCGCCCCTAAGGCCCGTGAGTGGGAGAGAGAGTGAAATACTCCGATGATTTATGACCCAAACTGCACGGACAAAATAATTCTAGTATACGATTCTTTATATAGCAATCAGTATGGAGCGATAAGCTGGGCTTTCGGTGTGAAGTTAGTCGAACGCGGGGGCGCGCGGGCGATACGTTTGCAAGTTCACTTCACATTTCAATGTTTACTCTGTGTGTTTACTTGAGCGAATGAATATTGCGAGTTGAAAATTTATGCTTTTTTAAAGATTTTTAGTGAAAATGGAGGATAATAGGAGTGTTCCTTGTGATGAATTGAAGTGTGTTCAAGTGCTAATCGGCGAGGAAAAGGTAATTCTGTGTGCTTTGTTAAACACGTCCTCGACAACACTGAATATGAAACTGAGGAGTGGAGACAGATTAAGATTGGTGTATTTTTATAAAACTGCTAAAAACAACAAAACCATATCTTGGGCTTGCCCTAGTTTGGAGCCCTAGCTTCTCCACTGCCAGCAAGGAGCCCTGTGGTACGCCAATCGGTATTGATACCCAACCTGATATATAATTATTAACAACTACAGCCTGCGATTTATGTCAGGTCTGTCTAGTGGATCAATCTTCAAGTCGGAGTTTCCATTACAAATGCGATTAAACCAAAAATGCAGAGTACGTTAGTCGTATCCTCTCCAAATCCAAACGTAGTACATTACTGATATTGCGACCTGTCCTTGCTGTATTAGACCACGTCGAAACTCTTAATCGAAAATTATTCTAATTTTTGAGGTCCATATTTAATTCAAATACTAAATGTATAAACAAATGAAATCAAATAATATAAGTCATAAAACTTTATAAGTTTAGTGTTATGATTTTTGTGTAAAAAAAAAAGTTATAATCACAATATAATATGCAGGTTTAATAATAATTCAAAGTGGCCACACCATTGAAACTGACGATGTAAAGGTGCTGAATTAGAGATATAGAAGCCTACCGTAAGATGCCACAAAAAATAACACAGTTTATTGTTCATTATTTAAAGGGATTTTGTTTGGAAAAAAAACATGTTTTTAAAATAACAATTAACATTTAGAAATAAAACACTATTTAGTATTTTTAGTTTAATATGTAATTAATAATATCACAATGAAATGTTTAACAATTTTTTTCCAACATTATAACATTATCGTCCATATAAGTGATTCTTAACAGTACAGTATATTCTGATGTGTATCATTCATGAATGTGAAAGAGGGTACAAATTTAGTGGTAAAACACTTTTTACTACCTTTTCACCATCCACACTTGATTTAAAATGTGCTATTATAATACCTATATTAATTAGTATTTTTTGTAACTTTATCCCTAGCCTTACCCCTATTTATGTAATTAAATATGTACAAGGTTCATTCCACTCAGCCTTTTAAATGGGTAGTGTATTATTATATATACCATAGTAATACTGAAAATTGACATGTTCATGAGATCAAATTAAAAAAAATATCATTAATTGTCTTTAATAAGATAGTAGTAATTAAGGTAATACTTAAAATCATGCAATTGTTAAAAATTACAAAATGTTATTTTGGTTTATCTTTAAGCTGGATATCTTGAAGTCCTTCAAATATTAAATCTTCTTTTAAAGCAAGAACTTCCCTTAATAAGTCTTGATTACTAGCTTGAAGTTTTGAAATTATTTTACGTTGGTTTTTCTCACGTTCTTTAATTTGCATGATTGTTGATCCACATATTTCTGAGCATGGGGTGTGATGGTCTGCAAAATAGGTATTCATAAAATACAAATTAAATATATACGAAAATAAATTCACACGCTGGTAGGACTTATTTTTCGCCTATAAATCCATTTGGATAGGTGTCACCTATTTCTGCCGCCGAATAGCAGTGCTTGCATTGCTGTGTTCCGGTCTGAAGGGTATAGAGAGCCAATAGAATCACAGGCTGTGAGGCATTCCATCTTAGTACTTGGAGGTGACAACGCTAGGTGTAGATATCTTTGGGCCACAGCAACCACTTACCATCAGGTGGACTGTGTGCTCGTTTGTCACCCTTATCCTATAAAAAAACATAACTGTAGCCTTTTTTTGTTTGAAGCTGGCCGCAGGTGTCCTTGGAGTCACTTTTAAGTACTGCAGTAGCGACTTACCGCTTGTCACTTAAATTTTCTAAAAAAAATAGGATAAACTTACCAGATTTGTTTCTTAATTTATCTATCAGTTTATTATTTTCCAATTGCAGCTTAGTTATCTTGTTCTGTAAAGCTTTTTCTGTGGTCTCTTTTTGTTTTGTGATTTGTATAAGTTTAGTACGAGTCTCTAGAAACTTTTGATATATTTCACTGGACTGATCAGAAACTCTTTGAGCTGAAGCTACACAAGCTTTTGATTCATTTTTTTCTAATTTTATTTTCTCTTTTAAGCTATTTACAATTCCCTGCAATTAAAATGTTTTTTTCTTTAATTATAAAACCTGTATCAGCCATTTACAATGGATAAAAATTAGTGATCAATGCTCTCCTCTCCATTGTACGAAGTAGAATTTGCCTTGTCTTGCCGGGTAGACGATTGCAATGCCTGACTTGTCGAACCATTGACACTGTTGCCCGGTGCCATCGAGTAGCTCGAGTTAATTTTGCTCGCAATCACGAAAATTGGAATGACGAAGCTTGGAGTAAAGTTCTATTCACAGATAAGTTCAGATTTTGCCTGAACTGGCTTACAAAACCTGAACTTGTGATGGAAAGACGTCAGTGCAACATCATTGGAAAGGAGGCATATGGTGGAGGGTCAGTTACGGTATGGGGAGATATTTGTATGGAAGCACGTACGCAACTCCGCTAGAGAGAACACTAAGTACTGATTATAGCCCACGTTATAGCCTTTCTTAGAAATTTATAAAAAAATGAGTAAAATGTTTATTTCCTGTAAAATTTTCTTTTTTCTTAATTTAGTTAATTCATTTTTCGACGTTTGCAATTTTAAATTAACGAACAATAGGCAAAATCTTAATTAATAAACTTAATGGTCACAAATATCCATGATATTTTGTTTTATACACACTTCTTTTTGCGTTCCTTTAAATTTGTCCATGAGTGTATTTACACAAAAACATACATTCTGTAAATACTAGGAAAAACAACAACTTAGTTATACCAGTTACTCGATTCTACAGAGTCAGTTATTTCTTCATGGGGCAATGTATATATGCTTTTACAACAAATTCTCAGAAAATATGCAGGTTCTATCTAGGGCAATACTTTAGGGCAAACCTTTGTTCTGGGAAGAACCAGCAAGAAACCCAGTGGGACTTTTTCTAAAACATTAATTTACAATATAATGTTTTTACAATTAAGTATGAGGACATTTTTATTTTATAAAAATATTTTTTGCTTAGTAATAATTTTAATTTTTTTTATTAAGTTTAAAATTATATCATTATTAAACTTTTTATTTGATAGATAGCAAATAAAAAAGTTTAAAATTATTATTAAGCAAAAATTAATTATATAAAATATTATTATAAATAAGTTAACTGTATAAAATATTATATTGTAAATTAATGTTTTTTTTTTAAAGTCTCGCTGGGTTTCTTGCTGGTTCTTCCCAGGACAGAGGTTTTTTCCTAACCAGTGGTAAAGCTTAAATAACTCAATAAGTATTCTTGTTATCTATATTAAATTAAAAATATTGTATTCTATTCTATTTAAGAAATTCTATTCTGTTTAATTCTTGGATACACTGTTTTAGCACCAATTTCAAAAGCTTTTTATTGAGATGAAGTTTGTTATTAATTTTATATTTGTTATTAAATATCTTCCCCTTTTGAGTGGACTTAGCATTTACCAATTACAAGCTCAAGGCTACGAAACAACTAGAATGTCGTCTGAATAGTTACAAATTACAATACAAACTTTATCCCTCATTTTTCCATCCTTAGGGATTTATTTAGACCTTTGAGGTATAGTATATATAATTTAAAAAAATCATTAAGTATGTTAAGATGTTCCCGAGAAATCGTTGAGAATAGGTAAAAAAAAAACTTAAATTAAAAGCTTGAGATATAATCGATGACGAATATGATTTCACAGCCTCAAGTTGGTGCCAAGCACGGAGCAAATACAAAGAGGTGTTGTAATTAGATTTCACTATGTAACAACTCGTGACAATTTGCGGGGTAAGGGGATGTTAAGCCCCGCCCACTTTACTATTTTCCATCTACCGATAAATAGTAAAACTACTCGCATCGTTCCATATCGATGTTACAATGTAGTTTAGCTACCTTGACGATAGATGGCGGCCTGTTCACAAAATGATTATAAAAACTATAAAAATAATATTTTGGCGATTAAAAATTCTTTAGGACTGAATGCAAAACAAATTTCAACACCTTCGTATGATTATTTTACCAATACTGAGCTCTACGTACTTTTATATTTTTAGTTCTCATGACACAAAGTGTCGCCATCTAGTGTCGAATATATTTAATTACATTTGAAAGCGGACACAGAGATTTTTCTAGAACCTTTTGAATAAATTAGGTATAAAATTACTTACAAATGAAATGTGATGCCATCCATAGCATCAGAGCGTTTATCTGAGTAGTTTTTACAGGATGAAACACAACACTTCATCCTTTTCTTCATAATACTACGAAAATACACTGATTTGCGATTTTCGACACATTAGCGCACAGGACGAACGCTGACTGTATACTAAGTAAAGCCATGCCCCTGTGATGACGTCAGGACCTAGTTAGAATCACAGTGCACAGTTGCTTATGCCATCTCCTCTTTGTATTTGCTTCTTGGTGCCAAGTAATAGCATGTAGAAGAATTAAAGCCCCGACTTCAGAACATGGTTTTTTCTTTACTTTTTATTAAAAATTATATTTACCCTTTTGTTTAGATATGACAATAAGGAATATAACAATCTTAATGTTGTCTTAATAGTGCGGTCAAAAACTTCACCTCTATTTTGCCACCTTGGGGGTGGAGTTTTTCCTCCAGATTCAATAATATATAATGTTCTCAAAGTTTTTACTCTTTTGTGTGGAGTAAGAAATATTATAAAGCGTAAAGTAACAACTATAATGATTCTAAATAGTTACACTTAAAACTTCATTTTCTATTTTCCCAACCCTTAGGAGTATTTACCTACCCTTACCCCTTATAACCCTTATAACGTTAATGAAGTATAATAAAAAATAAAATAAAAATCGGTTCACAATTAACGAAGATTTATCATATAAAACAAAACAGTTGAATTGCAAGCCTCCTTTTTTAAAAGTCGGCAAAAAAAATAGGCCTCGAATAAAGGCCGTCTTTTTTTTAAATAGGTTAAAAACTGAAAAAATGAAAGTAAAATCTTATTTCTGATAGAATTTTTCGCTATTCTATACTTTTATAGCTTTGTACTGCTTTTTTTAGCCATATCCTGCATTATGATTGCAATTTTACCACAAATCCGTGCTAAGGTTGGCAAGCCTAGCTACAAGACATGTGGAACAGCGTAAATTCAGGGAATAAGGGATTCATCCCCCAACGTAACGACGAAAGTCAGGAGTATTTAACAGTGGTATAATACCGGATCCGATTATTGTTGATAGTGAGATTATTGAAATTGTTAAGAGTATGTCTTAGTGGCGGCGTAAGAGAAATCAATAATATCATCCCGTGGGTATCGTAAGAGGCGAGAAAGGGAAACTGAAAAAGGCTACGGGCAGCATCATCTTCTTGATAACAACTCAAAATAATAAAACACTGCGGTAAACAACCTACTTGCCAAGTGTGACAACTTTGGCAAATATTTGGAATATGGAATTGGTTATGCAGTTAATTAGGCTGATAATGATGATGATGATGATATCTACTTCTAGCAGATTAAACAATTAGATAGAATCAACTTCACAGCAGAGTTTGGGAAACATTGTCAAGTTTTCTCGTCGTCCATACCGCAAAGCAAAAAAAAAGCCTGAACCCTGAAGGCAAATGTCTTCAACAATGTGTCCTGCCTATACTCACATATGGACACAAAAGGTATTAGAAGTATTAGTTAGTGTGAGCAGCATTAGCAGTGCAATTTGCACTGGTTCTGTACTCAGAATCTATGTGCCCTGTATGGTGAGTATAGGTCAAGCTTTGATGTCATTCTGCACATTACGAAAAGCACCACTTATATCCAGAAATGGATTCATTAAAGGCTGATAATGAAGTCTAAACACTATAAAAAAGGAGATAAAAAACAAATTATACTTACATTTAGCTGACTGTTATTACATTCAAGAATGTGGTTTCGCTCCACCAACCTCTCTGCCTTTTCTGATGTACATTTAAAATTTTGTAACAAAGTCCAGATAGAGTTAATAAGTTTAACTAATGCTTCTGTCGTCAAGGTATCATTTTCAACATCTAAATACGGATTAAATATGTAGTTTATATTTAAAAGACCAAGTTCCTTAAGACAAACAGAATAATATGAATTAGAATAGTTACCACATTGCTGAGGATATAAATGGGTTAAAATATCAAAAGAGAAGAATGTACAAAATCTACATTCGACTTTTATATATTTAATAATAAACAAACACACAACTTCTGAAGGCAGTCCCACAGGAAGTGGACTTATGCTGGCTGCTATGACAAATAAGATTGACTTAATTATGAAGACCAGACAACAACAGCTGTTCAGTGATGTCTTAGTGATTGCAAGGGTAAATACTGGCAGTAATCACCAAATGGTAAGAGGCACACTTAACATTGAGTTGGGGAGGTCACATGTAATGAAGTCAACGCTTCATCCCAATCATACTTTGTACCAAAGCCCCTAAAATTTTCAGCCCAAATTACAATTTCCTTTTGGTGTCTAGAAGATTGCAATACAGTAGATAATAAAAATGACAAGCTCATCCATACTGTCAGAGTTAAGTTTTGCAAGACCAGTCACATAAGAACTCAAAAATTCTCTGGTCACACTCTTAACCTCATGGCTGTTACACAGAAAATGAAACTGCAGTTTTGAACAGATATGAAAGCGTATGGGCGACTAAGCATACAGATTTTCAGATGCATGTAGCGTGACTTCAATCACATGAGTAAAGAAACTAACCAGAGGCAAAGCTTCATACAACAGCACTATAATAGGTACACTACTACAAGCTTAAGGCGCGTGTGTGCATGAGCACTGGCTGTTCGTCACATACAGAGAGAAACTGCTTTAAACTGGCTTGGCTAGTGCTTAAACTCAGGGTCAACAAACATCATGCTTGTTTTCGTTTCATGTTTGATTTATAAATAACAAATGAGTAACAAGTGTAATGTAAAATACAAAAAAAGTGTAAATATGGTTTACTTCACCAGGTGTATGAACAATAATAAAATTTATATATACAATTAATAATAATTATTGATAGTATATGCAATAATATTGTAACTTGTTCGAAGCAAATAAAGTTAATAAAAATATATATCATTATTTAATTATCCCAAAGAGTCCACTTGGTAATTAGTACTTGATTGTAGATCTCATACATATACATCAACTAATTTATCGCATTTGTTGAATTGCTTGAGCAAAAATTTCACAAATATTTTGATTTTGAAAAAACATTGTTAATATAGTTATATATTAAAATGTGTGCAAGCTTTTATAGTGTGCTTTCTATTAGATTATTTAAGAAAGAAACATTTATATTACATTTAAAATTTACCATTCAAAAAGGCACAACAAATTATTATGTAGTATTATGTATTTTGTAAAAAAAAAAATATATTTTATTATAGGTACATAATAAAAAGCTGATAAATGTTTTTATTTAATATTATCCTCCTGCGACAACCCTACAAAATAGATAAAAATTTTGAACATTCCTTAGAAGTTTGCCTCTGGTCGGTTTCTTTACTCATGTGCTTCAATACATTTAGATTATTATTGAAGGAGCAATTGAATAGTATCGTCTCCAACGTCATTGCTAGAGATTTGTCTGCGAAAAGACCAAATGTTGAGTTGAAGACCAATTGTGGCAGTGTTATTTCCTGTACATCTGAGATTTTGGGTGGATGGTTCTATGGACAGCTCTACACATCATCGTTGCAGCCGCATGCAAGTGTGAGTAATGATCCATTAGAATGATATCCCAGATGTCAGTGTGAGCGATGTGGTGGCCGCACTACTCCAGAGGCATGGAGCAGAAGTGTCATGGTCTTGTTATTCAAGGAAGAAATACTAGAGAACCTCAGCACTATGTTAAGTTACCACATCAATAGTATCTCACAACATAGAAATGAACATGGACAAAATAAAGGTCATGTGTAACATCCATGTCACCCTTATGCCAGTAGATGTTGGGAGCACTGTGCGCGAAGTGGTTGACAAGTACGTTTACCTGGGGCAAATTGTCCGATAAGGTCAAACTTAGACTGAGAGAACAATCGATAGATCCAACTCTGCTTGGTAGCATTTGGGAGATTACGACATATCTTCACATCACATAAACCTCAAAACTTGAAAACAAAAGTGTACAACTATTGCATGTTGCCAGTGATGACAATTGCCATTGAGGAAGCTCAAGGTTGCTTGACAAGCTATAGAGTTCTATGCTCAGTCTCTGTGTGATTGACTTAGAAATGAGGAGAAATTCTGGAGTGGCAGGCTTGTACCAGTAAGCAAAGTGTAGGGCAACCCCCACTAAATGGAGTGACGACCTAATAAGAGATGCCGATGCAGGTAACTCAGGACTGTGCTTTGTGCCGTTCGTTGGAAGAGGCTTATGGACTCCTGATAGGCTGTAATGACGTTGATGATAATAAGTATAAAACATTTAAATATGGTTTGTAGATGGCATAAGTTCGCATTGAAAGACCAAAAGGTCAATACGGTTTAAAAGCCCAAATCTACAAAATCATATTCATGTACGCAAAAAATATCCCGAAAACTACACATTTTCGTAGATTATTTCAGAATTATTCATGACATAGAATAAACAAGATCTTTCCTTATAAAAGTCTGCACCCTTTAAATCGATTGTAGGTTTTGTACAGTTGAAGTTGAGCCTGAAAAAATAACAACCTACCTCATGTAATCCGATTAAACACTCTTTAAAGTTCTTTAAAGTACAAGGTTCATAAATTGTAGCTTTTTTAAATTTATAATTTTCCAGAAGCTCTCTTACTTCCTCATCTAAAATTTCAAATTCACTTAAAGATGCCATTTTATTAAAAAAATTATCGCATAAAGTTTCGCGAACTATTTGTAAGTTTGTAACTTTTATCTCAAACATAGATAAATAAATATAGCAAGCTTTCAAATCAAAGTTCAAAGCTATCTGAAACGGAAATACGGATCATAGAGTTGTTGTTGTCTTGTCTTGTTGTTATAATTCGTCTTATGGTAGTGAAAGGTCCAAGATTTTAAAGTCTAGTCTGATTTGTATGTATGTTCACAGAACTCTACAACAATAATATACTGATGCGTCAGATTGCAAAGTTCTTGGAAGATTTTGACGACAGCTTAACCTCGCTGGGTGGTTAATTGCACGTTTAGATTATGGGTACGTAGTACTATTATTTATTCTTTGTTATGGGCACGAGCAACTCGCCGAGTAACTTGCCGAGTTATTCGTGGCATTTGCTACATATTTATTTATCTATGGTTTACATATTCGTCTGTATTCATTCAACGTAGATCTTTTAAACATGGATGAAGTGCGTCTCGTCGCCACGACTTGCTACATATTTATTTATCTATGGACTTTATGCCTACCCTACTTGATATTAATATACATTTACAAATATTTATTTGGGGGTGGAACGCCCCCGCACTAGATAGAGCGACGACCTGGTAAGACATGCAGGAAGTCGACGGATGCAGATGGCTTAGGACCGTGCTTTGTGGCATTCCTTGGGGGAGGCCTATGTTAAGAAATATTTATTTTCATTAATATTTATTTATAAGTGATTTCTAGGACCCCATATCACGGATTCTCCTTGATAAAGTTCTATAAAAATGGTAGATTCGTTACTCCAATCTATCACAGTAGGTAGGTATTTTAATTATTATGTTTTAATAATTTTATAAGGAAAATAAAGTTTAATAATGACGAGTAGGTTCCTTTTACTCGTGCGAAGAACCGACATCGAGTGGAGAAGAGGCGAACACTCGGGTCGAGTAGCGAGAACACCCGAAAAAGGACGTTTAAATGCTCGATGCTCCTACTACCTTGCTACATATTTATTTATCTATGGCTCGTACTCGTGCCTACTCGTCTATGCTCGACGAGTATCTAAACCGATCTAGACTTGGGCAAAAAATTTCGATATATCGAACTATCGATATTTATATGAGAAAATATCTATATATCGTGGATATTTTTAATCGCGGTATATCGATATTTATTTTAGAGCATCGAATTCGTATCAATCTCGATATATTTTAAAATGTTGTATTAATGGACAAAACATGAAACAATAAAAAGAGCTACAAAAGCATTCATGTGTGGTTGTCGTTTTTTTTTCGTCGTCCAACCGACAGTAATATTAAAAAGATTGGTGAGATTAGTGCGACCACGTTTTAACTCATTAAACCAGTTGTAAACAGTGGAACGAGATGGGATTTCATCGTGAAAGACCAATCGATGTCTATCATAACTTTCTTGTTGGCTTAAATGACATCGAAAGTCATAAAAAATCGTTGTACGAAAATTTCGTTGTACGCAAACGGCATTGTTAATACCGTTGTCAAATTATGGCGTTAAGTTGTGGCCACACCTACATTCAACGTCCATCAACGCGATAATTAACGGCATTTCTCGTTAGTGTGGCCCGAGCATAAGCAAGACCTATATCACAATATAAATGTGCCAGATAACGGGCTACTTGGTCTGTGTTAGGATATTTATAATTAACCACATTAGACTCGCGCCATTTTTTCCATCTATTTCATGCTGGTTTATATGTGTTGATCGTAGAGACTCGCCAAATTGATATTAACAATTTCTGTTCTTTTTCCGTCCATTTTGTTAACATATCTTGCCACCCAAAATCAGCCATGCTTCCAAGAGCAAGTCTTGAATCTGTAGCGGGTGTATGCCTGTTCTATTGTCTACTAGTAGAGTGTAGACTAGGTCTGGAATCCGATAAGGGGGGGTGTAGAGCTCGGTGTTTAGACTCTTTGAATAAGATTGGGTGGTGGGAATAACCACGCTAGTTTGTAGTGCCACTGGTGACAAAATGTGTTGTGGTGTTGTGCTTGCTTGTCCTGAATGTTCACTGAAACATACTTCGGGGTCACTTCAGCAGTACTCGACGCAAATAGGTCTATCTCCGGCGTGCCCCACATTCCAAATATTTTGGATGTCGCCGCTGTTTTGAGGTGCCACTCGGGGCAAGCCTTTTGGCGTGATAAAGCGTCCACTTCGACATTGAATCTGCCTGAAAAGTACTGGGCCTGAAGGTGTATATTGAATTTGTCTAGAAGTGCAAGGAGTTGTAGAGTTTGCTGGAGAAGCTTTTTGGACTTGCTTCCGCCTTCCTTGTTTATGTAAGACACCAGTGTTCGATTGTCTGTCTGAAGAAGCACTTGTGAGTTCTGTAGCAGTTTTTGTTCGTGTGATATCGCTGCATGAACTGCGAACATTACTTATCTGTTTGCGTGTTAGGTTAGTTGCCGTTTCATCCAGGTCCCCCCGATACTTATATCGCCGAGTTGAGCGCCCCAGCCAATGTCTGAAGCATCGGTTGTTATAAGGTGAGTTACTACTGCATTCATGTGTATCGGTGTAGATTGACCTACAGCTTGTAGCCACCATTCCATCTCGGATTGAACTGGTAGTGGAATACTCACTTGGCGGTAAGGGTGGTCCTTTGAGAACTGTCGAATGAAGTATTGCAGTGTTCGACAGTGAAGCAGACCTCTCCGGGTTACGTAAGTGGCAAAATAGAGTCTCCCCATTAAGATCTGATACTGTTTGAGGGACCACTTGCCTTTTAAGAGCTGTTGCTGAAGTGCGTTGCGCAGCGTTAAGCACTTTTTCTCCTATAAGGACTTTGTATTGAGTTTTGTGTCCCATGTTATGGCGAGAAACTAGAGGCACTGTGTCGGAATCAGCACGGACTTTTCGAAATTTATCGTCCAACCTAGTAACTGAATGATCTTTATCGTTAATTATATATCTTCTTGTAGTTGTTTCATCGACTGGCTTGCCAATAGAAAATCGTCCAAATAAACTACACATTTGATGCCCCGATTCCTGAGAAACCCTGCTACGCAGTTTGTTATTGAGGCAAACGTTCTCGTGCAGAGGAAAGGCCAAACGGTAAGCAGGTCATCTGGAGCAGTTGGTGCTGGTTTGAATTAATGTGATAATTTAGTCTCAAGTATCTTCGATGACGCCGAGCAATCGGAACGTGAAAGTAGGCTTGGCTTAGGTCTAATTTTGCCATCCAATCCTGATGCTGCAGGAAGGTGGGTACTCGAAAGTGACTGAACAGTCTGAAGGATTTCGTTTTGACGAACCTGTTCAGTTGTTTCAAATTGAATATTGGACGGTAGCTGCCGTCTGGTTTTGGTACCGAAAAGAATATGGAAAGGAAGCTGGCACTTGGCTCCGCCTGTTCGAGTACTCCGGACTTTAAGTAACATACTTTGTATTTGGCGAGTCATATTTAAGGAAATTTTGGTCCTGTAGCTCTGAATCGCAGTTGGATTTGGCTTGAGTTTGAATGGGATGTACGAGCCGTTTAATAGTCTGCATATTTGTTCCGCCTAAATTGCTCGAAACACATTGAAATTGTTTCAGACAGCCGCCATTTTTTTGAGAGTCATTTACGACGATCATCTTTAAAGGAAGAATCCGATTGAGATCTTTTTTCTCTTTGTTTATTTTTGCCCGATTTATCTCGATTCCTTTGGTTGGATGGGCGGGGTGCACGGTTTCCTCTTTTCGAGGGATTTCTTCGATAAAAAAAATTATGGGTAAAGTTCTGTTCTAGCCCAAGCAGCACGCAAGCTGTATACGAGCTGTAGTTTGAAGTTCGTTTTTATACTAGAGGCTGTATTTTCTGGCTGTATAAAAGCTGTATAAGCGCTTATACAGTTCTTATAAGTAAAAAATTGGCACAAATTATGCAGCTTTATGCGTTAGTAGCGCTGTACAGTAGCTGTACAAGCATAAAAGAGGCTGTATCACTACTGTATTACAGCTGTTATTTGGTGTGCAAGGAAACTATTACACTACAGATATTGTCTTATAAGTAACTTATAAAGACAAACGTTCTAAATTGGATTTTGAATGGGATTACAAATGAATATAAAACAAAAAGAAATTGAATGATGGCGACATTTAATGTACATATATTTAACATATTAATATTATATTCGGATTCGAGTTGAGATTTGACGATGATAATTGGTGAACTGGACGTGCAAAATTAGATTTAAGTTAAACTTGTATATGTTTTCTAACGAAAAATTGCCGCGCCAGCAAAATAACAAAATAATACAAGGACAAAATACTAAATATGGTAACTAAATATCGGTTGTATAGGTTAGAATAAAAAAAAAAAATTATGGATATGATGGCACATTGGGGCACAGTGATCATTAGTCAAACTGAAATAAGGCTAAGGCATTGCAAAATTTGAACGAGACATACGGGACATCCCGTAAAAACTGAACAATTAGCAACGCTTGACGAGCATAGACCAGAAATAATTTAGACGAATTGCTAATTGCCTATTAGTAATTGGGCAAAATAAGGTGGTCTCCCTAGTAAACGGTTTCTTCAGTTACACTTTAGACTTATTCACTGTAACGCACGGCAATCTGGTTGGCTCAGAAACCGTTGCGACTTTAGAAACGTTAACTTAGCGTGAACTAAATGGAATCGAAAATAAGTAGACACCGCATTGCGAACTATGTTACTATATTAAGTGTAACACGCTAATTATATTTGGTTTCATATCCGGAAATATTGAGAAAAGCTGTGGTGTTTCCACTGAAGCGAAGGCGAACAAAAAGAAGACAAGCTATGCAGGAAACAAGAATAAACCAATCACACTATATAACCATTATAAGTCCATCTCCAGCGAAGTGGATCGAAGCAGACAAAGGTTCACACACCACATTCACCTGATTTTAAAAACTAATCATAAAGTCAGCGTAATTGCAATAGGTAAGGGATGTAGTAAATGAAATTTAAATTAAATTTTAAGTTAAAAAGTACTTTATTACAATATGTTTGTGAAGCAATTTATTTAACATGGATAGAATTAACAGCATTAAAATATTCTTGATACATTGGAAATTATTAAAATAAAAAGTTATAGGTGTTTTGCATGCATCTGTGAAAATTTATAAAAATCTGTGAGTATTCAATTAAATTCGAGTTAATTGGTCCGAACACATACGAAGTCTAACCACGGCGTACAGTAACTCGCAATTGTGGACGCCGTAAAACTTTCCTGTCACTTTTTCTTTGAACGCTCTATTAGCTTACTCTGCAACAAAAACAAGATTTTAACCACTACCATGAACATATTAATATATACAATACGATTCAACAAAGAATAGGAACATCAACATTGTTATTCCCATCGATATATATGTTCTACGCACTAGAATTCGCATTCCGAACATTTACTATGTTCAACTGAACTGTACTGCAATCCGTATACCTTACTTTAGTGTCATTTAGTGTGGCTTCAATATTCATGCAGTGTGGAGCGGCACTGATAATACGAGATTTCCAATTAAAGTTTAAATCTGGATGTAAATAACAATTCAGTAGTCAAGTAAGTAAAACTATTTGTTGTTCAAGTGAATAAATAGGTAATAATATCGTAATATTACAATAGAAAAAATAAATTTCTTCATTTAAATGCCACGCTATCTACAATCATAGACTAAAACAGGCAGATGTTCCATTACAAAACCGAATGTAAGTAAAATATGTATATGTGTATGTACTTGTATACAATACCATTTTATTTTATTCGTTGAGCTGGAATAAACGCATAACAAATTCATTTTCTTTTAGTTTCCTACAATGTTTCCTTACAAGTAATTCATAAGGCACAACACCCGCCCCGACTAACGAGCGACGATCGAAACATTATTATTATGTCAAAATTACATTTAAAAAAATACAGTTTAATATTATTTTACTTGAATATTTTAAAAGATAACTATGTAAAATATAAAAACATACATTTATTATCAAAGTTAATTATTATTACATTTTAATTACAAATATGTTTGTTTAGATTAAAATAAGAGTATTTCATATTAAATTAGCACATATGCAATATAAATAAACAATTATATCATACTGATCATTCTACCCACGTATACCTAATCTATGATGACAAAAATTGATCGCGCAGGCGAAACGCGCAAAAATCAACTGCGCATGCGCGACTCTACTATCTCCCACGCATGCGCGAACACATAGAGTAGCGCACATTTTTTGTTTGGAATAGCTTCTCTAGTACGTAGTACATATAACTCAATGGTTATTCCTATTTCATTCTGCAGAATTAAAGATAAAGTTACATTATATTAAATTGTAAGTATTGGTTTAAGAAATAAAATGTATTGTTATTGTTATTAAGTTTTATGTTGTAAATATAGACGCTGCATAGAAGGTTTACCATTAATTGAACAATTTCATTCAATCAAAAAAGTGGTAAGTGTGAAAAGAAATTTTATAGAAATTATATTTATAAGAATTAATTAAAGAAAATAAGATCTGCATAGAAGAATAGGAGAAATGAAAGAGACATGTGGTATAAAGTTAAAAGGTGTGAAAATAATAACAAAACCCCTTCGGAGTGTAACAATCAAATATTAAAGAAGAAGTAATAAAAGGATTTGGATAAGGTGCTAGAAAATAAAATAAATAGGAAAGTAGGTAACTGAACCAACTAAGTAGTGTAGTTGAGACAGTTAAGAAACCAGATGCATTATGTTTGGTTCCACAACATTCAAATCATGATGTTGTGTGTGAACTGTAAAGTTACAGCCTATATACGTCCCACTGCTGCGCAAAGGCTTCTTCTCATTTCTGAGAGGGTTTTAGGGCAAGGAAGTGTCCGCCGCGCTGCCCCAATGCGTGTTGGCGAACTTCACATGTCCTCGAAATATTTTTTCTTATTTCTCAGACATGCAGGTTTCCTCACGATGTTTTACTCCACAGCCGAGCACGTGGCAAATCAGCACTTAAAATTGCAATTAACAATTTCATTGGTGCCAGCGATTGCTTGCGTACTGCAAAATTTACAGCGATCGCTTAGCCCCTGAGCTACCAACGGGTCTTGTGTGAACTGTATCAGATTTTATTTATTTATTTAACAGATTAAAGGTGACAAGCGAGCAAACAGTCTACCTGCTGGTAAGTGGATGCTGTGGCCCATAGACATCAAAATCTATCCTCGATATAAGAATCAAAATGAACGCGCTGACACCCTTGAGGACTAAGATGAAATGCCTTGTTACCGGTATAAAGAGACACCAACTTTTGAGAAAAACAGAGAAGGGAATAAAGCGTTACACTAAATACCTAATTTTTTTATAGAACTCAAGTGACTAACGAATTTACAGTCCACCTGATGGCTTCTCCAGCCCATGGACATTTGCAACCAACACTATGAAGGCTAATGATGCGTTGTAACCTTTGAGGAATAAGATGAAATGTCTGAGTAAAAAACCGCCCAATTGCGAGTGGCACTCGCAAATGTAGGGTTCCGTACCATCACAGGTTTCTAGTAGGGGAGCCCCCTTAATTTTTATTTTTTTATTTTTATTATTTGTTGTTATAGCGGCAACAGAAATACACATTCTGTGAAAATTTCAACTGTCTACCTATTACGGATCATGAGATACAGCCCGCTGACAGGCAGACAGACGGACAGCGGAGGCTTAGTAATAGGGTCCCGTTGGTTACCCTATTGGTACGGAACCCTAAAAAGTATCAGGTTCTCTACACTTACCACACGAAACACAGCAGCATTAAACTGCTAATTTAATCTGGTATTTTGTCAGAATGTGGTTTCTCATTCGAGCCGACCCATCCGTACTATAGCCATAAGAAAAGAAAGAGTGATATCCATGATAGTGTTTTAGAATATGACAACCCAGTGTATGTGTATGCCAACCCAAGCATACCACTACAAGATTTCAGAATACTTTAAGTTCTTTCTGCATAGATCGGACCAAAATTAATAATTTTAAGCTGAATGTAGCCGTAGCTTACACATGACATTGACCAAGTCAGTCTCCAGAGACCATGGGTGCTGTAAAGTACTTGAAACATTGGGAATATAATAAGTTGATTAAACGAGATAAAATCCGTATAAAACTAGTTTCTTAGTAATGTGTATTTGCACGTAAATATAAGAAATCATTATTATGTTCACTCCTTCGTGGCGATAACATGCAGATTAATAAGGCAGGCCTTTTAATAATATAAGTGTGATACTCTGCCAATCTCTGAGAAATAAAAATGAAAAACTGTCTAACCTTGGCCAAGTTAAGTCCAATCTCACTGAGCCGCTTGTGTTGATATGTGAGTGGTTCGTGCAGTTTCGCGTCACCTCGTTTGTAAAAATCACTGTAGTCGAGTCGGAATGCCAACGTTTGTAACGATACCTCAGGGTGTAACGCCAGTTTAAGGATCAATGTTGTCACGTGACCCCTTAAAACATAAAAATATTATAACTTTATTAAAATTGAATTTCTTTTTTTTGCACTACAACAAATTGGGCTTACCAAGTCAATATTTAATAACTATCATGATGACATTTATTACAAAGGACGCTTTTTTATGCCTCGGCCACACTCATCGCAATAAAACTTCGCCTTCGGTCTAGGGCGAAGGTGCCTGGCCACACTGCGCGTTGTAAATTTTATCGCGCTAAACACACGCTAAAAACAAAATGGACGCCACGGTCGCTCTGTATTATATGGCTGCGAAAAATTATTTTTTAGTATCGTGTCAATTTTTAAAAAATAAGAAAAATATATAAATAATATCGACTCGGACTTGTAATTACTTATAAATTCCAAAATTTTTTCATTACACCAATCCATGTCGGAAATACGTCGCATACCCCAATTTACTTTGACACATTCGCAACGCACGATGTCTAAGGGCAGACTGAAGTGTGGCCGCACACGCGAAGTCCATCGCGTAAAACCCTTTGAAGTGCGAAAATTTACCGACAGCGAAGCGATGTGCTTGAAACTTCGCACGAAGTGACGAAGTATTCACGAAGAGCTAAATTTGCGCTAGCGCGAATATTTGCGCTAGCGCGATGTGTGTGGCCGCGGCATTATAATACTAAAGTGTCAAAAGAACTCACAGGCCACCTGATGGTAAGAAGCTACTGCAGCCCATGGGCATCAAATAACTTCAAACAAAGAAGCCTACATAATCGGTTGTCACTCCTGAGGACTAAGATGGGATGCCTCCAGCAAGTAATTACACTGGCTCTCTTTAAACCCCAGACCGGAACAAAACTGTGCAGGTACTGCTATTTGGTGGCATGAATTGGTGGTATCTACTCAGACGGACTCCTAGGCAGCAAAGGAATTCCGCTAGTTAGGTTACGCAAATAAGGCCTATAGTATGGTAATTTTCTGGGTTATAACATTTTTGGAACGAAGTTCCTTATCGCACGGTACGAATTTGGCGGATGAGGGCTTGGCGAGAAAAAGTGTATGATTTTTCCCTCACGATCCCCTTTCTATAGTGCGAGCGAGATGGATTAATCCATCTCCTTTTCTTATCTTGCCATGAAAGAAATATTATTTTAAATGACGCTTCATTTTAATAGACGCTAGTAATCCATTTATTTGTATTTGTTAATAAATACGTTTATCAATAATAATATACTACAAAAGGAACCTTGTTCCAACCGAGTGTTCCACGACACTCACACATGTTTTTTTTTAATATAAAAGAGGGCAAACTAACAAGCGCCTCACCTGATAGTAAGTGACTACCGTCGCCTATGAACAACTGTATCACCAGGGGGATTGCAGGTGCGATGCCAGCCATTTAAAAAAAGTAGGCTCTTTTCTTTGAGGTCCCTAATTTTTATTGGTCCGGAAAAATAGCTGGTTTTAGTCGATTCCACAAGGAAGTTGTGCAAGGAAGTTGTGCGAGGAAGATAACTTCTAGTAAATCGCACAGTGGTAAACATTACAGCCTTTCACAAGTTCACTGCTGAACAAAGGCCTACTTTAAGGTTGAACATATTAACCCATCCTTACCCCTGCGTGGGAGGAGTTCATAAGCCATATTTTTTTTTACAAAAAGTAAAAACTGACATTACCCATGTATTGTATAGAATATGACAACTTCCAATACCCTACTTTCACCTGCAAAACCAGACTGTTGAAATGTAGCTTCCTTTTTACTTTTTATTCATCAGTTGTTTATATTCATTCTTAAATCCTAAAGCAATTAATCAATATATAACATATGTTACAACAATACCTATATGTGCGAATCCATACATTAAGATCAGCTTTCCTGTTAGTTAAGAACTGATGGAATATTTTCCTCTTTTCCTTATCTTGCGCTTCATCTGCTGCTGTGAATGCGTACTCGCCTAAAATAAAAACATAATATTTCTGAATTACGCAAAGCTTTTGATCATGGAGTTCAAAATTACAATCTTTATTTATTGTATTTATTTTATTTACCCTATTTTAATTTTTAGCGATAATTCCAAATTACATATTTATGGCACACTAATCAAACGCGCTTAAAAATTTATGAGTTATATAAAACAAAGAATATTATAGAAATATTATATAAAATTAATGATGACAAAAATTATTATATCGGATTTTTTTAATTGATGTGGTTTTTGTTATTTTTACAAAGTTTTACATCGCAAAAAGAAACAATTGTATTTTTTCCACCTTTACTCACTATACAATGTCACGTGTCGCAACGTAAACTGAAGAGCGATAACCATGGTTTCGGCATCAATTGAAATGAACAAAGCGTTTTGTCTATCTTCCTTTGTTGGTTTTATTATGATAATTTAAAATTACCTCTGGCAACCCTCTCAGCTTTCAATTGTTCTATGCGCTCACGTCGGTCTAATTCGGCGTGTATGCCCGTGTGAAGTGTCGTCTCAAAGCTGCGCAGCGCTAGGGTTTCATTCAACACGTTGCCCAAGTATGACTGCAGCTCCTTTTAAAATTATATCAGAAATATTAGAATCAAGTTTCAATTCAGATATTTGCCCTAAACATTAAATATAAAGGAGCCCATGGCAATTACAAAAATGTAATTAATACTGTTTTCATCAATGTGAATAGGAAAAAGTACATAGTCACCTCATACTGTGGTAGATTTTACTAATCAAATTTCGAAATTGCAAAAAAAAAGCCTATAATAAGGTCATCATCATCATCTACCAATGCTGAACGTAAGTCTCCCCCAAGGAACGTCACAGGCCGTCTGGCACAGTTTGCACGAGCTTGTTATTTATATAGTCCACTATATTGCATTCTTCTAGGCATTGAATACTATTTTGTAACTTGAGCTGAAAGTTTTCAAGATTTAAGAATAAGAAGGATCAACTTAACGTTAATATTTAGTGTGCCCCTAATCATTCGGTGATCGCTAACAAACTTCACTCTCGCGATCATTGGGACATCACTAAACAGTCGCAGTCATAATGAAGTCGATCCCATTTTTGTACGGCGTTAACATTCGTCCTAATGAAATAAAGTAAATTTAAGGTTCATTACCGTATCCGTATCATCATGTACGATTTTTGGAGTAGGGCAGTCTCCGCGTTGCTCAAATGCCTTTTGGCGGACTTCACATGTTCTCGAAATATTTGTTTTTATGTTCGACATGTAGATTTTTTCACGGTTATTCTATCACCGCCGAGCACATGATAATTAGCACTTACAACTTAAATTTAAAAAAATACATAGGTGGTCGGTGGGATTTAATATAATTTGCTCGCGTACTAAAAAATATACGACGGGCATTAACATTCACTAAATTACTGCGACTCTGCTATAAATCTCACCTATCGTTTATTTTAAAAGTAAGGGTAAAAATAAGAACAAAGTTCACCTGATGATAAGTGGATTCTGTACCCATGGAGACCTACATCCGTCTTTACTTAAGAATCAAAACATAGATGATTATTACCAGAAAAAAAGTGTTTCCGATTTTAGTTCTCACCATTCAAATCACAACAGGATTATCGATTTTACGCCGATATATCTGTGCCTCATAACACAGTTGCAGCCTGCAGTGTGCCTCTATCACATAATTTATGTCATATCGTTAGTCCAATAAACGCGTAATCGTTTGCTACCCTTGCTTATATATAAAAAGCTGCATGGATTATAAGCGCTAACCTTTACAAGCGCCAACATTGAAACATTTTTACTTTTTGGGTTTAAAAAAATATTGCAGTACGACTTTTTAAATCAGTTAGGTTAGTTCAAATCGATTAAATCGCTAAGTTATATGTTTAGACTTCATACAAAATTTTACAAAATCGTATAATGTATTGCTGCGTATATATGCATGCGTACTATGAGGGATTCAATGTGGGAATCGCCAGATAAGTTAGATAAGCTTGAATGTATGAGGCGACGTTTGGGCGGGGCCGTGAAATTATAGTTTGGCGCGCGGCGAGGCGGGAGAAGGGAAGGAAGGAGCATGAGTTCACAAGAGATCGATATTGTTGATTAGCTTTTCTTTTCTTGAGATATTCGGTCATTTTATAAATGACGATCTTGATATCACGAGATAACACACGACACATCTCTGAATATTACATCTCATGTGCGTCTGACATAGACAGCTCGGTACAAAGTAGCAAATACCGTGGACGTTGGCGTTGACGGCGGACTGACAGAGCGGAGCGGTCCGCTCTGCGTCCCCGCCTCGCCGCGCATTCACCAAACCAAAGTGTCAAACTATAGTATAGACGCAAAACCTGCGTGGTGTGGTGTATCATGGCGTGTATGGAGTGGCGGTCGAGCGCGTAGTGGTGCAGGCGCAGCAGCGAGTCGAGGTGGTGTCCGCTGGCGGCGGCGGCGCGCAGCTCGGCCCAGGCCGGCGCGGCGCCCACGCAGCTCGCCTCCTGCAGCGCGCCGCACAGCCGCAGCGCCTCCGCGCGCACGCACGACACGCGCCGCATCAGGCCCCACACCTCTGCACCGTTTCAAAGTTAAAAAACTTCTTTAGAAACGTTGTCATTTGAACTGGGGCGGGCCGTGAATTTGTGGCGCCCTGGGCTATCACTACTTGGGGGCCTACCAATTTAAGGTCGCTGCATACGTAACGTGTTGTATTCCGGACGGAGCGGGACGTCAAATTTTGGAAATATCGTTTCATAGAAAATGTACGTGACAATGTATACGTTACGGATGCACGGACGGGACGGGGACGTGGCATGAACGGGACGACGTCCCGCGCGCGCCACGTCTCGTCCCTGGTTGCGCTGCGACCTGCGTATGCACAGTCGCTCCGTCATAGTCTTTCACCACACTAGCACGTTAGTTTCGAGTCACTATAACGGTACGTATGCATCAAACTCCCCAACCACGTTCTGTCTCCGTCCCGTGCACGTGCTGATTCCGTCCTGTATGCAGCGACCTTTAAATTTAATTTGTTTTTAATAATGTGTAACACTAGGTGCAGTTACTTGAGAATAATAATTAAAATCACTATAACTTCTGTTAACTTTCAAATATACGATAGCCCCTACCAAGTAATATCAGCGACAGTAGGTGCGGCTGGCACACTTCTGACCTTAGGCCACCACCATAGATAGCATCATAGTGGGAATATTTGCTAACGTTGCCACGTATGATCGGCGGGTTGGCAACCAGTTTTTAATATTTTGAGCTGTGCCAAGGAAGATGATTGCTGCACATCTCCTGTTTCATTTCCCCTGTCGCCTCTTACGACACCCACGGAATGATATGCGGTGGTGTATTCTGGCGGCGGATATTTCATATACGAATTATAATATATTTTTACAATTAACTAACTTCATACGTTTGCTCAATTAAATTTTATGATCACAAGTTTTCAAAAGTTCACATACCCGTCGTATAACAATGTGATAGATTTAAGATTGATGTGAAACGGGCATACAAACAGATATAGAGCATTCACAATCGGGACAATATAGGATACTCGCGGATATGCGCATGACGCGTCACAGTTGCGCGAACAGCGCGCGTTACCGGTATAAATACACACAAATATGATCTTAATGTACATGTATATTAAGATCATATTTGTGTGTATCCATCACATGATGAGGTGCAATAGCACATACCGGGCATGCACTTGAGCCGCTTGTGCAATATGATGTGATCCCGCCAGGCGCGGTGCAGCGCGTGCTCGATGCGCTTGACGCGCCACAGCTGCGCGAACAACGCGCGGTACTTGGCCGCGCACGTGGCCGGGAACAGGGTGCCGAGGGGTCCGTCCACGCGGTACTGCAGGGCGAACACGTCCCACCCACTGTCCTCACGCCCGTCGCCTGGGAACACTCAATTGCTGGAGGAAGCTCTCTAGCAACTTGGGATGATCTTCCATAGCCAAATTCCGCCCATTTATCGGTTCTCTCCGTCACCGAAATGGATATTTGCAAAATCGTAAATCAAAAAATAAAGATACACATAAATTGTGTCAACAATCACAATTTTAGACCGAAATAGACGTTATTTAGAAATAGTTACAATAGAATGTAGACTAATATGAACAACAATGAGAGTATTATATAATTTGTACCACGCTGAATTTTTATGAGGGATCAGAGTTGAATTGTCACATTTCGATATACACAGATAGGCCATCCGCCATAAAATTTCCGTTATATAAGCGGACATTTATGAGGCATTACCCTACGTCGACTTTAAGTAAGATCCTTGGAATATCACATACTCTAGATAAGAATAAAACATGTTTGACGTACAATTGGGATATAAATTGACATGCAAGCGGGCCAATACGTGGGGTGGCTCGAACTGTGCGTTTGTGGCGCGTACGGCTGCCTCAAGCGTGCATGTCAGATTGTGCACGTACAACGACGTCGCCGGCTTATTCAGCTCCTCTCTGTAAGTGCAGCGTAAATAAATATAAGTTTTATATTGTTAGGGGCAAACACTATTATCCAAAGACTATTTATTGGCTAAGTATACAAGCATGGGTTTAAAGAATAATTTGTATTTTAGATACTAGCTTTACGGAGGTTTTTTTTTTAACAACCAAAAGCCAGCCCGACTTTATTTCTTATAATAAATAAGTAATAAAATGAGAAGTTCGACAAGATGCACTTCAAGCAAAGTGTAGTAATAATAACATAAAATATAGCCTATGAAACATCCTACCACCCAATTACAAACCACCCAAGTTACAAAGGAAGAGACAAAGATATAACGAATAAACAAGCCATATACTCAGGTTTGGTAAAAATCAGTATAGCTAAATAATATTAATATTCTTACTTGAATTCAAACGAATAGTGATTGTGCATTTGAAAAGCATTTTCTAAAATTTCGTGGTCTATAAACTTGCATGTATTAAGGAAGGTAACTTAAAAGTGTATATGTCGTGTAGTGCAGAGCCACTAACTTTTGTTAAGCGTAATAACATCACGTTTAATACACAAAAATTGAGTTAAACCCAAAAATACTAATTTCTCTAAGAGTTAATCTATAATTATTTGGAAATTTACACACAGAATTAAAAAAAAAAAACTTTAGCATTATCAGATAAAAGTAAAATAAAATCCAGTGTTCAAAATTATATAAATTTAACATGATATATAACATGTAGTGTTTATTTCTCGCCAAAAGCCATCAACAGTGTTATCGATATTATAATAACGAACACGTGCAGCATCAAGATGGCACTCACTGCAGCAGCGTCATGAGGTGGTGCACGAAGTCGCCCTGCGCGAGCAGCAGGTAGCGGCGGTGCGCGGCCAGGTGGTCCAGCAGGTGGTGGTGCGAGGTGAGCGCGGCCAGCAGCCGCTGCGAGGCGGCCGCGTGCGCCGCGCCCACGCCCGCGCGCAGCCCCTCCGCCTCCCACCACGCCGCACCCGCGCCCGCCTCCTTGTCGCCCCCTACGTGGGTTTTTTTATGTTTTTATAATTTAGTTTTGTATGCAACGTATGCATACAAAACTAAATTTTACCACGTTTTTATCAACTTGTTTTCGTGTATGTCTGTTCAGGTGGAATTTAGTAAACTAACTTCCCGATGAGCTAGGGACTTGAAATTTTGAACACAGCTCTGAATCGGATGACAATGTAAGAATGTGAAAAAAGTGATATATTAAAAAAAATATTATATAATTTAAATAATTTTATAATTTTAAAGAGCCGTGGTAGCTCAGATGGTTAGCGCTCGCTGTAAGTTACACAGTACGCGAGTAACCCGGGTTCGATCCCTGCCGGCACCAATGAAATTGTTAATTGCAATTTTAAGTGCTGATTTACCCCACGTGCTCGGCGGTGAAGGAAAACATCGTGAAGAAACCTGCATGTCTAAGAAATCAAAAAAATATTTCGAAGACATGTGAAGTTCGCCAACACGCATTGGGGCAGCGCGGCGGACATTTCCTTGCCCTAAAAAACCCTCTCAGAAATGAGAGGAGGCCTATGCCCAGCAGTGGGACGTATATAGGCTGTAACTTTATATAATTTTTAATTTCGAAAGTTACATACAGCGGACGCCCATAAACGACATATTTGATTTTCATAGTTTTCTTCAGTGTGTACCTTTCCCTGCCACCAATACTGGCAATGATTTATGGCCTCATTCGTAGTCTGTAATGGTAAGTAATAGACTACTAAGTAAAATCGAAAGAGGTCACATACCGCATGAAGACTACGACACCCACGAGACGAAATGAGATGTAATGAGTGAATGTATTACTCCGAGAAGTTCATTTTTGACAGACAAAGAGATTATCCTATATATAGATTATAGATAATTTTCGGCATGGAACACGAATGATGTTGGTAAAACGGAAGTCTTCTAAAATTAAAAAAAAAAACAAGGGCATGTCTACCTGTATGTGGTTTAAGAAGCGCCTGTAGATGATGCGCGTGGTCGCTTGGCCCCGGCTCGTCAGCGCACGCCTCGCGCATGAACACCACGCTCTTGCCCGTCGCCAGGATCTGCGCCGCCTGCTCGCGTGACATAAATGACGGAACCATCCATTCCTAAAATCAGTTACAATATTATCTATTACCTGGTAATGTTGGCACATTGACAAGATGGCGGCTAACTTAAAATTTGAGATTTTTGATTTATTTGGTGAGGGATAATTATTATTAATAAACGAAGATATCCGCAGTAGAACCAGAGTAAACGTCATAGTCCAACGTATTAGTAAGATGAAGTGGCAATGGGCCGGTCATATAGCTCGAAGAACCGACCACCGATGGGGAAGAAAGGTTCTCGAATGGCAGCCTCGTACCGGTTGGCGATGTGTAGGGCGGACCCCAATAGATGGATTGACGACCTGGTAAGACATGCAGCAAGTCGATGGATGCAGGTGGATCAGGAATGTGCTTTGTGGCATTCATTTGGTGAGGTCTACGTTCAGCAGTGGACTTGTAAAAAAATCATTAGCAACTAAGCACTAAACACTATTCATATCGCATTCTAGAAATCCACTCACCAATTGATCTTATAGGAAGAAAAAAGAAAATTATTGGCAAAGCATAGAAGACTACACAAAAAAGATAGTTATATTAAAAATATAATGAGCATAAAAGAAAATTAATTCTTGTAACTATATCTATGTTACTAAACTCGTAGAAATATGTTAACGATGATGAAATGAAATATGTTACAAATAATATAATTAGCCGGATGTTTTTCAACACACATTCCACTAAACATACATCAATGTTATTGACAAATTATATTTAACTAGTTTTTCGCCCCGCGCCAAACTATCGCATGGAATTTTTCTGATATTTTGGAATGATAATGATCGCAAATATAAAATGGAGGGATGTTTTGAAAAATTGCTAAATCCAAATTCATTTATTTCATTTACTGAGTACCTTTAATAAGTTTCGAGTCAATCGACCTTTAAAATAAAAAGTTTCCTGCAAACTGTAACACCTTATTTCACCCCCTTAGAATTGAATTTTCCATAATCCTTTCTTACCTACATTATAAAAGGCAGCTACTGTCCAAATTTCAGATTTCGTTTTCGATTTTAGATTTGCATTGATAGATGAGTCATTCACTCAAGACATCCTCTTTTATATATATAGATAACGAATTTATTTAAGTACTTTAAATTTTATTTATCAATTTACTTTAAAACAAAGTTTATCAATGAATATTACTTTCTATCGTACCTTCCGTCATTTCGTTAAACTATAAAAGTAAAATAAATCAATTACAACAAAATAAAAAATAAATCAATCGTGGCAAAAAAGTCGTGGAGGAATAAATTAATCCACGACTTTTTTTACCGCCATGGCGGCGCCACTTGAAATGAGGTGAAATATTTGACAGAAAAAAAAAGATTGACTAATTAGTTAGAAATATGAAGAGTTTCTGCAATATTAGTTATACTCATTTCCAAAAAGGAAAACAGGCGGTTTTGATTTTTATCCGGGTAGCTGCATAAGGTCTAATTTTTCGATTGTCGGCGCACACTTTTATATACAATGAAAGAAAGGCAGAACATCTTATTATAACATTGTATAGATTTTTAGTTTATTTAATCTCTTAAGATTGCAGTATTTTGTTTTCTTTCATTAAAATTTACTATCTTGGCATAAGTTATATTAAGTATTGCAAGAGAATCCTGTTAAAAAACTTTTAAAATCTATAATGTCTCTAAATGTTGTAAATATGCTGTTGGTATGTCTCATAAATAAATTAATAAACATTCTATATATTTGCACTGTTGAAGGGAATATCTCGTTCAAACATTCCCTTCAACAGTGCAAAATGGAAGAACAATAGAAAAGAAAATACAATGAATTTATAGATATAAGATATCTCTCTTCCTTGTACTATTCTTACGCCCACACATCTAACTTGACAGGGACATTGATATTTATTGTTTAGATGTAAAGGTTGCTTTTACACAGCTGTACTTTCTGTTAAAATACCGATTTCGGGAATGTTTCCGTGTAAAGCTGATACAAAATTTAACCGACTGTCGCTCATATAACAATAGGTATTTTTCTGACGTATTTTTCTTCATAATATAATAAACGTATATTACCTGACTCGATATTTATCATGCCACATCCTGTCAATCGGTACGCCACTTCGGCTTTCAATAAAAAATTCATTAAACGGATCGTCGATTTCGCCTACAATGCAAAATTAAATTTATATTAGTGTTTATAAAATGAGCAATATCTTATAAATATTTATCATATAAATGTTATAAAAAAGGATATACCATGGAGGAGCCATCGCGTTAGCATAAGCAACAATGGATACGTTAGCGCAGTAAGTAAACGACGGGCAAGGGTAGCGACGCGCTCGTCGCCGTGACGTACGAACCGATGAACGCATGAAGCTAGCTCACCACCTAATAACAAATAAAAACATATTTTGTATTCGACAACTTTATAAGGGTGAAAAACAAATGAAAACATTATATTAAGGATGAATATTATAATAATGTTATTGATATTTATATTACATGATTTACTACAATTTGCTTTATATTTTGCATATTGTACGCCTCATAACGCGAAGCGTTATTAGGTAGTGCTTTACTCTCGAAACGTCAAGATCAAGCAATTTTGTGTTCTTGAAATGCCTCTATCATAACCATATTGCACTCATACGATAATATGAGTAGCCGTATATGAAGAAAACACTAACTAATAAATCTTATATTTTATAAAAAAATATTTTATATTGCTCTACTTTGAAGAAAAATTGACGTATCGAGACCGGGTTTTTTTTATTTGCTTCAGAATTACATCAACTGGTTCCCTATTTCAAATCAATAGCATAGTACGCGCAGTTTGTTAAAAAAATGCTTTTCAAATTTTTAAAATTTTAATTTTTTTTTATTGCTATTAAAAATTTAAAGGCGCTTTCATATTTTTTTTAGCCCTTGATAGACAAAGGACAAAAATGTACCATACAGCCTATATCGTTTTTATACTTTGTGTAATCGATTTATTTTGGTAAACATTATTAATTTTTTTCCCTGTAGGTGACGCTACCTGTTAAAATAATAGAGCGCTAAATTTAAAACATGTAAATAATATATTTTAAAAGCCAGGAATACAATTCTTTTTCATCAAAATTAAATGAAACGCTCATGAGGCGTGCACTTTTGGATTTTCTAAACTATTTTTAAAATCTGACTACACTGTCGTCGGTGACGGTATCTTTGAACGCGTGGCGGTATATATATTGGTTATACCTTAAATTGGTTGGCGTCGGTGCTCGCCGTAACCGAATTTGGTTACGCAACCAGTAATGACGCGTGGCTCCGCCATTCCGCATCGGTGTATTACTGTTTTAAATTATTTTCAATATGTTTTGTTCATTTTTTCAGTAAAGAAATATAGCTTCTTATTTAATGTAGTTTAATACCAGGTTTATAATACAAATTTAATTAATGAATAACATGCTAATATAATTAACTATATGCTAATAAAATCACTGTAGTGGAATTAGTGTAACTCATGACGATGTAAAATAAATAGAAATTGAAACAAAAACAAATACTTATTAAAGGAGTTTCTTAGATTACGTGGTAGAGCCATGCTGCAGCTATATTAGTAGTATAGTTGTAGCACGAATGAGTCGGCTCGACCGGGAAGGACCACGCTCTCACAGAATACGAGCTTGAAACAGCAGCATAACGCTGCTGTGTTTCATGGTGAGTGTAGAGAACCGGAGACCCTGTTTACTGGAATGAGGTATTCCATCTTAGTCCTCACGGGTGACAACGCAATCTGCATTTTGATTTGTAATCGATGATAGATCTAGATGTCTATGGCCGCAGCAACCACTTACCATCAGTTGGACTGTGTGCTCGTTTGTCACCTTATCCTTGGCCGTTTTTCTTTTTAAGTAAAATATATTTTTATTTTTTGAAAACAAAAAATAAGATGCTTATTTGAAAGATTAAGAGAAAGAAACTATGACAACATTTTCTGTTGTTCTCATTCAATTTCAGGAAAAATATTTTGACCGTTTTCCAAAAGTATTTTAATTGGTATGTGAACCTAACTCAAATATTTTGTTTCTTACCTTTTTTGAGTTGAGCCGCATGGACAATATTAGCTAGCCAAGTAAGCCGATGTAAAGGTTCCTGTGCCCACACGCAAACACGACGCAAAGTCCCCCCACCTCCGTCACCTTCACATACCTACTTACAAAAAAGTGTTATTAAAATGTTCTTAACTTTTTATTCCAAACCTTTTATTTTTTGTATTTTACCTGCGATTGTAAGAGAGCGATGCTGCGGTAGTATTCCGTTAGTTCATCACGTACAGACGCAACCAGACCTTCGCCCATTAGACCTAATTGGGAGAAAACAAATTTGAAGTGAAGTAATCAATAGCAACAAATTGGCTAAATTAACAATAATTAAATACAAATGTAAGGGCGTCCACTGTGTTAAGTAGGAGACGCACGCGGGTACAAGTGCGTGGTTCTGTTTCTTCAAAACACAAGAGCACTGCACTACGTCATGCGGGCTGCCTGATACACGCATTGTGTGCGACGGGCTTGTTTCATACAAATAAATAAACGCCGCTGCGTGTCACGCGCTTGACGCACCGTAAATATAATATGTACTCAATTTAAAATATTTCAGAGTAACTTATAACTGACGAGCATCTCCGTCCTTACAGAATTCATTTGCTATATCCCATATAACGGGCCAATTATTACGTGTTAAATATCATTGTTTTCATTGTCAAAGTAGGTGTTGGCATTTTTATTACTATGTTTTATACGGATAAAAAATCAAAATTTTAATTTATCACAAGTGTCTTCAATACTTTAAAATATGGGATAATATAAACCCAACATTTAGGACGGAGATCCTTGTCAATAATTATACTTTTCGCCGGTGGCGAAGCCTCCATAGAAACCGAGAAGCCGGGCTTACCTTATCAAACTGCTCAATCAATAATATCAACTAATAAAATAATTCGTAAACTGTTTCAAACTATTTCAAATTTCCCGCGCTTCTCTGTCGCTGTCGCTGACCTGTTCTACACAGGCCATAGATTACTGTATATACAGGCCTTATAACGTCAACACGCGGCAAAACTGCGCGATTAGTTGTCATAAAAATTAGTCGTCTCTCTCGCGCGCGTGGTCTTTTACCGGGTTTTCGAAGACGATCGCCCTCTAACCTTTGGTAAAATATTCTATAATGAAATATAACTACGATTGTTTATATAGCAATTTGTACGTAGCGAAAAGCCCGGCTTTTAGTGTGAAGTTAGTCATTAGTCAAGCGCGGGCGATACCTTTGCAAGTTCACTTCACATTTCAATGTTTACTCTGTGTTTACTTGAGCGAATAAATCCGTACCACGCGTGAATACGTTGACAACTCGAGATGTCGTTTTTTTTTAGCTTAAACGCTTCTGTGACCTTATACTTTACCGGTATTAAAACTCAACTCGAAATATACTCAAACAAAATCAAATTATTGCTTTCGTACGTAAATGAATATCTACAATTATGGCAATAAATATTTGATAAAACGACATGTCAAATTAATAATACTTAACACTGCGTTTATATTATTACATTTCGATTTATCAAAAGCTGTTAGCATAAGTCAGAACTTGCTTAGTTAATATATCAACATATACGTTTGTGATTTGAGTGTAATATGACAAAATCAGTTATCAAGTTATGAACGTCTTTGAGTACGAACACACACATATATATCGAGTTATCTAGTTATGCATATCAAAAGTTGTGATATTTAAGAATATTTCGATTTGTCGTTTCATCATCATAAAATCACACGAGTCATAAGAAGTTCTTTATAATGGACAGTATATTGTTTATAATAACCAAGCGTGAATTGTTACGTTTACTAACTTTGACAATACTTTAAAATACGCTTATAATTTAACTTTTATAAAATAAAATCATTTCATCGTTTTAAGAATTTGATGAACGAATTTGACTCAAAATGAACTTTTAAAAACTTTAAGCGCAAGGTAATTTGAACTCATTTGTAAACATATTATAGGGCTGGTTTATACTTGAATGCCTTTCTTATTACGAGTCACTGTCGATCTGTAGGTATATGCTCAAAATCAGTTCGTTCATTCAAAGATCGTGTCGGAACTTGTCAGTATCAGTATCTCGTCGTCTGAGAAGGTTTTATTTTTAGTACGTTACTTAAGTGTTTTGTATATAACAACTATTTTTATAAAGAAAAACAGTTATAGTGGCTTATAATAATTATAGTGATAACGAGGAAAAGTAAGTACAAAATACGTGTGTTTATCAGATAGCTATAATATAAAATTAAATTTGCCATTGTGTGCTTGTTATAAACACTGATTTTACAGTTGTTTTTTATATTTTAGCAGAATGAAGGGCTTATTACATAAAAGCGTAAATTGCTTGAGCTACGAGAACTTGTTATGTCTAAGTCACCTCAATCGTTTGGTGGATGAAAAGGTGAGATAGTTTGATGCTTTGTATTGTATTTTACCATATTTGCTAATTTATTAAATTATGAGTTTAACTCTTACGTTCTTAGCTATTTTTTGTCAAATGGGTTTGCTGGTGTAGGAGGAATTGCGTGACAGGTGATGGAATTATGTTGTTTTAATCACTTTAAGACTGTATTAGGACGTTCTAGAATAAAAAAAATATCTTCAAATCAAGATGTTTATTAAGTGAAAATGTGGAATGAATAGCTTAATGAATGAATTAAGATGTTATAAGTAACTTAGTAAGTCTGAGAAAGCTATGCTGTTGGAAAATAATCTATTATGTTTATAATTATCTTTTCAGATACATGCAATTCTGAAATGTTATTTTCAAATGAGCCACCGTCTATCTCTCCTCCCCCCTTTTCTCCATTGACTCCTTTGATACAGGAACTAAGACATAAGAACTCAACTCCAGGCAATTATTTTTCTTTCTTTTTTTATTGGATAGAAAGGTGATACCTACTTTAAACAAAATCATATTATTTCAGGTCAGTCTAATTTTGATGCAAGAAGTGACACATCAGTAGCATTGAGATCCTCTCCACTATTAAACGATCTTGAAAATGAAGATCATACTTCGTCCCTATTCGGCCTATGTCACCAAACGCAAGAACTTTATGATGTATTAAATGAACCAGGCCTAGTATTTGAAAATATTGACTTTGTGCAATCTCCTGATTTAATGGCAAATAAAACAAATGTACAAGATGAATCTGAAACTGATTGCGAATCTTGTTGATATTTTATGTCCTAAAGATTTACAAAAAATACATCGAATAGTGGTAAAATCGATAACGACCTAGTGGAAAGTGCTGTTTCTGTGAAAAAAGAAAAATAAGAGCAGAAAACCAGGAAACTATCACTAACATTTCGAACGATAATACAAAATATAACTACAGCTTCTACTTCAGGTGAGTATAATAAATTAAAATCAATATAAAATAGGAACAATTACTATAAAATAGTTTTAAGAATATACTCAAATACATTTGTTTCAGATATCAACAGTATGACAGAGGCAAGGAATGAAGATACAACTAAAGAAAATTCGAAAGTGAAAAAAAAGGGTAGATCAAGGAAGGAGAGGAAGAATCTAAAAGACTAAGAATTCTGGTAAAGGCTATGTAACGGAAAAAGGAAAAAGTGGGTGAGAGGAAATGAGTTCTCTAAGCACTTGTGAATTAAAATGTTCTGAACGATTTTCTGAATTAGAAAGAAACAATGTTTTGACGAATATTGGGCTTTGGGCAGTAGAGATCGAGAGCAATGTACGTAGCTAGTCTTATAACAATATTACCAAAGAAGACACAAAAGACTAATAGCAGAATAGTTCAAAGATTATTATTGCATATATAAACTAATTATAAATAATGAACACAAACCAATTTGTAAGAATGCTTATGTAAAAATGGGGAAACCAAAGTTTGTAAATATTATAATAGAATGAAAAAAACACTCTGTGCGGAGTAATTACTACTGATAAGAGAGAAGGCAACCACCTAAAAATAAAAACGATTGACGATACTACTACAGCTATAAACCATATACTGTCATTTCCAAATTACGAGAGTCACTACTGTAGAAAAAGAACGAACCGAAAATATCTGTCTTCAGACCTGTCCATTGCAGCTATGTATCGTTTATACAAAGAAAGTTGTTCAAACCCCGTGTCATTGAAATTGTACTCAAAATGTTTTCATGACTTAAATCTATCCTTCAAACAACCGGCAAAAGATACTTGCCATACTTGTGATTTACTCAATACGAAGATTTCGTTAGCTCAAGGACAGGAAATCCAGGATTTGAAAGCTGAACTTGCTGCACATCATACATTAGCTGAAAGCTTATTCCGAAAAGAGGAAGGACAAAGACGATGTAAAACGCGACTCATCAATTCGTGCCTACACGTTCGATCTTCAGCAATGTTTACCTACTCCTTACCTCAAAACTTCAGTTTCTTTTTATAAAAGACAATTGTGGTCCTTCAATCTAACAATTCATAACTTGGCTAATGATCAAGCTTATTTGTTATATGTGGACGAAACGATTGGCGCACAAGGGTCTAACCAAATCGCTTCTTGTTTATGGGATTGCTTCATAATTTACCTGCAAATGTAAAACAGGTCACATTTTATTCAGACACATGTGGGGGGCAAAATAAAAACAACACAGTTGCTATGATGTTCATGTTTCTATTGCATCAACATCCAACATTAGAAGTGATCAACCATAAGTTTCTTATCAGCGGACATAGTCATATGGAATGTGACTCGGATCATGCTATAATTGAGAGAACAAAAAAGAAGACACAGATTAAAATTAACCATCTTAATGATTGGATACAACTGGTTGGGTCTTCCAAAGTTAAAACCCCTTGATGATACCTATGAAGCAAAAACAGTTTCTAAACTTCTCTGATTAAGTTCAAAAAAGGGCCATTCACAATTAAAAGAAAGACGTCTCTGGAGCAAATTCCTATGGCAACCTGTAAAGTGGTTGCAATATAGAAAGCCCATTGAGAAATATACTTCAAGACAAACTACAGACAGTGACACTCCATTTAAAGCAATAAACTTCAAGAAAAGAGGCAAATACATTTTAGATAACATACAGTTAGAATCAGTGTCCAGAGAGCCATTGCCAGTAAGTCGAGAAAAAAAAAGATTTGTTGGATCTATTACCTCTAATAGATCCAGCATTTCATAATTTATAAAAATATAAAAACGGATAATGACTCAGAAAATATCGACCCCGATCTTGACGAAGAAGATCCTGATAAAGAAGAAAACACAGATGAATAAGAAATTTAGAAATGTATATTTTTTTTCTTGTCATTTGGTACAATTTCATAAATTCAAAAATAATATGGGATTTTAATTTGTTTCTGCAATTAAACTTTGTTATTACTTCATTTGGTTTTTATTTAAATTCAATTATTACAGTTTGAATTTTTATCTTCCTTCAGGGAATAAGTTGATAAGTCGTCGGTGAACAACTGGATAAGTCTGTTTTTAAATGCATTAACAAATATTACATTTATTTTGTAACGTAGACTTAAAACAGCTCCTTTAAGAACCTAAATTCAACTATTAAAAAAGTAATCATCATTAATTTCGATTTACCAAGAGATCGTAAACTTTAAATTGGCTGCCTGAAAAGTATGCATAAATGACATATCAACTTATTCACGCCAGGTACGGAAATATTGCGAGTTGAAAATTTATGCTTTTTATGATTTTAGTGAAAATGGAGGATAATAGTGTTCCTTGTGATAAATTGAAGTGTGTTAAAGTGCTGATCGGCGAGAAAAGGTAAAATCGAAAAAGAAAAATTAAAATTTATAAAACTGCTATAAACAACAAAACCATATCTTGGGCACGCCTTTGTTTGGACCTAGCTTCACTGCTTTTCACAATACCTATTATGTACGGCGCGATTGTACATTGCACATCAGTAGTACTAGCGGCGCTGGTTAACCGGGGATGCCGCGTCGGATGCGACTGTCAAACGCGACGGAGCTTGCTGGTACCTGTACCGAAATCACGGCGCAGAAATCCCCTTAACGCAGGGACGCCTTTAAGGTTTTAAAAACTCAATCTATAATAACTCTTTTGATTTAATGTACTTGCCTTGTGGCATCAAACCAGAAGAAGGATCAATAAATTCTTTAAGGCGGTCATGTAAAAAGCCCAAATGAGCAATACGTGAATATAACATTTGCAACGGACGAGACACTCCAACGGCACTGCGCGCCCGCACACCAGTTGCTGCTAGTACAGCGTCGCGAACACATGCTCGCTCATTTGGTCGATCTGTAACATTTAAATTTTATTCTGGTTATTTAGAAATTGCAATGACTTATGAGAGTTTATTTCAAGAAGGATTATACACATAATACTTATTGAAAGTCATTTTAATTTACTACTGGTTCAGAAAACACCTATGTCATGGAAAGAACCAGCAAGAAACCCAGCGGGACTTAAAAAAAACCTTTTTGCAATGTACAATTAATTAATAAAATAAGTAGCTTGGTAGGGACTATAAAATAAATAAGTAAATATAAACTACTAAAAGAAATGTTTCAAAAGACGCCGGGTATACTTCCTCATGAAACGAAGATACGTATCGATAATTAAAAACTGTTTCTGTGTGATTGCCTGATTACTTATTCTTCAAACTTTTTTTTACTTTGGTTAACAAATCGACTGTATATTTTTGTATGTATGTTTCGCGCTATCATCGTCAGTTGAGAATCGATTTTAATTAATATCTTTTTTTATTAAAAAGGTTATACCTCAGTTGTTGCATAGTAGAAATAATTCTACCCTCAAGGGTGGCAAAAAAGGTGATGAAGTTTTTAATATAACTATTCAGACGACATTGAGATTTATAATATTCTTTAATCCATCCAAAAGGGTAAAAAAACAACTTTAAATAAAAAGTGAAAGCCGATTTCAAATGATATGGAACGGTACCACGTACTACGAGTAAAATAATTATACATTCTAAGATCGCGGCATTAATTCTCCTTTACACTATGTCTTAGTATCGACTTCAGAAGGTGAAATTATTTTAAAATGAAAGTAAATTTTATAAGTTCGTGTACAAAGGCTTAACCCAGAGTCCAAACATCTTTAAAACATCCCATTTTAGAGCAAAATTTCTTATTCTTACACCATAATGTACTGGTTTCATGATTAACGTCTCATGGAGCACAATCGATGGCTTTGAATAGTTTTTTTTTATAGAATATGGGTGACATACGAGCACACAGTCCATCTGATGGTAAGTGGATGCCGTGACAGTGACCCATAAACCTCTATCGATCGATAAAGAATCAAAATGTAGATGCGTTGTCGGGGTGACATCGGGAGAGGGCTATGATGTATGTCTCGTTACTAGTAAAAAGGCCCTGCGGTTCTCTATACTAACCATTTTTTTTTATAGGAGAGGGGGCAAACGAGCATGCGGCTCACCTGATGGTAAGTGACTACCGCCGCCCATGAACAACTGCAACACCAGGAGAATTGCAGATGCGTTATATGTTATATGAAACATAGCAGCATTAAACTGCTATTTTTCGCTGGTATTCTGTGAGTCCAGTCAAGCCAATCGTTCCGTGCTGCAGCCGCAAATATGCAGCAGCGTGGCTCCACCACTATAGATCTGAGCTCGTATGTACATACGAGCCAGAGCTTAGATTTGTGTGACTCATTGGTTTCGGTTTTGGGTACGAATGTACAGTGGTTGTTATTTCCCTGTCACTATTGTGATACTTTTTCACACAGAAAGGTTTCATCATTCTCTGTTGTGTTTCAATGTTTCCTTTACCTCTATATGCTTAGAAAGTATACTGGCCATTGTAGAAATGTAACCGCTCACAACTTTGATTTTGCTCTTAATCACTACCGGATATTTATGGATTTCTTTGAGATATGTTCGATACTCTAAAAAAGCTTTTGGCATTTTCCTTAATTGACTTATTAGTTCAAGTGGCAATAAAAAGTCGAATATGTATATTAAAATAAAAATTAACATGAACAAAGTAACATTTTTTTTATAGCATAGGGTGACAAACGAGCACACAGTCCACCTGATGGTAAGTGGGCACTGTGGCCCATAGACATCTACATTTATCCTCAATTAAGAATCAAAATGCAGATGCGGTGTCACCCCTGAGGACTAAGATGGAACGCCTCGTTTCCAGTAAAAAGGGTCTCCGTTTCTCAACACTCACCATACGAAACACAGCAGCATTAAGCTGCTATTTTACGCTGGTATTCTGTGAGAGCGTGGTCCTACCCCGGTCGAGCCGACCCATTCGTGCTACAACTATAATATAGTTGCAGCGTGGCTCTACCACGTAAAAAAATCAACCTCAAAAATAATCAAATCTCTACAAAAATATGCTTAGTTGTTTAACTAACTTTGTAGATATTGCATATACTATTCAAAAAATACAAGTCTGTTAAAAACTTGAAACTAGATTACATTTTTAGGTTTAGGCTAATATTATTTACCATTAGACTGTATAACAATAGCAGCATTACTGTAATTAACAGGAAGACTTTGGCTTGATCCTTGTTTTAGCACATTACTGCCCCAACTAACTGAGCCAATTGTGCTTTTACTAGTGCTTGTAACAGTGCAAGAATTCTGAAAAGAAAAAAATCGATTAGATACAAACTAATTTCGTTTAATGTTCGCGCGGGAAACTGAGCGAGGGGAGAGCGCGGCGAAGACATCACCTTGTAGACTTGTTAGTCCAGGAGGAATCGGCGCATAAGTACCGAAAATATTCTTCACTCAATTTTTTTATCTAATAAAAGTAAGAGATGAATACCAGTGAGCGCGCATAATAAATAATTCATCAAAGAATATAAAAAAAATATGTCTCGTTTGAAAATAACAATTCCTTGCAATTGAGAAAAAAATCGGTTTAAACAATAAGGCACCGAGTCGCTCCATGGCAACATGCATTTATGTCATCAGTAGAACAATCTGAAGAGAATCGCATAAAAAAATTGGTGGAATAGTTTTCGGTTTTCGTGCGTCGATTCCTCCTAGACTATGTATGTATAGCGATCTCGAGAATATTCCGAGCGAGCCCTTCGTGATGACAGACATATTTCTTAATAATATTGTCATTATTCGTAATACACATACATAAACTCTGACGCCCGTTATCGGGAGAAGTAGGTTGAGACTATGGACTTCCAATTGGCACACCTCTTTCGCTTCTTTCACATTCATATATTATATTATATAATAGTCTATTGTAATAATATAATAATATTTATTGGGTAATAAGGAAATTGTAAATTGATACAGTGTTAGTTGGGACCTCGATATTATATTATATTATAAGCAAGAAAGAACGGATAAGAATGATAGAAGGATATCTGATAACTTCCAGGCAAATATCAAAATGTTCTGGAAACTCGTAAGAACTGCCAGGGGAAATTCAAAACAGCCTAGAATGAATGCTATACGAGACGAGAATGGCTGTATGCTAAATGACGAAGTTTCGAGTTTAAAGAGATGGAAGGAATACTTTGAAAGCGTGTTTATGAGTGAAGAGTCGTATGAATTAAATAAACTAGAAATTTCCAAAGAAGTGGAAAGAGGTATGGAGATAAGTGGAGATGAAATAATGAAAGCAATGAAAAGCATGAAAGCAGGTAAGGAAGCCGGATATGATAGAGTATCCCCCGAAATGCTAAGGGCTGGAGAGGGAGTGGTGGCAGGCCTGCCGTACACCTTGTTTAATTTATGTTGGGAACTGAAGCGGGTACCGGAAGACTGGCGCGCGCAAAGCCGTTATAGTCCCAATATATAAGGGAAAAGGGTCACAGCAGGACTATAAAAACTACCGTGGTATCGGTAGCGAAGCCTCCATAGAAGCCGAGAAGCCGGGCTTGCCCTATCAAACTGCTCAATCAATAATATCAACTAATAAAATAACTCGGTAAACTGTTTCAAACTATTTCAAATTTCCCGCGCGCTTCTCTGTTCTACACAGGTCATGACCTCTTAGCCTTATTATGTAACGTCAAAACGCGGCAAAACTGCGCGATACTGTTGTCATAAAAAACGAGTTGAGTTGAGCGATTAGTCGTCTCTCTCGCACGCGTGGGCTTTTTACCGGGCTTTCGAGAAGACGATCGCTCCCTTTCTAACCTGTGGCAAAATATAACTACGATTGTTTATATATCAATTAGTATGGAACGATAAAGCCGGGCTTTTGGTGTGAAGTTAGTCAAGCGCGGGGGCGCGCGGGCGATACGTTTGCAAGTTCACTTCACATTTCAATGTTTACTCTGTGTGTTTACGTGAGCGAATGAATATGCGAGTTGAAAATTTATGCTTTTTTATAGATTTTTAGTGAAAATGGAGGATAATAGTGTTCCTTGTGATGAATTGAATTGTGTTAAAGTGCTAATCGGCGAGGAAAAGGTAAAATCGAAAAAGAGAAAAGGTAAATTTTTATAAAACTGCTAAAAACAACAAAACCATATCTTGGGCTTGCCCTAGTTTGGAAACCTAGCTTCGCCACTGCGTGGTATCAGTCTGCTTAGCATTGTGGGTAAACTGTATGCTAAGGTGTTAATTGAAAGAGTTTTGAAAGAAACTGATAGAAAAATTTGGGATGTGCAAGCGGGATTTAGAAAGGGAATGGGGTGTACGGATCAAATCTTTTCCATACGCATGATCGCGGAGAAGTTTTTGGAAGAAAACAAGAAAGTTTTTTGTGCGTTCATGGACTTGGAAAAGGCTTATGACAGAGTAGACAGGAATGTGTTATGGCAAACACTGAAATCATTTGGGTTGAGCGCTGGTTTGATACAGGCCTTAGGGTCTCTTTATAGGGACTCTAGTGCTTGTGTCAGGATCAACGGGGTCTACTCGGACTGGTTTGGCATCCAAAAAGGTGTCAGACAGGGCTGTGTAGCTTCCCCGTGGCTGTTTAGCCTATTTATGGATAGTTGTTTGCAAACTTTGAAAGTTGAAGAATGTGGGTTGAGAATGGGTGAGTTAACCGTCAAATGCCTTTTGTACGCCGATGATCAAGTCATATTTGCATCGTCGGAGCCGAATTGCAAATGATGCTTACTATAATGAACTGGTCATTTAAAGAAAGGGGTATGAAAGTCAACGCAAGTAAGACGAAAGTGATGGTTTTTGAAAGAGAAGAAAGTAAAACGTTATGTGAAATAAGAATAGAAAGGGAATTGATTGAGCAAGTGGATGAGTTTGTATATTTGGGATGTGTATTTAGCAGGGATGGTAGATATAATATTATATAATATTATATGTAATATAGAACGACGAGTAAACGCAGGAAATAGAGTAAATGGGGCTCTACACTCTATTATGAAAAGTCATAATGTGTCAAAAAAGTCACGTATGGCAATTCATAATGCTGTGTTAGTCCCTATTTTAATGTATGGTAGTGAGAGTTTAATGTGGCAGAAGAAGCACGAGAGTAGAATAAATGCTGTAGAAATGCGGTCATTAAGGAGTATGCTAGGGTTGAATCTGAATGACAGGGTGAGAAATTGTGTGATAAGAGAAAAATGTGGTTTGCAAGATGATGTTGTGACCAGAATTAAGAAAGGAATTCGTCGGTTTGGTCATGTAGAAAGAATGAACGAGGAAAGAGTGACAAAGCAAATTTATATTGCAGATGTGAACGGCAGAGTCGGGAAGGGAAGGTTTATCGACCAAATTGACGATATATTGAAAATGGGCCAGATTAGGAGTATCCTTAACCGACGAGCGTGTATGCGTGGATATATGGATGTAAAGGAAGCGAGAGAGGTGTGTCAGGATCGTGCCAAATGGAAGTCCGTAGTCTCTGCCTACCCCTTTGGGTGACAGGCGTGAGTGTTTGTTATTTTATATTATACCTTGACATTATCCACGCATACATGATCGTCATCTAAAGGTACCTACTCTTAATTTGTAGTGATAGTAGTATATAGTAACGCCGCTGTCACCTGGATGACTGAGAAGGGTAAAACACGCCACTATAATACGTATTATAGTACGTAGTAATAATACATAATATAGTACTTTGCCACTAGTATGAGTTAAAAGGATGGTGACGCTGACACCATCCTAGCCAAACAATGTATATGAGCATAAGTGGCTGTAGTGCAGTACCGACGTTACGCTCCTTCAATTACTGCGCATCTTTTTATATTCGTGTTGATTTCGTGCTTCGTGCTTACAGCTTTGGCGTGGATTAGTTATCCGAACGTTTCTGATGATCTTGGCTTTCTTCTGGACTAAAGTGTAAATCACTGTTTGCGAACTAATATACTATGAATGCCACCATGCCATCTCGGTACACTACTCAGGATTATACTAACATACACCCATTTATTTCGAATACAGATGAGATATCCAAATGCTGATCGTTATCCACATCATCGACTGTTTGTAAATATACATCGGTCTATATCAGTTTCCAAATCAATTTGTAAATCAAATAACTAGTAAGGTAAGACCCCTTGTGCCCTACGAAAACGAAATCTTACAAGCACAGGACTAGAGTTCCTTAGTACGTAGTATCGAAGCAAGGGTAGAAGTACCCAAAAGTACAACCAAATACGAGTTCCACCGGTGCCACGTACTACGAGTACAAACTAAGGTTACATTGAAAGGGTTAAATTTTGTCAAACGATGTTGAAAAGGTGTTCGGAAGATCCACGGTTTTTGAAAAAAAATCAAAGGTCAGATGAATAAACATGTAAAAAGGATGGATACATAAACCTCTACAATTCATACGACAAAATTTATTAGACGTCCCACTGAGCATTTATGTAGGCATGGGGTTTCGACATGACGGCTGCCCGGCGCATTATGCTCGCCTAGTTAAAGAATCCCTTGATCAGGAATACCCATTACCCAGACAGGTGGATAGGGTTGGGGGGGCTGGCGCGGTCTTGTAAACAGATCTTTTTAAGAGTGTAGGGGCTTGTATTGCAGTTTGCAGCTGAAGGCAAGCAATTCGAACATTTATATTTATATTTTTATTTCAACTATTAAACTTAATTTTAAACTTTAATAATAAAAATATTTTTTATAGAATAAGGGTGACAAGCGAGCACACAGTCCACCTGATTATAAGTGGATATTGTGGCCCATAAATATTTACATCTATCCTTGGTTAAGAATCAAAATGCAGATGCGTTGTCATCCTTGAGGACTTAGATGAAATGCCTCGTTTCCATTAAAAAGGATCTCTGGTTACACACACTCACCATACGAAACACAGCAGCATTGAGGTGCTATTTTACGCTGGTATTCTGTGAGAGCGTGGTCCTTCCCCGGTCGAGCCAACCCATTCGTGCTGCAATTATAATATAGCTGCAGCATGGCTCTACCACGTGAAAGCACTGTACCGTTATTAACGACGATGCGGTAATGTACTTATTAGTTTAATTAGGTAAGTAATTAGTCAATATTAGGTAGGTGGGTAATAAGGTAGGTTTTAGCAGATCAATAAAACACAGGTATAAATTTATAAAACCATGTTTATTAATCAAACACAAAAATCTAATTAACATATCTACTGATCCTTAAAAGGAGTTAACTTATTGCATAATTGTCTTTTTGTTAGCTTGATCGCAGTTTTATGTACAAGATATTTCATTCAATTACGTCAATATTGGCACTAAAATGGATGGAGCAAATGAAAGGCCTCATATTCAATGGCGCTCTGAAAATAATCTTTTATAAGGGTGGTCGATTTCAATAAGTCTTTGTAGCTGAATTCTAGCTGTTATCGCGATATTTGTTTTTTGTCACTTTTGTGACGTCATTGTGTCTTATCAAACTAGCTTTTTGCACGGCCTTACCCGCGTCCATGTTGTAACGTCCATACCAACACTTATTATGAGATCGTATAAAACGGAGAGCTCCCAGCTATTACATAGAAACTTTCTCATATTTCGGAATGATAGTGATCGCAGATTTTAAATTAAACTAAGGTCTTTCGAAATATTTTCACTACAAAACCGCTCCAAAAACCTTTCTCTTCACACTCCATTATTTTCATCATCCTTCTTAAATAAATCATTTTTTGTATCAGCTGTACGCTGCAACTCTTTGGCTCTACAAATTCTTCGTGATCAATCCCATTTATTATATTCAAAGCTTATTACTTGGAACTCCGTATGTCATCACTGGCAACACGCACTGGTTGTACAGCCTCGTTTTCAAGTTTTGAGGTATACCTTACGAGAAGATGTGCCGTAATTTCCCGAACGCTGCCCAGCCGAGTTGAATCCGTCGATTGACCTCTCGGTCGAAGTTGGACTTACCTAGTCGGACTATTTGTCCCAGGTAAACATAATCGTCAACTTCGAGCTTAGTGCTCCCAACAACTACCGGCATAGGTGTAACATGGACATTAAACATGATCTTTGTTTTGTCCATGTTCATCTTAAGAACCTATCCGTTGGGGCTTTTAGAGGTCATTGGCATAGTGCTTATCCGCCAGCGTTCTGCCAAGGACTATCGTCGGCAAATCAGGTGAGTGATGTACTCGCCATTGATGTTAATACCGTATCCTTTCCAGTCCAGAAGCTTGAAACGTCCTCCAATGCAGCGGTGAAGAGTTTCGGGATATAACGTCACCTGTCTTACACCTCTCTGCAGTTGGAGGTTTCGTACTCCTGTTCTGTACTCGGATAGCCATCGTAGCACTGTACAGCACTAACTTCGATATACCGACAGTCAACGGCACCGCTGAAGGGACTGCAGCACCGCCAAATTTCAACGGAATCAAAACTTTCTCAGTCCACATACGTGCAACGTTGTTAACGAGAGACTTGTGGACGATAAATACGACACCTCTGCAGGACAGATGGTTCCTTCGGTGATAGAACAAGTTGCCGGATTCGGTTACCGTGTCCTCTTCGGACCTCGGATAATCCTATAATATTCGCGTAACTTGTCTATCTCTTCTTCCAGCTCCAGGATCTTCTCGTCAGTCCTCAGGGTACGTGCGTTATAAGTTGCCAGGTCGAGTCGTCGTAGGTGGCAACCGAACCTCCACCGGAGATTCTTAGCACCCCCTGCCCCGCCGTTACCATGGTCGCCACCTTATATTACCATATCATACCAATTCGCCTATATACCTTTTTTTAACGATTCACTTTTTAGGGGGTGAACAGGGGCAGATTTTGTAAAGTTCTAAAATTATGTATTATCCATAAATATCATAATTTCATTTTAAGAGTATCCCCACCACCTTGCAAGTTAAATAAAACATTCTTTTTCAAGCAGTCTTTTTTTGTTTTTGTACTCTTCTAATCCAGAAGTAATTGTATTTCTTTTACAAGTTTTAGCAGGACAGGATTATAGTGCCCAAGTGTATGTGCAAGCACAGATGCACTCTCTATTCTATCACTCTCATAGTCCGATGGAACTGTAAACCGACACGACCGGAGAGAGATCAGGCGCAGGACTAACAGCTTCACGTGCTTTCTGAGGCACGGGGGTGCGACACCGCCAACTTTCTGACTCCGGACAGCTACTGAGAATTTCTTGATGGAAAAACTCAATAACTGATTTTTTGGCTCGACCCGGGATTCGAACCCGGGACCTCATCAGCAGTCACATTTACAACCACTAGACCAATGAGTCTCTTTGGATACAATATATTTCATACAATCTTTGAACCTTTATTTTAAAAGATCTTTGAAAAATAAAAAAATAAATGATATTTTTATGTTTTAATTTTAGAGTATTTGCAGCAGTTTTCTAACTAAAAAAAATGAATTATTTCTTCTCCATACAAATTTGAAAGCCCTCTGCCCCTATTGTTTTAATAAATCACAAAATACGAATTCATTTATTATATTTACTGAGTACTTTCGGTAAGTTTCGGATCAATCTCGCCATAAAATAAAAAGTTTCATACTAACTGTAATAATCACATTCAATAACACATTAACATTCAATAATTAATAATCATGCAATAATATAGCCACTCAAATAAAAAACTCATTAAATGCATAAAATATCAAACATATCTTACTTTTAATTACAAAATGAGTCTTACACATGTAGGAGTTTATTTTCTGTAACTGGCCGCTTGGACGCCTAATTAGAAATATTTTAAAAAAGCATCCATAGCTCGTTCTTTTTTTGAAATTGGAGAATAACATTTCTTTCTTGGCGGCAATTCAAAATTTAATCTGAATTTTATTTTGTTCAAAATGGCCAAAAATAAAAGTTGTGACGCATCAACTAGGCAAATAATTGTTAATTTACATAATATAGATCATAAGTAGGCGTACAGAAGAATAGCCGAGCATTTAAATCATTCTGTTAAGAAAGTTTTTAATGCAATTGATCATTATAAAACACATGGAACTGTTGAAAATGTTCTTAGAAAGGCTCGGCCAAGAAAAACCTCTCCCAGAGAAGATACGCTAATCGTTCGTGTTGCTATAAAAGACCCAAGTAAAGGCTCCAACCAGATTAAAAATGAAGTTTTTTTCGCCTGATGACCAGAATCTCGTCAAGACTGATGCCGAAGATTAGTGGAAGCTAAATTGTTTGGAAGAATCTCGAAAATTACCTTCTTACAAGCAACACCGAGAGAAGCGATTATTATTCGCCAAAATTATGTTAATTGGATGATGCGAATGGAAAAGTGTTATTTCAGATGAAACAAAAATAAATATGGTAAATTCCGATGGAAGCGCTATGTTAGACGTCCTGTACAATGCTTTTAATTATAAATACACAAGGAGTATAGTCAAGCACGGTGCGGTAACATTAAAGTTTGGGGTGTTTTCGGATGTGGAGTTAGACCCGTTCGGAAGATTGAAGGTACAATGGATCAATGGCAATAAAAAATATCTTAGAGCACACAATGATTCCCTACTTGGACGATCATTTGTACTGTAACCTGGATCTTTCAACATGACAATGACCTAAACAGGTTGATTAAATCAATGCCACGTCGTTGCAGTGCCGTTATTGAAAATAAGGGATACGCCACTAAATATTAATTATAATTATTGGTAGGTTGTGGATAGTAGCTATTTCGTAAATAACAATACTAATTACTAATACTGAAAAAAATATTGTTTTTTATACTTTTTTGTTGTTGTTTCTAATTAGTTGACCATTATTGTTCATACCTTAAAACTGATTTAAATGTTTGTCCGTAATGTAATATTGAAAATGCACTTGTGTAATGGGATTCAATTGTTTTTCTAATAAATGATAAATCATTGAACATATTGTTGTCCTATTTATTGTTTAATTTCAAAATAAAAACGATTGCGGTGAAGTATCTTACTTATGTCAAGGACCGTTGGTAGTGTTTCTAATTATATGACCACCATTGTATATATAGTTAATCAATAAGTATAAAATAAAAAAAAAATGTTACAAAATTATCAATAGCAACAAAGCTTAAAACTAACACGAAAAATAACCATAGACAAGTATCCTTAAGCTATAGTGCAACTATACCTTAAGGATACTTGTCTCCCCTGCAGCCACCGTGGGTCCACTGAGTTGGCTAAAAATGCCAGTGTAAGGATGCACACCATTTCAAATGTAACTTGTCTAAATATAAAATCTCATATTATGTCGATTCAACCTAACTTGGGTTAAATTTATTAAGAAAATGTCTTGTGTACCTTTAAGAATTTTTTTGTAGTTTAATAAATGTTATTTATGGTACTTACAGCTACACCAAGGTTAGGTATTGGAAAAAGTTGTTGAGTGTACTCTTTTTGTTGAATATTGTCTGACAGGGCTGACAGTAGAGTCAAAATTGATAATCTCTGCCTCAAAATAAACTGAAAAAAAAAAATTTTATAAAAAATCACAAATATTTTTATAACCAATATCAAACATGTTAAATCATGAAATACCCAAAATATCGAACAATCATTTAAAAACAGTTCAAAATTTATGTAATAAAATATGAGGAGCTCGCGAACAGAACAGTATAATTATTAATTACGCTTCTAGTCAAAATACTTTTTTTTCTAATCCGGAGGTTTTTGGCCTGTTGAATACGAATCTCAACTCATTTCCAAACAGAACGGTATAATTGCAATAAAGTTTCAACAGCTTTGAATTAGCCAGCACGTTTTTGTTCAAAATGGAATAATTTTCATACAAACTTGTAAAATGTCAATCAAAGTGGATTAAGTGACACATATTTTTTTGTTTTAGCACTTTTAATACGGTTTGCAATAAAGCAAGCACGCAAAAGTGCTACGGAAGTAGAATCGGCTTTGATTAATCACTTGAACTCTTTGGACTTCATGACCATAACAAATTTGCGTCTTTTAGCAGATGGCTGTGGAGGCCAAAATAAAAATTAATATAATAACAATAATGTTTTGGTTGCGAAACCAAACCTCCACAAGGCTTAAGGATGTGACCACCACTTTTCCCATACAAGGACGCAGCTCCTTGCCTCCAGATCGAGTTTTCGGCAGAGTGGAGAAAGGAATACGGAAATGTTGTTTACCAAAGAAAAATACTTTGACATATACAGAAAATTTAGAAATGTGAAGTTGTTGGGAGAAGACTGGGTTCTGTCCAACATTAAATGATTGGGTGATGTATACAACACTTTGATAGGGATAAGAGAGCTTAAGCATTTAAAAATATATAAACAGGTTGTATTCAAGGAGTTGAAGGAGAATAAAGGCCAAAAAAGAAGGGCAAACAAGTTGTGACAGCAACGAAAGTGACAAACATCATTCCTTATAGCATAAGAACCTCAAAATTTCATTACGAAGAATGGAAATGCTGAAGGCACAGAAAACTAAAGATGTAATATTATTGTTACTAAAGCATTTCGAAAACAACTGGGAACAGTATGAAGAATTAAGTTGGTATAAAGAAATTTTAAGGAGCCTAACCAAAAACAATGATAATGAAAGAGAATGGGCAGGACGATGGGCACCACAAAGCCTGCGATTGCAAGAAAAAGACATTGAACTTGGTATACATATAATTAATAAAATTGTTATTTTAAGAAAGAATAAAGATAATGTTTTGTTAAGAAGTTTTAAACAGTACAATAAGTTAGTATTAAACAGTAGTGAATAAACTTTTTAAACTTACTTATGTTTAGACTGACCTCATCTAACTCACAAACAACTTATTGCTTGCAATCAAAATGGCCTAATTGCATCTTCGTGGCAATCAAAACGTAATAATTGCACGGGTCACAAATAATTACATTTTTTAAATTTAAATGCCTTCCATTGTATTAGAGATAGCTATCTGGATTTAACATATTATGTTACATCAAATTACAAACTCCATGTGGGTAAATAAAAAACTATGCCAAAAGTTCACTGTATGTCATTCAATTTTTTACTGCTTCTTTAAAATTTATTTCATGTATACCATTTTGTTCACCATCTCCTCATATGCTTTTGCTTATGGCTTAGTCCAAGTGAAATATGCCTAGAAAAATGAGGTGTAAAAACCAAAGGGCTTTGGACCAGGGATGGAAAAAATCATGATTTTTTTGATTTTTTTTGTATATATTTAAATTCACGAGTTGGTAACACTTTTTGACATTGTATAATTAAAAGTTTATGAATACATATGTATGAGACTGATTAAGAGTAAAATAATTAATACTGTATTAATTACAGTTCATCTTAAGTGGATTTCTTAAAAATTCTTTGGTGGATTTTACTAAGTTTACGAGACTGACAGACCTCATCGCTACAGTCTTTGTTGATTTTCCAAAGTTTATGAGACTATAGTAGTAGAATAATAAGAATGACATAAAACAATAAAAGATTTTACCTTATTTTAAGCAAGTTTTATTTCATTTTCTGCCTATTACATTAATTTATACATGTTGATTAAATCAATGATTTTTTTAATCAAAATCAAGCTATTTAAGTCGTGATTTAAATCATTATTTAAATCAGTCTGATTTAAATCAGCCAACCCTGCTTTTGACCATCAAAAATGAAAAAAAAAATATTATCCTATCTTATTCTAAGACATTAACAAAACTGTCCAATGAATTTAACCATACACAACCATATTGTGGAATTTACTATTGCCAATGGTTTTGCCAGACCGATTATGACTAACGGACCTTCAAAGAGCTTACACTTTTTAAAAGGTAGGCAAAGCACCTACAAATCCTCCAATGTTGGCAGTAATCACTTACAATCAGGTGAGCCATATGCTTGTGTACCTTCTCATTTATAAAAAGAACACCTTTAAGCTCAATACATGTTCAACAATAGATTAGTAAGAAAAGTAATAATGAAAAAGACAATGTTAATAGAAGACCTACCATTAAAATTTGAGGTGACATTACATAATTAGTATAGTATTAAAACTAGGGTCTACTTTTATTCTTGGAATGTGACTGGGTGCAATTTGGAAATATTATCAGCTTTAATAGACAATCATATCATGACTATTGTTACAGCCCTCCACCAGTCCACTCTTAAACATAGGTCTCGTCTAAAGAATGGCACAAAACACAGGATTTCTTGAATAAAAAAGGTTATTTTGTATTAAAATACTCACGGAATTTTTAAGTTTTGCATACGCCTCAGTAAATTTATCGGCATCTTTTGTGGACACATTTGCAAGGCGACTATGTATTTTTTGGCAAAGCAATCTTTCATCTTGGATAGGGCGGCTTTTTTCATTTGTAGATGATAAATATGACAGAGCCAATTCATACGCTGTATCTATAAGAAACACAATTTTAAGTCACAGTCAGTCATAAGCTCTTACTTCATATGATTTACAATTATAACCGCAACGACACACCTATTTTTGTTTTAACCAGAATATCTTTGAAATAATCGAGCAAAGTATTCATATACGAAGTATGAAAGTATAATTACGAATAAAATAAACCAAATGTTATTCTAATTTTCTAAAACTTTATATTTATTATTTAAAAAAAGAACCAAACCTGGTTCGGGTGACAATTCTTCACATAATTGACGAAGAAGAACAGTTACATTACTTGAACTTGTATCCATAATGTATTATTATAATTCTATTGCAATAACAAAATTATGATAAAAATATGTTTTAATAGATATTCAATCAATTCCCTTCACAACTTCATTATTTCTAAATATTTTGTTTGTTGATAGCTAAAAGTTACAAACTAATAAGAAGTGCTACCGCAAAAAAAAACTCAACTGTCAAAACAATAGCAATAGTACCCAATTTAAAAAAAGTTTTTTTTGGAGTTTATGGCCTGGTATCTAGACCTTTAGGCCAAGTCTTAGGTATTTTTATTCGGTTTATTATAATTTCCCCAAATGTTTATTTATCCTTCATAGTACACTACTTCTCAATATGTTGATGCGTCATTGTGCAGCCCTTGGGAGATTTTGACAACAGGTCAGCAGACAGCTGACAGTTGGCGATGGTATATCTCAAGGCGCCTAAGCAGATAGACACCTTATCTTGAGAATCACATCACCATCGGGCACTTGTTTCACCGTTTCCACTAATAGTTCACATGCGCAGACACTTAATACACAAAGTTACACCACTTTTACATATCAAAATCCACTTCAAACCATTATTCAAACAATAATACAGGAACAGCAAACCGCCGCCGATCAAGTTCCCGCCAAAACTCCAAAAAAAAAAATGGGACACGGGGACACGTTTAAATCAGTATTAATTACGTAGCCAGATTTGAGTTGTCCTTATTCATATTACCCGGGCATTATAAATAGTGTCCTGATTAATCACTTGGTCCTTAGCATATATAATCACTACGTTTTGCTTCTAGTACAGTAATCTGTAGACGCGATTAAAATTTAATGATTATGTAATTTTGGTTAAAAAAAAATTAAAAATTAAATTAAATTTTAAAAAAACGAGCGTGCCTTATATCTCTCATCTCATCATCAATAAGTTGTATTTCGTAAAAATTCAAAGTAGTATTGACAGCAAGAACCTATCTACGCTCCAGGGCGTAAGTAAGATCGTACTCACGCGTTTTTAATGTCAAAGTATCGAGTCAGAAAGTTTTATATGTTATTAATTAGGATGAAAAGAGATTTGTTGGATGTTTATTTTACTCTAATTAGATATTTAACTTAAATTTGCTATTTGATTTCATATTGTAATCTAATTAGACTGACTAAAGTAAGTTTGAAGAGAATTTCGAATGTTGTTACAATTTTTGTATAATTACGTAAGTTGAAAATGAGAATTTTTGTTTGTAAAGATATTTCTATAATTTCTATACCTCAAAAGATAGGTTTAGGTCTAAAATATCCTCAAAATTGAAATAAGCTAAATACTGAAATATTTATTCGATTAATTATTCATTATTACTAGCTTGCATTTTTTTATCAATGATCTGTACTTTTTTCAAATACTTTATATTTACAGTAAATACATTTATAAATAGTTTGGAAAATCCAAAGGTGTACGCCTCATGAGCGTTTCATTTAATTTTGATGAAAAAAATAAATTGTATTCCTGACTTTTAAAATATATTATTTACGTATTTTAAATTTAGTGTTCTATTATTTTAATAGAAAGTGTCACCTACAGGGAATAAAATTAATAATGTTTACCAAAATAAATCAATTACACAAATTATAAAATCGAAATAGGCTGTATATGAAAAAATTATATGAAAGCGCCTTTTAAATTTTTATAGCAATAAATCTTATAAATGTTGAAAATCATTTTATTAACAAACTACGCGTACTAGACTATTGACTTGAAATAGGGAACCAGTTGATGTAATTCTGAAGCTAATAAAAAAACCCGGTCTCGATACGTCAATTTTTTCCGGAGTTATCGTGACCACATACAAAATCAATATCCGGACGGCCAAATAATTTTTTTTAACCCTTTTTATTAAATATCATATTATTGTGTAAGTGAATTATGGTTATGATAGAGGCATTTTAAGAACACAAAATTGCTTGACCTTGACGTGTCAAGAGTAAAGCACTTTCTAATAACGCTTTGCGTTATGAGGCGTGCAATATTATAGTTAACATAAAAATTAGTTTATATAACAGCACATTTCATATAAAACACTCTAGTTTAAGCACACAGCTGATGCGTTCTCCTCCTCCATTTCCTTTTTTCTTTCTCGTCACATACATGTACATCCTGTTGGCTGACAGTACCAACCTCTCGGAAAATTGGTTGATAACATCTAACGGCCACCTGTACCACCGCGCACGCTCATTGGTCAAATCAAATAGCGCGCGCTTCCCCAACTTCTCCGCGCGCGCTCAGTGGTAAAATCAACCTAAGCTTTGGTCATACGCGGTGAACAAAGGAGGAACCCACTTGACTGGCCCGATGTGAGGTCGAGCCCTTGGATGTGTGTTAGTGGGCTGTAGCTAGAGGAGAGTCCTCTCGCTGCAGCCGAGGTGGATTTGCAAGGGAAGAGGATTGTTGGTATGGCGATGCGCCACTCGACTATCCTCCGCGACTTTGGCGGGGCTGTACCACTTGGTGCTTCCGAGTGCTCGTTTTTTCCTGGCTCCATGGCCTCCACATATTGGGCTAGGGGAGTCTGCTGTGCAGGTGGAGTAAGAGACGAAGGGCAGTGCGCCTTGTGTTCCTGGTGCGCCTTATCTGAGAAGGAAAAGGGGGAGGAAAAGTCCTTAACTAAGGAGGGGTCCTCGCTGGTGGAGCCGCGGATGTGTTTGAAAGCGTTTCCGTGACCCTGCCAATGTGTGGCAAAGGTGGAACTCCATGGGGTTTTAGTAGGTGCGAGTCCGAAATAATCCGTTCTTGCCCCCGCAAAGCGGGTATGCATAGGCATTTTCTCATTTGAAACCCGGAACAAAATCCGTTCTGTAGTTACGAATAAAAACGTAGATAGACCAACGCAGCGTCGATCTTGGTTTTATATGAGGTATAAAGCTTGCGTCTAAGGCCTAGGTATTAATTGATACATTTATTTATTGTATGGCATTATATTAATATGATACGTACGTATAGAAGTTTTATCGATAATATATTTGTCACACTGTCTTATCTCTATTACTAGTTCCGTGGACGTACACTTATAGCCAGTCTATATATAGATGTCAGTGAATATCATAGATATAGTATTAAACTCCATATATATCCATGTATATACTATATTTATGATGAATATTATGCTTATGTTCAGTCAAATTTAGCTTGATAATTTTGACAGCTCACTGTAGTGATGGGGTGGTGTATAATCGTTAATGAATCTATTCGATTATTATTCTCATAGAACTTGCAATCGATAATTGCATGTTTATGCTGTATGGATTTGGAATTTTGAACAATTCCTTATCTATTTAATTAATAATAGATTATTAATACGATAATAAAATCCCTCCCACAATAATGATTTCGCTTCGTGCATATTTTTATTCGGTCAGTGAGACTATTTAGTAAAATACGTGCGAGTCGAAATAATTTTTGTGAAAGAGCTTAGTGTAAAATAATACAAGCAATTGTAGCTTAAAGTTATTTATTATTAAAATAATGGTGCTAAATCAAGTTCATTATTATCATCATCATCATCACTAGGCACACTGCTGGAACTGTGCCTTACGTTGATTATTAATTCTTGTTCACAAACTCTGTCAAAGTGGACATCTCGCTCTTTCTCCAGTCATCCGCAATAACGTTACCACAGGCATTTTGCAATAAAGTCAGCATTTTCTTAGCCGTAAATGGTGGAGATGTGTTATGTTTGGCTGCATGACCTAAAAATAAAAATATGCTTGAGTGTCGTGGAACACTCGGTTGGTACGAAGTTCCTTTCGTAGTATATTATTATTGATAAACGTATTATATTATTGATTAACAAACACAAATAAATAAATTACTAGCGTCTATTAAAATGAAGCGTCATTTAAAACAATATTACTCTCATGGCAAGATAAGAAAAAGTGCGAGGGAGATGGATATTATTCCATCTCGCTTCCTTATAGCCGCCAAGGCCATCTACACTACGTCAAAAGGGGTCGTGACGGAAAAATCTTACACTTTTTGTCGCAAAGCCCCCATCCGTCAAATCAGTACCGTCCGATAAAGAACTTCGTTCCAATTTAAAAAAAATAAGTATCTTTATATGTAGTAAACGTAGGTACTAGGTATAATAACAAAAAAAAAAAAAACAAACCTGGCAATGATATGGTGGCAATCTAAGCACCGTATGGCCATGTTGTTCAGCGATTTCATCCAAAATGTAGGTTGGCTTTCTGGGTTTGTTTTCTTTCACTAATCGGACCAATTCGTGTTTCGACATATTTTCATTGGCTTCAATGCCTTTGCTCTGCAGCCAAGATAATATAAGCTCCAGTTTTCTGCTACTGGATGTGGAGTTTAGTTCTTTTTTAAGAAATGGTACGGTGCATTATCCATAATAATCATATGTGGTTCATTAAGATTTTTGCAGTTATATTAAAAACCACTCTCTGAACTTTTCGAAATTCATCTCCTCATGATATTCTGTTGTTTTTGTTAATTTGAAAGCCAACAAACAATTGGGTTCGAAACCGTTTGCCGTCTTTGCGTGCGCAATTATCAGGCGTTGTCCTTTGCCTTCGGGCACTTTGGTGACTGATTGTGCCGTGTCATCAGTCCACGCTTTCGGTACAGTGTGATTCGCATTCAGCCACGTCTCGTCCAGAAATACGACTTCTACCTCAATTTGAAATATGTTCAGCTTTTCTTAAAAAGTCCACCCGTGCCAAGGCAATATCTGTGCGCTTCATTATTATTTTTCTTTCATCGCATTTTTTATAAGTGTAGCCAATTTGGTGTAGTATAGTGGCCAATGACTGCAAACTGCCTTTAAATAAATCAGTCTTTAAGGGACACTATTAATTTCCTTAGTGTTGGATATGCAGCACGTCTATAATATGCGTATACATGGTTGCGTATTGCAGTGGGATCAAAGTCATCAATCGCAGTGATACTCGAAACTCTCCTTCTTTTCTTATTTGTACGAGACACCGTCGCACGACCGATGCCAAGAGCGTCCGCAACTCTGTTGCCAACTTGGGTTACAGGCAACAAGGATCCGCCATTTAGACACTCACGTTCAAAATAATCTCGCAATAGAACTACAAATTCGCGACATTCGCTATTCAAAACAATCTTTTTCGTTCTTTCCGGCATTGTGTAACCAAAAATAACATAAACTTAACGAAAAACTCAACAAAAACAGTAGATAGCAAAAAATAACAAAAACTGAACGAAAGCGTATACAAGGCACTAACGGCGCGGCGTCAGAACTCGTACCAAAGAGTATAGTAACTGTCTTATACTGGAACTCGTACTGATTACAAAATGGGTGACTGTGGCTGACTGACAGAAGGATGACAGGCTGTAGTGTTGCCACAATCTTGGAGTCAATAGCACAGAATAAATAATAGTAAATACTACGTACAGAAGTTGCACTCATTTGATTTTGACTGCTTGCCGACGTTTTAATAGCCTACACAGTTATTATTAATCGGATAAATCACGCACGCAAGCTAAATAAAACTTTATTGCTGCGCGCGAGTGTCCATATTACTTTGCATCTTTTCCCCTTTCTACGTCACGACGGACTTTCCGTGGTTACTAAGGGCTGTTAATAAAGAGTAAAAAAATACATTGTGAAATGGTAAGTTACTTAGGTAAAGTACCTATGCTGACTATAATCGACCATATTTCCGCTACTATGTGAGTTCTGTGATGCCCAACGCATGCAACTTGCAAGGCCATTCGTCGGGAATCGCGATGCTTGGTTCGTATAGGTAGATAGTGTAAACAACAAATAAACCAGAAATACGATTCCTAAGAGAAATATGATCGTAATCTACTTAGTTAAAAATCTTGTAAATAAAGTTTTTTTTTTCAGTATTTTGTGCTATTATAACTTAAGATATTTTAATTACAAAGAAAAGTATAGGTATATAAGGAGGTACTTGGGTAGTGAAGTAAATTTCAACTAACTTTTGTAATAAAGTACTTAGGTATTACTTCTGTAGTTAAATTATTACTTAATTCTTTTTTCGCTATAAGTACCTATCTAACAAGAAAATGAAATAAATTCACCTTTCATTATCCTTCGGTAACTTAAAAAATGATATTTCTGAATCCTTTTAATTGCTCATTAAGCATCCATCCCCGCAACAATTATAGTAGGAACGACGTTTTGCCATTATAATTTATCAAATAGACAGGTAATATACATATATATTCTTCTTAAATTACATTAAAACTTTTTCAACTATTTTATCTTACAATTAAATATACTAAACACTAAACAAAAACTATTTCGACAAGTATTTCAAAAAGTATTTACAAAAAAACTATTTCCGTAAACAGCGTTAAAAAACATTCAATCGCCTAGAACGCGCTAGCCCCGACTGCGATCTACCCCTGGGGCGCCTCGCGATTGTAGGTAATTATTTCACGCAGGTAGCGTGAAATAATTACCTACAGTCGCGTCATTATTTCACGCTACCTGCTATAGTCGCTATAGTCAGAGTGACAGAGGCCTGTCAATAGATACTATTTTTGATTTCCATGTTTTTTTAGAATAACAGCTGACAATATAGAGTTGACACGCAATCAGTACCGTTAATAGAACATATTTTGCCAATAAAGAGCCAATTCTAATTCATATTTACGTCATTTTTATATATTCGATTTAATTCAAATCCGATTTTTGATAGTCTGTGGTTGTACGTTACGGCATGACATAGTTTAGCGTTGCACATCACTATCGTAAGTGGGCTGTACCCATCCATGAAGTACAACAATATCTGTATGACAGTTTATCTAAAAAAAATACGGAACTTCATAGGCGTGAACTATCAAAATTGTCAAGCTAAATTTGATAGAAAAACTTTAAATTTTATAGTTTACCCGGAAGTTTATAGCACAGAGATTAACGCAAAGGACAAGCATCCAAGCCAAATAACTTAATAAAAAAAGAGCACAGAGTAGTTAACAAACTAATACGAAGTGCTAGGTACCTAGTTTACTACTATATAGTCACTGATCTCTATATATGGACTGGCTATACACCGTGACATAATGAGGCGATTTGATTTTCGCCATTTTGGCGCTGACAGCAGAAGTGAACGTCCACGGAACTAATAATAGAGATAAGACAGTGTGACAAGATATATCGATAAAAATTCTATACCCAGGCCTACCCGTAACGTTCATTCTATTTAGGTACCATATTAATATAATGCCATACAATAAATAAATAAATGTATCAATTAATACCTAGGCCTTAGACGCAAGCTTTATACATTGTTGTAACTACAGAACGGATTTTGTTCCGGGTTTAAAATGAGGAAACGCCTACGCATACCCGCTTCGCGGGTGCAAGAACATATTATGTGGGAACGCTTTCAAACACATCCACGGCCACACCAATGAGGACCCCTCTTTAGTTGAGCACTTCTCCTCCCCCTTTTTCTTCTCAGAAGGCGCACTGCCTTTCACGGCCTCTTACTCCACCTGCACAACGGACTCCCCGAGCCCGATATGTGGAGGCCATGTAGCCAGGAAAAAATGAGCAATCGGAGGCATCAAGTGGTACAGCCCCGCCAAAGTCGCGGACGATAGTCGAGTGGCGCATCGTCATACCAACAATCCTCTTCCCTTGCGACTCCACCTCGGCTGCAGTGATATAGAGAGAGAGGACTCTCCTCTAGCCGCTTCCCACTAACACACACACTAGCCCACTAAGAGTGGCCATCTTGGGCTAGCCATGTGATCATGTGTGTCGCCCTATGTTTACTAAGGAGGGAAGAAATAAAAACATTCGAAATAATAATCTAATACTTTGTACTTACTGGTACTGGTCCTACCAGAAAATATTGTGGGTATACTGCACTTTTTAAAAGTAGTTCGTTTCTCATGTCTAATAAAACAGTCGTCTGTGAAGTGTTTAGAACAAAGATAATCATTTTATTTCGAACGCCAATTCACAATTTTTGTGCTCTTTAGCCATAATTTTAGTTTAGGTATAGTTGGAAACCTGTTAATTAAAAACAGATTGTTAACAGATATGGGTAGAAAAGAACATCGATAAGTATTATAGACAAGGAACTCGACAACCCTATTGAATATTATTGTTTATCAAAACTCAGTAATATAAAGCCAAACATGTTGGTAATTCCGATATTAAGATTAGTAACAAATTTTTAAGTACCTATATTATCAAATGGTTTTAATTTGTTTAATATTAGCTGTAAATTCACTTACTTGTGGAATGTTATACCACTTTCCTTTTTGTAATGAGATTTACATATTACGCACACTCTCATTATTACTAAAAATAATTCTTATATGTAACTAAAACCAAACCACATAAAATACTTTCATTTTTTAGTTTAAAAGTTCAAAATACAGAGATACGATTTAAATAACATAACAGACTTTGGCATATTATGTCAATTTTAGTTCCCGGTACCGTAAAACGGGGTGAATAGCAATGATTTTCAACTTTGTCCAAAGAGTTTGTTGTCAATAACTTATTTTTTGTTTACCTCAGGTGATTTCATATTATGTCCGTTACCATATAGAAAGAGCTATAACAATATTTTTTTATCTATAAGGACAGGTTTTCCAGAAAATTTGTAAAATATTTACCATTTCTATTCACCCAACAAGGGGTGAATGGAAAAACTGTTAGGGCTGCCACAAATTAGTTTTATCCAACATGAAATATATAAGGTTCTGTGTTAAAAAATGTTTTGGTTTTTATTTAAACAATTTATATTATATATTTAATTTATAAATATACATAAATAAACATAAATATATCTGTATTTTAACAGATTTCATTTTTACGGAATGTTAATGAACTCTATTCAATAAATCAAACAAGATACTTAACAGTTTATTCGTGTTTTTTTAAAATAAAATAAAACAAAGTTAAAAACAATTTTCTGAATTAAAGGTCGAATATACGACGAAAAATATATATAACAATAATTATAAATCTTCTAAACTTATCAATTATCATAACAAAGTTATAACAGGTAATCAACTTGAGCCTACGTTATAGATTTGTATAGAACCAGTACTACTATGTAAAAATAATCAAAATTCTTAAAGATTACCAAACTAAACTATCTGGATCTTCTAGTTCACATCATCCTCTTCTAGAACATTTTATATTTCGTCACTGTTATTGTAGTAATTATTTATTTGGTTTTTCCTTGGCAATTAAATGAGATCTTGTACCGCTACAGTCTTGCTTTTTTTTATAATAGCTAATTTGTATTTTTTGTTATACTGACTGTCATTCACCAACTCATTGGATATAATTTTAATTTTACTCTCCATAATATTATTGTCATCAGCAGTTTTCCAGTACTGATCGTAACCTCTTCACATAAGCTATCAAAAAAGAGAATGGATAGAGTTTTGATGTCTATATCATTATGTATTTTGCACTGTAATTCTTCTTTGTTATTATCATAATAATCTTCGTAAGCCGTGACGTTATCGTAATTTTCCTTTTTGTGTCACGCGTTGTTATCTAATTCTTTCCGTTCTTTATTATTTTTATCATTATTGTCCTTGTCTTCTCTTTCTACTCTTTCCAAACTTGAGTTTTTTGTTATTTTCACGATATTTACTTTTACCTGACGCAACAGGTGAGTTGAGTTGGCTGGTAAGAATACAAAATTGATATTGTGCGCTTTACATGTTTGGATCAAATCTGCTGATAAATGTGAAGACAGATTGTCTCCAATTAAGCACTTTTTGTCTGGTAAATCCTTAAAATAAGGAACCACCATATTTTGCACCCAGTCCTCAAAAGAGGTTCCATCAAACCATCCAGATGTCGACCTCTTATATCGAGTACCGTCAAGACCTTGTTGGACCCAGGAGTCATATAAATGAGTTGCTTTGTATACTACATATGGCGGTAACAATTTACCATCTGCGGTACTAGCCATCATAATAGATACGGAAGCCTTGGTATGGTTTAAAACCCTTTCAGGGTACTTGCATCCCCGCTTGACCAATATTTTCTTCCGCCTAGGGTCGTCCGACAAATTTGTCTCATCATCATTTAAAATGTTAGAAGTAGGTACTCCACTTAAAGACTTCTCAAGTTCGATGAAATATTCTTCTTCACGCTTGATATTTTCACAAACTCTTTGAGAAATCTCATTTTTGTGTCTTAATAGGAAGCTCTGCACAAAATCCTGTCCTGGAAAATTATTTTTAAATCTCTTATGGACTATACCTATCTTATCAAGATACATTTTTACTATGTATCTGCGGTCCATAGTATCTAGGGGATAACCCCATTCTGCGCATTTGTTTATGTTTTCTATTAAGAACATTTCAGTCTCATCGGATAAAGCTCTTTGGCCTCCTTGTCGCTTCGTATCCCGGGTACTGTGACGATACAACACCGATTTGTGTATGCCATATTTTTTAGCAACTTCTTCTAATTTAACATTTCGAGAAGTTACATACTCTTCCACAGCTTTTATTTTATTAATATTCGTGTCATATTTTTTATACCTTTTCCTTGTAGGATCGGGTCTGTATACACGCGGCATGTTGAATATACCTACGGCGGTATGTACCTGTAAATTAAAATTATCACTTTAAAAAGATTATTTATTTATCAATCACTAAATCCACAGCTCTCAAATACTATGGTGCTTTGGGGTTATTACGAAAATGGGGGAATTCCGATATTTACAAATTACGACTTAACTAGGCAATATTTTTTGCTCTGGTAACATTATTCTAGACGACATTTTATTTGTCTCCCTGGCTTCAGTCGTGTCAGGTAGTCGCGTCTCAATAGACTCAATAGTGCGCGTGCAAAGTTAACTTTTCGGTGGAAACAGCTTTTTTCAACTCTTTTCGGTTTTTCGGAATTACCCCGTTTTCATTATCTTAGGAACTTGCTAAGTAATCTTAATGATTGCTTGATTTTATGATAGATAATCGTTTTTAAAGCTTTATTTTATAGGTTAGGATTAGCCAGCTATTGTTTTTGTGTTTTTTTCGGAAATACCCCACAGGGTTAATTACGAATTAATGGACTATCGAACTACTTTTCCATAGTAGTTTCCAGTGACTGTCAGTCAATCTTTCGTCAGCATAAATTGTTATTTTGGATAAGTTTAACACCTTCGAGAATTTAACCGGGAGTGGACAAGGCATACCTACCGCTACGCTATGCCAAATGTATAGACATAGTCCAGGAGGAATCGGCGCATGAGTACCGAAAACTATTCCACCTCAATTTTTTTATGTGATTCTCTTTAAATTGTCCTACTGATGATATAAATGCATGTTGACATGGGGCAACTCAGTGCCATATTGTTTAAACCAATTTTTTTTTCAATTGCAAGGAATTGTTAATTTAAAACGGGACAATTTTTTTTATATTCTTTAATAAAATAAAAATAAAAAAGTTCCATGACTTTTTACGATAAAGTTAATATCTTCGAAGTTATGAATTGTTAAAGGCTTGAAAAATCCCAATTTCGGATACTTCTGACCCATTAAAAATGCATAAAGTAAAAATAAACGATATTTCTTTTATATTTCTTGACAAAACATAAATAAAAAAGGTCCTATGATTTTTTACGATAAAGTTGAATATTTTCGGAGTTATGACTTTTTAAAGGTTTGAAAAATCCCGAATTCGGATACTTTTGACTCATTAAAAAAATATAAAGAAATGTATAAAAAAAAATTTTTTATTCTCACTTACCTGTTATAAAAGTTTGAAGAAACCTTTTTAACTAGCCTGATAACTGTCCAACCACGGAAACGCAAGGTGCGCTGCCGTGGTGGTGCCTTAAATGTTTAGAACCGCTGGACTTTATGTGGGGTAATTCCGAAAATTCAAGTGAGCAAAATATAGTTTAATTAGAAAAATAAAGTATTTATCAATGCTTTTTGTAGAGGGGTATAGGCGAACGAAAAGTAAATCCAAATCTTCTATCGAAAGTCAAAAAAGAGCACTTTACCGAATTTTCGGTTTTACCCCGCGTTATATCGGAATTGTACCTTATCCAGAAAAAAAATATGTCAAATTTTAAATGATCGTATTTACGCAACGCAAAGACATTTTATTAATATGAATAACAAAATAATTAGGATATGTATTTCAATAAATAAAAGTGACATGAGTTGGTTGTAAACTTTGATAGATTTTTTTTAAAATAATTATTAAATATGCATTGTATCAACTAATCAGAAAATATGTCGGATTTACCCCAAAGCACCTTATATCTATATATTATGGACCTTCTATTTATTAATGCAGAAACTACGAAAGTAGTTATTTACTTATATTAACAGTTTTTGACAACCCTATTTATTTATCTCTATTGACCTCTCATTAGTTTCTATTCACACATTAAGCGTTTCTATTATTCCCTACTATGTTTCCATTAAACCCATACTACTGTTCTATTCCCCCTTCAATAGATTCTATTAACCCCTTTCAAACAAAAAATTTACAGGTACTGTGATTTTAACATATTTTTGAAATTTAATAACGGATTCTCACTTACCTTCACTGAATTTTTAAAATTTATCACACAAGTAATAGGATAAACACATTAAACAGCACAATTCACCAATTTTTAACACCTAAAAGTAAGAGTTGCGGCAGTTAAATTAAACGCGTTCACAGAAGGTAGACTTTGAAGTAAATTTTGAGGGATAAATGTTAATTTTGACATTTAAAAATTGTTGCCAACGCAAAGAAAAAATGTTGATATGTAATAATTTAAAATTCTACCAAAATCCTTCAACGAAACATAGTCAAATATTAACCTTGAAAACTTTCTTGATTTTTTTTTCTATTCACCCCTCAAGTTCTGTACACCCCGTTTTACGGTACGGACGATGAGGGCGCTTCAAATCGGCAGAAGCATTTTGTATGGTATAGCCAGTCCAGCGTACTTGTATATATAGAGGTCAGTGCACTGATCATAAAATTAAGCAATCATTAATATTACTTAGCAAGTTCCTAAGTAACTAATAGTTTTTGAGTTATTCTTAATGATTTATTTATATTGAAATCGGTTGTACAAAATTTTTAATTTTTAATTATTGTTTGTTTAGTAGTCCGGACTAGAAGTATTCCACAAACACGTATGGAATCGAAATTTTTCAATAAATTGTGTCATATTTTGGAGATCTAACATTTAGATTTTTTTACTTTTGATTTTTAACCTTGTTTTTTTTTTGTTTAAAATTAAATATAAATCTTTAGTGAGATATTAAGCTATTTTTATTAAAAATTTATTGATAAAACGTAATAAAATGTTTATTTCTTTCATTTACCATGTCGCAGGAGTGCGCGTAAAGATCTAAATTGATTGACAACAGAGTGAACGCATGAATTGTTACTACATAAAATTACAAATCTGCTGTACAGCCAGTATCCACACTATCTAGCACGCTTGACGCACGACAGATTTGACGTACGTCCGGCCTATTCATTATCCATCAGCACGACACGAAATGTATTTTTGTCGTGCTGATGGATAATGGATGCATAATGGAGGCTTGCTGGATACAAAATGCATCTTGCGCGTCCAGCAAGCGATTAATAATAATTATTGACGTACGTCAAGCCTATTCATTGTCGTTTTGCGTCGTGCATCGTGCATGACCTTTAGCGGACGTACGTCAAGATTTCCTGTTTAGGACAGTTACTATACTCTTTGGTCAAGATGGACCGTGTATAAGACCATAGATAAATAGATATGTAGCAAGCTAAGACGCACAACGTAAGTTTATACCATAGGCTTAGAATATACTGGCGTATATATTCTAAGTCTATGGTTTATACATAGACTTAGAATATACTGGCGTATAGACCGACATAGTGTGCAAGGGAGAAGAAAATTCCTTATGGAAAAATGCAAGATAGAAAAGGATACCAAATCTCATGACTCTGTAACCGATTTTGAATGACAGGTCGGCACAAGTCAGCACGCAAGAAATATGCTCCTAGATATTTTGTAATTTTTTAGAGTGTAATAGTAGTTATTTTTAGTAAGTAACTTTTTTCCAAAATTGTTACTTGGTCTGTGAGTGACTGTGGTGTTAATAACAGAAATAATCCTGATAATTGCACATTTCACAGGTAAAGTAGACGTCGTCAATGTTATGACGCGTTTATTTTTGGTTAAAATTTATGTTATATACTGTTTAAAATATATTTTAATGAAATAATTGAAAATATAAAATTATATTTGAATGTTTTCAATTATTTTGTTAATTTTGATATTTTGCAAAGAAAAAAGTTACGTTATTGATAATTTGCATGAATTTGGTAAATACATTTTTATACAAAATATTTTACATGTAAGCTAGGGATTGACTCAACTATATCAAAATTAATGTCGATATCTTGAATGTTGATATTGAATTGATAGACTTGCCCACACAACAAGAAAATAAATCCTCGGTTTGCGTTCTATAAATGTTATTTTATTTTTCCGTTTGTCAAACAGATTCTCTCCGGATTCTATAATTAGAAAAAATGGTTAAGGTTAATTGGACGGGTTGGTTGGAATCCAAAGATAAACTCAACAATATGCAGCAAACATTTACTTGAGAAGTATAAAAGAAAAAGTAGAATAAAAACAATTTTATTAAAAGGAGCCATTTCTACATTATTTGTACCAGTAAGTATAATATTGTTGCGCGCCACTATTAATGTCTTGTACATGGCAACACTAGCCACTAGCGCCCTCTGGTATCGAGTAGCAGAACTAGGAGAGTCAAGATCCTTCTAGAAATTTCGGGACCGATAAGTACGCGAACATTCTAGATGTTTCTACAGTAGAAGATTTTGGAAACTATCTGAGGCCCTATATAAAGCCGGTATAGACCGCGACCGAGTCAGTATTGAATTGGCGATACAAGCGAACACTTCAAAGCGATACAACTGCGAACTAAAGTGATCAGTAGTACAATTGCGTTTTGTTATTAGTGTGGTTTTAAGTTGTAATTAGTATTCTGAAATTAAAGTGTCAATTTTGGTAATTCACTCGGCAGTTTTTAATTGTCTCGAACCCCAAGCTCGTAACAATTTGTGTCAGAAGTGGGATTTAATAATGCCGATTTTACCTAAAGATGACACGGAGGGTATCCGTACCCAAAGTCAACGCAAAAGGAGACGGACCAGAGACGATTTGGTGGTACAACGTCGCAGGCGTTGGAGGGCCAGCTCTCGACCACGGAGGTCGGCCCGTCAGCAGCTTCTGCATTTGCAGCGCCTGACTTAGGTGTTCTGATGATGATGCTGCAGGAGCAGGCCCGCCGACAGGAGGAACAAGCCTGCCGACAGGAGAAACAGGCCCGCCGACAGGAGGAACAAGCCCGCCGACAGGAGAAACAGGCCCGCCGACAGGAGAAACAGGCCCGCCGACAGAAGGAACAGGCCCGCCGACAGGAGGAACAGGCCCGACGACAGGAGAAACAGGCCCGCCGACAGGAGGAACAGGCCCGCCGACAGGAGGAACAGGCCCGTCGGTTGGAAGAGCAGCTGCAGCGGGGACAGGAGGAGCAGATGCTTCTCATGAAGGACCTTCACGCTACCTTCGGGAAAGAGATACGGGAGGTGAAGGATAGGGTTGCTCAACATGACAACCGCCTGTCGGAAGCTGAAACCCGAATCAACCAAGTGAACAATCGGGTTGACAACGTGATGGCTGACGTGAAGAAAACGCTGGACGACCTAAAAATTGGGGATGGAATTACAGCTCCCGTGGTAGCTGCAACACCTTCGCTAGGTGGATTCAAAGTGCCGCCGTTCGACGGGACTTCTTCCTGGTCGGCCTACAAAATCCAGTTCGAGTCTGTCATGAAGGCGAACGGCTGGAATAAAAGTCAGGCCATGACTGCTCTCACCCTAGGCCTGCGCGACCAGGCTTTAACTGTTCTGGAAGCTCTCGGTAAGGAAGTGACTTACGAGCAGCTCCTTGAGGCATTGAAGGCGAGATATGGCGACGCTCACCTGGAACACGTCTTTCGTGCGCAGCTCAAAGATCGCGTGCAACGCAGCAACTAAAACCTGCAGCAGTGGGCCCTTGAGGTGGAAAAGCTGGTTCGAAAAGCATACCAGTCTGTACCTGCGCTCATTGTAGGGAACCTGGTGCAGACATTCATCGACGGCATCCGCGACCTTGAAGTCAGAGCTGCTGTGAGGCTCGGGCACCACGAGACGCTTAAGGACGCGTTGGCCCATGCACTGGAGGTGGAAGCCGTGCGGCAGGATGGTTTTCATGGTTTTTGATGGTTTGGTAACAGCCACCGGTCAGCGCATACCCGTCCGTGGAGAGAAGGAGATGGAGTTGAAGCTAGGCAACATTATCTACCTGCATAATGTCATCGTGGCTGATATAATGGACGACTGCATCCTGGGCCTAGACTTCATGAGGAAGAATTGTTGTGAGATCGACGTTAAGCAAGGTGTTTTGAAATGTGGACAGGAGGAACTTTTCATGGAAGGGGCGTTACCAGGAAATGTGTACAACCTTAAGAAGATTGTTCTGCCGCTGAGATCGGAAACGATTGTGCCGGTTAGTCTTCCTCGGAAACCTGGGCAAGCTCATCGTTGTGTACTCGTGGAAAGGGTGGACAATGACCTTCCGTGGAAAGTGGATCGAACCTTGGTCAGAACCACCGATATCTCAGGAGTACGTGTGCTGAACCTTTGTGATCAGGAACAGATTATGGAAAAAGGCATACTGTTTGGTACTTGTGAGGAAGGGGATTGGTTGCGTAGGTGCCAATATCCATCGACTGGGACCCCAAGCAAGGATGCACAAACGAGGGTGACCACACTTTTAGAAGACTGTCGCAGCGTTCTCTCCCCGAATGATTTGGTCAAGGCGAAGAAAATGTTACTCAAGTACGCCGATGTTTTCTCGTCAAACGATGCTGACATAGGAAAGACTGGCTTAGTTCAACACAAAATAAACACAGGAGAAGAATTGCCTATCCGTCAGCGCCCAAGAAGATTGCCGGTAGCACGTGGAAAGGAAGTGGAAACCATGATTGAGGGAATGGTGAAGGATGGTGTTATTGAACTTTCATCTAGTCCATGGTGTTCACCTGTGGTGCTGGTAAAGAAGAAGGACGGCAGCATGCGGTTTTGTGTTGACTACCGCTGTCTGAACGACGTTACAAAGAAAGACAGCTATCCCTTGCCAGGAATTGTTGAAACGCTGGACATGATTACAGGGGTAAAGTGGTTTAGCACACTGGACCTGAAAAAAAAATTGACCCTAAGGACAAGGAGTAAACTGCATTCTTGACAGGAAAGGGTCTGTGGCAATTAAACGGCAAGTTAGCTTTTTGGGGTATGTAGTGTCGGAAGAAGGTATCCGCACGGATCCGGAGAAAATTGCCGCTGTCAAGGATTGGCCGGTTCCAAAAGACAAGACGCAGGTTAGAGCAGTTTTGGGATTGTGCTCCTATTATAGGCGATTTGTGAAGAACTTTGCAGATATAGCCAAACCTCTGCACAAGTTAACCGAGGTGAAGCGACATTTCTGCTGGGATGAAAGTTGCGATATCGCATTCCAGGAGCTCAAGGACCGTCTGTGCGAAACATCTATTTTGGCGTACCCTGATGCCGGCAAGGAATTTATAGTTGACACAGACGCAAGTGATATAGGACTTGGCGGTGTGTTGTCTCAACGGAATAGTGATCAAGAGGTTGTGATAGCGTACTTCAGCAAGTCGTTGTCAAAGTCGGAAAGGAACTATTGTGTCACAAGGCGAGTATTGCTTGCTGTGGTAAAGTATTTTAGAATTATCATAGTAAAAATTCAATTAATTTTTGAAGTTTGAATAACTCCAAAAATTAATTTCGTGCACTAAACTATTTTTTTTAAATCTTTTTACCGCTTCCTTAACAATCGTTATTCGATAGTTCTTGTAAGTAAAATGTATATCACTAGCTAACGCACACAATGACAAATCAAAATTAGTCACGCATTTTCGGGCTATCAGGTCGTTTATACGCCTGTATATTCTAAGTCTATGGGTTTATACTACACACTAACCACAGACTACTAAGAGGATACTACGCATAGACTAACCAGTCGATTCTACCCTTCTAAGCCAATGATTCTACCGAATACATAGTCTGTGCCGTGCATACTGATTCTACATATTTATTTGTCTATGATACTGATACATCAACGAGTTTGTGTTCTGTGACATTGATCAATTCTTCAAAAAAAATTGTATTTGTATTCAAAATAGACATGAAATGTATTTGATCTTGTTGAAAGTAGAATTGTTTTCTCCAGATCCTTAAGTGATTAATATTTAAATAGTTGTAAATATGAGTTTTTCGATCGATGAAGTTAACTTTCTTGTTTATCGTTATTTACAAGAATCAGGTACTCTTACCCTCGTTCCATGTTGGACGCGCTTTCAATTTTGCTATCTACTTGGTCATTCATTTTTTAATATAATTCATTTATAGGGAATATGTACCTAATTGATTTGTTTCATATTTTTTTACAGGATTTCATCATTCAGCTTACACATTTGGAATCGAGTCTCATATTTCTCAGAGCAATATAAATGGAGCCCTTGTACCACCGGCAGCATTACTTAATATTTTGCAGAAAGGTTTATTATATACGGAAGCAGAAATAACAATTGGAGAAGATGGTAAACCTCGCAATATGATTTATTATTATTAGGACTATTAAATCTCTTAATTAAATAAACTATTATTATATAGTGTTCTTGTCTGATTATAAGTAAATATGTAAGATAAATACTATAATTAGCATAAATATGATAATAAACATTTGATATATTATTAAAATAATATATCAAATTATTGATATATTATTAAAATATTATTAAGGCGACTTGATTCTAAACCTTAACCTAAATTATTATTAATTAATAATGACATTTTTCAGGTACTGAAACCCGTCTTACTGAGAGTTTAAGTTTAATTGATGCTGTCACTCCAGACATAGTTGCCGCCCGTCAAAATGCTCATAATGCTCAGAAACAAGCAATCAAAGAACCTGGCTCAGGTGGTGAGCAGAATGGTGTTGATGTATGTATCAAATTAGAAATGTTTTTATATTTGTGAGCTTGTTGACAATATATTAATAACTACTTATGATTTTACTTAAAACTACTTCAGGAGCTAATAATTAATTACTAGCGGGCGCCTTGAGGTCATAATTCAACAGTTATTAATAAATATTTAAAGTTGTATATATGTTAACTAACCTGTATTTCACTAACAACTGCACATTAATATATAAAACGCAGGTATCTAATATGCAAAATATAAAATAAACATACTAATCTTAATACAAAATATAATATAAAAGTACACTACAGACTATTGAAAATGGAACATTTTAAAATCATATGAAATTCCCAGCTCATTCAGTCAGTATGTCAGTAATTTATACTGACAGACTGACTGAATGAGCTGGGTAAACAAAGAATGTTTTATTTTATATAATTTGATGTATAATATGTAACACATGTTTACCATGTAGTGGCGGTGCAAGAATATCCACTACCCCATATCATCCTGTGGGTGTTGTAAGAGGCGACAGATGGAAAGAAGTCAGGAGATGGGCAGCAGCTTCTCCCTAATAACAATTATTATTATTTATTCTTTAAAAAAAAACAATAATTTTCTTTTCATATGTGTTAATTAACTTACAAGACATACAGACAATCAAAGCTCAAAATAAGTACGTAACCAAATGAAAACCCACCAGACCTAAATACTCGTATTATTTGTAGTACCTCTAATGCACATTTTAAGTTAATTTTAGATACATAATTATTTAAAATAAATTGGGGATAACAAGGGGGCATCATATTATCATATCTTTGAATGAAGCGACTGGTATTATAATGATCGAACTTCATATCGGGAAGTTCGTTTGATCATTTATTACACTTCATCGCTTCATTCTTTAGATATAATTTGCTTACCAGCTAGATTATTTAGGGCAGAAAGTTTTAAAATATAAAACAATAATTAAATTATGCTTTCATTTTAAGTTCATAAACACTTATTAAAAGAAAATGTTATATAATCAATTGTTATTAATTATATAGTTATTAAATTATTTATTATGTGCTGATGATAAACTGTGTGATTAGTCAACATCTCCTTCATTGAATCAACTTGGTAAACAAATCATATCTGAAGAATGAAGTGATGAAGTATAATTATAACAAGTCCTAGCATTTAACTTTAGAAAATATTGGAGACAATCTAACAAAGAAATCATAACTTTGTGTTCTAACATGCAAATGAATAATTTATAACATTGGTAAATAATGAAACAAAATTATGCGACATTTATTTAATTAGCATTAATCACTTGTCTTTCAGGGTACAACATGTAGTGCTACAGCAGCACCAGGAGGCGCAGCAACTCCAAGTGCTCCAGAGAATATGGATGTTGATCAATCCATTGAAATTCCGGCCAGTAAAGCAACTGTGCTAAGTGGGCATGAGTCTGAAGTATTTATTTGTGCATGGAACCCTAGTACAGATTTATTAGCTAGTGGTTCTGGTGACAGTACAGCAAGGTAATCTCTTTTAACTTTTTATTGTATATTACATTAATCTAGTAATAATTACATAATTATGGTTCGAGAAATTCTGAAAAATCTGTTCATTTATTTCTGAAATTCTAAGATTTAAGATAGTCATTGTAAGGAAATCGATATTTTATGGAATTTAATTTATTAATGAATTCTTTTTACAAATTTTCTTTAATTTTTATAAAAATTAAAAAGTATAACCAATTTTTTTTTTAGGATTTGGGATATGTCTGATAACCCTGCAACTACCCCAAATCAATTAGTATTGAGACATTGTATTCAAAAGGGAGGAGCAGAAGTTCCCAGCAATAAGGATGTCACATCTCTGGATTGGAACGTAATACCCAATACATGTTTTCTTTTCATTTTATAATTGAAACTATTGTGGTTTCAATATATAACTAGACTTATGTATTTAATGGAAAATATATAGAAATCACAATCCTAAGTTATTAACTTATAAAATTGTGTTTTAGTGTGATGGCAACCTATTGGCAACTGGATCATATGATGGTTATGCCAGAATTTGGACAACTGATGGTACCTTAGCCTCAACACTTGGTCAGCACAAGGGACCAATATTTGCTCTTAAGTGGAATAAAAGAGGAAATTACATATTGAGTGCAGGGGTATGTTTTAAATTAATGATGTTACACATTTCTTAAGCATAATTCATTATTTTCATATTCAATATTTCAATAAACTCTTGTCAATTCCAGGTTGATAAAACTACAATTATATGGGATGCTGCATCTGGACAATGCACTCAACAGTTTTCTTTTCATTCAGCACCAGCCCTGGATGTGGATTGGCAGACAAACACTTCATTTGCATCTTGTTCTACAGACCAATGTATTCATGTGTGTAGATTGCATGTGGACAAGCCAATCAAAAGTTTTCAAGGGCACACTGTAAGTATCATCATCATCACCAATATTATTACAGTCCTTCACAAGTCCACTGCTGAACACAGGAGGTCACCCCCAAAGAATGCCACAAAACATGGTCTTGAGCACTCTGCATCAATCAACTTCCTTCATCTCTTACCAGGTCGTCACTCTCATCTAGTAGGGAGCCGCCCTACACTTCGCCTTTTAGTACGAGGCTGCCACTCGTGAAATTTTCTTCCCCATCAGTTTTCGGTTCTTTGAGCTTGATGGCCGGCCCATTGCCACTTTAACTTACTAATACGTTGGGCCATATTGGTTACTCAGGTTCTACTGTGGATATCTTCATTACGAAGTCTATCACGCAGATAAACTTCGATCATAGCCCTCTCCATAGCTTACTGAGTGGCCTTAAGCTTCCTCATATGGTAAACCGTGAAGTACCATGCCCAAATCCATATGTCATCGCTGGCAACATCCTCTGGTTAATTCTCAATTGTTTTTTAGTTTTGAGGTAATATGAGTGACGTGAAGATGTATCTTAATCTCGCGAACGTTGTCCAACAGAGTTAAATCCGCCCATTGACTTCTTGTTCAAAATTGGTCTTAACCAGATGGAGAATTTATTCTAGGTAAAAATAATCGTCTACGACTTTGAGCATAGTGCTCTCATTAACTACCGGCATAGCTGTGACATGTACAAACTACAACCTTTATATAACAACCTTTGTTTTGTCAATGTTCATCGAGGACCGACGTGGAGACTTAGACTAGACTGAAGTCCTCCAGCAATTCTGCAGCAATGTTTAGTATATCGTCGGCAAATCGAAAGTTAGTGGTGTACTCATCATTGATGTTGACACCATATCCTTTCCAGTCCAATTCCTTAAAAACGTCTTTTAATGTAGTGGTGAAGAGTTTCGGTGGTATAATGTCATCCTGTCTTGCACCTCCCTACAGTTGGATAGGTTTTGTACTAGGATGGCCATCATAGTCCCACTGTACAAATACTTCAGCACTTCAATATACCGACAGTCAAATTGGCACTGCTGAAAAGATACAGTCTTTGTCAGAATCAAAGTCTGACTGCCCAGATTTTGACAGAATCAAAGTCTTTCATGGTCTACGTACCTAAGACAAACTGGCAGATTGTACTTCTTGTCGTGGTCTTTTGTATAATTTGCTGAAGGAAATGTATGTGTATGGTACTAAAGGTTTTTCAGAAACCGTCTTGTTCGGAAAGCTGTGACAAAACAATTACTATAATTTTATTAAAATGGCCCAGCCCTTTTCACATGATTAAAATTAGCGTTACAAAATTAATTTGCATTAGCTTTTACTTCATTTGAAACCATCTCCAACATTAATTAATACAAAATTGCAAGCATAATATATAAAAAAAATTAATCATGAGTCGTAAATAGAGGTAATTTTATCTTTTAAAAACTTACAAATTTCTGTTTTAGAATGAAGTTAATGCCATTAAATGGGATCCACAAGGACAGTTGCTTGCATCTTGTTCAGATGATAAGACTTTAAAAATCTGGTCCATGAAACAGGATACTTGTGTTCATGATTTAGAAGCACATTCAAAAGAAATTTACACAATTAAATGGTCTCCAACTGGACCAGGTACACAGAATCCTAACATGAATTTAATTCTGGCAAGTGCATCTTTTGATTCTACTGTTCGTCTATGGGATGTTGAAAGAGGTGTTTGTATACACACATTAACAAAACACACGGAACCAGTCTACAGTGTGGCTTTTTCACCTGATGGCAAATTTCTTGCTAGTGGATCATTTGATAAATGTGTCCATATATGGTCAACACAGACTGGTGGTCTTGTACATTCATACAAGGGTACTGGTGGAATCTTTGAAGTTTGTTGGAATTCACGTGGTACAAAAGTGGGTGCGAGTGCAAGTGACGGAAATGTTTTTGTGCTAGATTTACGTAAGCTATAACAAGCGCAGAAAAGTATAAATAATCAAAGTATGTAATGGTTACAATGACCATTTATTTATATTTTAAAACATTTTGTTAAATGTATCATTTTAGGACCTAAATATATGGATTAAATTAAATTAAAAATGTTATTTTTTTTTGCTTTTGGTCTATTGGCCTTTCTAAGCATTTTAAGTTTTCTAAGCATTTTAGGCCTTTAAGCTAACCTTGTATACCAAATATATTCCATAAGCTGCTGTCGTAGGCCGTCCCGAGTGAAGGTCATCTTTGATAGATATTCATCCACGTTTAAATTCGGCGCACATTTAGGAGAAGTGGTAAAAAAAACAAGTGGTAAAATTAAAAATTCTGTACAACCGACTTCAATATAAATAAATTGAGAATTTCATTAATGTAGTCGAAGTCAATTAAATACGCATTATTAAGGATAACTCAAAAACTACTGGTCAGATCTTGATCAAATTTATATGGGATCACACGACAAGCACCAGCTTTCAAATAAAAAGAATCATCAAAATCGGTTGACCTAGAGAAAAGTTCTGAGGTAACACACAAAAAATACAATCTAACTTTGAACCTCCTCCTTTTTTGAAGTCGGTTAAAAATAGTTAAAAACAGTTGAAATATGTCGTAGTAAGATAGTTAAGGCCGTGATATACGAGGGGTGATCCAAAAGTAATGACAATCGGTTACTTCAGGTCCGCATAAAAATCAAAAAAAAATATTTTTTGCTTGCTTATATACTCACTACGTCAGTCTAAAAAAATCATATAAATAGATCACGATTTCCGGGAGATACATTCATTTGAATACGAACTGTCAAAGAGATAACATCAACATGGAGAAAAACGAAATTAGTGCTGTCATCAAGTACCTCTGTTTGAATAGTACAAACAAGTACTTCTGTGTATGTCTTCAAAAGACATACACAGTGACTTAGTGGAAACATTGGGGGACTCTGCTCCTCCATATTCTACAGTTGCACGCTGGGCCAAGGAGTTTAAACTGGGCAGAACATCCACTGAAGATGAACATCGCGAAGGACGCCCATCCACGTCCCTCACTGAAGACAACGTGAAAAAAGTCGAAGATGTTGTGTTGGCAGATCGAAGAGTGACCATCAGGCATGTAGCTGAGGTCACAGGGATCTCATATGGCAGCGTTCAAAGAATCCTTGCGAACGAGTTGCATATGAAAAAGGTCTCTGCGCGTTGGGTACCCAGAATGTTAACCGACGAGCAAAGAAAATCGAGTTGACATTTCGAGGTCAATCTCGAAAAGTTCCAAGCAGATCAAGAAAACTTTTTGTTCCGTTTTGTGACTATGGACGAGACCTGGATCCACAATTTTGATCCTGAAACGAAACAACAATCGATGACTTGAAAGCGAGCCTCCTCAACGACGCCAAAGAAATTCAAAGTTTCAAGTTCGGCGGGAAAGGTTATGGCATCTGTTTTTTGGGACGCTCAAAGCATAATTATGGTGGAATATTTGGAAAAGGGAGCCACTATTACGGGCTCTTACTACGCAGACCAAATAAGAAGATTACGGGAGGCCATTAAGGAAAAAAGACGCGGCAAATTGCGAGCTGGAGTGCTGTTTCACCAAGACAACGCACCGGCTCACAAAGCCGCAGTTGCGATGGCTGCCATTCAAGAAACTGGATTCGAACTGCTCGAACACCCTCCCTATTCGCCAGATCTAGCTCCTAGTGATTTCTACCTCTTTCCTCGGCTCAAGGAACGCCTCCGAGGCAAGAAATTCGAAGACGATAGCGAAGAAATGGCCGCTGTTGAAGCGTTTTGGGAGGGTCAAGACAAATAATTTTTTTCAAAGGGAATTCTGGGTTTAAAAAAAAGATGAACTAAATGTATTGATTTGTTAGGAGACTGTAGAAAAATAAATTATTATTTTAACTTTAATTACCGTGTTTTATTTTCATTATCATTACTTTTGGATCACCCCTTGTAGTTATATCCCTAGGGTTATAGCTATATCACTATTTGGTTCACCGCTACACACCGTTATACAGCTATATCACTATTTGGTTAGCAAACTTAGTAGCTCTCATTATCATAATCAACATAGGCCTCCCCGATAAATTGTTACAAAATATATTTTATCAAATTATCACTGTCTTGTTGGGTGTCGCCAAATACTGTGCTTGTCAGTAAGGAGCTGCCACTCTAGAAGCATTCTTCGTCTGTTCTCGGTTCTTTAAACTATTAGGCCTTTTGCCACTTTAGCCGATTGTTCCGTTGGGCAAAGTTAATTATTCAAATAGTATTCTTAATCCATCAATAGGATATTCTAGTTACGGATTTAATCACGAGTGAAACTCCGTACCTTTCCATAGCTCACGGACTGGGACACTCAAATTATGTTTTTCTTTATTGAAAACTAAGAGACGAAATATCACTCCTTTTGCTGGATTGCTAGGATTTCGTGTGGTTAAGTATCACTCTCGTAACTATTTCTGCTGCCAAACAGTGGTGCACGCACTCATGCTGTGTTCCGTTGAGGAAAGGTATAAAGAGGTTTCTTTCATCTAAGAAAACCATATCTCATAGAAATTGACATCTGACATCTTTATGTGACTTCTCATATGGCTATCAGTAAATCAGTTCCATTAGTTGGTAAGTCTTTTATAAGCTAGAAAACTAGGTAGCTAAGAAAATAAAGAAAGAACTTATTCAAAGATACTCCATAGAAGTGGTATAGCATTTTTAAAAATATCGCAAGAAAAACGAGATTAAGTGATTGAGTACATGAGATTCAATAAAATCAAAAGCATCGCCCTATTTTCATCTGAGCCTTTTCAACTGTGTGCAGTCAGCGGCCAGCTATATAATTATACATCGAAAGGCTAGCTCTTAGAGAAGAGAAGACGTTAAGCTTGTTACGCATTCGCTCCACCAAATTCCAGTATAAGCTGAGCTCGCATCGCTCTAAGCGCAAAGTATAGTTAGATATGTCGCCGTGCGTACTTAAGAATTACAATCTTCATCATGTTATGTGGTCATGTTTGCTAATAAGTTTTCTAAAAAATATCTGAAATACATTCACCTCTGGATTGATGATCTGAAGTACATAGGTAGACAAAATAATTGTCAATATCACAAGCTGGGCGCTAAGATGACGCCTATGCGCACAAAATGGTGACCGAACACAGCGGGCCTACCATGAACTCTTAGCAGCGATTCAATTCTGTAGCACCAATTTAGGCCTTCAAACTGAATTGCTCCATTTCGTTCGCTCGAATTGATTACATTAAATTCTGAAATTTAGCAATTAGAGCAAGTTCTATCCGACACTATTCTGATGATATCCCGGGCGTTAGCCTGAGCGAGATTAGAATAGCTCTCCAGCATCTTAAAAATGGCAGGCCTCGGGAATGCAATTACAGCGGAGATTCGAAAGCGAGCGCGAAAACAGTTTTTCAGAAGCTCTTCAATCCGTCTTCCATGGTGGCACTACTCCGAAAGCGTGGAGCAGCAGTGCGGTTGTCGTGTACTTAAGAAAGGTGACGACGCTCTAGCGAAGAACTACAGACCGATTTCCCTTCTGAGTCGCGACTACGTGCCGTTTTCGAGATTAATTACGAATGATTACTAATACGCAAGATTATGAAAAAATCTTTGATTCTGTCGAAATTGGGACTATGGTGAAGAGTTTGTACATTAGGACTACGATGGCTATCGGAGTACAGAACCAGAGTACGAAACCTATCCAACTGCAATGAAAGGAGGTGTATGACATGGTGACATTATGTCCCCGAAACTTCACTGCTGCATTGGTAGATGTTTTTAAGCAACTAGGACCGCAGCCCTATGCTCAATGATCTTAATAGTGTCTCCCAACAAATTGTTAAAACCTAAATATAATGAACACCTTCACAAAACAAAGATCATGAGTACCTTCGATGTCGCAACTATGCGGGTAGTTGTTGGAAGCACTACGCTCAAAGTTGTCGACGAGTATGTTTACCTATGACAAATTACCGGAGGATAGGATATTTATATTAGGATAGGATTTACCGGAGACCCTTTTTACTGGAAACGAGGCATTCCATCTTAGTCCTCACGGGAGACAGCGCATCTGCATTTTGATTCGCAAACGAGGATAGATGTAGATGTATATGGGCCATAGCAACCACTTACCATCAGGTGGACTGTATGCTCGCTTGTCACCCTTATCCTATAAAAAAAATTGTCCGACTAGGTACCTTGTCGCGGGGGCTTAGTAGCCGTGGCTTGGTCACCCGCGGTGAACAAAGAGAAACTTACTTCACGTCACGTTCACGGCCAGCAGTGAAGGGACAACGTTGGATATGCAACGTTGTCCCTTCACTTCTGGCCGTATGAAGAATGATAGATGATAGACTTAGAATTAAATTAGACTTGCAGTAAAACTAGAGTAAACGACATAGTCCAATGGATCAGTAAGCTGAAGTGATAATGGGCCGTTCATGTAACTCGAACAACTGACAACCGATGTGTGAAAAAGTGGCTGCCTCGTATCGGAAAGCGTAGGGCGTATGTACGTACATGTGATATGAGATTTCTTGTGTTTTGTTAACTTTATCTTTATGTGGTAAATCAACAGCGGCACTTCCTCCCGCTTAAAGCACCTCACGAACATCAGAGGGTTGCACACCAACCTCGATTCGGTCCACCACCACCTCGAGACCGAGAAGCCCACACCTATTCTTCTTAACGGAGACGCAGATAGCAACTCCGTCTGATGTGGCGTACCTCAACTACCCAGGTTACATGCTTGAACATAACTTTAAATAGCGCGCTAGGGTCTGTGTGTACGTCCGCGACGACATTTGCTGTCGGAGTCTCCGTTGCTTTGAGGTTTCAGAGTTTTCTGCAATGTGGCTTTTGGTGGACACCGGTGTAGAGAAAACCCTCTATGCGTGTCTATCGATCGCACAACGGAGACCAGGAGACGATTAATTAGGCTCATTGAACACCTGACAGGGATGGCAGATAAGGCCCAACAACGGTATCCGTCTGCGATCTTAGGATAAGGGTGACAAACGAGCACACAGTCCACCTGATGGTAAGTGGTTGCTGTGACCCATAGACATCTACATCTATCCTCAATAAAAAAATCTAAATGCAGATGCGTTGTCATCCGTGAGGACTAAGATGGAATGCCTCTTTTCCAGTAAAAAGGGTCTCCGGTTCTCTACACTCACCATACTAAAAATAGCAGCTAAACACAGCAGTGTTAAGCTGCTATTTTACGCTGGTATTCTGTGAGAGCGTGGTCCTTCCCCGGTCGAGCCGACCCATTCTTGCTACAACTATACTTCTAATATAGCTGTAGCATGGTTCTACCACGTATAAAGTATATCTCGGGGATTTTAACGCCCACCACAAAGAGTGGTCGTTCCCATACGAGAAAACCGACCATGCTTGGAGAGGCGCGCAAACTTGCGTTATCGCTGGTTCAAGTAGCGACGCGGGTACCAGATGTAGCCGGACATACACCCAATTGCTTGGATCTTCTGCTGACAACAGACCCAGACAGGCACTCTTTACCTGTCTCAGCTCCGCTGGGATCATCCGATCACTTTCTGGTGAAATCCATATCGATCATCTCTCCTCCGGATGACTGTCCAGCGGGCACGAGGAGAGTATACGAGTCAGCAGACTGGGATGAGTTATGTCACTTTTTTGCATTCTATCCGTGGCGGTAAGTATGCTTCTCTTCGGATGAACCCTCCTGCTCTGCCATTGCGGTTGCCGGTCTCCGACATCCCGCTCGGTCACAAGGCTCGGCCCTGGTATAATGCGGACTGTGCTCGTGCTGAGGCCCGCAAAGAGTCCGCCTACCTACTAGGTTCTAGCTCGCGATCGCAAAGTTAGGGCTCGGAGGGTTCGTGCGAAGAAGAGAGCTTTTAATAAATGTCAGTATTATAGGGGCTAGACTTGCTTCCTACCCTCCTGGTAGTAAGCAATTTTGGTCCCTGTTGAAGGCTGTCGAATCCAACTGAAACCTGATGAAACACTGGCTCACTCCGCGACTGAGAAAGCAAATTTATTTGCATCTCTTTTTGCAAGCAATTCTCTTCTAGATGCTGGCTCTAAACAACCGCAAACCCTACTTCGCTGTGATTCTTTGCATTGTGACCTTCGATGCCGAAGGTCACAATGCATAATTATGAAAGAGGCACGTAGAGCTTTGCAAAACTTAGACGTAAACAAGGCCAGTGGACCTGATGGTAATCCTGCAAGGGCACTAAAGCATTGTACGTCACAATTGTCTCCTGTTCTGATGCGCCAGTACCGCCTCACTCTTAAAACTCGAAAGGTGCCCAAATCTTAGAAGCTTGCCATGTGCAACCAGTACCCAAGAAGGGTAGTCGTGCCGATCCCTATAATTATCGACCAATCGCCATCACCTCCATACGCTGTAAAGTTATGGAAAGGGTATTGAACAGTAAGCTGCTGACATACCTTGAAACAAATGACCTCCTCAGTGACCATCAATATGGCTTCCGCCGGGGACGACCCACTGGCGATCATTTTGTGTAAGTATTTCACGCACTTCTGGGGCGAGGCCATCGAGAAGAACGATGAAGCTCTAGCAGTTTCACTCGATATCTCGAAGGCTTTTGTCAGGGTTTGGCACGCAAGTCTGCTGAGTAAGCTTCCTGCTTACGGCATCCCCGCCGAATTTTGCAACTGGATATCTGACTTTCTGAGTGAACGGTCGATCAAGGTAGTCATAGATGACTGCTCTTCTGACCTAATGCATATTAATGCCGGAGTTCCTCAGGGATCTGTTCTCTCTGCGACTCTTTTCCTGCTGCACATCAATGACCTACTTCTACCAGGTAGTTTTGGGTGTGCAGATGACAGCACAGTCACTGAGAGACCAGTGCAAAAGACGGAGGGCCAGTAATACGTTTACTCAGAGAGGTCATGGTGGAGCGGATAAATGCGAACTTAAGTCTCGTCTCCCAATGGCGTGATGACAAACTGGTCACTTTCGACGCCGCCAAAAGGCGGGCCTGTCTGTTCTCCGCAAATCGGAGTCCGTTTAATTTGACTCCTACTTTCCGAGGTACATCTGTAGAGGTTACTGATCATCTCGAGCTTCTCGGCTTACAGTTGAGTGCTAACCTAAACTTTGGCGCCAACATAGTCGAAAGCACAAACTGCGGCCAAAAAACTGGGTATTTTAAACATAGTGAAGCGATACTTCACTCCTGGACAGCTTCTAACTTTATACAAAGTTCAAATCCGCACATGCATGGAGTATTGGTGATTGTGAAGGTGACTGACTACCTTTGGGATGGCTCAGCAAATTATCAACTTGCCGCACTAGACTCAGTGCAACACAGAGCCAAGAGGCTTATCGGCGACAAAAACTGGTGGAAACTAAGCTTCACAGTTTAGCTCACCGCCGCCAAGATGCTTGTTTGTCGGTCTTCTACAGATTGTACTTCGGAGAGTTTGCCCATGAGCTTCATAAGCTCATACTGCCATCTTCATTCTCCTATCGGAATAACAGACGTACTGCAGGTTACCATACACACTTGGTTGATATTCCGAATATTCGCACTAAGCACTATAAGTCATCTTTTATAATGAGCACAGCCAAGGAGTGGAATGCCTTGACGGCGTGTTTTTCCGAGTGCATATAACCTTAACCTCTTCAAGGTGCTTGTTAACAGGCTTCTTCTGGGCAATCTAAATTAGTAAATTGGTTTAATGTTAATAAGTTGCATTTAAATGGCACTAAAACGAAATGTATGAAATTCATGACTCCAAATGTCAAACAATTAAATACTAATGCAATTTTAAATGGGGAGGAACTGAGTCTTGTCGATACCACCATTTTTCTTGGAATCACAGTAGACGCGAAGCTTCAATAGGGCCCCCATATATCAAAACTAGCAAGCAGACGCAGCATATGCTGTAAAAAGATTAGAAATCTTACCAGTGTTGAAACAGCTAGACTAGTTTACTTTAGCTATTTCCATAGCATAATATTGTATGATATTTTGCTATGGGGACGCGCGACTGACACTAAATTATATTTGTTTTACAGAAGAGGGCCATAAAAGCAATCTATGATTTAAAGTCTATAGAGCCGTTGCGACAAAAATTTAAGGAAATGAATATGTTAACTTTGGCCTCTCAATATATTTATGAAAATGTAATGTACGTACACAAAAATAAAAGTAGTTTTACAAAAAAAAGTGATATTCATTCTGTAAATACTAGGAACAGACATAAGCTAGTAGTACCAGTTACTCGACTGCACCGAGTCAGTAATTTATTCTTGGGGCGATGTATACGCTTTTACAACAAAATCCCAGAAAATATACAAAATTTGATCTGCTGAAAGTTCAAAAACTTAATAAACTAAGTTTGTATAAAAAGGGTTATTATAAAATTGAGGAATTTATGGATGATAAATAACCCCTGGGAATCAGGGTATCGCTACCAAGCTATTTCAAAATTTGTTTTGTGTTGTTAATTCTGTAACATACATGATTCAAAGCTGTTTTTTTTTTTTAAATGTCCCGCTGTGTTTCTTGCTGGTTCTTCCGAGGACAGAGGTTTTTTTTGAACCAGTGATAATTAAACAAAAGAGTGACTTTCAATAAATATTATTTATAATCTATGTTGAATAAAAAAGTTTCTGTTTCTAACTCGCTCCATCGTAGACCTCATCTTGATGGAAGATAGAGGTCAAGAGTGAGCCTAGTTTAACAATAATAATTAAAAAAACTTTAGAACATAATTGGTACACTTCTTATATACACACGATGGCATTTTTATTATTGTTAAAAATGTTCTATACAGCGTATTTCTGTGCGTAAGAGCTAGTTTCTACTTGCCGGGTGTCGGGCGCCGTATTTTAATCTGGTGTCAGTGCCTCTGTTCACACTAGTCGGTTGTCAGACCCGATCGAAGCGGGAGCTATTTTTGGCAGTCTAAGTCTATGCGAGGCGACTATACACGGTGGACGTCAACGAAGCTTTTGTTGTGATTATTATTTTAGATGAAAACAAAGAAAACAATTTGTCCCAAAGAACACCTCTTTCCTGAACTAGTGTGATCAAATCATTAGGATTTATATTATCTTTTTCCATTATTACGAAACACCAAACGTGCGTACAATATGGTGGGTACATTGATATACAAAAAATATATCAATGGTTAGGTACAATAAAAACGCAACAACTCTGCGTGCGCGCCGAGATATAGAGGGTTGCCGGCACAGACTAATATAATTATCCCCTTATGTGCCCGTGCCCGACCGATATATGTTTTTACGCTTCAAGTGTCAGGGGTAGGGTTGCCATCTGTCCGGCTTTAGCCGAACATGTTTGGCTTTTTCTGGTTATGTCCGGCCAAATTTTTATGTGTCCGGCCTGTCCGGCTTTTGTTAGGTTTTTTGTTAGTGTAACGCGTTGCACGCATCGCTTGCAGAATGAGCCAAGCAATGCCGAATTTATCTATCCATATACATTATTACCAGCCAATACTATATTAAACATGGCAACGGCGCGGGCGGCGAAGAGCGGTGCAGTGCGCGTCGCGGGAATGGGGCCCCGCCCGCCCCGCCACGCTTGTTTGGCTATGTTTGGCTTTCTAAAAATTACTGTACGGCTTTTAGGGCCAAAAGTCCGGCTTTTTGGAGCGCCGAGTCCGGCTTTTTCATTTTAGGAGATGGCAACCCTAGTCAGGGGCCGTTCGGGAGGTCGCGCCATACCGGTAGGCGCTAATGTAAACAATGGTATCTTTTTACTTTTGTATGCCGGCTATATATAAAACTTATACGCATCGATTCGTTATGAATTAAGATATTTGATTCTTGTTTATAAATATTAAATTCTATTTTTATAATATTATCAATGTCATTTCAAAATTGCGTGACGTAATTTTGCCAGTTTCTTGTACTTATGAAATTAAGCCATTATATAAAACGGTATTTGTTTTATTTGCTTAACAATACAATATTATATCAAAATAGATTAAAAAATCACACCCCATCAATACATTTTTTTCACACAACAAACTTTTTAATATCTACCTCCTTTTACGCGGCAAAATAAAAACAATCGAAAATGTTCAATTCGAAAACGTTTGAAAACGTTACATTACGGCCTTGTCTTTAATCTATGTTGTTCAAAGATTAAAACAGCGTTTTATCTTTGAACAACATAGATTAAAGACAAGCCGTTTTTAAATAAGAAATGGATACACGGGGTCGGGGCGTGCATGAGCTGTCAACCCGCTGCGGGTGTCATGACACTTAAGGGGTTATGATGCTTAAGCCGCGTCTCCACCAAAGTTTTGTTACCAACTTTTGTGTTGTCAACACGTGTTGGTAACAAATGTTTCTGTAATTACCTAGTGTTGGCAACAAAACTTGTAAACAATGTCGTGAACCGTGTTTCCATTTTCGGCGGCAACATCAAAGGAATACGCTTGTTGCAAACATTTGTTCCCCCTGTGGAGACGCTTGTTGAAAACATGTCTGTCACGTGGACGAACGAGTTAATCGACACATTAATTAATTTATATCGTTCAAAAAATATATTATGGGATGTGTGTAATCAAAATTATATTATTATTTATAGGTAGATCTAGATAATTAGGTACTTAGTTACTGACGTCATAGTTACAGATTTATTATTTGATTTTTCGATTTTTTCGCGTATAATGCCAATGACCTTAAAAATTAGTTCAGTGTAAGTAGACCTCCCAGTACTAGTGACTGTCTACTAATGCAAGATCAGCATATACTAGTAGTAAGTTTAATACTTCTCATTGCCACTCTTTCACTAATAATGAAGTCGCGTATCGCATGTATATAAATAGTAAAAAAATGTGAAACAGACAAGTGACGGCTCCGTGGCGCAGTGGTTTAGTAATGCCGGACGGAACAAGTATTTGTATGGCCTACAAATAATTGTTCTAGGTCTGTTCTATGTATGTAAACTGTCCCTGCGATACAGGAGAAAATCCTAGTGTGGAGGTAACGTTTTTTTAAAAAGAGAGGAAGAGAGACAACTAATGAAATTAAAAATTTTGCCTATAACCGACTTCAATATTAATACGCATTATTAAGGATAACTCCAAAACTACTGGTGTTTTTTTGCATAAAATTATAAATACTGTGGCTGCCTGCATAATATCGTCACTTGAAGACATATTGTTGCCAACAAAACTTCGGTGGAGATAGCAAGTTGTCAACTAAAATGTTTCTCAAATTGTTGGCGACATGTTTCAATTCGGTGCGAAAACATAGGAAACAAATGTTGGTAACTTTTGTAGAGTTGCAAACAGTTGGAAACATAAATGTTGTCAACATTTTCGGTGGATACGCGGCTTTACGCAAGCTGCCCGACATCCGACAATGTGAACAGATTTTTTTACGGACTGGCTGGCAAAACACCCGACATTTCTTCTCGGATATTTGTGAACAGCAGTGGAGGATTATCTTTAAGGCAAACTAGGCACGTGCCTAAAGGCGTGCGCGGAGGTTTTTAAACGAAAAATGGCTTTTTTTTTTATTACTCCTACATCGCCCTCACTCTCTTATCACATTTTTCATTCACGCCTACGTACTAAGGGTACTCGTGTCCCATTTATTTTCGCACCTAATAGGTTACTATTAAATTTTAATATCTTCTTTCTATATAAAAAAATCAATTGCTGTCCGTTAATCTCATAGAGATATACCTATGGAGGCGGCATATTCTACTATAGAAATAATAGTTATACAAATATCTATAATATCGACACACACTTGTCAAAAACAGTTTTGTCTCTTTTTAACAAAGCAATAGCTGCAATAGAAAGAGATAACTACACTTTGTGAAGTGCTTATTTTCGTAACACTTTCGTGTGACGTCATTAGCTCATCCATGCGTGACTGCGCCGCCATGTTAAGCGCCAAGTTTTGTGGTAGATCTGCTGTCAAACTGTCAAAAAGCAGTGACAAAGTGTTGTACTAGAAATTATTTTAATAGATTAATTTTGTTCAGAAATGAATAAATAATATTAATAGTTTATAATTCCCGGATATCATGTTTCATGACCATGCCAGATTTTCGAATTTCAAATAAACAAAATTAATGTACCTACCTGCGAAAAATAATATTTTTCATTTAAAATCTGAATATATATATTAAAAATACTATAATAGGGGTTTATAATATGGAATCAGGGATCTCCATCCCAGTAATATTGTACAGTAAATAAATTTGGTAAGCAAATTTGGTAAATAAAACAAGCAAAAAATCTTCTCAAGAATCTTTCCACTACTCTGTCAATGTTCATTTTTATTGTGAGCGTTATAACTTTTAACTTTGTTCACAATTATATAAATGATGTAAAAACTTGAGTAAGTACTTAGTACACTCAGAACATTGTTTAAAACAAGATGCAAGTTAGCTGCCTGCATACTTTACTCTTTGTTTGACTGTACCTAATACAAGAAATCTGTAGCAAGCAGAGTATGCACACTGCGTAAGTGTACATATGCGGTGAAGCCTGGTGAAGCAGCTCAAGCGAAACTTAAGGGATAGCAATCCAAATCTAATTTGACAACCCAACAATATCCATTGCTTCATGTGATTGAAAAATTCGTTTGCTCGACAACAAAAACAACGCAATGGATATTATTAAACTGTCAAATTGGTATGGTTTGTCATTTTGGTGTGTTACACAATTAGGCTACGGATTTAATTTCTATCTACACAAAAGCCATAAAACTGCCAGACACATATTTATTCTTCAGATAAGTTATTTGACAATTGAAAATATAGCCCTGTACCTATATAAATACCTACGAAATAAAATAAATAAAGCAACAAATTCAATTATATGAAATGAGAACAAATTCATATTAGTAAAAATATCGATATCAGCTGCCCATATTGCTGAGTTACAACCCTATAAAAGGCGGCCATTTTATGTGCCAGTGTATTGTAGGTAGTCACGCTAATTCTGTAGGCATGCCCAGTCCATATACTTCTAAGTCAGTGGTTAATCTCGCTAAAAGTCGAAAACGGCTCGAACGATTTTAATGAAATTTTTTGTGTGCGTTTGAGTGGGTCCCTGGATGGTTTAGATTCACAATTGGACCCGGTAGGTGGCGCTGTTGTCGAGATCCAGAAATGATACGTGCGAAGCTGGGGCGGATCGCTAGTAAATTATAATATACACTCATGGACAAATTTAGAGGAACGCAAAAAGAGTGTGTATAAAACAAAGTATCATGGATATTTGTGACAATTAAATTTATGAATTTGAAAATCAAATCTATCTCCTATAAAAGGGCAAATGGCACTATAATTTCTTCTAATATCTCAGTTACATATTATTGTGGCGCTGTTGTGACCCATTCTTAAATGCCCTCATACAAATATCTCCCCATTCCACAACTGAACCTCCTCCATATTATGCCTCTTTACCAATGATGTTGCTCTGAGCGTACCTCTCTCCCGGGCAACTTCACGCTTTAAAATCGGACTCTGTGAATAGAACTTGACTCCAAGCTTCTTCATTTAAATTTTCGTGATTGCGAGCAAAATTAACTCGAGCTACTCGATGGCATGTGGCAAGAAGGGGGCCTCTGGCAGGCGAGAGTGAATTTCTTCCGGCCGATTTCAGTATTTTTCTTACGAAGTTAAGGTAACGTTTCTAAGCACGCTGGTAACGATGAACTGGTAATCTCTGGCCATAGTTTTCCGTTTACGTCCATGTCCTGCAAGTCTCGCACACTGTCCGGTTTGTCGATACCTCTTCACAACGTGTACACAGATTTTGATACTCGTAATGTTTGGGCCACATGTTTGTAGGTGTGCCGAGTTTCGATTAAAGTAACAGCCCTAGCAACTTGAGTGGCGTTAATATCTGACATTTGCAGTTTATTTGCAGTAACAATTCACACTTAACACGATAAACAAGGCAACTTTAAACAAAACCTAAATAAACTCAAATTTAAAAGTTGGCAAATTTGTGAGTGGAAATGGCAAAAAGTATGAAAGAACGCAATATTACACAATAATAACATAAAAACAAATGAAATTTAAAAAAAAACGTCCCAAAACTATGTTTTTAAATAGCATTTACTAATGTTTGTGGCCAGTACGCACGGTAATTATAACAGGAGATATTAAAAATTTTTTTGCGTTCTTCTAAATTTGTGCATAAGTGTAGTTAATTTGCAAAATTAGTAGTTATAATTTACAATATATGGCCGCTAGAGGAGCGCCGATGAGGTGTTAGCCTAGAGTGCTGTTGACCTTTAATCTGCCTCTGGTAAACAGCTTCATATAAAATGTTATGCCACTAGAGTAGCCGATTTTCTGTTGAGCCCGACACCCGACAAGCGGGAACGGGCTCCGGATTAAAGACAAAACGTCCCATTTAGGAAGTTTTCGAGTTTTCACTACGCGCGCTAACAACATATAATATCTGCTTCTTTTTGTATATAATATCATTGACTGGACCCCAAGGGGGCGTCCATTAGTTACGTGAGGCGATTTTGGCGATTTTTCAAAATGCGTATTTTTAGTGGAAATACGTTTACCTGTTGTTATTTTGTTGAATTATTTTTATTTCTGACAATTTAAGACTAGTAATTAAAACTACCAAGAACGTAGTTTAGAATCACAAACAGAAAATTGAACAATAAAATACTTACCCCCGGCCACACACTCGTCGATTGGCATGGGAAGTAGCGAGCTTAGATTATTGTAAATAATCTAAGGTAGCGAGGAAAGAAGGCAGACGTAGTGTGGCCACAATACTCGTCATGCCGCACGTCATGCCCATCGCTCCCTGTTTTGTCGGTTTTATTGGCGCGAGTCAACGGACTGGCAATATGAGCGCGAGTGGCTGGCCACATACTCGCGCAAACGTAGTCCGAATCGAGCGCTCGTTAAGGAAACGTCGTTCTATTTCGATGAATAGATGTCATCCACCATCTCCATAGGCGAGAACGACGACGTATATTTCTTTTTTATGACATTGATATAATTTATTTATTTAGCTTTATTTATCCCTTACATGAATATTATTAAATTTATAATACTATAGCTAGTATCCATTGTTTTTATTTTATTTGTTAGTAGTGTCAGTATGTCTTTATATTTAATTTTGTTAGTTTTGTGTTAGTTTAGTTGTAAGGGCCGCCTTTTGCGGTGAAAGCCTCCTCCAAATTACTTCAAGTGGTTCTGTCTTGCGCTAATCTTGGCCATAGTGTACCAACTACTTCGACGATGTCATCATTCCAACTTTTTGATGGCCTACCTTGTCTTCTTTTTTATTTTTATTTATCTGACATTAAATGTTGCAATGTAATATTTTTTGAGGTTTGGAGGGTGGTCGTCTACAACCCCGCGGTGACGAGCCGTTCTGGGGGAGGTTATGTTTCTTCTGTTTTATGTTGTGTTTGTGGGCGCGACGCATTTCAGATTTTGAAGGCGCTTTCCTAGTTGCTATTCATCTGAATTTGAATATTCAGAGGGCAAGGAAGTCCTGGATTCTGAAGCTTTAGTTATGCTTTGTTTGTTTTGATTATCCCCTGTTTTCTTCGCTTGTATCTTGTTTTTCTTTAATGCTTGTTGGTGTGCTTGTGGTTGTCTATTAAGATTTTCTTTTTGGTTTGGTGGTGTTATTTCTAATACCCTTTTTTTGTTTCTATTGCCCTTTTGTTCTTCTTCATCTGTTTCACTTTTCTTGTTTATTGATGGTTCTCGGACTATTAGTTTGTCGTAACGTAGATAGGCTTTTTTCCCGGCTTCTTTCTCTTTTTTAAATTGTACCAGCAGTGTTTTTCTTGTATTCAGGATTTGTGGTGAAAAATATTCTTTAAGATAAATTCCTTTTGTCTTCATAAAGTTTTTATTTTTCAGTATTGTGATGTTTCGGCCATAGGTAGTAAAAGTTACAACAATAGGTCTTAGGTACTTTGTTTTCATTGTACTTGCCCATTCGAAGAACCATCTCTAATTCTTTTCTGTTGCATTCTATATCTAAGTAAGTCATCTTTTATTATTTGCAGAATTTTCCATTCTAACTTTTCGTAGTGTTTTTGTTCTTCTTTTACGCCAAAAAATATAATATTTCTTAGTCTAGTATATTTTTCTATATTAGAAATACTTTTTTCTTGTTCTGTGCTAGTTTCTTTTATTTTTCCTAGTTCTTCGTGTATGAAATGGAATTTTTGATCAATTTTTTGATTAATTTTATTCGTAATTCTATTTTCCAACTTTTGTAGCGATTCTTCGGAGTCTTTTTATGTCAACTCTCAATTCCTTTAGTAGTTTCTCTATTTCTGACATTATATATTGGTATGTAACTGTATCAACAACTCAACACTTTGCTACTGCTGCTATCTCAATAACTTTGCGTGAATCGAAGAATAAATCGATGCCTTTGAGCGTATGAAGTGGTTTTGACGATTGAAAATTTGAAAATAGATGTCACGATTATTGCGCAGACACGGGTCTTGATGGATGACAAAGCAAAAATAACTTTGTTATTATAGGATATAAATATGTGGTCTTTTTCACTAATAATATTAGGTCCTTACATATTAAATTGGCGTTTTGTACGGGAGGAATATAAAGTGGTTTTGTAAAATATTTTAATTAACCAAAGTATGCACCGTTGTTATCTATGCACTTTTGCCATCTCATAGGTAGTTCATTGATCCTTTACTAAAAAACCATGAGGCGAGAATCAATAAACTCTTTGAAGGCGGTTTGGACTGCTGCATCAGGTTGAATTGTGTTCCTTGTAAGAAGTTGTCAAATTCCGGAAAAATGGTAATCTGTTGGAGCAAGGTCCGGGGAGTACGGTGGATGTTGCAGACATTCTAATTGTAACTCATCTAACTTAGTGGTTGTTTGTTGTGCAGTGTGTGGTCTTGCGTTGTCGTGAAGCAACAGTGGCCTAGAGCGATTGACCAATCTCGGTTGTTTAGCAGCTAGTTATTCCTTCATGGTTTGCAGTTGCTGACAAAGACATCTGCCGTAATCGTTTGGCCAGATTTTGAAAGCTGTAGTGAACGACACCGGCGCTAGTCCACCAAACACTCTAAGTAACTTTTCTGACACAATTTTCGTTTAGGGCAGGATTTGGCTGGGTCTCCAGAGTTCAGCCATTGCGACGAGCGCTTCCGATTATCGTACAGTATCCACTTTTTATCACAAGTAATGATTCGATTTAAATCCTTCATTATTGTGTCGGTTGAGCAAAGTAACACAGCAGTCGACGCGTGTTTGCAAGTTCGATTCACTCAATTCATGAGGTACCCATCGTTCAAGTTTTTACTTTCCGATTTGCTTCAAGTGGATTAATACAGTTTTATCACTTTTGAAGCCTGCAGCTATCTGAAGTGCTTTGTGATGGATCCGCTTCCACAACCTTTAATTCTTCATTTTCCACTTTGGTCTCTGGCCGTCCACGGGTTGGTTCTGAGGTCGAAATTTCCAGAACGAAAACGTTGAAATCAAAACGTACCGTGCTTTCTTTTGCGACACCAGCGCCGTACACATCATTAATCCTTCGAGCTGTTTCTGCAGCACTGGTGCCACGGTAGAACTCGTACTCGTAAATATACCGATATTTCATGTTTTCCATTGTGCGGTAATAAGCGACGCCAAAGAAAAAAATAATGAGGAAAAAACAAATGAATGACTGTTTTCAAAACTCAAATGTACCAGCTAAATAAATTTATAAATTTGAATTTGGAATTCTTAATCAAAGAGGAGATATTTCAGATCAAAGTGGTCAGTACGACAAAACGCTAATTTCATATGTAAGGACCTAATATTTTAAATCCATACACTGAGTGGTACTATATCTATACATATATATTGTTCCCCGGATTGTAATTACAACTATATTGAGTTCTATAATATATATATATATATATATATATATATATATACTATAATATAATATAACAATTTTATTTGTTTGGCATAGCCCACACTATGCTTAAACTGACCATTTATTTTTAACTTAAAACGGGACATGGGTTTACTTAAACACGCCGTTTAGCAGCGTTTTAATGTTATTTATTTAGAAAAACTGTAACTTTATACAATTAGTGTTCACTATAATTATATTTGCATTAATAATAATTCTTTTTACTATAACAAATTGTGAAAAATAATAATCAATCACCAGTTCACCAGCTTCTTTTAAGCAAGTTCAGACAGTAATTATTAAATGTAACATATTTTTTTTAATTATATTTATATTTGTCAGTGGAACAAATTTGCTTTTATAAAGTTGGTGATGATTTTAAATAAGAATAAAATTCTGGGCATGTTTTTTTTTTATATTGACCTTTGTAATCAACATCGCCTTTAGAACTGAAACCTGTAAGTGATTTTTTTCAGACGTCCACAATTCGTTCATTATAGTTATAGAAACTTTCTACTGGAGTATTTGTACCAGGTAGACATAAAATATATTCGATTAAAATTCAAAAAAAAATTATGTTGAAAATTGTTGGTGCGAAAGTGTTTGAATACTTCCATCTAACGAGTCTCTGTGGAAACTTTTAAATTATCCCATTCGGTTATTTTTTGGGAAGTGACGTATCTTAAAATTAATGTAAATTCGTCAAATACTTCCGTATCTTTATTACAGTCAACATATCCTTTTCAATCAGTACATCCAGTGATTTTGAATATCTTCCCATACAGGTACTTTTCTTAAATCTGCCCAATAAAATATCTCCATTTCTTTAGTAAGGAAGCAAGTCCACTGTTTCAGATATTCGCGGCTAGTTTTATAAAATTCTGTAGCTGTACTTTTCATAAACTCTTCATCGATATTATTTGGTTTCGGAAAACGGGACTATTTTGCGTCCCGGAGCTTTGTTTGGGGACAACGGGACAGGTGACCGAGAAAGGACAGTCCCGTTCAAAACGGGACGTATGGTCACTTTAACTATGCTGCACTTGTTTTATAATGTTTCACTATTGTTATGGTATTGTGATCAGTTATTATTATTAGGGAAAATAGTATTCACTAAACACTGTTCGTTGCTTGCATTCTTCGTTCGATTAATACTGTAAATTCACTTTCTACTTTAAAATTGAAGAGCAAACCAAATTCGATGTTTACGTCGTCGCGTCCCGTCATCGTATTTAATTATTTTAATTTTTATATTAATATAGTTGTAGCACGAATGGGTCGCCTCGACCGGGGAAGGACCACGCTCTCACAGAATACCAGCGTAAAATAGCAGCTTAATGCTGCTGTGTTTCGTATGGTGAGTGTAGAGAACCGGAGACCCCTTTTACTGGAAAAGAGGCATTCCATCTTAGTCCTCAAGGCTGACAACGCATCTGCATCGAGGATAGATGTAGATGTCTATGGGCCACAGCAACCACTCACCATCAGGTGGACTGTATGCTCGTTTGTCACCCTATTTCTATATAAAAAAAAACATATAGCGCGCATGCTGCCACAGTTGCATTAACCATTGTGTTGCAAACGCGAGCGACCTAGGACCAAAGAGTATAGTAACTGTCCTACCTAGGACCTAGTGCTGAGCGTCACGATTAATTGCGCGAGTAGAGCAGTGTGTAACCAGAGAGCAGTGTTGCCGAGTCTAGACCGTTCCGAGTCGCCAAAAATTAAAAAAGAAGTAGCCTAAATTCGCCTAATTTTTTTTTCTGTAATGTAGCCTAAAATCGCCTACTGAATTGTCAGTTAGCCTATAAAGGCTATTTGAGGCATATAGAATCAAAGGCAGCTAAGCGACAAACTTTCAAAAAATAACTAAGTATGGAGCCATCTAGTGAAGTCTTGGTTGTAACTCTTTATTTATTATTGTTGAAACAAATACAGCTAAAGCCCTTAAATTTCGTTCAAAAATTGATTTTGGGATCAAATACAGCTAAGTCACCTTAGGTCGCAATCAAAGACAGCTAGGTGATAAAACAACCAATCACAACGCTTGAATTCTCGAAAACAAAATGGCGATTTCTATACAACCGCGTTAGCCACACCTAATATTTTTATTGTATTTTAGTGTTTTTAGTGAGTTCTCGTGCAAAATTTATTGTGAAACGACTATTATGGAGGTCACTGTAGAACCGGCAAGTACTGGCAGAGGTCGAAAACGCACACGAAACCAAGAAACTGGAAGGCAAATATTGCTAAGAAAGGTTAGTGATGTGCCTTGCTTCTACACTCTGCACAATGTATAGATAAAGATAAATAATTGCAATCGAATTAAATTCATTTTTCGCAATATTTATTTTCAATGTATTTCCATGTACTTTAACGCTAATACAGTATGTATTTTCGTTAAGGTACATTGGAGGATGGACATGGAGGATCTAACTGTAACTAAAATTGTGCTAAGATAGAAGTTTGAGTGTTAAAATATTTATTATTGTTTTATTTTATTTTATCTCCCAATAATGTGTTATTATAATTTTACTATGTATGCAAACCTACCTACAAGTACCAGTGCTGTACCTACTAAGTAAAATAATAGCTACAAACTAGTAGTATGTTTAATAACACCCTTTTTTTCGTCAGGAGTTAAGTTCTTTACAGGTTCCTAGTACCTAACCAAATGTTTTTTCTGGATACTCCTCAACTGCTTTACCTCAAAGAGTGAACTGTTCACATAAAACCCAACGCTAAAATGTGCAACCCTGACAATGAATGAACTTCAAAATTTCACCAATCATTTTATGCCTCAAGAAAAAAAGCTGTCAAGATGCTTTTCTTCTTAAGTGCTGTCAAATAAAACAAATTAAAAGAAGGCGTCTAACCAAAATAAAAGGCTTAGAAGAGATTTTAATATCCAGTACAGGATTTTAAACAGTCAGAATAAATTTGATTGTCTGCCAAACATTTTTGAGTTCCTTGCAAATAAAAAGTATAGAGTGGAATTTGTTATGAAGGTGTTTTACTATACAGGACAGATTGCTAAAGAAAACAGGGAGGAAATCATAAAATAAACAAGTATAAGGATCAAAAGATATAGTTAGGCAGTTTATTATTAAGTTAAAATGCATAGAATCACATTACTGTCGATCTGCCTTTGAGAACGAAAATATCTGCACAGCGATTTGAGTATAAACAAACTTTATAAGATGTTCAGAACCGAAAATCCTCAGTCTGTTGTAAAAGTCTTATTTTCGTGCAATATTCAACAAGATTTCAATTTAGGATTCGGTAATCCGAGACAGACGTTTGCTCGAAATGCATTGAATTGGATGGGAAAATTAAAATGGAAAACGACCAAGAAAAAAGAAAGACCTCATGATCGAAAAAGAGTCCACAGGCTCAGGGCAAAGCATTCTTTAAATTGCTTCGGGAAAAATCAGACGATATGATCACTTTCTCATTCGACTGTCAAAAATAATCCCCACCCAAAGTACCTGACCAAAGTGCGTACTACAGTCGCCAAATATATCTCTACAATTTTACGATTGTTCAGGGTTCTTCTAAAGATCACCTGAATAAAGACACAACTTATGCATATTTGTGGACAGAGAACGAATTTCCAAAAACATCTAACCAGATAGCCTCTGCAGTGTACGACCGTTTAAATAAAACTAATTTTGAAGGATTAACACTGTTCGTCTTGTAACTGATGGATGTGGCGGCAGAACAAGAATAGCATATTGCTATGTATGCTGTCAAGATGGCTTCTCGACAACACGTCTCTGAAAAAAATTGAAGTCGTTTTCCCCATTACTGGGCATTCTTTCATGCCACCAGACAGAGTTTTCGGAAACATTGAAAAAGTCCTTAAAAAACAAGAAGTAATCATTCGACCTGAAGATTACATAGACATCATTGCAACAAATGCAACCATTACAAAAATGCGTGACATTCAAATGTTCGACTTCAGAAGTGCCGCAAAAGATGTCCTAAAACCGACTGCGAGATGGCCTTTTAAAATAAGTGAATGCAAAAGATTCATTTTAAAGAGATCCAAAACTGTTGGAAATGTGCTTATTCGTGGAGAACTGCATTTTAATTCAGATATAGGTAAAGCAGTAAATCTTTGCAAAACTGGAATGAAAACCAATATGATAATCCCATCCACAGTGCCACTAGGAGCACCCATGAATCGTGCAAAAATAACTGACGTCGATGCATTATTAAAAAAGCATTTTGGCGCTGAATGGGAAACCAATGCAGAATGTCAGTTTTATGTAAATATTATAAGATCGCCAGTTATTCAAGAGGGGGATTCAGAAAGAGGGGAAGATGATAATGAAAACTATTGTGAATGTAGGGATGATACTGTGGATTTAAGAATTTAAATTTTGTTTGTGTTCAAAAAGAAGAAACAGCTGATTTAGTAATAAGAAAAGGTTTAAAGGTTTAATTTATGAACTATCATAAGAATAGAATATTGTTTCTGAGAGTAAAGAAAAGTCTGATTAAAACGAGAAAAAGTGTTGTTTTTTTGTTAACTTGTTGATTATTGGATTTAAGAATTTAACTTTTGTTTTGTTGAAAAGAAGAAACAGCTGATTAAAAGTAATAAGAATAATTTAGTAATAGGAAAAATTTTAAGTTCATAGGAATAGAATATTGTTCGTAAAGGAAAAGAAAAGTCTGATTAAAAAGAGAAAACGTGTTTTTGTTTCATAACGATTTTGATTATTATTTGAAGTTTTATGAAAATTTTAAATATCTACATGAAAACATGTTTTAATTACTGGTCCATGCTATCGACATCTGTAGAACATCACTAACATTGTAATGTCAATATGGCGCCAGTCATTATCAAAGACAGCTAGGTTCACTTGAGTAAAATCAAACACAGCTAAGTGTAGCTGTTGGTATCAAAGATAGCTAAGTCGTTTGATTTTTATTTTTCGGCTATTATTTAGTACTCCCAAATAAAGGTAGCCAAAACCAATATTAAAATCACATACTCTAAAATCAAAACTGTGAGAGTATGAAACCCTGACTAATAAATTAGAAAACGTTTTTTCGGTTCCTGAAAATGTGACATAGAGGCACTTAGCTACCTTTGATTCATATGCCTCATTTTTAAACGTAGATCTCTTATTTATAATTTTACACGATAAAATTAGAAGCACTTTATCGTAAACATGAAAGAAAAGATCAACATAAATTATATGTATTTTATCTGTTTATCATTATTAATATTTCAGAAATGGAAACGAAATATTTTACTTACAATTAAAGAGATTTTACCCGCGGCTTCGCTCGCGTGAACTTGAATTTAGAAACATCATTAAATGCTATTCCGTGCCAAATTTAGCAAATTCGATTACTTTTAGAATCACCTCGGTGTTTCTTTGTCTCTATGTCTGTCAAAGATTTTTTTGAATTCTAAAAGACTATTTAGACGTAGATGATTTGTATTTGGCACAGATATAATAGCTGCAGGAACACGTGCATATATGTATATGTCTAGAAACACCTACTATTTTTTATATCGGGCGTGTCTTCCGATGTATCCATAAGAAAGGTAAATTGTCTTGGAATCAAAATGTATTATTATTATTTACATTTTACTCTTTACATTCATTCATAATTAAAGTCAATTTAGTTTTAACAAAATAATGATGAATTTCATGGTCTTCTATCAATTTACGGTATAATGTTTATTTGAAATATTTTATTCATATCATTGGTCCTATTTAATATAGATTAGTACTATAAAATAGATGTAGATATTTTTCTACGTTCGGGTAGACTTCAAAATTTCATAAATGCAGTTCAATAATAATGTATAACTACACGTGGATAACAACTAATGTCACGGATTTTATCACGTTTAATTTTAACTTTTTTTACGAGGGGGTTTTTACGCATCTTTGGATGAAAGTTCCATAAAAACCCGCGTAAAGGAACATATCGTTAACGTGAAGCACAGACGCTCCGGGAAGTCTAAAGTAAGTCATGTCATATGTCAGTGATAGTATGTTTAGTATCGTCCCAACCATTATATTGGATCTGATAGACAACAAATCTTTGCATTAGAACACCTATTCCTACCAATGATGATTCGCGAGGCTATTGTAATAGTGGTGTATGGTGTCCACTATTAACAGACTCGAGTGGTCTAGGAGCGGAGGAATGAAACTGTTTCTCTTGATATGCCTTACTATGTGCAGGCGAATGAAGGTGTTTATTTTAGTGAACCCTGCCTATATTTATATTCCAGCTACATCCTTAGTTACCCAATAGCAATATCTTTTATTTATTTAGCCAATTAAATTTCTACATTTTGACCAATGAAATTAATCAATTACAATATTATACAACTATTATATGTCGCGCTCCATTTGCCAGCGTAAGACTCGTGGATCGCTTCTCGTAGCTGCGTTGCTGGACGGGACTATATAAGTGATGCAGTCCGACGCGCGCGCCCTCATTCCGCTTGCGCCGTCGCTCCCGAGCGGTCGTGTGCTTGCGGGGTCCGCCGCTGACCGAGCACCCGTCCCCGTACGGGTCTTCTCCCTCGGTCGGCACAGTTTCTTAGAATAGAACGTCAGTCCCGTCCCGTCCCCCTCGGCTGGCGCCGCCGCCCTCGTGCGGTTGCGTTGGCTGACCGCTCTTCCGTCCCCGTACGGTTGGGTGCCCTCCCACACTCCCGTCCTTGACGGTCGAGTATTGCCCTCCCTCTCGGCTAGCACAGCCGTGCCCGTGCGGTTGTGCTTAGCTGTCTCGCCGTCGCCGTGTTTCCGTGCCCATGAATATGGGTTCGGGCGACGGTGGGAGCCCTGTTCCGCCAGCCGCCCCGTGCGGTTGTGTTGTGCGTCCGCACTTGCCGTTGGACGGTGAGTGCCTGCCCTCCCTGTCCCCATCCGCCACGCCGCTGGCAGTCAGTTCTCGCACATGCGATTCCCACTCATTTCTCCATCACCGTCGCACTTTGCGGCTGTGTTGGTTGATCCGCGCTTCTGTCCCCGGACGGTTGTGCCCCGCCTCTCCTCTCCCCGAGGGAGGTCGTCTCAGATGCGACTGTACAGCCTTCGGGCTAATGTCGATCCCAAGGTGGTGTTTAGTGGTAGGCACTTCTTCAAAGTGAGTCCCACATAACCACGCAGCCGGCTGCGTGGTATGCCAGGAGCATTCACCACCTCCTCCCCGCTACCGGAGGTGTCCTTGCATTGGGCGCAAAAAAAAAACGCGCGCGCGTAATCGGCGGCAGCGGCGGCGTGGACACATCTCCGGAACAGCAAGAAGAAGCGAAGCTGCGGCGTTGAAGAAACGGCTCGAAAATGGTCGACGGATTCATGAAGATAGCCGGCGTGTGAAGACGATGCGGGGCTGATGATATTTGCGGCTGTTTCTTGTTTCTATATTAGATCGTTAAATATATACGTCGAATTATCTCGCATCGATATGCAGTCCGCAGTATCTCAGTAGCCGGGGTATTAGGAAATAAATGTTTTCTTCAGACCTTCATCTTCTGCGTTATGGTAGCAGCAGGGTAACACTATCTATTACCGTTTTGGGTTGATTAGCCTGGCTGCTACATCACTCTCCCCCTAGCGAAAGCGTACCGGAGGCTTGACGACTCGCCCATGGCTCGTGATTTTTAAAATAGGTTTTATCTGGGTTGATGTAGGTGATGGGTTTTCAAGCTTCCTCGCTGGTGGTTGAGATGATGATGATGATGATGAACCTCTGAAGTATCCTCGTTAATAAAATAGGCAGGCTTTAGTCGGTCGATCGATATAATTGTAGATTTCCTTCCGGTACTTGTAATTTAAAAGTCTTGTTATTTCGCTCTAATACTTTATACGGTCCATCGTAGGCAGGTTGAAATTGTTTCTTCACTGCGTCGTTTCTTACAAAAACTTGCTTGCACTTTTCAAATCTTGATGAATGAATACTGATTTATTATTTCCGTGTGATGATGTGCGTTTCGACGATAAGACTTTGTTGATTGATTCTCGAAGTTGAGTTACAAAATCGTAATTCATTTCTTGATTATTTGACGATGTTGAAGTGAAGAAGTCACACGGTAGTCTTATGCTGCAGCCATAGGTTAGCTGAGCGGCGCTAAGACTAGTGTCTGCACGCGGTGTTGCTCGTAGTCCAAGTAGCACTGTAGGTAGCTCATCAATCCACTTTGTATGTTGAGATAAACGAGTTTTGAGTGCGGTCTTCAATGTACGATGCCATCGTTCGACTATTCCGTTTGATTGAGGATGGTATGCCGTTGTGCGTGTCTTATGTATTCCCATAGTTTGAAGAAGTTTAAGGAATAGGTTGCTTTCGAAGTTTCTTCCTTGATCCGTTGTGATGGTTTTAGGTGATCCGAAACGAGTAATCCAATTTTCATAAATTATCTTCGCGACGGATTCAGCTGATGTATCATCGGTAGGTATTGCTTCTGGCCATCTTGTTGTTCTGTCGATCATTGTTACGAGGTAACGATGTCCTTGCGGTGAAGTAGGTAATGGTCCAACGATGTCAACGTGCAGGTGTTCGAATCTCTCCGTAGGTGGAAATGAATCTAGGCTGCTTGATGTATGCCTTTGTACTTTGCATTTTTGACATTGAATGCATTGCTTCGCCCAGTTGCCAACATCCACTTGTATTGAAGGCCAAAAGAATTTTCCAGTGATGAGTTTTCTGGTTGCTCTAACACCTGGATGACTGATGTTGTGCAGTGCATTGAAGACTTCGCGACGACATTCTTCTGGTAGGTATGGTCGCATGGTTGACGTTGATGCTTCGCAGTAGATAGGTAGATGCGTCATTGGCATTGTAACTTGCTTGATGGTTAAGTTACTTTGCTTCGATAGGTGTTTGATGTTGTCGCTATCTCTGTCTTGTGCTTCGGCGATCTTGTGATAGTCGATTGATGTAGGGCATGTTACACTGTCGATTGGTATGCGACTGAGTGCGTCGGCGACTATGTTGTCCTTCCCACTGATGTGACGTATGTCGGTCGTGAATTCACTTATGAAAATGAGTTGTCTTGCTCGTCGTGGTGTTTCCGAAGATGATGGTTTCTTCTAGTACATATGTTAATGGCTTGTGGTCGGTAAAACGATCAGGTTTCGACCTCGAACGTTTTTAAAGTGCTTGATAGCCATGTATATAGCAGTAACTCTCGGTCGAATGTACTGTAGTTACGTTGAGTATCGGAGAATTTCTTCGAAAAATAGCCAAGTGGTTGCCATTTCCCATTGATGTATTGTTGGAGTACAGCTCCTGCTGAGATCGGACGCATCGCTGAAGATAGCAAGGTTGCTTCGTGTGATGGGTGAGCGAGCAAAGCTGCATTTTGGATCGCAACTTTACAAGCTTCAAATGCCTTCGTGGCTTCATCGTTCCATACGATTGACGTTTTATCTTTTTCTTCGTATTGTGAAGGTAAGCGTGAAGTGGTGCTTGATTTCAGCGGCTTTAGGAATGTGTTCTCTGTAAAATTAATCATCCCAAGAAAACGCCTTAGTTCTTCGATTGTTTTAGGTTTCGCATAATCGATGATTGCTCTGACTTTTCAGTAGGCGGTTTGATTCCTTCCTTGCTGACGGTGAAACCAAGAAATTGAACTTCTTGTTGTCCAAATATGCATTTCGAAGGGTTGATTGTGATTCCATTGTCTTCTAATCGCTGTAGCACGGTGCGTAGATGGGTTTCGTGCGTTTCTTTATCAGGGCTTGCAACAAGGAGATCATCAATGAATGCGAAAACGAAATCCAGTCCATGAAGTACTTCGTGTATGAATCTTTGAAAGGTTTGACCAGCATTCTTCAGTCCTGGAGTCATTCTTGGAAATTCGAATAATCCCATTGGAGTAATTATTGCTGTCTTCTCTATGTCTTCATCGCGTACTTTTATTTGTTTATTTGTTGGTAAGCTCGGTTGAGATCGATGGTGGAGAATATAGTCTTGTCTGACAGTTGATGAGTGAAATCCTTGACTCGCGGTATTGGGTAGCGGTCAGGAGTGGTAATAAATTCAGTCTTCTGTAATCTCCACAAACTCGTAATTCTCCATTCTTCTTCGGTACAACGTGAAGTGGTGATGACCAAGGGCTTTTGCTTGGACGGCATATTCCTTGCTCGATCATGTTTTCGAATTCCTTTCGAACTTGCTCGTATCGGTGTGGTGCGATTGGACGTGCACGGCAATGAAGTGGTGGTCCATTGGTTTCGATGAAATGCTCAACGTTGTGCTTCGGTGTTAATTTCATTGAAGTTATTCTTGTGATTCCAGGATATTCTTCAAGGATCTTGTGATACGATTGTTGAACGTCTATGCTCCTTATTGTGGGCTGATTGGTTGCTTTTTTTATCGGTGACAAAAGACGGTAGGACTTTTCTGTTACGCTGGATCCCGTCATCAAGCGTATTAGTTAGTTTTCCGACTTCATATTTTCATTTTTGAATGTACACGGTGTTGTGCATTTTCTTGCCTCGGAACCAAAACGTCGATGATAGTAGCAGTAAGGGATCTTGTTCTTGAGCTTGTTCGACTTCTACTTGCAGAGCGGTTGCGACGAAAAGTGATCTTCGGTGTTGCTGATTGCGCTGGTTGTACTGTTGCTGGTAACAGGTTTGATGCTGGGAAGCTTTGAGCGCGGCGACTTCGGTGATAACTTCCGAATTTCTTCGAGAAGAAACTGGGTATCATTGGCCTTGGTTGAAGTGCCTTCGATCATCGATATGTGAGCTACTGCTTTTCGATCATCTTGTCCGCCAGGAGTGCCAGTTCGTCGAGCTTCGTCTGCGTGCTGAATGTTTCACTCACTGCTAGTACCGATCGAACATGTGGGGTGGGTGGTTTACCCATTAGCCGTAGCGTCGAATCTGGGACTTTATCTCGCGCAAAGTACGCATTCTGTGTAGGAGTTGTGTGGGCTTCTGGTCTCCAAGTTCTATTTCTGATAGAAGTTTCTGTAGCTGGCGACTGTCGGATTCTTCATATGCAGAGATCAGACGATCCTTCAGCGAATTATACTAGTCGGAAGCCGGTGGGTTGTACAACAGGTCCGAAATATGTTCGATGTCTTGTTTCTCAAGTTGGGCGATCACCATCTGTGCTAGTTGCGCTTGACTCTTCTTTAAATCGTTCGTTGCGGCTTCAAAACTGACGAACCAAAGTCGGGGTTTATCTCTCCAAAACGGTGGTATTCTCAACGATAGAGATATACTGGCGATTTCTTGTTCCTTGGCCGGGTTTGATGTATATGCGTCGGGTTTCTTCGCTTCTCGCTCCATAATGACGTCTTGATTACACTGATTTTATATATACTGAAGTCCTCCTTGATATTTTTCCTACTATTCTTGCAGGGATCTTCCTTATCGGTGTTCGTAACGGGGTCACCAATGTAATAGTGGTGTATGGTGTCCACTATTAACAGACTCCGAGTGGTCTAGGAGCGGAGGAATGAAACTGTTTCTCTTGATATGCCTTACTGTGCAGGCGAATGAAGGTGTTTATTTTAGTGAACCCTGCCTATATTTATATTCCCGGCTACATCCTTAGTTACCCAATAGCAATATCTTTTATTTATTTAGCCAATTAGAATTTCTACATTTTGACCAATGAAATTAATCAATTACAATATTATATACAACTATTATATGTCGCGCTCCATTTGCCGGCGTAAGACTCGTGGATCGCTTCTCGTAGCTGCGTTGTTGGACGGGACTATATAAATGATGCAGTCCGACGCGCGCGTAATCGGCGGCAGCGGCGGCGTGGGACATCTCCGGAACAGCAAGAAGAAGCGAAGCTGCGGCGTTGAAGAAACGGCTCGAAAATGGTCGACGGATTCATGAAGATAGCCGGCGTGTGAAGACGATGCGGGGCTGATGATATTTGCGGCTGTTTCTTGTTTCTATATTAGATCGTTAAATATATACGTCGAATTATCTCGCATCGATATGCAGTCCGCAGTATCTCAGTAGCCGGGGTAATTAGGAAATAAATGTTTTCTTCAGACCTTCATCTTCTGCGTTATGGTAGCAGTAGGGTAACATTATTTATTACCGTTTTGGATTGATTAGCCTGGCTGCTACACTATTTAAATTCAAAAATATCCTAATTTTAATAGGAAGATGACTGAGTGCTACCATCTGCTAAGGACCCCATAATTATAAAATTAAATTCAAACCCAATATCCATACTACTGCAGTAATTTTTACCAACTTTAATACTACTGCATCTATTCTATTCTATTATATTCTTACTATGACATCAGGTGGTCAAACCCCTCAGTCCTCCCGTTACCATGGGTGCTGTAAAGTGCCCAAAACATCGGAAATTAAAAAAGTTAAAATTAAACGCAAAAAAAATCCTTAAAATTTGTTTTATTCCTTATAAATTTTATTCACAGTGAACGTGGGAAGCACTAAACTCATGAACGGGAGTAGAAATATGTTCGCCTTGTTGTGGCGGTGAAAGAGAATCTGCCACCTCATACCGTCCCATCGTAAGAGGCGACATAGGAAAATAAATAGGAGATGGGCAGCATAATATCTTCCTGACAACAGATCAAAATAATAATAGCTGTGGTGGCCAACCCGCCTACCAAGAGTGGCAACTATAGCAAATATCCAGCCACTTGACAATTTATTGGGGAGGATTTCAGTGGACTTTTGATAGGCTGACGATAATGAGTTCTACTCATGTTTACAACCCTTAAAATTTACGGTAGAGTAAAAACAAAAAAGAACATACCCGAAAATATATATGAAATAAAAACTGCATATATTGCCCCATGAAAAGTAAAAAAGTAGCAGCTTACATACATGTTACATCAATCAACAGATTCATCCTCGAGGGAATCATACACGTTTTGCTCCTGTGCCATGATGAAATCTCATGGCGAACTACACGGCCCTCGTATTTGTTTAAAATACAATTCATAAAAACTGAAACTAAGCTTTTGACCACATCTACCTACCTTGTAATTACACATCCAACGATGCCAAGAACGAATTTTCAATTATTTACATCGTATATTCAGTAGCATTCTATTATTTAATTTTACCATGACTAACCATTTTAGTTTATTTAGAAGTAAGTAGATGGCGCTATTGTTAGATGAAATAATGAAAGCCAAAACTATACTATCTAGTAGATAATATCAGCGATAGAAGCGAACAATATGAAAAAAATCTCTTAGTGTGTGTTATAAGCAAGCTATTATAAATACTCTAAGAAAAACCTTATCAATTTTCATATTTTTGATATGTCATTTTTATCTATTGAAATTATTACAGTTTTAAAATAAAATAACAAAAATATTAAAAAACTAAACGTTAGAATTTTTAAATAATTTTAAAAATCTAATCATTTAAATTTTTGTAAGTTATTTATATTATTTAATTTATAACTATGTAACTGAAGGCAAAAATATAATACTTTTTCCATTTGATGACAGATGGCGCTGTTTGGATAACTAAATCAGTGTAGTTTCAAATTATTTTACCAGGGCTATAACTATATTTTAATCTTTATTTATAAATATGGTATTTATTTGAAAAACACCACTCATACCGCCTATAATTAAGATATAATAGAAAATTAACATCTAATATAAGGAAAATACTTAACCTTCTTTTTAGAAGTTCCGTAATCGGATAAAAAGTAGCCTATAAGTTGCCCCGGGTTACTATCTACATACAAAATTTCATGTAAATCGGTGCAGTAGACAGACAAAAATTCTAAAACCACTAATTTGGCTTCAGAACCCTTTAATTAGTCCCTGGACTTGTTTTTCAAGAATATATTAGAATTACAGACACGACTTTTCTACAGATTTATTAAATGTGTATATATATATATATATATATATATCACTGACCTCTATATATGGACTGGCTATACACCGTGACATAATGAGGCGATTTGATTTTCGCCATTTTGGCGCTGACAGCAGAAGGGAACGTCCACGGAACTAATAATAGAGATAAGACAGAGTGAAAAAATATATCGATAAAAATTCTATACCCAGGCCTACCCGTAACGTCTATTCTATTTATGTATCATATTAATATAATGCCATACAATAAATAAATGTATCATTTATACCTAGGTCTTAGACGCAAGCTTTATAACTCATATAAAACCAAGATCGACGCTGCGTTGATCTATCTACGTTTTTATTCGTAACTACAGAACGGATTTTGTTCCGGGTTTCAAATGAGAAAATGCCTACGCATACCTGCATTGCGGGGGCAAGAACGGATTATGTCGGACTTGCACCTACTAAAACCCCATGATGCCACACATTGACAGGGCCACGGAAACGCTTTCTAACACATCCGCGGCCCCACCAGCGAGGACCCCTCCTTAGTTGAGGACTTCCCTCCCCGACTTCCTGAGCCCGATATGTGGAGGCCATGGAGCCAAGAAAAAACGAGCACTCGGAAGCACCAAGTGGTACAGTCCCGCCAAAGTCGCGGAGGATAGTCGAGTGGCGCATTACCATACCAACAATCCTCTTCCCTTGCGACTCTCCTCTAGCCGCAGCTTATTAACACACATCGAAGGGCTCGACAAGCCCACTCAGAGTGGCCACCTTGGGCCAACCCTTCACTTCGGGTCAGCCATGTGAGTCGCCCTACGTTTACCATGGGTTACCAAGCCACGGCTACTAACCCCCCCACCCCCCTCTCCCCGCCACGACAAGGCGGGAACCCGTTCAGGGAGGAGTTATTTCTCACCTAAACTCACGCAAACTCACTAAGGACATTAATAATTATGCAGTTCCAATATAAATTTATTCCCTTGATACAATAAATTGGTCATAATAATTATACAGATTTAACAAACTTACGTCTTGTAAACACAAAGTCATCATCCGGCGACCTTTCTACACTTGGTTATGGCCCTTGTGTCTGGGGTAAAATAAGGAGAGAAGAAATAAAAAACATTCGAAAATAATAATCTAATGCTTACTGGTTTGACTGCCTCGTTGGTCTAGTGGTTGTAATAGTGCGACTGTGCGACTGCTGATCATGAGGTCCCGGGTTCGAATCCCGGGTCGGGCCAAAAGAAATCAATTATTGAGCTTTTCCATCAAGAAATTCTCAGTAGCTGCCCGGAGTCAGGAAGTTGGAGGTGTCTCACCCCCGTGCCTCGGAAAGCACGTAAAGCCGTTGGTCCTGCACCTAATCTCTCTCCGCTCGTGTCGGTTTACCGTCTCATCGGACTATGAGAGTGAGGGAATAGAGAGTGCACCTGTGCTTGCGCATACACTTGGACACTATAATCATTTCCTGCGCCGATGACTAGTCTCCGTAGAGGCTGGCCGTCGTGACCGAAATTCGGTCTGGAGGACATTATTATTATTACTTACTGGTACTGGTACTACCAGAAAATATTGTGGGTATACTGCACTTTTTCAAAGTTGTGCGTTTCTCATGTCCAATAAAACAATCGTCTGTGAAGTGTTTAAAACAAAGATAATCATTTTGTTTCAGACGCTAATTCACAATTTTTGTGCTTTTTAGTTCAGTTGGAAACCTGTTAATTAATAAACATTTGATAATTATCTGTTGTCGTCTTTGGTTGGCGACTTTGGTTGTGAACAGATATGGGTAGAAAAGAACATCGATAAGTATTATAGACAAGGAACTCGACAACCCTATTGGATTTTATTGTTTATCATAGATAAATAAATATGTAGCAAGCTAGTTGTTTATCAAAACTCAGTAATATAAAGCCAAACATTGTGGTAATTACGATAATAAGATTAGTAAGAAATTTGTAAGTACCTATATTATCAAATAGTTTTAATTTGCTTAATATTAGCTGCAAATTCACTTACTTGTGGAATGTTAACCCACTTTCCTTTTGGTAACGAGTTTTACATATTACGCACTCTCATTATTACTAAAAATAATTCTTATTATGTAACTAAAATCAAACATAATCAAAACCACATAAAATACTTTCATTTCTTAGTTTAAAAATCCAAAATACAGAGATACGATTTAAATAATACAACAGACTGGCATATTATGTCAATTTTAGTTTCCGGTACGGACAATGAGGGCGCTTCAAATCGGCATAAGCATTTTGTATGGCATAGCCAGTCCAGCGTACTTGTATATATAGAGGTCAGTGATATATATACTCGTTAATCTCTTTATTTATATATATATAATTAAATTTAGATTTGGAAGTATGATTAAATATTATCTGCTGCGTTACAAATACTACATGGTAGCTTTGGTTTATTATGCCCTGCAGCGGGCGATAAGGAGCTGATAATGAAGTTGTTTTGCACCTTTAAAGTATTCAGTTTAGTTGAAATATTGCATTTTTGCCCGGGGGCCCTTGGTTGCATAGCTACGCCACTGTTTAAAAGCAAGAAAGACCTCTTTTTCTTAGGTCATTGATACCTTCAAATCTAGTCTTCTGTGTCAAAAACATGTTTCATTACACGCATTTTTATTATATATCCTAAGAGACTTACTTAATAAGAGAGAGAATTATATAGCCAAAAAGCGCCCTTGTTTTATTTCCGAAGTAGCCTAAATTGCGACTAGTCGCCAATCGCAATTTTTCATCGCCCCGACACCCTTCGAGATAGCCTAAATGGCGAAAACTCGTCTAACTTGGCACCACTGCCAGAGAGGGCAACATCGCGGCAGCGCGAGGACAGCGCGAGTAGCATAGTGGGGCTGAGCCATTAAATAGGAACTAGTAAAATTCGTAAAAGAATTTTCATTCTAATTTAGTCAAGTGTTTTCTAGCAATTTTAGTTTCTAGCTGAAAAAAAAATGATGTGATATTTGCCATGAACAATCCCCCTCCCCCGTCTCCCCCACGTGAGAGTGGGTGAGATTCGGCTCGAACCCCCCTCCTCCTAAACGCCTCACGTAATTAATGGACGTCCCCAAACCTCAACTGACCCCATAGATAAGCATTTATATGGGAAACTGACCCTATATATACTTTTTAAATATTAAATTTTATTTTTAATATTAATTTATATAAATTCTGTGTCAATTATCCTAAGCAGTAGAAAACTATAACATTTTTGCTGATTCGTTAGCTGATTTCACTAAGAAATCTTAAAGAAATTTAAATAGGTATTTTTGATAAAAATCAATTGGCTTCATTTTCACCTACAATTTTAATTCGATTTTATAATAAGCTAAAATTTGCCCAGTTCTTTCTTTTATTTTTATGCAAGATATCTCTGGGTTTTCCAAACATTTGATGTACGACTGCTGTAAGAAACAAAAATATGTATAAAACTACTTACTTATAATAGATGCCTAGTTCTTGAGATATTGTTTCATTTAGGGTTAATTTATTTGATTCCCTTATTTAATAAATTACCTCAGCCTGATGGAATTTTCTCAAATTAAATATGAGCTATAACTTATTCTATTTATTAACAAGTTTTTTCTATTTTTCTAGCATACTTAGAACTCCATTCTGTTGGTGAAAGTAAAACAAATAAGATTCATGTCATAGGTCTTTTATATGCTAACATATTTTCATGACTATAAAGCGAATGCAGTTTCTCATACATAAACTTAAAAAAATATAATAAATTGTCATACTGTCCATCATAAGGTACACATGAATCATGATTATTGTTTGATCTATGTATTGGGTAGTGCAAAGTAAGTGGAGCCTTATAATTTTCACTTCTACCCCATGCACATATATGCAATTCCAATAATAATTGATGCAATGCTTCTATTGTTGAAAGATACCATCTGGGACTTCCTTTTTGATGACGCCAAAATTGTGATGCCCTCTGCTGTAACACAATTTTAGACAATTTTTGCAATCTTCTATCTGCATATATACCACGACTTTGATTCCATGTACTATCTATTAAAATCACACGCTCAATAGGCCATTTACGAACATGGTAAATGTTGTTTAATTCATCACAATCAAGTGCTAATGTCTTTGTCATTAAAGTGCCAACATTATATCCTGCAGGTAACTGGGAAAGTATTTGTTGAGTGTATGCCTCAGATTTTTTTTTGCCCGAAAACAGCTGTCGAACTGATACAGCATCAATACCAGGGTAGAGTAAAACAGTCCTATCATCATTTACATTATACTCAGGTATTTCTGGATAAGTGTAAACTCGAACATCTCCAGGAGCTAAAATTGCTGCATGTGCCGCAGTACTTTTTCCATCTATTTCTCTTGGATGTTTGATAATGTCAACTTTTATTGGTAACTGTAATTTTGATAAAATTTATTAAATAAAAAAAAACGATGTAAATCAGCTAAATACAGATATAAAAAAAAACTCTTACAGTACAGACAGGAATGCGACCAGCAAGTTGTGACACTGGAATGAAACAAGTATAACAAAAGTACATTCTAGATTTGCCACAGTGTGGACATGGACTTCGGGCTTCAACAGTGTCCAAAATGTTTAAACTTGTAATATTTAAACCTTCAAAAGGATCGTCGCCACGCGATCTGGCTTCTGGGCTCTTAGGATTCATTTCTAGGAATTTTCATTTCTTAGAACAGGTTCATCATTTCCCATAAACTCAGAGACTAAGAGGATGCTAGTCACAGAACTGGGAACTGGAATTACTATGCTAGTAGCTCAGATTACACAAAGATTAAATTTTATTTTATTTCACTAAACTAATTCACTATGTTTATGATTTATCATTACTATAAATTTATCATTTTAGGTTAAGTTTTTTTTTTATGGCAACCTTACAATAACTGCCAACCTCCAGTCAATAAATAATACTTGTAAGAAACGACGAACAATAAAAATGAAAACTATGATTCTGATTAAAAACCGAATAAAATTAAGAACTAATGAAGAATGAAATGACTTGTACTGAAGTTTATTAAATACTTAAATGAAGAATATTATAAAGTAAAATAAAATGAACTCATAACCACATTTAAAATATTAAATAAAACTAAATAAGACTATTAAATGCTTAATATTAATTGAATCTTAATATTATTTGAATCTAAATATTCCATAAGGCAATTGAAAACATTTTACTTTTTAGAATAAATTAAAGAGAACGAATTTCTGTAGGTTTTATATTAGGAACGAATTTTAAGTTTTACCAAAGTGTTAAATAATGAAGTATGATCATATAGAGGACACGAGAAGAAAATATGATTGAGGTCACCAATATCTAAACCACACTCACATATAGAAGAATTTTTAATATGAAGCCTAGCAAGGTGAACCGATTTACAACAGTGACCCAAGCGCATTCTACCTAACGTTGCTGTATGTTTCTTATTTAAGGTTAATTTATAAAACCAAGGCTTAGATGGAATGATGGGTTGAATTTTGGCATAGTGACAGCCTTTCGTCGTTTTCGTTTTGTTCCAATGTATTGACCACTTATCTCTATACAATAATTTCGTAGTCCTTATAAAGTCATAGCAATAATTTTTAAATAGGAAAGTATCCCCACAGACTATAGCTTGTTTAGCAAGTTTGTCAGCATATTCATTACCAGATATACCAATATAACTAGGAATCCAAACAAGAGAAATGTTGATGTTTTGAAATTGGTATAAGAATAGAAGTTTCTTAATTTCAAATATCAAAGGATTGCGGGAAATGTCATAGAAAGGATTGCATAACAACATAGAACAATAAAGAACTAAGAGAATCTGAAAATATCACGCTTGATTTTAATTTAAAACTATAGCAATATTTTATTACTTGTAAAATGGCTAACACTTCTCCAGTAAAAACTGAAGATTCGGGAGAACTTTTCATTTTTTTAACTATTCTCCAATTTTGATGGTATATTGCGTAGCCGGTAGAACCTTTTGAGTTAATTTTAGAGGCATCTGTAAAAATATAATGATAACCTGGGAAATTATTGTCCAACACAAATGCAATTTTTTATTTGATTCAAGAAAATTTATTTAATCCTATATCTAATATAACATTGGGTTTGAAAAGTGCAACCTCAAACGAATTGGAGAAAAGAGGCAGAGTCACCGACCTATAAATAGGATGTAGCAAGGAATTATATTGTTCATAGCTTTTTACTAGGTTAGGTGTTTCTTTATTACGCCAGTATTTTCCTGAATTAATTAAAATGTAATGAGAAAGTAAACGAATTTTAGGGATTAGTGGATGTTTGGAAAATTGAAGAGCCCGAAAAAAAAAGCATCCGATAAATATTGTCGTCTAATAAAAAGTGGAGGATCACTGCATTCAATCTGCAAGGCATTGATAGGCGACGAATTCATAGCGCCTACAATTAATCTTAAAGACTTGAGTTGAACGATATCTAAAATTTTTAATCCTTTTTTATTAGCAGGTTCAAGAAGATAGGAGCATAATCTAATCGACTTCTTATAATTGCATTATAAATTAATTTTAAAGAATATGGATGGGCGCCCCACCATACTCCGCACAAAGCTCTTAGAATGTTTATATTTTTTTCGCATTTTTTTTGGTATAAATGATATGAGGCATGCCAGATAATTTATTATCAAGAATTACACTAAGGAATTTTACTTGCTGAATATTTTCGAGCGGATAATTAAAAAGGCGAACCTGTATTTCAGGTAAAACTCTTTTGCGGGAAAAAAATTACTGTATTACTTTTATTTGGGGAAAGTTCTAGTCCATGATCATCTAACCACGTGGTCATAGAGAGGAGATCTTGTTCTATCGCGTTAGCACAGGATTCTATAAATTTATCATTTACATAAACTAAGACATCATCAGCATATTGCAAAATTCTACACTTTGAAATGGACTGGTCTAAATCTGACGTATAAATATTGTATAATAAAAGACTTAAAACGGAGCCTTGTGGAATCCCTTTGAAAATCTTTCGAGTATATTTTAAATCATCATCAATTTTAATATGTATATATCGATCTAAAAAAAAATTGATAGTCAAATTTATAAGTTTTTTGGATATATTAAGCTTAAACATCTTTTCTCTAAGGATGTTGAGTCTGACATTATCGTAAGCAGAAGAAATGTCAAGGAAAGCAGCAAGGACCAATTCATTTCTCGAAAATGCTAGTCTAATATCTGTGGTGAAGATTGAAACACTGTCATATGTGCTTTTACCTTTTCTGAATCCATATTGAGTATTTGATAACAATCCATGACTTTCTACATACCATTCAAGACGATTCTTGATCATGTGTTCAAAGGTTTTAATTAGAGTTGACGATAGAGCAATCGGTCGATACGAGGAACCGTCGTTAGGGTTTTTGTCAGGTTTCAAGATAGGAATAATTACTTGAGTCCGCCAAGAGTCAGGAACAAAGCCTATGTCAAACAAAGCCTAATTATATTGATGATAATTAAATAGTAGGTTAAAATTTGATCGTTACATTTGGCAAGTAATGAATAAGGAATACCGTCTAGACTAGGTGCTGAATCGTGAACGTGAGAAAGGACAAGCTTTAATTCATATAGAAAAAATGAACGTTCTAAGGGTTCAAAAAAAGATTCACATGGAATACTTTGAGAAAGCTCCTCTCTCGACGGAGCAGAAGAGGGGGCAAGTTTGTCTAAAAAATAATTTATTAATTGAGAGGGAATGGCACCACTGTAAGAACAAGATGAAAAACAACAGCGAAATTTTCTTATATTGCGCCAAGCAACTGATGAATGGATTCAAGGAGATATTGAGGAACAAAAGGCATGCCAACTTGTTTGTTTTTTGTGCGAAGAGTATTTTTAGTCACTTCTTGTATACGTTGAAGGTATGAATAGTTTTCCGAACTCATGTCTAATTTATATTGTTTTTCGGCTTTTTTTCTATTACGAATGGCCTCAGTACATTCAGAATCCCACCAAGGAGGGGAGGGCTTACACTTATTATTTAGAGTTTTAACAGGAATTGATTGTTCTGCTGCATTTATAATTGCGTTTGTAAATGCTTCAACATTTGAAGTTAAATTATTTTCAGAAATAGGAGCGATTTTTAGAATTTCATTGTAAAGAATAATATTATACAGGTTCCAGTCTGCTCTGTCTAATTTGTATTTAAGACATGGTTTTTTGTTAATTTCTCCCGATTCTTTGTTTGGAAAGGAAATCAGAATAGAAAAATGATCACTGCCATGGGAGCTATCTAAAACTGTCCAATTTAAAAGAGAGATTAAATCAGGAGTACAAATTGATAAATCTACAGCACTTATAGACACATTGGGACGAGAGCGTTTGGTGATTTTACCAGTATTAAGGACGCCAATATTAAGTTCGTCAATCATTTCAACTAATAAACTGCCGTATCTATCAGAATTATTACCCCATAAATAATGATGGCAATTAAAGTCACCAAGAATTAAAAATGGTTTGGGGAAGGAGGCTATTGAAGATTTTATTCTGCGAACCGTAATGACAGAAGGGGAGGGAACATAATTAGAAACCAAACTAAAATTTTGAATTCTTACTGCTACAATATTAAAGTCAAATATTTCATCATAAATATCTGTAATGGTATAAGCTATATTATTCTTTATAAGCAAAGCACATCCGGCATAACCATCAGATCTGTCATTTCGAACACAACAAAAACCAGGGATTCTGATGTTGGAATCCGGCTTCAGCCATGTCTCTGAAATATAAATATTGTATTTTTTTAAATAAATAAATTATTTCAGTACGTTTATATAAAATGCATCTACAGTTCCATTGAAGGATTCTTGTGAGAGTGAATATCATGGAGAATTTCAGGTATAGAATTTAGTAAGCGAGCAACGTGGGACGGTAACTTTGACTAATACGAAGATATAAATTAAAACTACCCTGTGAAATATCTGGTGAAACCCGAAGAGCACAACCATCTTCTGGTTGCGGAATTGAAAAATCTTCAATAATTTTTTGATAACTTTTTTTGTCGTATCCTATTTGTGTATGGTGACGGAATGATTTAGGAATAAATAATGATTTCTTATAAGTAGTTTTATTAGATGAAGCAGGGTGTGAAGGAAAATGATCCATTGTAGGATTAGTAGAAAGGGAAGAATTTATAGGGTTTTTGAGATCAGAACATCAGCATATGATTTTGATAAAACTTGGGGATATTTTTGTGATGCTTCTAGGTATTAGATTGAATTTTGTGCCATTTCGATTTTAATATTATTTTGTCTTGTGTGTTCAGGGCATCTACAATCCGTGGCTTTGTGGTTACCTGAGCAGAAGAAGCAATTAAAGGTCCCATTATCTTTGTCGCAAGAAGAAGAAGAGTGATCATCGCCACATTTTGAGCATCTTGGCTGGAACGACATAAATCTTTAGTGTGTCCAAATCTGCAGCACTGAAAACATTAAATCGGTGGAAGCTTATAAATTTCAACAGGGATGGAAGAGTAGCAAAAATAAACCCTCGAGGGAAGAATTTGACCGTCAAATGTGATCACGACACTTTCAGAGCTTTCATATCTGACTCTGTCTTCGTTGCGTACTCGGTAATTTAATCTTCTTACTTTTAATACAGGTATGGTGTTTAGATACGTAGATAATTCAGAAATATTTTCTCCTGATGTCCAATCTTTTGGTACACCTTTTATAACACCCATACGAGATACGTGGAAGGATGGAATAAACGTTTTGTATTTATCATTTACAGAAGGATTTTCTAAAAATAGATTTGCATCAATAAATTTAGAGAATTCAATCGTTATTCTATTCCTCCCGATACGTTTTAGGCCTCTATTAACTATATTTTTACTGTTTACAAATCTTTTCTACTTCTAATCATTTAGAAATCTTTTCTACCGATGAAAGAGTACTTAGTTTATAACCCTTTTACAAAATATTCCTGCGAATATCACAAGACAACCACCATACCACTGCCATTATAATGCTATTGAATTGATTTTGGCCCAAATCAAAGGCTAGTTCTTATATGAAATGCTCTTAATGCAAACTTATTATTAACTCTACTTAAACACACACGAGATGAAAATATTTTATGCTTTGTAAAGAAAATGGAAGGTTTGCTGAATGAAGCATGTACCCATGTCACAAAGTACAATTGGGCAAAAGTGATGGAGAAAACAAAGAATTAATTATTATGGATGACTTTGAAAGAGAGATTCATTTTGACTACATTATTGAAAATCCAATAATAATTAATCTAAATAACGACAGTTCAACTTTGTAGTGAAAAAGACTGAATATATTTATTTTAATCTAATTTAAAATTTATACAACCTTGCCTCTAGAAATAAGCAGTAATAATAAATACGAAGAAACTGATAAATCTTGTGTTTTAAATTATCCGTTTCTAATTTATTCTGGTATTAATCTAAACAAAACTGTAAATGATTACCAATTCTAAAGAATCGATATCGATTTTTTAAAGAATCGAATATTGTACGTACCGATTTTTGGTTGGTATGCCTAGGCCAGTAAGTCTGACAGCTGACACAAGGTATTTCTTAGATTTGTTTGAGTATAGTTGGTACAACTCTGTCAAATTTAGCTTGATAATTTTGAGTGACAGCTGTAGGGATGGTGGTGTATAATCGTTAATGAATCTATTCGATTATTATTCTTAGAACTTGTAATCGATAGTTGCATGTTTATGCTGTATGGATTTGGAATTTTGAACAATTTCTCATCTATTGAATTAATTATGAATTATTAATACGATAATAAAATCTCCCACGATAACGATTTCGCCTCGTGCTTTTTTTATTCGGTCAGTCAGACTATTTAGTAGAATACGTGCCAGTCGAAATATTTTTGTAAATAAAACAAGGAATTGTAGCTTAAATTTATTTATTATTAAAATAATGATGCACAATCTAAATCAAGTTAAATCAATTAAAAATTAAGTATCTATATATGTAGTAAACGTAGGTATAATGACAAAACACAAACCTTTGACATGAGCCCAAATCCGTTCGGTGGCATTGTAATTGCAACGATATGGTGGCAATCTAAGCACCGTATATACAAAAATGTTATTCAGCGATTTCATCCAAAATGTAGGTTGGCTTTCTGGGTTTGTTTTCATTCACCAATTGGACCAATTCGTGTTTCAACATATTTTCATTGGCTTCAATGCCTTTGCTCTGCAGCCAAGATAAAAGCTCCAGTTTTCTGCTGCTGGATGTGGAGCTTTGTCCTTCTGTAAGGAATGGTACGGCGCATTATCCATAATAATCATATGTGGTTCATGAAGATTTTCCAGTAATATTAAAACTACTCTTTGAACTTTCGAAATTCATCTCGTCATGATATTGATGATTGGCGGCAATTAATTTTAATTTATATAGATTTACCGCTTGTAGCGGAAAACCATTGACTATATTCATTAAAGCTTTTTCTGCTTGGATGAAAATATTTCGAAATCATGAAGTTAAGGCAGGATCTTGATAATGCCGTGTAGCGGCAGCGTAAAAGAATACACTACCTCCTACCAAATAATCATTGAGTTCTATGTACTACGTACTAGAAGTTATTCCAAACAAAAAATGTGCACTACTCTGTTTTCGCGCATGCGCGGGAGATAGTAGATTTTAGTCTATGATTGTAGATAGCGTGGCATATTTATTCACTTGAACAACAAATAATTTAACTTATTTGACTACTGAATTATTAATTACGTTCAGGTTTAAACTTTAATTTGAAATCTCGTATTATTAGCGCAGCTCCACAATCTATGAATATTGAAGTCACACTAAATGACACTAAAGGTATACGGATTGCAGTACAGTTCATTTGAACATAGTGAATGTTCGGAATGCCAAATCTAGTACGTAGTACATATATTATATCGATGCGTCCGATAAGGAACTTCGTTCCAAAAAGTGCGAGGAGATGGATATTATTCCATCTCGCTCGCTCTATAGAAAGGGTCGTGATGGAAAAATCTTACACTTTTTCTCGCCTACCAAATAAATAAATAATACCCATCCGCCAAATTCGTACCGTGCGATATTGAACTTCGTTCCAATAATAATGTCCTCCAGATCTAATTTCGGTCACGGCGGTCAGTCTCATCAGAGACAAGCCATCTACGCAGGCCAGGATTATAGTGCTCGAGTGTTTGCGTTAACACAGGTGCACTCTATTAAAGATGTTAAAAATATTATTGGCCAAGATCTGCGTAATAAAATAAAATTAAATGTCAGTGTGAAACAATTTTTTTAAATAAAATCACAAAGAATATTTATGTCACGTGACCTTGAAACCGTGTTAAGCATTATTTCGCAACAAATATTAAAGATAATTTATCAATAATTAATTTATATTTCACCATCGATATATATGTACTACGCACTAAATTTCGCATTCTGAACATTCACTATGTTCAACTGAACTGTACTGCAACCCGTACACCTTACTTTAGTATCATTTCGTGTGGCTTCAATATTCATGCAGTGTGGAGCGGCGCTAATAATAATACGAGATATCAAATTTAAGCTTAAACCTGGACATAAATAACAACTCAGTAGTCATTATCAGTAAGTAAAATTATTTGTTGTTCAAGTGAATAAATAGGTAATAATATCGTTATATTAAAATAGAAAAAATAAATTTCTTCATTTAAATGCCACGCTATCTACAATCATAGACTAAAACATGCAGATGTTCCATTACAAAACCGAATGTAGGTAAAATATGTATATATATATGTGTATGTGCTTGTATAAAATACCATTTTATTTTATTTTTTTATTTTATTTGTTGAGCTGGAATAAACGCATAACAATTCATTTTCTTTTAGTTTCCTACAATGTTTCCTTTCAAGTAATTCTAAAATAAGGCACAACACCCGCCCCGACTAACGAACGATGAACGAAACCTTATTATTATGTGACAATTACATTTTAATCATATTTTAAAAGATACCTATGTAAAATATAAAAAAATACATTTATTATTAAAGATAATTATTATTACATTTTATTTAGAAATATGTTTGTTTAGATTAAAATAAGAGTATTTTATATGAAATTAGCACATATGCAAAATAAATGACAATTAAAAAAAATTGTACTCGATATAATTAACCATACAATCTAAATAAACAATTATTACATACTGATCATTCTACCTACGTATACCTAATCTATGATGACAAAACTGACCGCGCAGGCGCAACGCGCTTATATTAACTGCGCATGCGCGACTCTACTACCTCCCGCGCATGCGCGAAGACATAGAGTAGCGCACATTTTTTGTTTAGAATAGCTTCTCTAGTACGTAGTACATATAACTCAATGTTTATAATGAAGTTAATAAAATTCTAAATTTTTATCCACTATCACTTCACGAATGTCAAACTAAAATAAGGAACTGGCTAGTTACATTAAACTATGAGGATACTGAAAAACTACTGAAATAGGTGAAGCAATAAGCAAGCCTTGATTGTTTCTTCTGCATTTGTTCTGCATGCCCCCAAAAGAGAATAACTGTTATTAGTTAAATCTGGAAACACACTCTGGAAAATTTTCTTGACATAAATTAACTAGGCTAAGAGACATGGGAGAAGGTGCTGAATCCTGAAATACAGGTTCTTACCTAGTATAGGATTCAGAGGCTTCATAGGTTATTTGTAACATATTATATCAATAAAGATTATAATTATTATCTTGTTACTCTGATTGATGTATTCAGCAAAAAATAAACATAAAATTAATAAATACGAGCGATCTAAAAAAGCAGTACTGCCACTGAACGAGCGCAGAATAAGGCGATTTGACGACGATTTTCGACTAACAACATCTTCAAATTTGCCAACGACTTAGTGTAAATATTATTTGTTATTTGGCTTTGTATATTGACAAGCCTTTACATAAATATGAGCAACATAAATAACCTTCAACACAGTAAGTGAAAAGAAGTAAAGGACCATCGCGGGTACGCGATCGTATAGCACCTTCCCTATCCGGGCATCGCGACAGCCATGCATATTGCCTTATGTTTTTACTGGTACCGACACATAAAGTAAAAATAAAATGACAGCCTATATACGTCCTACTGCTGGACACCGGCGTCCCCTCACTTCCGAAAGGGTAAGGAAGTGTCCGCCGCGCTGCCTCAATGCGTGATGCGTTATTCGACATTTTTTTTATTTTTTTTATTTCTCAAACATGCAGATTCTATGGTGGTGACGGCGGGGATGCAGCCCGGGTCGCTCGCGTACTGTTAAATTTACAGCGAGTACTAAGCCCCCTGAACTATACTACACATATATGTATATATATTCTCTATAAGTCCCTAAATCAATGAGAAGTAATAAAACTTTATTTTTATTTTTATGATTTTAAAATAACACAATAATTTAAAATAAATGAAGTGACGAAATAAATACTACGTTGTTTTTATAATTCTTTATATGGATTTAACAGTCTGAAGCTTTTTTTTAGATTTCATTCATTCATTACAGCCCTTCACAAGTTCACTGCTGAACATAGATCTCCCCAGAGAAATGCCATAAATTACGATCCTGTACACCTGCATCCATCAACTTCCTGCATGTCTTATCAGGTCCTCACTCCATCTTGTGTGGGGCCACCCCACACTTCGCCTACCGGTACGAGGCTGCTACTCGATAACCTTTCTTCCCCGTCGGCTGTCGGTTCTTCAACCTATGCTTATATATATATATATAAAAGGCAAACCTAACTGACTCATCTATCAACGCACAGCCGAAACTACTGAACGGATTTCGCTGAAATTTGGCATACAGTTGTAATGACGTAGGCTTCCGCTGAGAAAGGATTTTTAAAAATTCGCCGCTTAAGGGGGTGAAAAAGGGGTTAAAAGTTTGTATGGAAGTCCATCATTTTTAGAGCTAGAAGCCTGAAACTTTGTTTTTAGGTTAACTATTAGAAATAAACAATTACGTGTCCTAGGGTTTTTGAACATTCAACCCCTAAGGGGGTGAAAAAGGAGTTGAAAGTTTGTATGGGGAAACAAGATTAGTTAAGCTATTTTATTCAAAACTTCACAGGAGTACTCCTATCAATAAATGAGTAAGCAAGTGTTTCAGGCTCTTTCAGAATTCAACCTCTAAAAGGAGGAAAAGGGGTGACGAATTCTGAAAATCAACATGGGTATCGTTTTTATGGTTTATCGGGTCGCTGATTACGAAAACAACAACTATTTCAAAATCCAACGTAGCAGACGGGAAATACCTACCATCATCCCCTGTGGGGGTGCGATGTGGTTGAAATGTCAATATGGGTGTCGTTTTATGGTTTTTTGGGACGTTAGTTACGAAAATGGCATCGATTATGGTTTGAAACCAACTTGGATGGAAGGTTGGATGGATGTATGTTTGTATGTAAAAATCATCATGGGTGTCATTTTTGAGGTTTTTGGGTTGTAAATAACGTAAATGATATTGATAAATATTATAAACTTAATTTATTAGAATAGAATAGAATATACTTTTATTGCACAAAAACAAAATAGACAAGAAAATTTGTACAAAAATTTGCACAAAATTACACCTGAAGAAAAAATACTAATTTAAAATTTAAAAAAACAATGAAAATAAACAACCAAACCAAATATATTTTTTACAAATTAATAAAATGGCAAAACCAAAAGAAATACTTAGGTACCTATCTATTTTGTATTGATCTTCAAGTTGTAATCCCTACCAATAGATGGCGTTGGTATCGTTTTAGAATGCGGTAACGTTGTGTTTTTTTCGAACTAATATAAAGTGAATAGTGAATGAGCGCTTCAACCTATACCACATACGGTAACTATTCACTGTTAACGGATATTTGACTAGATTTCGACTTTTTTTGCTTGTTTACGGTTTAAGATTTGCTTCGTGTTTCGGATTAGTAATTAGTTACTTGGTTTTGTCTTTCTTACAACCACTGTTCAAACTTGGAATTCGATTTGCTTTGTGATTAGGTATTGTTGTATAGAAGTATTTTTTCTCACTGAATAAATGACTACAGAAACTCTTAATATTCAAGGGAAAATGGAAGAACATACTGTCGTCCTCATTATAGGTGACGGCGCCTGTTTGTTTCGTGCTCTTTCATTTTTAATGTACGGAACCCAAGAAAATGCGATGGTGGTGCGTTCACAAATTGTTAGATTTGTGGTAAATGATTGGCCTAAGTTTTCAGTTATGACCCACGACAGAAATGACGAAAATTATTCAACAGCAAATGAATATTCAGCCGATATGTTAAAAAATGAAACTTACGGTGGACTTTGTGAATTGGTAGCTGCAGGATTAATATCTCCGTTTCGGTTTGAAGTATATCGAAACGGTCTGCTATACACAGAGTCCGGAACAGATATCTGTCCAGTAAGGCGATTGCGATTTAGCCATGATTTATCTAATGGACATTTTGACGCCTATCTGCCTATTGTTGCGAAGAAAATTACATAGCGTCGCATGGAGGTACCTGTCGAAGAGCGTGATCCTTTTTCAGAGCTTGACCATTTAACTGTTACATCTTTTGTAAACAGTGAAATATCATCTCCAACCAGCGGAACAGATCAATCTGTATCGTCGACATTAAAATATGAAAAAAAAAAATAAACGAAGGTCGAGATTTACTAATTACACAAGAAAAGTCAATTAAAAAGTGCACAAGAAAGATATAGGCAGAACAAGCCAGATTCAAATCGTAAAGCTGTGTCCGCTTATCAGAAAAAAATCCCGATGTACACAGGCAAGCTGTTGCAAATTACCAAACTGCGAATCCACAAGTGCATAGAGCAATTCAGTCACGGTATGAGGAAAACATTACACTGCGTTTATGGAAAAACAAGGTCCATTCCGCTATGAAGTATGACCCTGATATTGCTTATAGAACTGACAGCAGTGTAACCTTGGGTTCTATGACATACAAGTGTCAGTGGTGCAATGCGCTGAAATGGAAGGATGAGACACCTGGTATGTGTTGCAGCGCTGGAAAAGTGCAACTTGATCGGTTGAAACAACTGCCTGAACCACTCTTTAGTTTGATTAATGATCTACACCCAGATCATGACCATTTTATGGGTAATATTCGTAAATATAATGCCTGTTTCCAGATAACTTCCTTTGGTGGTAAACAGGTAACAGCAGATGGTTTTTCACCGACTTTTAAAGTACAAGGCCAGGTCTACCATTTCATTGGAAGTATATTACCAGAAGCCGAACATGACCTTCAAATATGTTTTGTAGGTGAAGGTGATCGAGAAGCAAAGATTCGATATTCTAAATTCCCTAACTTAAAGCCAAATTTAATCAAACAATTGCAGAATATGCTGCATCAAGTGAACCCGTATCTGAAAATTTAAAGTGAAAAGATCTAAAAATGCCATTAATAAAGCCCCTCCTTCAGAGTCATACAAAGTTATCATAAATGCTGATAAAAGACCACCAGAAGAATATAGAGGTAGGTACAATGCACCAACTACAAATGAAGTGGTTTTAGTGTTAGTGGATCAACAATTTCATCGAAGGGACATCATCCTCGAGAGCCGAAGTAATTCACTTCAGCGTATTAGTGAGATATATCGAGCATATGATGCACTACAGTATCCATTGACGTTTTGCTGGGGGGATGATGGGTATTCAATCAACATACCACAACGCGATCCCACAACTAAGTTGCCGCTTAATAAAACTGTCTCTTCTGCAAGTTTCTATTCGTATAGAATAATGATTAAAGAAGGAGAAGATAACTATTTAGCCAACTATCGTGCCCTTTTTAGTCAATATTTGGTGGATGAATACGCCAAAATAGAAACAGAGAGATTAAATTATATAAAAAATAATCAAGCCAAATTACGTGCTGATAGTTACATCTAGGGGGGACCTAGGTATATGAACGAAAGAACACAGGACGCTATGACCTATGTTAGGAATTACGGCCGGCCTGATCTTTTTATCACTTTCACATGCAATCCTCGCTGGGACGAGATAAAAGAGCAATTGCTTCAAGGACAACAATCTCATGATAGATACGATATAATTTCGAGGGTGTTTCGACTAAAGGTGAAAAAGATCATGAACTTATTGAGAAAGGGCAAAATATTTGGTGAAGTGCGATGCTATATGTACTCAACCGAATGGCATAAGAGAGGTCTTCCACATATTCATATTCTTTTATGGCTTCACAAACGTATTACTCCGGATCAAATCGACAATATAATTTGTGCTGAAATACTGGATCCCAAACGTGACCCAGAGCTTCACGAAATTGTTAAATGTAATATGATACATGGTCCACGTGGAACTTTAAAATATACAATATTTTATTATAAACAATATTAAAAACAAAATATATACTAGAACAATGAACCTAAAACTAAAAACCTTAAAAAAATATTATAATAACTAAAATATATTATTAAAAAGGAGGCCCTTTAGGCAAGGTTCCGAAGATACTGGCAGCGTTCCTCCTTTGAATAGCTAGACTAATTCTTTGTCCGAAGTAGCTGCCAGCTCTTCGGTCTCCTGTGACGTCGACTTACCTTTTTGCTATTCCCTTAAAAAGCCTTATAGCGCTAGGACCCCACGGACCAAGGGTCTCGACACCGAATGGGACAAAAACATATTCAGAGCCTAGACCCCTGTATTTGCATGCATTAGCTTTTTCAGCCGCTTCACAAGCCGCACCAGCTCTGTTGTTGGTTCCATGTAGATGGGAAGGGGCCAGCGTGTCTGAACAGGTTGCATCCCATACTTGCACCCGGCCCATCCTCCATGGAATCAAACTCATACCGTCCGGTCTTTTGCCATCGTCTCTTGCAATACCAGACGGCTCAAGTAGACTTGGCACGTTGACGGTGGCAAGGGACCGGCGTATGATATCGTTAAGTGCTGCATGTCTCGAGAAGCGGCCTGCACTTTTTTGGCATGATAGTCCGTGATGTCCTAGCTTGTCGACTTCACTGCCACACGGACATTTATGAGGGCGCAGACCGGAACCCCAAGCCGTAGACAGGTTGCGATTCGGAGCGTGTCAGGCTCAAGAAATGTTCCTGTATTTGACGAAGGGTACGCGTGAAGCCAGTAGCCGGCCTCATGCGTACCCACAGCCAAAAGCATAGCACGCGCCGAACCTGTACTAAAGCTCAAAAGATTGTCATAAGTCAATTTGCAGTTTATGTCGTCCCAGCTCCTCTGTGAATTTGGAGAAACTGGAAAATTTTGACCAGGGCATGCAATTAAGAAAGCGCTTCTAGCTTCTTCCAGGCCAACAATCTCAAAGTTTGAAGGGGATGCCCTTAAAAATTTTCTTATGAGATTTGCTGAACTATGGACGAAGATAGAGAAAGATAGGAAGGCTTGTAAAGAGACACTGGAAATTTTGCGAATCCCTAAACCACCATAACGGATGGGTAGGGATGCTTGGGCCCAAGATTTCTCGTTCAGGTGCATATTAAGAATCGATTCTAAATTAAATTTGATTAAGTTGTCTACTTGTGTCAAGAGGTCTGGGTGATTCCAAAAGGAGCAGCAACGGAGCACATACGTAAATTTAGGGACGAAAAGACAGAATTTTAAAATGCAAAGTGCATAATGTGGACTAATTTCAAGGAGACGGTCAGCGGAATTTTGAAATTTAGTAATTGAATTATTAATATATTCAGAAATACATTCATTAAAAATTGGAGAACCTAAAAGGTAAAGGGAATTACTGTTAACTATTTTAATATTTGGAGCCAAAATATAAAATTTTTGTTTTACGTCATTTAAATTTAAGGTGCAGTTATTTATAAAAAGTTCGCATTTGCTAAAATTAAGCTCCAAGCCAACGGCTTCAAATTTATTTTTGATTAAAAAAAGGTCCGAAAACACAGTATCCATATCACCTCCTAGGGTTCCGTCGTCCAAATACCAAACGTTGAATTTAGAATTTAAATTTTGATTATCGGATTTATAGCCAAACTAAAATTGCTGGCCCAAGGGATCACCTTGTTGACAACCTACTTCCGAGGACAGTTCATTAGAACGATATAAAAATTTTGTTGGGTCAGTGTAACTGAGAAAAAGATAATTGTATATTTCCGGTATATGTTGTTTTATTTCCATCAGCAGGGTATCCCTATTTACCGAATTGAAAGCATTTTTGATATCAATTTTGAGCAACACGTCAGGATGTCCGTAAGTTATTAAAGAGCATAGGGCATGGACGGCTGCCTCACACCCTCCTTTTACACCGAAACCTAACTGTACGGGTTCAAATTCCGAATTTAATTTTGGTAAAATAACTTTAAATCGAAATACACCATGTATGAAAGATAACATGTGCAGTAAACGATACCCCAGGGCTCTCATATGGGAAACTCAAACTGGTGAAGACGTGGAATGTGGAATATTGTCATTCGGTGAAATCAATAAAATACGTCTGTAAATACGTAAATAAAGGTTCAGACCAGGCATCGTTTGCTTTAGAGAATGAGAAGGATGAAGTTAAAACCTACACAAGTGGAAGATATATAAGTTAATCAGAGGCAGTATGGCGAATCCTTGAATTTCCCATTCAAGAGCGTTTCCCTCCCGTAATCCAATGTGCTCTGATTTTGCATTAGCAATAACACCTTTGAAGGACCTGGAGGCGAATTATACTGTTTTTTAGGAGCGCTGTGTTTGCATCTCGAGACATCGATGCGTCAACCGAGGCCCGGTAGCACTCCTGCTTATGTCGTTATGCAATTTTACAGGAGCGACCAAACCATGGCTGAGTTCTGCCTCCGATAGGCACCACAGATTTTTTTATATGATAAGGGTGACAAACGAGCACACAGTCCATCTGATGGCAAGTGGTTGCTGCGGCCCATAGACATCCACATCTATCCTCGATTACGAATCAAAATGCAAATTACCCGTGAGGACTAAGATGGAATGCCTCGTTTCCAGTAAAAAGGCTCTCCGTTTCTCTACACTCGCCATACGAAACACAGCAGCGTTAAGCTGCCATTTTACGTTGGTATTCTGTGAGAGCGTGGTCCTTCCTCGGTCGAGCTGACCTATTCGTGCTTCAACTATATAACTATATTACTAATATAGCTGCAGCATGGCTGTACCACGTATAAATGATAAATGAATAAAAAGTTCCATTCCCTGAAGTACCTAATCAGCGATAGAATCAGCAACAACGTTGGGATCATTCGGCGAGAAGCAAACCGGCCCCCAAGGGTACGATGCAAAAAAAGACCGCATCCTGTCTCAATTGATCGCTGCCTACGCGCAGCCATAGAATGGACAGGTCCGTACCTTCAAGACTTCTGAGGCGTTGAAAATAGATGTCCTCTCTGACGTATACGCAAACCCCAGTCCGAGACACAAAGAAGTGTTCTAATTTGTATCCCGGGTAGGAGAGATACGAAGTATCCGCCAGAGAGGACACCTCCGTCTCGGTTAGAAAGAGCAAGGCCGGTTTCGCCGTCTTCAAATGGTAGTAGATGGCGTTAAGGCTCGAATGATGTCCCTTGACGTTGCAGAAATTCACAGAGAGCGTGACAGGGATCGACTTTGTCTTATTGCTCTGAACATCCACACTCAAGAAGAGTAGAGTAGCTTGGGCTTAGATGTTCAGCGAGGGATTCTCCGTCACCATGTTGAGGGAGGGTGAAGAATTGGGTCTGCGGCCATCTGCACTTGCCAGGTGAAACGCAGAAGGAAATTCCTACCCCACGTTGGTATTCTGTTAGGTCGTGGTACCACCCCGATTCGAGGCGGGCCATCCGTGCGACTGCAAAGGCTGCCGTGTGGCTCTACCACTGTTATACTTTGAAGTATGTCACACGAGCCTTATTATTTTCTGTTAGAGTGTAAATTTGTAATAATTATAAATAAAATACGCGAGCCAGTATTGCTAAGTATATATATCCGTGCTTAAAAGTAATATAAATACATTTATTAAATCTAAAAAAAACCTATAAACATTTCTTTTGAACGTAGTGATTTATATAAAACGTAAATGAAAGTTTATAAACGGAGAAGTCTATTGATTTATATACGCATTGTTATTTGTTATTTTTTCGTGTCATTTTTCATTTTTCATCTATTATATTTGAACCATAGAGCAATTAAATTTTTATCTATGTCTATTTTCGTTCTTACGTCAAAGAAGTGTCTTGAATTAAATAATTGTAGTTTAAAATATTTTTGGTATATTGATCGTTTATGGAAGGTAAAACATTTGTTTAATTTCCATTGTATATTTTTCCATCTTTATCAAGATTACAATATCAATTTACTTAATTGTTTTTTATAGTATCAGCCTTGTTTAGAAGTATGACGCCATTTTGTCGCGCCGGCTGATCTGCAATTTTATTTTGAATTTCTGATAAATATTGCATTACAATTATCAAGTACATAAAGTGTCCAATCTATTTTAATCATATTTCCTAATTTATGTCTATCAGGATTAATGTGCTAGTATTTTTTGCTCAGCGTAAGTTGCAACAGACATATTGATTATGTATTTTGATTTTGCAATTTTGTATACTAAATTTTATTGATTTTTATTGTTATTTTTCAAGTATGTTGAACTCAAAGTTAATTATATTCGAATGTTCACTATTTACACTATCGCTTTTTAACTGCGTAGTCTAAGTACGTACAAAAAGGTCGATTTTAGGTAGATTTTTATACTACTTAAAATCTTTTGTTTTGAAGTCATTTTCAAAATGCTGTGTTTACGAGGTTACTTTTATTAATTTCAAAATGTTCTGTGTGATTTATTTATATTAAAATTAAAATGAATTTAATGAAATTGAACATTGATTTGTTGTGTATTTAATTGTTTAAATCAATGATGCATAAAATTCTTTTTGTAAGGGGCAATGGTTGGAGAAATGAGAAAATAATGACAATATCAATGAAAGAACAAGAACTAATGCCCGGGGAGGTAAGTATTTATTAAAATCCTTCTTGATTCTAACTGTGAGTCTTATTTATTTTTAATAAAATATTTTAGATGTCATTCCCCGAGGCTAAACTAAAAGCATTAGAGGAGAAAATTTCACATCCACGATGGGTTGTACCAGTATTGCCTGAACAAGAATTGGAAGCACTTCTTTTAGCCGCAACTGAGCTAGCCGCTTGTGGTATGTAATATTGTAAATTTTATTTACACTAATTTTTTCAATTTTTTTGTTATTATTATGCTTAAGCTACGAACAACAATTTGTGTTTGGTAATTCTAAGTAATTCATTCATTAATGGTTGACTCGTTTAATTGAATTAATGAATTAACAAATGCTTGTAATTAAAGATTCACTATAATTATTTAAGTGTACTGTCAGAAGAGATTAGTATATTCTGTGCGGAAGTGCTAGTCACCGCCTGAGGTATGCAGGCGGTGAGACAGGGGAAGACGCGATTGACAAGACGCACATGAGACATTTCAGGACAGATAAATCTCTGGAGAACCATGTTAGAAACTGCCCTAATTAATGTAATAGGTAAATTATTATATAATATTTTTCTATTTCCGGGCTAAACAAAAATAAACATAACTAAGTGTTAATTAAATTTTATTATTTATGATACAAAACAGTTTTACAAACAAATTTCTCAATACATAAATTAAAATATTATTTTCACTATCACCGTTATAGTACAAAATTAATCCATATCTTCTTCATTACAACTGTGTATATTGTAAATAATATTTTCACCTTTCGTGATATTGGCGGACCCATCTTAGGATATTTATCTCAAGTGTGTTTGGAACAAACTGGCGCAAACAACTGAATCGTGTAACTGTTGTGGCGGTCAACGGCAGACTGAGTTAGTTTGTCTACCTCCCCCGTCCTGCCGCTCACATACCTCGGAGGTGACTAGCACTTGCGTGCACACTATAAATGAATATACTTAATGTCATCACTGAATCAACAAATGTATTTTAATTAGGAAATATAGGTTCAGTTATCCAAAATAACTCAGACACTTGCAATATTTAATCAAAGAATGTTCATCATAATCTGCGTGTAGAGCTGAACCAAGTCTTTTAACTCAAATTCAAATAAATTCAATAAAATGAATCTAAAGTTTTAAAATTGTTAAAATTTCGTCACAATAATTCTAAAATTACAATAATAATTTAATCAGTCTGTGATATGGTTTCAGTTTTTTAATCTTAGGGGGCGTCCAAGTATTACGTAACGCAATTTTTGAAGATTTTTGACCCTCCCTCCCCCCATGTAACGCACCATAACGTTTTTCTGTAAACGTCTTCCAATGCAGCGGTGAAGAGTTTCAGGGATATAACGTCACCCTGTCTTACACCTCTCTGCAGTTGGATAGGTTTCGTACTCTGGTTCTCTACTCGGATAACCATCGTAGCCCTACTGTACAAACACTTCAGCACTTCGATATACCGACAGTCAACTTGGCACCGCTGAAGGGACTACAGCCAAGTTTCTACGGAATCAAAGGCTTTCTCATAGTCCACATACGCCAAACATAGCGGCGAATTCTACTCCTCGGACTTCTGTACAATTTGCCGAAGGGTATGTATGTGGTCTATGGTGCTAAAGCCCTTTCGGAAACCGGCGTGTTCGTTAGGCTGGAAGTCGTAGAGTCTGCATGCGAGACGATTTGTAATGACTCGAAAACAGCACGTAGACTCGGCTCAGAAGGGAAATCGGTCTGTAGTTCCTCAAGAGAGCGTTGTCGCCTTTCTTGAAGAACAAGACCATCACACTTCTGCTCCACGCCTCCGGTGTAATGCCACCATGGAGGAAGGAATTACAGAGCTTCTGAAGGACTACAAGTACCGGTTTTCCACCTGCTTTCAGCTCCGCTGTAATTCCATCCTCGCCTGGAGCCTTGCCGTTTTTAAGGGTCCGGGATATCATCGGAATAGTGTCGGATAAGACTTGCTCTTGGATCGTTACTCACACTTGCGTGTGGCTCCAACGATGATGTGTACAGCTGCCCATAGAACCTCTCAATCTCACTCAAAATCTCAGGTGTCCTGGAAACGACGCTGCCACACTCGGTCCGACAGTTGGCTCTTTCTGGAAGACAGATCTCTAACTAAGACTTTGGAGCCCTGGTTCCGCTCTATCGCTTCTTCAATACGAGCAGTATTAAAGTTGCGTAAGTCCAGCATGCATTTGAAGATCTGTCTGTTCAGTTGTCTGTATGCTGTCAAATCTACTGAAGACTGCGGCGGGTCTTGCAAAATTTAGCTCCGACCGCATGGACAGTTTCCACGAGCTTGTCATTCATATCGTCCACTGCATTGCAATCTTCTAGGCACTGAAAATGTTTTTGTAGCTCGAGCTGAAAGGTTTCGGGATTTTGGATTAGAGCACGAGGGGGACGGAGCGTTGACTTCATTAGACGCGACCTCTCCAATTTAACGTTTAGGTTCAGTGTGCCTCTCACCATTCTGTGATCGCTGTCGGTTTTCACCTTCGCGATCACTGAACAGTTGTCGTCTGGTCGTCATAATGAAGTCAATCTCATTTTTTGTCGAACGAAGAAAGAGTTCATCATAAAGAGTCCCCCTTTTTCCATGAAGTGTGCCAGCTGCTGGCCCCTTGGTTTCCGTTGCCCCATTCCAAATTTCCCTACCTTCAGCTCACCGTTTTCTCTTGTTCCTAGCTTTGCGTTGAAGTCTCCCATTAACACCGTATAGGTATATGGTTTTGGAGGAATGCATGGCTCTAGATATATCCTCATACATTTCCTCCACCTCCTCATCGGGATGTGCCGAAGTTGGTGCGTAAACCTGTATGACCTTCAGCGAATACCGTTTGGTGATTCTGAGTTTAAGGTACGCAACCCTCGTCGACACACTCAATCTTTACAACGTTGTTAACGAGAGACTTGTGGACGATAAATCCGAAACCTCCTTGGGACAGATGATCGCCCTCCCGGTGATAGAACGATTTGCCGGATTCGAGGATTACCATGTCCTCCGCCTCTCTTCGGACCTCAGATAATCCTATAATATTCCAGCGCAACTTGTCTATCTCTTCTTCCAGCTCCAGGATCTTCTCGTCAGTCCTCAGGGTGCGTGCGTTATATGTTGCCAGGTCGAGTCGTCTTAGGTGGCAACCGAACCTCCACCGCATATTCTTAGCACCCCTGCCCCGCCGTTACCATGGTCGCCACCGTAGCCAGGAATAGCGGGGCCGCCGAGGACTGGGAGCCGTCTCTTCGCAACTTTAATCATGGGGGGTATATTGCCATAGTTGCCACGCTTGGCGAGCGGGTTGGCAACCGCAGTTTTATTGTTGTTTTGCTGTTATCAGAAAGATGCTGCTGCCCATCTTCTGCCTCAGTTTTCCTCTGTCGCCTCTTACGACACCCGCGGGAAGATAGGGGTAGTGGGTATTCTTACCCGCCACTACACGGGGTATTATATATGCGTATATTGTTTATTTAATTTATTCATATTTTTATTTAATAAACAATCACACATAATGTAATAAACTTTTGCTTTTTTAAGTTTAAAATATGTTAAAATGGGCTCAAATTTGTCCTAATAAACTTTTACTACTAATCTTACATTTAATTACGGCGTTTTCCTGACTTGGCCCTGTCCTTACATACATTTTTGGCTTGATCCACCATTGTTCTTCTCTATCTTCTCACCGTTCTATTTGAGCATAAGAGCTTTTATAGGCCAAGAACAGCTGATGATGCAAATCTCCCTCTTTTGAGGACATTACAATTTTGATGACAATGTGCTTCTGCGTAAGTAAACACTAACGAATACTGACAAGTGACAACGAAAACAAAATAAAAATGACGTACAATACAGTCGAGGGATTCCCGGCAAAACATACACGAAATGGGTATAAAGGCCAACGTGGGACATTTTAATTCCCCAGTTTTTTTATATAAATAAAAATAAAACAATGTTACGTAACGCGTTGTTCGAACCCCCTCCCGCCTCTGTAACGCATCGTAACGTTTTACAAGACCCCCGCCCTCCCCCCAAATTGCGTTACGTAATACTTAAATAAGAAAATAATAATAATTAATACTTAATTTCTTAAATAGATTGAAGATGAATTTAAATTACTTAGTTACGAAAGATTTTAAATACTGGTTATTATAATTTTTATCAATTTATTAAGATAATATTTGCACTTTCCAATTGATGCAATCATTAGCTTAGTGCATTGATGTCCAGACACTGCAAATTATGAGTCTATGTATATGGAGTTCTCTATTAGAAAAATAACAGACCTGAGATATTGGTGTTGCATGGGTGCTTCTGCAATTGGTCCATAGTCTTTAGGTGTTGGTCGTGACTGAGACAGAATAAAAGGAAATCTGGGTCAAGAAAGGATCGAGAATTTCATAAGTACTAACGGAAATACAGAAAATTAAAAAAAAATATAAAAACAAACTGTTTACTAATTTGTATTTTATAATAGGTTGTATTTGTAAATAAATTGTAACATGGCCAAGGCATCCCACTTGGTCTGGACTACTTCAATAGAACTGTATTGGTGGTCACTAATCAGCTGATGCTCCTCAAAGTATCTCATGACTTGTTAATAATGGATGCCATTATTTTGGAGAATCCGAACGTACCGGAAAAGACACTTGAGAACCGGTGCTGTATCTGAAGCATAAGTTTTCAGAACATTTGGGCCTTATTAACATCCAAGGAGAGTAGTGTTTTACACACTGAGCTCTGCAGAAAAATGTCCTGCTTGAACACACAGGAGTGGGATAGTTGACAGTGTGATTCCCTTGGGCAGCCTTGGTGGGAGACTAGAATGTACGAGTTTTTTTTATAGGAGAGGAGCAAACGAGCATGCGGCTCACCTGATGGTAGTGACTACCGCCGCCCATGAACAACTGCAACACCAGGGGAACCAGAGGAATTGCAGATGCGTTGCCGGCCTTTAAAAAGGAGTAGGCTCTTTTCTTGAAGGTCCCAAGTCGTATCGGTCCGGAAAATCGCTGGCGGTAAACTATTCCACAATGAAGTTGTGCGAGGAAGAAAACATCTTCTAAATCGCACAGTAGTGGACCACCAATCATCCAGATGGTGTGGATGGTATCGGGAGTTCTGCCGCGATGTGCGTTCGTGAAATTTGGCGGCTGGGATTAATCCGAACAATTCCTCAGACGGGAGTGCCCCCGTGGTAAATGCGAAAGAAAATGCAAAGAGATGCAACATCTCTTCGCAGCGCCAATGAATCGAGCCGATCGGAAAGAACTCGGTCGTCGACGATTCGAGCCGCTCTGCGCTGGATGCGGTCAAGTGGAAGGAGCTGGCACTGGGGAGCCCCAGCCCAGAGATGGGAACAGTATTCCATGTGAGGCCGAACCTGCGCCTTGTAAAGTTGCAGGCGTTGTGCCGGCATGAAATACTGTCCCGCTCTGCTGAGCACGCCAAGCTTTTTAGAGGCCAATTTGGCCTTCTCTTCCAAGTGACCACGAAACTGCATGTCACTCGATATGTCGACGCCGAGGATTCCGATACTGGCTGAGGCAACAAGGGGAGTGCCTTGAAACTGAGGAGACACGACAAAGGGTTCTTTTAGCGGTAAACGCGCAAACTTTTGTCTTCTGAGGATTAAACTGGACTAGATTTAGTCGCCCCAATCCGAGACTTTGTTCAGCAAAGACTCGACTTCAGACACAAGTTTGTTCCGGTACTCGGCGACGTTTTCCCGAGAAATATTGGCACGGCCGGTGTATAGAGCATCACCAGTGCTGTCATCCGCATAGCAATGAATGCTACCGGTTTGCAACATATCATTGATATGCAGAAGAAACAGCGTTGGTGATAGCACGCAGCCTTGTGGAACACCAGCGTTAATAGTTTGTAGTCGGAGCATGCACCGTATACAACGACTTTGATGCTCCGATCTGCAAGAAAGCTGGTGATCCAATTGCACAATTTCTCGGGAAGCCCATTGAAGGAGCTTCGAAAGAAGCGCTTGTGCCAAACCCGATCGAAGTTCCTGAAGAAGGGCCAACTAGTTTCTTGCCAATTCTGCCAATGTGCTCTGGCGTTGCCTTAGCAATACAGCTTTTGAAAGACCTGAGTTACACTTCTTTTTGAGTGCACTCGTGATTCCTGGGATGCGAATGCATCGACCAAGGCCTGGTAATATTCCTGCTTTTGTTGTGATTCAATTTTGCAGGAGCCACTAAACCAAGTCTGAGATCTACCACCAATAAGCACTGCAGATGATGAGATAAAAAGTTCCGCCCCCAAAGCATCACATCTGATTGGCTTCGTAAACATAGAACATCTTACTTTAGTTTTAAGTATAGTTTATGACGGGCTTTTTTTCTCAACTCCACATCTGAGCTCCGGTAGAAGTTCAGCAGTCCTTTGATGTTGCCAACAACCTCGGGGTTCGACCTCGGCGTACCGAAATGCTTAGCCCTGTATGCGGCGACCTCTTAGCACACCAGCAATACGTAGGCCACCGTTTCCTCCTCCCTCATTCATGCTTGCCACAGGAGACTATCTGTAACTGTGAATAAATGTTTGTTAAAAGAACCGTCCCCTATAATAGTTTATTTACAACCTTGGTAAAACTACTATTTATTGGTGGCAGGGCTTCCCTAGCTTGCCTACAGTCTTCTTGATTCCTCCTAAGCTAAGCATGTTGATTAGTCTGTATGATTGGTTCTGGCAATGGCGTCTAGAACTGATCCTCCCCTAGCTAGTTCGTCTGCTGTGTCGTACCCCTATATCTACTGTATTTCTTGATCCATTGTAGAGTCTCATTGTTTTATTTACATACCTCATTTACTCATAGATGGTATTTGTATATTAGCCCTGAGTTTATCACATTGCTACGCAGAGCCTGTAGACCCGCCATGCTATCAGTCAGTATTCTGATAGAGAACTCCTTTTACCATTCTGGCATCTATTGCTATAGTGGGTTGAAAAGTACCCGTACATTCAGCCTGAAAGATTGTGTTATGGGTACCTAGTGGTGTACATACATTGAGGTCTTCCGAGAATGTTCCATATCCTGTAACTGTTTTTTTTTAGAACCATCTATGAAAACTTTAAGTTCTTTTGGGTTAATTCCGCCAGCGGGTTAGTTTCGCTTAATTGTATTTTATACCTCTTATCAAACAAAAATATTTGGGGATGTTGTCATACTTGTAGGATAGGAATTTTGTCAAATAAATTCTATGAATTATACCTGTATGAGGGACCCTACTCTTACTCCAAAGATTTAGGGTTTTGAGTCCGATGACAGCTAAAGTAGCTCTTTGTTATATATGAAGATGAAGTGAAGTGGTCTGAGTATGAGGCCTCTCTCGATACTTGCTGTAACAATCCCCTCCCTTCTATATAAATAAATTAGCCTTCTGTTGAAATATATAAAAATATTAAATATACGTGACCAGGCTAATGAATGAAAAAGGTTTTGTGATTGCCGTTTAAAAGCCGTTTGATAGATTAATGGCGTGATTGTCTGAGTGAGGACCCTAATTTATGTAGTATTTGTTTAGTAACTTAGTTATTTTAGGTGGCTCTTGGAAGAATGAATATTCACTAGAGCAATCAAAAGCTGCTTTATAATTATTTTTAGCTTAAGAACCCCGTTCACGAAGAGAGGGATCAAAAAGGTTAGGAACATTAAATCATCCCTATTCCACTATCAGTATCAGGATTACATCAATTCTTTATTAATTAATCCTTTCCGGCTTGGAAAAGGCTCACAATATTTATATAAAGTTCACTCTCCCACATTTAAAAAAATTAGGGGGAGGCACCAGTTCGGAGTGCGGTGAGGTGAGCGACCAACCCAAAAAACGCGCTCCACCCAAATAAGGACGAGAAGTTGGGGACTGGACCGTAATCTACAGCAAAATAACTGGCGAACCAGTAAAAGAGGGCTGGGCTCCTTGGTAGTGCGTAAGCACAAACATCGACCGAAGTCGCGCATGTTAATAAGTGTAAACACTATACTGAAAACGATCAAATCTAGCAACAGTGAATGTACGTCACACTGTTTAGGCATATGTCGAATAATAGACACACTGGCCATAAAAAGCCCTCCATGAGTGACGTGATGGTAAGTGTAAGGCATCACCGCCAATTGCTTGGTCTGCATGGCTTCTCGCCGCATATCGTGTCATGAATCTACCGCTCACCTCAAGGGAATAGGGTCCCACGTTGAGCAGCTTTTGGCCGCAGCCTTGAGTCTCCTCCTCATAAGTTAACATATGATCCACCAACCAACAAAATGACAGTAATAGTCAAAGGCAAATATAATAATAATAATAATAATTCATCCATCAGAAAGGGTTTGTGTAACTGACGTTGAGTATATGCATTTTTCTATCGTGTTTGTCTCAACCACCAACAAGTTGCCTTTATTCATCCAAAGGTAGGAAATTTACACAAACACTTTATTATCTTGTTATATAAAACATCATGGACGTCAGACAGTCTGCAGTTCTGTCATGAAGGGGCCTGACTTGGGCAAAACTACTTAGGTGCGAGTCAACCTAAAACGCAGAGAGCGCCATTGAGAATAGCGACCACCCGCCCAAACAACCATCGCAGAGACGCAATGCCGCAAAACGCAACAAGCATAATACGACTATAGCCGGGCAGCCCGGCCCGGGCTAACGCCATCGCATACGATCCCAGGAGACATCTCACCCGCATACCTCCATCAACTAGATCCACAAGATGAATCCGAATCAGGCGCAGCACACCCGCAGATCTATCACAAGAACCAATACCGCAAGTATGAGCAGCAGCAGTAGCAGTAAACATTAATGCAACTATCATACGGATGGCGCGCCCTCACAGCACATATGGGTGTCCCTATCCCCATCGACTTTGGCAACAAAGTTTTTAACTAAAAATAGCACCGAAGTATTATCGTAGCACGTTACTGAGACGCCAGTAACCAAATATCCATGCATCATAGGCCTATTGCACTAAGACATGGAGTTGAGTATGCTTGTTGCACTTAAAAGTGCTGCCAAACACACTCCCTAATCAGAAAGATAGCTGACGTATCACAACGCAACGCGCTAAGACGCCGCCCACAATCGGTAGGGATGCACAATGTCCACGAGCAAGCCGTATTGGTGCAACAAACTCGTTCACCATCTGCACTTAGATATGCCTAGGACATATCGGTTATCAAGTCCACGTTTACCGCGGTCTCGGTTCGATAAGGCAGACTAAGCGACACTATAATAATCTATTTCAAGCCCCATTCGATCAATATAATGCCTTTACATTTTTTTTTAAATTAACGGCGTTATTTTCATTTGAATTGCTATATTTTTCTTATTTTTAAACTAATTATTGTACGTAAGTGTTTGTTATTATTCGTAGCTAGCTTATCTACTGGGGATGGAAGAGATTGAACAGGATTCAGATCCTCCGGATAATGCCGGAAAATCTGGATCTTCACCCGTCTTTTTTCTCAATTCTAGTTCTACTGATACATTTTATCAGACCGATACTGTTAATCCTATGAAACGCAAAGCTTATAATATATCGTCCTTAAATTTAGAACCCAAGAAAAAAGTGTCTTCTCTTCCTTCAGCAGCCATACAGAATATGTTTGTTCATCCTTTATCTGAAGAAAAGAAACGCTACAATAGTAATGACAGTGCACCTTTTATTGTTCACATTATGAAACCGTCAGTGGAGCCCTCCTCGGGAACAACAATTAAGCCAATTAAAGTGGGTCAATTTCTTTACCAAAATAATATTCAGGTAATTTAAAAAAAATGTTGTTAAGAGCGTAGGACGCAATCGAATTTCTATTGAATTTTCTTCCCCCCAACTAGCTAACAATTTTGTTATAAATCCATTACTTGCTAAAGCAAATTTTGTAGCCGTAATTCCTACCTATGCTATTACGAGTATGGGTATCATTAGAGGTATTCCAGTCGATATAGGTATGGATGAATTCGTTTCTACATCAGAAATTCCTTTATCTACGGAAATAATTTGCGTTCGTCGTCTAAACCGTAAAGTTATTAAAGTAGGCAACTCTGTTGAGTGGATCCCAACGCAAACGATTGTTATTACGTTCTCCGGTAAATTACTAGCCTCACATGTTTTTGCCTATTTTACTTCATATCCTGTAGAACCTTACTTCTTACCTACAATACAAGGTTATAACTGCTGTCGTTTTGGACATGTTAAGTCTAAATGCAGATCTAAGCCTCGTTGTTATAAATGTGGACAACCTCATGATGGAGAAACATGTAAAGTTACCTCGGTCACATATCTTCACTGTACTGGTAACCATGCGGCTATTAGTTCATCCTGTCCTGAATTTAATAGACAAAAATCTATTAAAGTAATTATGTCACAAGAACATATCTCTTACGATGAAGCATCTGTAAGAGTTCGCCCATCAAAACGAGCTTATTCAAATATTGCAAGCAAAACTCCTTTAAATCCAACTCCTCATACTAGTAATAAGAATTCATATTAAAAAAAACTTTCTATATAAATAGGAAATCACGTTCTCCAGCATTCGATCATGGGTATGATCATACAGCCCATGAATCCATGATCCAAACACCAAGAAGTTCTCTTCCTAATGAAAGTGCTTACCTAAAGAGAACGAGAGAGAGAAGAGATACGTCTCCAAACGAAAATTTAATAGATTTACTTATATCCATACTTATGTGTATCATTTCGAAATTTGACGATCACTATTTACTATTTACCTCCTAATTTAACCCAGTCTCTTGAGAAACTATCGATGCTCTTAAAGAATATAAATAAGCATGGCTACGATTCTTCAATGGAACTGTCGCAGTATTAAGCATAAAAAAGGCGATTTAATCTATCTTATCAACAAATACAACCCGTTTCTTGTTGCATTATCAGAAGTTTGGCTTCACCCGAAATCTCGCTTCCGAATTCCTGGTTTTGCCTGCCTTCGCGAAGACAGGAAAGATGGTTACGCCGGTGCTGTAATCCTAGTTAATAGGTTACATTCATTTATCAAGGTTTCACTTCCTGAACATAGTGAGGAATTAAACGTTGTAGCTTGCAAATGTAATGATATCACATACCTGTCTCTCTATATTCCTCACCCACATCCATCACTGATCACTGAATTAAACTTAATAATTTCATCTATTACTCCTCCTTTTATATTACTAGGTGATTTTAATGCCCACCATGTCTCATGGGGCTCATGCAGAAATGATACTTTTGGCTATCTCTTAATGGAATTGTTTGATGAATTTAATATTTGCATTTTAAATGTTGTTGATCTAACTTTATGTACCCCAAATCTTACATCCCGTATTAATTGGAAAGTTTTATCTCACTCATATGGTAGTGATCATTACCCAATATTATTTTCATCAGCCAACTATTCAATACCAATTAGAGTTTTTTCTCCGTTGTTAAAATATAAAACGAGCGGACTGGGCTAAAATCTCATCTTTGTCAGATTCGGTACTCTCTAAATTTTATAATAGTGACTCTAATGATATAGAGACAAACTACAAAACTTTGTTAAGTACCTTTTACTCACAGCAGACGAAACGTTTCACACGAAAAGTTTCGCCTTCTACCAAAATAAGTTCTCCCCCATGGTGAGATGAGGAATGCACACTCAGTTTTAAAAAACGAAAACAAGATGAACGTCTATACTCTTCCAATATGTCTATTGAAAACTTTTTAAATTATAAAAAAGTAGCAGCTCAAACATTAAAACTGTTAGCAGATAAAAAAAGGCTTAGGTTTTGTGAAAATCTTTCACCCCGCTCTTCTGCTTCTATATTATGGAAGAATATAAAGAAGTTCCGCGGATCATATAACGATGATAATTATTCATCGCAATGTGATTCTTCTATTTGATACAATTCATTTGCCGATAAGCTTGCTCCTCATTGTGTTCCCTCCTTTGAGGAATTATGTTTTTGTGAACCATTGATAACCCGACCTGTAGTAAACATTAATAATTCACCTTTTAATGAACTTTTCTCCAATTAAGAATTTGAATTGGTTGTTCAACACCTTAAATATTCGTCACCAGGAATAGACGGAATCCTATACTCATTTATTTCCAACGCAGGATCAAAATCTAAGCAAATTTTTCTAGACTTAATTAATAACATATTTATTACAGGAATAGTCCCTAATGATTGGAAAATGCAAATTATTATTCCCATTTTAAAACCAGACAAAAATCCTAGTGATGGTTGTAGTTACCGTCCTATAGTGCTATCATCAACTCTGTGCAAAATAATGGAGCATTTAATTAAAAATTGTCTAAAATGGTTTGTTGAAAATAAAGGTCTCCTGGCCAAAACACAGTTTGGATTTCGAAAGGGGCTGAGCACGCTAGATAGCTTGTCTGTTTTTACCTCTGATATACGCTCGGCTTTTTCCAGAGAAGAATCGGTCGTTGCTGTTTTTCTCGATGTATTATCAGCCTATGATACCGTTGTCCTCCCTTTACTCAAAGAAAAAATGTTTCTTTTGGATATTCCCTATAGAATTATTCGCATTATTTTTAATTTACTTTCAGTAAGGTCAATATGTATAAGAGTTCAAGGTAAACTGCTCCCTCCTAGACAGATCTGGCGAGGCCTCCCACAAGGTTCGGTATTAAGCCCTATTTTATTTAACATATACACTCATAATCACGAACATTCTGTTAACTCCTTTTGTAAAGTCTTGTAATATGCTGATGATCTAACGCTTTATTACTCTTCTAAGAACTTTACAGACTTGAGTTATCGTCTTAACTCAGCATTATTCTACTTAAATAATTGGCTTACTAATAAAGGTCTTTCCTTATCACCTACAAAGAGTAGAGTAGTAATATTCTCTAGAAAAAGATTTTGTCCCAATATTTCAATCTCAGTACAAAATCAAATAATTCCGACGAGTGATAATGTTAAATTTCTAGGTGTTTTTCTGACAGGTATTCCTCATTTAACGTTTATTGCCCAAAAATGCGAAAATAATGTAAATATCCTTCGTTCACTGACAGGCGTTTGGTGGGAATCTCATCCATATTGTTTAAAACTTATATATAACGCCCTAATCCGTAGTCATTTTGACTATAGTACATTTCTATTGGGACCTTGTAATAAACAAGCTCTTAAGCTTTTAGATAAAATCCAACTCAAGTGCTTACTAATTATCTTGGGGGTCATGAAATCATCTCCGTCAAATGCTCTACAAGTTGAATGTAGCGAACCTCCTCTTAACCTACGTAGACAGTATCTTGCCGATCGCTTTACATATAGAATATTTCAGCTATCTACACACCCACTTGTTTCTAAACTTCATTCTTTAAACTCTGGTTTTAAGAATAACAACTACTGGGCTCATAAAGACGTTCCCTGTATCCTTAAAAGCTACCAAAAGATACTTACCTTTAAATTTCCAATATTTCATAGTATGATTAATCCTCTGTTCGTATATCCGTTTGAAGCTCTATGTTATCATCCTCCAGTTATTTTAGATTTTGGTGTAACTAAAAATTCCCCTGTAGCCCAACAATTTTTTTAAGTATATTACGCGAAAAATGGGAAGGGTGGTTGACCTTTTTACTGATGCCTCTAAGCTTTTTCATAATAGTTTTGTAGGTTCAGCTGTCTGGATACCGAAATATAAAATTATTTTAAATTTTAAAAATTCAAATGCTACTTCAATTTTCACAGGTGAAGCTCTTGCTATTTTAGAAGTAAATCGAAATTCCCAATTATTTTTAAAATAAAAGATGCACTGTATAGATGTTTTTGTCAAGGTATTAACTTGAAACTTACTTGGCTGCCAAGTCATAGTGGCATACGTGACAACGAAATTGTCGATTCCTTAGCAAAACAAGCATCTACTTCCGGTACCCTCATGCATCATATAACATATAGGTCTCATCATATACTCATGACCTTATTTCTCTTGCGAAAATCCATCAGATGTCAGATTGGAACTCTCTTTGGAAAAAAACTCAATTCTATCGGTAAATATTATGCAGAACTCCGACCTGACATCCCCTCCAAACCATGGTTTTTAAATTCAGAAATGGCTCCAAACATAGTACATCTGTCATATGTAGAATTAGATTGGGACACACTTGTTCACCTGTATTTTTGGCAAAACTTAAGATTAAAGATAGCTCAATTTGTGAGTGTGGATTAGACGAAGGTACGATCGATCATAAATTTTTTAACTGCCCTAACCTCTCCGTTTCACTATATAATTTTCTTCCTAATAACATGCCTCGTTCTATAAGTTAAGATTTATAGGACGAGGGATGTTATTAGGAAGAAAATTTGTTAAATTTAGTTTACACTCCTTTTGTACAAAGTTTATTAGACTTCATATCCATTAATAACATTAAACTATAGTACTTTTGCCACTTACCTATATGCATTTTATTATATTAGCAATAATTTTGTAAAACTATTATATGTAAATTCATTCGAAAATAACTACCTATGCAATTACTTCGTAACATAAAACTAAGTAAGCATTTCTACGGAAACTAGTCGAATACTCTGTGTGACTTTCGTGAAATACTTGACGCTGGCAGAATCCATTGGAAGTTGCCAAACTAGGAAAAAAAAGTAGTTATAATATTTACAAACATAATACATACAGATACGTACCTATTATGCATCATATTTGTTAATCATTTCTTTAGTTTCCTCTCAAAGAACCAATGTTTATCAAAAAAAAAATTAACCTACCAAAATTTATCACCTCCACGTTTAAACACACATTGAATTGACAAGATGGGAAGGTAGGTAGGTTATAAACAATCAAAACACGGTTCACATACATTTTGATATTTCTTACCTAACTATTATGAGAAATTTGGTAAGTACTCACTTTTCGTGTTCAGTAGGTATTTTGAAGAACGATAATTCTGGATTTGAGGAATTGTTGTTGAGGCATCCAAAGACAGTACAATATGTTTTATGTGCTTTCGACATATTTGTAAAGTATAAGCACAGATTAATCTGTCAATTCCCACCGGTGCACATCGATCTCCCCCATGATAATTTTGTAAACCCCGCCAAAGAGTAGTAATATTTAGAACCCGTCAGAACCAAAGAGTATATAATCACTACCTTTACTCAAAACAATAGATAAGAGTGCTCAGAACAATTCATTTTTACATGTTATTTATAAGAATTATACAACTAAAATTCTAAAAATTTTATTAGAATTAGTTTCGTTAAAAAAAGTTATTGCAAGCCTTAAGCGCAAAGCGCGTAGGTATGTTCTACTAGCGCCTAAAAATCAAGATTCCAACGTTTTGTCGCATAAAATCGTATCTAAGAATCATATTGAACATACAAATTATATAAAAAGCACATTGTCAGAAAGATAAATGATTGTTGAACTTATTAATATTTTTTTTTAAATCGATTAATTGCTATTTTTACATTAAAAAAAGTGGTTTTAGTGGCTTATGGTGTAGATTTATCAAGTCCGCATGGAGTGGTAAACACGATAACTTTTGAAAATATCAATTGTTTAACTCAATCTATTTTTTAATCTCTTCATCTATCATGTGGAAAGCCTTGGAATGTAAATGGCAGTTTAATTTTGTTTTGTTTAATTATAATTTATTTTTTTCGGCTGCGAATTCCCGACATTTTCGGTGTTTTACCAGCCTTGTATTAATTTTACTAAATACACTTTGCTCTGCCTTACTACGCGCTCCGCCGTCGTGAGTGGATTGCTGTATCGTTTGCTTACAGTAGCGGTAATAGGCAGCAAAAATATTGATCGCTGTAGAAATACAAAATATTCCAAAAACCAAATTTGATACATACTTGACCAAGGTTATTATTTTTATAATCACAGATTTTTATTATAATATTTTGTCGCTAAAAGTGCGTAGGATTTTTACTATGCCCCAACTCTGCTATTACATCTTAGATATCTTATATATTATTGCTTTTGTTTCATAGACCTTACTATTATATATCCTTAATATGGAGCTATTACGTTGTAGAGCAGTACTTCGGTAGTCAGTCGCGAGCGACCTCCTCACCTATATAGGTACGTTTAACTGCTTGAATGCATCTCCGGCAGATCTCAAATAATGTATGGAAAAATCGACCCCCTTGGATTTAGTTCAAAATTTTTATGGAAATTGTATTTGTTAAATCGTACAAAAAATTATTATTTTTAAACAAGACAATTTCTTTTTGTATTGAGAATGGGCCCACCACCGTAACCAGGCGTAACTTAATGAAACACGTCGATTTATTCCTTATAACCTATAGATTACAATAGTAATATTAGTTTTACCGTATCTAACGGGAATACTGAGAAATTAACAATTAAAATATGAATATCACAATAACCTAAAAACAAACTAAAAGCGATTGTCTAGTAGTTTTCACCGGTATTATAAGTTAAAATAGTGCACTGGTCAATAATTAATAGTATAAAAGAAAGTTGTAGGTACATTCAGCATTTATAGGTACTTTAAGGTTGATGGAAATAATTTTTAGTAGTTCGTTCTTTATACGCATTTTTTTCATATTACATTAGCCAATTCACGAATATCAAAAGAACTTTTTTTCAGATTTTATGATTCCGGTTACATTTTCATAAAATCTTTAGGCCGTTTACTATAATAAATTGGTATCTTTTTTATGTGTAATAAAATTAAGTTACGTTAAAGTCTAGTGGGCCCAAAAACGATTGTCTTCTTTCGGGCATTAGTTTTTAAGACCATCATCATGATTACAGCCCTTCACCAGTCCACTACTGAACATAGGGCTCCCTCAAGGAATGCCACAAAGCACGGTCCTGAGAAAATTGCATCCATCGACTTCCTGCATATCATCTAGTGGGGGGCCGCCTAGGGTTACCAACTCTCGAAAGGACCAACCCGGGAGAAATTTAGAAAATCGAGGGGGTTATTGAAAGAAAAGCTCAATCATTTATTATTTTTTTAATTTATATTTACTTTGCTTTCGAGCAGCAACTAATATTTGTCGGTCTGCTTTTACTAAAGAAATACTCATTCGGTTTCTTTCCTTGCTCCATGCTTGTTCCATCATGCTGAATACGCGCTCGCAAGAAGCATTAGAGACAGGAATGGAAAGAACAAATGTGACCATTTTTTTTTCAATTCAGTACAGGAATTTATGTCTTTCGATTTCGTAAAGAAGTCAAACCCAGCGTAAATCCACTCGATTTTCTTCAATGAGCTGTGGTTGCATCTCACGCAAAAGTCCAACCTCATCGTACAGTTTGTCACTATCTAAGTCAATATTTATTAATTCCTGGAGGCTAGTAATGCCTGTCCATGTGATTGGTTCTTTTAGGGATAAAATTTTCATTGCTTGGATTCCGGATATTGTGTGGGACCGCAAAGCGAGTGAGTAGCGACACGTGCGAGCGAAGGATGCGTATAGTTTTTAGAAAAACCGAAGAAATTATTGCACCCGGGAGGTCGGGAGATTAACCATTATTACCGGAGTCTCCCGGGCAATCCGGGAGGGTTGGGAACCCTAAGTAGCACCCATGATCATGGGGACACTGAGATGTTGGATGTCCAAATGTTATAAGTAATTAACTCGGAGTACATTTACATTTAATTGTTGTGTACTGATTCATGCTAAAATACCTTAAAATGTCTTGTTGTGTACTGATTCATGCTAAAATACCTTAAGATGTGGTAATAGTGGTTTAGTTTTAGTATTTTATGAAAATGATAATTTATAGAAGATGTGTTGGGTGGAGTAGCATTTCAATGACCATTTTTTGAAGTAAAAACTTCTTTAGCATTGTTGTGATTTGAAACTCAATGAAACGAAAAAGCAACACTAAAAAAGACAAATGTATAAATCTATAGGAGAGAATGAGATAGAATCTACACTAATATAATAAAGAGGAAGAGGTTTTCTTGTTTGTTTAAACACGCTATCTCTGGAACTACTAGTCCGATTTGATAAATTATTTATGTATATGATAGCCAGATTCACGAGGAATAGTTATAGGCTATCTAGCATTAGGCTACCTCAGAGCTAGCCTTAAATATTGATTTTAAAAATTTTGAAGCGCTCCCGAACTGCTTTATCTGTGTGCGCTGTCGTAATGGTTAGTGATACGTAAATACTATGTTCTACAAAAATATAGTTATTTCCTACATCTAAAAAAAGGGCACGACACCATAGGCCTAATCCTTATACATAAGCCACAATAAGGTATTTTGTGACAAAAAAATATGGAAAATTAAAAAGTGATTTATGAGCGTTATTATTAAGCATATCATGTTAATCCTTACTTTTTTTTATTGAGGAGCTTTTGTACGTACTGATATAGATTAAATCTACCAACACAAAACGTCGAATTTCAACTATAGTACTCAATGTTAGTTGGTTTATGCATTACTACATGATGTATAATATTATCTTTGTTTATTAATCTCGAGGACAAGTTGAGAATATACTTAAATGTGATATAATTTTTTATACAGATGAGTTGATTTGTTGCAGATAATAAGAATTTCACTGTAGGAAATAGAAATTACCATATTTTTTATCTTACAGATAACTTTTAATTTATCATATACTTCGTAACTTCAGCAGCATTAAGTATAATAAACTAATAATTCAATAATTGTTAGAAAACTTAATATTTTCATTACAGGTGAAGATGTAAATAATTCACTTTGTCAACGATTTTATAATGACGCCCTCACAGTATCCTTCACCAAAATATTAACAGATGATGCAGTATCCTCATGGAAAAACAATATACAGCAATGCGTTCGCTCAAATTGCGAAAAGCTTGTGAAATTATGTGCTATGAAATTAGATGATCCAAGATTCCTACATCTACTCTCATTGGCATTTAATCCAAATAATAAGTAAGGAATAAAAAAATATGTTATTTATGTTAACTTTAAGTTAAAGCTGTAAGACTGTACATTCATTATTACAACCCTTCACAAGTCCTCTGCTGAACATAGGTCTCACCTGAGAAATGAAACAAAGTCTAAAAATCTACTGACTTTCTGCATGTTTCATCAGGTCTTCACTCTTTCTAGAAGGGTGTCATCCAACACTGAACTTACCACTACGAGGCTGCCACTTAAATAAATGACTTGTGTCCCATCAGTTATCAGTTCTTCAAACTATATGATAGGCCAATTGCCTTTTTAGTCTACAGATCTGCTTGGCTATGTCAGCTACTCTTGTTCTTCTGCAGATTTAACAATATATAGAAACTCCGAGTAAAGCCCTTTCCATGGCTACCTGTGTAACATTGAGCTTCCTCATATGGCCAGTAGTGAAGGTTCATGTTTTGGTTCCTTAGGTCATCACTAATTTAACATGCACTGATCATACACTTTTGTCCTAAGATGAAGACTGAAACATTTTTGTTTTTTATTACAGATTTCACACATTTAATGCCTCTCGAACCTGTGAAGGCTTGTCAATTACACAGAATATAACAATCATCTGTCCAAAACACATTTGATAGGAAACGTTGTTCTTGAGACATTTTTTCCAGTACACAGTGGCAGTAACTCTCTAGTCGGCTGATCACGGGGCAGCAGCGCCTGCACCTTTGCATATTTATAAGGACGTAGTTTGTTTCTTTTCAGCACTCGGTGTATTGTTCTATGCCTCACTCTAAACACACGCCCAACTTGTCTAAGGCTGCAGGTTGGATTCCGATCGAAATGGTCTAAGACTCGTTGTTTGAAAGAGGGTGGAAAGTGATGCGGAGCAACTCCTTCATGAGTGTTAGGCACTATGCGCTGATTTTCCCTGATTCTTTGGACAGCACCCAGGATTGTCCGGACGCTAGTAGAGCAGACGCGAGTTGCGCCGTATCTCTCACGATAAGTACGCTGAGTTAACACGTACTTAAAAACACTATTTACACACACAAAGTCAATTGTGTTTAAAAAATTAAGTGTAAAAAAATATTATTTGACTAATCGTATTTATCTTACGAAAAATAAATCACTTGAAGCAATGCGCGCAAGCAGCGAAACGCACACACACTATCCCGGAAGATCCCTGGTGAACTGAAAACGAAACTTCCAAATTCCAAAATGGCGAAAATAATAAAAGTAATAAATAGGACGGGCAAGGTGCAATTATCGTTTATCGATACTTTTTTTTACACTTACTTACCTACTATAAAACATTTGAATACAGGTAATTTTGATTCTTAACAATTGACAAGTTATTGATTGTTAAAAAAAGTTTATTTTTGTACAATTGCACTTACGAAACTACCGTTTTGTGACTTCCTAGGAAACGGGTAAGTATGTTTTTTATCATGTCAAAATAATTTATTATCTCTAAATCTACAAGAACACACTTAAACAAAAAAGCTTTAAATACTTAGTTTAGAATTATTATCATAACAGCACCATAATTCTAAAAACACCATGCCCTAAGTATTTAAAGCTAAACATATTTTTTTTGTTTATCGATCATTACTCCCTTTGAAAGAAGCTGATGGTCTATAACAGGTGTCCTACTCTACGACACAGGCGCGCGTGCAATTGCGCCGTCGCCTTTGAAGAATGCCGCGTGCCTCGTGCCGCTTGTTTATGGACGCCGCCAAAAGACACCGCTGTCGACGTACATAGTCTCACCACATGAGTAAATGAACGGAACACAGGCAAAGCTTCCTAAGAATGTGCAAAAAAATTGTTACCTATTTTGGTAGGGTTATATGTGTGAAGACAAATTAAACAAAACAATATCTATCATATTATTGCATTGTCACTGAAGTTACGTATACAAAATTTCAATTCAATCAGACATCGGAAAGTGGTTCAAATCTTACTTGCAATATGTGAACTTAACCCACATTCCTACCACATACCAACTTTTACCAACCCACCCACATACCTACAAATGTCTAATAAAAGCTTGTAATAATAATAAAAAGGTTAAAACACACCGTGTACTCTTCTTATTAAAAATAGCATCATACAATAAAATAAAAGTACTTACTTGAAAAAGTAATAATCAAATATTTACTTACCTAGTACTCCTTGGGATATTTAAAGTATGATATATTTTTATTTTTTCTAGTATTATTCATACACACAGTAAAATAAACAACCATTATTAATAATACCACGTTTTTACATTAAAATATTCAAACTTGCAACTAACAAAACAAACAACGTGCGTCGCACTGACCGTGAGATTGTTGTCCACTGGCTGCGCCAGTGTAACCGGTTTTTTCCAGTCTCGCCGCGTACGCGACAAGCGGCCAGTGGTCACGCACACATGCCCCGCGTGCTTGTAGTTGTGCAACCGATTCGCGCGGTTGTATGAAGCTTTGCCTCTGTTCCGTTTATTTACTCATGTGGTCTCACGTCGTAATAGATTGCATTGCGTGGCAACGTCGCTTTTTAATGTTCAAGGATTCAAGCTCATTGAATCATTGACCTAGTGACGCAATTATATAGAGAGTTCAAATTTGCTTAAAATTAAAACTACTTTTTGACCTAATTACTGGACCGATTACGTTAATTTTTTGTATATCGTCAGCAAAGGCGATAACAAGTATGTGGTTTCATTTATTGAATATATGTGGGACCCATTCTGTATGTATAACATAAGATGTAACATAAAAATACATTTTTTTTTATTTTAGGTTTGGTCAGGCTGGTGGTTTTATAAAACTAAGAGAACGCTTTGAAGCCATAATGGGTTTTCAAAAGTCTTTAACTATGTCTGTAAATAGTGAAGAAAAAGTTTCTTGTGAAACATCTGAAAAGGAATATGAAGGAAGTATTAAGGTGGATATGACAGAAAATTTACCATTTACTTCTGAAAATACTGAGGTAAATCAATAATTTTTTTAATATTGACCAACAACTCAAAATCTAATTATCTACTTATGTTTATTTCATCTGAGCTAAATTAAACTTTCTAAACATGTGATTAACTACTTTTAGAGTACAATATCATCAAAAAGTGAACCATTTTCTTCACTGGAACAGTCTATAAATGGTGAGACACGGGTTGCTGCAGTGTGGCAACTTTTGAGACCTCTCAGCCTTTGTCATGACTTACTGACTCCTCACACTGTCACCACGTACCTTTTGCCCGTTTTGGTAAGAATTTATTTCAAAACTTTAATGATAAAATTATAGAGAAAGAATTACCTATTTTAAAAATTAATTTTATTTAATTATATAGGAATGCATCCCTACACTTTTGGAAAGTTTGACTGATGATGAACTGAAAAGAGAAGCAAGAGGTAGTGAGAATAAAACAGATACAGTTTCATGTTTGATTCGGGCATGCAAGTGTGTATCAATGAAAACTCCTCAACATCACAGTCTTCTTAAATGTAAGTATAATGATAAATGTTTTAGTGATTTTGGGAAGAACTTTATGCTGGATGTAATTTCTATTTATTGTGATAATTCACTTATCTTATAATTATTCATAATTTTAGTTAAAAAAAACTATGAAAAAATTTTGCTATTTGTAGCAATAGAAGTAGGTAGAAATAAAAATGGAAACAGTTTTTTTTTTAATTCAATATAGTGTCGATGTAAATAATATTTATTGAATGTTATTTGTATGCTAATTGAAGAACCAGGTAGAAATCTAGCGGGACTTTTTTGTTAATAAACAAATAGTTTACTATCATGTATTAGGTTGCACAATTAACTATACAAGTCACATTAGAAATAGCTTGATGTCATATTAGATGACAATAATCCCTGGGAATGAGATGATCACTACCATCTCATTCCCAGAGGTTATGGTCATCCATAAATTCCTTCATATTATAATAATCCTTTTTATACAATACTGTTAATAAGGTTTTTAAACTTGGCGATGGACAAACTTTGTATATACTACTCTGTCAAAAAAGTACCGGAAAAGATCAATAATACACAAAATGTTAGTTATTCATCCAAGTTTATTCTTTCACCTTCAAAGTATGCTCCTTCAGAAACGATACACTTTCTCCAACGAATAATCCAATCAACAAAACATTTTTAAACGCTTTTTCCGGAATTGAGTTCAGTTCTCGCTGCGAATTCTCCTTTATGTCTTCTACCGAATGAAAACGGGTGCCACGAAGTGGTAATTTAAGTTTAGGAAAAATAAAGAAGTCGGCTGGAGCCATATCTGGTGAATAAGTTGGTTGCTCGATGGTATTTGTTGAGTTTTTGGTCAAAAATTTGGCCTTATGCGAGGCGCATTATCGTGGTGCAAAATCCAAGAAATTTCTTTCCACAAATCTGTCCTTTTTCGTCTAATTTGCTCTTTTAAACGCCGCATAACGCTCAAATAATATTCTTTATTTACCGTTTGACCTTCCGGCAAGAATTCCGAGTGCACACCACAATAGTCAAAGAAAACAGTCAACATGACTTTGACTTTTGATCGACTTTGGCGTGGTTTTTTCGGTTTCGGTTCAGTTGGAAGGCGCCACTCCAAAGCTTGTTGACTAGTTTGCACTTCAAACTCGTAAACCCACGTCTCGTCACCAGTAAAAATGCGTTTCATGAATGTTGGGTCGGAATTGACTCGTTCTAGCATGTCTTCAGCGACTTTTATGCGATTGAGTTTTTGGAGAAAATTCAGGTCTTTTGGGACTAGTCGAGCGGGAAAATGTTTCATACCCAAGTGATTATTTAAAATGGTACGGATCGACTCGTTAGACACAGAAAGTTCGGCGGCTATCTCTCTCAAACTTGAATGAGGATTTTCAGTCACTATTTCCTTCACTTTTGCGATGTTAACTTCAGTTGCAGACGTTGATGGCCTACCAGAGCGAGGCAATCTTCCATCACATCGCGACCGCTTTTGAACGCTTTGTACCACTCATAAGCACGTGTTTTTGATAAAGTCGATTCACCGTAAGCCTTCTGTAACATTTTCAGTGACTTCGACCACGAAATTCCATTGGCGATGCAAAGTTTAAGACAAACACTTTGTTCGATGTTTTTGTCCATTGTGTAATTCCCAATACACACTAGATATGATATAACTAAAAACAGCACTGTATATAATCTAAATAACAGATGTAACTCAAACTCCGCGCCAAAATGGAAAATAGTTGTGCCAATCTAACAGCAACAAAAAAAAACAAAAAATTGAATTTGGAACTATAAACAAATCGTCCAGTCTCGATACTTTTTTGACTGAATATATAATATACCATTGAATTATATGTCATACGTACTAGAGAAGCTTATCGAAGAAACATCGACGCTTGAAAGGCAATAATTACCAAGCGACATGTTGGCAACTTTACACTAGAGCATTTTAAAGTTTTTTTCTTTTGAAAAAAAAATCGGCTATTACTCATGACTACTCGATTCCAACGAATGTTTTAGATGCATATTAAAGGCTCAATAAACTGGCATTTAAAGATTATGAATATTCTCCATATTTTATGAAATAGTGTCGGTTAGTAATAATTTCATCAAAATCACAAACAGGTTAAAGTTACTTACCGAGATCAAAATTTTATTATAAAACAAGTAAAATTAACTAAACCTCATCATATTATAATTGTGTTTGAAGAAAAATGACGCATCCAGAAGTAACGCGTATTTGACATAGGTAAAATGATCTAAATAGAAATCAAAAAACTTTTCTGCCAGGCAATTTTAATCATAGTACAAATTAAATAAGGTTAGTATATAATATATGAATTACGATTTTACTACACAAAATTAAGGACCTTCTGCCAAAGGTTTTCGACGGACATCGTCATCGTCATTATCATTACAATAGTGATCTACCCTTGTAGTAATTTACCATCACCCACTACTGAGCATGGGCCTCCATCTGATGAGGGATGAATTATTGCATAATCCACCACGCTGCTCTAGTGCGGGTTGGTGGAGGTTTTAGGCCAGTGACTAAGCCTTTGTTAATGATGTCTAGATAGACCTGTAACATACGAATATTGCAGAATTGCGAATATCTCTCGCAAAGTGGATAGCTGATCTTATAAAGATTGTGGGCTGTCGTTGAATATTTAAGATAGCTTAAATCAACTGTTTGTAAAAATAAACTAAAATAATAATTATTATACTAATATTATTACTAAAATAAGTAATTTCAAAATCAGTATAGGTAGGTAAAACACAATTTCAACTAAGAAGAAAATTGCTGTCAACTTTTTAAAATATTCTAAAATTACAAAAACGTTTCACAAACAAAACAACATGAGTGAAAATATTTTGGTAAACTGTCAATTAAACAACACAATTAAGATCAAGTCCTAACAATTTAGAGCTTTAGTTACTACATATTAAGTTAGTATATTTGGCCTATTAGGTTGCCTATGCGCGACAATTCGGTGAAGACTAATCGATATTTTGTTACCAACAGCCACTCAAAATCTGCTTTACAGTGCGTTTAAACGACAAAACAAAATACATACAACAGGGATAAGCTCATTTTTATACAAATTTAATTTCAAAATAGTTATCTAAGTTACAAAATCAGTAAAAGCAAAACGGCAGGTATATATTACCAAAAGACAAAATATAACCTTTTTAGGCAGGAAAAATACTACTATATTACTGCATTTAGGAAAAAAAATACTAACTGAAAATGAGTACTTATTTAAGGTGTGTTAAAAAGTCTTACATGGCGCGAAAAAAAAAATTTAATCCGGTAAAATTTCTTAAGTAATACTTTTACCCTAGATACCGTAAGGAAAAAAATACTTTATGTTTAACTGCATTAATTTGAGTCAAGGCAAAAATTACTAAGTGTATAAAGTTAAAATCGAATACCTACCAAGTGAAAATTAGTCATAAATCGCTAAAAATTTAGTCGCTTGGTCGCCGAAAACTGTGAAAATGTGATTTTCACAGTTTTTTAATTTACCAAGCGACAACAAAACTCTTCCTAGCGGTACGATAGTATGACATATCGACGCAGAATTTTTTGATGATTTTAATGATGTATATAACTCAATATCGCCAAACATGTCGCTTGATAATTATTGCCTTTCAAGCTTCGATATACTTATTGTGAATATGAAACTTACTACTACCACTATCACCTGTTGAAGTCTTGTAGCCTTCAACAGGTGATATTTAGACACCATGATTAAGACAAATCGTTGTAATGGAAATTATGGAACCATTAGTTAACTATTTATAGGCTTGATTAAGATGTAATTTTTTTTTCATTGTTATTTTTTGTACAAACGCATTCGATGTTACACACAAAGGTTGTCTGGCAGAGAATGTTTTAGCATTAAGTCCACCTTTTGTTCCTATACATTGTGTACAGTTCAATTAAGAATTAAGAGAATAAATATGATAATAACTTGCTGTAATTTCACCCTTTATAAAGAAGCAATTTGCTAATTGTCATTTATTCATTTGCTTCATTCACGTGTTTAGCTTACTACATTTGTCAATCTAGTTATTCCATCTCGTGATAAAAAATTATAATCTAAAAATAAATGTAAATAAAAATATATAAGCATATAAATAAATTTGGGAGTCATGCCAGACAAATATAATAAAACTTATTTCATTATCATATTATGTTTTGTAAAATTTGCGATTTTTGTTGACAAGTTGATGATAAATAGCTACTATTCTCTTTTTTAATGGGTGTCACCATTAAAAAGGAGAATAGTGGCTAACTATTTATCGATATAATTAAGTACTTTTATTTTTTATTACCCAGCATATTGTGTATATTTGAGTTTTTATAAATTGTATCGATAAGCTGTTTGCGAAATAAAAACTTTCAAGAAAGAAAAGAAAAACGAGTTATGGAGATGGTTGTGTTGCACACCCTGTAGCTGCTTAGGGGCGCAGTCTTACGTCCTCCCCTGTGCTGCTACATTGTATGTGACTATAACTATTTGTCTTCACTGGTGTTCTGCAAAATGTTCTGCGGTTTTCATGTACTTTCGAGCATGGTTTTTTGTTTGTTTAGGAATGCCTGTGTCATATTTTGTTCCAAATAATTTTGTTTATTTTATTTAATATGTAAAAATGTTCTTGAAAATTTTAAATATTTTAAGTCTTTGCCTTATTAACCATTCTTTAGAACCATTGGTTAATCGAAATTAATGAACAAATTTCTTTCAGCATTAGAAATGTTTCGACTGAAAATGATCTTAAGATTACTTCAAATGTCATCATTTAATGGTAAAATGTCTGCGCTAAATGAAATCAACCAGTTAATAAGTACAATCTCACAACAACCAAAACCGGAATGGCTTACACCTGCTGTCATAACCGTAAGTAGCGTGTTTCTGTTTATTTATTCTGATATAATTTCGTGTTATAATTTTAAACTAACTTATTGGTTTAATTAATTTTAACAGAATTGGATTCGAGAAAATAAAGTCGTAGACATAGTACTACGCGATTCACTTCATCAGCCCCAGTATGTGGACAGATTAGAAAAAATGTTAAGATTTATGATTAAAGAAAATTCCTTAACTAGGGAGGATTTAGATGCAATATGGAAAGCACAGCAAGGCAAACATGAGGCTATTGTAAAGAATCTTCATGACCTTCTTGCTAAACTTGCATGGGACTTCACTCCTGATCAACTGGACCACCTTTTTGATTGTTTTAAGGTTTGTTGATTGTTTTTTTAGACCTGGAAAAAGGAATTGAGGTTGATTAGGTCTACAAAGATACCTATATTTTTCTTACTGACCACACTTGGCAGGCGGATTGTTATTTGCAGTCCAGATATCTCACACCTTTGACGCTGCTTCTCATCGCTGATTATGATCGCTGGTTTTCGCATTCCTCGTACCCATTTTTCTCGTGGGTGCCCGAAAAAAGTGATTATGGGAATTGATGGAAAGATCTCATGGCTTCTCACAGTCGACGGATATAGAATACCCTAAACAGTGATGGGAAGCAGTGAAAAAGATGTAAGATATTTGGCACTGCAATCAATAACAATACATTTTTAATAGTTAATTTTTAACACGAAATGTCAAAATATTTTTTTTTTGGATTAGGGTGACAAGCGAGCACACAGTCCACCTGATGGTAAGTGGTTGCTGCGGTCCATAGACATCTACATCTATCCTCGCTTGCGAATCAAAATGCAGATGCGTTGTCACCCGTGGGGACTAAAATTAAATGCCTCTTTTCCAGTAAAAAGGGTCTTCGGTTCTCTACACTCACCATACGAAACAGCAGCATTAAGCTGCTATTTTACGCTGATATTCTGTGAGAGCGTGGTCTCTCCTCGGCCGAACCGACCCATTCGTGCTACAACAATTAATATAGCTGCAACATGGCTCTACCACGTATATACTTTTTTTTAATACTTTTATTTAGTTTATATTGATGTAATCTTTACGTTTAAAACAGGCCAGTTGGGCGACGTCAAGTAAGAAACAGAGTGACAAACTGTTGGAAGTAATACGAAGACTAGCAGAAGATGATAAGGATGGTGTTATGGCAAATAAGGTATCACTAAACCGGGCTGAAATCCGGTGTTATCGTCACCGAGACCAGTCCATTTCACGGCCTTATGTAGCAGCCTTTTTTAACAAATTATTATTTTCTCATACTTAACATCTGGTTAAGTTTAATTTTGTTGTTATTTTTATTTATGTATCTTTTTCTATACATTATATTTTTTGAGTTGTTGAAAAAATGCAATTATCCAATAAGTATTGTGTAAACAGGTAAATTTATTTACATTTTATTTTTATGACTTGCAGGTATTAGTTCTGTTTTGGAATTTGGCACATTCGGATGAAGTTTGCACTGAGATAATGGATGTAGCACTAGCTAATCTGATCAAAATTTTGGACTACAGTTGTAGTCAAGATCGAGACGCCCAGAAAACTCTTTGGTTGGATAAGTTAGTAATTTATTTATATTATTTTAATGATTTTGTTTACTTGAGAATATGTTATAGAGGTGTTTAATTTTTAGATGTGTAGAAGAGTTAAAAAATAATGAGAGATGGGTTTTACCAGCGTTGAAAATGATGCGTGATATATGTAGCCTGTACGAAGCGGGTGGTGGTACGGGTGTGAGGCCGCACGTTACCCGCCAAGAGTTGATAGACCGATTGCAAACCCAGCATTCACTTGTAATTCTAGTCACTGATTCTCTCACACATTATATGGATGGGGTGCGAAATAAGCTCCTTGGTTTGTAAATTTTTATTATTATAAGTATATTATTTTTAATTGAATTTATATTATAAATTCAATTATATTTTTAGAGGAGGGTGAGATCGATTGGGAGAATTGGCTTCCTGATGGCAGGTACCCACATGCAGCGCAGGTTCAAGAGCGGCTGAGTTTTCTCAGATTCTTACTTAAAGATGGACAGTTGTGGCTATGTGCTGAACAGGTGAGAGAATGACAATAAGTCCAAATAATTTGGTCAATGATTAATTTAATTGTCAAAGGGTGGCAGCTTTTCACTTCCCTTTTATAATTTTTATTTACTGGGCAATGTAAGGCGGGTTGTAATCTTTTAAAAATGAGTCTCAGTGGCTGTTACAGCCTGTTGCATTTTAATATGCATAAAAATCCATAAAAAATTGTCGTTTAATAGGAGTGTTTCATGTTATATATGTGGTGGTAGAATGCTTTCACAGTGGCAAGTTACAATTTTATCGATCATAACAGCGATCTATTATAATATGAAATTCTTGGTAAGAACCCGGTGCTAACGGTTAAAACTATTCTTATAATAATAATTATGTTATTTAATGTAGATATCGTGTTATTTTTTGTTTGTTATTGTATAATACTATAGAAGTACTTATAAAATCATTATTTTTTAGGCTAAGCAAATATGGGTATGCCTTGCAGAAAAACCGGCACATCTAGGAGACCGCGAGGCATGTTTTAGGTGGTTCAGCAAGCTTATGGGAGAAGAACCTGATCTTGATCCAAACATTAATCTGCACTTTTTTAGGAGAAATATTATGACCTTACCCCCAAACTTACTAACCCATTCTGGTATAAAATGTTTCGAAAGGTGAGTCTACACTTATCAGCATTTATGCTCTCTATTTTATCTCAATGTCTTTTAATTTTTATTGACATTCATATTTTTATAGGTTTTTTAAAGCTGTTAATTCCAAAGAGGGTAAACTTAAAATTAAGCGACGTAGTTTTCTAATAAATGACGCTGATCTCATAGGATTAGATTATCTATGGAGGGTAAGGTTCTATAAAATTATTCATATTTATTTAAGAAATGTAACTTTATCCCAGCGTTTTTTAAGTTATCGCAAACATAACATATAAAAATTATTTATTTTTTCTTATTACCTGCTATGATATATGAGTTGGCTATCTTACATTCTGCAAAAATACAGGAAAATTGTTTTACATAAATTATTTTTTTCTTTTGTATTTTGTATATACATATATACTTAGTATTTATGGCTTTTGTGTACTTTGCAGGTAATAACGGAGTGTGATGACGACATATCGGCTCGTGGTATCGAGTTGCTGCGAGAGGTATGCACGTGTACGGGTCCACAGCTGTCGCCGGCTCACCACCACGAGTCGTTTCTCACGCAATGTTGCGCCAGAACACAGCGCTTGCAGAAAGAAATGGAGTTACAAGAGGGTATTTATTTTAACTACATCTTTAATATTTCACAATACTCTTTCCTTTATACAACAATCAAAGCAATCTTTGGGCTAAATCATTTTACCGCAAAATAGCCGCAGGCGCACTGTGAAATATATATAGCGCTATCATATACTTATGATAGTAATAGACGGCCATAGTGTGCAAGGGAGAAGAAAATTCCTTATGGCAATATCTCATGACTCTGTGACTGATTTTGAATAACAGGTCGGCACAAGTCTACACGCAAGGTACTTTGGATTTTTTTTGAGTATATAATAGTGGTTATTTTTAGTAATTAATTGTCTTCAACAAAGTTTACCTGTCAATAATAAAAACAATCCTGATAATTGCACATTTCTCACTCCTTTTTACAAGACATCCCCATTGCTATTATTTTTATATTTTGCATAGTAAAAGTCGCGTTGTTGATAACTTGCATGATTTTGGTGAATACATTTTTCGTCCAAATATTTTACATGTAGACTAGGGATTGTAACTCAACTATATCGAAATTAATGTCGATAATTTATCTTCAATGTTTATAATTTATTGATAGACTTGCATCGCACTGAAATCATTTATCGAAAGTCCATATAGGTAAAATATATATCACTAGTTAACGCACACAATGACAAATCAACATTCGGGCTGTCAGGTCGTCTATGCGCCAGTATATTCTAAGTCTATGAGCGCTATAACGTAATTGTGCCGTAACATAACGAAACGTAAATGCGTGATCGCTAAGCCACTAGCAAGAATCATTTTGATACTATTATTTTTTATGATTTTATTTTGTGTAATCTAATTTAATTGTTAAAAAAATAAAAACAAACGCTAAGTTTCATGTATTAAATATTAAAGTCGCCAATCTCTGTTTGACATTGACCGAGTTTTGCTGGGGTCTATCATGTCAGGCAAAAGACATTTTAGAACCTGCCAAAGTGACTAAAAATCTCGAGTGCCGCTGCCATATTCGGTCTTCAACTTGCTACTTTCCGGCAGACAGATCTCTGGCAAAGACTTTGAAAGCCTTGGTTGCGCTCAATCGCTTCTACAATACGAGCTGTATTGAAGTTGCATAAGTCTCGCCGCATGCATTTGAAGATCTGACTGTTCAGTTGCCTGTTCGCTGTCATATCTATAGAAGTCTGCAGTTTAATTTCCCATCTAACAGCCATGCGATTAAGAAAGCAAGGTATTTAGATTAACACTTTCACTGTCCGGTTTGCAGACACAATAGTAAGACAATAGCAATGACCTATATGTAGTGCACGGGACAGCGAACGGGTTAAGGCTGTTATTAAAAATAAAACACACACACACACACACACACACACACACACACACACACACACACACACACACACACACACACACAACCTAGTCATTGTTATAGATTAAGAAATTCTTAATTTTTTATCATTTCTAACGAAATTAACTTCACTTTTGAAAAGCTGAACAAACCTTTTACTTTGGAAGGTGGGCGTGGTTATTATCGTGTACCCGTAAATATATAATCTGTTTTGTGTTTCACTAAAATATTTCGTTATACATATCTCGCACAATGTGCCAATGGTGAAAACACACACACTGTTGACGGAAAGCGGCTATTTTGACTTAAAACAGATACAAATGGGTCACCGCTTAAATTTTCTAGTAGTTTAAAACCCTCAATGAAAGATTGTCCATCATTGATATGATGCGAAATAATAGAAAAATAGTTAAACCAGTAATTGTGGATAAAACTGCTATTGAAATTACGGGCTTAAGAGAGGCCTAAACTCAGCAGTATACTGTCCTTGATGTATGCACATAAATTTCATACAGGAAATCCTATTAATTTGGGCAAAACCACCTAAAATAGGACTGAAGATGAAAATTATATTAAATTCTTTTGCATTTTTCCTTTCAGATGCAACAGAAACATGTACAAAAATGTGTAGAGTAATTCGTGCCATACAAGAATATATAAACGAATGTGATAGAAGATTTCCGGCTGACCGACAAATATTACCAATTTATAGATCGGGTAGAGGCCGTCAATGTACTATAATAGTCAGATTTAATTTTCAAACAGGTCAAAGACAAATCGAAGACATTGAATTGTTTTCACATTCTAATGAGACCTTACACTCTTTACGTACTGCAGTTCAAAGAAGGTAATGTAGAAGTAACAATGTAATGTTTTAACTTAGTAAATGAATATTCTTCTCAGTTTCATTCTTGTATTTTAGGATAAAATGTGCTTCAGATAGCAACATAAAGTTAGAAATGTACGTAAATAAACTGGAGCTTTATATTAATGGAGAAATTTTAGATACGTCCCATGATAGAAAAATTCTTTCCCAAATTCCAATAAGGGATAAAACAGTGATTGTGGCGAAGGTAATTTAACTTGCGACTAATTCAAGTATTGCGTACATTTATGTTTTACCAATTATTTACTTATTCATATTATCAGGTTTATGACGGTCAAGTCTGCGGTAGTGGTGGCTGCGGATCTTCAAATGAATCTAGCAGTGATTCTAGTACATCATCACCACCTTTACCACCGACCCCGGAACACGCTTTACCGGGTGTTGTGAGTATAAATTAATGACTGTGACGATTTTAAACAATGCCCTTTTATGCAACCTACTTATTGATGAATATAATCTCCTTGTAATATCTGTTTCTTGAAAGCTGGTAGATATATTTATCTACTAGCTTAGCAAATTATGTTTCATTTAAGTAAAATGTTTTATTTATGCATACTTGATATACCTAATAATTTTGAGTTGAGTTGATTTAATAAACTTGCAATTATAAACTTTTCAGTTGTTCGCACAGGGATCTTGGTACCTGCCATTTATATTAGATTTAGAACACATAGGTATCATTAAAAGACATGCACAATTGACAGAAGCTGCACATCTACTTTCCCAAATTTGCCCTGCGCACAAGCAAACTGTATGTATACCAAAGCATCAACATTATATATTATGTTGTATTTCTTTGGCCAGTATACAAACTATTTGTTTTGTAGGTAGAGAAACTGACAGAAGCTCTATTGTGTCGGGATGATACTAAGCTACGAGATATGTTGTATGGACCAGCTCCCCCTACGGTGGCTTATAATATAGAGGTATGTATATGTTTGCAGTTTCTTATTTTGAATGCTATTTCAATATAATTTGAAGAGAAAAGTCTAGCGGAGGTAACGTTTTAAAAAAAAATGAAAAAGAATATAATTTGACTATGTCAATGTGTTGTCAATAGGTTCTCCATAGTATGGTGTTACCATCATCAGATACGAGACTAGACCGGAGTCGCAGTTTTCAGTTGGCTTGTGTGAAGAAAGCACCATTATTGGTACAATGCTTGTCTGACAAAGACTTTCTACATGGCGCAGCCCCCCACACTAGAAGGTATTTTATTATGTATAATTACGGATTTCTTAGCATCATTCACTAATTTATTTACACATTTTAAATTATGAATTTCTTTGTTTCAGAGTTGGCTATCTGGCATTAGTCCGATTAGCCAAATTGGTTCTTTATACTTTAGGTCACCTTTTCGAAATATTAGCACCAGATGGTTCCGACACTACAATAGATAGAGAGTTTAGGTATTACAATTTTTTTACATAATATATTGTTAATTAATATATTGGCACGGTTCTTTGAACGATGTCATCCGAAGAACTCTTGTCTCTATAAATGTTCCCTCGGTTTTAGAGCCTTGTGGAATATTTAGAGACGATGGCAGGAGACACGACGGTATGACATTGGTCCCTTGGGAGAGAGGTAAAGCCCTAGTGTGGGATGCTACTTGCGTAGACACTTTGGCGGTCTCTCATCTCAGGGGTACCTCGTTCAGAGTCGGAGCGGCATCAGAGGCAGCTGAACTGAGTAAGTGGCGCAAATATGAGTCTCTGAGAGATGACTACATATTTGTACCATTTGCTGTAGAGACTATCGGTCCGTGGGGTCCACGTGCGATGAAGTTCTTAAAGGAACTCCATCCGCGGCTGGTTGTTGCTGCTGGTGATAAGAGGGCTGGCTCTTTTCTCGCTCAAAGGCTAAGTATAGCCATTCAGCGGGGAAACGCAGCCAGCGTTCTTGGCACGATACCGCGTGGAGTAGGACTGTTTGATAATTAAATTACTAGTCTTAGTTTTTTTTTTTATTATAGTTTTTAATATTGTATATAATAAAATATTGTATATTGTGTTTTGTTAAAGTGAAAAAATATTAAAAATATTATACCAAAATATTGTGTTTCTTACAGAATGGATGTTACAATACTACGTGAAGCTCTTCAAACTGTACCAAATCATAGCTGTGAATTGATTGTAAAAACTGTTGCAGAAAAATTGGCTAATGTTTTGGGTGAACAGGCAAGTTTGTAGAAAAGTTCAAATCAAATCGAATCAGAATCAACTCTAAATGTTAATCTATGAAAAAACTGCTTTGGAAGTTATTCTACAATCATGAAACATGTAACATATATAATATTTAAACAGCAGCTTATATTTTTAGGTAGTAACAAGTCGTGATGAGGGCGACTCCGTATCGTCGTTGGTGTGGTGGCGCGTGCCGACGACGGCGACCGTGCGCGCGCTGTATACACTCGCCTACTGCGTCGCCCAGCCCGCTGACGTCACCGGCATAGTGCATCCCGATGATGTTACGTGTAAGTTCTTCAGATCGACATCTCATCTGATATTTCTCTTGCTCAATGAAAGAAAATATGAAAACTTAAAGACTATCCTTCATTTTTTTGTGTAAATATTTAAGTAATCAAAATCATACACATCCTGTGTATGATTTTAGTGACTTAGCAATTGAGCTTAGTTTTTGAAATACTAAACCTGACAATATGTCTCTCCCCCTCCCTCCTGAGATAAATCTAAAAATAGAGAACATTATATCCCACTGTCAACGTTACCGTTTCAGCCTATCAAAAGTCCACTGTTGAACATATTTGCCACATTTGCCCCACTTGCCAGTCAGATTGTGGCTACCGCAGTTTTTTATTTTTTACTTGTCATTAGGAAAATGCTGCTGATCTTATGCTTTGTCTGTCTCTCTGTCACCTCTTTCGATACCCATAGTACGATATGGGGTAACGGATATTCTTACACCGTCACTTTACAGTCAATACCCACCAAAAACATATAAATATAACGTGAAAAAGGGGCAACAATGGCTTTAAGGCTGTAAAAATATTATTATGTTAAATGTAATTTATTGACTTCACTTGCCAAATGTTATTTTAAATTTTATCACTATCTGAAATAAGTACCAACAAGGTATTTTCTTGCGTTAACACTTCATTATTTAAAAAAAATTGCTGACCGCAACTGTTTAAAGTACTGCACTTGAATATAACCGCACAAATAACTTTGTCGACATTCTTTTGACATTGAATATTAATAACTTTTCTACGTGATAGAGTCACGTTGCAGCTATATCATGGTTGTAGCACGAATGGGTCGGCTCGACCGGGGCAGGACCACGCTCTCACAGAATACCAGCGTATAATATCAGCTTAATGCTGCTGTGTTTCGTATGGTGAGTGTAGAGAACCGGAAGACCCTTTTTACTGGAAACGAGGCATTCCATCTCAGTCCTCAGGGCTGACAACGCATCTGCATTTTGATTCTCAATTGATGATAAATGTATATGTCTATGGTTCACAACATCCACCTACCATCAGGTGGACTGTGTGTTCGTTTGTTACCCTTATTCTATAAAAAAAAACTTGATCTCAGATATTTCCTATACATACGCCTAACTAAGGCTTTACCTTGATCCCAAATTTTTAATTTCTGAGTCACCTAGAAGTGGTCGAGGTTTTTGATGTCCGTTACAGCCTATTAAAAGTCCACTGCTGTTGAGTAAGTCAGTGAGTAATAAAAATTAACTTTTGAGACCTTAAGAACTCAATAACTATAATAGATTTTAATCTTTTTCTCATGAAATTTGGGATTTCAAGGTATTTAGGGACCTTATTAGACATGCATAGTTACAAGTACCAAAAGATTTTGAATACTAAGAAAGTAGTTGTCGAAAGTAGCCGTGTATATATATATATATATATATTAAATTAAAAGTCCTTTTGCAGTGGTTCGAGAATGCATGGAAGTGGTTACTATTTGCATGGCATTGGGTGGTGGCCATTTGGAAACACTACTTCACGAGACTTGGTGGCAAGACACTGCTCTATACCTGATGATAGATTGCCCCAATCCTCAGGTAAAATTTTGAGATTTGTTTATAAATTAATTTCATTGTGTACACCAAAAGTATACATACGAATTACTTATAAAAATAATGAAGTAAGTCAAATTAATGAAATTTCTTATAATAACTATTAACAAGTTACAATAGTAAAGGCCTGCACTCCCAGACGTCACAACATGGCACGGCGCGTCAAAGGATTTTTTTCGTGGAAAAAAAGATTTTCGACCTTATTTTAATGATCTTAGCACTGACATTCCTTTATTTCAACACGAATAGACCGAAACGTCTCGCGTGACACAGCGGCATGCTGCTGCACATCACCAAAGAAAATATACACTACGCGAAAAGAAACGACACTTAAGCATGTGTGCACGTAAAATCGCTTGCGGCTATGTGTGGGTGTCCTGGGTGTGCGTGGGGGGGCCTTGAGAGGCGCGCGGGGCGTGGAACGGGCCGTCGCCGACTGCCTTGGCCGAGGGCTAGTAGTTCGCGCATCGCGTCTCATCTCTAATCTAACGCACCGCACGCAAGCACAGAGTGACTGCGCTTTATACATAAATAATCATGCCCGGCGGGCTTTATTGCTGTGTTTATGGTTGTGGCAATAACCAAAAACAGAATAAAGATAAGAGCTTCCTTTTTTTCGACGAATTTTTGCAATAGTAAGAAATAATAATAAAAATTATAAAAGTAATCGAAAAACCCAAAAATATATAAGAGTAAGTAATTTTTAAAGGGTAGTAGGTAATACTGATTATTGCGTACTGAAATACTAAGTGTTGGTTAATTATTTAAGATTACCATTAACTGTCGTACATATTTTGTTTTGTCGGAAGTTTTAACATTCATCTGTAAAGATATTTAATAAAAGTTGATTTAAAATTGAACGTATACCTACTATGTATCTTCTTTGGCACAAGTCTATAATATTCCATTTCGGTTCGGTATCAACCCTAGCGTTACACGCTCCGACTCAAGGTCACCGGCGCTTGAACTCTCACGTACAGAGAGTGTCACCGCTGTGACATCACGGCTTTCCGCGGGATGCCGCAGCACGCCGCTGCATCACGTGAAACGCATAGGTTACTTTATGTTGTTAAAGGAATGTGAGTACTAAGTAATTGAAACAAGGTTGAACTTTTAAACAGCACAGTGCTAAACTGAGTCAGCGCCCGAACGCGGCTGCTTTTGTCACGACGCGGATTGCCACAGGATCATTTGGCATGCCGCGGGATGCCTGCATGATTATATATCAAAATTTGTACTTACTTTAAATAATTCTATATAATATGTTAGCCGAACCCTGCGGCTTTACCGATTTGCTGCGATTGATTAACAAAGAAACATCTAAAGTTTTGCATTAAAAATTTTAGATAATAGGACAGAATAAAACAGGCTCAAATGTATATTCTGTTTTTCGCCTCGTTACAGAAGTGATACCGAATAATATTTGCAATATTTATTATTAGGTCTTTTTAATTTTAATGTTGTAATTATTGATGAAATCGCATATTACCGCAATTATTGTATGACGTTGACAACTATTCACCACATAGATAGTACGCATATTCAAAACCAAGGTGAACATCAAATATGTGAGAGTAATTTAGCGTACCTGACACCTAAATGAGAGTACCGGCGTGCAAACTAAGCCGAGACACGTTACCGCAAATGTCGGAGACAGAGGGGAGATTTCGCTCCTTCATACCGCATACATTCATTTCATTGCTCTGTCAGGCGTCCGTGTTGACTTTAGTATTTTTACACATATATTTTCTCGATGTAAAGTATGTTAGTATAAAATGTTTGGTAATATTTATTTATTGAATAAAATCAACAATTCAACATTTATTGAGGTATTCAGAGACAATCTCGAGCTTATACTCAAACTTCATAATGTCAAAATTTGTGTAACATAGTATGGTTTAGACTAAATTAAGACATTGTATAGTTTAAGTAGGGATTGTTTCTGAATATCGGATGTAATATATATAGTATATTACTATAAAATATTTTTCTTCAACCTAAGTTTTTTTACTGGCCGTCCAAAAATGTCGGTGAGAGCAAAACTGTCAAGTAGGTGTGTAGTGGCTGTAGCACAGTTTAAAGAGAGTTTAACAGTTGGGAAACAAATGTACTTGTGCAGAGCAACTGCGGTAGGCATTGCGGGGCAGAGGGCAGCGCGACCTTGACTCGACCACTCCACTAAGTCTTCTGTACAATAAATGCGGTTGATGCGAGCGTGCTTTATAAACCTTATTTAACTAATTTTAAATGCCGTATTCGAAAAATATAAAACTTTAATTGTGAAATACTGTTATATAGTTATATGACTTACTAAGTAAAGTTGAATTCAAATGACGGCCATGCTTATGTTTCCCTCATTTTTCTTTTTATAATTGTTTACCCGAATGCGAATACAATACTTAATTAAATTTCACAATCAAAAACTGAAAACATCTATAAAAAAGAAAGTGTCTCGAAATTATGTGGCAGTGCAACACTTGGAATGTATTTTTCTAACTTATAAGTATGTAAATAATGATAATAAATGACAATGAGTAGGTATTATAATATCAAAAATTATTTTATTCCCAATTTTGTGACAACCCCTAGCATATTTGCTACGACGGCGTAAATAGTAAATACTACGTGGGAGGCGGCATCGCTTGATATCAAAGGCTTTTCACAACTGTTCGTTTCTTTTAACTGTGACTACAGCGTAATTGCAATGCAATGGGGGCTTCTAATCTTCCGCTCACTAGAAGTATAGTTGGGACTGAGGTGAAGTTTTTTGTTACATATTGTCATTTAATTGAGAAGTTTGTTTTAAATAAAAGTATCACTTTCTAGAGTATTATATTAATACACACACAATGTCTCAGTGGTTTTTTGTGTTGATGTTTTTCTTTAATTTTATGCACATTATTAATTCTCCTTTGAATTTTTCTGTTTTTAGTGATATCCGTAGTTTGGTTTATTCATTTCTAATCTAATTAATGTAAAATATAATTAATATCACAGAAAAACTTAAATCCTTATAACTTCCCCGCTATGAAATCTGTTAAATTCATCTCATTCCAAAGTGGCGCCGCTCCGATTGCAGAAAAAGTAGTGGATGCGCTTATCAATGTGTGTGTGCGATGCAGGTGCGCGTGTCGTGCGCGGAGCAGCTGCTGGCGATGTGCGCGTGGGGCGGCGGCGGCGGCGCGCGCGACGCGCTGGGCGCGCTGGGCGCGGGTGGCGCGCGCCTGCAGCGCCACGCGCGCCACGCGCAGCAGTTCCTGCAGCTGCTGTGCCGCCTCGTCGCGCTCGCCGGCCCCACCGCGCGCACCCGAGACGACCTCGCCTGCGAGGTACACGCACACGCACTCGCAGTAGTAGCACAGGGACAGGGACTAACTACACTCTATTCGCGGTGAACTTCATAGCGCGCGAGCAAACCAAGCCCGAGCCCCACTGGCACTAATAAAATTATTAATTACAATTTTTAGTGATGATTTACTGAAACATAGTGAGATCTAGGCGGTGATGAAAAACACAAAGAAATTAATTATCCAATTGCTTGGGTTATGCAGTGTATCCTACACGGCACTTCTTATTCTTATTTCATATATTCTAACTATAATAAAACTCTAACACGACGTCTGTCTGAACACGCATCACGCAAAAACCTGTGAGCCGATTTAGATGGGACTTACACTCGCAGATAGATGATGTTATAAGGAGTAACTTAAGCTACTTTTATTTCGGAAAAGAATTAGGGTTCCGCGCAAAAAAATTAAAACCCATGAAATCCAATCGCAATAAATTCTACGCGGACGAAGTTGTAGGGAACAGCTAGTATTCTAATAAAAGGCTAACAAACATTTCTATTTAACTCCTATTTTAAATGACGACCATGCCAGGATCTAATGCGACATGATCTGATAAAGTCTAAAAAATGTCAAATGTCCTCTAGACCAATGTTCACGGCGGTCAGTCTCAACGAAGACTAGCCATCTGCACAGGACAGGATTATAGTGCCCTAGTGTATGCGCAAGCACAGGTGCACTCTATTCCCTCACTGTCATAGTCTCATGGGACGGTAATCTGACACGAGCGAACAGAAATCAGGCGCAAGGCGCATGCTTTCCGAGGCACGGGGGTAAAACACCTTGAATTGAATTTTTCAATTGTTAGATAAGCATTACTTGACGAATAAGTCGACCTCCTGAGAAGTAAATGATTTTTCCCTTTGACAACCAGATAACCATTTTATTGAACAGATTGTTTCATTAGATGACAGATGATGTTAACAAAAATTTTACTGTTATATTATATTTCTCGATTTTGCATTTATTACAAAGTTAAGTGTTATTGTTATGAATATATTTAATAGAACTAATGATTTTGAAATTAAGGAAGATGTTCTGATAAATTTAATTATAAATCTTACTGAAATGGACCTGATCAGAACTTTACTATGTAGGATTTAAAAAGAGTCTTAAAAGAGTCTATGAAATATTAGGTCCTTACATATGAAATTGGCGTTTTGTACGGGAGGAATATAAAGTCAATTTTTTTTGTAAAATATATTTAATTAATCAAAGTATGCACCGTTGTTATCTATGCACTTTTGCCATCTCATAGCTAGTTCATTGATCCCTTTACTAAAAAAAAACCATGGGGGCGAGAATCAATAAACTCTTTAAAGGCGGTTTGGACTGCCGCATCGGAGTTCAATTTTTTTCCTTGTAAGAAGTTGTCCAAATTCCGGAAAAAATAGTAATCTGTTGGAGCAAGGTCCGGGGAGTACGGTGGATGTCGTGACATTCCAATTGTAGCTCATCTAACTTAGTGGTTGTTTGTTGTGCAGTGTGTGGTCTTGCGTTGTCGGAAGCAGCAGTGGCCTAGAGCGATTGACCAATCTGTTGTTTAGTAGCAGTTCTTCCTTCATGGTTTGCAGTTGCTGACAATAAATATCTGCCGTAATCGTTTGGCCAGATTTTAGGAAGCTGTAGTGAACGACACCGGTGCTAGTCCACCAAACACTCACAAGTAACTTTTTCTGAGTCAATTTTCGTTTAGGGCAGGATTGGCTGGGTCTCCAGGGTTCAGCCATTGCGACGAGCGCTTCCGATTATCGTACAGTATCCACTTTTCATCACAATTAATGATTCGATTTAAAATCCCGTCATTATTGTGTCGGTTGAGCAAAGTAACACAGCAGTCGACGCGTGTTTGCAAGTTCGATTCACTCAATTCATGAGGTACCCATCGTTCAAGTTTTTTACTTACCCGATTTGCTTCAAGTGAATTAATACAGTTTTATCACTTACCTCGAAGGCTGCAGCTATCTTTGAAGTGCTTTGTGATGGATCCGCTTCCACAATAGCCTTTAATTCTTCATTTTCCACTTTGGTCTCCGGCCGTCCACGGGGTCGGTTCTGAAGGTCGAAATTTCCAGAACGAAAACGTTGAATCCAAAAACGTACTGTGCTTTCTTTTGCGACACCAGCGCCGTACACATCATTAATCCTTCGAGCTGTTTCTGCAGCACTGGTGCCACGGTAGAACTCGTACTCGTAAAAATACTGATATTTCATGTTTTCCTTTGTGCGGTAATAAGCGACGCCAAAGAATAAAATAATGAGGAAAAAACAAATGAATGACTGTTTTCAAAACTTAAATGTACCAGCTAAATGAATTTATAAATTTGAATTTGGAATTCTTAACCAAAGAGGAGATATTTCAGATCAAAGTGGTCAGTACGACAAAACGCTAATTTCATATGTAAGGACCTAATATTTACTTCCCATGATAAGAGATAAAATCGATTCAATACGCAAGAGGTAAATTTTCAATGCTTTATAGGTATAACAAATAACGGTGTTATGAGCAGGCACCGATTGAATTTCAGCAGAGAACATGTGAAATCTGTCATCCACAGTGGCGCGGCGGAATCATCTTAGAGATGAGGAAGGCCTGAAGTTATTAAGTCTGAAGGAACATTTTCTACTTCATCATCATCATCATCATCATCATTATTACAGCCCTTCACAAGTCCACTGCTGAACATAGGCCTCCCCCAAGAAATGCCCCAAAGCACGGTCCTGAGCCACCTGCATCCATCGACTTCCTGCATGTCTTACCAGGTCGTCACTAAATCTAGTGGGGGACGCCCTACACTTCGTCCGCCGGTACGAGGCCGCCAATCGTCGGTCGGTTCTTCGAGCTATGTGGCCGGCCCATTGCCACTTCAGCTTACTAATCCGTTGGGCTATGTCGGTCACTCTGGTTCTACTGCGGATATACTCATTTCTAAGTTTATCACGTAGAAAAACCCCGAGCATATCCCTTTGCATAGCTCGCTGAGCGACCTTGAGCTTCCTCATATGGCCATACGGTCTCAGTTCCATAGGTCATCACTGGCAACACGCACTAGTTGTACAGTCTTGTTTTCAAGTTTTGAGGTATACATGACGAGAAGATGTGTCGTAATTTTCCGAACGCTGCCCAGCCGAGTTGAATCCGTCGATTGACCTCTCGGTCGAAGTTGGACTTACCTAGTCGGACTATTTGTCCCAGGTAAACATATTCGTCAACAACTTCGAGCTTAGTGCTCCCAACAACTACCGGCATAGGTGTGACATGGACGTTACACATGATATTTGTTTTGTCCATGTTCATCTTAAAACCTATCCATTGGAAAGCACTATTGAGGTCATTGAACATATTGCTTAGGTCCTCCAGCGATTCTGCCATAAGGACTATATCGTCGGCAAATCGAAGGTGATTGATGTACTCGCCATTGATGTTAATACCGTAACCTTTCCAGTCCAGTAGCTTGAAAACGTCTTCCAATGCAGCGGTGAAGAGTTTCTGGGATATTACGTCACCCTGTCTTACAGCTCTCTGCAGTTGGATAGGTTTCGTACTCTGGTTCTGTACTTGATAGCCATTGTCGCCCTACTGTACAAACACTTCAGCACTTCTATATACCAACAGTCAACTTGGCACCGCTGAAGGGACTGCATCACCGCCCATTTCGACGGAATCAAAGGCTTTCTCATAGTCCACATACGCCAGACATAGTGGCAAATTGTACTCCTCGGACTTCTGTACAATTTGCCGAAGGGTATGTATGTGGTCTATGGTGCTAAAGCCTTTTCGGAAACCGCCTTGTTCGGTAGGCTGGAAGTCGTCGAGTCTGCATTTTCTTTTTCTACTTATTCACATATTAAATTCTGTTTATTACAGGTCAATTGGCTACGTTCCATTCGCGCTAATCCAGAATTACTTGACGACACTCTCCTGGAGGGACATCTCAATCTCACCAAAGAGCTATTTACGCACGTGCCAGCGCAAGTGAAATACCAGTATGGTGCTCATCCGGATCACAAAGATTCTGGTTTAATAAAGGTATGTTTGACTAAAATAAATACAAATATCTTCTTTAACATATTCTTGCTGTTTTTAATTTGCTGCCTGGACTAAAATTATATTATCACTCTCTGAAATCTAACAGTTGATCTGTTGAAGTTTAACTCATCCTTTTACCGCGATGGCGAATATTTACTAATAATTCTTATCATGAAAAGCTAGAAATTTTGTTAATAAACAAACAACTATATTGTGTATCGCAATGCCAGATGATAGTAAAGTAATCTGCTATTACTCGTCTATTGAGTTGCATGGCTCACGATTATAGTATCAATCGCTGAACTTCGGCAGCTTAGGGAATAAGGGCTAGCTTTAAATTTCAAAGTATGTGAGCAAAGAGAGTTCGATCCAATCTGGCGCGAATGAAATTGTTTATTGGCTATTTAACTACTAATTTACCACCTGCTTGTCGGTGAAGGAAAATTAGCGCACAAGCAAGCATGTCTGAGAAATAAAATAAAATGGCAGTCGTTGGAAATTTAAAATTATATTAATGAGTGTTTTTTCTGAGTTTTCAAATTAATTGTAGTATAGGATTTTTATTTTTATTTTGTAATTTAAAATCATAAACATCTGTACTGTAGCTATAGAGTTCAGATATACCGCTGATAAAGCAATTTGGTGACGCTAACTCATTAGATTTTACCCATAAAAAATAAAGAATCTACAAAACTTTTAAAAAACGTATGAAGTCTACCAACATGCCTTGGGGTAGGGTAATATTACACATTGTTTATAAACGTCAGGAGGTGACGACGGAGTTCCTGTGGCCGTACTCGTGGGCGTGGTGGCGCATGGGCGAGGGGGAGGGCGAGGGCTCGCGCGAGGGCGGCGCGTGCGAGCCGGCGGCGCCGCTGTGCCGCACGCCCGGCGCCGCCGCCGCCGCCGCCGACCTGCTGCTCGCGCTCGTGCACGGCTGCGTGCCCAACATGGCCGCCATGGCGCAGCTGCTCGCCTGCATGTTCTACAGTGGTACGCTCCTCTTGCTTTTACATTGTTAGCGCACATTCGCCACTCACATACCAGCTGCTAGAGACTCTTATCTTCCTACGAGTCAATCGGTAGGCATCTCTTACTGCCACAAAGCAGCAGTGCACAAAATATAATGATCCAGTTTGAAAGATAAGGTAAGGTAATACGCACTCGTGCACTATAATCTTGTGCAGATGGCTAGTCTCCGTTGAGACTGGCCGCTGAAAAATTAACATGTTTAAAAAAAAGATTTTATCACATAATTAACAATGACATTCTATTACAGATAAAAACATGCCACTTTCGGAATGGGAATACATGCCGTGCGTGGGACCGAGGCCGCCCGCTGGACTAGTGGGACTGAAAAACGCAGGCGCTACGTGCTACATGAATTCCGTTCTGCAGCAGCTGTACTGCGTGCGCGCCGTGCGAGATGTGTTGCTTACAGTTCAAGGTTCGGAAAATACATTAAATAATATATCCATGTTTATTTCATTTGTATGTCAAGAATTATTTATCGAATCGTACGTCAAACAAGTGGTAAAATTAAAAATTTTGTACAACCGACTTCAATATAAATTATTAAGGATAACTCACAAACTACTGATTAGACCTTGATCAAATTTATATTGGACCAAATGAGAAGCACCAGCCTTGAAATAAAAAAAAGAATCATCGAAATCGGTTTACCGAGAAAAAAGTTATGAGGTATTAAGTACCTCCTCCTTTTTGAAGTTGGTTGATAAAATTGGTTTTAATGTTTAAAATGTACTTATATTTGACTTTTTGTCTTCTAAATTGCATTACTTTCTACGTTATAAAAATGTTTATATTGGTCATATTATTATAGGAGCTGCTACTGATCCAAATGAAGATTTTTCTGGTGAAATCCAACATCATAGCATAATGGAAAATAATATTGAAGTATGTATATATTTTCCGCTTCATGTCAGTTATTACATTCATTTAGTTATTACATATTTAATATATATATATATATATATATTAAAAAGGTTTTAAATATAATTATAATGTTATGTTTTCTTATAAATTAATAACCTTGTTGCAGAACAATGGTGATTATAACATAACAATTTTAAAGCAAGTACAAGCTATATTTGCACATCTTCATTACAGCAAACTGCAGTACTATGTACCTAGAGGTCTGTGGGCGCATTTCAGGTTTGTAGTCACTATTTAAAGGATGTCTTTTAAACTGCAACAATAAATAAATACACAACTATTTCATGTTACAGACTTCAAGGCGAACCAGTTAATTTACGCGAGCAACAAGACGCTGTTGAATTTTTTATGTCTCTTGTAGAATCTCTTGATGAAGCTTTAAAAACATTAGGTCAAGAGCAACTAATGGCAAAAACTATGGGCGGAACATATTCTGACCAGAAAATTTGTAAAGGTTGCCCCCATAGGTAATTTTGAGAAGTTTCTATTACTTTTTGTAATTTTTCGATTATAGTATTATTAGAACTCCACTTTATTTTTAGGTACTGCAAAGAAGAACCTTTCAGTGTGGTGTCTTTGGACATCAGAAATATGTCTCGCTTGCAAGAATCTCTAGAAGCATATGTACGTGGAGAATTATTGGAAGGAGCAGATGCATATTATTGTGACAAATGCAGTAAAAAGGTAATACGAATTGTTTAAGTACATGAAATATAAAATCAGTGTGGCAATATAGTAATAAATTGTTTTATACACAGGTGGTTACAGTCAAGAGGTTATGTCTTAACAAATTGCCTCCAGTGTTAGTTATTCAGCTGAAAAGGTTTGAATACGACTTTGAGAAAGTATGTGCAATAAAATTCAATGACTATTTCGAGTTCCCACGAGAGCTTGATGTCGAACCATATACAGGTACATATTTAAAATATATCAATAAATACATTTGAATACGTACAATGTGTTGCGCTAAGTACGATATTAAATGAATACACGGGTACTGCTATTTGGTAGTAATGTTGTAAAATTAATCAATTCAAAATTCGCCCATAATTGAACCTCAAGTTGTTAAACAGCTACAGCATAAAGTTCATTCATAAGCTGCCTAGTACAAGTAGCAATGCCGCGCGGTTTCATATGGAGCGCGGCTCGTGCAAATTGTTATTCACTTTTTGCTCACAATATTATATAATAACTACACACTGTAAGTATCTAAGCTCAAATATCAAAATTATTACATAAATTCGGCATAATTTTCACCAACCTATTTTCTCCAATACGCTGGAGTGAATACCCGCTCGTGCAACAGGACGGGACGGGGTGACTCTCTTTTGTAGCGGCACGCGTGCCAAGTAATTGTAGAAATTTATTGTCTGACAGCTCTATAAATATTCAAGAATTATGTATGAAAATGCGATACCGAATATGCCTTTTTAATTGATGTCGTACAGAGAGCAATACATTGTATAATATATAACAGAGAAATCATTTATCTAGTTCTATACAATTGTACTTTCTTTATACTTCAGATTTACTTTCTTGGTGAATCTTTGTTAAATTGAGACATATTCTCTTTACATGTAGCCAATATGACCTTGATATTTTTTTTTATAGAATAAGGCTGACAAACGAGCGCACAGTTTACCTGATGGTAAGTGGATGCTGTGATCCATAGACATCCACATTTATACTCAATTAAGAATCAAAATGCAGATACGTTGTCACCCCTGAGGACTAAGATGAAATGCCTCGTTTCCAGTAAAAAGGGTCTATGGTTATCTACACTCACCATACGAAACACAGCAGCATTAAGCTGGTATTCTGTGAGAGCGTAATCCTACCCCGGTCGAGCCGACCCATTCGTGCTACAGCCATAATATAGCTGCAGCATGGCTCTAGAACCTATCTATATACATTGATGATTATGTAAAGCAAAACCGGTAGGCTTGTAATATAAATAATTAAAAATGTTGTGAAACACACATAATGTGTAAATCTTTTATTCAAATCTATACATTTTTTATGGTAAGTCTGATCAGAGCAGTAAAATTTATAATCTTTGTGATCACTTAGCGTGGGGCTTAGCACGAGCAGAGGGCGATGCTACATTGTGGGATGGCGGCGAAGAACAGACACCCGAGACACATTACCAACTTAGCGGCATAGTAGTACATTCTGGGCAGGCCTCAGGTGGCCATTACTACTCCTATGTTCTGTTAAGGTACTAAAATTATTGATCTATTTATGTGAAAGTAGTCTGGTATAACCATTTGCTTATACATCGTAAGAAATTGGTTTTTTAAAGCTTTGTGATACACACGTTTAGGTTTCTCATTTTTATTATGGAGTCTAAATTGGCTTCTATAAAAATGTCAAACATGAAAAGAATATTGATACTGTTGCGCGCCACTATTAATGGTTTATACATGGCAACACTAGTTACCACTAGCGCCCTCTAGTATCGAGTAGCAGAACTAGGAGAGTCAAGATCCTTCTAGAAATTTCGGGACCGATATGTACTGAACATTCTAGATGTTTCTACAGTAGAAGGTTCTGAAACTATCTGAGGCCCTATATAAGGCCGGTATAGACCGCGACCGAGTCAGTATTGAATTGGCGATACAAGCGAGGACTTCAGCGATACAACTACGAACTTAAGCGATCTGTAGTAAAATTGTATTTTGTTATTAGTGTGGTTTAAAGTTGTAATTAGTGTTGTGTAATTAAAGTGTCAATTTTGGTAATTCACTCAGCAGTTTTAATTGTCTCGAACCCCAAGCTCGTAACAATTGGTGTCAGAAGTGGATCAGATCATGCCAATTTTACCAAAGGACGACACGGAGGGTATCCGTACCCGAAGTCAACGCCAGCAAGAGACGGACCAGAGACGATTTGGTAATGCAACGCCGCAAACGTCGGAGGCCAGCTGCCGACCACGGAGGCCGGCCCGTCAGTAGCTCCTGCATCTGCAGCACCTGACTTAGGTGCTCTGATGATGATGCTGCAGGATCAGGCTCGCCGACAGGAGGAACAGGCCCGCTGACAGGAGGAACAGGCCCGCCGACAGGAGGAACAGGCCCGCTGACAGGAGGAACAGGCCCGTCGGTTGGAAGAGCAGCTGCAGCGTGACAGGAGGAACAGGCCTGCCAACAGGAAGAGCAGATGCTCCTCATGAAGGACCTTCACACTACCTTCGGGAAAGAGATAGGAGGTGAAGGATAGGGTTGCTCAACATGACAACCGCCTGTCGGAAGCTGAAACCCGAATCGACCAAGTGAACAATTGGGTTGACAACGTGATTGCTGACATGAAGAAAACGCTGGACGACCTCAAACTTGGAGATGGAGTTACAGCCCCCGTGGTAGCTACAATACCTTCGCTACGTGGATTCAAAGTGCCGCCGTTCGACGGAACTTTTCCTGGTCGGCGTACAGAATCCAGTTCGAGGCTGTCGCGAAGACGAACGGCTGGAATAAAAGTCAGGCCATGACTGCTCTCACCCTAGGCTTGCGCGACCAGGCCTTAACTGTTCTGGAAGCTCTCGGTAAGGAAGTGACTTACGAGCAGCTCCTTGAGGCATTGGAAGCGAGATATGGCGACGCTCACCTGGAACACGTCTTTCGTGCGCAGCTCAAAGATCGCGTGCAACGCAGCAACGAAAACCTGCAGCAGGGCCCTTGAGGTGGAAAAGCTGGTTCGAAAAGCATACCAGTCTGTACCTGCGCTCATTGTAGGAACCTGGTGCAGACATTCATCGACGGCATCCGCGACCTGAAGTCAGAGCTGCTGTGAGGCTCGGGCACCACGAGACGCTTAAGGACGCGTTGGCCCATGCACTGGAGGTGGAAGCCGTGCGGCAGGATCATCGTTCCCATCGCGTCAGGAGGTTGCAGCAGCTACAGTTCGCGACTGCAATAAAGGATACAGGCCTAGGTGCTATGGCTGGAAAGGCCATCTTCGATCCAGCTGCCCTAAGCGAAAGGAAAGGAAGGTGAACTATCTCGAGGGGCAGTGCGGCTATCAGCACCGCCCAGCACAGCGGGAATCTCATAGCAACGCAGATGCATTGTCAAGAAGGTCTTGTCCTGAAGATTGCAAGGATTGTACTAGGCAAGAGGGTAAAGAAGTGGTGTCTGTGAGGATGCTCAGGACAGACCAGCTCAGCAATGAATGGAAGGACAGCCTACAACATGCACACAGCAGGAAGATCCGGACATCAAGCCGATTCTGGAATGGATGAAGGCCAGTGCTCCTAAGCCCAAGTGGAGTGACGTCTCAGCGATGAGTTCGACCACGAAAAGCTATTGGGCCCAATGGGACAGCTTGCTGATTCAGGATGGAGTCCTGTGCCGTAAATGGAAATGGTCGGGGAGACAGTTGTCATTTGCAAATGGTTGTCCCTAAAGCTAAAGTACTGGATGTTCTACAGCTGTACCATAATGGTTGTTCAGGAGGCCACTGGGAGTCAAACGAACTTTACTGAAGATCCGAGAACGGTTTTACTGGGTCCACTGTCGTGACGATGTCGAGGACTGATGTCGCAAATGTACAAGTTGTGCGGCTGTAAAGGGACCTCAAACTCGTAGTAGAGGTGCATTGAAATTGTACAATGTTGGTGCACCATGGAAAGGATAGCCGTTGACGTTGCGGGCTGTTTCCGGAAAGTGAAAGTGGTAACAAGTATTTCATGGTTGTGATGGATTACTTCACTAAGTGGCCAGAAGTCTTCGCCATTCCAAATCAAGAAGCTTCAACAGTTGCAGATAAACTAGTTCATGAAGTCTTCTGTCGTTTTGGAGTACCTTTAGAGATTCACAGCGATCAAGGAAGGAATTTTGAGTCTCAAATATTCCAGGAAACTTGCCGAGTTATGGGTACTCATAAAACAAGAACAACTTCTTACCACCCACAATCTGATGGAATGGTAGAACGATTTAATCAGACATTGGAGAGTACCTAGCAAAGTTGTGGAAAACGGCAACGAGACTGGGACAGGCACATACAACCGTTTTTGTTGTCATATCGAAGCGCTGTTCACGAAAGTACATCAGTGACACCAGCTTTAGCAAATTTTGGGAGAGAATTACGGCTGCCTGCAGACCTGATCACGGAATACCACCTGATGCCCCACGCAGTATAACCGATTATGCAAACGACTTGCGGGACAAAATGAATGATATTTATGAGCACGTCAGACAGTCGGGCCAGCAAACGTCTGAGAAGATGAAAACACGGTATGACCGCAAAATGAACAACAAAGGTTTGACGAAGGTTCACTAGTGTGGTTACACAATTCAGTTCGCAGCAAAGGGAAATCTCCTAAGCTTCAAGCTAAATGGGACGGACCGTACCGATTGTGACAAGGATCAATGACGTAACCTACCGGATACAGAAAGGTGCAAGAGGTACCCTAAGATCGTCCATGTGGATCGACTGGCGCGTTATTATGGGGCCAATAATGCTCAGGACGAGCATGTCTTAGGAGGGGCAGTGTTGCGCGCCACTATTAATGGTTTATACATGGCAACACTAGTTACCACTAGCGCCCCCAGTATCGAGTAGCAGAACTAGGAGAGTCAAGATCCTTCTAGAATTTCGGGACCGATATGTACTGAACATTCTAGATGTTTCTACAGTAGAAGGTTCTGAAACTATCTGAGGCCCTATATAAGGCCGGTATAGACCGCGACCGAGTCAGTATTGAATTGGCGATACAAGCGAGGACTTTGAAGCGATACAACTACGAACTTAAGCGATCTGTAGTAAAATTGTATTTTGTTATTAGTGTGGTTTAAAGTTGTAATTAGTGTTGTATAATTAAAGTGTCAATTTTGGTAATTCAATCGGCAGTTTTAATTGTCTCGAACCCCAAGCTCGTAACAATACATTTAAAATTAGCATAGGGTGATCATTATGAGTCCGGGTTTTTTAATTCGTAAAATATTAAATGTGTTTTTAATTAAACATCTATTGAAACATATTTAAAAAAACGCTTATTTTATAACAACCACATGAATAATGTCATTTAAAAAAAGGATACTAATAACGCTATTGACATAACTATTACTCCCGTTAGTCATTGCAAGTAAGCTTAAAATGATTGTGTTCAGAAAGGTTCACCGCGGTTGTGAATGGCGAAATGGTGAATGAACCCACGACTTTTGCAGCTTGCAGAATAATATGCCAATATGTAGATATTTTTATAATTTATTTACATTACTTTGGCCAACATTATTATATTTTCGATAGAGATAACGGCATCGAGGGCGGGCGGTGGGTGAAGATGGACGACGGTGATGTGTCCGAGTGTGCCATGCACGACGACGAAGAAATGAAGGCACAATGTTTCGGGGGTGAATATATGAGCGAAGTAAGCAATATTAACAGTTTTTACTTTTACAGCCATGACCAGTACCATCATTAGTCAGCTAAGTAAAGCTTAGGCCCGTATTAATAAACGTTACTCAACGAAGGACTCAAGTGCGTAATCATTTGATACGCCCTCATTACGAAATCAGCATCTCAATATCGTTGCTAATTAATAAACACATAAAAACAGTATCTCAAAACGCTGTACTTAGTAATACTGTTCTGTGACTTGCACTCAAGTATACACACTTGAGAGTCGAGTTTCATTTATTAATCAGTGTGGCACTCAGCTGATATCGTAAACCTAAACCGCATCTTGAGATATGTTTATTAATAAGATCATAACCTCAAGGTTGTACTCTAGTGCGTGTACTTGAGCTGAGTAACGTTTATTAATACGGGCCTTAGTTTGATATGTTAAGATTTTGCCAGTTGACATTTTTTAATAAAATGTCACAAATAACAACAAAGTATTGTAGTCTCTGTCAGATCAGATAACCTTAACATGTTTATTGTGTCACTTTTGCTCATACTGGACGCGCACTTATTAAATTTTAATGGAATTTGCTTTTACCTAGGGCAGTATGATATTTTTTTTTAAATAAGACGGAAAATACCCTTTTGAAAGCAGAGATTAGCCAAATGACTTATCACAGGAAATACGAGCGATTTAAAAAACTTGAGAAACTGAGTAGAGATATTATCCCAGCCGGGTGCACTTGAGATCTGACAGGATATATTCAATTTCCAATGGATCATTTTTTAATAATAACGATAAGATGATAACTGTGATGCAAACATAGGTAGACTGTCAGATTCGGGAGAGACGTCATATTTTTGGATATCCTTAGCTAGCTTTCTACCGATATTTGCAAAATAGTTGCTAACATGGTTAACTGAATCATATGGGTTTAATTTAATGTTTAGTAAATCAAAATTTGTGGTCTTCTTAGGTTTTAGATTTGTTATTTCTTTAATTGTTTTCCAAAGCATTTTTGAATTCTTATTTGCTTTATTTAATTGTTCTCTCTCATATTTTCTTTTAAGTGTTTTAATAGGTTCTTACCAGAAATTTCTGTACCTTTTATAGGTAATTATTGTGGTTACATTGTGAGGATCCGAACGTAGTTGCATTTGTATTTTATTTCTATTCCTAATGCACCTTAAAATACCAGTTGTAATCCAAGGTATAATGGTTCGTTGTGATTTTGGCCTTCTTTTGTAATTTTACTCTCTTTTATAGATTCAGATAAGCTTTTTATGAGGATGGTCATGGAGAATGTTTAAAACAGTCGTAGATGATATTCCAGTCATTTCTGCGATCTGTTTTTTCTTCAGACGAGCAACAAGTCAAGAACAAGTTTTGCAACTCTTTCCACAATGTGTGAGGAAGTTGCTTCAATCGGTCGGCCTGAGCGCTTATTGTCTCCAATGGAGTCTCTGCCTTGCTTGAAAAGGTTATGCCATTTATAAATCATAGTTTTCCAGGGTAAGAGTCCCCGTAAACAGATGACGTCTCTTCCATAATGATATGTGACGTTTTTCCTTGCTTAGTAAGGAACTTAATCACGGCACAACTCAATTTTCTCCTCAGTTATTGTTAACTTCTCGGTTGATTTATTTATTCTGTGATATCTCAAAGGTTAATGAACCGACCTGACTGAAACTTGTTATTTATAGTTGTATTAAGTCACCAAGTAGCGACAGTAAAAAAATGCCCCTTCCCCTCTAACCCCTTCATTCCGCGAACTTTTCGCGGAATGAAGGGGAAAAAATTTCGAGCGATTCCCCCTTGTACACAATCGCATTGCTAGTCTATGTCTGTGGCGCACTAGGTTATGGCTAGCAAGGCTCATCCACACGCATCCGAAATGGGCTCGTCAAGCACACTCGGAACGGCAACCTCAGGCTGGCCCTCCAAATCGGATCTGCCATGTGAAGGCTACTAAGCTACCCGAAACAGCAATACGAGAATCCTTTGGGGTTCAGGATCAGTATCAGTGTTATAACCTTAAATAATACAATTATTATAACACCTATACACAAGTTTAAGGACTACTACACTAATATTTATAAATTGTTTCCTAGGTATTCGATTCTACACAAAAGCGGCTTTCATATAAACGGCAGAAGAGATGGTGGAATGCCTATATGCTATTTTATACAAGAAAAGACACAATAGAGACATCTACTCTGGAACAGTCCATGAAAAGCATGACACTTAAGTAAGTAAATCATTGAGTTAACGGTTCATGCAGTTTCCATTACTTTAAGTCAATTTAAAATTGTATATATTTAAAATATAATATATTATATCAATAAGCTTAATATTTGTAAACTACTTTTAATTCACATTATAGCTTAGTTTATTTATAATTTTTTTTCAACAGAGAAAGTGCCATTCCAAAGCCTATTTGGCAATCAGTGCGTCGCAGTAACATTGCCTTCTGTCACAATCAGGACCAATTTAGTCTTGAACATTTTAATTTTATGAAGAAGCTGTGTTGCATGCGTTTGCAAGTACTGCCAGGTTCACAAAGTGCTATATGGGTAAGTATATGCCATAGGAGTATTATATTTTATTAGAGAATTATGCAAATATTTTTAGAACGTAATCATATTATTTTTATTAATTACCAGGGCCCAGAACATGAAGAAATGTCAATGTTAGCTGTACAATTGGCAACAAAATTCTTATTTCAAGTTGGGTTTCATACAAAAAAGGCGTTACGTGGACCTGCTTCAGACTGGTATGTTTATGGTTAGCTATTATAAAAACTTAATATTTAAAATGGCTTTTAATATTTTTGTTTTCTTTCTAGGCATGATATTTTGTGTCAGCACCTACGATGTTCACAAGCTGTTCGCGCGTGGTTTGCGACCGATCTTTTTAAACATCCTCACAGGTATTATATGGTACACAAATATTAAATAATTACTTGAAAGTATATAATAATTGTTGTCTTGTTTCGACCTAATTAAATTTTTAAAATAACACTATTTTTCAGGTTATGCGATTATCTTCTCTCATGTCCATCGGCTGAAGTCCGGATTGTATTCATGAAAATCATTGTATTCTTGGCGCATTTCTCTATTCAAGATCCACCAGGTAAATTTAACAAAACTGTGTACTGGTACTAAACAATAATATATATTGTAAGATAACGTGTTATATATAGAATGTCCCAGAAGTCGACAGCAAGCCGGAATCGGGTGATAGGTCAAGACATAATAGTTAACAGAAAAATATTTAAAAAAAATCTTGGCCATTGTAACGCTTCCCCCCACCCCTAACTATAAAATATATAAAATTTACGTGACCGGTATAATAACCATATATTGATCTTTCTAAAGGTTTAGTGATAGGCCGTTTAATAAATTTATGGCGTGATCGTCTTAATTAGGACCCTTATTTACGTTGCGTTTGTTTAGTAACTTAGTTCTTTTAGGTGTCTCTTGGAAGAATGAACATTCGCTTGAGCAGTCGAAAACCGTAGTGCCTTATAATTATTTTAAGCTAAAGAACCCCGTTCATGAAGACTAGACTCAAAAAGGATAAGAACATTAAATCGTCCCTATTCCACTTGTATCAGGTTCACATCAGTCAATTTCTTATTAATTAATCCCTTCCCGCTCGGAAAAGGCTCACAATATTTATATAAAATACTAGATACAAGGGCTTCGCTCTCCCACAATTAAAAAAAAATATTGAGCGCCAACAACCAATGCGCTTCCTCCGAAGGGGACGTTAAGTTGTGAACTGGACCGTAGAGCACAGCAAAATAACTGGCGAACCAGTAAAAGAGGACTTGGCCTTGGTAGTGCGTAAGCACAAACATCGACCGAAGTCGCGCATGTCAATGCGTGTACAGTCACACGCCATACAGAATACGATCAAATCCAGCCACAGTGAATATACGTCACACGGTTTAGGCAACACATCGAATAATAGGCACACTGGCTATAAAAAGCCCTCCGTGGGCGCCACCGCCTGCCAAACCGCCGTTCCTGCAGACGTGATGTAAGCGTAAGGCATGACCACCAATTGCATGATCAGAACGGCTACTAGCCGCAGAGCGTGTCATAAGTCTACTGCTCACCTCAAGGGATAGGGGTCCCACGTTGCGCGGCTTTCGGCTGCAGCCTTGAGAGACTCCTCAGATTCTACCTCCAGCCGCATGAGGTAGACACATATGCTCCACTAACCAATACAACGGCAGATACTCGTATATCCAAAAAGGCAGTTATAAGAAATAATAGTAATAATTCGCCATCAGAAAGGGCCACCCACCAACAAGTTGCCTTCATTCATTCAAAGTTGGAAAATTTACAGAGATGTATTATTATATTGTTATATAAAACATCATGGAGGTCAGTCTGCAGCTCCGTAATGAAGGGATCCGACATGGGCAAAGCTACTTAAGTTGTAAGTCAAACCAAGACGCAGAGAGCGCCATTGAGAATAGCGACCCGCCAAACAACCATCGCAGAAATGCAATGCTGCAAAACGCAATAAGCATCAATACGATTATCGTCGGCTTGCACCTTCCCAAGGTATACAATTCCAGCAGACGTCACCACAATCCACCAGCAGACTCTTTTTCTCCTAAGTGTACCCGCATATTTTTCGAGAGCTTGAGAATTTTAATTAGAGGCCATAAAGTGGATCTCTTAAGACACGCCTTAACTTCATCTGCTCTAGTTCCTTTTGGCACTACTGGTAGAGTCTGTCTAAAATCTCCAGCCAGCAAAACCGTTACACCACCCATTAACTTTTTATTTCCTCTTATATCTTGTAGAGTTCTGTTTAAAGCCTCTACGCCACCCTTATGAGCCATGGTTATTGCATCCCACACTATCATTTTCGTATGTTTTAATACTTCAGCAAAATTACTTTGTTTCGATATATTACAAACTAGCTGTTCCCCGCGACTTCGCCCGCGTGTAATTTAGGGTTTTAATTATATTGCTCAGAACCCTAATCCTTTTTCTCAAATATAAGTAGCCTAAGTTACTCCTTAGAACATCAGCTATCTGCCAGTGAAATCTGTCCCGTCGAAATTGGTCCAGCCGTTTCGGAGATTAGCCGGAACAAACAGACAGACAGACAGACAAAAATTTTAAAAATTATGTTTTTGTTATAAGTACCGTATATACATTCATATGCATTTAGTAAAAAGTTGTTATTTTAAAATTACAAACAGACACTTCAATTTTATTTATTTGTATAGATGGGAGTATCAGCTGTTGTTAAATTGAGTGGTAACTTGAAGGTAGCATGAGCAGTTTGTCCATCCTCAAGCAGTGTAGCTGCGATCCCAGAAGAAGCCACAGCCAAAGCAATTCCGCGAGTACTTCTAACTTTTGCTAATAGCAAATTTATGAGGAAAGTTTTGCCTGTTCCACCGGGAGCATCTAAAAAGAATATTCCACCCTCATTTGATTCAATTTTTGTGTTAATTTGATTGTAAACTGCTTTTTGTTCGTCATTCAGTGATCCTTCATTATTTTTAACTGTGTTTTCTAATGATGCTAAGTCGTAACTTGTCTCTTTAAGAAACTCTCTATTTTAAAATTGTTGTTCTTTGCTTGGCTGAGGTAACCCATACTCTTTTAGTAGCCGTATTAGAAGATGCCATATTAGCGTTGGGTGGCTAATACGGCATCTTCTATTACCGAAAGGCATTTGTTAAATACCACATCTGTTATGTGCTCTACATCCATATCTCCCTGTCTTTCTAATTGCCTTTTAAAATCTTCAGATAGGTATTATTTGTATTTCTCCCAAAGGCTTAAAGGGCCTGATACTTGGCAGAACACTAAAATAATCGTAAAAAGATCCCGAATCATTTGCGGTGATTGGCAAAGTGCTGCCTCTTCCATTGCTAAATGCTGATCATCTTCAAGCAAGCCGAGAGCTTTGCACGCTGATTGGAACGCGGTACACTGGCCTCCAAAAAAATCGACCCACCTACGTTTTTTCGCAAAAAGGTGTTCAATGGGTTTTTACCACAATCGGTAGATATTTTTTATCTTGATAATGTAATAATGCAACTATAGGGTTGTAAAAAACTAAAAAACGGCGCGTGAAACGGGATATTTTACATATAAATGTGATGAGACATTGAAACCATAACATTTTACAAAATTTACGATTTTACTGTGAAGATCGATATTTAAATTTTTTGACATTTAAAAATATGTAAACCTTACTCTAATATGGGATGTTTCCTCCTCTTGCTCTTATCACCGCCTGCATACGCCTATTAAGGGAACGGATCAGCTTTTTTATGTCTTCTTGGGGTGTCTGTTCCCATTCTTCAAGGCGGCTTCCAGTTGATCCAACGTCTCGGGAACTGGATTTCGGGCTCTAACCTTTCTTTTTATCTGGTCCCAGAGATGCTCGATGGCATTTAAGTCCGGATTATTAGCTGGCCACTGCATAACTGGAATTCCGACCTCCTGAAGATATCCAGTTACAATTCTAGCGACGTGCGGTCTTGTGTTATCATGTATGAGTTGAAAATTGTCCCCAATATACCCAGCGTAAGGCATCACATGATGTTGCAAAATGTCCGTAATATAACTTTCAGCATTAACCGCACGATTGCGAAAGAAAACTAACTCAGTACATCCGGTTACAGATATGCCACCCCAAAACATTGTAGAGCCTCCACCAAACCGGACTGTTTCTCTTATGCAACACTGAGCATAACGTTCTCCTGGTCTTCGCATAACGTTACGATGTCCATCAGAGCCTACAAGGGTCATTCGGCTTTCATCGCTGAAGAGAACTGTCTCCCATTGACCAAGATTCCATTGCACGTGTTGCCTAGCAAATTCTAACCTTGCTTGCCGATGAGATGCAGTGAGTTTTGGTCCCGTCGCTGGCTTGTGTGGTGTCAGGTTTTGCTCCCGAAGTCTTCTTCTCATCGTATTCTCACTTACAGACACTCCACGAGTTTCCCTCAGCCTAGCCTGAATATCAACAGCAGAAAGATGCCGATTTCGCAAAGAAGTCAAGGCAATAAAACGGTCATCCTTCACTGGTCTCCGGCGGTACTCTCCCGTCTCTAAGTATCGTTTATAAACTCTACGCACTGCTGATCGACTCAAATTTAATCTCCTTGCCATATTTCGCTGACTTAGCCCTTCACGAACGAGAGCTACCACTTAGCGGCTTCTGCTTCAGTGGTATCCATATTTTATGGTTAAAAGTAACGATATGTCTGCTCCAACAAAGAATTAAAAGATTAAGTCACTACAGATACCTTATATATATTACTTATGCACAGAACCAAGAACATTACGCGTCAAAAGTCTGAAATAAACTAACCTTGCACTCTATGCACAAGTCGACAATTTTTATCAGTGCGCTTAAAATGTTACAAATACCTACAATAGCACTTGTATTTCTCTAAAACAATGTCAAGTGGGTACTCAGATGTTAATTTATAACGCATAAGCAAAAACATACAAATATGTCAACGCATACTTAAGGTAATAACTTTGTTACTCAAAATTAACGTGTGGGTCGATTTTTTTTGGAGGCCAGTGTACATGACCATCTACAGTTTTTAACACTTCAAACGAAATTGGGCCCCGGATCTCATGAAGAAGCATGCGAAGGTGATTGCAACAATAGGCATTCTGTATTGTTCGGATGCACAGTATAAACCCTGCCCAGAACGTGCTCTTTTTTGACCCCTGACTAGCCTTCAACGTTTGCTCCTCTCTTTCTCCTTTGGAACTTTGTTTATCCCAAACGTAGTATGCAGGTACTTCTAGGTAGAGCAATGTTTTTGCAAAGTTATACACTATACACAAATCGAAAAAGGATAGGAGTGTGGTTGTTGGAGGACTATTCACTCTTTCACTCAGATTTTGCTTATTAAAACAAACCCTTTGCCCATTTTCCAAATGAACAGCGAGGTGGACTACGGGAGGGAAACGCTCATGAATGGGAAATTCAAGGATTCGCCATACTGCCTCTGACGAACTTATATATCTTCCAATTGTGTAGGTTTTAACTTCATCCTTCTCATTCTCTAAAGTAAACGATGCCTGGTCTGAACCTTTATTTACGTATTTTATTGATTTCACCGAATGACAATATTCCACATTTAAGTGAGCGTTAAATGTTTTTAATAATACTGGATTATAAGGGACTACCCAGCGATTATCTATGGTTGTGCCTTTTATATCAACAGAGAACCCACCGTCATCTAGTAAACGTCTCTTGTACTGCGGATAACGGTCTTCACCAGTTTGAGTTCCCCTTATGAGAGCCCTGGGGTATCGTTTATTATAGTTATCTTCTCCTTCTTTAATCATTATTCTATACGAATAGAAACTTGCAGAAGAGACAGTTTTATTAAGCGGCAACTTAGTTGTGGGATCGCGTTGTGGTAGGTTGATTGAATACCCATCATCCCCCCAGCAAAACATCAATGGATACTGTAAGCGCATCATATGCTCGATGTATCTCACTAATACGCTGAATTGAATTACTTCGGCTCTCGAGGATGATGTCCCTTCGATGAAATTGTTGATACACTAACACTAAAGCCACTTCATTTGTAGTTGGTGCATTGTACCTACCTCTATGTTCTTCTGGAGATCTTTTATCAGCATGTATGATAACTTTGTATGACTCTGAAGGAGGGGCTTTATCAAAGGCATTTTCAGATCTTTTCACTTTAAATTTTCAGATACGGATTCACTTGATGCAGCATATTCTGCAATTGTTTGAATAAATTTGGCTTTAAGTTAGGAAATTTAGAACATCGAATCTTTGCTTCTCGATCATCTTCACCTACAAAATATATTTGAAGCTACTGAGCGTCATGTTTGGCTTCTGGTAATATACTTCCAATTAAAAGGTAGACCTGGCCTTGTACTTTAAAAGTCGGTGAAAAACCATCTGCTGTTACCTGTTTACCACCAAATGATCTGAAAACAGGCATTATATTTACGAATATTACCCATAAAATGGTCATGATCTGGGTGTGGATCATTAATCAAACTAAAGAGTAGTTCAGGCAGTTGTTTCAACCGATCAAGTTGCACTTTTCCAGCGCTGCAACACATACCAGGTGGCTCATCCTTCCATTTCAGCGCATTGCGCCACTGACACTTGTATGTCATAGAACCCAAGGCTACACTGCTGTCAGTTCTATAAGCAATATCAGGGTCATACTCCATAGCGGAATGGACCTTGTTTTTCCATAAACGCAGTTTAATGTTTTCCTCATACCGTGATTGAATTCCTCTATGCACTTGTGGATTCGCAGTTTGGTAATTTGCAACAGCTTGCAGTGTACATCGGGATTTTTTTTCGAATAAGCGCACACAGTTTTACGATTTGAATCTGGCTTGTTCTACCTATATCTTTCTTGTGCAATTTTTAATTGATTTTTTCTTGTGTAATTAGTAAATCTCGACCTTCGTTTATTTTTCTTTTTTTCATATTTTAATGTCGACGATACAGATTAATCTGTTCCGCTGGTTGGAGATGATATTTCACTGTTCACAAACTCTTCGACAGGTACCTTCATGCGACGCTGTGTAATTTTCTTCGCAACAATAGGCAGATAGGCGTCAAAATGTCCATTAGATAAATCATGGCTAAATCGTAATCGCCTTACTGGACAGATATCTGTTCCGGACTCTGTGTATAGCAGATCGTTTCGATATACTTCAAACCGAAACGGAAATATTAATCCTGCAGCTACCAATTCACAAAGAATATTCATTTGCTGTTGAATAATTATCGCCATTTCTGTCGTAGGTCATAACTGAAAACCTAGGCCAATCATTTACCACAAATCTAACAATTTGTGAACGCACCACCATCGCATTTTCTTGGGTTCCGTACATTAAAAATGAAAGAGCACGAAACAAACAGGCGCCGTCACCTATAATGGGGACGACAGTATGTTCTTCCATTTTTCCTTTAATATTAAGAGTTTCTGTAGTAATTTTTTTGTGAGAAAAAATACTTCTATCAACAATACCTAATCACAAAGCAAATCGAATTCCAAGTTTGAACAGTGGTTGTAAGAAAGACAAAATCAAGCAACTAATCCGAAACACGAAGCAAATCTTAAACAGTAAGTAAGCAAACAAAGTCGGAAGTCTAGTCAATTATCCGTTAGCAGTGAATAGGTACCGTATGTGGTACAGGTTGAAGCGCTCATTCACCATTCACTTTATATTAGTTCGAAAAAACACAACGTTACCGCGTTCTAAAACGATACCAACGCCATCTATTAAGCATTTCTTTTGGGATTGCCATTTTATTAATTTGTAAAAAAATATATTTGGTTTGGTTGTTTATTTTCATTGTTTTTTAATTTTTAAATTAGTATTTTTTTGTTTAGGTGTAATTTTGTGCAAATTTTTTGTACAAATCTTCTTGTCTATTTTGTTTTATGTATTTGTGCAATAAAAGTATATTCTATTCTATTCTAATAAATTAAGTTTAAAATATTTATCAATATCATTTACGTTATTTACGACCCAAAAAAAAAATGACACCCAAGTCACCCAACCCATGATGATTTTTACATACAAGCACATCCATCCATCCTTTCATCCATGTTGGTTTCAAACCATAATCCCATATTGACATTTCAACCACATCGCACCCCCACAGGGGATGATGGTAGGTATTTCTCGTCTGCTACGTTGGATTTTGAAATAGTTGCTGTTTTCGTAATCAGCGACCCGATAAACCATAAAAACGATACTCATGTTGATTTTCAGAATTTGTCTCCCCTTTCCACCTTTTAGGGGTTGAATTCTGAAAGAGCCTGAAACACTTGTTTACTCATTTATTGATAGGAGTACTCTTGTGAAGTTTCGAATAAAATAGTTTAAATAATGTTGTTTCCCCATACAAACTTTCAACCCCTTTTTCACCCCCTTAGGGGTTGAATTTTCAAAAACCCTAGGACACGTAATTGTTTATTTCTAATAGTTAACCTAAAAACAAAGTTTCAGGCTTCTAGCTCTAAAAATGATGGACTTCCATACAAACTTTAACCCCTTTTTCACCCCCTTAGGGGGCGAATTTTCAAAAATCCATTCTTAGCGGATGCCTACGTCATTACAACTGTATGCCAAATTTCAGCGAAATCTGTTCAGTAGTTTCGGCTGTGCGTTGATAGATGAGTCAGTTAGGTTTGCCTTTTATATGTATATATGTAGATGTTATTATCGTAATATAATCGACTTGTATTTCTATTATTTAATACATTTTGAATATTTTAATCACAGTTTTAATAAATTTAAAGGTTTTTTTAAAGACAATATTAAGCCTAAGCCTTTAATATACTATAATAATTAATATTCGAAATTAATGTATTTGAACTTTATGCTTATTAAATTTTAATTGTTCAAAATATTATATCTATTATATTTTTAAATGTCTTTATAGTGAATTTGATTATTTTTTATTAATAATAATAATAATGCATCGTCACACTATGTATTTTAAATATTACAGGCATTTATAAAAAAATCGAGAAAATCTAATGCATCTGAAAACTGTTGCTTAAAATTTACAGCCAACTGCTCCAGTCCACAAATAAATGTAATTTTTTTCCCAACCAAGTATTCAAAATTAATACTTTGCCCAGTTTTAAATGACTTTGGCAAGTAACATTAAAAGTTGCCGCATTTAATAAGGATTCCAAAATGGTATTGGTAATGGTAAATGGACTTGACCTATCACCCGATTATGGCTCGACGTCGACTTCTGGGACAGCCTATATTGTAAGGGTGTGTTAGTTATTATATACAAGGAAAATACTGCTGATATATTTTCACAACGATTTTTCATTGTCTAGTGAAATGGTTTAAAAGTAATCAGCATTTTACAAGGGAAGTCCAAAAGTCTGGAATGTAGGGGAAGTGGAAGTGAATAGGCGACATATAATATATAACACAAAAAAGTTTTAGACTTGTTTATCCTAAGCTATTGTGTGTATGTTTATGTGTGTTTTTATACGATACAAAAGTTCATGCAACATAAAACTAATGTATATGATTATTTGTAAAATTAAATGTAATATAATATAATAATAATAATAATAAATATGCTAAATAATAATATAACTTGACATTTTTGTAAGTAATATAATAGTATTTTAATTGTTTTATATAATAATAAATATTTGCATGCCTATTAAAGGCAGAATATAGCTTGAACTATGCACCACTGTTAAATCTGGTACCACCTGTATTCTGTGTAAATAAATGTTTCTTTCTTTCTATTGGAATTAAAAACAGAGATAGATAAACTGGGACAGTAATCAATTGTTTGCAATAGGTTTGACTTGAACTTGAACAAGGGGTAATTTTGCAGCAGATCATCACAAAGAAACAATTACCAATTTTCTCCTATGTATATGTAGGTATGTAACAAAATATTTGAACAACTCTGCAACGAAATAACAATAGCGCAGAGCGATCAGCCAGTATGTAAATAGTGACACAGAATTCTGTAGTGCTATCTCGCATACACTTCCTGTGTAAAGAAAATGAAGACCTAGATGGAATAATCTGCACTGTAATCAGACGAAGGGTTGGCAAATTATTTATTTTACAAATATACGAGAAAATCATCTGGCAAAGATTCTCTCAGCATTGAGCACCTCCATCATGATGAACCTCACTTTACTCGCTATGGTAACCTTTATAACCTTTATAGAAAAATTCGGCTGCATCACTACTTACCCATTGGGTGGGAGTAGTCAAGCAATAACTTTGAAGTAAAAAAATAACAATAAAAAAATTCAAAGATTCCTATGATGTATACTGCTAGACCGTCAATTCAGAATAAAAACTGCGTCATAGCTCTGGATCGGCCGCACAGTTGTATTTTCATTTATGACAGATACTATTAGGCAAATACGAAATAAAGTAGTTACATACTTATCTGAAATAGACTTCAAATCACGTTGACAAAGTGCGTACATAAATAATGACAGCTTTCTACAATCAGTCACATTAACAAAATTAGTGTTAGATTGTCGAAAACAATGTTCGCGGCTTACGACACAAAAAACTAGTCTCGCACCCGCTCGCAATCGACGAAAGGAGTAACAGAGAATTGAGCGTAACTTGTGCGCAATAGTGTCCGTCTAATAGTGTCCAGAATGGAATAGAATAGATTTTTTAAATATTTTTATTCAATATAAGATTACATGTAATACTTAAATTGAAAGCGATTTTTTTACTTTTAACATGAGCACTTACAAAAAAGCGATGTGTGACGTGTGACGTATGTGTGCAGTGAGCAGCGGGTGGGGTTCGTGGGCAGCGCGCGAGGAGGCGGCGTCGCTGTCGGACCAGGTGATGTGCGCAGCGCGCGCGCTGGCGGCGCCGCACCACGCCGACGCGCACACGCACCGCCACCTGCCGCTGCTCTTCAACCTCTTCCACGCGTACGCCGCGCTCGGCTACAACGAGAAGCACCAGCTGCTGCGCGTGAGTGCACGCACATATTACCCAACGCCCATTTCCTTTATCATGAATACTTGCAAATACTAATAAAACTTGTCAGCTGCGCAACCAAAAAGGATATTTCTCCTTGTGCAATTTTACAAATGTAAAATACCTCAAAAGAAAAATAAAAGATAAAGATCCGAACTTACCTGTTACTGATCTAACGCATAATATGTTAAGGTTAGGAGGTTTAAATGCGATATTTTAGTGACAAAAGTAAGCAAAAACTCGAAAATATGTCTTAGCCTAACCATTTCCAATATAATGCTAAAGAGATGAGATTCGAGGTAGATTAGGATTGTGGTATTTGAAACATGACAAAACATCCTCCCTTTCTTAGATCGAGATTCCTGAATTAGCCCTAAATTTTATATGTACTGAAAGAGATTAATCATATAGTCAGAAAGGTTAACATTATTAACAAATTATACTTCCAAATATAATTCCAAGAAATATAATTATAATTCCAAGAAGTTAATGAATACAGGTGGGTGGCTCAGGATTGTGTATTTATTGTATGTAGCCATCTTTGAGAGAACATTTATGTTCAGCAGTTGTCTTAGCTGTAATAATAATTATGTAATTTAAAATTTCTATTTTTGGTAGCTTTTCAAAACTTAGTGTTTTATTTTAAATTAGATTTTTTTTATATAAGAGGGGCAAACGAGCATGCGGCTCACCTGATGGTAAGTGACTACCGCCGCCCATGAACAACCGCAACACCAGGGAATTGCAGGTGCGTTGCCGGCCTTTTAGAAAGGAGTAAGCTCTTTTCTTGAAGGTCCCTAAGTCGTATCGGTCCGGAAAAATCTCCGGTGGTAAACAATTCCACAGAGAAGTTGTACGAGGAAGAAAACTCCTAGTAAAACGCACAGTGGTGAACCGCCAAGCATCCAGATGATGAGGATGGTATCGTGAATTTTAACGCGATGTGCGTTCGTGAAATTTGGCGGCTGGAATTAATCCGAACAATTCCTCAGAGCACTCCCGGTGGTAGATTCGATAGAAAATACAAAGGGATGGAACATCCCTACGCAGTGAATCGAGCCGATCAGAAAGAACTCGGTCGTCGACGATTCGAACCGCTCTGCGCTGTATGCGGTCAAGTGGAAGGAGCTGGCACTGGGGTGCTCCAGCCCAGAGATGAGAACAGTATTCCATGTGAGGCCGAATTTGTGCTTTGTAAAGTTGCAAGCGATGTGCCGGCATGAAATACTGTCTCGCTCTGCTGAGCACGCCAAGCTTTTTAGAGGCCAATTTGGCCTTCTCTTCCAAGTGACCACGAAACTGCACGTCACTCGATATGTCGACGCCAAGGATTCCGATACTGGCTGAGGCAACAAGGGGAGTGCCTTGAAACTGAGGAGACACGACAAAGGGGTTCTTTTTAGCGGTAAACGCGCAAACTTGTGTCTTCTGAGGATTAAACTGGACTAGATTTAGTCGCCCCCAATCCGAGACTTTGTTCAGCAAAGACTCGACTTCAGACACAAGTTTGTTCCGGTACTCGGCGACGTTTTCCCGAGAAATATTGGCACGGCCGGTGTATAGAGCATCACCAGTGCTGTCATCCGCATAGCAATGAATGCTATCGGTTTGCAACATATCATTGATATGCAGAAGAAACAGCGTTGGTGATAGCACGCAGCCTTGTGGAACACCAGCGTTAATAGGCTTGTAGTCGGAGCATGCACCGTATACAACGACCTTGATGCTCCGATCAGCAAGGAAACTGGTGATCCATTTACACAATTTCTCGGGAAGCCCATAGGAAGGGAGTTTCAAAAGAAGCGTTTTGTGCCAGACCCGATTGAAGGCCTTCGCTATGTCTAAACTAACGGCCAATGCCTCCCCCTTGGACTCTACTGCCTTTCCAGACACCAGACCTTGCCTTGGCAATGACTCTTTTGAAAGACCTGGAGGCGGAATTATACTTCTTTTTAAGAACGCTGGTGTTTACATCCCGAGACGTTGATGCGTCAGTCTAGGCCCTGTAGCATTCCTGCTTATAGCGTGATGCTATTTTACAGGAGCGACCAAACCATGGCTGGGATCTGCCTCCGATGGGCACTACAGAGGATGGAATAAAAAGTTCCATACCCTGAAGTACCACATCAGCGACAGAATCAGCAACAACGCTGGGATCGTCCGGCGAGAAGCAAATCCGCCCCCAAGGGTAGGATGCAAAAAAAGACCGCATCCTATCCCAATCGGCCGACCTATAGTGCCAAACACGGCGGCAGCCTGCAGAATGCAACCGCGACGTTAGAGTGAATGGCACTACACTCCGGACAAGACAATGGTCCGACGAGCCTAGAGGGGCGTCGACGGAAACCTGATATCCGTCCGGATGAGAGGTCAGCAGAAGGTTCAACAGGGAAGGTGCATGATCCTCCACATCTGGAATCCGCGTAGGCGAAGTAACCAGCTGTGTAAGACCATATGCTAAGGCAAAGTCATAAACAGATCTCCCCGCATGATCGGTTAAACGTGAACCGATCCATTCGGCGTGGTGGGCGTTAAAATCGCCAAGGATCACGATCTCTGCGGATGGGATCTGCTGTAGCAAGGAATCTGTAGCCATTTAGACATGGTCGATGAGTCGGTCTGTTTCGGCATTACCGCTATGGGACCTATAGAGGCACCCGTAGACGCGGGGATGGTCGTCGCTGTCTACGAGCAGTCATAGGATGGACAGGTCCGTACCTTTAAGTCTGCCGAGGCGTCGAAAACAAATGTCCTCTCTGACGTATACGCAAACACCAGCCCGGGGCACAAAGGAGTGTTCTAATTTGTACCCCGGGTAGGAGAGATATGAAGTATCAGCCGGAGAGGACACCTGAGTCTCGGTTAAAAAGAGCAAGGCCGGCTTCGCCGTCTCCAGGTGGTAGTGGACAGCGTTTAGGTTGGAATGAAGTCCCGTGATGTTGCAAAAGTTCACGGATAGCGTGACAGGGGTCGCCTTGGTGTTATTGCTCCGCTTGTCCCGAGCAGGTTTAGTCGCGAGCGGAATATCCCCAGAATACGCGGGGCAGCCTGAGCACCCACGCTCAGGAGTGGAGTCGCTTGGTCGTGGATGCTCAGCGAGGGATTCTCCAGGGGTGCTGGTACCCTCCTGGGGTAGTCTGATTACATTTAATTCCGCTACCATGTTGATTGAGGGTGGGGGGGATTTATCCTCCGGCCACCTGCACTCACCAAGCGAAACGCAGAGGTAAACCTCTACTTCACGCTGGTATTCTGTGAGGTCGTGGTACCACCCCGGTTTAAGCCGGCCCATACGTGCGACAGCAAAAGCTACCGCGTGGCTCTGCCACTGTTAGATTAGATTAGTTAGATTTTTGCTATTTAAAATATATACATAAACTACTTTAACTTGACTGTACGAAACAATAACGTCATTTAAAACTTTATTTGGATGCCAATACAGGCATCCCCATAAAGTTTCAATAGAAAGTTTGACTAAATATTTCACAAAGTAAATCCATATTATTTTTTGTGAATGGTGTAGTAATGATATATTACATACAAAGTTAAATGTTTATTTTCCTTTATTTCAGCTAAAAATATTGGATATCGTGTTAACGATTTGCATGGATGATTCTGTTTCTTCACTTGGAAAATACCAATACCCAGAATCAGCAAAAATACATCAGGTAAGGCTTATTTTAACATATATTTTGGAGCCCCCAGGTGGACTAATTGGCTAGGAGTGTGTTAAAGTATTGAAATGCGCCTTCGAATTGTTTATTATTTGTATTTGGAGAAGTTGTTTTGACCGCCTTATTCCCATGCATAGTAGTAGTTGATTAAGCGATAAGGTATTTAATAATACTGACCTCTTAAGGACACGCATATAAGCACAATGAAAATGAAAAGCACATGAACTGAGAAGTTTGTAATTGCACTGTAATTGAGAAGTTTCAAAATGGGTCAGGTTGACTATGTCAAAACACTACCTCAAACATTTGGGAAAATCCGTGGAATTTAGGAAAAATACAAACAGTTAGTATAACTTTAATGTTTTAAAATGATTATTTATGAATTAATTATTTAAGTCAACTTTAAAAATGATGTCTCACTTAAAGGAAAAGACGGTGAATAGATTGAATGAACTATCAGTAATTGCTGTTCGTTGTCAGTATTCGTTTGTTCGTTTTCTGTTCGTTTTAATAGCAAAAATATAGTACGACGATTAGGTAGGTACGAACGGAAGTTAGGTACTTTGTTGAGCAAATCAACTAAAGCACGGAAACTGGACTAAAATAGACACAGAATGCATTGGACTCATACTATTTTTACTAATGAACCTGGCATATTTGAAAGAGATAGATACATATGTCACTTCTTTTTCGTAATTCCGAAGGTTGTCACAAGCATTTAAGAAGTTTCATTTTAGGCTTTCGACTTTAATATCGATATAAATAATATTAAAACAACGTAGCACTTATTTCGTCCCTAAACTTTTTATAGTTTTTATTTTGAATTGATTTTTTTGCAAATGAAGAGAAAGCTTTTTACTTCTCATTGATTTATAGGGACTTTGTTCATTTTTAATGTGTCAATACAAGAAAAACTTAAAATATATAGCAACAACACAACCACACACATTGGTCAGTTGCCAGATCATATTATACAGCAACTTTGAATATTGGCTTAGCATAAAATACTTTGTATTATACCGATATCCAGGCAATTTACTTTAACATGTTCTCTGCCGGGTAATACAAAAATAAAAAAAATAAAAAAACTTTTAGGTCGAAATTGATGCATTAGGTTAAAACTTAAAGATTAACTATAATTAACTGATATTATACAGTTAGGGTTCAATGAGCTTGTAGGGTCTTTAGATATTTGAAAAAAAAACCTGTAATACGAAAAATTATGTTTTCGTTATTATGGCGCCACATAGGTCACACCTCCGGTCACCGCCTCAGTCGCCTGCCAGCTTTTGCACGGAACGGTTGTGTCGGTGTGAATTTGTGTGGTTTTGTGTTGGTGCGGCTTTGTAAAGATAAATGAACCATGGATTTGCCGGATTTAACATATTGACATGGAAGACGTGAATATTTCACTAGAAGACTTGCAGAACATTGATATACTTGAAGCTACTTTTTGTATGAGACAAGGAATACTTTGACGCAGATAAATAAATATCAGTCTCAATCAAATTCAGATAGTGAAAATGATATTACCAATCCAATAACATGGCGCAAGCATCGTTGTCGTGTCATTGCAAGTGACTCTGAAAGTGAAACGGATTCGCTCACCATCACAATTTCGTTGCAGAAAATATAGCCACCGTTGAGCAGACTGCTGCATGCACATATTATCAAAAATAGTCACAACCACGAGGATATCAACCGTCTGTTATAGCATTTACAGAACCGACTGGTGAGTAATACATTTCCAAGTTACTCTTTCAACGTCATCCAGGTACTTGTACTGGCTCACGCAATGGCCAGCCTCTTTCTCAGTCCTTATTTATATCAGTATATTTTTTGTCATTTTCAGGTATAAAACAACCGTACGCTAGAGAACTGAAACATGCTGCCGAAAGAGATTATTTCGAACTAATGATTCCAGATTAAATTTTTGAAAAAATTGCAGCCGAAACACATATTTTTGCCCATTAACACCATCACGATGTAAGTTCTAAACCGAAATCTCGCTATAAAGATTGGAAGCGAACTTCAAAGAAAAAGATAAAACAATTCTTTGGGCTTATATACTTTACATGGGCCTGGTGAAACTGCCTCAAATAAATCTTTATTAGAGTAAAGACAGATTTATGGACAAGGCTTTCCTCTCTCTGTCATGAGCAGAAACAGATTTGAGTTGATATTGAGGATGTTGCACTTTACTAATAATGAGAGAGCCGACAAAACTGACAGAATTTTCAAAATACGACCCATAATAGATGCTCTGAATGAAACTTTTGCCAAACACTATAGCCCTAAAGAAGAAGGTATGTGTTGATGAAAGCCAGGTTCCTTTTAGAGGTCGCATTATTTTCCGCCAGTACAATAAAAGTAAACGACACCAAGTATGGTATGAAACTTTTTAAACTCTACACCATACCTGGCTATGCCTGTAAATTACAATTATATGCCGGCAAAAATCACGAAACTGTCAACACAACACCTACAAAGGTAGTAATGTCTCTCTGTGACCACATACTCAACTTGGATCACACAGTTGCAACTGACAACTGGTATACCAGTATTGACCTAGCCAATGAACTACTCAATAAAGACACGCACCTGATTGAGATGCTGAGGAAAAATAGACGAGGTTTGCCGAAGAACGTACTGGACGCCAAATTAAAGCCAGGGGAATCAATAGCTATGGAAAACGAGCGTGGGATTTGTGTGCTAAAATGGAAGGATAAGCGGGATGTGCTGATGCTTTCAACAAAACACTCAAAGGGTATGTCAACGGTTTAAAAAAAAGGCAGTCACCAAATGACCTCTTATTCATCGCCACTTCGCAAAACAGTCAAATGGTACAAAAAGCTGTCTATCGAACTTATTTTGAATACTGCCTTAGTAAATTCATGGGTTATGTATATAGAAAACAAGAATACCGAAGAAAGTATAGTGCAGTTTAGACGACAACTTGTAGAGTATCTTGTCGATTCAGATAAAGAACAAACTGAAGTTGCAGTTGAGAGGCCAAAAAGACTCAGACATGAATTGATAAAAAAAGTGGGATCAGTCAGAAAGATGAGACGCTACTGTGTGACTTGCTATAAAGAATGTGTAAAAACTTACGGTTTAAGAGAAGCCTAGAATAAGGCAAAGAAAGTTGTAACTTATTGTAATGAATGTCCTGGTAAACCATATTACTGTCTAATATGTTTCAATAAAATTCATCGCTATGCATAAGTTTTTTTGCAAGATGATTTTTAAGATAATAAACAATTTAAACAATACAAAACTGATTACATAAGTTTAATTGATAATACCATTTTTGATAATAAATAAATTCAGTCATTAAACAGTTCATTTTTTCGTCCCTTTATATATTTTTTCATCATATTGTTCACAATTACTTGACTAGGTAAGAACCATTTAGAAGGATTGCTCTACAGCGCCGTCCCGGTCACCTACTACAGAGAAATCTACGATAAACGTGTCCTACGGCTCACTATAATTCGTTTCGAAATCAGGTTACTCTGAGGTCTACAGTGACCTACACGGCAGAGAACGTGTTACGGATGTATACAGTATTTATTTCGTTACGAAAATTATTAATTATATTCAGTATGATTTATGAATTTACTGATAAACATGTGGGTAGCATCCGGTTTTTATATGATAAACATTATTAAGTTATACTTAGCCCTTCCAGTAGAGACAACTAGTAGGGCTCATTATAACAGAGTAACGGCTCTTAATAGCAGTTCTGATGAAATTTCTTAGTCATACCAAAGTTGGCTGCGCAATTGACAATATATAATCTAGGTAATCCATTGCGTATTCAAACAGCTAACTTCAGGGCGGCCGAGAAACTTCCAATAAATTGTACTCATATTTATCTTAAAATAGAGGTAGTATATTATGATAGATTTTATCTAAGTATAATATTTACATTACAAATACTAGAATGAAAAATCATGAAAAAACAACACATTGGCCGCCTTTACACGACACGTTCTTTCTCACTCGCGATCTGAGTGTGCGTGATTGAACGCGGGAAAGCTTGCACACGCAATCGTGAGTGATTGTTTTTATCAATTTTAAGCGCGTTGACTCTTTCGCGCGTTATTACTTCTGTATTTTTATTCACAGAGGAAAGAGCGTCGTGTAAAGGCTAATCGCTCGCGATTCAGTATGGGAAACTTCCGTGAGCTGGAGTGTATGAAAATCACGTAGTTTTGTTAAACGCGCATTCTGAAGACTAGTGTTCTAAAGAAATGGACAAAAGGGTTAGAAGGGTTAAATAAAAAAAAACATAAGATGACATGCATGAGACTTACATATTGTCAAGAATTTTGTAATAAGATCCTTGCTCCATGATCTAATGTCCGTCATTTTACGACGACAATCGTTTTCTCAAAACCGTGCATTTAAATTATGTTTGAAGCGCACAGACTTGAACATATGACTGAGGTATTAGGGGCAGAGGGGATGCGCGAGCGGACGGCGCGTGCTAGCATTCTTGTTCTCCTTTTCTATCTTTACATGCGCGTTATTTTCCGTGCGAAAGCCGATTCACGCGTTAAAGAGCGTATGTGTAAAGGCGGCTATTGAGAGACTTGTCATAGATTCTTACGGTATTGGTTTTTTTAAATTTATTAATATAAAGTATTTTAAAAATTCATTTGTTAAAGAATTTATTAAATATTTCGTATATGCATTATATATAATATGCATTTTGATTCTTAATCGAGGTATATGTCAATGGGCCACAGTATTCACTTACCATCAGGTGGACTGTGTGCTGGTTTGTCACGCTTATTCTAAACAAAACAAAATTCAAAGATAAAATTCCATACTGTTTCAAGAAGTACAATATTTTTGTCCAACCTAGCGTGTCATCAGCCTTAATCTGTTATTCCCACTGGTATGCTTGCTTACGGGTATGAAAGTGTAAGTTTTGTTGGGCAGGTGGTGTGCGTGCTGGCGCGGTGCTGCGACGTAAGCGCGCGCTGCCAGTCGGCGGGCGCGGCGGGTGCGGCGGGCGCAGCGGGCGCGACGGAGGCGCCGCTGCCCAACCCATTCGCGGAGCCGCCTCCGCCGCACCACCCGCACGCCGCGCGCCCCCGCTCTCGCCCGTCGCCGCCGATGTGCTCTACAACAGGACTAGGTCACACTACTACATATTATATATCTACTGTATGGTGGACGCGTTTGACACGCGACCGAATTCTGAACAATTATTTTGTAAAAATGTAAAGTATGAAATTTTGCAGTAAATCTCAAATTTTCAAGGTATTCGTAAAAGGAAATTATCTTAGGAAATGTGTAGGAGGACCTTAACCATTAAAAAATAGGAATTGTGCTGTTTTTTTAGCCAACTACAAAAAAGTTGCAGGTTCTCAATTGGACCATAAGTTATTTGTATAATATATGCTACGCGATATCTTTTAGATTGTAAACCGACGTTAATTTTTTTTTTATTAAATGTGTTAAGGGCTGATCCCAAATAAATTTGGACAAAAATGCAACCCCCAAAAAGAAGGGATTAAGTTTGTATTGTAAGTATTTAAACATTCTAGTTGTAAGCATGAGCTTGTGATACTCCTTCGAAGGGTTTTGTTTATTCTTTATTTTTCTTTTTGGTTCTTCGAAATCAACTTTTACCTTTATCAATACTTTAATATTTAAGTACCATCTCCCAACTGGCTGTTTAAGACACTGCATGTTAACGTAACTAATCATCCATGACGTAGCACGTACATGAAGAAGCTGACGGAAGAATGTTGCGGGTGTGAAGAGGGCGTGCGGTTGCTGCAGTTCCTGTGCTGGGAGCACGCGGGCTGGTCGCGCGCGGCGCTCGCGGAGCTGCTGTGGCAGATGGCCTACGCGTACTGCCACGAGCTGCGCCGCCACGCGGACGCGCTCACCGCGCTGCTGCTCATGGAGGATAGCTGGCAGCAGCATCGCATACACAACGCTATCAAGGTCAGACACAACACAACCACGTTAATAAACTTACACGCCCTTATTATCAAAAGCAGTTTATATTTAGTCTCAGGTTAACTGCAATCTGTTTCACGCGGAAATATGCGAACTAAAATGTAATACGAAGACTAGTACCACGGTTAAGGATTTTTTTAGTTAGAAAGACTATTCTTAAACCAAAGTTTAAACCCGAGACTATCAATAAATTATATTTCGTAATAAGACCGGCAATATTGTTTTAATACATATTACAAAATTAAAAAAAACAATGTATGGTGAAATATGTTAACTTTTTTCCAAATGTTAATGTCATCTGCAAGCTGAGTACTATTCTAATCATGGCGCACAACAGTCGCTCGTTCTGCATACATCTACGCATTTCTGGGAAGACTACCGTCAGCACGAAATTTTCAAGAAGTTCACCGGAAGTTACATAACATGGGATTTGGATTAGCACAAGATCACCGTAAACAACAAGCTGTAATTATTGACAATTCAAAAGAGGCAGTTTTAAACGATTTGTTTGCTGATCCTACAACCAGCATTAGACGCTTGGCTTTGCGTTACGATTTATCAAAGACATCGGTATGGCGAATTAAAAAAAAGGAGGGATTGCATCCATACCATTACCAGCGAGTCCGGGACTCTCATGAAAATTTAGACAATCGTCCAAGGTGCGTCCTGTTTGTGTGGATTCAAAGAAAGATTAGAAACGATCAACATTTTTTAAAAGCTAAGATAAAGTCATGGTGCCACTTTTTTGCGAGCTAATTGTTATTTTATCCTTACTGCCAAGTACGTGGCATAATATTTTAGTTTTAAAAGTAATCGACCCACTACTTTGGAAGTAATCGTTATTTTTGGTACATAGAGTCTACATAAGATATAAAAATCTTAATTCGTCAAAAAAAAAATTTATTTTTTATTTTTTTGTCGATAATTTATGGTTTAGTTTTACCCCTTTTCATGGTTGCACTTTACCAAGGGACACTGTATATTTGTTAAATTATTGTTATATAATTATAATTATTGTATAAATCTGACTGCGCTCAGTGTGTATAATATATGTTTCAATGAAGTCTCATATTACGTATTACAAGTATCGTATAAAATTTTGCCCATGTCGTACCCTGAATGAAGATGAAGTTAACGATTCAAAATCGCACTTCAAAACCAGTTAAGGTGTTTATTGACAGGCAAACATAACTGTTGATTCGTTGTTAACGTGTACAAGGTGTGTAATGTAATGTGTCAGGGCGTGTCGGAGGAGCGTCCGGGGCTGCTGGAGACGGCGCTGCGCGCGCGCGGGCACTACCAGAAGCGCGCGTACGCGTGCGTGAAGCTGCTGGTGGGCGTGATGTGCCGCGCGCCCGCCGCCGTGCGAGCGCTGCACGCGCAGCCCGACGCGCGTCGCCGCTGGCGCCAGCTGCTCGCCTGGCTGCAGGACGAGCTCGACCGCGTACGTACACACACACGTACACACGTACCGCGTACGTACACACGCGCACACAGCACGCGCAGGCATGCACACACACACGCACACGCAGCACGCGCAGGCATGCACACACACACGCACACGCACACGCACTCACACGCACACACACTGCTAACTCCACGTAAACTATTCTGCTTTAATCTATTGCCACTAATCTTAAAATTATTTTTACCACATGAATTTGTGTATATTTTTAACAAATACTATTATTAACAACAAAGTTTGAAAGTATCAATCCATATTTTTCATAAATCAACTTCAGTGGAAAACCTGTAAAATATAAATCATTATTTATCCGTAGATTTTGGCAACACTAGATTATGCTCTTTTTATGGCTATGTTAGACGTTTTTTGGAACGAAGTTCTTTATCGGACGGTACGGATTTGACGGATGGGGGCTAGGCGACAAAAAGTGTATGATTTTTCCGTCACGAGTCACGACCCTCTCTATAGTGTTTTGTTTTAAATGACACTTCATTTTAATAAACGTTATTTGTATTTGTTAATCAATAATATAATACGCTTATCAATAATAATATACTGCGAAAGGTATTTCGCTCCAACCGAGTGTTCCACGACACTAACTTATGTTTTTTTTTTGTTATTTTGAGTCGTTAAAGTATATATACATACAATGACTTTTTGTCATTCTTTAAGCTTTTGAATGTAAAATACTTTTTAGGAATGGGGTCCTTAAAAAAGCAGAAAATTTACACTTGTACCAGAATCGAACTATATAGCGTAGTTCACACAGTGCATAGAATCCGTATCCAGTGCTTAATTAAGAATTTTGTTTCAGAAGTATGGTCCTGGCAGTTATGGTTCCTATGGTACTTGGTCACCGCCCGGCACTTCGAACGAAACATCTAGTGGCTATTTCTTAGAACGAAGTAACTCTGCTCGAAAAACACTTGAAAAGTAAGTGTAAATAAATAATTATTAAACTTTTAAAGCATTTCATATTGTCGTGTCATACAAAAATAGATGATAAACTGAATTTAAGAATGCATATAATGTCATTTTATTATGTATATGAGGTTGAGAAAATTCATTTATGTTTCTAAGTCTTTGAGAACAGTTGGTGAATGCATTATTAATTATTGTATATGTGCATGGGGCACTGCAGCAAAAACTTATTTGATCATAGTATAACATACACAACGTACAGTACTAAAAGTGTTAAGCTCCATACCATGTGGGCATCTCAGCACAGCTGTCTATAATAAAGCTAATATTCTTAGTGTACACTTTTTTTTATTTACGAGTCTTATGTCGTTATCACAAAAAAATAGGCTTAACTGTTGTCCTTTTCGGAAGGCTGTAGTTATCCATGGATTGCAGTAGTCACTTATCAGGTGGACTGTAAGTTCGTTTGTCACTTCAATTTTATTTAAAAAAAAAAATTCTGTTGATGAATGATAATGTCCATCAATGAATGATAATTAATGTATCTGATCAAACGTCAATTTTTTATCGCGTCAGCGTGTAATTAATATTCATCTAATAACGTGGTCGGCAGTATAGGAATCGTATCAGTGCGATGACGGTGATAACGTTCTTTAACAGAGCCTACCAGCTGTGTCCGGAGGAGGAGGACGAAGAGGAGGAGGCGCACGAGACGGCGGAGGGGTCGGGGTCAGGCGAGGCGGGCGAGGGCAGCGGCGAGGAGGAGGACGCGGCCGAGGACGAGGAGCAGCCCGCCAGGCGCCTGCAGCTGGCGCAGCCCGCGCCCGGCGCCGTGTCGCCCGTCGCGCCCGCGCCCGCCCCCGCGCCCGTCTCTGCCCCCGCTCCCGCTCCCTCGCCCCGCGACCCATTGCCCGGCCTCTGAGCGCCCGAGCACCCGTCGCCGCCCGCTCGCGCAACGTGCCTCTAGTCTGCCTCTACGTAACTATTTATTTTATCGCTACCCATTGTTTACAAAACGCAGGGTTCACCCATCGCTGCTTAGGACCCTACTCTTAGGTTAAAACAAACGCTGCTGTATAATATATGCGTTAGCCGACGCTCTATAAATAGAAGTATAAAGTGGATGAGCCAATGCACAGTTTTTTTTTTTCAAAACTGGTTTCAAATGTTTCTAATACAGTCATAACGTTCACTCTAATGCTTAGTACATTTAAGCTCCAGTTATATCTGCTTATTCGTTATTATGTATATTAAGTGTTTTTTCATCTTATTGTTATTTATAGCCAGGAGGAAATTGGCTCCTCTACTTTATTTGGACTATGCACATTGGTGGAACACTTTTGTATGAAAAAAATTTTTTTCTAGAATCTTTTCGGAATACCATGTAAAAGTTGCTTTATGTAATTGTAAATAATATACCTTAATATAAAACTCTAACTCGACTGCTTGAACTCCCCATAGACTTGAAATTTCATTTTTCAAGTTTTTATAGACGCGTTGTATAGTACACCCTACATACAAAATTAGAAGTAAATGTTATATGTTATGCATGGAAATAATAAAATAAAGATTGTTTTCATTAATAAAATAGTTTATTTTCAATGTGAATACAAGTTAAAAAAGTTATGACTCTATGAATAATGTTATTTTTTAAGCAGAAATCCTTTTCGTCTCAAACTTTGGCATGACTTTTCGAGATGCTAATTTAGATTTTATGAATCCTCTCTTCTTTTCTTTTCACACACACTTGAGCTGCTTCTGTCACAACTTTGACTGATCTTCCACAGCCTGGGTGGCAAAGGCAGTCTCATAAACTCCAAAACTGCATCTCCTCCATTTTCAATGAGATCTTGCAACTGCTCATCAGAAATATTCTTTAGTATGGCGGTTCGTATATATTTTGTTGCCAGTCAATCAAGTCTATGTAACAACGTGAATTAAGGTTCACTTTGGCACCTCAAACATGCGCGAACAGAATTTTATTAGCTTGACGAGCTTTTAAAATGCGTCTTGCAGCGAGTTCTAATATGCTTCCGTGAATCTGTTATCATACTTAACAACATGTTTTCGGATGAGCAAAGTAACTGTTTCGAATTAAAACAGGGTCCACTATCGCCAACAACTCGCTGGACAAATACCTAGTGCTGTTAATGAGCTTCCATAAATGTTTTTGAACCATCTTTGCAGGATGAATGTGTTTGATAGCGAAGAGAGAGGGCGTACGATTTTACGACAAACGTAGCTAAAATTACAAGATTTTCTTTGGATTTTCAGTAGAAATATATAAACGCATATGCGATTAGCTCTTGTTAACCAGCGGGCATGGGATAGCTTACCTGGGCTTCGGTTTAATAAATCAGGGAGGCAGGATCCACTTATGACAGCAGTAATAATTTCTAGTAGATATTTTGGTCTGTACTGAGATCTGTTATTATTTGTGGAGTAGATCACAGTCTATCTTCTTAAAGTGGGCCAACGACAACGTCTCGCATGTCTCTAATGCTTTACAATTTGCCCACCAAATGATTTAGGTCCTAGTAGGGCCATCCAATAAAGTAAACAAATGCCTCAATGGCAACTCATTGGCGTGTAAGAGACAAATTATCCATTGCAATGGTCGGATAGTCTATTTTCCAAGACGAATAACGCCTCCCACTTTTCCTGTATTTGTTTGTTCCATCACAGCCAACTGCCATTATACTCTCTAGTGATATCTTTTCAATCGTCAAAAAGCTGTGGATAGCTCTTTCAATATTTCTTGCACTGCCCGATGCTGAACAACATACCCAACGTAAACAGAACCTGGTTCTTTTATAATCGAAATATGTTCCTCTTTGTACAATCACTCTAAACCTCTTTGATCCTTTTAATACAGTTTTGCGTCTTGTCTTTTCTTCCATCGAAATATAATGCAGGAATTTCTATAACTCTTTCTTCTGTTAAAATTTGCTCGCGTACTTTCTGTCTTATTCTTCTTAGTTTCATCCTGTCCACAACGTTAGTAGACTGTGCCTCAGAGTCGGCATCAGAAGCAGAACATAGAACAGATGATACGATAGCTGCTGCTCTGTCTGATACTCCGTACCTATCGCATACAGTCGTCAAACTATGAAGACTGGCATCCGTGAGCTTTATGGGCTGATCCACTGTTTGAGTGGTGTCAATACCATCTGCGGTCGACGAGCAAGAAGGAAGGTCGACATTAGAACAAACTTCAGATCTATTTAGCCGATTGGTAGAAGGAATTTCTTTAATTATATTTGAATTATGCCTGATTTCATGTTTAAAGCACGTAATCTTCTATTCTGTAATTTTTTACTCTGGACGAGATCCGTTCTTCCTAGAACCATTAGTCTGTTAGAGCGTTGGTCTTCTAAAATATTTGTTCCTCTTTTGGTACCTTTTTTTTCTCACACAGGTACAGCTTATATATTTTTACATTTACATGCAGCTATGTCAAAAGCTTTCTACTTTGTACTCTAAACTCTTTTAACTTTTCTGCCTTAAGTTTCTTCAAAGACTTTTTCAAATTATAACATTTTGGTGATAACTTTTTATTAGCTGTAAAACTCGTTTATGTGTGACAATTGGAATAGAAGATTTTATCCACATTCTTCGATTTTCGTATAACAACTATTTCGGCAATTTCAAAAACGTAGGTTCTTTTCTTGTGTTATTTCTTACTTTTAAGTCTTGTCGTACCCAATCATAGAATTTCATCACATTTTCACACGTAGGAAGATATTCTCTCTTCAACTCTGCACTTTCACCAAATATTGGACATTTTAACTTTTGTCTCGTAGAAGTCATGTTAATACACTTAAAACGTAAACTAATAAGTACTCGTGAAAATAATTGACGCGCGACCTTTCACCTTGAGACAATTATCGACACTGGTTAAAACAAAACACTGCAATTCGTGATTATCACGTGCCCCCCGCTTCGTCCCGCTTTTCTTCTCTGTCCCAGCGCCAATTATATTAAAATAATGAAATGTTTAATTGCAACAGTTAGTTAACTACTATATTTGAATATGTTTTTGAATAAAATAAACGAATTGTAATGAATTCTGTACTATTTTGAGGCTGTAATAAAACCCAAAATCATCATTTTTGTAAATGTTTTGTGTCCTGGCGGGGCTTTTACCGCTGTCTGATATTTATATATTTTAAATGGAGCTAACTAATGTCATTAGGCAACATAATACAACTATTCCAAAATAAAATTCTGAAATTTTTTTTTCGTTCCACCTAATGCACATGCCACTTTTGTATCGAGTTTACTTTCAACATAACGTTATACATAAAAAAAACAGCATTTTCATGACTTACACTGTTCATTGGTTTATAAAATAGGTATTAAGATTTAAATATAAACTTACAAAAAATTGTTTTGTAACTGATTCAGTTCATGGTCAACGACATCCCGGCACACAATCGACACATGGGTATTGTTGATATAATTTTTAACACTACTGCGATGGTGTTGATAATTAAATAATAATTATGGCCCGTTTATACAACATCAGTTATTATCATACATATATATCAACATAGATGTTAATTATAAAAATTATCTCTAAACATCAGTACTTTTGTATACATGGTAAATATAACGGAACAACAATATTACTCAGTAGTCTTAACAAATCCAATTGTATAAGTAAAGGTGTTGTTGGCAGTGGACCCAAGTTTAGTCAACTGCTTACCATGTAGGTAATACTTCTCTTTACTGATATTCTTATATAAAATGAACTGAAATAATAAATGTGTCATGTTAATACTTAATATTACTATGCAAATGGTTTGTGTGTGCATATAGATGTCATCAGGCTAATCGGCAACGTTGGGTTTACACTTAGCCGTAGTTTTGTTCTGTGATGTTAACGATATATGTAAAATTTATTTACGAGGGCATTTATAAATTAAGTTTTATATTAAAAAGTTGATTTCAGGCCCTGTATAATAACGATTGTTCTCGATGAAGCTTTGATACTGCCGCTCGGACGGAAATGCTTACCTTTGTTGACTTTAAAGCTTTATCGAGCCGATAGATTACTTTTGTTTAATTATTTATTAACTTAATGTTCCGCTTTAAAAGTACCATAGTATTTAAATTTTTTAATTAAGATTTATTCGTAACCTTATCCAATAAGAGAATTTATTTTCTATTTACGCATAGCATATTAAAGTTTATTGTATAATAAAGTGTGGACTAATCACAGGTGTTCATTTCAAATGCGATTTAATACTGTACTGCATTCTATATAAAATTCATTCTTTTACGTCACAAACCAAAAGGAAATTTCAAGAATAGATTCATGAGTTTTGGCAACTCATAGATAGGTATACAACTATAATAATAAAATTAAATAATGCTTCTTAAAAACACTTTTTCTAATGTAACTATTACCAGTAAAAGTTAAGCTTTTGTAAAATAAGTGACAGAAAATAAAAAAATGTTCATGAATTGTGTTAACATTTTTTAACACCATTTTAAATAAAAATCAAAGTGTGCAACATGTTTACAATAAATTGTACCCTCACTTTGATTTTATAAATAAGTACGCGATAAAATTTTATGACTCTTGAAAAATATGTAAACAACTCTTTCGTTTAGTTGTTTCTTTCACATAATCAGTGTGACTGATATTAATTATAAAATTTTGCAAGGTTTGTCTGACTGATCACAATTTATGTTGTGTTTTATGAAAATTTAAAGAATTAATTCAATCGACTGGACAAGTATATGGTAGTGTAACCTACAATAATGGTTATCAGTTTAACTAACTCCAATATATTTTTTATAAAAATAATTTAATAAAATGTTCCAATAATGTATTCTATGTATGCAATATGTGAAGGAAGATCGCATTTACGCAAGACCTGAGTTGTAGATATTATACATGTTCAAATTATAATTGTAAATTATGTTGCTTGATTTTGAGGATTACTACAAAGCCTGTATTGTATGGTTTTCAACCAATTTTTCCCCTATTAAAATTGCTGTCACAGATGTGCTTAAAATATTTGATGGAAAAAGAAAAACATAAAACACTAAAATTATTCTTTAAACTCTTTGTAATTTGTTTTAATATAATTCTGGATTTTTACAATGTGAAACACTTGCTTTTAAATTAATCTCTGCTTATAATTGAATTTTGTTATTGCATTAACCTGACTAAATCATTTTGTACATTTTTCTTTTAGTAACATTTTTCAGTAGGGAGGAATACTTACTTTTTCAACCGACTTCAAAAAAAGGAGTAGGTTCTCAATTCGACTGTATTTTTTTTGTGTGTTACTTCAGAACTTTTTCTAGGTGCGCCCATTTTGATGATTCTTTTTTTATTTGAAAGCTGGTGCTTCTCATGTGCTCCCATATAAATTTGATCAAGATCTAAACCAGAAGTTTTTGAGTTATCCTTGATAATGCGTATTTAATTGACTTCGACTACTTTGATGATGTTCTCATTTTATTTATTATTGAAGTCGGTTGCACAAAATATTTAATTTTACTAGTTGTTTTCTGACAGAGATCGCATTATCGACTTTATGGTCAATCTATCAAATCCCATACATTTACAAGTAAAAAAATAAATAAAGTAAAAACGGTAAATAAATTACTAAAAGTACTCAAATTTATAATAATTACTCAGTGTAGCGCTTTAAATTACAAGAATAAAAGAACTCTTTCTAAAGATTTTATCCTAAAAGGCATCAAATCAGAGGGTCACTCAAAGTTTTCGTAATCGTGGTTGTCTGAATCGTTACCAAACCTTTACTTTAGATCATATGCTTCTAGACTGAAAAGAAAAAAGGCCAATAAACTTTTTATTACAAATTAAATAGATATATTTTTGAACATAGCCATATAACCTTATAATAGTAATTAGATACCTTTCAGTCAAATCAACCTTTTTAACTAAATTCTATGCATTTCTTCTTCAAAGTTCAACTTTGAGTTGAGAAACCGACATAAATGAATATATTTTATGAAGGTTAATATGCAAAAAAACCTAAAAATGTTGCCACATTCATGACACGAAACTTCAAGATACAGTCGATGAAAGCGCCATCTGCAATTACCTTTGCATTTTTTCCTATTGGTAGATTTAATATAATATGCGTAATCATTGTGCTAACGCAACTTTTTACAAGTTAATTAATAGTTCTTTCGAGCTCGGTCTTTCATCATGTAACTTCAATTCCTTGTTTTATTTTGTTTTAAAATAGTTTTAGAATGCACAGTACCCTGTCATTCATTTACAATAATTAATTACAAAAGAAGTCCATAGAAAAAAGCAAATGGTTTATTTTATATATAGTATTTAACGAATAAACTATTTGTAAGGTGTCTTCATCGTAGACCCATTGTGAAAAATTACAATTTTTCATTCTATCAACTGCATATAGTTAAATATTACTGGATGGAGCATTATTTTGGCCTAATACAAATAAGGCTTCATTTATTTTAAAAATGTAGATAGATAGTAAATAGGAATTATTGACTAGTCTTACAGGAAATATTGCCACTACATTCAATTTGCCGCGTTGTTATTGTAATGTGGTACGCTATTAATTTTAATATTTCTTTATAGTTGTATTTTTCCTTTTTGCTTGACACGGACTCCCCAATTGTGGGGCTGATTTGCTTTAATCGACATGATTTGCTACCAGTCGTCCCATAACTTTGACGGCGCTGCTCGTTGCCGCTCTGGGTATTCCATGTATCCGGATGATTATACCACCACCATCTATCGGAAGCCTTGGAACTTTGTGGCATTTTTCCATATTCGCCTCTTTCGCCACTCACGCGACGAAATGGGGAGCTGGATCCTCTTACCCCGCCTCCACAAGGTAGTATTCTAATAATTCAATTTTCCTTTATTTTCTAGTTATACAATTTCATTGAAGTTACAGGAAAAGAACTTGTCTTCTTAACAAAATTAGTTGTATTTAATATGAAAAAGCACCTTATTACATTATTGCAAACCTTTGTATCATCACAATGTAGTAAAAAAATTATGTTACTTCTTAAATGTTACATTTTGTAAAACTATTAAATTATTTCATTGTATTATTAACACTAATCTAAGGTTCTAATACTACTCTAATTAAAACCACCGCGATATTTTACCGTAGTGAGCACATTGGTATTATATATATTATTATGACATAAGTTTTAAATATTGGTCATATGGACCTTGTGCCTTATTTTAATTTTCTTTGCTCAATTTGCTGGCACCGGACAATGTGTATATTTTCCTACTGAAATAAAATATTTGAATTTGTTATGAGAAACAAAAGCGTTTTTACAAAAATTTTGCTAAATCTAAATTTTTCATTATGGTTTAATTGGTTGGTAAAACTGCTCTACAAGCTTTGAAGCTCGAATGAAGTTTGTATAGTCATATATTATTAGTTTCTTAGAGCCTGGTGCGTTAGCCGTTGATTGTTATTAACTTATTACCAAAGATGGGTTTGTAGGTTGAAGGAATTTTAGCGGCCCTTTTTCTTCATAGCTTAATATAATTTTTGTATCTTTTATATAATGCGAAATTAAACGATGTTTTGTTATTGAAAATAAAATGTGATTGACCTTAGTACTAGATAGGAGAGATAGTAATGGTGTTAAAAATGAAACAAAATACAAACTGCCAAATACTGACAGATACCGACTTCATGTTTACGAGTTTCAAGACTTTGTAAATACCATTAGAACTATAATTGAGTCATTTAAATATTAACTGTTCATCAAACACGTTTGGAACTCGTAAATAATCAAAAAGTTCGTGGACTAACAGATATTTAAATTTGTCATAAATATCATTTACAGATGTTTGTAAGATGTCTTTTGAAATCCACCGCATGCGTATTAGCCTGAACAGTGTAAAATTAAACTATAAAATTATTGTAAGACCAGTTGAGTTTTATAACACATTTCTATGATAAATGTGTAACGAATGACATTTTGAATAACGAATGCTCCAAAACCTGCATTCAAATGTATTATTAAAATCAAGAAATAAATTTATAAAAACTTAATCTCTTCCATTTTTATTTAATTAAAATCAAGGTTATTTAAAAAATCAAGTTATTATTATAATTATATTAATACAGGGTATTTTGAAACGCTCCTGAAAACGAAGACAGACGACAGTACTAACTATATCTTAGATGATGGGTGAAATATAAAATCGATCCTGATGAAAAAAATCATCTTTTCACAACGTTTTATTAGCTTCATTCACGCTCCATCGTGTTGATATAGTTAAATAAAACATTAATTTCATTAAAAGAATCATGAAAATACTTAAATATTAAACCAGCAGTGGAATTTAAAATAAATAAATCATAAAATCAGCTGACTAGGTCAATATCCGCGTCGAAGCCAAACTCTTTATCTAGCTCCGTACAGGTCCCGTCACGACGCTGAGCGACAGTGGAGGGTGTGTCTGCATGGGTACAGTCGCGTTCTAAAGTACTACATGGTACTATATAGGCTGTTGTTTTATAATATTATAATAGTAATTAATGGTTTTATTGTAGAATCATAATAGTTACTTTACTAGCTTCTTAGAACTTTGGAAGAGGTTGAAATTAAAATGGATATGCTTGAGCATTATTTTTATTTCAATCGTAAAATAAAGTAGTTTGTAACAAGAAAACTTAAGCTAAGGTGACACGCCGTCCATTATACCGTTAGAACATGGAACATGGAAGCCGGATTTCGATGGTGTGTTGGTGTTACTGGATGCTACTTCATCAGAATCATCATCATCAATGCGAATGATAAATGTTTCGTCATCAGGTTGACCACATGGTAATTTTTTCGGTATTCTTCCTCAATACATTTAACTTTACTGCACAATTTTCCCCATTCACCTTCTATTTACCTTTTCGTTCACTAGTTCAGTCATAAAACAATAGATATAAATAATTTTTCTTTCCTTCCTTTTAAAACATCGTCGCGCGTCGCATAGAAAGCTGTGTGCGACTGTATATTAGAAACATCGCTTTTTCAAAGCGCGGCAAGAATGAGGAACCAATAGCGTGCGCGAACAACAATACTGGCGAGCATTCCCCGTCGCGCCCTCTTCGTACCACGCGCTGCCGCCACCCGGCCGACTGTGTGTCACCTCGCGTCAGCGCCAACATATGGGGAATTTCAAATTTACCTACTAAGATTTGTTTGCAAGCGACATAAGAATTAGAGGCGGCAATTACAATAAAACTTGCAAGTAATTTGTATAGTTTTGACGTACCTGTTTTCAAATCAGTATTGAAGGATTAAAACGAAAGTCAATAAAAGTAAAGTAAAATAATTATTTTTAGATTAATTAACTGTCGATCATAATTGCAATTGATTTTAACTATTAAATTATTCAATACCATTTTATTTCTATTTTCTTGTACAAAATCAAAGATAACCAAACCCAAGTAAGTACGTTTATTAATTTCAATATCATTTTGTAGTAACGAACTGCTTGTTTCGTCAGGTACAATTGATTGTCTAATTGTATTAAAAATTACAACTATAACTTCTAAATTCCATATGAAAAACTAGTCGTAGGGATCATATGGAAACTAAACTTATAAAATAAAAGTTGGCAATGTCATAACATTTGACGGTCTGTGGAATGTTCAAAGTGTTTACCGCAAGGACGTTAGTTAGACGCAGTAGGCTTCAGTTTGGCAGGATTCACTATTAATTTTAGTTTTTGAGACAGTTCCGCGCTGATTTTGACATGCATGCGCGAGCGACAGTTCATTGGTTTTGTTTATTAAATTTTATTGTTATTACTTGTACACGTACTTGTTATTACGTGTTATTCTTGTTGTTACGTTTTGTGTTTCTTTTTGTTTTAATAATGCCTAACGCGTACGTTTATAGTGCTCGTGAATACGGCAACATATTAATGTGCCTTAGAGAATCTCATAAGGCCACGGAGGATCGGTGTCGTTTCATACCTAATTTTTTAAATTAATTAGTACTGAACTGATCTGAAAAGGTACATAACTGAATACATCAGAATAATAAACATACCTACATAATGGATAAAAAGCATGACTCTAACCTTTTAACATTTTATTTAAGTATTTTTTTTCATTAGCGGGAATCGAACCAGTTATTTGGTTTATTTAACCTATTTTTTTAAATAACTTAGTACTGAACTGATCTGAATAGGTACATAACTGAATACATCAGAATAATAAACATACCTACATAATGGATAAAAAGCATGACTCTAACCTTGTTAACATTTTATTTAAGTATTTTTTCATTAGCGGGAATCGAACCAGTTATTTGGTTTATTTAACCTGTGAATTCAATTAAAGTGGCTACGTGGAGACAAGCACAGTGGCAAATTAGTAGGTTAAATAGATAAGTTAGGTATTTAGACAAGTGTTGTAAATTATTAGGTGTGGTACCATCGCTAGTTACGGGCCGCGCGAATTCGGCGTTCGCGCGTACATTGACCCCTAGTCAGCTGATTGTAATTCAGTAATTCCACTGCTGCTTTTATGTTTAAGTATTTTCATGTTTTATTTTAATGAAATTAACGTTTTATTTAACACGATGATTTATACTAACACGATGGAGCGTGAATAAAGCTAATAAAACGTTGTGAAAAGATGATTTTTTTTCATCAGAATCGATTTTATATTTCACCCATCATCTAAGATATAGTTAGTACTGTCGTCTGTCTTCGTTTTTCAGGAGCGTTTCAAAAATACCCTGTATATTATTAAAATATTTATCAGTGTTGACTCTGGTGGCATTTCTGGAAACAAAAATCAGCTCTCAAAATTATGAATCACACACGTTTTTGGGCTCTCGGAAATAAACGAGTGTGGTTGCGCAGTACGCGTATTGTAGGTGTCAGAGCAGAGGGACGTGAAGTGTACCGCCTACCGGACGCTCGCGCCGCGCTATAATCCCGCTCGCGTCTCGCAGTTGTGTGACTTTGAGTGATACTTCGTACTCAAAACACATGCGCGTTGCAACTGCATTACTCATCTATCCATCCATTACAGTCTTTAAAAAGTCCTCTGCTAAACAAAGACCTCCCCTATTTAGATTACTCCATATGAAATATTTTGTCATAGTTGCCACGCTTGCCAAAAGATTTGCCACCGCAGTTTTTTATTATTTTGAGTTATTATTCAATTCTCGCTAATTTGAGTTGTCACACAAAAAGTCGTTCTTATAGCTAATAATTAATTTCGATTAAATTTGTCCTAAAGACCGCGTGTATATCTGCTGTTGTTTCTCCTTAGATTTATTAAGTTTGGAAATCATCATGGCATCAGTGGCGCAGTCATCGGAGGGCTAGGCGGTGCCGTGCACCGGGGCCCTCTGATCGCAGGGTGGCCCTCGGACTCTGACCAGCAAACCTCAGAATATAAATATAACAGGTTGCAACACGACTTTAATCATGGCTACTCAGTTGAAAGAAATTCGAAACTTGTAAGCTTGAAATTATTGTTTCTGTTGCCAGTGGCGTGGGCGAAGTGGGCCTTTGCCCACGGCCTCGCACTTTTCATATTTCACCTTGCGAGGCCCCTCAAAATGCGATGCCCCCAGACTTTACCACAGATGACTAATTAATTTGATCACATTTACGCTCGAAAAAGAACGTCACAAATTTAAAAGCGTGTTTGTTTGGGGCCTCGCAAGAAGCCCCTCTTAAGTGCGATTGCGAGGCCGTTGTAACCACCTTCAAAGACCGCGACCTTTAGATTGACAGAATACGAGACTTGTCAGGAATTAATAGCTATGAGTAGGTATGTCGTGTCAAAGCATATGCCTCTGTCTGTTGTTTGTGCAGTGGTACCAACTTGACGTATTAGCCGTCAGATTTAGCGGGTTATGGAAAGAAGGAAACGGCAAAAACATAAGAAAATACTTATTTTACCTATATTTTCGAAAATATTATTAGATAACTATATTTTTCAATATTGACATTTCTCTGCTGTTACTTGAAAAAATATTTGATAAGTTCAATGAAAAATCTTATTCACTTAATATTGAGGTTCCTATATAAATAGTTGGAATAAACATTGAAGAATCAAAATAGTAGATATATGATTTTTAGATTGAAATAGAATTTTTGAACATATTTCAAGTTTCAGTATACACAAGAAAAATAATATTTTATTTTTATTTTCAAAAGTTTTTTGAGTAACGCATAGAAATTAGAAACATATTATAGTATAGGTATACTACCGCCACCTTAATACGCACGCATGCGCACACACGAATAACATTGCATAAATTAAAAAACTAAAATTATGGATCAAAAGTGGTGCGTTAAGCTCAAACAACGCCAGAAAAAAGAAGATAGCGAAAATTATTTGCCCAAAATTGACTAATATTTAGTTAGCCTTCTGCAACTACTTCTGGACCAAATATTTCTGTTCATATTGACTCAAATAATGTGGTCACTGCAGTTTTAGTTGAGAAGCCTACTGAAGAAGATTCGACAAGTAGCAGCAGCAATAAAAAGCAGAAGATATTGAAATAAAAATGCAAAATTTCGAGAAATTATGAAACATGAATACGCATATGCACCACGTGATAAAACCTAACCACCAGAGCCTTTGCACCAGGGGCTTTGGTTACCTAGTTACGCACTGGCATGGTCAGGTCATGGTCAGTTCGGTGTTACGATATACGTTAACGTTTGCTTGATTCAGGAGAGGCATTTTAAAAGGCATGCTAATGTGATGGGATAGGATGATTCGCGAGTTAGAAAAGACGTTATGCGATAGAAATGTACCTATTTACTTAGCGCTATTATTTATCAGGTTGTAAATGATCAACGTTAAAATCAGTCAGTAAAGAAGCAATCACAACATCCCAAACAGATTCATTTGGTGTATCGGTCGCAATTTTTGTCTTCCGATTCTGGTCTATATTCTGTACCAATCTGAAAGCTTCCTCTTCCAGGCAGTGATAGTTCTAGCCACATTTCATACTCGAAGTTCTTTACAAACAAATAATCCTATATGCATTAATCCTACACTGCCGTAATGAGAAAATCAATTCACACCACTATATAGAAGTTAGTCTGTGGAGCTAAAACCTAAACCGACTTCTCGAAGGCCTCTGATCCAAAATACAAGGCTTATTAAGCTAGAGGTGCTAACACAAACTATAGCAGCAATCATCCTCAGTCATCTAGCAAATTTAGTCCGATCACATGAGAGTAAAAACTGTTTGTGGCATTCTTTTGGGGAGGCCTATGTTTAGCAGCGGACTTGTAAAGGGCTGCAATAATGATGACGACGATCGTTGCCATCCCATTTTAAAAAAATTGTTGGAAATTTCATGAAATATTATGCTGTGAAAAGTTTATTTTTTCAGAATTTAAACCAACATGTCAGAAATACGTTGTTCAATATTACAATTTATTATATTTATTATTTGTCAGGTAGGGTATATAATATATCCCCATGTACAACACCTATGCACCTAAGTAATTTGATGTGGTGTAAAGCACTCAAAACTTTGGGAATTAAAAATAATCTCAAACGCAATATAATCTGCAAACGCAGTTTTATTCAGTGTGCAGTATTGACGTCAATATGATAAATGACTCTTAATAGATACTTTGCATAAATTAAACCTAAAATATAACCATACAAAACAATTTTGACCTGTGGCCTGTGTATATTGATAAATCATTAGCAAGCCATGTTATCAGTAGTAAAGAATATTTATAGTCAATTTCTTATAGAGTTGTCTCCAGTTACGAATTGTATTCTTGCCAAATAAAATGGAGAAGTATTTAAGTGTTATAGAATTAGAAGAAGCAGCAAATTCCGTCCTACCGAAAACTGCAAGAGATTATTATCGGAGTGGTGCAACTGATGAACACACACTAAAGGAAAATAAGCGTGCTTTCCAAAGGTAGTTTTTATGTAGAGTATTTTCGGATTTCTCTCCTTAGACTGTAAATAGTCTACTCCACTGCGGGATATGGGATCTAGCTTATGGGATAAGTATTTATGCGGACGTATAGTTCTAAGCATTTTGAACTGACATTTTGGAATTCCACCATCGGATAACTAGACGGTCGACGAGTCTCTACCCTTTGTTGTCGATATTTCCACGCATTCGAAGCAAACTGTTTGGTTCGTGTTTTGTAACGCGTACAACAAAGGAGTAGAATAATTTTCCGGCGCCTGTCTTTCTGACTTTCCATAGATTATAATGTGGGTGTATTCAAGGCAAATAGTGGTAATAGGCTTTTGTTACGTTACGACAGTGCGTTTTACCATCTAGGGCTTCATCACCGCTTATCCCCAGGTGAGATTGTATTGTTCAAGTACTTGCTTTTATAAGTTAAAAAAAAGGATTGGTGATCGCAAGAGTATAAATAATTTGAATTTAGGTTACTTACGGACTTCGGACAACGGATATGGTTATCGAATGCCAACGTTCACCATTTACTTACAAATGCCACCGTTTGAAAAAGGCGATGAATTCTTCCAATGCTGCCATTTCACGGTGATGGTAATTTTCGTGCTTGGCTGTTTGTTATTTGTTGTACACAGAAAACGAAAGCAAAATGGCCTTAAGTGATTACTTACAGGATATATTACATATTTCAACAGATTGCGGATACGTCCTAAATGTCTAGTAGGCCTGACCGACTGCAATCTTCGCACAACTATCTTAGGAGATGAAGTATCTATGCCAGTGGGTATATCGCCTACGGCAATGCAGAAAATGGCTCATCCTGATGGTGAAATTGCAAATGCGAAAGGTAAATTCTAATCCTATTAAATTACGTTTGTTATAATATGCGACTAGAAATAATCGGAACGGTCTGTCTAGAAATTTTCGAATTTCAGCTGCCGAAAAGGAGGGAGTTATCTTTACACTAAGCACTATCGCCACAAGTTCAATAGAGGAAGTAGCAAAAGCTGCCCCCAAGGCGGTAAAGTGGTTCCAGCTTTATATTTATAAAGACAGGTAAGTGGAAGTGAATGTTTCACGTGTGCTATTAGAAATTGGCTTTTTAGGATTAAATAATCTGTGTTTATAATTACACATTAAATTGTATTGAAAAACTTATACTACTTCAGTAGCTGTTACGGTAGGGCTATTCTTATAACCCTGCGTAGAAGAAAAGACAAAATTCGCCTGTTATGAAATGTAGCAAGTGGTAAAATTAAAATTTTTGTACAACCGACTTCAATATAAATAATATATTGTTGATTTTTTAAAACGGCTTGACCGATTTTGATAAAATTTGAATGGGACTACCATACCATTTGAAACAAAAAAAATTTTCCAAATCGGTTCAGGCTTCTTCGAGTAATCGGTGAACATACATAAAAAAAGATTCCGACGAATTGAGAACCTCCTCCTTTTTGAAGTCGGTTGAAAATAGTCGGTAGGTAGCTGAACTGTGTTTTTGGTACATTGGCCTGCCACTTAATCTGTATAACCGTTTATGTCCTGTGCGGTTGATAAAAATCTAAAATTGATCTGAAAACATCATCATCATCATCATTAATGCACTTATGTTTTCAGTTACATTACAGTATTTGATTATAATATTATTGTTAGTTGTTCTATTTTATAGTTCCTTTTCTCCATAAATTACCACAGAATAAATAAATATTACGTAGTAGAATTGTTTAATGTTTAACTATAACCATTTTATTTATTTTATTAAAGAGAAGTCACAAAGAATTTAGTATTGAGAGCAGAAAGGGCAGGTTTTAAAGCAATCGCGCTGACGGTTGATACGCCATTTTTTGGACTAAGAAGAGCAGATGTCCGGAATAAATTCACTTTGCCCCAACATTTGAGGTACGTGCGCAATACACATAGAGTACGTAATATTATATACCTACTGTATCACGTAAAATAGCTATCGTATGTACTATGTATAATACACTTAAACAATCTATATAAATAAAATGATAGAGGTTTGCAGCTGTGCGCGCATCACGGAAAAACTACTGGATAGATTTCAATTAGGTTTTCTAAGTTTTATTTCTTAGGCACTTGGCCCTTATCTAAAAAAAATATTGCGATATCTTCATTTAATATAAGTTTTAAGAAACAACGACTATTATAAGTACTACGTGTTCAGTGATGTGGTTTCTTGATATAGCAAGCAACACGGACGAATTCGCGGGTATCAGCTAGTTGTATAATATACGCACTCGCTAGCCCGGCAAACGTTGTTCTGCCCTTTCCGGTAGGTGGTGCGATGATTTTCACTCGGAATCATCATTACAACCCATCACAAGTCCACTGCTGAAAAACACAAAAGCACGGTCCTGAGCCACCTGCATCCTTCGGCTATTTACATCTCTTACCAGGTCGTCTCTCCATCTAGTGGGGAGCCGCCCTACACTTCGCTTACCGGTACGAGACTGCCACTCGAGCTTTCTTCTCTATTGGTTGTCGTTTATTCAAGCTAAATGGCTGGCCCATTGTCACTTCAGCTTACTGATCCGTTAGGCTATGCTGGTTGCCTGGCTCTTCTGAGGATATTCTCATTTCGAAGTCTATTACGCAGATAAACTCTGAGCATAGCCCTCTTCATAAACTAGCTGCGCGACTTTGAGCTTCTTCATTCGGCCCGTAAAGGACTAATACGTATCAGATCCAATGTCATCACTAGCAACACGCACTGTTTGTACACATCTGTTTTCAAGTTTTGAGGTATTACACGTGATGAGAGAATATTTGTCGTGATCTCCCGAACTCTGGCGAGATGGATCTCTGTTGAATTTGGACTTACCTAGTCGTACAATTTATACTATTCCTAAGTAATCATGGCCGTCAAAAATTTGAGCCTCGACCTTTGTCTTGTCCATGTTCATTCTTTGACTTATCAGTTGGGCGATAACATTGAACTCATTCATTAAGCATAATCCTTGACCTAATTAATCCTTGCAAAACTTTTTAGTATTTAGTTTTTACGAGGGTGGATTGAAAAGTACTCAGCCTAACCAAGAAAATAAACACATACTAAATCAGTAATATTTTATTTTTCTACATAATCACCATCAAGTTCAATACACTTTTGCCACCTCCTTCCAAGCATTTAGACCGTTGAAAAAAATGATTCTTCCTTAGAGTCAAAATATGCGTCTACAGCTGCTTTGACCTCGTCGTTTGTCGAAAATCTTTGACCTCCCAAGTGCTTTTTAGGTTAGGAACAGAAAGAAGTCTGATGGTGCCAGATCAGGTGAATACGGCGGATGCGGTAACAGTTCAAAGCCACAGTTGTGAATTTCAGCCATTGACTGTACTGACGTGTGAACACGGGCGTTATCTTGATGAAACAGGACTTTTCTTCTGAGCATTCCTCGACGTTTTCTTTTATTTCCTCTCGTAAACGACGTAGTAAGGTGCAGTAGTAATCAGAGTTTATAGTCTGACCCTTTCAAGATAATCAATCATAATCACACCTTTCGAGTCCCAGAATACTGAAGCCATCACCTTATTTGCCGACAAAATCGACTTAGCCTTTTAGGGGTGGTGAACCAGGTCTTCTCCACTGTTTTGATTGTTGTTTTGTTTCCGGTGTACAGTAATGAACCCATGTTTCGTCCATAGTAACAAAACGATTCAAAAATCATCTGCATCGGCTTCAAATAACTCCAAACATTCGCGTGAAATAGTCAATCGCGTCCTTTTTGTTCAACTGAAAGCAGTCGCGGAACCCACCTCGCAGACACCTTGTGGAAACCCAACTCGTTGACAATGATGTTTTGAGTTCGTTCATAAGAGATGCCTATAATCTCGGCTATCTCTAATTTTAATCTGCGGTCTCCCATTATTAAATCAAGTACTTTTTAATATTTTCGTCAGTAGTTGACGTCGAAGGCCTTCAGAGCGGGGTTCATCTTTCACACTCTCTACCACGCTTAAATTCTGCTATCCATTTTTGACGGATGAATATGACAGAGCACAATCGCCTAATGTACTGACCATGTCATCATGGATGGCTTTTGATGATAGCCCTTCTTATGGAGGTACTTAATGACGGCACGCTGCTCGATTTGCTCCATTCGCGGAAATTATGTCCGATTACTTTGTTAATAAATTTATAAAATCACGACTAATTATCGCACACGTTCTTCACACAATGAACTAGTCTGAACTGAACTAAATAATGTGGGTAGATTTGATTTTTAGAATTGAATGGATCTGTGTTAGGCCGAGTACTTTTCAATCCACCTCGTATTTTATTTTGTCTGAAGACGTTTACTCCAGACCTGACACCGGTTCTTACGCGTCTTTACCGTACTCTTCCTTCTTAGACGTAGTCCTAATGGAAGATAGCTTTAGTGCACCCGATCCTTAAAAAAATTGACCGCTCAGACCGTCCACTGCTCAGATCGTCATCACCTTCTTGTTCACCAAAATATTGGAACCCATTATAAACTGCCAGCTCATGAGGTACCTTGAGGACCACCAGTTGATTAGTGGCCACTTTTGCGGTTTCCGTTGTGCTAGTAATCTTCTAGTTTACCTAAGTCATAAATGGGCGAAGGCAGTATAGAGTCCAAAGGGGAGGCCTTAGCGGTTAGTTTGGACAATGCAAAGACCTTCGGTCGGACTGGCACAAAGCGCTTCTTTTGAAGCTGCCTTCTTATAGGTTTCCCGAGAAGTTGTGCAATTGAATCACCAAGTTTCTTGCAGATCGAATCATCAAGGTCGTAGTAGAAAATGCATGCTCTGACTGCAAGCCTTTAATGATGTGTTCCACAAGGCTGCTTGCACCTACGCTGTTTCTTCTGCATATGAATGATATGTTGCAAACCAGTATTTGATCATTGCTATGCGGATGACGGCACTGGTGATGCTTTTTACACCGGACGTGCTAGTATTTGTCAAGAATACTTTGTGGAGTCTCGGAAGAACTTGTGTCTTTATCGAGTCGAGTTCGGTCTTTGTTAAATAGTCTCGGATTGGAAACGGTTAAATCTAGTTCAGTTTAACCCTCAGAAGGCACAGGCTTGCGCGTTTACCGCTAAAAAAAGTCAGCACACCGCTTGCCACTTTACAAGGCGCAAGTTCGGCCTCACATGGAATACTGTTCTCGTCTCTGGACCGGGGCACCCCAGTGCCAGCTGCTTCCATTTGACCGCATGCAGCGAAGAGCGATCCAAATCGTCAACGACAGAGATCTTTCTGACCGGCTCGATTCACTGGCGCTGCTAAGAGATGTGGCATCACTTTGCGTTTTCTATCACATTTACCACGGGGAATTGTTCGGATTAATTCCAGCCGCAAAATCCCACTAACGCATATCGCGACAAAACTAACGATACCGCCCACACCATCTGGAATTTTGGCGGACCACCACTGTGCGATTTATTAGGAGTTTCCGTCTCGCTAAAACTCGAAAATGGCTCGACTGATATTGATGAAAATTTTTGTGTGGTCCCTGGATGGTTTAAATTTACAATTGGACCTAGTAGGTGGAGCTGTTGTCGAGATCCGAGAGCTAGTCTTTAATAAAATGTTTATCATTCTTGAACTGTTTCATAGGTTATCTACTACACTAAAGTGCGTAATATAAATAATATAAATTTTAGCTTAATTTCAATTCTTTTTAATTTTATCTAACAAACGTTTTTCATCATTCATTCACATATTTACGTGGTAGAGCCATGCTGCAGCTATATTAATAGTATAGTTGTAGCACGAATGGGTCGGCTCGACCGGGGAAGGACCACGCTCTCACAGAATACCAGCGTAAAATAGCAGCTTAATGCTGCTGTGTTTCGTATGGTGAGTGACCTATCTTAGTCCTCACGGCTGACAACGCATCTGCATTTAAATTCGCAAACGAAGATAGATGTAGATGTCTATGGGCCACAGCAACCACTTACCATCAGGTGGACTGTGTGCTCGTTTGTCACCCTTATTCTATATAAAAAAAAAAAAAAAACATACAGCCTATCAAGGTCACAGCTGTTCAAAGGGCCTCCCATAAATTGCCTCATAATGCCCCTTGTAGTTTGTAGTATAAGCTACTGCTTTAGCTGCCTTTAAAACATTATTTTATATTATTTTGTAATTTTTAAGGCTTGCAAATTTTGAAGGTCATCTAGCAACTAAAATACACTCATCAGGAGATGGAAGTGGTTTAAGTACATATGTAAATAATTTATTCGACAAGACACTGACATGGGATGAAATAAAATGGTTAAAGAGGTAAGCGCATATTACTACCTACTACCACTTAATTAACATAGACCAGGCATTTAATTTATTTTAGATAAGGGTCACGGCAATTTTTGCTCAATATATTTTTATACAGAAACAAATAGGCTATCACAGAAATAACAAGCGCAAGAAGTGCGAAAAGTATAAAGCACGTCACGTCAACGCTTCTTCTTCGCTTTCCAGTATACTATATCAAAGAGTACATATAATATCAAATCAAGAATTTGATATAGATATAGAAAGTTCGCTCATTTTTATTTTATAGTATAATATTTTGCATTCACGTGGGTGAATACCGATATGGATTATGAACACTGCTAATAAGTCCATCCTCCATCATCATCACCATCATTACAGTCTTTTACAAGTCCACACAGTTAAACATGGGTCTCCCACAAATAATGCCATAAAATGCGGTCCTGAGCCACCTGCATCCATGGACTTCCTGCATATCTTACAAGGTCGGCACTCCATATATTGGTGGGCCACCTACATTTTGCTTACCAGAACGACGCTGCCAGTCGTGAACCTTTCCTCGCCATTGGTTGTCGGTTCTTTGTCAGTTCTACAGCAGATATCTTCATTACAAATTCTATTACTTAGAGTAACTCCGAGCTTAGCCCTCTCCATAGCTCACAGAGCTATATAAAGATTCATACAGCCAGTAGTAAAGAACCCAAAATAATATTATTTAATTCATTATTTACTATAGCATCACCAAGCTACCAATTGTTGCAAAAGGTATTCTTCGTGGCGACGAAGCTGTAAAAGCCGTAGAAGCAGGGTGTGCCGGTATCCTAGTTTCAAACCACGGCGCTAGACAGTTGGATGGAGTTCCAGCAACGGTAAGGCACTTGAACACACGCCTAAAAAGCCGTAGAAGCAGAGTGTGCAGGTATCCTAGTTTCAAACCACGGATCTAGACAGTTGAATGGAGTTCCAGCAACGGTAAGGCACTTGAACACACGCCTAAAAAGCCGTAGAAGCAGGGTGTGTCGGTATCCTAGTTTCAAACCACGGCGCTAGACAGTTGGATGGAGTTCCAGCAACGGCAAGGCACTTGAACACACGCCTACCAGTAACCACTTGCCATCAACCTGATCTAAATTCACTATAATATCCTCTGTTGTTCAAATACTATTTTACTCTAAGAAGCTTGTTTCTTACTTTTCTGCATCAGATAAAATAACAAAACTTGTGCATGGTCGACTAAAGATACAGTTTGTCAAATAATCTTCTTGACTTGAGGCCTTACCTCAGAGCTTATCTATGCCTCAGGACCTTACCTAAGGATCCTGAGTTAGGATCTTACTTCTGTCTACATTTCATAAAATATCAATGAGTATTCTCTTTGGTATTTTATAATTATTAATCACAACGCTACGTTTTAGAAATGCGTATATTTTAATCATGGAGTTAACGGCGGCTAGGTAACTACTCATTTAATTTTGTTTCTGGAATATCCACATAGTAATGAAATAAATATAATAACTTTGACACTGCTTGGAGCAATGGTGATAGTTATTTCGTCTGTTAGCATGAACTCTTTAATATTAAGTACTTAATAGAAACTCTTAAAAAATACTTATTAAAACTTTACACAACTACTTGACCGTACTTTCTTCACAAACCTACTAAGTACTTTCAACTTACAAACCGGTAGGTACGAGGGGAGGTCAAAAAGTTCGCGGAATGGCGGGTTTGGCGAGGGTGAGTTTACTCATCCAGGTGACTCATTGTTAGTATATATACCAAGTTTCAGCCTAATCGGGTCATTAGCTTTTGAGTTATTAACGAGTAAACAAGTCAATCGGGAAGAAACTAGCCACTATAGAGAAAAGATTTTTTTTTCGGCGGTAGGTGTAAAATAATGTGCACATTGCTCTAAATAATTAAATTAGTATTTATTGATATTTTAAAGTAATTTACAGTTTATTAGTTTACAGTTTTTAATATTTTTGTGTATTTAATTACATACATTGTGGGTTTAACTCACCTTAATGGTTAAACTGTGATAAAGTTACATCACCCTCCTACCGCTCACTTTTGTTTTTCACAACACACCAGAAGATAAGTTTTCAAGACAATGTCCTCTATTGCTGAGTTAGCAAATATCCAAAAAGCTGCTTTAGCTTCTCTCAATCAACGTATGGCAAAATTTGAAGAACTCATAAAAAAATCTGCCACCCCGGCTCCTGACTTGAAGTCTCTCTCAAGTGACTTTCAAGCGTTTAAGGATAATGTTTGGCAAATCATGTCACTACTACATCAGAAGATCAATGAGGTTAGTCAAACTGTTGACAATATTGAGATGCGGCATCGGAGAAAATGTTTGCTGCTAAATGGAGTTCCGAAATCATCTGATGAAAACATCTTAGATAAAGTGGTAACTGTCCTGCAGAATAAGCTTCAACCACAGGAATTTTCTTCAAGCTCCATTGTGGCTTGCCATCGTCTGGGTGCAGTTTCGGAAGCTCGTGCAAGACCAGTCCTGATACGGTTTAGTGATCAGTCCATTAAGTCAACCATCTGGGTGAAGAAGACACAGTTGAAAGGTACTTCATATGTGCTTTCCGAGTTCCTTACTCGTCAGCGTCAAATTTTATTCATTGCTGCACGAAAGCACTTTGGTATCAGACAAGTTTGGTCACTTGATGGTAATATCTACGTCAAGTTGCCTAGTGGTAAGCGCCATCGACTGACGGACACCAAGGACCTCGATGAGCTCATTGCGCAGTATGAACAGTTTGCTGCATGGGATCAACCATCTGATTCTACGACCAAGAAAGTTCCATCGAATGTTAATAGTGATAGCGCACCAAAGTTGACGACGAGGCCCAAGCGCATAATTCGCAACAAGTAACTTGCATTGACTGCTTATTCTCATGCTTGATTTAACTTGTAAGCTGTTAATTGTTCTTGTTATTTGTCCTATTATTATTGATAACAAGTAGGTATAATTGCAATGATACTGGAATGGTAACATATTAAATTTAATTACCTACATACTAACACTAATGTAATACTTTGCAGAACTAAAACATGATATTCACAGATGTCAGATGACATTCACAGATCACAGCTTGCTATGTTTTTGGCATTGGTTACATCACTGACTTAGAAGTATATGGACTGGGCATACCTACAGAATTAGCGTGACTACCTACAATACACTGGCGCATAAAATGGCCGCCTTTTATAGGGTTGTAACTCAGCAATATGGGCAGCTGATATCGATATTTTTACTAATATGAATTTGTTCTCATTTCATATAATTGAATTTGTTGCTTTATTTATTTTATGCAGTACAGGGCTATATTTTCAATCGTCAAATAATTTATCTTAGGAATAAATAATGTGTCTGGCAGTTTTATGGCTTTTGTGTAGATAGAAATTAAATCCGTAGCCTAATTGTGTAACACACCAAAATGACAAACCATACCAATTTGACAGTTTAACAATATCCATTGCGTTGTTTTTGTTGTCTAGCAACGAATTTTTCAATCACATGAAGCAATGGATATTGTTGGGTTGTCAAATTAGATTTGGATTGCTATCCCTTAAGTTTCGCTTGAGCTGCTTCACCAGACTTCACCGCATACGTACACTTACGCAGTGCATACTCTGCTACAGATTTCTTGTATCAGGTACAGTCAAACAAAGAGTTAAGTATGCAGGCAGCTAACTTGCAACTTGTTTTAAACTATGTTCTGAGTGCTAAGTACTTACTCAAGTTTTTACATCATTTATATAATTGTGAACAAAGTTAAAAAGTTATAACGCACACAATAAAAATGAATATTGAAAGAGTAGTGGGAAGATTCTTGAGAAGATTTTTTGCTTGTATACCAAATTTGTTTACTGTACAATATTGCTGGGATGGAGATCCCTGATCCCATATTATAATCCCATATTATAGTATTTTTAATATAAAATAATATATTATATATTCAGATTTTAAATGAAAAATATTAATTTTCACAGGTAGGTACATTAATTTTGTTTATTTGAAATTCGAAAATCTGGCATGATCATGAAACATGATATCCGGGAATTATAAACTATTAATATTATTTATTCATTTCTGAACAAAATTAATCTATTAAAATAATTTCTAGTACAACACTTTGTCACTACTTTTTGACAGTTTGACAGCAGATCTACCACAAAACTTGGCGCTTAACATGGCGGCGCAGTCACGCATGGATGAGCTAATGACGTCACACGAAAGTGTTACGAAAATAAGCACTTGACAAAGTGTAGTTGTCTCTCTTGTCTATTGCAGCTACTGCTTTGTTAAAAAGAGACAAAACTGTTTTTGAGAATTGTGTGTCGATATTATAGATATTTGTATAACTATTATTTCTATAGTAGAATATGCCGATCTCTATGGGTTACATGGCCTTTTGCCATACTTCACTATATTGTTATTGATAGCACATGTAAGCTATATGTGATATAACTTTATTTTAGCTACAAGTAATATTCTAGTGTAATAATTATTTAGTATTTTGTTTATTTTTTTATTTTCTTTGTTTGCTTTTAATTGCTTTGCAAGTTTATTGTTTTTTGTTTTTTTTTTCTTCTATTTTGTTGTAACTTTGTATTTGTTTTTTTTTCCTGGTGTTACTATTAAGATTGTGAACAGTTAGCCGGAGGGTGATGTATGTAGATAAACATATTTTTTTATATCCATTTATATATATATATATTTAATTATTATTATCATTATTATTTTATTTATTTTAAATATTTTTGTCTAATGTCAGATGATGAATCTTTTATTCTACTTGCAACAGTTCCTCTTCCTTTCATTTGCTGATGCTTCGGATGAGTCTGCTACGCTACGTACATTAATATATGAAGAATCTCAAAATTGTTAAACTGTTTTCACATTTGCCATTTAAATGCACAAAGTATTCTCAACATCATACGGAGCTCCTGGATACTTTCTTCTAGTGCAGTTCATGCTATACTCATATCGGAAAGCTGGCTTAGCCTGAACTCTCGTCCACGTCTTATAGTCTTCCAGGTTATATTTTACTCCGTAACGACCGCACTGGTAAAAGGGGCGGAGGTGTCGCTATATATGTGCGTAGTGATATACCTTATAAAATATTAAACACGTCTTCTTCACTATAATGGCTGTGTGTGATGGTGCATTATCATGGTGCAGCATCCATGAGTTGTGTTGCCACAAATCTGGACGTTTTCGGCGGATACTCACGCAAACGCTTCATGACGCCTAAATAATATTCTTTATTCACTGTTTCTCCTTTGAAGGAATTCGGAGGAACCACACCACGGTAGTCAAAAACTGTCAGCATCACCTGATTTTGGAGCGACTTTGCCGCGGTTTTTGGTTTCGGCTCGTTTTCGAGACGCCATTCTGAAGACTGTTGGCTTGTTTGCATGTCGTACTCATAAACCCATGTCTCGTCGCCAGTTATTATACGTTTCATAAAGGTCGGATCCGTAGAAGCTCGAAACCATGTCTTCAGCGACATGCTTTCGCTGCGCTCTTGAACAAAATTGAGCTCTTTTGAACTAGTCGAGCGGCGACGCGTTTCATGCCTAAATGTCAATGAGAATGTTGTGGACGGACTTAAAAGATATGTTCACCTCACTAGCCAACTCTCTCAGACTCATACGTCGATTTTCGAGCACTAGCTTCTTGATTTTGTCGATGTTTTCTTTGGTCGTAGCGGTTGAAGGTCTACCAGAACGAGGCAAGTCTACTACTATCGGCCTTCTTAAAAGCCTTATACCATTCATAAGCCCTTGTTTTCGATATACACGATTCGCCGTAGGTATTTTTAGTGATTCACCACATGAAATATCATTCGAAACACAAAATTTAAGGCACACTCTTTGTTCAACAATATTTTCCATTGTAAAATCGCCGATAACTCAAAACTATGACCAACAAAAGTGTAGTTTAAAACAAATTAATGACAGATCCTGCTCAAACTTTGCGCTAAATCAGTACAGTGCTACCAACATGCAGTAAAAATTAGAACGACCTTTACGCGGGTCTTTTATTGACATATTCTGATACTTTTTACACAGAGTTGTAGACAAGCTTAAGTGTGATGCGGATGCTATTAACTGGTCATCTGTATATACTGCTTCCACAGTTGATGAAAAGTTGATTTCTTTAACAGCAACATATTAGGACTGTATAATGAACATGCCCTAAGCGTGTCGTTTGACTTAAGCGTCCTCCTGTTCCATGGATCACGACTGTTAAGAATGGCTATGGCAAACGCGACAGAATGTTTCGTGCTTTTAGAAGAATCGCACTGATATAAAGTGGCAGGCATATAAAACTGCGAGAAATCGATGTAATCAGATGGTGAGAGCTGCTAAACGCCGATATATCCACGAACAAGTACTTAATTCATCTTCGGCTGATATATGGAAGTTTCTCAAAACGCTTGGATATGGTAAATCGCAATTTGACTATAATAGCATCACCTTTTCTCCCGACGATTTTAATCGTCATTTTCTGTCTTCTCAAATAGTTTCTGATAATTCTAGAGCTAATGCTATCTCATTTATATCTTCCATGCCTCCTTATTCTCACGAAACTTTCACTTTTTCTCCTGTAGACGAAGGCGAGATACGCAAAGCACTTTCTTCTATTAAATCGAAAGCCATTGGTTGTGATGATTTGAGTAGGGTAATGGTTATGCACGTGTTGGATGCTGTTTTACCCGTGATAACTCATATCATTAACTTTTCGCTGACGAATGGTGCTTTCCCAACTCTCTGGCGTAAAGCCTTTATTATTCCCATTCCTAAATCCACTGATTGCAGCGCTATATCCAATTTCAGACCAATTTCTATCCTGCCTTTTCTCTCTAAGGTTCTGGAAGCTGTTGCTCATAAACAGATTTCTTCTTTGTTTTAAAATAATATTCTTTCCCCTTATCAGTCGGGTTTCCGCCCTGGTCATTCTACAACTACTGATCTTCTCAAGGTGAGGGAAGATATCCGAGAGGGGATGGAAAAATCAAAACTGACCGTTCTCATCTTAATTAATTTTCTAACGCATTTAATTCTGTTGATCATGATATCTTGTTAGCTCTTCTTTCTCATTTGAATATCTCGTCTTCTGCTGAGGAATGGTTCTTCATATCTTCGGGGCGCCAACAGGCCGTGCGCACTGGACATATATTATCTGACTAGTGTAATGTGTCTACTGGCGTTCCTCAAGGCGGTATAGTCTCTCCTCTTCTGTTTTCAATTTTATCAATCTCATCACATTAAATCTCAAGTGCTCTTACCATCTGTATGCCGATGATCTGCAGTTATATGCGCAAGTGGAACACTCAAATATCTCTAATGCTATCTCATTATTAAATGATGACTTAAAATATATCTCCGAATGGTCCACTGTGTATGGCATAAACGTGAACCCATCTAAATGCCAAACCATAATCTTAGGTAGCCCACGATTATTATCGAAACTAGATATGCCCACCCTACCATCAATTATGTTTAAAAATAATGTCATACCATTCTCTCCCCATGTAAAGAACCTTGGTCTGTATGTTGATGGTTGCTTTACATGGAACAAACATAATATACAGGAGGTGAGTCGCAAAACAACTTTGCGATCTCTATATCGATTAAAAAACTTTCTTCCCACCAATACTAAGATTTTACTTGTCCAGTCACTTATTCTACCGATTATTGATTATGTCGATGTGTGTTGCTCAGACCTGTCTCAACATCACCTTAATACATTGGATCGTCTACTTAACAACTGCATCAGATACATTTATGGTCTTCGTAAATACGACCATGTATCTTCTTTTCGTGCCCAGCTAAATTGGCTGCCTATCCGTCAGCGCAGATATGTTAGAATACTCTGCACCCTTTTCACAATTATGAACGATCCATGTGCCCTGAGTATCTGAAACCAAATTTCAATACCTGGGAGATTCTCATAATCGTTCTCTCCGTTCTTCGGCTAATCTTAAGTTGCTCACCCTTTACACCGTACTGGTTATTTATCTCACTGTTTAGCCTAATGGTTGACTGGGAGAGAATGCCCTATGGAATTAAGTCCGCCATATGTACAACTGTGTGCATGAAAGCTTAAATAAATAAATAAAATTGAATATCGCGCCGTCATTAAGTTTATCACCAAACAAGGAAAGACACCTCAAACCATTTTTCAAGAGATGTCAGCTGTTTATGGGGGCTCCGCTCCTGGGAAAACCATTATTTATAAATGGCACGCCCTTTTCAAACAAGGGAGGGACTCCATTGAAGACGACCCCCGACCTGGACGGCCGATTGAGGCTACCACGCCAGAAATAATCGAAAAAGTTGAAAAACTTGTATCGGAAGATGCCCGGCTACAAAAAACCGCTTGCAGCATTAGTTGGAGTATCAGAAACAACCATTTTAAACATCCTACATCAACACCTTGCATGACTAAAGTCTGTGCAAAATGGGTTCCGAGAATGCTTTCTGCGCATCAAAAACACGAGCGCGTTTGTTGTCGCGTGTTTTTGAACCGCTGTGGAGAGCAAAGGGAGGAAGTTATGGCCCGAGTTGTAACTGGCGATGAAATTTGGGTTCACTATTATGAACTTGAGTCAAAGCAAGAGTCGATGCAGTGGCACAAAAAAGGCACACCCCCTCCTAAGAAGTATTGGTGTCTCAATCGGTCGGAAAGATCATGGCGACGATCTTATGGGATACAGAAGGTATCCTTTTTATTGATTATAAGGAACGTGGTGTTTCCATAACGGGAGAACACTACGCTTCTTTACTAGATCAATTAAAAGAAGCTATTGAAGAAAAAAGGCGAGAAAGCTTACAAAAGGCGTGCTCCTTTTGCACGACATAGCGCCCGTGCACACAAGCCATGTTGCGACGGCTGCCATCATCCGGTGCGGTTTTGAATAACTACACCACCCACCCTACAGCCCAGACCTGGCCCAAGCGACTATTATTTGTTTCCAAAAATGAAGAAAGAACTGCGTGGGGAAAAAAATTGGCGACGATGATGAAGTGAAGTCGGCAATTTGGGCCTATTTTGATGCCCCAAGACAAATCTTTTTTTTAGACGCTATTAATAAGATATTTGACAGATCTAATAAATGTATTAGGCTTAAGGGAGAATACATTGAAAAGGAAAAATAGTTTAATGTTTCATTTCATTATCCTTCCCTGTCATTCCGCTAACTTTTTGACCTCCCCTAGTACTAACCGATTTCAAATACTGATATTTGAAACTAAGATTTATAAATTTTCTTTATCTTCGTTATCATTTAAAGTGAATCAGTAGACGGCTTCGTGGCGCAGTGGCTTAGCAATGAGTTGCAGCGTTGAGGGCCGCAGGTGTTTATCCTGCACGAAACAACTATTTGTGTGGCCTAATAATTTAAAAATTTTAAATTTTGTACAACCGACTTTAATATAAATTATTGAGGGTAACTCAAAAATTATTGGTCAGACCTTGATCAAATTTATATGGGACCACACGAGGAGCACTAGCTTTCAAATAAAGAAAAATAATCGAAATCGGTTCACCTAGAAAAAAGTTACGAGGTAACACATAAAAAAAGAACGTAAAGTCGAATTGAGTACCTCCTCCTTTTTGAAGTCGGTAGAAAATAATTGATCCGAATCTCGATGTTTATCCTGTGAGATTTATCTATGTATACTGCCTCCACGATACAAGACAAAATCCTAGTGGAGGTAATGATTTCTTATATTTACGCGAACACTACACATTGAATAAAACGTCACGTCAGCTATATGAGGCACCGACGCTCTGGGAAGTCTGCAGTCTGTGAACATGTTCAAGATCGTCCCCGCCATTACATCAGATTTGATAGACCACAAATCCTCGCAAAAGAACACCGATTCCTACCAAGGATGATCCGCGAGGCTATTGAAATTAAAAAACATCCTAATTTCAATAGAGAAGATGGATGGGTGCTGCCATCTGCTTGGGATCCTATAATTAACAAAATTAAATCCAAACAAACCCAAGCATACCACTGCAAGACTTCAAGATACTGTAAGCTCATTCTGCGTAGATCGGACCAAAAATTAATATTAAAAAAACTGAAGGCAGCCGGGCTAACTATGACATTGGGACGTCAAACACCTCAGTCCCCCCCGTGACCATGGGTGCTGTAAAGCACCCGAAACGTCGGGAATCAAAATTAGTAAAATTAAACGCGATAAAATCCGTAAAAATAGTTTTATTCAATCCTAGTGGAGGGTAACGATTCTTTAAAAAAATAGGTCCAATGCTGGACATGGACCTCTTACGTTGTAGGGTGAATTAGCCTTAACTAAATCGTCCAGACGGCTTAACGACCGTAATACCAGACATGTCGTGCCTTTGACGTTGCTCCTCTTCGCAGATGTGGGAATTTTATGTGTGGTGTGGTGTGATAACCATGAGATCTTTCTGGAATTTCCTATACTTAGTCGCATCTTACGACACCTAAGGAACATTTACATATTGTTTATTGGTCTAGAAAAGGGCGTGAAACACGATTTTCAATAGGGCCATTGACAAAATTTAGTGTATGCTATCGGGTTAGACTCAAAATAAACTTACGTAAAAAGAAATAAAAAAATGATCTTTACTAACAGATTTCATAAAAGGTGAGTGTAGTTTTCAAATAGTCAGAATATTTTTTTATAGACTGAGTGAAAAACTCATAATTCACATCTCTCCTTCCTTATTCACCCTCTATTAAGAATCAACTGCGTTGTCACACCTGAGAGCTAAGATAGAATGCCTCGTTTCCAGTAAAAAGAGTCTCTGGTTCTCTACACTCACCATATTAAGCTGCTGTTTCACGCTGGTATTGTGTGAGATCGTGGCCCATCCCCGGTCGGGCCGACCTATTCGTACTCAACCATAATATACGAGTAGCTGCAGCGTGGCTCTACCACGTAAAATATGTTCACGTTTTTATGTTTGTTCACGATAATTCTTTACCACGTTTTCCAATTTCAATGATTCTCTTTTCTTAGAAAGGGGTAAGTAACTTAGGGATAGTCCCATATAAATTTGGTTGAGATCTGATGATGAGAGATCCACTCTAAAATTATCATTCTCCAATTTGGAAAGGCATCTGCGTGACATGATACAGGCAAATAATTTTACTACGTCAGCCTAAATAAAAAGTGTTCTTTTTAATTATTTGAAATCGGTTTTTCTATTTTGAAAGTTGAATTACAATGTTGAAGTGTACTTAGACGGCGGAGTCACGACTGGCACTGACGTTTATAAAGCTCTGACTCTTGGTGCAAAGGCGGTAATTATTGTGCTCTAATCTTTATGCAAGCTATGCTTATACTGTGTGTTACAAAACTACCCGTAAAGCCGAAAGGATGTTAAATGGGGCCTTATAACGAGTCCATTCACAATATTTAAGAACCGTAGTAACGCTGTATAACATACCCTAAAAAAATATTATTATTTTCACTGATGTGCAAACCCTATTTCAGTAAAATACCTAATTCGCGGAGCGACAAAAATTTTAAAAGACCTAACCTAACGAAGCAACCTAAACGAACACTTACGTTTTCCTAATAAACGTCAAATTTACAGAAACGGCTCAAAGTGTGCTCCGCCTTGCTCAATACACAATCTCGCTCGTCGGGATATGGCTTGTGTGGCATCTCGCACCATCGTCGGTGTTATTGATGCGAAAACCGATCTAACACGCTGTTCCATTTCGGCAACCGTTGGGCAATCGGAGAAATACACTCCGTCCTTCACATAACCCCACAAAAAGAAGTCCAAGGGTGTGAGGTCCGGAGAACGAGCAGGCCATAGCACCGGTTCCCCGCGGCCGATCCATCCTCGCGGAAAGCGAATGTTGAGATGTTCTCGTACGTTGCGAGCAAAATGTGCCGGAGCTCCATCATGCTGAAACACCATGTTTCTTTGGTTCTCAAAGTAATCCCAGTCAGGCACAGAAAATTCGTCAATCGCCTCTTCGAATTCCGTTTGTAAAAACGTTAGATAGTTGCTACCGTTCAGACGTGATGGAGTAATGACGGGACCGATGACATGCCCGTCATAAAGGCCAGCCGCCACTGGTGTTGGAATCTGCCCTGCCGTGAATGAAGCATGTGGATTCACGCGAGCCCAAACGTGATCGTTATGCATATTTGAAAGTCCTGTCCTCGTGAATGTTGCCTCGTCCGTCCAAAGAACATAGTTTACGTAATTAGGGTTTTCCTCTAACTGCCTGAGGTACCACTTGTGGTCGGCTCTTCTTCAAAATGCTCTAACACTAACTCAGCCTGCCTGGCGTCGACTGTGCTTGGACGTCCACTTCCAGTAGACCGATGAAAAGAGCCGGTAGAATGTGGTCGTCTTGACATGTTCAGAAAACACTGGTACGAAGGCAACCGTCGCTGTTCAGTGGGGGGTTTTACCATCGATAAATCGTTGCCGATACAGTTCGCGAGCACGATTTAAATTGCTATCTTCATGGCCTACGCATATCATATCGCAATATTCCGAGTTAGAAAGCATCATTATTTTGCAAAAAATGTTGGAAAAAAAATATCGAAACAGTTGTAGGATATCGATTAGAAGATTAGAAATTGACAACATTTTTTTTTCCAACTTGACATTTTTTGAAGCCAGTACTTGAGTATAATGACATCCTTGTATTGAGGTAGCAAACATTTATGAATGAAAAATAGAAAAACTATTAAAGTAGACAATTATTAGGTAAAATAGGTACGTAGGCCTTTCTGTTAAATAATCTGGTTCCCTGACATGACAGCTTACTAGGGTTGACAAAATTTTTGGCTTTGATAATTAATTATATTTTTAGGGGGTATTTTGCAACACGTAAATACTCTAAGATTCTAACATTTAAATTTTTTCTTATGTTCCCCTAGTGATATTTCGATTTTAATAATTTGTTGCAGTGTTCTGTGTTGCAATGAAACTGAATGCATAAACAAAGAAATGTTTACATTCCTTTTTACCTTTTTGTTATATTTACCATGTCGTTGTTCTCTAGGTATTTGTCGGCCGTCCAGCGCTGTGGGGGTTAACGTTAGGAGGACAAGCTGGTGTTCAACGCATGCTTAATATATTTAGAACTGAATTAGAGTCCACATTCCAATTGGCAGGTATGTGATGAGTTTGTTATATAAGTTTAATCATCATTATCGTCGTAATCATCATCATTATCATTATCCATCACAAATCCACTGCAAAGCATTTTGGGGAAGCCAAAGGACGCCACGAAACGCAGTCCTGGACCACATGTACCCATTGACCTTCTGCATCTCTTGTCTAGTCGTCACTCCATCTAGTAGGAGACCGTCCTACACGTCGCTTACCGGTAAGAGACTGCCACTCCAGAACTTTTTTCCATTGATTGTCGGTTTTTAGAGTTTTTAAGTATAGTATTATGGAAAAATACGTAGACAAAACAAAGGTCGCTATCCGCGTCTGTGGATATGGTTGTGGTTTTAACTGTCATTTGAAGATTTTCATGAAGGAAGCTTTCCTGTATAATACGTCATGTTTGAGTTTGAGTAAAATAATAGTGCAGTGTAGTGTCAGCGCAAAGGAATCCACTGCCTTATATCATCCCGTGGGTGTTGTAAAAGCCGACAGAGGGAAATAAAACGGGAGATGGGCTGAAACATCTTCCTGATAACAAATCAAAATAGTAAAAAACTGCGGTTGCAAACCCGCCTGCTAAGCGTTTCAACAATGGCAAATATGAGGCAATCCATAGGGAGGCCTATGTTCAGCAGTGAGCTTTTGATAAATTGTGATAAATTAATGAATGCAGATAATAGTGGGTAAATGTGGGGTTTTAACTTTTTTAAAGGTTAAAACACAACACACTATACATATACAATGTTTATCAATTTTTAAATAATTTTTGTTTACCGAGTAAAATGACAACTACCAAACTACAGTGTAACCTTTATATAACAAGCCTCAATATAAGGAATTCCTCGATTTAATGAATTTTTCGAAATCCCCTAGAACTGCCTGTAAGAGTACATTACGAATACATTTATCAAAAACCTCTTTATAACGAATTTTTAATAATTGCCTAATATAGATATAGAAGGTATTATTTACCTCTATTTAACCAATTTTTTCAACTTGAAATCTTGACGTAACGTATCCTTTTAATTATTCCATCTTAATTCCACAATAAATCATGTCTTGATAGTTTCAGACACGTACACGACAGGTAGATGACTATTTACGTAATGTTGAGGTTAATAAACAAGTTTTCTTATCTTGTTAAAACGAATCGTAGTTCCACCTAACCTCTATATAACAAACCTCATTATAACGAATTACTTGGTATAGCGAATACTTTCCAGTTCCCTTCAGTATCGTTATATCGAAGTTGCACTGTATATACCTACCCATTTTCGACATTTTCTTTACCTTAAAATTTTATTTTACTACCTTCCGCGGGCTATAACGCAAAACATACAATTAAAAGCATGATACTTGCTTGCTATAATTTTAAATACATTTCCGAAAACATGGCATGAATATGTAGGAAATATGCGGACCCTACGACGTTTCATGTTCTCAGACCTCACACCATGTCCCAGAAATATACTAATTTAATATCTCAGACATGCCGGATTAAACTAGCTTTATGTGGTGCAGACCCCCATTTGATAGAGTGACGACTTGGTGAAACACACATATAGTAGATTGATGCAGGTGGCTCAACATCAGGACTGTACTTAGATGCAATGAATGGGGAGGCCTATGTTCAGCAGTGGACTTGTGATGGTCCGCAGTGATAACTTTGTGTGTCCTATATCGATATAAGAATGTAGCAAAATTTGACGCTTATTATATAAAGTAAAAGCCGACTTCAAGGAACTAAAAATAATAAAATAATTTACACATAATATCTCCAGAAGTCGGTGCTAAGACAAGTATTAAGACCCGACAACTAAGCCAAATGACTTTATTCTTTTTAGTTTTTTTTTTATTATGTACGAACAGCTATGCAAGTCTAGAGAGACCAGTATCACTGTGACCTAAAATATCTATTGTGATCGCTTCTGTCTATAGTTCACTGCTAAGCCCTACGTCCTCAATGAACTCTTTTAGTAAATTGAAGCCAACTCTTACTCTTAAAAGTCTAATTTATTACCCATTTGAGTAAACGAAGGAATATCACAAGCTCGAATGTCGTTTAAATAGTTATAATACATTAAATACTTGTTCCCCGTTTGAATTTATTCTTAAACTTTATATGGGACAACCCCTGAAATATTTATAACCTATTTACTAAAAAAAGAATCATTAAAATCGGTTCACAATTGACGAAGATATTGAGTGATATTCACATACAAAAAAAAACATAGATAGGTACACCATAACATACAGTCAAATTAAGAACCTCCTCCTTGTTTTAAAGTCGGCTAAATAATAAGATATTATAATAAATTTATTTTTTGTGTCGCTCAGGTACTTCAAGCATCGCGGACATAACAAAAGATATGGTGGTACATGAGTCAGTCTATAGTAAATTATAAAAATAATATTGTTGTGAATACTTTTTGTTTTGAATTATATTTATTACTATGAGGATTGGTTTCATTAGCTATTGTAGATAACAAAAAAAATATTATAAAGCCATTAATAAATAGAGTTACAATTTTGAATCAAGGAGTACCGAAATTAACCAGTTTGTACTCCTCGCATTCTGATTTCTGAGTCACGTGAATTTTCCAAAAGATTTTTTTTATACAAAACTAAAGTGACAAACAAACTTACAGTCCACCTGCTGGTAAGTGGCTACTATAATCCATGGACAACTGCGAACAACTTCAAACATTGAAGGCGTTGCGTTGTCACCACTGAGGACTAAGAATGTCTCAAAGCCTAATTTATTAATTCGGATCGGAACACAGTATTACAAGCACTGCTATTTTACAGCAGAAATAGGGAAGAGAGTGGTATCTAGGAATTCTAGGCAGTAAAGAAATCCTATAACCTAATTGATATATTTAGTAAGAGTGTGAGCCCTTAATAAGAATTTATAAGTGACTGACCGATGCTCCTGCTTCGATTTCGGCCACCTTTTGCCAATAAAGTACCTTCGGCCAAATTCGTCAAAGGCTCGACCGCTCGGCTCGACTTAAATGAATTTAGGCTGTATGTAACATCTGATCCAAATGCATTTTATAAGTTGGTCGACCGTTAATCGTTAACTTGTTATGTCTACTTAGCTGTGATAGTTTTCTTTTAACTTCATTATACGACTATATACTCGTATATACTAGGGTGGTCTGAAAAGTTTCCGACCTTAACGTGAAGATGGCAGCACTCGTCAATAAAAGCTAGTGAATGTAGTTGTGCATCTTTTGACAGTTACGCACCTAAATTTTAGCCATTTTGAACATTTTGGACGCGTTGTTGTTATTTGACAGTCGTTTGAGTGAGTAGATGTGTGTTTATGTGAAAATGGAAAAAATTGAGTATCGAGCTGTCATAAAATTTTTGTTTTTAAAAGGCAATATGCCTACGCAAATCAAAGATGAGTTCGACTCTGTGTATAGGGACTCTGCACCATCATTTACCACATTAAAATTTTGGGCAGCAGAATTTTTTGACAACAAAATCATTAAGTTCTTCTCCTACTGTCGCCGAATCATTGCTTAAACAAAATGTAAAGGCTTGTTCAAATACTTTTAAATTCCATAGAGTATTGCCAAAAGATATCGTTAAATATTTTAAAACAATTGATGTTAAGAAAACGGCAGACTTATGGGGGATTTCCGTTAAAGTTATTTTATCTATAATAGATATAATAGCACCTTATCTAGCCACTATATTTAATACAAGCGTCGAATCTGGTGTGTTTCTGATTTAATGAAACATAGTAAAGTCATACCTTTATTTAAATCTGGTAGTACATTAGACCCCGCCAATTTTAGACCGATTTCTGTACTACCAACATTTAGTAAAATTTTGAAAAATAATTTTAGATCAGATCTTAAGTTTCTTTAATATTAATAAATTGCTACATAAAAATCAATTCGGTTTTACAAGGGTCGCTCGACAACTGACGCTGGAGTTGAGCTTATTAAACATATTTTTGTGCATGGGAGAATTCGGAGGATGCTTTGGGTATATTTTGTGACCTTTCAAGGCCTTCGACTGTGTTCACCATGAGACATTAATCAGGAAGCTACAGTACTATGGTGTCAAGAACACAGCGCTTAAACTTATTATTTCATATTTAAGTAATAGAATGCAGAAAGTTGTTATCAATGGTAAAGTTCTTCCGGGTCACCTGTACTAATGGGTGTCCCTCAGGGCTCGATTCTTGGCCCATTCCTATTTCTGGTATATATTAATGACTTACCTTCCCTTGTAGGGATAATCATGATATAGTATTATTTGCTGATGATACTTCCTTGATTTTAAACTTAAACGTCAATCATTTAAATGTGACGAAGTGAATAATGCTATATCAAAATTAGTGCATTGGTTTAACGTTAATAATCTACATTTAAACGGAAATAAAACTAAATGTATTAAATTTACAACAACGAATGTTAAAAATCTGGGTACCAATGTGTTTTAAATGGGAAGAACTGAGCCCTGTTGAATCCACTGTTTTTCTCAGCATCACTCTCGACGCAAAGCTTCAGTGGGGCCCCATATATCAAACTAGCAAGCAGACTAAGTTCTGCAGCCTATGCTGTAAAAGATTAGAGGTCTCACTAGTGTCGAGACAGCTAGACTAGTTTATTTCAGTTATTTCCATAGCATAATGTCTTATGGATTTTGCTATGGGGAAATGCAACTGATTCAGAAACTATTTTTGTTTTACAGAAGAGGCCATTAGAGCTATTTACAACCTAAAACCGAGAGAGTCTCTTAGAGATAAATTTAAAGAAATAAATATATTAACTTTGGCCTCTCAGTATATTTACGAAAATTTAATGTATGTTCACAAAAACAAAGGTAGTTTTAGTAAAAAAAGTGATATACATTCTGTAAACACTAGGAACAAACATAAGCTAGTGATACCAGTTTCTCGACTCCACAGAGTCAGTAATTCATTCTTGGAGCAATGTATACGCTATTACAACAAGGTCCCGGAAAGTGTACAGGCTCTCTCTATTACCAAGTTTAAATGTTTTATTAAGCTGAAACTGTATAAAAAGGGTTATTATAGTACGAATGAATATATGATTGATAATAACCCCTGGGAATGAGGTGGTCGCTACCAAGCAGTTTCTAAAATAAATTTTGTACTTAAATAGTTTGTACAACCATTAATGTAAAATTTACTTTTAAAAAAAAAGTCCCGCTGGGTTTCTTGCTGGTTCTTCCCAGGACGGAGGTTTTTTTTTTTCGAACCAGTGGTAAAGTAAAAAATGACTTTCAATAAGAATTACACATGTAATCTATATTGAATAAAAAATTATTCTATTCTATTCTATTCTATTAAACGCGGCCCTGACAGCATGGGCGGCGATGAATGTTCGGGACAACTAAAAAAAAAAAAAACTGCAACTACTGACGATAACATCGCTAAAGTTCACCAAATGGTGCTAGACGACCGCCGAATTAAAATGAGAGTGATAGCAGGGGCTATGAAAATGTCCAAAGAACGTGTTTGTCACATATTAAATCAAGATTTAGGCATGAGAAAGCTGTCAGCGCGTTGGGTGCTGCGTTTGCTCACATTAGACCAAAAACGTGTTCGAATGAACATTTCCATCGCTCTGTTGGCGCAGTTTAGACGCAATAAATCCAAGTTTTGGCACCGATTAATTACTGTAGATGAAATTTGGATACACCATTATACGCCCGAAATAAAAATACAGTCAAAACAGTGGACTGCAAAGGAGGAACCGGCTCCAAAAAAAGCAAAAACTGTTTTTTCGACTGGGAAAGTGATGGCGACTGTTTTTTGGAATAGTCATGGAGTTATCTTAATCGATTATCTTCAAAAAGGAAAAACCATTACAGGAGCATACTACGCATCATTATTTGACAAACTGCAGACAAAAATTGTGGAAAAACGGGCACATTTGTAGAAAAAGAAAATCCTGTTTCACCAAGACAACGCGCCGTCACACACCTCAGCGGTTGCCATGGCGAAAATCCACAGATTACGGTTTGAACCACAGAACACAATTACTCTCTACCAAGAGAAGTACGCCAACTAAAAAACTGAAACACGCGTCTACAGGGTTACTAGGAACTCGACATCTTTTTGGCAGGGCGTGATAGGGGAGTCAAAATGCTACAAATTTTACCCCCCATGTATATGGCCGAAAATGTACAGGTCTTGAGATAATATCATAATAAAAAATTATGGGTCTTAATAATTTTTTTCTTTAAAAAATTACTATGACATGAGACATAAAAATATTTAAAAAAAAAAACATGCCTATTTAATGAGTTATCCAAAAAAGTAATAATATCCCGATGAAATCAATGAATAATAATAATAAAAAGGTCTTTTACTTAACGCAGGTAGAGAACGGCAAAGAATGATTGCCTTAGGAACGAACTTGCACACTTTTAGTCACTTGGCGTCTGATTGGTTGTTGACAACTATTCAGAAAGCAGACGGCCATTTTAAATTGAGTTATAGCGTCGCTCGTTATCGTTAGTTAGCAAAGACTACAATGTTATTAGTTATTAGTTAGTTTCGACTATCGCTGCGCAAGCACGTGTTTAAACTTCCTTCTAATAAACTCTCATCGCGTTAATTCATGTGTTATTGTTTTCAGTCGTTATCGTTATTGTTATTATTGCTGTTACCGTTATCTGTTACTGACTGTTCATTGTTACTGTTTTTGTGCGTTGAGGTTAAAATGGCGTCATATTCTAATAAAGAATATGCCGACATCATATAATGTTATGGTTTTGCTGACGGCAACGCTGCTGGGGCTCGTAGAGAATATCAACGTAGCTTTCCTGATTGCCGGCTTCCCCACGTTTCTGTCTTCGGAGCTACCTATCGGCGATTAATTGAACAATTATGCAACATTTTATTGACGACTCTAACGTCTCAGCGAACATTGTAGCACCCCGGCTCGGTGTGTCCCAGTGGAAGGTATGGTTTTTTATGAAACATTCTATGGACGGATGAGTCTAAATTTGACCGAGCTGGTATTACAAACTACCATAATCTTCATTACTGGGCAATGAAAGTGGACAAAACTCCAAAAAAACTTAAAGAAACAGCGTCACAGCGCAGATTTTCTTTGAATGTGTGGATGGGTACGAGGGCGACACTGAAAGTTTTTACAACTGGCCACTTGTAAACGATATAATAAAAAAATAAGTTCAAATTTTAAAAATGGAACTCTTTGCCAATATTATTGTGTATGTATTTTATTAATTTGTCATTTGTTTACGATTTGGCGGCAAATTGAAAATTTTCTGTGTCCGTCAGCATGAATTTAACGCGAGAAAATTTTCGTACAATGATTTTTTATGACTTTCGATGTCAGTTAAGTCAACAAGCAACTTATGATAGACTTCGATTGGCCTTTCACGATGAAGCCCCATCTCGTGCCACTGTTTACAACTGGCTTAATGAGTCTAAACGTGGTCGCACTAATCTCACCGATGATTTGCGTGAGGGACGGCCTTCTACGGCGACGACTGAAGATAACATCAGTGTTGTGTGGCGTATGATAGATACTGCCAAAAGAGTGACTTATCAACAGATTCGGACAAGCTTAGGCATCGGTATGAGTCAAGTGCACAAAATCCTCCATGAACATTTAGCGGTCAGTCAGCTTTGTGCCCGGTGGATACCTCATAATTTGCCAGAGGCCCAAAACTCCGTCGTGTTGATTGATGTCGTGAAATGGTTCAAAGATTTAACGGAGGTGACGCAAATGCTGTGTTCGACATACTTACGGGTGACGAAAGCTGGATTTATTGTTATGATCCTGAAACTAAGAGACAGTCTGCTGTCTGGGTGTTTCCTTCCGAGGAGTTGCCAACTAAAGTGAAGAGAGGTCGAAGCGTGGGAAAAAAGATGATGGCCTCGTTCTTCGGAAGGACAGGTCATTATGCAACAATTGTTTTAGAGGATCGAAAAACAGTTACTGCAGAGTGGTACACTAACAATTGTTTGCCACTTGTCTTGGAAAAAGTTCGGGAGAAAGGACCTCGCAGTAGGATCCTCCTTCACCACGACAACGCCTCGTCGCACACCGCCAAGCGAACAATCGACTACTTGGCGCCGTCAGACGTGGAATTACTGGGTCACCCGCCCTATAGCCCCGACCTCTTACGTTGCGATTTTTATTTATTTCCGAAAATAAAAGAAAAACTTCGAGGAAAACGTTTTATGGACGCCGAGGAGGCAGTGGCTGCGTTTCAAAATGCCGTCGAAGAGACCCCTAAGGACAAGTAGGCAATGTGCTTTTCTCGGTGGTTCCATGGGATGCAGCGATGTATTGATGTAAATGGACACTATTTTGAAAAGATATAATAAAACTAATAACTTGCTAGTTTGTTCAGTTCTTGATTTTCTAAGAACTTTCAGTGTCACCCTCGTATTGTAAATGACAAACTTATTGGGCCTTATTTTATGACACAAAATTTAATCGGGGAAATTTACGAAAATTTATTGCGAAATTATTTAGAAAACTTATAAGTAGATGTTCCAGAAGAAATTAAAAGTAATTAGATTTATCAGCATGACGGCTGTCTAGCTCACTTCCGGTTATCCATACGAGAGTGGCTAAATAGCCAATACCCAAACAGGTGGATTGGGAAGGGAGGTCCAATTCCGTGGCCTGCACGAAGTCCTGATCTGACGCCACTAGACTTCTACGTTTGGGGTCACATGAAGTACTTAGTCTACGTGACCCCAGTGAATTCTCTTGAAGAACTTCGAAGGCGTATCTTAAATGCGGCAGAGCAGATTAGGGCTACAATATCTTCAAAAATAACGAAAACCGAAGTTAGGAAAAGAATCAGGACGAGTATCCTCAACCAAGGGGCTTATATTTATTTATTATGAGCAAGATGTTTAATCTTTAAAAAACTTAGTAAAAAAAAATTGTTTAAGTTTAGAATGACCCACATTACTTTAATTGACTTTACGGTATGAATAAATGTCTTCACCGGGATACTATTACCTTTTTGTCTTATGTCACAGTAATTTTTTGAAGTACGTAATATTTTATGATACATAAAGTGTAAAAAAAAAGATTTTTTTTTATTAAGACCCATTATTTTTTATTGTGAAAACGTTTTGTACTTTTTATAATTGTATTCGATTGGTAGAAGCTTCAAGAAAATAAATAAACTTAAAAGAAAGCATACAAAAAAAAAGGTTTTATTTTTATTTAGAATTTAATACGAAATTCTGGGTGATTATTGAAAAATCTTTAAAATCCGGATACATATGTCAAGACCTCTTCATTTTCGGCCATACATATGGGGGGTCAAATTTATAGCATTTTGACTCCTCTATCACGCCCTGCCAGGAAGTTGTCGAGATCCCAGTAACCCTGTTATAAGTTTATACTTCTAGCGCCACAGTGGGCGCCTATATGAAACTTTTTCGCAGGAATTTCAAATCTTTGTATTCTATAACTTTAAATTTTTTATTTAAGGAATATTCGAGTAGTTTTGGCTCAACCGTCACAAACCTATGGGCTCAAATGTGAGAGGTTGCACCAAAATTTGTCGAATATACTTTAGATTAGTATGTGGGATAAAATAAAACTATAAATAGGTACAGTTATAATAATTATATTAATAAGTATAGTGATTTTATTTTCTGGAAGACAGATTATTTTATAAAATATACATTATTATTGATGTTTTTTATTGCTTTTGCACATAATATTTCCACGCATGTTATTGATATATAATCACAAACTAATAAGAAGTGCTAGCGCAATATATAATACATGTTATTTTCAAAGAGTTATTCTTCACAGAACATTAACGTAAAAAATCAGCAAAATTCTCATGGTGAAAACTTAACTCAGCCCAAATACTGAAACAGATACAATTCGAGTCAATATAGTAATAATCCCTACGGGTAAGGTTTGAAAGTAAGTCGCCTGAATTGGGGGTGGGGTGGGGGGAGTTGGAGGGTCACCCCCCCCCCTTACCCCTGCCGGACGTACTTGTTTTTTTTTTATAAATTTTTAAAAATCTCATTTTCAGGTTATATTTAAGTAACGTTTTTGACAATATAAACCCGATTTATGGGGGGACAGAGTTGGGGGAGGGAAGCCCCACACCATTCAACGTGGCGCAGTCGAGGGAAGCTCGGTGGACGGAGCCCTACTTCTGAGTGGTTTATAAAAAATTAACTACTAAGGTTTATAAAAAAATCACTTCTAACCTAACCTGTCCGAGTCGGGGTGCCTCAAGTCCCGAGCTCGCTTCGCTGGCTCTTGCACTCAATAAAACATCAAATTATTAACTTTTATAATTACTTTAATTTATAAACATAATTTATAGCTGCCACCATTTGCAAAAAAAGGATCTTTGCGAAATTAGCGAAGCTTAGCGAAGTTGTCGAAAAACAGGAAGAGGCAGATAAAAACGTTAGGGAGCACATTCACTTAAACTCGGAAGCAACGGAATGACGTAAAGAATATCTGTCACTGTCAACAAAATGGCCGGCCTAGCGATTCATTTTAGGCATTTTGAGATGACTTTGACAGATTGAATGTCAAAAACGTTAGAATTTAGTTAAATGAAATTTCCGTTTAGTTATTGATTTACCAATATTTTTAAAAAATACTTCGACGCTGCTCCGGCAGCAACAATTGCATGGGGGTACTTCAGATAAACCCCCAGAACCCCCCCCCCCCCAACAGTGACAGAATCCTCAAATTCAGGCGACTTACTTTCATACCCAACCCATCCCTACAAATAACGGTCAATAAATTCAAAATTTTTATAGACTTACCACAATATTGTCATATAAGTTTTTCTTTTCCTATTTTAGGAAACCTGCGGAAAGTGATCAAATAATTATTGTGCTTTTTATTTGCACAACACTTAACTTACTTTCGATTATGATCACACATCGTGCATAAAATTTTGTAATAATTAATTCATTTATAGTTAATATCTTATACAGAGTCCTTAGATTATTTACTCTCTAGATAACGCCTCACGCAATGAGCGATGCAAAAAAAACTGGCCAGTGTTTACAAGCGTGTGTGAGGCACGCTTTCACACTTAGCGGTTGCTATGTCTTACACCAGCGTCATTTGTATCTGGGAGTTACCAGCTAATTAAACTATCCTAATAAAATGGGGAAGAACTGTAAAATTATGTCATGTTAATAAAATCATAAATTATAATATTTTAATAAGATGCTTTCAATTGTTTAGTTGTCTGTTGAGTTAGAATCTGAATTTTTTTTGTATAGAAAAATATAATCAAATAAAAATCAATTATGTATTTATAAAATATGTTTTATTATTTATTGTATGGTGTCGACTTATAAAAATACTAGAGGTTGGCCGGCGGCTTCGCCTGCGTCATAGTTAAATAATTTATCCTAAGGTATTCTAAAAACCATGTATCCAAATAGTCACAATCGATTTCGACAATTATTATACAATACTTTTTAGTAATACTATAACAAAGAGAAAAATAAAGAAAAAAAATATTTAAGAATAAATAAAAAAACACCCGACTGCGCGGAAACTTGCAAAACAAAAACAATCAGTCCATCCGTTTAGGCTGTAGGCTCAGCCAAACAATTGAATAAAACTATTTTTTACGGATTTTATCGCGTTTAATTTACTATTTTAATTCCCCACGTTTCGGGTGCTTTACAGCAACCCATGGTCACGGGGGGGACTGAGATGTTTGACGTCCCGATGTCACAGTTAGCCCGGCTACCTTCAGTTTTTTAACATTAATTTTTGGTTCGATCTACGCAGAATGAGCTTACAGTATCTTGAAGTCTTGCAGTGGTATGCTTGGGTTTGGATTTAATTTTGTTAATTATAGGATCCCAAGCAGATGGCAGCATCCATCTATCTTCTCTATTGAAATTACGCCGAGTACTATTTGGACAGGTAAGAGAGATGGGAGCATCGCTGGGAGAAGTGTGTAGAGTTACAAGGAGACTAAGAGTTAGATCGTAAACTTTTCAGACCACCCAACTATCGCGCATATATTTCAAATTTCCAAAAACAGCGGTTTAGTTGGTAGGGTATCTAATAAAAATAGCACTTTAAAGCTAAATATTTTGCAAACGGACCCCTGAATCGAAAAGATGTTGTTCCATACCCCCATGTGATTAATATATATAACTATGCCAAATAACAGTTTAGTAGCAACTGGGGTCTCTGAGTAAAACTGCGGACGGACGGACAGACGGACATGGCGAAACTGTAAGAGAGTTTCTTGTAGTTTAACTACGGAACCCTAAAAATAAATTAAAACGCAAGATGATGACACGAAATATGATGGGAATTATAAGTGTTCCAAGTAATAAGCTTTGAGTAGATTTTTAAGGAAAAAAAAGGATTGAGCACGGAAAATATGTAAAGGGAAGGATAGGATCCACAAACGTATAGCTGTAACGGAAAATAATTCTTCAATGGAAGAAGGAGGATGAATGTAACGAAGTACAAAGAAGCCGATAATAAGAGTGATTTTCACTATTTGGAAAACCTTAGTCTAACTTAATTTCGATTGTTATTTTTTTTAATAAACGTTACCTCAACACTAGGATTTACTCCTGTATCGTGGGGACAGTTTACATACACAGATTTCACAAGGACAAACATCCAGACCCAGAACAGTTATTTGTAGGCCATACAAATACTTGTTCCGTGCGGGATTCTAACCCACGGCCCTTAGCGCTGCAACTCATTGCTAAGCCACTGCGCCACGGAGCCGTCATTTCACGGACGTCACGGATTGTTATCATTTCGAAATATGAGTAAGTTTCATGCGATATCTTGAGCTCATCTTGACATGTCTGTCTGTAATAAAATGTAAATTACCACATTTCTGAATTCAAAACAATTTACCCTTCAGAAGGACACATCGGAAGACATGCCCGATATAAAAAGCAGTAGATGGCAATTCTAAAAAAAATGTTTGGTAATATACGAGTATTTATTTATAGGAAGATGTCCTGAGTGACTGATTCATCTAAGTACACAAAGCACAAACCGTAGATATAAGACGTAGAAATCTGAAATTTGGACGGTAGCTGCCTTTTATAACGTAAGCATCCAATAAGAAAGGATTTAGGAAAATTCAACCCCTAAGGGGGTGAAATAGGGTTTTCAAGTTTGTATGAAACTTTTTATTTTAAGGGGCATTTGACCTTTAACTCACTAATGGCAGGTACTCTGTAAATGAAATAAATGAATTCAGGTTTAGCGATTTTTCAAAACAACCCCTTATGCTGGCACCTGGCAGAGGGTAGGTAATCAAATACGTTTGGATAAAATTATTTTTATTTTGAAAATTGGTTCATACTCTAAAATAAAAATAAAAAAAATATTTAGTTTCTTAAAAAATCAAACCCTAGGGTCTTAAAACGAGCGTGAAATTTTGTATGAACAATATTGTATTAAGACGCACAGCCCAAAAGGCTAGACGTAGCAGCTTTTTATGACGTAGGCATCTACTAAGAAAGAATTTTGGAAAATTCAACCCTTAAATAACATGTTACAGTTTTTATGAAACTTTTTATTTTACGGGCCGATTGATCAGAGACTTACTGAAACAACTCTGTAAATAAAATAAATAAATGAATACTTATTTTGCCATTTTTCAAAATTTATTTCAATTTCAATTTTACGGGGTGGGGTGGTGGCAGAGGGTATTCTAATTTGTATGGAGGCACGTGTTTCAGTATTTTTGAAGTGAAAACTTCTTTAGAATCATTGTGATTTGAAACTCGATGAAACGAAAAAGAGACAAACATATACATCTATAGGATTTAGCCTGCGAGAGAATGAGATAGAATACAGTACACAGTGTTTCCTATTATCTCGGTCTCCTTTTCTGAAGCTTCTACCGTGTGTGAACTGCACACATGTTTTTGTTTTTTGACAATTCTATCCTTAACGGTAAATAAAGAATTCTTATTTTGATTAGCTTTCGATTAGAAACTAAGTAACACGTGTTTAAGGATTTTTGGATACCTAAGGGGAAAAATAGGGGATGAAAGCTATTATAAAATTGTAATATATTTTGTTTGATGCAGTTTTTAATCAATCAATCAAAAAAACAATCAAGACATACATTGGTTGTCTGGAAGAAATTGCTGTCAGCAATAAGACCGCCCATTGCATACTTTTTTTATATATATAATTTCTGTAATTTTTGTATGGTGTGCAATAAAGAATATTAAATAAATAAATCAATATATCCTTTATATCACACTAATACACATTAAAACAAAAATAAAAGTAAATAAATAAAGTATATATATAATTAAATAAATAAATATAGGCGGTCTCAACGTTCTGGAAACGATTTCTTTCAGACAACCTCATTATGCAAAGAATTGTTCACAAAATAGAGCACAACACGGACCACCGGGGACCGGAGGGGAGTACCATAATCAGGCGTTCCCCTCTGTCAAAATATAAGTCCACACGGTCCTGTGTGTATACATGGGTACAATAAAACTAGATGCAGCCGCACTGCTCACTAGACTAAATCTAGTTGCGCGGCTGAATCGACATCCTACAAAAATGCGGAATTGTTAAGTTTTTGCTGCAAAAAGAGATCTGTCACGTCAAGTTTACAAAAAGAGGCGTGACCTTTCATATATAGGTAATTTTTAATTATATTCGACTAAGGGTAAGGGACCTTAAAGAAGAGCCTACTCTTTTTTAAAAGGCCGGCAACGCGCCTGCAATTCCCCTGGTGTTGCAGTTGTTCCTGGGCGGCGGTAGGCACTTAACATCAGGTGAACAGCATGTTCCTAGCATAGGACAGGGGGCAACCCTGTCCTATGCTAGGCGCAGAGGAACAATGATGAAACTTTTTTTGCCAGAAAATCTTAATAAATGCTTTTTTTGGCCCGGCCCGGGATTCGAATCTAGGACTTCATTATCTGCTCATCATGATCTGCATGATCTGCGTGGGCAAATAATTATAATGTAAAAATGGCAACAATATTTTTAACCACGTTTCCAGTTCTGAGCTATAATCTGAGCTCTAACTCATCGGAAAGTTAGTTTAAAATCAATTGTATCTATAATTTGTATCGCGCAGACAAGAAAACAAGTTAATAAAAACGAGGTAATAAAAAATGATTGCGTTTTTTTTTCTCCCAGTTGGGTCCTATCTGCACGAATCCACTTGTTCAGCAAAAAATAGTTAATGCAGAGTGGTACACCACCATTTGTTTACCGTACTCAGTTTCTTTGCAAACGTTAGGGAAAAACGAGCACACCGCAAACAAAACAAAGTCATATTTGGCTTCTAAAAAAGTGAAGCCTGTGGACCTTCCCGAAAATTCCAGATATTTACGGAGCCAGAAGAAGTCGATAAGACCTATAGTCTTTATGTTTGTCTTTAACAAATGAAAAAGTGCTTAAAATTTAATGTAGAATACTTTGAATACCAAATAAATAATATATTATTAGTTTACATAGAAATTGTTTTATATATGAGTTACCCAAAACTTTCAGAGTACCACACGTTTTCCTGAATAGGCTTGCTATTCTTAGAATTGCAAATGCTAATACGTAAAATCGATTTATTCTTAGGATAAAGTTTACTCTCGTTTGGTCGGATTCACTCTAAGTAAAACATCTTTTCTCGCTTAGAGTAGTACTATTATTTATTCTGTGCTTAGAGGCTAAGTATAGCTTGGCACTAGCTGTAAGCTATACTGTGGGGACTGTATGTTAATTTAAGTTTTTAATTTAAGTTATTATTAAATTGGTAATAAAATAAAAACAGTTACAAGAATTAGTATTGTAATTTTTCACTTATACATAAAAATCTTGACCACGTTATATTTATTAAACATTTCCGTCACCTATTAATTTAATGAATGAAAATTGATGCTTCGATGATAATGTCAAATTTAATAATTTAACAATTATTTAATAATTAATTTACGGTACAAATTGTACAGAACGGAGGGCGTCATGTAACTTTCGTGAGGCCATAGCGCTTTCGATATTTTCTGCAAATAAAATAAATTATATAGAATTTTACTTAAGATATTTATATAGGTACTTACGATTTACTTAAAAATCTGTTATCACCTTAAAGTCACAACCATATAAATTAATCCCTAACTTCAGCTTTTTAACGGCTTCTTTTAAGAAGTCATCGTTTGCGAATTTTTCTTGAAGGGTGAGTGTATCATTACAAGTGGTGCACTCCTTGTGGAAACCGTCCTTGTAACTAGTCAAATCACTGTTCTGTTCATTAAGTAGAGCTTCTCTTTTCGCATATAGATCGTGAAACTGTTAGAGCAGTGTGGAGTATCCACATCACCAATGTTCGAATTATCGGAAGTTTCTTTATGGGGTATTTCGATCTTTTTTGTTTTGAATACATTTCTAACACTCTTTATTATTGTTGTACAAGATTCATTTATAGCGTCGAATAACCTGGTACCAATTGTGCGTTGTTGGCAACTGATATCAACTTTCTTACAAGCGGTTTTTATTCTCTCAATATGGCTAGTTTGTAATCGTTGATTTTTATAACTTTTGTTTATTGGTGACTTTCTTAAAGATATATGTGAAATATTCGTCCTGCTCACATTTTATAAATATTTTTAGGTGTGGATACAAAAGGTGGTCTAAAGCTAAAGTCTGAGATACTTTCTTTTTTCACTTCTTTAGTGTTAGTAACCCTTTTTTCAGCATAAAGTTCTGTACAATTCAGCTTAGCGGGAGATTTCTTTAAACTGGAATCAGTTTGATTATAAATACTTTTTGTGAGACTAATATCTTTTTGATTTTCACAATAATTATAATTCATCGAATTTCTATCAGAATTTTTACGTTGAATAAAGGATGGTAGGTTGTCAATTCGATGCGGATAGTTCTTAATATTTCGTAAAATAGAATTGTTTGTTTTACACATATTTAGGACTTTTGTTTTATTTGAGTATTTTTCTGTTTGTATATTGTTCTTTATGTTACGTTTGTATATTTTCGAATTTTTACGAGTATTAGAGTTTCTACTAGCTTCAAAATTAAAAACTTCATTTATAACGTTCTGAAATAACTCTGTTGTGTCGTCATTATTATCAGATTTATTTTGAAACACGAAATCTCTTTTAGGTTCAAAAATATTTGTATTATTTTTTTCTGCATGTTTCTTAAATCCTGGAAACGAAAAGCGACGATTTATAGTTAATATCAAAATATTGTTCTACGAATCATTATTAAAAATTTTAATCACATTTTCTTACCTTTATTGCTTACGTTCATGTTATACAAAATAATTGTGATCCATTGGCCTATCTATAAAAATAAAGAGTTGGAAAAAGGTCAGTTTTGATGCTATTATACTAAATTAATTATATTTTATTATTTAATGTATTCTATAAAAGTTATCTACAATAATCACCTGAGACATAGGGCCATACAATTGTTTTAAATGTTTCAAATTATATAGAATGTTTGTTTCTTCCAAGAGTTTATTTTTGAAGACAATGTTTAATACGACTGTATTTAAGAGTTGTAAGCATTGTTCATATTTTAAGAATTCTCTACAAAATAAAAAAATAAAAATTTAGTTTCCTTTTCTTCATCAGCCCGTAACAGCAGCCGTATCTTAAATGCGGCAGAACAGATTAGGGCTACAATATCTCAAAAAATAACGAAAACCGAAGTTAGGAAAAGAATCGGGACGTATATCCTCAACCAAGGGGCTCATATTGAGGAAGATGTTTAATCTTTAAAAAAACTTAGTAAAAAAAATTGATTAAGTTTAGAAATGACCCACATTAGTTTAATTGACTGTACGGTTTGAATAAATGTCTTCACCGGGATATTATTACCTTTTTATGTCTCATGTCACAGTAATTTTTTGAAGTAGGTACGTAATATTTTATAATACATAAAGTGTAAAAAAAAGAAAAATAATTTATTAAGACCCATAATTTTTATTGTGAAAACGTTTTGTACTTTTTATAATTGTAAGTATTCGCTTGGTAGAAGCTTCAAGAAAATAAATAAACTTAAAAGAAAGCATACAAAAAAAAGGTTTTATTTTTATTTAGAATTTAATACGAAATTCTGGGTGATTATTGAAAAATCTTTAAAATCCGTCTAAATCTCAAGAACTGTTCATTTTCGGCCATACATATGAGGGGTCAAATTAGTAGCATTTTCACTCCCCTATCACGCCCGGCCAGGAAGTTGTAGAGTTCCCAGTAACCCTGTATTATAAATTATAACTATGTTTATGCAAATAAACTGTAATATAATTTATAATTTAGTTTAGTTGCTAAATCTGGCATCTTCGATCTTCTTTTTCTGCCACCAGGGCGGCGCCACTTAAAAGGAGGTATAATATTTGGCAGATTTCATAGAGGGGAAGTTGTTCGGAAAATATAAAGGTTAATGTTTCTTTCTGTACTATTAGCTATATTTTATATTAATAAGATTAAAATTAAATAAACCAAACCACAGATATTCATAAAAGTAGAAAAATATAAAAAAAAGTTAAAAATGTACAAAAAATTAAAGAGCAAACCACAGAGGCATTGTTTTGTGTATTAATATAATACTCTAGAAACTGATCAACTTATATTAAAATTTACTTCTTAATTAAATGACATTGTGTAACAAAAAACTTTACCTCAGTGTCAACTAGCGATATCTGGTGAGCAGAATATTATTAGCCCTCATTAAGACACGTCACAAGTGGGCATGAATGAAAAAATGTGATAAAAGAGCGAGGGCGTTCTAGGTAAGAGTAATACTTGGAAAAGTAATACTTGGAAGCTCTACAATTTTATACAAAGTCTAATTTTTATTTTTTGTAAGTATCATGTAAGTAGGTAGATAGGTACGTGCCTAGTTTGCCTAATGGATAATTCGCCACTGAATGGAGGAATGGATTTTTTTATGCCGTTACCACATTGCTTATTATTTTAGTTTACTTCAACATTTATAATAGAAGAGGACAGTGCTTATGTTAGAATTGGTTCTTTGCTGAAAAATCCCAATTAGGAAAATACAACAAAAAAATCGATAAATTCATACAGACCTAGCAAATATATTTTTGCCGCCACATTCATAAAACAATCGAATGTTATGTTCGTTGTTACTTAATAAACTTTGTAGCAATTCAAACAAGTATTCGTTTCCGTGATGACATCGTTGGACGCACTGAAAAGCGTGTGCAGTGTTATTATAAAATATTTAAGGATAAGCCGAAATATGTAGTATATATAAACTAGTGTTTTTTTCATTTATTATTTTAAAATAAATACTTATTCTTTTTCTGAATTTATACTTTATGGAATAAAAAATATACCTATTACTGCTGATAAAAGCACCCTGTCCGATCCGAAAGGGGCACACGGTACCGCTATGACAATACCAAACTAACATGTTTTTACAACATTTCGCAAAAAAAAATCAGCAATTTTTAAGATCTGGCAACAACGTCGTGGCAGGCGGGCATTTATATAAAATTGTTAGAACTTAATTTGCTTATTTCCGCGTAGTGTAATAAAATTATGTGTCCTGCCCAGTTTGAAGAGCATCTCCCACCCTCCTTCAATTGCGTGCACTATTCCCGTCACCACCAATCCCAGCACCACCACACTAGGAACGACACACCACCCTCGATAGTACGACACGTGTTTCGCCTCTACACGAGGCATCCTCAGTTGTCTCAGCCGAAACAGCTGCTATTTATGCAACTCGCTGACGCAACCGTTCCCCACGTAAGTAGCGAGCGACTACGTTTTGGAACCAATCACCACTTGACGTATGCAGCCGTTTGATGTAAAGTTAACAATAGACCGCTACGAAACGTCCGCCTACCCTCCAACCACGCAACCAATTGCTGGCCACCGTGATAGTGACAAAAGACCACATTGCGAGGCTGTATGTTATTAAGGAGCAGGCTTAAAGATATTTGAGAGAGCCGAGTTAGAAACATTTGTTTGTTTATTCAGCAGTGCAACTTTACTATTATTATTTTTTAATATCTCTAACTGTTCCAGCACACACAGTCGTAGCCCTTTATTACAAGTAGAATAGGTTGTGTCCAGTGTCCAAGAGATATTTTGCAAAATGTGATTTATCAGGATTCCTGTATGCGGCTAAATGGTCTTTATTCTTTATAACGTATTTCAAAGTTGCGACCAGTCTGACACACGTAAACGGCGTGGCATTAGTCACAAACAAGTTTGTAAACACTAGACTTTTGACGAATATCTAACTTATATTTATTATGACAGATATTCCTAAGCGAATTGTTTGTTTTGACGCCACGCCGCTCTGTCGATTAGTATTATCTTTTTATGAGATATGGAACCTAAGTAGGTCAAATTGCACATATCGACGAGCACTTTGAGTTTTAACTGCATACAGAGAATTGCGAACGACATGTTTTTGTTTCTTTTTAATTACACTGTTAATGATATTTTTTGAATAACCATTAGAGACCGCAATTTGATAAATTACATTAAGCTCTTTTAAATAATTTTCTTTGCTTAATGGCACAGTAAACTATCGATTAATATAACAATAAAAAGCGGCTAATTTATGTTGCCACAGATGACACGATGACGCGGGAATGACCGTGTCGGCAATTTAATCTGTGGTGTCGGTATGAGTTGGCTTTCGATAAATTTGGAATTGGGTTTTTATTTTCTAGACGTTAACAGGAAGACGCTGCTGCCCATCTTCTAGTTTGCTTAATTAGTCGTCTCTTATCTACGACACCACCGGGACGATATGGGGTAGTGGATATTCTTACAGCGCCACTACACGGTTCATTGTAATGGTGTATTTATTATTAAGTTTGGTTAGCATTTGTTAAATTTACATACTTCATACTTACCAGAGGAATAAGATGCGAGCAATAGTTCTGATTGGCTTCATGGCATCGACACGCTTCTACAAGGCATCGGCAAAGTGCTCGCCATGTGTCCTGATGCTGAAGCCAAGTTCGCAAACAATTTTCTTTAATTACATATAGTAAGCATTTTTAGATTATAGATTTAAAATAGTTTGCTTTGCCTATGATGCTTTGGTTAAATGAACGTTTAAGTTATACTATGGACTACGTTAGGCACCGGGCCAACTAACTTTCACTAGACTGCAAAGCGAACCCTATCTTAGGTATTTATATAAGGCTATTCTTTCTTTCTTTCTTTTTTATTTATTTATTTAGGTATGAAACGATTAATATTACATTGATACATATTCTTTTGATGGTTGAATCCTGGGCAGTGTTTAGAAATCTGGTTAAACAAAATTACACAAGTTTGTGATCACCCGATCATAATTGTATTAAATTCAAAATTAAATTCAATTACATTTATTTACATAACATAATATACAAATATGGACCCCACGGACCGATAGTCTCTACAGCAAATGGCACCAATATGTAGTCATCTCTCAGAGACTCATATTTGCGCCACTTACTCAGTTCAGCTGCCTCTGATGCCGCCCCTGCTCTAAACGAGGTACCCTTGAGATGAGAGGCCGTCAAAGTGGCTACGCAAGTAGCATCCCACACTAGGGCGTTACCTCTCTCCCAAGGGACCAATGTCATACCGTCGGGTCTCCTGCCATCGTCTCTAAATATTCCACAAGGCTATAAAACCGAGGGAACATTTATAGAGACAAGAGCCCTTCGGATGACATCGTTCAAAGAACCGTGCCGTGAAAACCTACCAGCACTTTTCTTACATGTGAGTCCGTGGAGCCCAAACTTGTTGACGCTGCTACCACAGGGGCACTGATGGGGTTGACAAATCGCCGCTCCTAGTCGGATTCCTACGGCGATGCGCAAGCTTTCCCCATCAAGTAATGTGCCGAGATTACTTGATGGTAAAACGTGTAACCAGTGACTAGATTCCTTAGTCGAAACAGCTAGAAGGCGTGCCTGATCTTGATCACTATAGAAATTGTGAAACAAATCTTGCACGCTGTTTTTGTTGGTTAGCTTCCTGCTTTTTATAAATAATTTTTGTTTTATACATTTAACGTTTTGATAAAACACCATACCAACCATACTATGGATCCGTATATCATCTTTTGACGTTTGACGTGACGCTACCTTATAATATTAAGATTTTAAGATTACAAGTAAGCATACATGAGTGATTATAAGTAGGTAGATTAAGATTAAGTATGCAAATTTTAAACTTAAGTTCAAATATATATATAATTATACACAGTTATTGCAGTTTTTGAAAATACGAGTAATAAGGCTTCTACTTTAATTGAAATTATCCCAAATTGAATGTGATTTATGGGCAACAACTGCGTATACGCGCTCCCCTGCGTGCGATTCAATTCACAACGTTTTTGCCGACCAATCGACCCTTACGAATGTGTGAAACAGTAGACAATCAGTTAAAATAATGTATTACCACGCATTTTGAAATTCTAAGATAAAAAGGACAGAATGTTTGAGATTTTTTTTAATTAATTTTTCTTCACCTGAACCTTCTCTGCAAATTTGGCCGGTTATTGCAAAATAACCATGTAAATCGCCGCAGTAACAACAAACTAACAATTTAACTTTTACTAACTTTTGGCGGATTTGGAACATTATTAGTAGTATACTCTTTGAACACTATACTTTCTAGTCTTGTTTCAGCCTTTCTGCCGCATTGAAACTTGATTCTTGGGATTGATTGCTCCTAGACTTACATTCGGTCCAATGTATCAATATTATATTGATTGTGTTAAATAGAGACCCCCCCGCGTGGAAACCAAATTGCGGAGAAGCATACTTTTCGCGATAAAAAAATATATTTGCCGCACTTAAATCGCGGAGGGAAGGTAAGGAACAATGGAGAGAGGAGGGAAGAAGATCTCCGAGAGGAAATCACGGGATAGCAAAGCATAATTCCAAGATTTTATATAAGTCATTTTTTGTGGCATATTGCATTGAAATAGCAAAATTCTGTAACAAAGAATGTGTATGTAAAAGTTTATTGAAGTAAATTACATTTTTAAAATAGTGGGTTAAATATTTGTAAGCACGCCATAACTTACTAGCAATATCGATGTATCCCTATTTTGATTTATACATTGAAGTAAACAATTATAAAAAGAATGATCTTGCGGCATTATGAAAGTAGAACATATTGATCGTAAATACTAATTGCTTTTACCCGAATTGTGAATTAATTCTATAATTATGATGTTTATAATACGATGTTTTGGCGCAAATTCTGTTTTTTTTATTCCTCTGTTTCCACGTTCATGTCTATGATAAATGCAAACAATTTTTTCCAGAAAAAAAAGGAAACCAAGAATAATTTGACTTATAAAAAAATATTTAAATGGATACTGTCGGTAATTAAAAATGAAGGCAAGCACTTTACCCTAGCTCGACGGCAAAGCGCTTGCCTTCATTTTTTTTTAGAATAAGGATGACCAACGAGTACAAAATTCACCTGATGGTAAATAGATGCTATGGTACCCGCGACCAATAGACATCTGCATCTATTCTCGATTAAGATTTAACATGCATCTGCATGTTGTTGTCATCCCTGAGAACTGAGGTGGTATGCCTCGTTTCCATTAAAAGGGTTTCCGGTTATCTAAACTCACCATAAGAAACAGCAGCATTGAGCTGCTATTTTACGCTACTATTAGGTGAGAGCGTGGTCCTTACCGATTCCGGTCGAGCCGGTCCATTAGTGCTATAACAGCTACGGCGTGGCTCTACTACTTTTAATCTGTGGAGTCCCAGTCGATCCATTCGGATTGTACATGCCACATTTGTAGACCCCTCAGAACAATTATTTTTTAAATTTTATTTATAAGAAAACAACTAAATTCAAATTTTTTTATTAAAATAATTAGTCTCGTTACTAAATTACTATAAAACCTCTAAAATGGGAGTATTCAACTAATGATTTTGTATCTATCTATTGATTTTAAAATACTATGTTGTTTTAATACTAATGAAATAATTCTATAACAGCGTCATCTACACGGTGTGTCAAGTACTACATCGACCTACGAAGCCGACGTAGTTTATTCAATGGTGCTGTTATTAATGCCGCATAGGTTCCATACATTAGTTGACAACTGAGCCTGGTTATGAGAACCTAAAATAAATTATTGACCTCTTGGCCTGACCACAGGTCTGACAGAGTTGGTTCGATACAATGTCGGGATCTGAGAGAATGATGTAACGGCGGGGGGCGTCTAGGATATGATCATAGTCTTCAGACTTCCTGGAGTGTTAATGTTCAGATCTTTTTGTTTGCTCTATATAGGAGAGACCACATTCCCAAATAAGCGATTTTGAGTATTTAATGACTACACATGGAGGCTGTTAGTGGAAACCACGTGCTTCGATAGCGATTTATATCTTAGGATTTTTAAATACGCTTATTTTATAAAATAACTGCATTGAAATATAATCGTCATCTACTGTCTGTCGGGTTAAGCTGTCATCAAAATTTCTCAAGAACTTCGCAATGTTATACATATTATTGTAAAGAATTTATAATCTTTAATATATTATTGAATAAAATACACATCAGACAAGGCTGTATGGTGTAAGATTTTTGTCTGTTGTAATTGGCGAATCGTAACAACAATCAAAATCAACAACCACATCGAACCACATCACTAATGATCACTGACCTCTATCCATGAAGGCCATACAAAATGCTTATGCCGATTTGAAGCGCCCTCATTGTCCGTACCGGGAACTAAAATTGACATATTATTATGCCAAAGTCTGTTGTATTATTTAAATCGTATCTCTATATTTTGAATTTTTAAACTAAAAAATTAAAGTATTTTGTGTGGTTTGATTATGATTGATTTTAGTTACATAATAAGAATTATTTTTAGTAATAATGAGTGTGCGTAATATGTAAAACTTGTTACCAAAGGAATAACATTCCACAAGTAAGTGAATTTGCAGTTAATATTAAGCAAATTAAAACTATTTGATAATATAGGTACTTAAAAATTTGTTACTAATCTTAATATCGTAATTACCAACATGTTTGTCTTTATATTACTGAGTTTTGATAAACAATAAAATTCAATAGGGTTGTCGAGTTCCTTTTCCTTGTCTATAATACTTATCGATGTTCTTTTCTACCCATTTCTGTTCACAACCAAAGTCGCCAACCAAAGACGACAACAGATAATTATCAAATGTTTATTAATTAACAGGTTTCCAACTGAACCTAGACTAAAATTATGTCGAAAAAGCACAAAAATTGTGAATTGGCGTCCGAAACAAAATGATTATCTTTGTTCTAAACACTTCACAGACGACTGTTTTATTGGACATGAGAAACGCACCACTTTGAAAAAGTGCAGTATACCCACAATATTTTCTGGTAGTACCAGTAACAGTAAGTATAAAAGTATTAAATTATTATTTCGAATGTTTTTTATTTCTTCTCTCCTTATTTTCCCCCCAGACTCAAGGGCCATAGTCAAGTCTAGAAAGGTCGCCTGATAATGACTTTGTGTTTATAAGACGTAAATTTGTTAAATCTGTATGATTATTATGACCAATTTATTGTATTAAGGGAATAAATTTATATTGGAACTGCGAAATTATTAATGTCCTTATACATTGTACAACATAGGTTGATCTTTTTGACAGATGGGTCTAGTGATGGGAAACAGAAAATATCTAGTATTGCAAAAATAACGTTTTTGTATAGGTACTTCTAACTGTGATGAGATGGTGTGACTGTATGTATGTTTTAAACTATTCAAAATAAATTAATTCATTCATCAATCAACTTTATTGCACTAGACATATAAAAACATTGGGTAGGTAAGCGACGATGGGTTATATTATTCATATAATATTGAGTTAAAATCAAGGTTGAAAAATAAAATAAAATTTTCTCTTTAAAACATAGTTTTTAATCGGGAAGAGAAGCACAACCAAGATTTTAATCGTCGGAGTCGTCATCGGAAATTGTGTCATCATCACCAACTTAAATTATTAATTCCTTTTCAACGAAATTGTCAAAGTGCACATCGGGCATACAGTCAGACAAAACTTCTTCTTTCACGTGTCGAACAACATTCGCCCAGTTTTCAGCGGTCACCTGACCACAAGCTTCTTCCAACAAACGGAGCATTTTGTTTGCGGTGAAGGGAGGAGATGTGTTGTTGCGTGCTGCATGTCCTGTGAACGAAATAAGTGATGAATAAAGTAATACTATTTAACGCAATATATGTTATAGTATTTATGAAAAAAAAAATTATTTAATGCAAATATGTTATAAAATTTATCAAGAAAAAAAGAAATATTTACGCATTTTCACTGACCTTTGATTTGTGCCCATATCAGTTCTATGCCATTATATTGACAGTGATAGGGTGGAAATCTGATAACTATGTGACCACGTTACTTTGCTGCTTCGTCCAGCAAATACACTGGCTCCCTTGGTTTGTGTGTGGCCACCAGCCCAAGCAGTTCGCACTTGAGCATTGTCATATTGGCATTTACGCCCTTCTTTATGAACTACTCTATTATGTCGGCTTTTTTGTTTGCCGTCGTTGGAGCCTTGTCAAGCTGCGTGGAATGGTAGGATGCATTATCCATTAATATTATATGAGGGCCGTCCAGGTTGTCCATCATTTTATAGAACCATTCTATAAAAGTTTCGAAGTTCATCTCTTCGTGGTATTTATTAGTTTTTTTTTGGATTCATATGCCAGTAAACAGTTTGACAAAAAACCTTTGGCAATAATTTGACAAAATTATTAGCCTCTCCCCCTTTCCTTTTGGTACTTTTGTGGATGATTGGGCCGTATCATCGTTCCATGTTTTTTTCCACAGTGTGATTGGTATTCAATCACGTTTCGTCTAAAAACACAACCTTCTCCCAATCAGAAATATTTTTAGCTTTTCTTAAAAAATCAAATCTTTTCAGTGCAATATCGTTCTGTTATACGGGTTCCCTCGGTAGGGTTTTTAATCAGGGTATCACAAAAGCAAGAGATGGTAACGATTCGGCGTTTGAGATCGGACTGAGCTCCCCAGGAGCGCTGGGCAGTAGCATTCCTTAAATGCTGACACCGCGGTTTTGGTGAGACACTTACCTAATCACCTTAAGATGATTATTAAGCATTTTACTTAACATTGGCAATCTATAACAGCCCCCCGATTTAGTGTAAACTACACCTTTTTCTTTAAGTGGAGTTTACCTATTTTAAAAGTAAATGAATTATATTCTAGCCAATTCTAAGAGGGTCCCGTATTGATGTTTGAAGTGCTAATTTCATCTAATTCGTGGTTATCATTTTCAGGAGTATTATTTTCTTTAGATTTCCTTAGTCTTTTGTGTATGCCAGTTTTATACAACTTATAGGTAATAAACAATTCGATAAAGATTACAATTACAATCATAATGCTAGAATAATACCTTTGATACAGAACAATATGTGGTTTTCAATAATATTATTAAGGCTTTTCAAATTTCAGGATTATCATAAGCTAGCGAATCTAAATTTACATTCTTAAGGTTAACAACAGGTAAGTTTGATACAATATTATTATATGCTATGACATTACAACAAGAGTCGTATAAAATATTAAAATTAGAGACGATAGTTTTCATTTGGATTTCACGGTTTTCATGAGGTATTAAACGAGTATCTTTACAATAGGCGATACATTCAGCAGGTAAGTATAGTAAACCATTTCCATTAATTTCCATTTCGTTAGATTGAGAGTTATTACATTCAATGCTTATTTTAGTTTTTTTCAGATATTACAAATAACCATCTATTATGGCGTAGTGGCTGCCAAATGCTGACGTGGCTTTTTTTAAATTATTTATCTTTATAATTTTATATGGCCCTTTCCAAACAGGTGATAAGGCCTTCTTGAGTCTCAGATGATTTTTAAGGTAGACGTAATCACCATCCTTGTATTGTGGTGGTGATCTGGTGTGAGAATCATAATAGGATTTAGAAGATTCTTTGGATTTCAGTATGTTTTCTAGGGCTTGTTCTCTAGTATATTTGAATTTATGTTGTAACATTCTTATGTAATCGGAGTATGTTGCGCTAGGTTCGCTTTCGTATATAGAGTTGGGAATAAATGGTTTGTGACTGAAGACTAGTTCGTAAGGAGTGAATTTCGTGGTAGAATGCGTTGTTGTGTTATATGTTAGCATAGCTGTATATACATAGGTAGGCCAGTTATCTTGGTTTTGATTAACAAATGATTTTAAATATTCCTTGAGAGTTGAATGACTTCGTTCAAGGGCCTTGTGTCTGAGGATGATAAGGCGATGACCAAAGTTGTTTAATCTTGAGGAACTGACACGTTGTTTTGAATAAGTCGGATGTGAAGTTGGTACCTTGATCGGTAAGAATAGACTTAGGAATTCCAAAGAGAGAAATAAAGTGGATAAGACAGTCACAAGATTCTTCAGCAGTTGTACTGCGTATAGGATAAGCAGTTGAATATTTCGTTAGGTCATCTTGTAAGGTTAGAATATATTTGAGTTTGGCGGTGCCGGATTCAGGTAAGGGTCCTACTATATCTAGTGCCACCCTTTGAAACGGTGATGTAGATGTAGTTGTGATTTCCATAGGGGTTTTGTTTAATTTCGAGTGCTTTATTTTCTTGACAAAGTTTACATTTCTTGACATAGTCGTCTATGTCGCTTCTCATGCCTTTCCAATAAAATTGTTCTCGAATTCTGTTATACATCCGTACACATCCCAAATGTCCAGATGCAGGGATATCGTGGTTTTCACGCAATATTTTAGGTCTTTCACTTAAGGTAGGATATATTATTTTATTTAGGTAAACATGAATTTGAATTTTTGTAATATTAAAAATATGAGTAAGAATATTGTAGATTTTAGTATATGAATGATGATCAAACGGATTTCTGAAGTCGGAAATGGCAATCTCGGTTGTTTGTTCTGATTTCAAGATTTCGTCTCTTACTTGTTTGAGAGTATCGAAAATAGCAGGATAGGATGATTCATCAAAATGATGAACTTTAGTGAAGATGAGGTAAACCGTCTTATTTTCGTAATTAGTTTTAGAAATCGTGTAATTTTTCAGAGCTATAAATTTCATCAACGTTTTCGGAGAAGGGGATTATATCAGAAATATAGGGATTGGATTCGTCTAAGTCTATAGATGTAGGAATTAATATGATTTTGCAATTTGTTTTCAAAAGGTTTTCGTTATGTTCCTTTAGGATTGTATTGTTGCTTCCTTTATTCGGATTTGTTTTCAGAAATTGCGAGTAGTTGTCGTTGTTTAGATTTGGTTGCGTTTCTGGCGAAGGATCTGGAGTGAGTCGAAGTCAAGGTTCAGGTCTGCGCTGTCAGGACTGAGGTCAAGATAAGGTAAGTCGGGTTCTAGGTCAAGCAGTTCTGGAGATAATGTCGGTTGTGCAGGATTCGGTGGATTAGTATGTATAGTATTAGAATCAGTGTTAAGATCCTGGTTGAGCAGGTCTTCGTTTTCAAAGGAGAATGGAATGGGAGAAGGTAAGTTTAACAGAGGGTCTTGTAAGAGATTTTCAAGTTCGGAGTCGATGTTTTGTTGGAGAGAGTCAGGAATTGTAGGAGGTTCATCTTGAATAGGATTAACTGGAAATCGAGACAGAGCAACTGCATTCGTATTTATTTTTCCTTTCTTATGTATGATTTCATAGTCGAACTCTTCTAATTTGAGTCGCCAGCGAATTAGTCTGGATCCAGGGTCTTTACAGTTGAAAAGCCATTGTAAGGGCTTGTGGTCTGTAACTATTGTGAATCGATTCCCATAAAGGTAGGGATGAAAAGCTTTAGTTCCAAAGACGATAGCTAAGCATTCTTTCTCAGTAACACTGTAGTTACATTCAGCTTTATTAAGGGTTCGTGACGCATATGCAATTGGACGGTCTTTTCCTATAGGACCTTGTGATAGGATAGCAGAAACAGCGAAGTTTGAGGCGTCACAAGTGAGGATGAAGGGTTTGGTAAAATCAGGGTAAGCAAGGACAGGTGACGTTACTAGTTTTTTCTGTAACGTTTCGAAAGCAAGTTGCTGTTCGTTTTCCAATTAAAAGGTGTATCCTTTTCAGAAGAGAAGTTAGTGGTTTCGCTAGTTTGGAAAAGTCTGGAATAAAGCGTCTATAGTAGGATGTGAGTCCGAGAAAAGATTTAATGTCTTTGGGACATTTTGGTACGGGAAATTCCGTGATGGCTAAGATCTTTTTTGGATCTGCTTGTACACCGTCTTTGTTAATGACGTGACCAAGATAAGCGACTTTGCACAGAAATTCACACTTATCTGGTTGGAGTTTAAGGTTATAATCTCTGAGTCTATTGAACACACAGGATAAATTTTGGATGTGACTTGGAAGGTCAGGTGAATACACGACGATATCGTCTAAGTATACGAAGCAGCGTGAGCCTTGTAGTCCGCATAGGCATGTATTCATGAGTTTCTGAAAAGTTGACGGGGCATTTTTTAGCCCAAACGGCATTCTTGTGAATTGGAAATGGTACGGAGAAAGCGGTTTTAGGGGCGTCTTGCTCAGATACTGGAATTTGATGGAAGCCTGAGGCCAAATCTAAAGTTGTGAAATATTGACTTTTCCCCAATTGATCTAGAATTTCTGTAATTTGTGGGATAGGATAAGTTTCTCCGATGGTAATGTCGTTGAGTTTTCTGTAATCTATAACGACTCTCCATTTTCGCTTTCCTGAAGCATCTAATTTTTTAGGCACGACCCAAATGGGCGATGACCAGGGTGAATTTGAAGATATCACTATTTTTTGTTCCAACATCTTATTTAATTGATTTTCCTCCTTTTGTAGCATTCAGGAATCTATAGGATTTGGTTTGAATGGGAATGTCTGTGGTCGTTCTTATGTTATGTTCAGTGGCTTTAGTATAGTAAGTTGTTCATCTGGAAGGTGGAAGATGTCGGAGAAGTCTTTACAAATTTGTAGTAAGGCATTGGATTCCTCTTCATTGAGGTGAGATACTCTAAGTTGTTCGAGGACCTTTTAGTTCGCGTAGTAGCGTTGTTGAGGCTTTGGTTCATCGTGATTAGGATAATTTTGACTATTTAAAGGTTCTAGCTAGGTTGGTTAGATTAGACGACAGGATTTTCGGAAATGTTTACAACTGTAATGTTGACACGATTATTATCTTTTACTTTAACAATGCAATTTGCGATTAGTAACGAGGCAGAGATGTGTTGGTCTAGTATAACACCTCTTTTATATTAGGATTATTTACAGTGCACTCAATAACGGTTTCCGAACGAGGCGGGATATTGTATAAAGGTTCAGCGAATTTTAATTTAATACAGTTCTCGTCTGTTTGCAGCACTCCTTGGTGATAGTCTATTTGACAACCTAGGTTCTTTAACAGATCGGTACCTATAATACCGTCATAACTGAGGCTAATATTTTTTACAACGTGGAATTTGTGACTGTAAGGTTTGTTAGATTTTTGAAATATTTGTAGTTTAAAACTCCCTAATGTTGAGGTTGTTTCACTTCCAGGGTCGATTCCTTTAAGGAGTATTATTTCATCACTTAATTCCGGGATAGTGGTCATGGAATCAAATTTTAGGAGGCTTACAAGAACCAGTGTCAACTAGGAAGGACAGAGGTCTGTCGGCTACTGAAGTTTGGATAATGACATAAGGTAAGTACTTTTTTTCAGTATTCTTATTAATTTTATATAATTTCATATTGTTTTTATTTTTCAGGTTTTGTAAGGAGTTGGGAGAAGAATCGTCTGGATTTGGAACTGGGATGGAAGCAGTGGATTTAGAAGATTTAGTATAAGGTTTTTGCGATAGAGTGGATTTGGTAGATTTAGTAATTGGATCTGTGGATTTAGTAGATTTGGTATGTGATGCAGGGTTCAGTGGGTTTTTTAATTGATTTAGGAGATTCAGTGGAAACAGTGGATTTAGTAATTGATTTAGGAGATTCAGTGGAAACAGTGGATTTAGTAATTGATTTAGGAGATTCGGTGGAAACAGTGGGTTTGAAATAGTAGGAATAATTTCCCGTGCGACGCATATCGGGAAATTTTACTCGTTTAAATCGTTGCGATCAACTTCGTCAACGCCCTCTTCGTTATCTAGGTTTACGTTAAGGACCTTGCGCGTTGGGTTTGAATTAGGATTTTGGGCAAGGTTTGGTTGGCGACCGTAGGAGTTGGAAGCAGAGGGCTGATTTCTGCTATTGTTATATTGTCTTTTGCGACAATTTTCAATACTGTGTCCTATATTTTTACAATAACGACAGATCATGTCGTTGGTATTGATTGGTTTGGAATAGTCAGGACGATAATTGCGTGAAATTGGTTGAGATTCGCGGCGAGAGTTTGTATTTTTTGTTTTATCATTGTAAAAGTTCACGTTCGGGTTTGACCTTCTTTGTATGCTGGAAATAATTTTTTCTTCTTCTACCGCGAAACTTACAGCAGAGTTCAGTGAGTCAGGGTTACGACATCTGACTACTTGTGAGATGCGAGGATTGAGTCCTATTATAAAAGTGTGGAGAGAGAGATCCTGTATGGCAGCGACACGTCCTGCTAGTTCTGTTTTCCTTTTGGTTGGTATAGAAATATTTATTTCCGTTAGTAATTTTAGTAGGCACGTTTCAATTTTAGTGCAAACTGATTAACTGTCTCGGTCGGGCTCTGTTTACAGTCTTGAGCTCCGTGAGTAGGTGAGCATAATGTTTCCTCACCAAATTGTTGTTTAATGAAATCAATGAACTGTTCGAAAGAATCGAAGTCTTTAATACTACACGTGCTCTCGGCTTTGTCAACTAATTGACTTAGTATAAATTTGAACAGAATGGGTTTTGCGATTTTGTAGCAATTTCGAAAGCGCTTTGACAGTTAGTAATGAACGGATTTAATTTTTCTCGCGATCCGTCGAAGGGTTTGATGAACTTAAAAGAATACTGAGTTCGATTTTTCGTCGATTTCTAATTTGGGGCCTTTAGAGCGCTAGCGCCATCTTCAGATTTAGAAGTCATGGTTTAGTAACACAGAAAACAAAACAACAAAACAAGAAACACAAAAAAAGAATAAGAGTGATATACAAAGGTCAGGTCCTCCTTATGCTAGCTTACTTATACACTATAGACGTTTGTAGGTGAGTCGCCGCAGCGCGTAGTCAAAACAAAGTCGAGCGCGAGTCTTATCAGCTCTAAGTTGGACGCGCAATGAGATAGTTTGGTGTTCGCACAAGGGAATAGTAGGTTGTTTTTAATCACTCACAGGAACGTAGCTGCTATGATGATGATCAGCATCGTTTCCACAGATCACTGTGGACTGCGGACCGTGGAACAGTGGTTGCTGGAGACCTCCGTTTCAACGGAGGATGGAGAGATGATAATTAATGATTTTGTCTAAACACTTTAGCACTTTGGCACTTTAGCACTTTTGTTGTACTTTAATTTTGGCACTTCACTTTAGGAACGCTATTATGACGTAGTAAGTTCTTCGGAGCGTAGTTGGGTAGGGGATTTTCGTATCCCACCGCTGCCACCAAATGTTATACGGGTTCCCTCGGTAGGGTTTTTAAAAAAAAGACTTTTAAATGAGCTGCACAAATAAACGTTTAATTACGAAATATGAACTAGAATTATGAACTGGCAAACACAAAAGCAAGAGATGGTAACGATTCGGCGTTTGAGATCGGACTGAGCTCCCCAGGAGCGCTGGGCAGTAGCATTCCTTAAATGCTGACACCGCGGTTTTGGTGAGACACTTACCTAATCACCTTAAGATGATTATTAAGCATTTTACTTAACATTGGCAATCTATAACAGTTCCTTTCCGATTTTCATTGCACCGATGTAACATTGCACGAGCGTTCATTGTTTTCAGTTTTTCTATTTAAATCTTACTTTGAAGCAATGAAAATCACTAAGATTTTCGGAAAATGCTTGAATCTTTAATACTTTTGCGTTGCGTGTCTATTTTTAAAAATTTTAAAATTATAAAAGTAAGAAAATATAATGTTCATCATTGCAAAGTTATGTCGATCGCAAATTTGACATCTATCAAAAAGATCAAGCTATGTTGTACAGAGTATAGTGAGTTTAGGTTAGAAATAACTCCTCCCTGAACGGGTTTCCGCATTGTCGTGGCGGGAGGAGGGGGGGGGGTCAGAAGCCGTGACTTAGTAACCCATGGTAAACGTAGGGCGACTCAGATGGCCGGCCTGAAGTGAAGGGCTGGCCCAAGGCGGCCACTCTGGGCTTGTCGAGCCCTTGGATGTGTGTTAGTGAGCTGCGGCTAGAGGAGAGTCCTCTCTCTATATCGCTGCAGCCGAGGTGGAGTCGCAAGGGAAGAGGATTGTTGGTAATGCGCCACTCGAATATCTTCCGCGACTTTGGCGGGACTGTACCACTTGGTGCTTCCGAGTGCTCGTTTTTTCTTGGCCCTATGGCCTCCACATATCGGGCTCGGGAAGTTGGGGAGGGAAGTCCTCAACTAAGGAGGGGTCCTCGCTAGTGGGGCCGCGGATGTGCTTGAAAGCGTTTCCGTGGCCCTGTCAATGTGTAGTAAAGGTGGAACATCATGGGGTTTTAGTAGGTGCAAGTCCGACTTTTTCGAAAGTTTTTGTTCGATTTTGACTGCTTAACCCAGCAGACAGTTGATATGCACCTGAGTGGATATAAAACTTGAGATTTATATCACCATCAAAGCACTTGTTACATTATTTTCAATAATAGTATGTGAACAATTAAAATCGTATTACTTTTACGTATCAAAATCTACTTCTAGCCATCGTATTTTAATGATAATACAAAAGAAATTCCTCCGCGGTCGTAGTCATGTTCCCGCCAAAACTCTTCTGCAGTAGGTATTCAATTTCTCCAATTTGTTTTTTTTTTATTAACTAACACCGAAAACGTTAAAATTAGAGTTACAGCCTACATACATCTTAGTGCCGAACATAGGCTTCCTCACGTACTACACTGAAAAAAAAAAAGAATATAGAATATTTCGAAAAAAAAAGGGTATAATATGTTTATGTTGCCATGATAAATTGGTAGACGCAAATATAATTTCCTACTGGCACCTGAACACGACCTTGCAACGGACGAGGCAACGCTAAACTCGCGAACTGACACTCCCCAAACCAAATTAACAAGGCCTTAAACTAATCCTATTTGGAAGTTTACAAAGTACCGAGATGAAAATATCAAACATAAGTATATTTGATTTTAAGGTTTTAAAACGAAATTTACGTAGATAATTTTCTGTTATACTAAAAGCACAAATAAACAACAATTATTTAACTCAGAATCCCTGTAGGCAATGATATTTATTCTTTTATTGAAAAACATAAAATTTCATTTGAGCTGTGACATTAGGACCATTACTTTATCACGTCACCGACAGCCAGTAAAGCTTTTAAAATTAAAAATATTTCATCACGTTGTAGTAGCGGATTTGCCGTGTAGGCGGAGTAAGAAAATCCCATATCGTCCTGTGGGTGTTGTATTAGTCGTATCAGCTTAAAATAACAAAAAATCGCGGTTGCCTTCCCTGCTTTGACAAATACCTCTTCTATGAGGCAATCTATGGAGGAGGGGAGGCACTTTCTGCAGGTTTTCTACAATAAAAGAAGAAAAACTTTTGATAATATTGTTGTAAGTCTTTAAGCATTTTGAATTTATTCATCGGTATTTGTAGGGATTATTACTTTATTAACTCGAATTTTAACTGTTTCAGATCATGTATTTGGGCTGAGTTAAGTTTTCGACATGAGAATTTTGCTGATTTAAATTTACGTTAATGTTCTGTGAAGAATAGCTCTCACGATAACATATGTTATAAATCAATATTACGCGTGGAAATATTATCTGCAAAAGCAATAAAAAACATAAATAATAATATATAGTGTATAAAACAATATCTTCCAAAAAATTACATAACTATACCTATTTTTAGTTTTATTTTATCCCACATACTCCTCTAAAGTAAATTCGAGTAATTTTGGTGCAACCTCTCAAATGTATGGGAATTTACCCCATAGGTTTGTGAGGCTTGAGCCAAAATTACTCGAATATGCCTTAAATAAAAAGTTCAAAGTTACACAATACAAAGGTTTGAAATTCCCGCTAAAAAGTTTTATATGGGTGCCCACCGAGGCGCTTTTCTTGTACATTCATAAACACCTGTTTCCTTTTTTTGAGTATGAAGTTTCAGTATATTAAAAGTATTCTGTGGAAGTTGGCGTTCTTCTCTTGGTAGAGAGTAATTGTGTTCTGTGGTTACTATACTCTTTGTTAATACCTATGCCTACAAAAATAAGTAAACAGATATTTTAATAATTAATTTGAACACGTTTTAATGTGGTGTGAAGTTCATAGTAAAATAATTATTATTGATTAATTGAGCAAATGAGCAATGGACGTCGGCGAATTACTTTCTTTTAAGGTTATATCTACTATTTATTTAATATAATTTCATTAATTTTCACTTTTACACAATTCCTTCAAAATTATTTGAGCAAAGGACTATTTGAAAATTACCTTGTTATGGAAAGAATTATTTTAATATTTTGAAATAATTGCTAATTATGGAAGTAAAGAAATAGTTGAGGTCGCTTTTGTTGTATTAAAGAAAGTTTTTATTAACTGTATAACAGCCGACACCAACACCGAAGAGACCCAATGAGGATGAAAGTGAAGACTCTGAAGATGAAACAGTCAGAACACCTAAGAGAAGGCGCCTGGGTTCGTCTAAAACACACCGAATGGCCCACTTAAAAGGCCAACCTTTACCAAAGGAACCCATGATTACTGATAAGGAAAGAGAGGACATTCTTAGATTTGTTGAAACAGAGGCAACTGAGGTAGGATCTTAAAAACTTTATTACAAGTGCTGTGCATTCAACATGTTTCTTAGATTGTATTTATTCATTTTTATTATTATAAACCAGTCCTTGACTAATATTCTACCTGATGGTAAATGGTGATGCAGCTAAATTCATTCATTATTCATTACAGCCTACCAGTGTATTAATAGCCCACTGCTAGCCTTCCCCATAGAATTACAATATTTTTTTTGATTTGAGTTATTATCAGAAAAATGTTGCTGCGTTTCTTCATTTTCATTTCCCTCTGTTACTTTTTAACACCCTTGGGATGATATGGGCAGTGGATATTCTAACACCACTACAGCAAAGCTGTACTTAAATTTCATGTGATTATTATTGTTTTTTTTAAATTGCAGGGTGAAGTGCTTGATGACACTACAGTTAAGAAATTAGTCCTAAACTTTGAAAAGAAAGCACTGAAAAATAGAGAAATGAGAATAAAGTTTCCTGATCAGCCTGAAAAATTTATGGAAAGCGAAATTGATTTGCATGAAGCTTTACAAGTATTATTTCATTATTTTAATAACTTTTAAAGGACACAAGCTACACTGAACATGGTTTTGTTACATTGTACATCAAAGTCTGTTATTTATTTATTTAGAAAACCCACAGCTCTTATGAATATACAATGACAATAATTTATAAATGGTTGTAACATCCAATTATAGGTTTCACTGTATAAATCTTATTGATATCTCCTACCTTTAATACATATAAATAAAAATAAGGCTAACAAGGTGAAGCTAGTAAACTAAGACTAAGAAGTATTCGCGCACATATGTGTGTGTGTGTGAGAGAGAGATAGTGGGGGTATGTCTGTAAATGTACATAAATAAATAAATGCTTTTACATACATATTATTTACAATATATCAAAAATAAAAAAACACTAAGCAACATATGAAAAGATGAGATATACTTTATTTTTATTTAATGTTATAATAATAGGTATGTAAATAGATAAGTCACTTACCCTAAAAGCTTGAGAACTTTTTGTTTGAATTTATCTTTGGACATGTAAATATATCTAAGTTTGAGAATTTTTTATTATATATTGAGTAAATCTGAGCCAAAGGTAAGTTTCTTGCATAAATGGAATTTCGATGATTGGGAGCGAATAATGGGGTGTGTCTTGTACGCATATTGGGTAGGTTTACATTTATATATACCGGGGAATCTAGGTAGTCATTAGCTATATTAAACAAAACCATCATATCTAAGACAGTAAGTATGTCTATTTTTTAGGATGTTACTTTATGATTTTTGCAGCCTGTAACATAATCAGAATAAGTGTGAGTTCTACAATTCAGATGCCTTATAAACTTTGCCTGAACACTTTTAGATTTGTTGTTTGTGGGTAATATAATAGGGAGACCAAATACTACTTGCGTCACCACCGCATCAACGATGCGGCCCCGCCATAGTCGCGGAGGATAGGGCGAGTGGTGCATCGCCATCCCAACACTCCTCTTCCCCTGTGACTCTGCCTCCGCAATTAACATTTGCAACACTCAGTCACTTTTCTTGAAGGTCCCTTATCCGTATCCCTAAGCTTTCTTTTAAGGCATTTGTTTAAACATCAGCATTTAACTAAAGGACTAACTGTCCAATTAACTTGCAAGTTCGACAGAGCTATAATAATAATATATAATATATGTGGCAATTCACAATGCTGTGTTAGTTCCTACCTTAATGTATGGTAGTGAAAGTTGGGTGTGGCAGAAGAAGCATGACAGCAAAATTAATGCTGTAGAACTGTGGTCTTTATAAATATTTAAAGTATGTATGTGTGCTGACTGAAAGAAAGAGTAGGAAATTCTGTGATAGAGAAACATGTGGCTTGCAAGATGTTGTGACTAGGATTAAGAAAAGAATGCTTAAGTGGTTTTGACATATAGAAAGAATGTATGAGGAAAAAGTGACATAGCAAAATTTATTCTGCTGAAGTAAGTGGCAGAGTACAGTCCAGAGCCTAGAAAGGGACCCCACGGAAGTTTATCGACTATGTGGGCTATATATTGAAGATGGGCCGAATTAAGAGTAACCTAAACGACGGTATACGAATATGAAACAAGCGAGAGAGGTGTGTCAGGATTGTGCCCAACGAAAGTCCATAGCCTTTGCCTACCTCTCAATGTTAGATGTGAGAGTTTATGCATTATGTTATCTCTATTTATTAAAAAAATTGCTGTCCGTATAGGTTAGGTTAGAAAGGAAAATTGCTCGACCGGCGGCACTGTTGCCGAGATCCTGAAATCACCCATGAGAAGCCAGGGCGGACAGCTAGTATATCATGATATATAACGTATGACCATTGGTCAATAAGACTCGGTGACATTGCTGCTGGGTTTTTAAAACAACCCGAATTGTATTAATTGTAATAAATCTATTTGGTACTTATTATTCACATTATTGTTTTTTCTATTTTGTGCATTACTTATGCAATTTTTAACATACTAAAATAGAGGATTTTATCAATGTAATATTTATTTAATGTTTTTATACAATAATATCTCAAATGTTAGTGAATTTCTTGTAATGCTGATATTTCTTTTTAAACAATTGTTCTTATTTTTAAGGATCTAAGTGCCGTTGCAACAGTGCCTGACCAATACCCATTATTAGTGGAACTAAAATGCATAAGCTCGCTTTTGGAACTGTTATCACATGATAACACTGATATATCGACCAAAGTTGTTCATCTTTTACAGGTTAGCCCATAAGTTTTAATAAACTCTATCATTCATTTTCATATCAGACGATATTGGCAGAATTTCGTTAATTTTATTGTAAAAATAGCACTTTTATACAGTAAAATTGATAAGTATAATTTTATATTTTTTAATCATAATTGAGGTTCCAATATAAATAAATTGAAACAAAATGATAATGACATTAATCCCTAAAATAGCATTATGAAGCATTTTACGCGAGTTCCCGCGCCGTTATTCCGTCGCGGGTACACGCAGTGGGCTCTGTCACGCGCGCATCTAGTGTTGCTTTAACATCCGATCCGCGTGTACGTACAGTCGTGCAGTAATGGAATATTTATTAATTTATTATTGATGAGCATCTCTGTCTTTAGGATATATCTGCCATATCTCATATTAGGTATATTTATTTTCCCATTTGTCAAATGTCTGTATTTGAAGAGATTTGTGGGAACTTAATTATTTTATATAGAATAAGGGTGACAAACGTACACCTGATGGTAAGTGGATGCTGTGGCCCATATACATCTACATTTATCCTCGATTAAAAATCAAAATGCAGATGCGTTTTTACCCCTGAGGATTAAGATGGAATGCCTTGTTTCTATTGAAAAAGGTCTCCGGTTCTCTACACTCACCACTCACGCTGGCATTCTGTGAGAGCGTGGTCCTACCCCGGTCGAGCCGACGCATTCGCGCTACAACCATAATAATCTGCAGAATAGCTCTATCACGTAATTAACAAATAATACTTAATCATTAATAGTTAATACATGGTACATAATAACCCCTGGGAATAAGGTGGTTGCTTCCAAGCTGTTTCTTAAATAAGTTTTGTAAGTAGTTTGTACAACCTGTTAATGTTGGTGTGTAATTTTATTTCGAAAAAAAGTTCCGCTTGGTTTCTTGCTGGTTCTGGTTCTTCCCTGGGTACAAGCTTTTTCTGAACAGCGGTAAAAGTAGAAAATGACTTAATATCTATATAGATTACAAGTAATACTTATTTTTTTATTATGAATAAAAACTTATTCTGTGCTATTCCATAGTCCATAAAGAAAGCCAACACCTGCTTTTCATTCATTGAAGACATTTATATCGACGTGAAATTCGAAATTATCTGCCCGTAATTTGGGATATGGTAAATGAATTATATGAGGACAGAGATGCTCGTCAATAATACGCTACGCACTGATTATTTAAATAATGCACTGTCATGTCGCGTGCAGCTCGCGTCTCACAGCAGTGCTCTTTTATTTGTACGAAAGAAGCCCGCACGCGGGACTTCGCGACGGATATACGTAGCGCGAACTAGTCGCGTGTAGCGGCCAGGCTGCACGACTTAGCAGTGCTCTTGAATTTTGAAGAAAAGCTTCTCAAAGCATATTGTGCTTGAAAATTAGTCCATCATAATGTTTGCGTAATATATACCTTTATTATGTTTTATTTATGGACCGCCGTTAGCCACTAGACCAATGAGGTTAAATGGAATATGTGGTTCCGGGTCGGGGCAAGAAATCAATTATTGGGTCTTTCTGTCAAGAAATTCTCAATAGCAACCTGGGGTCAGAAAGTTGGCGGTGTTTCACCCCCGTGCCTCGGGAAGCACGTAAAACCGTTGGTGCTGCGCCTGATTTCTCTCCGGTCGTGTTAGATTTTCGTCCCCTCAGATTATGAGAGAAAGGGAATAGTGAGTGCACTTGTACTTGCGCACGCGTACACTCGTGAACTATAAGTCTGTCTGCCTGCGATGGCTAGTCTCCGTTGAAACTGGCCGCCGTGACATAAATTCGGTGTAAAGTAAATTATATACCTTTACTAGCTGGCCAGGCAGACGTTGTTCTGCCCTTTCCGACGACCATTTGTTCTTCAAAAAATCCTTAAACTCGCAATAAAAATATTAAGGGTCACCTATCGGGATAAAAACTATCCTATCTCTCAAGTTGGACCAAACTGCACACAGTGTGCAAAATTTCATTGAAATCAGTTCAGTAGTTTAAGAGTCCATCGCAGACAAACAATGTGACACGTAATTTTTGTATATAAAGATTATATTTTCAGGAGTTTACTGATGTAGATATTCTCCATGAAAGTGAAGAAGGCGCAGAAGAGTTGATAAATGCTTTGGCAGAAGCAGAAGCTCCCGCATTATTATTACACAATCTTACTCGTCTTGATGAGCAAGTGCCAGATGAACGTGATGCAGTACATAACACCTTAGGTATATTTTTAAGAACATGTTAATTCCAACAACATAGGAATATAATTTAATAATATAGTAAATTTTGAAAGTTTCTATTTTATTGGATGGGTGGCATGAAAACCAAAACAATTTAAAGGACTAATATGTCTTGTGACTTGTGGATAGACGACAAAATATCAATATTATTATTATGAAAACACTAAAGAGTCTTCACTAACATATTCCTCTATTTTCTCCCTATATATTGACAGTAGAGCAATTATTTTACAGTACTTGTATTACTTAATAATTTTAGAAACTAGGATTCCGTTATTGGACATCTACATAACAAATTTAACAAACATTAAAAATAAAGAAAAAGGTATAGTCACAATGTTTTTATCCTATATTGTCTCTGAAAAAAAAATTAAATCTGACTAGTTTTGAAGGAGGAAATAAGGGAAATACAGGCGATAATTTCGTCTATTATCTATACAAATAAATAAAATTGGAGTGTCTGTTTGTAATGTCAAAATTACAGCTTTTTACTAAATACATATGAAACTATATGAGGTATTTATAACAAAAATTCAATTTTTAAAATTTTTGTCTGTCTGTTTGTTCCGACTAATCTCCGAAACGGCTGGATCGATTTCAGAGACTAGAACAGCTAGTTCATAAATATAAATAGTCCGAGCTGCAGTGGGCTTTCGCTGGATAGCAATATATCATTAAAACATTCATGAAATTTCTTGTAGCCCAAAAATCCTCTAAACACATCGCATTAAAGCTTATACATTAGGAATTTCTGGGTATTTCGGAGTTGTTTAAAAAGTTGTTGGAAACATAATAGGAATTCCACACAAGAGTTCTAATATTAAGCTCCAAAATGTTATAAAACTGATAAAGTATGGTCGATTATATACATTATTTTAATATGGTTTTGAAGAAAACTAAAAGTAATTCGATATTTATTTACTTTATTTATTAAATTTAAAAGAAAAACAGTCTTCTAGACAATATCAATGATTGGGCTTATTACTTATTAAAACATAACTATATAATTTTCAACAAGCATATTGCCTAACAACCCGTTTCCATGTCAAAACTTATTGAATAATTTGTGTCTAAATCTTTTGGTTGCCAAAACTTGTTGTAAAACATGAAGACAAAGAATGTTGTACCAGTGAAAACTCACGGTTACACTGCTTTTCGATACTTGGCACCGCGTATTCTTCTTTTAACAACGACAAATACGTTGTTTTTTGTAATGTTAAATATAACCAAAACCGTTACCGTTACGTTACAGCTTATCCAATAACCGTAACAATTCACCGTGTAGTTGCGGTGTTAGAATATCCACTACCCCATATCGTCCTGTATGTGTCGTATGAGGCGACAGAGGGAAACAAAGCAGGAAATGGGCAGCAGCGTCTTCCTAATAAAAACTAAAAAAACTGCGGTTGCCAACCCGCCTGCCAAGCCTGGCAGTTATGGCAAATATCCTCAGGTGATCCTCATACACCTCATGAGGTAAGGGGGCTATGTTTATAACAAACACATTAATAAAAATTAAAAACAAAAACAATTCAAATTTCTTTGAGATTTGTTAATTAATCTTTTAATTAAAGCACAGCAATAATAAGACCGTGACATAAAGTGGAACTCAAAATGATGTTTAAGAAGAGGCAATATCTAAATGACACCAAATTAATATAACAATTATACTACTTAGGTATGAAAATATAATCGCGTAGGCGGAAATTCCATCACACGGTATTTCGAAGGAAAACACTAGTTCTGGTACATATTTTTAAGTAATTTTCTGCAGAACGAATTTGCTTTAAGGGTAAAATTGCACTTAAGATTACATTTTGGCAGTACAATATTTAAACAAGTTTAAAAGCATGATCACAATTTTTGATTTCGAACTTGTCCTGCTTGGTGCTTCGTACAGGTAAACGGCCTTCCACTTGATGGAGTGACAACCTAATAAGAGAAATGGATGCAGAAAGTTGATGGATGCAGGTGAATCAGGACCGTGCTTTGTGAAATTCCTTGAGATCGGGCTATGTTCAAAACTTTCTTTTAGTTTTAAAGGATCATTTTAATTATTTTGTGTGTAAACAGAAGTTTTAGTTTATCATTAAAAAAATAAATTAAAAAAAAATGTTTTTATCAGGTATAATAGAAAACATTACAGAATTTAGACCAGAATTGTGTCATGAAGTGGCAAAGCAAGGATTTTTACAGTGGATTCTCAAAAGGCTAAAGGTAATAATAATAATAATAATCTTTATTTACATAAAACCTTAGATTATTTACTCTCTAGATAGAGTAACGGCGGCTCAAAAGCGTCGAAAAAAATATCAGCTAACTGTTAGCCTCTAATGCGATTCCCGCTCCTCAGTGTCAATTGTAACGCCAAGAGATACGCACGCACGGCTCAATTTTTGTGTTAGATTATTTTGGTGAAGAGGACAAGTTGCGCGATTAAAATCTGCAGAAATTACAAAGGATGTTTACATACAACTAACAAAATCTCCTACCATCGCTAAGTAACTCAAAACTAATAGTAATTTACGAAAACAAAACTAATAAATTTATAATTTTATTTACAAAATCAACGCGTCGTTTTTTGGTGTTGCCAGTCTAGGATTGCGAATTTCCCCGTATAGTTTTCTTAAAAGCTGGTGTATGTTCATTGTTCTATTAGCGCACGGGATGAAGGCGGACTGATTTATGCTTTAAGGGATGTATATTCTATATGTAAGACTTCGGAGAAAGTAATCAGAAAGTTTCTTAGACAAAATTTTATAATGACTAGGCCAACTTACACAAAAATTTTAGCTTGTATATTAAAACAATTTATTGGTGATATAAATACTTATTTTAAAGTTGAAACTGAACACGCGTGTGGTTCTCTTCACCAAGTGAACCTAATAAGACTGGTCGCCGAAAAATATTTGACCATACGCTGTTATCATATAGCTAAATTAGATAATGTAAAAGTGATGCAACCTCAAAACGCAAATTATTTAAAACAAATTCAAAGAGGCCATTAAATTAGTAGTTACAAACATTTAATAGTAAATAATGATAGGTTCAAAATAGAAGAGACTACTGAGGGACTACTGTTCCTGGGGTAACCTAGATGCAAAGCCTCAATGGGGCACCCATATATCAACTCTTGCTGGCACAACAATGCAGGACGGAATAATTCTTCTTAAAGGATCTATTAAACTGTAGAAACGCTATGGGTAAAATATTACGGTAAAGGGTACCTGCAGGATAAATTATTTAACTATGACGCAGGCAGAAGCCGCTGGCCAACTTCTAGTATTTTTATAAGTCGACACCATACATTAAATAATAAAACATATTTTGTAAATGCGTAATTGATTTTATTTGATTATATTTTTATTTACAAAAAAAATTGATTCTAACTCAACAGACAACTAAACACACAATTGAAAGCACCGTATTAAAATATTATAATTTATGATTTTATTAACATGACATAATTTTACAGTTTTTCCCATTTTATCGGATAGATTCATTAGCTGGTATCTCCAGATACAAATGATGCTGGTGTAAGCCATAGTTATTTATTCTGTCGCCATAGCAACCTCTAAGCGTATGTGCGTGCCTCACGCACACACGCTTGTAAAAACTGGCCAGTTTTTGTTGCATCGCTCATTGCGTGACGTGTTATCTAGAGAGTAAATAATCTAAGCATAAAACATGGTAAATATGCAGATGTTTTAGTTGTATTATGCACTCATGTTTTGCTATTTGAATATAACATAGCATCCAAATTATATTTAAATTATGAGTACCTACATTAAACAATAAAACACTAAACAATAAGATGACCTATATGATATTAAAAATTAACAAATTAAACATTTTTTCAAATCTTATTTTACAATGTCAGAATCGCAGCACACTAATGGTCAGAATACAATGTCAGAATGTAGCTTACAATGTCAGAAATTCATTAATGTCATAAAAAATTTTTGTCAATTAACCAAAGATACAGTCTATTTTTAAGTAAATTCATATTATTTAGTGTTTTAATTTCGTCAGGTATTTTGTTGTATATACGTACAAACATTGATAAACAGCTTTTATTATATTTAGTTGATTTCGGAACTTCGGTTAGAACTAACCTATTCGGATTTCTTTTAAGCCTAGGATTAACATCAGAGGACTTTTTAAATAAATCTGTATGCCGTTTTACAAATTTACATATCTCAAAAATGTATAACGATGGCAGAGTTAGTAAGCAAAGATTTTTGAATATTGGCTTACAGGATTCTCTTGTTGTGATACCGTATATCGCCCTTATGCACTTTTTTGTGCGTTAAATACCCTACGCCAATCTGTGCTATTACCCCACATCATTATACTATATCGGAGTATAGATTCAATATACGCCCGGATATTAGGGCTGTTTTTTTTATTAGTAAAATTTTTTATTGTACGTAGCGCATACACAAAACGATTAACTCATCTATATGTATTTTCCAGTCTAAATTTCACACCAAGAAATTTTGTTTGTTCTATTTCGTCAATTTTATTAATATTTAGACTTAAATTAGTTTTTATTTTATTAAAATGTATGCAATTTGATTTGTTTAGGTTAATTCTTAAATTGTTTGTATGAAGCCAATTCATTATATTATCGATTGTGTTATTTATTTCCTTTTCATTATTATCTAATGAATTACTATTTTTGTGGGATGTTATAATTACGGAGATATCGTCCGCATACAGTATACATTTATGACTTGTAGCAATATTTATGTCATTTATGTATAACAAAAATAATACTGGCCTTAAGACGCTGCCTTGAGGAACACCGTAATTCTTTTCCCTTTACTGAGACGAGAAGGATAGATATGGATATGACATAGTCAAACGCTTTACTTAAATCAAAGAATAGTCCTGTTGTTAGTAGGTTATTATTTATACTAGAAATTATTATTTTTATTAGATTAAAAGTTGCGAGCGTTGTAGATTTCTTTTTCTGGAAGCCATATTGTTATTTTTTGATTATGTTAAATCTCTCACAAAACTCCATTAATCTCTTATAAAAACATTTCTCAAAAACGTTTGATATTATAGGTATAAGAGTTATCGGTCGATAATTGTTGATATCGTCTTTTTTACCTTTTTTATACAACGGTTTTACAATAGAATTTTTCAAATTGTCGGGAAATGTTCCTGTCGAAAATGATAAATTAATTAAATAAGTCATAATGTCAACAAGTTCGCATATGCATGCTTTAATTATTTTGGTATTAATTCCATCGTAACCTTCTGAGGCAGTGTTATTTAAGGACATGATCTCTTTATTCACCTCATCTTTCGACATGGGTTTAAGAAATATTGAATTTGATAATGATATTGTATTATTAAGCGTAATGGTTGCTATGTCATAAGGGTTTGTTAGGTTTTTATCATTTATTTTTAGATCCTTAATATTATGCAATTTTGTATTTGCAATTTCACTTTTTATGACGGACCATGTTGCCCTGCATTTATTTTTACTGTTACTTATAAATTTTATATTACAATTTTTCTTTGATTGGTTGATACATTTTTTTAATAAATGAGAATATGTTTTATAATAATCCTTAATTAATATAGTTTTATTTTTATAATATTGATACCACAGTGCTCTTTTTGTTTTACAGCTATTTTTCAAACATTTACTAATCCAATTATTTTGATTACTATTTTTATTCTTGGGAAACAGATCATAGAATAAGCAAAATAAATCATAAAAGTTATTAAATTAAATATTTAAGTCATTTTCAAAATATGTTTCACACCATGATAGATTATATAGACATTCCTTGAATTTACGAATATTACTTAAATTATAATCTCTTTTGTATTTAAAACATGTCTTGTTCATTGAGTTTATTTGTTGAACCCGGAAACTTAATAACTGCGCTGTATCATGGTCTGATAGAAACAAAGGCAATACTGTTGCTGAAACATTATCTATATTACTTAGAATATGGTCTATACATGTCTCCTTTCTAGTTGGAACATTAATATGAATTTTTAGACAGTTTTAGTCCTCCAGACCGAATTTCGGTCACGGCGGCCAGTCCCAACGGAGACTAGCCATCGGCGCAGGACAGGATTATAGTGCCCAAGTGTATGCGCAAGCACAGGTGCACTCTCTATTCCCTCACTCTCATAGACCGATGGGACGGTAAACTGACACGACCGGAGAGAGATCAGGCGCAGGACCACCAGCTTTACGTGCTTTCCGAGGCACGGGGGTGCGACACCGTCAACTTCCTGACTCCGGGCAGCTACTGAGAATTTCTTGATGGAAAAGCTCAATAACTGATAAATTATGAACAGTAATTATGACATAAATCATGCAGATAAGTGTCGGCTTTTCCTGGTTTAATAGTATTTATATTCAGATCACCAGTAATAACAAGTTTAGTATTAGTATTAGTGTTTTTAAATATTTCACGTAACATTCCGTCTAATTTGTCCAAAAAAAGGTATGAAATGTAGATGTTATTTTTGTGTACATATAAATATTTCAAATCATTAAAATGAAGCATATTCATATTTAATTTTTCATTTTCAGTTAAAGGTGCCTTTTGACGGAAATAAGTTGTATGCAACAGAAATTCTCTCCATATTGTTACAAAATACACCAGAAAACAGAAAGTTGCTAGGAGAATTAGATGGAATTGATGTTCTATTGCAACAATTGGCGGTAACTTACATTCTGTTATTCAACTTATAATAAGTTATTATTAATATTAGCATTAAAAATAAACATCTTTTGTAGTTTTATAAAAGGCATGATCCAAGTGGTGCAGAGGAACAAGAAGCTATGGAGAATATGTTTGATGCACTGTGCTGTGCATTAATGGAGCCTGCTAACAGGGACCGCTTTTTACGTGGAGAAGGCTTGCAACTAATGAATCTTATGCTTAGGTAATCATGTATAATGTCATAAAGTTTATTAAAAATAATTAACGGAAATCTATATGGATAAAATGATAGAGGGTTGCAGTTGTGCGCGCATCACGAAAAACTACTGGATAGATTTCAATTAGGTTTTTTAAGTTTTATTTCTTAGGCACTTAGCCCTTATCAAAAAAAATATTGCGATACATTCATTTATTATAAAGTTATTAAAGTTTTAAGTAACAACGATTTTTAGACAGGGTTTTTCACACGGTCAACTGTACGTCGCTTGTTCTCGCGTTACTAACCCAGATGATTTATATATTTTAGCTACAAACGGAGCAACGAATAACATTGTTTACAAAGAAATTTTGTATGCGATCTTTTTGATGTTTTTTCCTTCGTACATACGAAAATTTTGTTAATATATCAAGCAACGCGGACGAAGTCGCGGGCATCAGCTAGTTTGTAATAAGTTTTGGAATAGTATTCTCGTATTTACAGAATCAACTGTATTATAATTATACAGTCCGTTACTAAACATAGATTCCTTATGATGTTTTTGCTATAACAGTTTTCAAAATTATTAATTTTATTTTTATTATATTATTAAACCCAATTAAACCCTTAATTGTATGTATTGAATGCATTTATATTTATATTTCTTTTTTATAGGGAAAAGAAGATGTCGCGCAATGGATCTTTAAAAGTTCTAGATCATGCGCTTGCAGGTCCTGATGGAAAAGATAATTGCAATAAGTTTGTGGATATTTTAGGTCTCCGAACAGTATTTCCACTTTTCATGAAAACCCCAAAAAGAAAAAGATTGTTGACAGTTGACCAGCATGAAGGTTAATCAATAAATTTAATTATTTTTCCCAACAGTACACATATATGAATGTCATGTTAATATTTTTTTCTTAAACATTTGTTTTTCAGAACATGTGGTATCCATAATATCTTCCATGTTACGAAATTGTCAAGGTAGTCAGAGACAGCGACTTCTTGCTAAATTTACTGAAAATGATTTAGAAAAAGTTGACAGATTATTAGAATTACATTTTAAATATATGGACAAAGTAGACAGAACGGAAAAAGAAATGGAGGTAAGTATCAAATGTTATTATAGCCCAAACAGGACTATAAAACCTTGCCCATATTGCGGATTTTGTCAACATTTATTCACTTCACGTATATTCACATTCAGTAAATAATTTGTTTTGATTATATTTATGGGATTCATCATGTTATGATGAAATTAACTAAAATTACATGTAAAGAGTAAGCAATATGAATACTGGCACGAGTCATGAGTATTGAGGGCCAAGATCACACATCAACATTTCCAAGTAAAATTAGTTACAGTAAGGAACTTTTAACAATTTCATGGGTTAATTTCTGATATAAATTAAAACAAGATATGATTTTTAAACGGTTACTTAAAAATAAATTTAACATAATACTTTAATAGAATATTATGTACATGTACACAATACATGTATTTTTTCTGTTTCTACATAAGCAAACTACAAAGTTGATACTTCATTAGGTAGCTAGATAAATAGGGATGTTTTTAACATGATTTGCACAATTGATCACATACAATTATTTTTCACAAAATCATTTTTATTTTTAATTACTTATCTTCTGTTTGGAAAAAGTTGTACTTTTAGTAGCGTTACTTCGAAAATGATGAGACTTTTTGCACACTGTAGTATTGATAAATAAGTATCCAGGTTTTCATTAAGTAAAAATAATAAAATGAAAATAATACAGCTGTAAGTTTTTTTTTAGAAATTTTTGACACCAGACTTTTGGGATTTTTGAAAAAAATAATTAAACCTAAATATCTCGAAATTGGTCCACATTTGCATTATGCATTTTATGGTTCATTTGATAGGTTATGGCCCCAACTATCACGCCTTGGCGGGAATACGTCGAATTACCAGTAACCCTGTATACGATAGATAAGAAAGATCAATAGGGATAAAGAAGGTCATAATACTGTTACGTGCGGGATGAGTAAAATAAAAATGCCGTTTAGGATGAGAAATGGATGTATTCTTCCACACACACAGTAAGTATACATTTACGTCGTCCAAAATCGCTCAGCTTCAGTGAGGTCCTTAATAATTGCAGATATCGTAGGTCGATTGCTCGTAGTCGCCCAGCTCGGTAAGTTCCCGGAGTAGAGTTCACTATCACGTTCCCGAAATAATTAATTTTCCGCTCGCCGACGCGCGCTTTTATAAGATGAATATAATAACATTCTAGGTCAATCCGGGCCATTAAAACATTCACCTCTTTACATAGGGAAGTACTAGAACATTCCCGATTAACAATATGACCTAAGGAGAAAGGGCTTTATATACGTAGATAAGGTTGCGTCTTGCTTGCATCAATAGTTTTAGCGTTGTCTATTAAAGGTGAATGCACATTTGTCAGCACCGTACGCGCAGCACGCGCCGTACGCGCCGCACGCGCCGCATTTTAGAATTCGTTGTATGAAATCATATGAAAACTCGCACATTTCATCTGCACCGTACGCGCAGTATTTTATAAAATTCGGTATGTATTAGAATATATTGAAGGAGGCATGCTGATGACGTCATATAATGCGGCGCGGTTGCCTAATGTTGCCAACTTAGTGAATTTTGCACTAAAACTGGTGGTTAATGGACTTTGCTAGGCTTTGATGATGATGATGAAGATGGGGATATATTTTATGTATTGTATTAACTAACAAATCATTATACATTGTTTCAGCAAGACACTGAAGAAACTGATGATGATGCGCAGTATTTAAAGCGCCTATCTGGGGGGCTATTCACCTTGCAGCTGATTGATAGAATTATTTTGGAAGTAATGTTTTTAACATTTTGCATAATAGTTACAATTTGTATTTGTTATAATAAAAAAAAACTTTTAACAAAAAGTGAAAGCAACTTCAAAAACTAAAATGAGAATGTCTTCACTGAGAAGCGGCACTTTTATAGATTGTCACTTGATTATATTTTTTTTAAGGTATGTACTGCGGGAGCGCCTACAATAAAACAGCGAGTTCAACGTGTGTTGTCGTTACGCGGTGGTTCTTTAAAAATCATACGGCATGTTATGAGAGGTATGTATAATTCTATGTTCAGATATTTTCAAATCAAAAAGGGAATTGCTTAAATACATGCTTTAATTCAGGATAAATAATTTTATTAACAAAAATGTTATTATGTTTCTTGTTTATTTCCAATCCATAAAAACTAAAAGCGTAATCTCTATCTACCGTAATTAGAATGACTTTACTCTGTTTTAGTTTTTTTTCGATCTAGTGTTTTAACCAAAACTAAAATTTTATTTTTAATAGTAAATTAGTAGGTATAATTTTATTATTTACTCACAACAGTGTGCTGGGATGTTAGAATAATGTATATGAAATAAATGGACACAATTTACATTTATTATCCCTGGGGCAAAATTTTCCAAAGGATAACATGAACTTTCCGTTCAAATCACACACTACGTTTGAAAAATTAGTTTCACTATACTAGAATTATTTTGTCCGTGCAGTTTGGGTCATAAATCATCGGAGTATTTCGCTCTCTCTCCCACTCACGGGCCTTAGGGGCGAGCATAGTGATGCGCATTATTGTTGTCGATAAGCGTTATCGATAGTGTATTTAGTTTTGTCATTATGTAGGTTAGTGATAAAAATTAAAAAAAAAAAGATAAAACAACGTATTTATTAAAATAAGAATAATAATGATTTAAAATAAATTATTAATTAGGTATCTATGTATTAAAAAAACTATACTATCTATCTAACTACGATATCTTCTGCCAGATGAGATTTCTTCAAGTCTTCCTCTTGGAGTTTTTCTACATGCTTCACACAATCTTTCCAGTTCTTTTGCGAAACGTTTGAAATTGCTTCATGCAGTAACACTTCGACGTTTGCAATTTTTTCTCACAATTTTCTCTTCGATATATTTTTTTTTTCATAAAATTTCTCTTCGATATATGTACTAAATTATCATTGCACTAATTTGCAGGTATTAGGCGGGGGTAATAATGGAAAACAAATGACTCATAACATAACAATGTCGCACCACCCTTTGTATACCGCACCGCCGCTGTGTACTTGCCTTCGATGATTTATTTGTTGCTATCGATAATGGCGTTGCGCCCGCGCAACATGCTCACCGCCCTAGCCGGGCTGAGGCCGAGCTATGATTTATGACTCCAACTGCACGGACAAAATAATTTTACTGTAGGCGTTATTTGTTGCTTGCTCCAGTGTTTTGCTCTTTCGCAGCAGAAACCTCTCCTGTACAGTCTACTGTAATTTCCTAATCTTAGAAAACAACTCTAACATTACACAAATTTCGTATTCGCTCATGCACTCTATAAGGTTTGAAAAGGAAACATTGCACACCTCATTCCATGCCGAAAACAAGGGACTCTCAACGGAGCTGTTTTTTCTTCAAAATTCAGATACTAACGAACTCTCAACTACTTTAAGGGGGTTGGATGGATGGTTTCAGAACCTTTGAAAGCTAAGATGAAATGATGTACATATAAGCCCTAGGCGAGAAGCTACATATAAAAGTTTTAGCGGTCTTCACACGTGCGCTTCGTGGAGTGACGTTCCGAACAGCGAACGCACTCTGAAGCGGCGTGCGTTCCAAATTTTTTGCTGTTATTAGTTATGTGCGCACTTTGTCAACGTAATTTTAAGTTTATTTTAGATATGTAACTTTATTTATTTGCCTAAGAATAGTAACTGTCGTAAATGAAAATACAACTGCGTGGCATATTTGCCGTACCAACTACCCTCCCACCTCCACCCACAGCCGGCGTCCGCGATCTACAGCCGTGATACAGGTTTTGTTCTCAATTGCCGGTCTAGTAGTATACATAGAAGTCTTTGCTAAATTATAAAAGTTCTGTCATGCGTATCCGTGACGGTGTCGTTTTCGATTGCGCGCTGCTTTTGCACATACACTTTCGAGCGTGCGTCGCAGTTGTATATTTTCTATGGCCGCTTGTGTATGACATTTTTCAATTTTACTATTTTCTGTATATCTACATGCCATATCAAAAACAGAATTTAGCATTGACACTGACAATATAGGGAAACATCAAATTGTACAGTTGTCATTTTTGAAACCATTAAAATAAAAGTTTAATTAGAACTATCTGTCACTGATCACTGTTCTGTTACCGATGATATTGCTGTTTTTTCCATAGAATATGCTGGGAATCTTGGCGATGCGGGAAGTGAAGAGTGGCGGCAACAAGAACAACAACATATACTGCAGCTGGTCGATAAATTTTAAATAATTGAATCGGCATAAACATTCTTTAAAATAAAATTAATTTTGTAATATTTTAACTCTTTTATTTAATGCAATTATTAATCAATATAAATTTTATTGGTAACAGAAAAAATAACATATTTCATAACAATTTATACCACATTAAAATATAAAAAAAAACGCAAAATGGATGAGCTTCTTTTTACTAAAATATAAAATAAAGTATAATTTGTGCCCATAAACAATTTTAAGGGAATCATTGTCAACTTATCACTTCTTACCGATGGGTAAAAGGCGATTTGTTTTGAGCGACATTTCTTTTACTAAAGAGCAATATAAAGTTTTAAAAAGCTTGGACAAAAATAATTTACTTTAGTTTGGACATTACTTAGGATTTTAAATAAAAGGCTCCCAATCATTGTTACCATTCGTTCATTTTCTTCGTTTACATTACGTTTCAATCACTTTTTATAGAATATTTAATGGACCACAATAACCGATTCTCCTTTATCAATCAGACGTACCAGACGTTTCGCACTTTCGACGCGTCACCCCATTGTCGGACTAAATATTTTATATGTGGGGTTCGTGAACGTGATGGTTAGTGTTATCTATCGTCAGCGATGAGATCTTCCTGAGGTATCCCATATTCGTCTTTCTAATAACTAGTATATATGTAATAAAAAAATGAAGTTCATATGATCTTAAGAATTCTGTGTATGAGTGAACTAAACCATAAAGTAAAAAACACTTGAGCCCTATCCTGATCTATCTGCCGTCAAGTACCCACCAATCTATACATAAGGCGAATTTATCGGCTTTAAATGTAAGCTCACCCGATGCAAAAAAAAGCTTGCAGATTCTGAATATTATAATTAATATCGCCCGAAATGTCGCTTAAATGGCCTTTTACCTATGGATGTGTAACTTTTGTATGTTAAGTATATTTAGTCTAAACAATAGTCTTAGTATAGGTATCAATGGTTCTAGCAGAATAAATTCAAGAATGGCAGACTAATAGTTTTCTTTGTTGCCCACTATTATAAGGTTCCAAAAAAAACCATTCTTGTTATTTCACTACACATTCACCGCCCATCACGACACGCAGTCGGTCCCTGAGGCGCCCACGACTATAATATGCGTCATAGAACTTTAGAACATGAAATAAACTCGCCGTATTTTTTTCATTGTTTCATTTGAAATAAGAGACGAAAATAAACAAGATGACCTAAAATAGCTAATTACTTTTTAGAATTTACTTATGATAACGTCACAAAAAAAAACTTGCTAATGTGTAATTTATTAAAACAAAAACAAGCATGTATCTAACGAAAATTAAAAACTATTATTTTCTTTCATTTAAATGTTGCAAGACATAAGTCAGAAAATTAAATTAGAGTATTGAGCTTTCAATAAATTAAAAATTTCTTGAAAGTGAGAGTATAAATGTAATACATGATTTAAATGAAAAGTTTTACATCTCCGCCATTAGTAGCCATAGAATAACAATAATATAATACACAGAAAACAGTATACATACCGCATAAAAGTCAATCATTAAAATTAAATTTCACGGCACACAACGAAATCAAATGCCTTGTATATCGATATTCACATATTTTAGAGTGCGCACTATGGCAATGTCACGAGTCACGACACTAAATAAATTCACAAATAAAACCACGTGATAATATACCATAACTAGTTTTTAACAACAATAACAATAGCTATTATTATTATTGTCAACAAGAAGATCGGAAATTTGAAAGGAATTTTATAATTTAAACATATGACGTTTAATCTCAGACCAACAAAAAACTACTTATATTACAGGTGACCAAGCTCAACTTGACTTCTTGACACGCACTCAAGCACACATTCTTCTTTCTTTTTTCACAGCCCGTAAGTAACCGTAAGCCCGTTTTGTATTATCATTTTTGTTGGTCTGAACGCATCACATAGAAATTTTGGTATTTCGTTTTTCTTTAACAACCATTTATTACCACACACTTCTATTACTCTTTTTCTTACTCTACAGGAACTGATTTTATGAATGTTTTGAATAGTAATACTGTGAAAATTTAGCGTGGTAAAACGGAATACGGTGGCATAACTTATCTATTATTCGAATCCGCTAAGGATTAATCATGTTAACTGCAAGGATTTTTGTGTTGCATCATTCTGATATTCAAATTTATCCATTATAGGGGGTTATAATAACAATATTATTATTATAACGCCGTATAATGGAGTCAACAACCCAAAGCAAGGACCGACACCCCCTTGATAGATCTAGTAGGGGAGATGTATTCCATAATTATCTTTTATTATTAATTTTTTAAACAATTACCGCCACACTAGTATTTTTCTCCTGTATCGTGAGGGTAGTTTATATACATAAATTTCACAAAGACAACATAGGGAATAGATGAATGGACGTAGCTCACAGTTGTTCAGACTATAATGCATCGTAATATATAATCAGTGGTGATATTTGGCTCGCAAAGTATATTATTTTCTGCTCTCAATCTTCTTTAACGCCGAATTTTCATCTAAATCAAAAATTCAAAATCACGTCATCCTCAAATTGTGGTACAGTCGCGAACTTTAACATGGGTCCCATTTCCTAGATATGTCTATTAAGAAAACTCGTAATGCAGTAAGATCTAAAGTATTCAAATCAATAGTAATATGCGTATGATGTATCAGACGTTAATTAATCTAGTTTTATTTAATAACTCCATAAGATCCAGGTGTGTTATTATAGTTTTATTATTGTCATAATGTTATTATTTTATCTAGAAATATACGAGTATAGAAGATAGATATAAGGGCAGTCGCCTCAAGTAACATCAGTGCACAACGCGTAGTCAACACCAATTTTACCAACCTACATGTTAAAATATTCGTAGTAGCTCTTAAGGTGTACGTTTGCTGTATGACAATCAACCTTAAATGGGTCTCATATTAGAGTTCGCAACTGTACTCACATATTTATGACCACTAGTTTATTATACGTACACAAAACGCTAAGTTTCTATTTAGATTTAGTCAAATACAAATACTTGTACTAAAACATTGAAAACATGCGGTAATAATAACTAAGTCAACTTACAAAAACCATCAAATGAGCCAGATATAATGCAACGAAAACTTGATATTTTTGTTAAGCTCAAAATAATAAGGTTTTAGTCTAATCTGCTCATTAAAAATATAAACACAACGGAACATTGCATTATAATTGAATATTTTTATATAATATGTACATCTATTTATTTGATGTTCATAGTTATCTAACATATAACAATGCTGCAATTTAATGAAAGCATAGCTTAGCCACAGCCTAAGAAGTACATACAGTCAGTCATCGCGTTTGATGTTGTCGGAAATGTCTACATAAACAATAAATTGCTAGGGTTGCCAGAACGGTAAGTAATAAAAAACTGATTTTATTTTATTTCACGTTTAAACAAATTAACGTGTATGTGGAAACTGATGAAACTAATTCCTTATCTTTAAATGAGAACGACCCACAGTTTTTTACTGCACATGTAGTGTGAACCATTTTAATTTATTTGCGTTGACAGGACAACCCTAGCGGACAGTTACCGAGAGGCTAAGAGCAGCTCGGGAAGTGCTCAGCCCGAATCACACCCCGCACCGCACCGAACGATTGCCCCGTCTGTCTAGACGCCTTCGATGACCGACTGTTAGTAGTAGTTCGAATGTGGCTAAGCAGTGAACTATAGCCGAAACAATGATACAATTGATCACACTTAATAGTTGCCCGCACATAATAATAAAAACTATACAGGGTTATTTGCCATAACCGGCCAAATTTGCAGAGAAGGTTCAGAATAAGTAATATAGGCAAATGGTGAAGAAAAATTAATTAAAAAAAAATCTCAAACATTCTGTCCTTTTTATCCATTAAATTCAAAATGCGTGGTAATGCATAATTTAACTGATTTTACTACGCACGCACACGTAAAAACATTGTTGTCCATAAATCGCATTCAATTCGTGATAATTTCAAATAAAAATAGAAGCTTTATTTACTCGTATTTTCAAAAACTGCAATAACGGTATATCATTATTCATATATATGAACTTAAGTTTAAAATTTGGCTATTCTTTGAAAAATAACCCTGTATAACTATATCTGTTTCCATATTGCAGATTAAAATTAATTGATATTCTCTATTTTAATAAATTATGCCATATAGGATTATTATATTATATTGATACACCCGAGAATAAATAAAATTTTAAATGAATCGAGTTTTATAAAAACTTTCGCTTGAAAGCATGCAAACCTCAAATGAATGCTTACATGTATACGATTAGACTTGTGTAATTATAAAAGAGTCGTTTGTATGAACCGGTTAAGGTAAATGAATTGAACTTCTTCATACTTAAAGAGCGTTTTCGCTCAGCAGTTCTCATAACTCGTCGGCTAACATAAATAATATGTACGGTGAGCGAAATTTGTTCTATTCGTCATCATTTTCATATTAATCATTTTCAGTTCAATATAGCTAGCTCTCTTTCTTTCGTTATTCTTGCGTAATATACGACGGCTCTGTAGCTAAGCTGCAGACCCCGAATTCGATTCCCGCATGAAACAAACACGTGTATGTACTACAAATAACTGTGTCGGGTTTGGATATTTGACCACGAGCAATTTACAAACAAATTCCAACATAAACGCCTCCAAGATACAGTAGAATGGTAGTATGGGGTGACGTGTTTTCAAATTAAGCTAAAACAGTATTATTTGAAATAATTTTCTTATTACAAACAAAGACATTGTTTTTTTAAATTTAAATAGTATACAAACAATGTTTTTGTTTTTAATAATATTTTTAGATAGTATAATCCATAGCCATAGATTTACATAGAATTAAGTAAATCTAAATCTCATACGAACTCTGAGTGAGAACTATTATAACGAATTAGTTTGCTGCAGCTGAATGATTTTTTATAAAAGTTTTCTTTTTCTCAATGAGATTTAATGAACGACTTCGTCGAGATAAACAGGTTTTCTCAAGTTTACTTATGATCCAAATACGGCTTAATTGGTTAACAATAATTTACTAATTGTGATTATTGTGATCTAACCTTATATAGTTATAATTTTACTTGCTACTGTCACTATGGTCGCCAATAAGTAAATATTAAATCCAAGAGATGAGGAAAAATATCTAATATTTATTATAGCAAAACTAGAAAATCAACACATACTTGAGGAACAAAAAAGTAAAAAAAAAATCATAACTTTTTCATTTCAAATGAGGTACACCTTTAAGATAGGCCGCTTACGTATTCTAGTTATACAGCAACGTAGCATGATTGCAAGTAACTAGATAGATGATGATCACGTTAGCCCCATTCACTTTCCTAAAAGAAGCCAACATCGTATCCGTCCCGTACAGCGGGAATTTCTTTTTAACCTGAAAAATCACATATTAATATTGCAACTAAGTATTTCTCGAATGTGCTAATCAGCAAGTAGATTTTTTTATTTGCAACATATTATGTACATTTATTTGCTTCGAGTGCAGGGCTTATTTCTAAGTCTACAGCCATCAACTATCACAAAAGATCACATTGGTTTTGGATTTACTAAAAGGTTACCGTTTCTCTTTTTTAACGACTAAGTTTAAAAAGTATAAAGGCCTCTATATAAAAAACAAACAAGAAATGATTGCGGGTGATGTATGCTTGTATCATTTAAGTATTCAATATTAATTGAAATATAATAGAATGTGTTATGCAATATAATAGCGGACAATAGCTTTGCTACATAGGATACTTCTATCTAGCATAATATCACCTACATTCGTGTTTATTTTATAATTTATAATATATAATGTTACAAATAGCCAATACAATACAAATTTATGTATATACGTTTACCCAATATTGTTAGTGCTATATGATATTGTGTAGCTTTCAAATGTTTTACAAATAAAAATAAAGATGAGGAACATCGTTCCATCTCATGTCAACAAAGCTATTTATAGCGAACTAAATTATATTCTTGCTGTGTATATACTATTTAAGGCAACAATAACTTTGTTGTAACAAGTATATAGACTAAAAAACAAATACATTTGCACATAAAGGCACTAAACCGAACTGTAATGTATCGGCTAGGGACAATCTTTGCTCATCATTTTGCTAAATGCTTTAGGAATGTCTTCATTAGTCTTGGACACATTGCTACTGCCAAGTAGGGTAGGCGCTGGAATCTTGCCAGTTTGAATGCCATGTGCCGTTTTCAGCAAGTCGTAGTTGATTTTCTCGGATACGATCGAATCTTTTCTGTAAAGAGAATAATGTAATAATTAGTGAAGCATAATGAAGCAAAACAAAGAATATTGTCAATAACATATAATATTATTTATAATATTCCAGCCCGAAGTTTAAACAAAGTGCCATTTGCAGTGTGAATTTTGGAATAGTCTTTCTTCCTAGATTTTTCAGCTAAAGTTTTACAGTGCCATTTGATAGCAAGTCCAGGTGCCATGCCAAGAGGTGAAAAAAAATGTGGCAGTCAGCCCAAAGCGAATATTCTAAGTTTGAAATTTAAGGTTGACTTCTTTAAACTGAAGTCCAACTCGTACAACTTATACTTTTAAGTAAAAGACACGGTGCCATCGCTCGCTGTGTTCGGAAAAGCGGTTGCCAGCAAATAATGGATAAATTCGGCGTTCATATTTTGTAGAAAAACCATATGTTTGGCGAAGAATATGCAAAACATTATCATTGAAAAAAAATAAAGCAATAGGTCTAAAGCCAATTCAGGAAATATATGAACAGAGTGTGTAAGAAGAAAATAATAATTTATACTGGGATACAAGAGCAGAAAAGAAAAGAATTATTTCAAGATAAAAAAAAAACTATTATACCAGGAATTGCTCCTATTTTAACAGAAATATTATATATTTTAAACACCTAAAATATTCATATTGACTGGACTAATTAACTAACTGATGAAAACCATCCTGGATTCTTCAAAAAAGCAATCTGGATTTCGTAGCAATTTTTTGACCACATATATCATATACACATTGTCAAGACAAGTTTTACAAAATTTAAGGGATATGACAAAATGTATTATTTACGATTTGGCAAATTTAATAAAGCCATCGTTCCTTAAAACATTAATTTATCTGGAAGCATTTCATAGTCGGCTACAAGGAGACTACATACTACTACATACTAATGCTCTATGTGTACTGTTTCCTATAGAGAGGCGTCTGACAATGTGACCCCATATCACCTAAGTTATTATCAGCGTTTTTGGAGATGATATTCAGTAATCTAGAATGAAACGAAAAGGAGCTCAATATAAACGTTCTGTTTTCGGAATACCTTAAAAGGCTAGAGCCAGTGCTACAGCAACTATCAAATCAATGCGCGGTGGTAAGGGAACAAAAATTATGACCTCCACAGATATACCTATATAATATTACAGTAAATATGGTTAAGAATAGAATATATAGGAAAATTAATTAATTTAGGCCAGTTAATATTTGCAACTAATACTATAGGTATATAAAGAAATTAATCTAGAATCAAAATGTTAGTTTTATATTTTACACTCTTGAAAACGAAAATATGTCAAATATATACAAACTAGCTGATATCCGCTCGCTTTGCTGGGCGCACGGATGTAAAATATCAAGTTTTTTTCTGATTGGACTATCGTAAAATCCGTTCTTAGTGAGCGTCTACAGTGCGAAATGAGTAACTAACTATACTAAATTTCAAGTCAATCGAGTGAATAGTTTTAGAGATCTCGTGATGAGTCAGTCAGTTAGTCAGTGGTATTTCGCTTATATGTATATATACACTGGCCTCCAAAAAAATCGACCTACCTACGTTTTTTCGCAAAAAAGGTGTCCTATGGGTTTTTACCACAATCGATAGATATTTTTTATCTTGATAATGTAATAATGCAATTATAGGGTTGTAAAAAACTAAAAAAGGGCGCGTGAAACGGGATATTTTACATACAAATGTGATGAGAGATTGAAACCATAACATTTTACAAAATTTACGATTTTACTGTGAAGATCGATATTTACATTTTTTGACATTTAAAAAAATGTAAACCTTACTCTAATATGGGGTGTTTCCTCCTCTTGCTTTTATCACCGCCTGCATACGCCTATTAAGGGAACGGATCAGCTTTTTTATGTCTTCTTGGGTTCGGGCTCTAACCTTTCTTTTTATCTGGTCCCAGAGATGCTCGATGGCATTTAAGTCCGGATTATTAGCTGGCCACTGCATAACTGGAATTCCGACCTCCTGAAGATATCCAGTTACAATTCTAGCGACGTGCGGTCTTGTGTTATAATGTATGAGTTGAAAATTGTCCCCAATATACCCAGCGTAAGGCATCACATGAGGTTGCAAAATGTCCGTAATGTAACTTTCAGCATTAACCGCACGATTGCGAAGAAAACTAACTCAGTACATCCGGTTACAGATATGCCACCCCAAAACATTGTAGCGCCTCCACCAACGTTCTCCTGGTCTTCGCATAACGTTGCGACGTCCATCAGAGCCTACAAGGGTCATTCGTCTTTCATCGCTGAAGAGAACCTAGTTGAAGAGTTGCCTAGCAAATTCTAACTTTGCTTGCCGATGAGATGCAGTGAGTTTTGGTCCCGTCGCTGGCTTGTGTGGTGTCAGGTTTTGCTCCCAAAGTTTCTTCTCACCGTATTCTCACTTACAGATACTCCACGAGTTTCCCTCAGCCTACCCTGAACATCAACAGCAGAAAGATGCCGATTTCGCAAAGAAGTCAAGGCAATAAAACGGTCATCCGTCGGGTTTAAGAGACGTCCTCTTCCAGACCCTGGTCTCCGGCAGTACTCTCCCGTCTCTAAGTATCGTTTATAAACTCTACGCACTGCTGATCGACTCAAATTTAATCTCCTTGCCACATTTCGCTGACTTAGCTCTTCACGAACGAGAGCTACCACTTGAGCGGCTTATGCTTCAGTGGTATCCATATTTTATGGTTAAAAGTAACGATATGTCTGCTCTAACAAATAATTAAAAGATTAAGTCACTACGATGCACAGAACCAAGAATATTACGCGTCAAAAGTCCGAAATAAACTAACCTTGCACTCTATGCACAAGTCGACAATTTTTATCAGTGCTCTTAAAATGTTATAAATACCCACAATAGCACTTGTATTCCTCTAAAACAATGTCAAGTGGGTACTCAGATGTTAATTTATAACGCATAAGCAAAAACATACTAATATGTCAACGCATACTTAAGATAACAACTTTGTTACTCAAAATTAACGGGTGGGTCGATTTTTTTTGGCGGCCAGAAATACTTGGAACATGATATGATAAATTAAGTTTTTATTAAAAATATTGATACTAAAAATAACAAAAATCATAAAAAACAAGTATAACGTCAAAAATCTTACTGGTACTGCGGGTGGTTAGTGACGAACTCGCGCATCCAGGTGGCCATGGTGGAGATCTCGTTGCTGGCGCGGCGCTGGATGAGCTTGAGGTACTGCTGCACCGAGCAGTGAGTGTCCGCGTCCACGTCCATTCCCGACAAGTAGGATTCGATCAGCGGGATCAGCCCGGGGAATACGCCCTCCTAAAATTCTCACATTCTCATTCTCTTACGCCAGAATTTTTAATAAATAAAAGGGCCGACTGTGATGTGCGGTAATGATTCGCTTAAAGCAGAGGTGTCAAACTCAATATGCTACATATATCCATTAAAAATTTTACGTAAAAAAAAAGTTAGGAACTAAAGGTCAGCCAGAGCACATGAGTAAAGAAACCGTACCGTACAGAGGCAAAGCTTCATACAACCGCGCTGTGATAAGTACACTACTACAAGCTTGAGGCGCGTGTGTGCGTGAGCACTGGAGGCTCGTCACGTACAGAGAGAAACTGCTTTAAACCGGCTCGGCCAGTGCTCAAACTCAGGGTTGTGAAAAAATAATTCACAACCCTGTTCAATCAAGTGTCAAATTTTATTTTTTAAAGAATAATTCGTATCAAATAAAATAGTTTAAAAAAAAGTATAAATATGGTTTACGTAGATTTAAATCTTATCGAGGTTGCCACAAGAGATACCGCTGATTTTGTAAATAAAATTAATAATTTGTTTGATTTCTTACACTCAAGTAAACTGCGATCTCCCAATAAATTTAAAAGAGCTTTTCGATGCGATAGTTTTCAAATTGAGTTTTTAGAAGAAATGCTAATATTTTTCAGGAACTTAAAATCAATAAGAAGTGATAGGCAGAAAGATGTTACAAAATAGCATGAATTTCATTCACGGATTTCAAGTATCTATAAAATATTTAACAAAACTTCATGAAGAATTAAAATCAGAAGAAATTAAATTAATTTATATTTACGAGACGTCTCAATCAAGATTGTTTCGAAAATTTCTTTGGAAAAGCCAGACAGGCGAGTGGTAACTACCAGGAACCAACATATGTTTATAACCAATATCTTAGGAAACCTCAAAATACTAATTGTGAATACGATTTCGATGTTACTTATGAAACCAGACGATTGTCGTATTTTAATACACCATCACCGCAACCTGACGATGTTACTGCCACTGTGTTAACAGTAGGAACAAATGATTATCTATTTGATTTACCAGAAAAACATGGTTTAGTCTATGTGTCGGGATATTTGTGTAGAAAATGTTGTCTCGAACACCACAAATGTAAGAAAATAAAACTGTACGTTAATAGATCTGAACGACCTATAAATATGGGAAAGGATTCGTTTTTCAGCCATTCCAAGGATTTTAATCAAGATAGTGTTCAATCACGTTTTTTTTTAATAATACTTCCTGACACTTTTATCACGTTTGTTGAAATGCTTAAGCAAAAATTTCGCAAATATTTTGACCTCGAAAGATTATCTTATTGGTAGTAAAATATTAAAACGAGTACAAGAGTTTATATTTGTTATGAAATGCGAGTGTTTTCCAATAGATTATTTAAAAAAAAATTGCGTGAGTGTCGTGGAACACTCGGTTGAAACGAAGTTCCTTTCGTAGTATATTATTATTGATAAACGTATTATATTATTGATTAAATACAAATGACGTTAAAATCGTCATTAAAATAATTAGAAGCGTCATTTAAAATAAAATAATATTTCTTTCATGGCAAGATAAGAAAAAGTGCGAGGGAGATGGATATTATTCCATCTCGGTTCCTTATAGCCGCCAAGGCCGTCTACACAGTCAGAAGGGGTCGTGACGGAAAAATCTAACACTTTTTCTCGCCTAACCCCCATCCTCCAATAAGGATACGTACCGTCCGATAAGGAACTTCGTTCCAAAAGAAACTTTACATTAAATTTAGAATTTAATTAAAAGCCACAACAAATTGTTGAAGAACAATAATTATAAAAGTAAAATATTTAGAATGTGTAGTGTCCGCGTAAATATAAGAAATCATTATAAAATATTATATCTTAAGTATCTATTAAAATGCTGATAAACGTTTTGTTTATTTAATTTTATCCTCCTGTGCCAACCCTACCAAAATAGGTAAAAATTTTGACAGCTCCTTAGAAGCTTTGCCTCTGTACAGTTTCTTTACTCATGTGGCCAGAGTAAGCGAAAAGGCGCTTAATTTAAACGCGTATAGCGGTAACATCAACGAATTTACTGAACTTTGTCGTATATGTAGATAATGTAAATCTAAACTTAGTTGCAGAATGCTTGATAATGACCAGCGGTCATATTTTTGGCATCATTTTCATTTTTGATTTAAAGGCGCCTTTCACAAAAAGGCGCGGGCAAGGGGGCGGGCTATGTTGACTTGTAATCTCTACTAAATTCAGTGTCATTCGGTTCCGTGCCAAGGAGAAAAATGTGTAATAGTCTCAAACACGCAATAGACGCACGAAATATATCATACATGATCATGTATGGTATATTACGTGCCGGAGTCGGGCGCGGGTATTCGTATCTTGGCATTGTCTCGAGCTCTTCAGAGACAACTGATAACAAATTTATGAATTTTAAATTAAATTATAATTTTTAAATTATTCCGCTAATCGGCCGTCCTCAACTGCGGCCGCACCCGCTGTCGCTCTCGTCCTTGCTTTGTTCTTGTTTACAGTACCTTTCCGTTGACGATCTCGTCCACGGTCATCTCGGCGTAGTTGTCGTGCTGGTCAGTGGCCTGCGTGGCGACGTTTGCCGGAGCGCCCACGTCCCGCCGCCACCAAAAACGCTGCGTCGCGCACGCGCCGCGGCGTTGCGCGCGCTGCATGTTCTCGTCCACCTGCACGTAACGTGGTAGAGCCATGCTGCAGCTATATTAATTGTATAGTTGTAGCATGAATGAATCGGCTCGACCGGGGAAGGACCACGCACTCACAGAATACCAGCGTAAAATAGCAGCTTAATGCTGCTGTGTTTCGTATGGTAAGTGTAGTGAACCGGAGACCCTTTTTACTGGAAAATAGGCATTCCATCTTAGTCCTCACGGCTGACAACGCATCTGCATTTTGATTCGCAAACGAGGATAGATGTAGATGTCTATGGGCCACAGCAACCTCTTACCATCAGGTGGACTGTGTACTCGCTTGTCACCCTTATCCTATAAAAGAAACGTCGACAAGAGCTGGTTGAAGCTAAGTAACGTCACAGTTTAAAGAGTAACACTTGTGAAACGAATGTTCTTGTGCAGAGCAACGACGCGGGCATTGCGGGGCAGTGGGTGGCGCGACCGTCTGCCAGCGCACTCCACTAAGTATGCTGTATCAATACTTGCGATTGATTCGGTTTCCATGTCTATATAATTGCAAGTACCAGTCATTTTTAACTCAAACAAAATGTTGATGTTAAAGAAAAATTATCACAAAAAACAGTGATTAACAACAATTACAATTAATGATAAACTGAAGATGATTAAATATGACACAAATAATGCAATTAAAGTTAAGTAGTAACATTATTTAATCTGTGATTCAAGTGCTGTGGTTTATCGCCTACCCACTTGAGAATAGTAATAAAGGAGAATGGGATTTTTGAGCCTGAAGTTAACTAATTAGTTTATACTTTAAAAAATTGGCCATATTTTTCTAAAGTAAAATACAAAAACATAGCTCTTTTTACAATCTAGAATTCGAAAAAACAAAAATTTAAGAAATAAGTTAGAAAATCGATTGTAGTGTATTCTTTATGGTAATAAATTGATTACCATAAAGAATACATTAATGAAATTGTCGTTTCTAAACGTTATCTTCCAATAGATGACTTCTCATTTTGAAACTTGATAGTTCAAACTTCAAACTATTTACTTATAAGAAAAAGACAGATTATCGATTCGATTTGAAACGAGCGCAATATAATCGATTCTCGATTAAATTGAGCATTTTAATATCTTACTTTCGATTATTTTTCTGTGTTAACTAGGGAGATAAAAATAACTGCGTACATATCTACAAAATAATTATAAAAATACAAAATATCAACATTCCAATAAGTAACAGTTACAACAACAATTCTGTTGTTGTAGTAATCGATCTCAGATCGATTTCCCTAATATTCACTTCACTTAGTTGTTGTTGTTTTAACTTTCGTTAATCGTTTCACCATTTCGTTTCATTATTAACCACAGCTTTTTTGGCGATTTTATACTGATCCTGCTTTTATATCTTTAAGTAATTATAGTGAAAAATAGCCTGTTACAGTGTAATAACAGTGAAAAATCACCTGTTACAGTGTAGGTAATAGATAATCTCACTTTTACTTATTTTACAATAACTCTGCTCCTAGATTGACATATTTTCAGCTATGAATCGCTTATATATACGCTTTCAAATGGATCTACTTTCATCTTGTTAACACTTGGGCCCAAGAATGTGTGGAGACGTCTCCTTCTCCTTTCACACTCGAATAATTTCAACAACGTTTTGAATTAAATTCTTATATTAAAAACTTTCAAAAAATGTGAAGTGAGGCCTATGGTATCGAGTCAGGAAGGTCAGTAATTTAGGTCAATCAATGAGGGCATCCACGACTTTTTCTGCCACCAGGGCGGCGCCACTAGAAAGTGAGGTATAATATTTGACAGATTTCATAGCAGGGAAGTTAATTTGTTCGGAAAATGTAAAAGTTATTGTTTCTTTCTGTACTATTAGCTATATTTTATATTAATAACATTAAAAATAAATAAACCAAATCACAGATATTCATAAAAGTGGAAAAATGAAAAAAAAAGTTTAAAATGTGCAAAAAGTTAAAGAGCAAACCACTGACGCATTGTTTTGTGTATTAATATAATACTCTAGAAACTGATAAACTTTTATTAAAAAACAACTTCTCAATTCAATTACATTGTGTAACAAAAACTTTACTTCAGTGTCAACTAGCGACATCTGGTGAGCAGAAAATTATTAGCCGTCATTAACGTCAGTTTCAACTTAGAGACTGACCTGGATTTGCCCAATAATATGTTCAAACGCAATTGCACTTAAACTTTTTTTTTACGTCTTTAAAAATACGTTCATTTCAAGTAATGGCTAGTCTACGTTGCACTGATACCAGCACGGAGTCAGCACTGACTTGCCTACGCTTTCCGCCTCGCGGAAGCTAGGACGGGTTATTTGACTAATAACCCCACGATTTTTTTCGTGGGGGTTCCCCACCGAATTTCGACATCGCCACAGGAAACCACGTTTTATTGTATGACAAGGATGAAGAAATTACAGTATGGTGAGATAAATTTATTGAAAAACAAATTAACCTTCGCACCTATTCGTAGAAATGTAAAACTTTAAAAAGGGGCACGTCAGAATTAAAAGAATAATGCTAAAATATATCTTCTCCACTCCCTTGCTATCAACCTATATGTTGATTAAGTTGATGAATTTTCTGCTAAAGTAGTAGTCAAGTATCTTATATACACCACGGAAGAATTGAAACAAAATAAATTAATTTCATACTACATACAAAGATTTAAAACATACCTTGCTAATCGGCATGACAAAGTTGAGGCGGTAAGAGAGTATGACGCGCGTGAGAAGTACAACAAAACACACGTATGCGGCGTTTTCGAAGTCAGTGAGTTGTGCTTCGCAAGGGCGGAACTCCACGCGCCAGCCGATCGACGAGTTGGGCGGAGGCGGCTTGAACCTCATCGTCTGCCAGTTCGTCGACTGGATGTTCTGCAATTTAAAAAACGTAACAAATTTGTCGCTCCCTTATAAATTAATATAGTTTTAGAAGGCTCATAGTGTTAGTTTAATACAAATTGTTGATAAGCTTTTGCAATATGTGTGTTCTACTAACAAGAAGGGTAGTCAGTGTATAAATTTTATTCTGTTTTCCGTTTTTACTCTGTTACTTAACAAATTAGTATCTAATTAATAACAATTTCATGCAAGTAGTCTGTTATTAAAATATAATTTATATCTCTAGCTTGAAAACTTTTGATGCTTAACGAATACTAACTTACGACATTTAGGAAATAAATTATTTTTGGGTAAAAGAAACTCAAGGTCAATAGTTTACCGTTGGTACCATAAGTTTAGATGTGGCAACTTTAATATATCCTCATTAAAACAAATGTCAGCTTAGTTAATTTACCGTAATGTGAAAGATCCAAGTATTAAAATTAATGTTTTAACAGTTTTTGAATTTTTTTTTTCACTTCACTAAATCATTACGTAAGGAGGTTTCAACTGGACAGTGACAGCTTTTGGCTTAGAACAAGACCTGTAGTTACTTTTTCTCTGTATGAAAATATTTTGTAACCTAAAATAAGATATTAAAATAAAAAATACAATACATCGGCTTATAATCAATACTGATACATTAACAGGAAAAACAAAATCAAACGTCAAAATGAAGCCAACCTCGATTCCTACATTATCTCAGTGTTACATTATCACAATTGTTTAAAAGTCCCAGATGATTAGTGGAAGTTAGATAATGATATAAGGTATTTTTTTAGAATATGGGTGACAAACGAGCACACAGTCCACCTGATGATAAGTAGATCAGTAGTCAGTTGTCACCCCTGAGGACTAAGATGAAATGCCTCATTTCCAGTAAAAAAGGGTCTCCGGTTCTCTTCTACACTCACCATACGAAACACAGTAATGTTAAGCTACTATTTTGCACTGGTATTCTGTGAGAGCGTGGTCCTTCCCCGGTCGAGCCGACCCATTCGTGCTACAACCATAAAATAGCTGCAGCGTGGCTCTACCACGTATAAAAGAACTTTTGAGGCTATTAACACCAAAGCTTTATCACAAGAATTATTTAGTATCTTATACTTATACTTATCTAGATTTTATCTTTACTTTTTAGATTAAAAAAAAATATTGAAATGTACTACATACTTCAAAATGATCGGTATCATTTTGATCATCTTGGTTGACTTTCTCGGTGAAGAGCGAAACGGTATCGCGTATAAAGAGGTGGGCGACGTGCAACGCCAACGGATGATCAATGCCACCCTCGCGTAACCGCCTGTAGATCGTTGGGTCGTGCACTATGGGAATGTCATTGTACCTGTAATATTATGAAAAATATTACTATTAACAGAATTCAGAATTAAATGATTGAGTACATAAACCTCTAAATATTATCAATAAAGACTACGTGTCTAAATTAAAACATCAAATTCGAAAGGAACCTCCTGATCGTGTTGATTTTTAAATAAATACTGTTATAACTCATGAAGTTTCTGGTCTCTTAGCGTATCAACGCTAAGTGACTACATTTTTTTTATTAAGCCAGAAAAGTCAATTTTTTTGTCTGGTGGTCTGGTGGGTTACTTAACACCAGAAAAAACAAGTAAAAGATAAGATTAAATCATTAGTTTTATGTAATTTTAAAATTGAAGGAGAATCATTTTTGATAAGATATATTGTAATATTAGGTCCTTACATATGAAATTAGCGTTTTGTCGTACTGACCACTTTGATCTGAAATATCTCCTCTTTGGTTAAGAATTCCAAATTCAAATTTATAAATTCATTTAGCTGGAACATTTGAGTTTTGAAAACAGTCATTCATAGTCTTTTTTGTTTTTTCCTCATTATTTTATTCTTTGGCGTCGCTTATTACCGCACAATGGAAAACATGAAATATCGGTATTTTGCGACGAGTTCTACCGTGGCACCAGTGCTGCAGAAACAGCTCGAGGGATTAATGATGTGTACGGCGCTGGTGTCGCAAAAGAAAGCACGGTACGTTTTTGGTTTCAACGTTTTCGTTCAGGAAATTTCGACCTTCAGAACCAATCCCGTGGACGACCGGAGACCAAAGTGGAAAATGAAGAATTAAAGGCTATTGTGGAAACGGATCCATCACAAAGCACTTCAGAGATAGCAGGCTTCGGGGTAAGTGATAAAACTGTATTAATCCACTTGAAGCAAATCGGGAAAGTAAAAAAACTTGAACGATGGGTACCTCATGAATTGAGTGAATCGAACTTGCAAACACGCGTCGACTGCTGTGTGACTTTGCTCAACCGACAAAATAATGACGGGATTTTAAATCGAATCATTACTTGTGATGAAAATTGGATACTATACGATAATCGGAAGCGCTCGTCGCAATGGCTGAACCCTGGAGACCCAGCCAAATCCTGACCTAATCGAAAATTGAGTCAGAAAAAGTTACTTGTGAGTGTTTGGTGGACTAGCGCCGGTGTCGTTCACTACAGTTTTCTAAAATCTGGCCAAACGATTACGGCAGATATCTATTGTCAGCAACTGCAAACCATGAAGGAAGAACTAGCTGCTAAACAACCGAGATTGGTCAATCGCTCTAGGCCACTGCTGCTTCACGACAACGCAAGACCACACACTGCACAACAAACAACCACTAAATTATATGAGCTACAATTGGAATGTCTGCGACATCCACTGTACCCCGGACCTTGCTCCAACAGATTACCATTTTTCCGGAATTTGGACAACTTCTTACAAGGAAAAATTAATTCCGATGCGGCAGTCCAAACCGCCTTTAAAGAGTTTATTGATTCTCGCCCCCATGGTTTTTTTAGTAAAGGGATCAATGAACTACCTATGAGATGGCAAAAGTGCATAGATAACAACGGTGCATACTTTGATTAATTAAATATATTTTTCAAAAAAAAAATTGACTTTATATTCCTCCCGTACAAAACGCCAATTTCATATGTAAGGACCTAATATTATGTTTATTATTAACTAGCGAATATACTGCGCCCGTGTGCAAAAGCAGTTTGTTTGAGTCAATCAGTCACAGCGAGGTATGGGTATAATCTACTTTATCAGCTCTGCCTGTACTTATATATTTTACTACCCGCAATCAATTAATCTCAAGCTAAAGGCTTACAACAAATAATAGTGCTAACTACAGAGGTTCAGAGCTAGTGTAATTATTCCTTGGAGTTGCGTTTTTTTTTTTCGTTTTTGCAAAAATTGGGACCTGACACCTGAGGATGCCTCGTGTAGAGGCGAAACACGAGTCGTATTATCGAAGGTGGTGTGTCTTTCCTAGTGTACAGGTGTTGGGAGTGGTGGTGCTGGGATTAGTGCACGCAGTTGAGGGAGGGCGGGAGGTGCTCTTCAAACTAGGCGAGACACATCATTTTATTTTATTTCGCGGAACGGAGCAAATTAATGTATGACACCTTTAAAATAAAGTTTATTTAAACCTATTTAAAAGACACATGCGTAATCTTATCTTCCTGTTGGGTACAATATGTTTGAAATATGAATTTGAAAACAATTCCTCATAAATATTCATGGTGAAAAATAGCCTATGTTTCTTTTCTCCAGGCTACCTCTTTGTCAAATTTCATTATGATAGATCAAGTGCTTTAGATATAGTAAGGTAGCAAAGCAAATAGACAGAGTTACTTTCGTATTTACAATATTAGTATTTCCACATTAACATTCATAATGAGAAGTAGCCTATGTCTTTTTTCAGATCTCAGGCTACCTCTTTATCTAATTTTATTACAATTGGTTCAGTGGTTTAATCGTGACGACTTAGCAAACAGACAAGACAGAGTTACTTGCGCATTTATAGTATTATTGTGACTGTCATAGTATAAGTAATGTGATGAAGTCAAGTGTGCAGAGTACTTAAAAAAATATACGGACTTATTAATAAGAATCGACGTCAATCTAAGTAATGCTAAAAGTTGCTCTCTCTCTCTTCACTAAATGGCAATTATCAACGATTATAAGGCCGTTAATTTAAATATTGTTTTGATAGCAATCTACAAGCCGTGATAGCTCAGGGGCTAAGCGCTCGCTGTAAATTTGGCACCAATGAAATAGTTAATTGCAATTTTAAGCGCTGATTTACCACGTGCTCGGCGGTGAAGGAAAATATCGTGAGGAAACCGGTATGTCTGAAAAATAAGAAAAAAAATATTTCAAAGACATGTGAAGTTCGCCAACACGTAAAGGGGCAGCGCGGCGGACATTTCCTTGCCTAAAACCATCTCAGAAATGAAAGGAGGCTTGTGCCCAGCTGTGGGAGGTATTATATATGCTGTAACTTTACTTTACTTTACTACATGCAGTTGCTTCCACTCTTACTAAAATTATATACCAAAACATTAATGTAAAGATTTTACATAATTTTTTTCACGGCACATACGAATCATAAGTATAAGTGTGTGGGCGTGTGTGTGTGAAAAAAATAATTACAATAAAATAGTCCTTACTTTTCATGATCCGGTGATAGATATGAATCGATGGAGTCATATCTCGACTTGTGAATACGGAACTTGTTGGTTTTGAGTGCCTCGAGGCCACGTTCCTCCTTAGTACGGCAATCTACTGACGCAGCGATGACATTCCAGCGGCAATCAACGTCAGTTAAGAAGCCGCGGTAGATTGGCGAGGCGGCAGACAGTGCAAGCTTATTTAGATAAATATCAAAATCAGTTACAATAGTTAATTTAGATAAATTATACAAAAATCAATTATAATATTATATAAGCAAATAATTATTTATAATTATATACAGTTACTGATAAACCGTATAGTAGCAGCCTGCCATGGTTGCCATTCTAGGCAGGCGAGTTTGCAACAGCAGTTTTTTTATTTTTCTCTTTTCTCTTAAACTTCCACTACACGGCATACTAAGTTGTTGTTGTGTGCCCTGGCGTAAAAATTATAACCATCTTTATGCAGCAATTCATCCATCACAGACTATAAAAGTTCAAAGCTGAACATAGGCCTCCCCCATAGATTGCTTCATAGGAGGGATTTTGCCATAGTTGCCACGCTTGACAACCAGTTTTTTATAATTTTGAGTTGTCATCAGGAAGATGCTGCATCCCATCACCTGTTTCAGTTTCTCTCTGTCGCCTTTTAAGACACCTATGTGACGATATGGGGTAGTGAATATTCTTACACCACCACTACACAGTTTTTATACATATAATTGTATTGTAATTAGTGATAACTTCGCCAAAGACTTATTAAACTATAACACTATAATAGTTTACTCACCATAATTGGACATAATGGTGCAAGTTGATCATAGAGTGTTCGTGCTTCTGTAATGCAGCATGCTTGAAAAGTGAGCTGCAAACAACAGCATCCCATACCAAAGCCCATAGCATCCATGTAAACACAATCAGGTTCGGCTACACCTGGTTCCAGTATATGGAATTGTCCACAGGTATTTTTGTATTTACATCCCTAAATACTAGAAAGGAAAAGTATTTTTTTAATAAACACTATGGGTTAATATTTAATAAAAGTGTTTTAATATTTTTACCACTTAAAAGTAATGTAATGGCCACAGGCTTCCTCTCATTTTTGAGAGAGTTGGATGAAATAATCAGTTCGCCATGCTAATCTAGTTCATACTGGTGACATTCACATGTCTTCGAAATATTTTTATTCCCCTGACATGCAGATTTTATCATGTTTTCTTTCATCCCTAACATGTGGTAAATCAATGCTTAAAATTGCAATTAATTATTTTATTGTTGTTGGTGGGGATTAAACTCGTGTTGTTTCCATCCTTTTGTTGTTGACATAGCATTGGAACCAAATGTTTTGCTTCATTGTTTATAATGGGTATAACAAAAGTACACACATGTGCAGTAGAATAATTTTAAAGAGTCTAGCTTGCCTTGCTTGCTATGCCTGTCATTGGCCAAAATCATTGGTTGTCTGTGCAAACAGTAATAACTATTGACTAAATTTAAGTCAGAAAACTTTTTTCAGTTTCTACTTACTTGGTAAATTGATAGCAACTTTCTGTCCTCTTCTTTTCCGAATATTTGAAGTTAGTGTTTTAAAACGAGGATGTCCTGGGAAAATTGCTTCATCTGGGAAATAATGTGATAATGTCACTCCCTTTTTAGGGTTTGGTTTGTATGGCGGACTGGTAAAGTTTGGACATCCTAATCTGTAAATGAATAAGTTACATTTAAATTATTGATATAATATGTCTTTACCTATGAAACTGCCGTTCTGCAGTACTGGCCATTTCAAATCAAAATAATTTTTGTTTGGCTAAGAATTCTAATTCCAAATTAATTTTATTTTAAAAACATGGAATTCTTTTTTCAAAATGTCATTTCTTTATTGATAAGCGTAATGTTTTCATCGCATTTGAATCTTTTTCGTCATCATGGATACGTTAAAAATTCGAGTAATTATGGAATATGAGTACCGTCTTGGTAGCAACGCGGCACAAGCGGCATGCAACATCAACGTCGTTTACGGAGCGAATACTACAAACGAACGCACCACCTGTTATTGGTTTGCCCGCTTCCGTTCTGGAAATTTTGACCTGAAAAATGAACATCGTGGTCGTCTGAAAACTTTGGTCGACAATGACGAATTAAATTGTGGAAGCGGATGATATTCCATCTACGGCTGAATTAGCAACAGCTTTCGATGTTAGCATCAAAACAATATAAGAAAGCTTGAAAAATGGTTGACCCACGAACTCAATGATCGCCAGCGCGAAGTACACGTCGAGACGTGACTTCGCACTGCTCAGCAAGCACACAAACGAAAGAATTTTGAACCGCATTGTTACCTGCGACGAAAAATGTTTGACAATTGCAAGCACTCAGCAGGTTGGTTGGATCCTGGTTCAGCACTTAAACAATGCCCTAAACAAAACTTACACCTAGAAAAATGATGGTTTGGTGGTCTAGCGCCAGTGTGATTCATCACAGCTTCTTACCCAACGGGATGAGCTTTACTGCAGATGTTTACTGTGAAGAACTGAACACAATGATGGAGAAGCTCACTCGTCTCCAACCAGCTTTGGTCAATCGCTCGTCCCCGCTGCTCCTGCACAACAGACATTCTCCAAGTTACAAGAGCTGGGGTTGGAAGCTCTCCGTTATCCGGCGTACTCACTACCTTGCGCTTACAGACTTCTACTATTTCCAGATATGGGATGGTACTTGGCGGGAAAAAAATTCAATACCTGAGAGACAGTACAAAATGCCTTTGAAGAATTTGTTGCCTCCCTGGACTGTTGGTCCAGCTGATTTTTTCAAGAAGGGTATCAATAAACTGCCACTGTGTTGGCAAAGATGAATAGATAGCATTGGTAATTACCTTGATTAATAGAAATAAAAAATATAGAAAAAAAATGTTAACTTATATCATAAAAAATGGCCATTTCATAGGTAAAGTTGAAAAATGTAATATTAATCTATTTTATTTCAGTATATATTTGTAACTTTGAACCTTGGAAAGTTGGTGATGCTCATTATTACTTCTCCACTGTTCAATAACACACTGGCCTCTGCTCTACGATATTGCATGTTAGCCTCCACAATGTTGAAGTGTGCTAATAAACCACCATAAGGCTTTCCTGGAGTACCTTCAATCATATATGCCCCATATTCTGGACGCCATAATGATTTTACATCTAAAACCAAACTTTCCATTTTCATACTTGATCCAGATATTAACAGAGTGTATAATTCCATACATGAAACATATTATCAAACAAAAGACAATTGATGATTTGTTTAGCCAACAAGTAACATGAGATTTCCTTATTTGTACTCAATTCACTATAAATGACTTTAATTTTTGTTTGTTTTATAATTTATAGTTTTTTACTTCACATCACTTAACAATAGAGACCAATAAAACTACTATGACTATTATGCTTCATGTATAAAAATAAAGAGGGTTATACAAAATGAATGTCTATAAAACTCAATGATCTATGTTGATTAATACTCTCTGTTCATACATGAATTGCAATATTGCACAACAAGTCTTGAGAGACAAATGAAATTAATGTTGACATCATCATTGTAATGACTTGCAAGTTATAAAATAATTATAGATATAGGTTTAATCTATTAACTAGTGTATTACATATTCACAATATAATTGGCAGTAGGGTAGATCAACTAAAATATACAAAATGAATGTCTACAAAACAATGAGCTATGTTAATTAATACTCTTTGTACATGTATTGCAATATTGCACAAGTCTTCGAAAGACAAATATAATTAATGATGACATCATCATTGTAATGATTTGCAAGTTATAAAATAATTATAAATATAGGTTTAATCTAGTAACTAGTGTATTACATATTCACAATATAATTTCCAGTAGGGTAGATCAACTAAAGGAGACAATTTCTTTTTGTATTGAGAATGGGCCCACCACCGTAACCAGGCGTAACTTAATAAAACACATGTCAATATATTCCTTATAACCAATAGATTACAATAGTAATATTAGTTTTACCGTATCTAACGGGAATACTGAGAAATTAACAAATAATATCAACAATAATTTGAATATCACAATAACCTAAAAACAAACTAAAAGCGATTGTCTAGTAATTTTCACCGGTATTATAAGTTAAAATAGTGCACTGGTCAATAATTAATAGTATAAAAGAAAGTTGTAGGTACATTCAGCATTTATAGGTACTTTAAGGTTGATGGAAAATTTTTAGTAGTTCGCTCTTCTTTATACACATGTTTTTCATTTTACATTAGCCAATTCACGAATATCCTAAGAACATTTTTTTTTCAGATTTTATGTTTCCGGTTACATTTTCATAAAATCTTTAGGCCGTTTACTATAATAAATTGGTATCTTTTTTATGTGTAATAAAATAAATTTACGTTAAAGTTTCTGGTGGGCCCAAAACGATTGTCTACTTTAATCCTCCAAAAGTTTTCCAATTTTAGTAAATTCTGGATGTACTAAGTTAATTATTTCACCCTTTATATTGTGGAATAAAAAAAATCTGTAGGAATTTAAGCAATGTTTTAATAATTTATTAAGCACAATAATAATAAAAAACAATTATTAACAAGTATATGTACTTATAACAAAATGTCCAATTAGGTAAGAGCAATTTTGAGCATGAGGTCAACTGATGAATCCAACTTGGTTGGGTCGCTTTTGGAAAATTGTGACAAATCTTCTTGTCAAATATGTCAAAAACATAAAACAAAAGTGTACATATAGAATGTATGTTGCCAGTGAAGACTTAAGCAACCGAAACATGGTCCTTTGCTGTTGATCAAATTAGGAAGCTCAAAGTCACTAAGTGATATATGGACAAGGTTGTCCTTGAAATTTCTATGCTTGATAAAATACAAGGATAAACATGGAAGAATAAGAGCAACTGACATAGCTGAGCTGGGTTGGCTATATAGCTTGAAGAACCATTACATGGAGAGCCACAGGTGATGGATAGTAGCAGGTGGCTCAGGACCATCCTTTGTAGCAATCTAAGAGAGAGGCTTATGTCCAGCATGGAGTTATGATAAGCTGTAATGATGATGATGATATAATTGTGATGATGATATAATTGATTTTTTTTTAAATTCTTATGACTTATTGATCTTAAACATGGTAGAAACATACTGCAGCTATATTAATTGTATAATTGTAGCACAAATATGTCGGCTCGACCGGGGATGGACCACGCACTCACAGAATACCAGCGTAAAATAGCAGCTCAATGCTGCTGTGTTTCGTATGGTGAGTGTTGAGAATTGGAGACCCTTTTCACTAGAAAAGAGGCATTCCATCTTAGTCCTCACGGCTGACAACACATCTGCATTTTGATTTGCAAACAAGGATAGATTTAGATGTCTATGGTCTACAGCAACCACTTACCATCAGGTGGACTGTGTGCTTGCTTGTCACCTTTATGCTATAATTTTTTTTATTATGAACTTTAAAAAATAAGACAGTGAAAAATATTACTCTGTGGATCTGCATGCTCCTTCTCTTGTAATTTCGGTAAAAGTTCATCAGCTCTCAAACTGACTGTAGCACGTTCATTTTCATCATCAAATTTTACTATGATGTATTCCACCTATAAAACAATTATTTATAAATTTGTGCATAAATTAAAATAAACTTTAATTATTATAAAAATATATACATGCCAATAAAAGGCAAGAATAAAAATTTAGATTACTGACTTACTTCATCTCCCCATTTCAGTACATCTCCAGTACGGTCACGAAGTTTTCGGTACAAGTTTATAAATTGTTCTATACCGTGTTGACGAACGTGTTCTGCCAATGCCTTCGTTTCGTCCCATGAAAGAGGGCTTCCCTCAGTTAGCAAACCCATATTCACAATTTGAATTCGACGAAAACACGCACGCGCTTCACATAAATTTATACTGTTTCCAAAGGTTAAACCTTGCCTTAGTAATATAAAAAAAGTTCATCTGCTGTATACAGTACCTTTATAAATATTTAAATGCGTATACACAAACAGATAATTTTTCATAAAATTTATTCGGCAGCCACCACGAAAACGTTGTATAAAATTCAAATAATATTTAAAAGAACATTAACGAACGTTACACAAACGACACATAAGTTGTTTGATATTTTTGTACGGTCTTTTATATCTTTTATCACTTTAGTTGAGTCACATATAAAATATGTCCCATTTTCACAACTTATAACAGTTGTCAAATTGACAGTTAGTTGACAGTTGCTTGCTTGCTTGTTCGTTGTTTTGCCAAAAGTCTTAAACCATACAGTCTACCCTGATTTATATTTTGTTCACAAAACAATATAATGTTGAAAGCTTGTTTTATTACTTCTAATTAGATCAGGATATGGATAACGTAAAACAGCACTGTAGTTTGACTTCGTTCATAATTTATTAAGCTTTTTCGTTCCTTTTTAGATATAGGCCTTTTCTATGTATGAACCACATGGAACGTCCACTAATTTCATAATAACAGAGGCACCCGTTATTATATTACCTCTAAGGTACCGTGGACATGAATTCATGTCCAAATTTACGTGACCGTTGAGTACCGCGGACATGAATTCATGTCCACATTACGTGCTGCTATTTTCGTCTTACTTAATATAAAAATACAGTATATTTTCAATTAAAACTATTTCATTCGATTCTGAACGAACTAAAGAGTATGCCCAAGTATTATACTCACTCAGTTACATAGACAAATTAAAAATAATAGACAGTCACTTTCGGTAGTTGGTGCTGTTAGTTGCGTAATTCTTTTCTTTTGTGTTTGTGATTTTGTTGGATTTTCTCTCAAAAATGGTAAGAAATGTTAATGATCTTTAATAGATATTGTATTTAAATGATTTAGTTACAACAACAGTAAATTTTGTGTTTCAATTGATAAAAAGGAAAACAAAACACCTATACGCGAACAATTTATAACGGTCAAGATTTAAAATAAGATCTACCTTCTGAAATATTTAGCTTTTTATATATAGTTTATTGCATGTATGTATATTCATAAAAAAAAATATTATTTCTAAATGTTATATCTATATGATTGTATAAAAATTTAAGGAAGACGCTATAATATTTTTACAAAATTTTTTGAAAATGAGGTAAAAAACGCGTCTAAACTGTTTATGGTTGAACTTTTAGCAAATTTTGCAGTGAAAAAGTAGAATTATTATAATAATTACATGCATAATTTCGGTTCATTTTAGGAAAAGCATGTTATATAGATTATGAGAACAGATAAATAAAATAAAACTTAATTATTTTCATTCAACAAACCAAATCTATTGGCACTAAATACACTTTTCATGGTCCCTTAGAAACAAAGAGCTATACAAAACTAAATAAACATCTCAATGTCATTGTTATTGTTTCTATTCATCTACAATCTTATCGGCTTTCAAGAACTGTAACTAAAACTTCTTAAACGTAAACAAACAAGTGACAAAAAAAAGGTTGACTCAAGTGCCGGGCGCCGTGATTATTTCAAGTGGCCCCGGTACAAAGGGCCATTTTTTTTAGGGGCGCGGTTAAAGATAGGCTAAAGCAGAATTCTCTGACCTGTAGAAAGATTTGCCACAACCGGAGTATAATTCGCTTTTACAGCCATACAGAATACAATTTTGAACCATTTTAAACCAAAAACTCTCAAATAAACCACAATTAAGAGACACAATTTTATAAAACCGACGCCAATGGAAGTAAACAACGTAATAATCTACATTTAATTGGAAATAAAACTAAATGTATTAAATTTACAACATCGAATCGTAAAAAATCTGAATACCATTTTTTTTTTAAATAAAGAAGAACTGAGCCCTGTTGAATTCACTGTTTTTCTTGGCATCACTCTCGAGACTCTTGACGCAAAGCTTCAGTGGGGCCCATATATTCCCATATATTCCAACTAGCAAGCAGTCTAAGTTCTGCAGCTTATGTTGTAAAAAATATTAGATGTCTCACTAGTGTCGAGACAGCTAGATTAGTTTATTTCAGTTATTTCCATAGCGTAATGTCTTATGGAATTTTGCTATGGGGAAATGCGGCTGATTTAAAAACTATTTTTGTTTTACAGAAGAGGGCCATTAGAGCTATTTACAACCTAAAACCAAGACTCACTTAGAAAAAAATTTAAAAAAAAAAAAATATTAACTTTGGCCTTTCAGTATATTTACGTAAATTTGATGTATGTTCACAAAAACAAAGGTAGTTTAAAAAAAGCGATATACACTCTGTAAATACTAGGAACAAACACAAGCTAGTGATACCAGTTTCTCGACTCCACAGAGTCAGTAATTCATTCTTGGGGCAATGTATACGCTATTACAACAATGTCCTAGAAAATATACGACGTCTCTCTATTACCAAGTTTAAATATTTTAGTAAACAAAACTGTATAAAAAGAGTTATTATAATATAAATGAATACATGGTTAATAATAACCCCTGGGAGTGAGGTGTTTGCTTCCAAGCTGTTTCTAAAATAAATTTTGTAAATAGCTTGTACAACCATTCATGTAAAATTTACTTTAAAAAAAGTCCCGCTAGGTTTCTTGCTGGTTCTTCGCAAGACAGACGTTTTTTTCGAACTAGAGGTAAAATAAAAAATGACTTTCAATAAGATTTACACATGTGATTTATATTGAATAAAAAAATATTCTATTATATTATACTACAAATGAACGCCATATTGGTTATAAAACCTTGTCCGTGTCGCCAGTATCATAACTTTTATTTTCCTTTTTTAAATGTCGTTTAACTGAATGGACCTTAACTGTTGTTACATTTTTAAATAATTTAAAATTATTATAAACCGAAAAATCATAATATAAATATTTAAATGATAAACTTCGTGAATTTTGAAAGCCTGTGTAACGGGCATTGCACTTTTGAGGTGGATATTTATGTTCCGAAGCTTTGTAATTACCACCATACAAATTTATTATTGTTTTATGGTAACTGTGGAAAGGAGGCAGCGTAATTGAAAAGTGCGTCTTTGTATAGGCAGTGAATCCTTACTTTTTATGAGTTATCATAATTAAACTTTATACCATTCGTGATAAAGTATGAATTGGCTTGACATGAAATAACGAGTTAACCTTCTAGGTGAATCGTAATAATAACAACAAAAATATCAGCATATTGTAAACAAGTGGTAAAATTAAAAATTTTGTACAACCGACTTCAATATAAATAAAATGAGAATATCAGCAATGCCGTCGAAGTCAATTAAATACGCATTATTATGAATTACTCAAAAATTAATATTCAGATCTTGTTCAAATTTATACGGGACCACATGAGAAGCACCAACTTTCAAATAAAAAAGAATTTTCAAAATCCGGTTCACCTAGAAAAAAATTCTGAGGTAACACTCATAAAAAAAAACAGTTTAATTGCGAAGCACCTCAGTTTTTAAAGTCGGTAAAAATTAAAGTGAATAAAATACACCAGATAAAGTTGTATGGTGTAAGACCTTTGCCTGCCTGAATTAGCGAATCGTAACGTAGAATTATAATAACAACATAAAACAAAAATCACTGTCACTTTCAAGGAGTGTGCTCTACATAGATTACTACTAGAGATGCTCTATTTAGGACAGTCATTTACTAACTTAGTACACTCTTTGGCTCTATGTGTTTCTAGAAGGATTTTGGCGAGAACTTGACCGGCAGCGGTTTGCTGCTCCTGTATTATTGTTTAAATAATGGTTGGAAGTGGATTTTGATATGTAAAAGTGGTGCGGTTTTGTGTATTAAGTGTCTGCGCATGTGAACTATTAGTGGAAACGGTGAAACAAGTGCTCTGATGGTGATGTGATTCTCAAAATAAGGTGTCTGTCTGCTTAAGCGCCTTGAGATACTATTGCCAACTGTCAGCTGTCTGCTGGCTCAAGTTGCCGTCAAAACCTCCCAAGGGCTGCACAATGTGACGCATCAACATATTATTGTGAAGCAGTGTACTATGAAGGATAATTATACATTGTATCTTCAGGCTCAGAAGGGCTAGAACCCAAAGCCGTAAAGCCAGTTATAAAAAATAAGTGTTTTAGTTAGTTTGTGGTTCTATCACAGAGTACCATAGATTACTATATATATATTATATACTAGAGACAGAGTACGGATTTATGTTGTGGATAATCTACAAATCTACAAATAAACTTGAAATTGTTATCAAAGTGATTTACCTTATTATTTAAAGAAATAAAATGGCATCAGAAATGTAACTGTTTTTATTGCTAATAAATTAACCAAAACTGTACCTTAGCTTCCAACAAGATGGTACCAGTTGCTATCGAAGGTTGTAACCAGGGCGCCGAAGGTGGAGGTGCCCGTGGCGGTTCTATTTCATTAGCTTTGTTGATAGACTTCATTGTACAAAGAACTTACGATGAACTTACAGTACTGGCTGAATTGTGAGTATAGTTACTGTAATAATTTAATATGTGGGGTAATATTTAAAAATAAAAGATAAATTAACCCATAACTTGTTATTTTAGATTGCCTCGGAAAACTGACATGGAAAGAAAAATTGAAATTTATAAATTTAGTGCAAGGACAAGACAGCTTTTTGTACGTCTGCTGGCCCTCGTAAAATGGGCAAGTAGTGCTACCAAAGTAGACCGATCAGCACATATAATGGGGTTTTTGGATAAACAAGCTCTTCTCTTTGTAGAAACAGCTGATGTATTAGCACGTGTGGCACGTGAAACATTAGTACATGCTAGGTAGGTAAAATAAAATATTTTAAATACATATAAAATATAAATATACATGCACTTGTTAACCATTAAGTGACAGTGTAAGAATATCCACTACCCAGTATTGTCTCGTTATTGTCGTAGGAGTCTACAGAGGGAAACTAAATTAGGAGATGGGCATTGTTTGATGATTGGTTGATTGAGCCGGACTGATGTCTGCTAAATCACATCTAAGTGCGTATTTTGAGTGTGGGCAGAAATTAAATATTATTTGTGCTCCCCGAACTCCTCGAGGAATCTTAGTAATTTCTTTACATTACCAAAGATTTCTGGGAGTGACCTCAGTAATCCTAGGTACTTAGTTCTGTAATTGGCAACCACTGAACAATCAAGTAAAGCATGGGCCGCTGTTTTCTCATGCCCTATTCAGGCTATGCACAGGGGGCTGTCCTTAAGACCCAAAGCAAAGAGATGCTTGTTAAATAAACTGTGACCTGTTATGGCACCAATGACAAGTCTCATAAGAGGTTTGTTAAGTCTGATTAACATTTTAGAAAAGAGGAGATGGGCAGCAGCATCTTCCCGATAACAACTTTAAATAATAAAAAACTGTAATTGCCAACTCCATGGACTGCAAAGAGGCAATCCATGGAGGAGGCCTATGTTCAGCAGTGGACTTTTGATAGGCTGCAATGGATGTAATTATTTTATATATGGGTATAAAAAAGAATTCAGTCAGTTTTCAAAAGATGGCTCTGGCTGTTATGAATGTTTCATAGTGACAGCTAATTGTGGCGGTTTCAGAGAGGTTATACATCTTTGAATAATATACAGTTCATATCGCTTTGAATTTTATACAAAAAACCTATTATTTGTTGTGTTAAAAATGTCAAAATTTGTGGTAACTAAGCATTTGCAGGAGGTTTTACTCTTCTGTTTTAATTGGAAGAAAAGTGCAACTGAAGCACATAGAAAGCTTGAGGAAGTTTATGGTGACAATGCTGAATAAAAACTGATAAATCATGTCGGGAATGGTTTTGACGTTTCAAGGATGATGATTTTAGTGTTGAAGACAAGCCTCGGCCTGGACAGCCAAAAAAATTTGAAGAAAAAGAATTGGAGGCATTACTTGATGAAGATCCGATGATTCACGGTAATTGGGTGTCTTATGATCTGAAACCAAGAGAGGTTGAAAGCCATTTTTCACTTGCGAGCAGCTGCTTCAAAGGCAAAAAGAAAGGGTTTTTTTGCATTGGATTGTGACTGGCATTGCAAAGTGGATATTCTATGATAATCCCAAGAAGAAAAAAATACTACACCAAGATAGGTCAATGGTTGCCATCGACCTCAACATCAAGAAAAATGAAAACTAAAAATTTTAATTATAATACAGTCCTATTCCCGTGGTATCGTGCCAAGAACGCTGGCTGCATTTCTTCACTGAATGACTATACTTAGCCTATGAGCGAAAAAAGAACCAGCCCAGCAGCGACGACCAGTCACGGATACAGTTCCTTTAGGAACTTCACCACACGTATCTATAACTCTGATGCCGCCCCGGCTCTGAACAAGGTACCCTTGAGATGAGAGGCCGTCAAAGTGTCTATGCAAGTATCAAATTCACACTAGGGCTTTACCTCTCAACAAATGGAATAAAGTCATACCATCGGGTCTTGCCATCGTCTCTAAATATTCCACAAGGCTCTAAAACCAAGGGAACATTTATAGATAATATTTAAAAATACATAATCTTTTTTTAGGCTCCCCACATTTCACATGGCTGCTGCAGTAGAAGTTCTAACATTAGGAACATATAGTCGATTACCAGCTGTGATTCGCGAACGACTAGTGCCACCGCCGCCTCTAACTCCCGCAGAGAGACGTTCGACATTGCGTGCCCTAGCACATGTTGTGCGCCAACGATTAACCACAGCCTCATTGCCAACTGATGTTAGAAATTTAAAGGTATACAACAATTCCGTTATGAAAACTTTGAGATTGTGCTACTTTATTCTTATTCAAATTAAATGTTAGGTATATTCTGAAGGTGGCTCAGGACCATGCTTTGTGGCATTCCTTGAAGGAGTTATGCCATGTTCAGCCGTGGTATTGTGATGGGCTATAATGGTGATGGTGATTTTCTATGTATATTTATGTTAGTTTTATGATTTTAACTTGGATTATAATATCTGTCACTATTTATATATTATTATTAATGTTTTTATTACCTCCTATATTATTTTTAACCAAATGCTAAATATTAGGTCTTTACATATGAAATTAGCGTTTTGTCGTACTGACCACTTTGATCTGAAATATCTCCTCTTTGGTTAAGAATTCCAAATTCAAATTTATAAATTCATTTAGCTGGTACATTTGAGTTTTGAAAACAGTCATTCATTTCTTTTTTTCCTCATTATTTTATTCTTTGGCGTCGCTTATTACCGCACAATGGAAAACATGAAATATCGGTATATTTATGTATATTATTTTACGAGTACGAGTTCTAGTGTGGCACCAGTGCTGCAGAAACAGCTCGAAGGATTAATGATGTGTACGGCGCTGGTGTCGCAAAAGAAAGCACGGTACGTTTTGGTTTCAACGTTTTCGTTCTGGAAATTTCGACCTTCAGAACCAACCCGTGGACGGCCAGAGACCAAAGTGGAAAATGAATAATTAAAGGCTATTGTGGAAGCGGATCCATCACAAAGCACTTCAGAGATAGCTGCAGGCTTCGGGTAAGTGATAAAACTGTATTAATCCACTTGAAGCAAATCGAAAGTAAAAAACTTGAACGATGGGTACCTCATGAATTGAGTGAATCGAACTTGCAAACACGCGTCTACTGCTGTGTTATTTTGCTCAACCGACACAATAATGAAGGATTTTAAATCGAATCATTACTTGTGATGAAAAGTGGATACTGTACGATAATCGGAAGTGCTCGTTGCAATGGCTGAACCCTGGAGACCCAGCCAAATCCTGCCCTAAACGAAAATTGACTCAGAAAAAGTTTCTTGTGAGTGTTTGGTGGACTAGCGCCGTGTCATTCACTACAGCTTTCTAAAATCTGGCCAAACGATTACGGCAGATATCTATTGTCAGCAACTGCAAACCATGAAGGAAGAACTAGCTGCTAAACAAACGAGATTGGTCAATCGCTCTAGGCCACTACTGCTTTACGACAACGCAAGACCACACACTGCACAACAAACAACTACTAAGTTAGATGAGCTACAATTGGAATGTCTGTGACATCCACCGTACTCCCCAGACCTTGCTCCAACAGATTACCATTTTTCCGGAATTTGGACAACTTCTTACAAGGAAAAATTAACTCTCGGCGCGGCAGTCCAAACTGCCTTCAAAGAGTTTATTGATTCTCGCCCTATGGTTTTTTAGTAAAGGATCAATGAACTACCTATGAGATGGCAAAAGTGCATAGATAACAATGGTGCATACTTTAATAAATTAAATAAATTTTACAAAAAAATTGACTGTATATTTCTCCGTACAAAACGCCAATTTCATATGTAAGGACCTAATACATAATGTAATGTACCCTTTACATTGACTATGCCCAAAGTTGACAGAGGGAGAATGCCTTAAGACATTTAGGCCCCCTATTGTAATCCTTTTTTTTAAGGTGTAAATAATAAGGTATAAATTAAAAAAAAAAACAATTAATATATTCATTAAGATTATATGTTAATTAGTATTAAATATGTATGTACTAATGTTGAAGATTAAAATTATATTTTCAATTGTAGGTCGAAAATGGTAGAGCAACTTTCACAGTTGGTCAAGAGTTCAGTGTGTCACTGACTGTGATGGGTGATACTCCGAATTTGCCTTGGCGCTTACTGGATATTGCTATTTTGATTCAAGACTATGAGACAGGAGGTACAATCTTTAATGTAGCTGCTTGATCACACATTTCTCATGAACTATATATACTTAAAGTCTATGTATCTCTCTAAACATCCGAGGTGTAAAATTTCTACTATATTAAAAATCTTTGTGTTCATTTAACATTTATGTTAGAATCCGGAAAAAGCGCTCGCCAAGGGACCGGGGGCATTACGTCGAAGTAAACGACCAGATTAGTTTTTGTGTTGCGTATTACGTATTTGTTTTTGTAGGATAAGGGTGACAAACAAGCACACAGTCCAGCTGATGGTAAGTGGTTGCTGTGGCCTATAGACATCTGCATCTATCCTCGATAACGTATCAAAATGCAGATGCGTTGTCACCCGTGAGGACTAAGATGTGAAGTTTTGTGAGCCGCTTACATTTATATTATTTAGAAATTATTCGGACAAATCGAATACATCTAAGTTGAACCAACCGCAGTCTACTGTAGCTAGTTGTAGCCGGCTAAACCTGGGTGTAACAGCATTCCGGCTTTAGACATGACATAACGAAGATGTATAGAACGGATTCTAATGTATTATTAATACACGCAACAACTCTGTAAAGGATGCTACTGTTTGGAAAAGAGTTACTCAAACATGATGCATTTATTTCAGAGGGTAAACCATTGGTTCATACTTCACAATTAGCCTGGCTGCGTGGAGTAGCACAGGCGCGCTTGGCTGCGGCTGGCCTGAGTGGTGCGCTTGCCGCATTGCGGTACTTCTGTCGATCTCTATCTCTGGAGCTGTTGTATACACAAACATTAAAACTCTGTCGCGACCGTCTGTCGAAACATTTGCAAGTCGACAAATACATACCCGGCCAAAAGCTACAGGTGTCTTATTGGAGGTAAGTGTTTAGAATGCTATACCGAAACAATTAAACATATTAATTCACTAGCTGCTCGTAATTTCATACGCGCAAACATGTATTACATAATGTCTTAGTAAAGCTTATCTCAATACATCGCTGAAAATCACATGCAAATTGGTTCAGCCATTGTGGAGATTAGTGTGCACAAACAGACAAAATATCTGTTTACGAATTTATAATATTGTCAACATCATTATCATTACAGCCCTTGAAAATTCCACTGCTGAACGTAGGCCTCCCCAAAGGAATGCCATAAAGCATGGTTCACAGCCACCGGCACTCATCGACCTACTGTACTGTCTCTTACTAGGTCGTCACTCCGTCTAGTGGGGGGCCACCCCACACAACTTACCGGTATGAGGTTCTCGAGCTATATGGTCACTTCAGCTTACTGATCCAATAGGCTATGTTGGTTACTCTGGTTCTTTGGCGGATATCCTCATTTCGAAGTCTATTGTGCAGAGAAACTCCAAGCATAGTCCTTCATAGCTTACTGAGCGAGCTTCTTCATACGGCAGCTGTGAAGGAGACCACGCCTCAGATCCATCTATCATCAGTGGCAACATGCACCAGTGCACGCAGGATACCATTGCCTGTTTATTATGTGTATAAATTTATTTAAGTCGATTTTATTATACATGTTTTTTTTAAGATTAATAAGAAATTATTATGGATATATCACAAATTAATGAACTAACACAGAGGAACACTAAATAGTTAAGGAAATATGGCGTATGGTAATAGCCAAAACACAACCAGACAGAGATTCAATACTTGATCGGGTCATCAGAAATGAACGATTAGCACGTGTCTAGCCAGCGTAGGTGCCATATAAAGCTGGGAGAGCTTTACGTATTAATGACGTGCGCGCGTCGCAGGGAGCTGGGCTGCGAGCTTGGCTACCGTCTGATCGTGGGCGCGGAGGGCGAGTCGCTTTGCGTGTGGCACGTGCCGGCGCTGGCGGGCGGCGAGCGCGTGGCGGCCGCGCTCACGCCGCACGCGCCCTCCATGGAGCGCCTGCTCGCGCACACCGTGCACGTGCGCTCGCGCCAACGCCTCAACGATCTCAAAGTGCTGCTCAACGACTTGGGCGTAAGTGTACAGCACCAGATTTAGTATGCATTATTTAAAATTGGCTTATTTAAAAAAAATATAAGTTGATTGGTTTTGGAATGGCTTTTAAAGTATTATACTCTTTTTAAAAAATAGCAAAATTGAGTACTTTTGAGATATAGTTATTTAATTTTTTTTTAAGTTATTTAAAAATTTTATTGGGCAAAACCGAATGTCACAAGTTATCCCCACTTCACATTAAAAGTGATTTACTCCAAAAGCTGGATTCTATTGTAATTGTTAATGATTTGTCGTAAAACAAACGAGCAAAACTTCTTTTGCCAAAATTATTTAATTTTGTTTATTTCAAGTTACTGCAGTAAACATAATCACGAAACATGCACGTCAGAGAAAATTAAAAATTTTGTAGACATAATATAAAGACGAGTAGTTTTTTTTCCAGCCCCCAGAACTTGCAAATGTGCCTTTAAACTTGTTACTTTAGTTCTTTGTGTAAAGACATTCCATGGGCCATACTGAGTGATGATGAATAGATGGAGCACTCCCAAAATAATGTATACTTAGAGTAGTAGTATTGTAAGGTGGCAGAAAGCATCTTTTATCCCTTTTTAAGGTTTTCACTATTTCAACTATTTCTGCTTCTTAATGAATCAATCAACTAAGTTGTTACACAGTTCTTCCAGATCATTATACAAGAAAAAATTCTAGTATGGACATATATAAAAAAGTAGTACATTATGTTTATTTTTAAAAACATAAAGTTGCAAGTAGTGCGTGTGCACTGGTCCGGCGCGTCATAAATCACAAATCTTTATTTGCAAGTATCACGTACAATTTATACAGGGCAGTCGTGTTTCGTTAACAATAATTCATATGAATAGGTATTAATTAAGTCATAAAAGCATTTAGTTTTTAACCAATTATACAAATGTTTGTTATTATAATGTTTTGCTTAATAATTTAAATTCGTAAAACGTAATGGGGCCTATACACCATCGGCCATGATTGACAACCATAGAATGGGGCATGATTGTCACAATCATTGCGCGGCTGCCCACACAATCGTGCATCCTACATATTTGTATTGTCATCTGTCCGAGATGGACGTTGAAACAGTAGCAGCTGCCGATATTTATTTTAATTAGTTTATAATATAACTATTATTGAAATGTAGACCATAACAGAGTGGTGAAAAAAAAAGGAAGTTGTTAGTTAACATACACCGAAATAGAACAAGGTAAGTTTATAGAGCATCGGCGTTCGGCGATGCATCATTTCCGATCATTACCGATCATGGGCAGTTATAGGCGATTATGCCCTGTACACAATCGTGATCGCTAAAATTCGTCCATCAAGGCCGATGGTGTATAGGGTCCATAAGACGTGGACGTGGTGTGTAGGTGGAGTGCAGCGTGGGCGGGTGGCCGTGCGTGCTGGCGTGCTCGGTGGTGTGGCCGTGCCTGCGCGCCGAGCAGCTGCTGGTGTCGGTGGGCGCGCACGGCGGCCGCCTGCGCGCGCGCGTGCCCGCCTACCCCGCCACGCCGCGCATGCCCGACCTGGCCGCCGCGCTCGCCGCCGCCGACCTGCCCCGGGTCCGCGCGCTGCTCACCCACCTCAGGTACATACATCTACATACGTCCTACAACTTATACCTATTTGTGTTCTATAGAATAAGGGTGACAAACAAACAAACATAATATATTAGTAGTATAGTTGTAGTACGAATGGGTCGGCTCGACCGGGGAAGGACCACGCTCTCACAGAATACCAGCGTAAAGAATAAATAAAAAATAGCAGCTTAACACTGCTGTGTTTCGTATGGTGAGTGTAGAGAACCGGAGACCCTTTTTACTGGAAAAGAGGCATTCCATCTTAGTCCTCACGGGTGACAACGCATCTGCATTTTGATTCTTGATTGAAGATAGATGTAGATGTCTATGGGTCACAGCAACCACTTACCATCAGGTGGACTGTGTGCTCGTTTGTCACCCTTATCCTATAAAAAAAAATAGATTTAGGCCCGTATTAATAAACATTACTCAGCTCAAGTACACGCACTTGAGTACAATCTTGAGGTTATGATCTTATTAATAAACATATCTCAAGATGCCGTTTAGGTTTACAATATCAGCTGAGTGCCACACTGATTAATAAACGAAACTCGACTCTCAAGAGCGTATACTTGAGTGCAAGTCACAGAACAGTATTCCTAAGTACAGCGTTTTGAGATACTGTTTTTATGTGTTTATTTCACTTGAGTTCGTCGTTGAGTACGTTTATTAATACGGGCCTAAATATCTATGAGCCACAGTCTTTTGTATAGAACGACTTTTATATAGAAGATTTTTACTGCATAAGGAAAAAGTAGTCCAATTTTTGTTAAAGAATAAGGTAACAAGTTGAGCACACAGACCAACTGATGAACGAATGCTGTAGCCCATAGACATCTACATTTATCCTCGATTAAGGATCAAAATGCAGATGCATTGTCACCACTAAGAACTTGGCTAGAATACCTCGATTCTAATAAAAAGGATCTCCGGTTTTCTACACTCATCATACGAAATACAGCTGAGTATTTTGTGAGAGCGTGGTCCTACCCCAGTCGAGCCGACCCATTCATGTTATATAACCATAATATAACTGCAGCATAGCCACTTATAGAGAGTATAAGAGAATATGTACTACATATTAGAAGACACGCCAAGACTTTCTTGTAGGCCTCCCCCATAGATTGTCACATAGGAGAGATTTTGCAATTGTTGCCACGCTTGGCGAGTTGGCAACCGTAGTTGTTTATAATTTTGAATTGTTATCAGGAAGATGAGCTGCCTTTAACCTTTTCCCGTTTCATGGGAGGAAACCAGTAGGATATTATCGCTACTACGCTCACCAACTCGAATGAAATGTTAGAAATATAGAAACAGTCATAACACAGCACCAGAAAACCAGCAATTTATAGATTGTTTTTACAAAATGTTGGCTCCAGCTGCGATTTCAACCTAGGACCCGCGACGTAGAGACCAGATACTAGCAGTAAACCAAGTGGTCGTTAAGTTTGAATATCAATAAGCATACTGTGGAATAACACCTACATGGCAGTATGTTGTGTAACTCTGTTGTATCAAAACATAGCAAAAATATATAATGATCATATTGATTTTCACAAACAGGCTGTTTATGAGCATAATCATATTACCAGACTTGGACCGTCATCTCTGTCCACACAGAATGTATAAAAGTGTACAACCAACCGATAACGATTTTTTCAAATTTATGGATATATTTTTCTAGGTTTTGGCTAATAGCGCGTCGATGCGAGAAAACACTCCAACACTTACCGGCCAGCATTTGTGAACATCTTCCATTCCTTCATGGCCCAGATCATCCACTGAACAAATTGTCCCCTGATCGCCTCTATGTCACTTTGCACCGACATACTGATCACATATTGGTAAGAATCTTATGCTTAGGGGGCGTTCAAGTATAACGTAACTCAATTTGGGGTGGGGAGGGGGGTCTTGTAAAATGTTACGATGCGTTACAGGGGCGGGAGGGGGGTTCGAACAACGCGTTACGTAACATTGTTTCTTTTATTTATATAAAAAAGCTAGGGAGTTAAGATCTCCCACGTTGGCAACCCTTTTCGTGTATGTTTTACGGGAAATTCGTCGACTGTATTGTACGTCATTTTTATTTTGTTTTCGTTGTCAGTATTCGTTAGTGTTTACGCAGGAGCGCATTGTTGTAGTCAGTGTTGTTAAAGTGAGTTCATACTGTAATGTCCTCAAAAGAGGGAGATTTGCATCCTCAGCTGTTCTTAGCCTATAAAGGCTCTCATGCTCTCATTGCCAGCTCAACTGTGCCAAAAAAAAGAACGATGAGATAGAGAAGAACAATGGTTGATGAACCCAAAAAAGTATGTAAGGACTGAGCCAAGTCAGGAAAATAGCGTAATTAAATGTAAGATTAGTAGTAAAAGTTTATTAGGACAAATTTGAGCCCATTTTAACATAGGTATTTGAAACTTAAGCGAATGTTTATTACATTATGTGTGATTGTTTATTAAATAATAATATGAATAAATAAAATAAACAATATACGCATGTATTGCGAGTTAGAAATCGCTTGTTTTATTTATTATTACCACAAATGCGATTAAACGGTGTTACGTATCGTTTAGGGCGGGGTTACAGAAAAACGTTAATGCGCGTTACAAAGAGGGTCGGAAAGGAGGGTCAAAAATTGCGTTACGTAATACTTGAACGCCCCCTTATCCTATACTTAACTTTCATGAATGTTATATAATTTAGATAAAATTATACTTTTTAAATTTATCTAGATAGGTGTCATCCCTGAGAATTTTTTTAATATTTTGGGATGCCGCCCAGATACTGTTATTTATAAAATGTTACAAATGAGCAATGTACTTTTATTTTTATTTAACGGTGGGGGGTCGAATCCAGGTTACTTGCACATTAAGCAACTCCAGGTACCACAACTCTTACAAATAAGTAATAAATCACAAAAGTCTTTAGGAGTAAATTTGCCGTAAGTATAAAAGATTCAAGATAATAAGATAGTGATCTAATATAAAAGGTTTTCAATCCCTTCCTTCTTTCAATTATTTTATACTGAAATGATACGATTGTAGAGGTTCCAAGGAGTTAACTTCAATTTGTTTTCTTGCCTAAACACTACGAATACTAATATGCACATAAGTCTTAAATAAACTAAGATAGAAAGCTTTCTTTGTTTGCCTTGTTGGATTTAGCGTTTATTAATATAAAATTCATTAAAATAATTGTTTTATACATACTTTGTATGAGTATGTGTCAAATCAATTAAAATTGATTTCGATACACATATGTACTACTATTAATTAACAGTAACATGCTTGAACTCATTTTTTGAAATAATTTATCGGGCGCATCTTTCACAGATTAAACTATCTATAGTGATTTTGTTTCATCTTCTCGTTGTAATACAAAACACTGCAGTTTTATAGATTTATGCTTCAATTTATTTTTACGCTACTGTTCTGTAATGTTTATGACAATTTCTCGCAATAATTCCATTATTTTTGACGTGACAACGTCTTATAAATTGGTTTGCCGGGTGACACTTCAAGAAACTGCGTTACGCTCCGCTCACGTTATGCGCTCACAATGAGAGCGAGTGAGAGGCACGCGTCCCTTCCACTCGGGCATGGTTAGCCCGCCTAAGAGCGAGAGAGACAGACATAATAAAATTATTTTACCACTCAAAGTCGTTGTCACGTAAAACTTTCGCCCGTATACCGACTTTACAGGCAACAATTTTTTCAATTTGTATTTTTCCGCTCCGTTAAGATCGTAGAAATGAAAGAAGTGGCGGCGGGAAGCACAGCAACAACCAGTAACTGCACAAACAGCGGCAGCGCTTGTTCAGTGGCGCTGGCCTTCCACCTGGCGGGGGCGCGACGCTGTACGCCCGATGAGTGCGAGGACGAGGTATATCTAATTAAATATAATAAAATGTTCAAGCTTAGCCAGCCTCTAAAGTTGGCAAGATTACACGAGGTTATAATTCACAGTCTCACGACTGTCTAATGGAAGTTAACGTCACAGTGTACTTGTGATGTTTATGATGGATACAAGAAAATATTCACACAGACATATACATACAACTGCTGAGTATAGACTTACTATCTTTTTAGTGGGTAAATTTTCTGCACGGCTGCTAGAATACGGGCTCACGTAGCTTAAACTCATTTTACAAAATAATAAACTCCATCACAATGGCATGTCATGTACTAACCAGTTTAGGACCGGGAGGTGTTGATCATATATTTCTACGAGGTAAAGCCACGCTACAGCTATGCCATCTATACATAGCTGCAGCACGAATGGCTCGATTAAGGCAGGACCACGCTTTCACAGAATACCAGCATGAAACAAGAGAATAATGCTGCTGTGTTTCGTATGGTGAGTGTACAGAACTGGAGATCCTTTTTACGGGTAATGAGGCATTTCATCTTAGTCTTGAGGGGAGACTACGCATGTGCATTTTGATTCTTAATTAAGGGTAATATGTAGATGTCTATGGGTCATACTATCCACTTACCATCAGGTGTGCTGTGTACTCGTTTGTCCCCCTTAGTTTTTTAAAATAGCCTCACTATGAATACTTTAGCCTATTTTTTTGTTACAGAGCGGATCGACATCCAGCACTTCTGCATCTCCAGCCTCACGCGCCTTCCTTAAATTACATTCGCTTGTAGAACTTGACACGTTCACTCTCACTCATGGCCCTTTTACTCCACTTGATACTCCTGGTAAGAAGTGTACTCATCTATATTGTTTAGTTTTAGTTTACACTCTGTCATTTTGATTGAAAGTATGTACGATATTTTAATACTAAATTCCTTATTTCCTTACAGTTGCTATAGAGTACACAGATAATAGCAACATGTGGTAGCGGCATATGTGAATCGCCTCATTTCGTCCCTGGTGACTTTCGAGGTGACTAAAGAAAAAGCCAGAAAAATCTTATGGCTTCTGATATTATATAAACAACTTGTTTACGCAAGATACCAAGAGGGGCAAGACGTCTAGTACTACAATCCGCCTTCCAAGCGTGACGATTTATATAAATCTTCCCCACAATGGAAGAGGCCCATGTCCAGGGCTGATGAAAAAAATAAGAATAACATGTTTGACAGTATCGATCGATAGACAAAAGTTGTAACCACAGGCGGCAAAACAAGCTGGATCACTTATATTTTTCAACAAAATGCGGTAACGCAACATTCCAAATAAACTTTTAGACTGATAATTGCTAGATATCATTAGTTATCATTCAGTGATATACATGCGTACGATCCCGGATCGCTGAGCTTTCCTTCCACCTTTCTGGATTAAATGGTATCCCAATATAATATTTTACTACCGAAATTCCCATAATATCCCATACATCACACAACCTTTCCCAATTTCCTCTTTTCTTCCTATCCATTAGTTGATGGTGGTAACATATTATGGATAGCAGTTAAACCCGAGTAAGCTATACCCAGCACTACAATCACTCGACTGTGGACGCTATCAAAGAATACCAGAGTAAAATGGCAGCTTAATGCTGTTGTATTCCATATGGTGAGTTTGAAGAAGTAAAGAAACCCTTTTAACTGGAAACGAAGCATTCCATCTTAGTCCTTAAGGGTGACAACGCATCTGCATTTTGATACTTAATGGAGGATAGATGCAGATGTCTTCGGGTACCAGTATTCATTTACTATCAGGTGGACTGTGTGCTCGTTTGTCACACTTATTCTATATAAAAAAAAAATCGTTTGATAAGCGTGATGAAAAACCATGCTTTTGTTTAGTTATGCTGATGGATGGGGCATTTATGTGGGTATTATAAAGGAACGTTGTGCGGCAGGCATGCAGGCGGGCAAGCGCAAGCTGGCGGCGAACAGCAGCCGCGCCGTGCGCATGCGCCAGCCCGCGTACTTCCTGCCCGAACTCGCGCACGTCGTCGCCGCCGCCGACGAGCGCGTGCCCTTCGTCAACCTCGCGCAGGAAGTAAGTCTCGCTATTTTTTATCTTTTGTCTTTGATAAATGTGTTAGGACATGTTTTTGGTATTTATTTTATTACTAGCTCATCGATCACTAATAAAAAATTAGATACACAATCAGCGACAAATAATGTCCTTATCGAATGAGCGCCTACTCGAACATTTGCGTGCGCTTTTAATTTGTACGTAGGTTTGTGAATACAACTTCTGGCAATGCATTTAAGGTTGAATTCACATTAATGTATATTTATTTCAACTAGAATTACGGCAAAACAATTGGCGACAATTTTTAGAGAACTTTTGCATGGGATTGTGTATCTAGTTTTTTATTAGTGATCGATGTACTAGCTACGTTATTCTGTCCTTACTGGTTGGTGGTGCGTTGAGTTTCATTTTCACACACACACACACACACTCTTTTCTATAGATTTATTACACGTATAGCTACATCCTCTTTAGGACTAATAGAACCATCAGCAGCCATAATGACATGGAAATTCGTTCCGTAGTTATTGCGTCTATCGTGAACACACAATTTTTCTACAGATTCATTATACAGGGTATTTTTGAAACGCTCCCGAAAACGAAGACAGACGACAGTACTAACTATATCTTTGATGATGGGTGAAATATAAAATCGATCCTGATGAAAAAAAGCCACTTTAATTCGAATTCACAGGTTAAATAAACCAAATAGCTGGTTCGCTTCCCTGCTCATGAAAAAAATACTTAAATAAAATGTTAACAAGGTTAGAGTCATGTTTTTTTATCCATTGTGTAGGTATGTTTATTATTCTGATGTATTCAGTTATGTACCTATTCAGATCAGTTCAGTACTAAGTTATTTAAAAAAAATTAGGTATGAAACAGTTTACCGATCCTCCGTGGCCTTATGAGATTCTCCAAGGCACATTAACATGTTGCCGTATTCACGAGCACTATAAACGTACCTACGCATTAGGCATTATTAAAACAAAACAAAAAACACAAAACGTAACAACAAGAATAATATCATTAAGTAATAAATAACAAGTAATAACGACAATAATTTAATAAACAAAACAATTGAACTGTCGCTCGTGATAGTCAACACGGAACTGTCTCAAAAACTAAAATTATTAATCAATCCCGCCAAAACAAATGCGCACGAGGTAATGTCCTTGAAGCACTGAGGAGTGAGGAAGCCACAGACCGTTAAACCGTAACGACATCGCCAACGTTTATTTTATTTATAAGTTTAGTTATCCCTACGACTAGTCTTCATATGGTATTTAGAAGTTATGGTTGTCATTTTTAATACAATTACACAATCAATTGTACCCTGACGCAACAAGCAGTTCTTTACTACAAAAATTATTGAAATTAATAAACGTACCTAATTGGGTACTCAGTACTCATACAATTATAAACACTATTTCATCGTTATCTTTGATTTTGTATAAGAAAATAGAAAAATGAAGTGGTACTGAATAATTTAATAGTTAAAATCAATTGCAATTATGATCGACAGTTAATTAATCTATCAGAATTAATGTAAAAAATAATACTTTTACTTTATTTTAATTTACTTTCCGTATTTAATCCGACCAATACTTTGAATTTAAAAAGAGATACGTCAAAATTATTAAAAATTACTTGCAAGTTTTATAGTGATTGCCGCCTCTAATTTTATGTCGCCGGCAAACTAAATTTCTGGTGCAACATGGCAGCGTTGCCAACACTAATTTGTCAAATTCTGAAAATTCATGTCAAATTCCTAATTTAAGGAAAAACTTCAACAGATTCCCCATAAATTCCCCTCAATTTTATTTTAAGAAATCAATCAATTTTCAACTAATTTTATAAGATTTACTTTTTAACTAACATTTTTTTTCTTTAAAATTAAAAAGTAAAGAAATGAAAAGCATTAAATTACACACAAAAGTTGCCGAAATAAATGCGAAAATTAAATGATAATTAAAAAAAGGTAGTTGAATAATTAAAAAAAGGGAGTCATTCGATATTCATAAGTAACGTAACAAAATGTTAAGATAAGTATTTAGATTTCTTGAAAAAAGGTTCTGACTTGGCCCTGGCTGTCGATTTTCAAAATCCCCGCATTTTCCCCGCATAATATCAATCCCCAACCAACTTTAAATTTCGCATTTGGGAATTCATTCACACATGTTGGCAACGCTGACATGTAAATTCCACAGCGCCAGGCGACACGAGGCAGCACGTGTGAAAGGGAAGGTAGAGTGAGTAGTATACCCATGCATTGTTTCGTACCGATCTAGATAAGAGTTCGGCGCCCGCGAGGATATTGACCCTATTGTCAGCTGATTTTCTTTTTTAAGTTTCACTGCTGGTTTTATGTTTAAGTATTTTCATGATTTTTTTTTTATGAAATATCGTTTCATTTAGCTGTACTAACATGATGGAGCGTGAATAAAGTTAATAAAACGTTGTGAAAAGATAATTTTTTTTCCTCGGGATCGAATTTCTTTGTGACCCATCATCATAGGTATCCTTAGTACTATCATCTGTCTTCGTTTTCGGGAGCGTTTCACAAACACCCGGTATCTTTAGACATCAGCAGTCATAATGACAATAAACTTAAAAAAAAAGGAAAAACTTCACCCTTTTTTTACTTTTCCGTAAGCGGATAAAAAGTTGCCTATATGTTATACACGGTCATTTACTGCCTACATACAAAAATTCATGGAAATTCTTTCGGTAACTTTTCCATGAATAGTGAACACAATTTTTCTACAGATTTATTATAATTATTATGTATAGATTATACAGTAGTTGAATTACATTAGTTGTAGTGTTTGTTTTGATACAAAATTACTTTCTTTTGAGTTATATATATAATTATGATGCGTGTACACTATCCTGTGCCGTATTGTGGTGGCGTAAGAGAATGCACCAACCTATATAATCCCGTCCGTATTGTAAGAGGCGACAGAGTGAAAATAAAACTGGCGATGACCAGAGCATTTTTCTGGTAAGAACGCAATCATAATAGAAAACTGTAGTTCCCAATTCGCCTGCCAAGCGTGCCAATATAAGCATGGCAATCGGCAATCGATGTGGGAAACCTATGTCAGTAGTGAGCTTTAATGAATGGGTGAATTAATGATAGAATAAAACTAATTTTACGGATTTAATTGCATTGGGGACTGACCACCTGCGACCTATTGTGCTGTAGAGCATCTGAAACATTTGAAGTTAAAAGTAAGTCGAATTAAACGCGTCGTTTTATTTAATGTGTAATATTCGTGTACTAATAAGAACTCATAATAAATGAACGAATTAATGTACCTTGTAGTGGCGGTGAAAGAATATCTACTACCTCATATCATCCCGTGGGTGTCGTAAGAGGCGACAGAGGGAAACTCAGAAGATGGGCAGCAGCGTTTTCCTAATAATGATTAAAAATAAAAAGCTGCGGTTACCGTCCCGCTTGCCAAGCATGGTTGCTGTGGCAAATATATCCCCTATCAGACAATCTATGGGGGAGGCCTATGTTCAGCAGTGGACTCTAATGCCGCATACAGACTTTAGCTGCGTAACATGAAATGAAAGAATTTGCCGTCCATTCATTTACCTAGCCTCGCTCAGCACAGCTCTGGTGGAAACGTCTCAGCGGAGTGAGGTTTTTGTATATACAAAAGAAGGGAAGGATGTGTGCGAGGAATGTGTTGCGAGGGATGTGTGCGAGGGATGTGTGCTAGGGAAGGACGCAAGAAGTAGCGGGCAGTGGCGCGCTCGCTCCGCTCCCACCACACCTCACCCCGCTCGCATCTGAAACGAGCACGCTACACATCCTCGCGCCGCTCATCTGCGCACCGTTTCACAGCGTCGCTACGCATCCTCGCACCGCTCAGCTGCCTTGCACATCTCTGTTGGAAACGCTCACACCGTTACACGGTCTCGCTACACATCCTCGCAAAGCCCAGCTACCTCGCACATCTCTGGTGGAAACGCAGCCTAAGGGTCGGTACATATCCGAGGAAAATGCGTCGAGCGTATCATCGGTCGCGTCTATTCGATCAAATTAGACCAGCTACATTACGCGTCTATTCGATTTCTGCATTCAGCATCTACAGAGCGGTTGTGTTGTGTAATAATTATTTTAAAAATGAAGCCCATTGAAATAATAGCTATTTGGGAGGCTTTAAAACAAGATCGAAGAAGGAAACTACGACATTGGGTGCATCCTTTAAATACTAAAAGAATATCAAGTATCCAATTTCATTGTCTATGTGCAATGCTTACGTAGACTGCGTTGACGGAAACGGAACAGACGCTGTACGCTCGACGCACTAACGCATCATCGGTTGAGTGTGAAAGGTTGAATGTTTTATCATATAATTGTCTGTTCTGGCGTTACGCGACCTATAATACGCGACGCATTTTCCGTCAGATATGTACCGACCCTACTGAACACCTGATGAAATCTCATCGGCCAGCTCTGTACCAGCTCTCTGTCTGTACAACTCTGTACGCCACCAACGTCGAGGCCTTCGGCGGTTTTTTTAAAAGACCTGATTGTATTATTAACAATGAAGCAATGACAATCGTCAAAATCAGCAAATGGTCGTCACACTCCATTCTCTTTGCGTGTTCTCAGCAGACTGACGTTACGGACGCGCGACGCCGGAAACGGATGCGAGTAGGTTAATGTTGAGTTCTTGCACACACTGATGAAATGCTCCTTTCACGTTACATTGCATGTTACCCTTCATTGGTATGTACGCCGCATAATAGTCTTTAAGGGTAGCTTTTTTTGGCGGGAACTTGACCGGCGGCGGATTGCTGCTCCTGTATTATTGTTTAAACAATGGTTTGAAGTGGATTTTGATATGTAAAAGTGATGCGTTTTTGTGTATTAAATGTCTGCGCATGTGAACTATTAGTGGAAACGGTGAAACAAGTGCTCCGATGGTGATGTCAATCTCAATATAAGGTGTTTGTCTGCTTAGGCGCCTTGAGATACTATCGCCAACTGTCTGCTGGCTCAAGTTGCCGTCAAAATCTCCCAAAAACTACGCAATGTGACGCATCAACATATTGTGAAGTAGTGTGCTTAGGTTTATTATCACTTGATACTGAGATAAATGAAGAAATGGCTTAAAGGACAAGCATCCAAGCCAAAAATCTTAATAAAAAAATGAATGACATGTGCAGCTGGCGGCGCGCGGCGTGACGCACGGCGGCGTGCAGCCGGAGTGGAGCGGGTCGGCGCTGGCGATGCGCGTGGTGGCGCTGCCGCGGCCCGACGCCGCCGCCGAGCGCGCCGCCCGCGCCCTGCGCGCGCGCCTGCTGGCCGCCACCATCCGCCTCACCACCAAGAACCAGGCGCGCGTCTGGACCGCCGAGATCGTCTTCCACGGCTCACCCGTCAGGACGCCCAACCCCAAGGAGCAAGGTCTGCATTACAAACACTGATGGCTGGATAACTATCTCGTAAATCGCCAATCTGATGCTATTTAGTTTTCTTAAGTATAGCTGCAAATATATTTATATTCTATAATAATTAATGTCTTGATTTTCTATTATATTTTAACAATCTATCTGAAAATATTTGTACGCCGGAAACGGCATAATATTTAGGATCCGAATTATTTTGTAACATCTTTAATGTACCATATTCTAACAAATAAATAATCTTATCTTATCTTAAAATATTCATATAATTGACTAGAACAACTTCAGAGGTGCGGGACGACTTGTCTGCATTCGACAGTCGCGTGTTACAACAGCAAAATATTCTTCATTAATTTCTATATAAAACGGCGGCTTATTTCAAAAACCCTGAAACACAAATTGGTTCTTTCTTCTTATTAATATTATTTCCGATTTGTGCAAATGATATTTTTTTGTAAAATTCTGTTGAATGGATTGACCCAAGAAATCTTTTATTACAAAAGAAATAGTACTGTAAAATATATAGTAAATCGCAAAAATGTTTTGACAGTTAGCAATGTATTTTATTTGCAAAAAGATTAGTTAAAAGTTTCGTATATTGAAATAACTTTATGCAACACAGGCGAGAGACGTTGCGTGTACCTGCAATACGAGCTGGGTACGGACGCGGGACGTACTGCGGACGCGTTCCTCGCCGATTGGGCTGCTATTGTGCATCTCCACACGCTGTTGTACGACTTCATGCTGAGACCTAGTCAAGGTAAAATTTATTCATTCATTACTGTCTATTAATATTATATCCTGTGAAGCAATGATACAAAAGATGCTTTTATAGCATATAACTCCTCTGCTACTGTCTACTGCTTATTGATACTTAAATTTATCCACCCTTTGTAGAACAGAGCCATTAAGCACATTAGAGGGCATATAGGATGGGCAATTTTTTTCTGCCTTAAATATGAGCATCTCACTTTTGTTTAAGTTATACTTGAGGCCATGCTTTATAGCATACTGCTGCCAAATGCCGATCAGTACCCAATTGCTTATAGCACCGATTGAAAGACTCGGCAGCACCATGCTGAACGATAGATAGATACTCCTGATAGATTGCCTCATAGGAGGAATATTTGCTATACTTGCCATTCTTGGTAGGCGGGTAGGGGATTATTTATCATTTTGAGTTGCTAACAGGAAGATGATCTGGCCTTCAGACGACATAGCTTCCTCTTACGACACCCACGTGATGAAACGGGGTGATTGATTCTCTCACGCTGCCGATACAATATGGCGGCAAAACTACTAAATTACAGTACATAAACATTGTTTACATGTTCTATTCATTCATACATTCATTCATTATAGCCTTTCAAAATCCACTGCAATATAAGGATATACTTTACATAGTTGCCAGGCTGTCACAGTTTTTTTTTCTAGTTATTAGGAAGACACTGCTCTGTGCCCATTTTGTGGTTCGTTTGCCTCTGTTGCCTTTTGCGGCACCTACGGGACAATATAGAGTAGCGGATATTTTTGAATTGCCATTACACGTTAAATAAGTATATGAAAATATTAAAAACAATATTCACTCAAGTTTCAATGCATGTACACTGAGGTAAAAAATACGGACGTAATGTTACATTGAAAATGTGTGACGCACCCTACGTTAATTCCAGCTTCTTTATATTTCATTTTATTTGTTATACGCGGTATACACGCACAAATACATCTAAGGCCTGATTATCGGTGTCAGTGTGAAGCGCAAGTCAGCACTAATGGGGTCTATACACCATCGGCCATGATTGACAACCACAGAATGGGGCATGATTGTCACAATCATTGCGCGGCTGCCCACACAATCGCAAAATCTTTGCAAAATCGGCAAAATCCTAGGACAGTGACGTAACGAGCTTAACAGCATGGCGGCTAGCGTTTTTGCGCGAAAATTTAAAACGACAAATTAAAAGTAATTTTTTGGCACTATTCGATTTTAAAAAATATACAGTTGACCCGCGGTAATCCGACAAACGTTTTGCAAGGCGGTGTCGGATTATCAAATTTGTCGGACTATAGAGTACTGCCACAGCCCCCTGGTAGTCCGGAATTTTTTGATAAAGAGTACCTTGTAATCCAACAAATTTCATATCAAATATAAAAATATGAAATTAAAAAAATCATGTGATGCACAATGAATACCTAACAGTAAATAATGAATGCTCGCTAGACGCTACCATAGTCACATTTAAACTGACACAATACGCGCTAAAATAATCAAGTTAGACTTGTGGTGGCGCGAACTAATTGCAACCTGTTTGTCCACGTATTCGCGATGGACACCTCCATGTTAAAGGCATTAAAAAAAAGGATTACCCGGATTACCGGGGGTCTAGTGTATAAAAATTATGGTGGTTCATTATCACTCTATGATTCATTTAAAACACTATTTGAAAATGGATGTAATACCCTATTGTAGGACCTAGATTGCTTTACACATCATCAGTGTAACATTACATCCAGTGTATGTATAACCGAATAAGTTTTCGCGTGAAGTGCGTTAAATTGACATTTGGGTACCGTATCGGTGATTGGCGACATTCAGAGCGGGAGACGCTGTGGCAGGGCGTGTGCATCCGGTCGTACACGTACCGGTCGCTGGTGCTGGGGTTCGGCGCGGCGCAGCGCGCCACGGCCGTGCTGCAGTGGTCGGCGGCGGCGCAGCGCTACACCGTGGCCACGCCCGCGCACCAGCCCGCCGCCAACGCGCACCACCTGCTGCACCACCACCTGCACCACTACATCAACTGGTACACTGCTTATACCTCACCTCGACGCCTTGCTCTTGCTCTTGCTTATTACTGTACGTTACATTTGTGGTAGAGCCACGGCGTGGCTCTGACATGTTTTTACGTGGTAGAGCCACGCTGCAGCTATATTATGGTTGTAGCACGAATGGGTCGGTTCGACCGGGGTATACTCATATATACGGGGTATATCACATAATACCAGCGTAAAATAGCAGCTTCATGCTGCTGTGTTTCGTATGGTGAGTGTAGAGAACCGGAGACCCTTTTTACTGGAAAAGAGGCATTCCATCTTAGTCCTCAAGGGTGACAACGCATCTGCTTTTTGATTCTTAATTGAGTATAAATGTAGATGTCTATGGGCCACATAATCCACTTACCATCAGGTGGACTGTGTGCTCGTTTGTCACCCTATTCTATATTAAAAAAAAATGTGTTACAAACAAACAAGTCTCGGCGTCTCGTCTACGTGGTACATATTATTCTATCTATACTCTCTGTAGGTGGTAAAGCTATGCTGCTGTTATATTATGGTTGTAGCACAAATAGGTCGGCTCTATCGGAAAGGAATATCTCAGAATACCAGCGTGTAATAGCACAGCTTAATGCTGCTGTGTTTCGTGTGGTGAATGTGAATGTAGAGAACCGAGGACCCTTTTTACTGAAAACGAGGCATTTCCATCTTATTCCTCAGCAGTGACAGCATATCTGCTTTTTGATTCTTAATTGAAGATAGATGTAGATGTCTGTGAGCCACGATATCCACTTACCATTGGGTGAACTGTGATCTCGTTTGTCACCCTTATTCTGCTGCACCACCAACCCTAGCTTCTAAATACAAACGGTTTGTCGTAAACGTCACATTTGTCAGGTTTTATCTTTAATCAAAGTAAGTCTGAAAAACGAATGCACAGCATGTCTGATCTTAAGCGGATTCTGTGGTCCATAAGACGAAGAATCAAAATGCAGATGCGTCATCAACCCTGAGAGATACCCTGATCCCTGAGAGGTCTTCAGTTTGTTACATTCATCATGAGAAACACGACAGTATTTTTAATCTGGTATTCGTTGGGATCATAGTTTACCCCTAATCCTAAACATACTGTATAAAATAGTACATTACGATACAAGGGACTTAGTAGCCGATTATTGAACCGTGTGAAGTTAAAGCACGAGCGAAGCGCTTTGTAATGCGCGATGGCAAGGCCAAACATTTACGGTTATTTCCAGAGAAAATCAATTGGTTATTAATAAATTTGTAACCGTAGTACTCTATAATCTGAACGAAGGTATTAAATTTGATACTTTAAAAAAAGTATTTTTTTTCCAGACTGCTGCAGATATATTTTTATTTTATTTTTTTTCTAAGTTGCCGAGGTGCCCCCCACTAGTACCTACGTTATCCATTACTTACCGGACATTCTGTATAAGAAAGGCAGAAACTAATGAACACCGAGTGAAAACAAACATTTATTTTAAAGGCACAAAGACTTGATGTCCTTCGGCGTGGTGTTGCGTGAAACATACGCTCCGCTGTTAGCATTGAGTCGCCTGCCGACACTTCCTCAGCTGGGCCTGCACCACGTGCGTACACAGATGCCCACGCCTACGTTCACATTGCTTGCACACTCATGGCGAAAGGTAATGTCCAATAATGCTATTTATTATAAATGAAAATATATAAAAAAAATAAGTATTTCTCGTTCAACTATAACCATGCATACTCAGGTTTATAACTAGTTACATAAAGTTTAAATACAACAAAGACTATATCAAGTATCAACATTCTAAAGTTTTGAGAAACAAAATGCAATTTTAAATCTAACTTAAACGGAGGTATTATTATTGATTTAAACGCATTACTTTACAGATACGTATAATTTACGCGGGTGCATATTCCCTAGAAGTCGGTATTCGAGGAGGCAATATGGTAACAATCCGCGATGGCTCTTATCAAAGTTCGATCGAAGCACTGTCGTCGATGAGTTTGCGCCTGCCCTTGGATTGAAGGTATTAAATTTTTCATTGTTGAATATTTCAACAATGCAACACATTATCATTCAACATTATATGTTATTTTTTACTTTTTAATCATATAAATTATTGTATAATATGTATAGAAGTAACGTTTTTACACCTAAAAAAACTTGTCAGTGTTTCAGGTATTAACTCGCAATTTTTATGAATATAAAGTTTAATTAAAAAGTTATTAAATAATGTCGGCATTAAATTAGAGGAAGAGTAGATGACAACAAAGTGTAAAGTTTTACTGTCTTATTTTCCGTGCACCATAATATTCATCTAAATATGTTACAAATAAATTTAGGTTGCTTCAGCTATTAATGTTTTATGTAACCATTTACATTAACATTCACAGGCATTTTTATCACGATATGTTGAAGACAATATAAGTGCGAGACTATTAGCGGAAGAAGAAAATCCACCGTCGCCAATGTCCCCGATGCCACCAGGTAATTATTATTCTAAAAGCTTTATTTTTCATTTTCATTCTTAAATTTAAACTTATTATTATTATTCGATTAAGAGCATTTTTTTCATTGGCCGATACCGATAATGGTATTTCTCCCATACCGATACCGATATTATCTAGAAATTTGTTCATTCAACGACACGTTACCGACGTTGTGGCGAAGACAGGCAACGGTCATACAACCTAAACCGATGTGTATTTTATTCATAAAATTCTTTACAATAAGCTAAAATGTCACAAAATACATAAAAGAATCGCAAAGTGTTTTGATGATAGAAGTATCCCAAGCCGCCAAAGTGGATTAAAAATACTTCATATTTATATCGCTATCGAAGCACTTGTAGCATCGTTTCCAATAATAGTTCACATGCGCAGACACTAAATATACAAAATCGCGTCATTTTGGCGTAATAAAATCCACTTCAAACAATTATTTAAACTATAATACAGGAGCGACAATTCACTCGCGTTCAAGTTCCTGCACATCCAACCGATAAAATTCCGATTACGTGGTAGAGCCACGCTGCAGCTATATTATGGCCGAAGCACGAATGGGTCGGCTCGACCGGGGTAGGACCACGCTTTCACAGAATACCAGCGTAAAATAGCAGCTTAATGCTGCTGTGTTTCGTATGGTGAGTGTAGAGAACCGGATACCCATTTTACTGGAAACGAGGCATTCCATCTCAGTCCTCACGACTGACAACGCATCTGCATTTTGATACTAAATTGAGCATAAATGTAGATGTCTATGGGCCACAGCAACCACTTACCATCAGGTGGACTGTGTGCTCGTTTGTCACCCTTATTCTAAAAAAAAAAAAAACATAAATATTAGGGACAGATTTAAGCTAGAAATACCAGTCACTCGACCTCCTTCAGTATATTAGTCAGTATTATTGGATATGCTTATTGCTATGCTTGCAGATATGTGATATGCTTTAAAAAATAACTAGTATTATTAATTATCTATATTTAAAAACATTGTAGGCATGTATTGTATGTATTTGTATATTATGGCGCAGGCGGGCTGCGGTTCCCCGCGCCGCTGACGCCGCCGCAGCCGCACACGCCGCACTCGGCGCCCGTCACGCCGCACCCCGCCTCGCCCGCACAGCACCAGGTAACATTCTTGATCGACTTGTACGATCAATTTGCCGAGATTGCTACGCTTGGCAGGCGGATTTTCTCACATCTTAGGCGACCAATTACACGCCTAGGCAAACGTCAATCAGTTCGATCAATCATAATTGATGTTTGAATGATAGAATAATTTTGACATTAAGCGGCCATTACACGCCTAGGCAAGGGTCAATCAGTTCGATCAATCATGATTGATGTTTGAATGATAGAATAATTTCGACATTAAGCGGCCATTACACGCCTAGGTAAGCGTCAATCAGTTCGATCAATCATGATTGATGTTTGAATGATAAAATAATTTGACATTACACGCTCATTCTGACTGATCGTCAGTTAAACCCAAAATTTCAGAGCGAAAGGATAAATATTCATAAAAAGATCTGTGCTGCAATTTTAATTGCAATTTTGTGTAAAAACGTATAAAAGAAGGAGTTGGGTAAAGACTGGCTTTTAAAAAGGTTTCTATACCATATTAATTTATTGACTGACATACGGGTTTCAAAAGAGGATAAAGACTAAGCAAATTATTTTCGCATGAAAGAGGCTTGTTTTGATAAGTTACTGCTCTTGGTAGCACCATACCTAAAAACAAGATACATGTGCAGCTATAACTCCCGAAGAAAAGCTAGGAGCAACGACGCGTGATTGACGAAATGCCATTACGTTCAATCAAAATTTGTGACTGATAGTTGATTGACGTAAAAATCAAAATATCCAGATATTTGTCAATCAATTTCATGCAACCGTCAATCACCGCATTATGCGTCTCCCACACACAAGCGGCTTGCATTTGTATTCGCTTGCAATTTATGTGAGTCTACAAATGCGGTCGTGTCGCGGCCTGCGAGCGGCTGGCCACGGCCGCATGCCCCGCCCGCCACCGTGGCACAGATTAAATAATGTTACTTGTTGTTGACGGCTCCACGGCCCATTGGCTTAGCAATGAATTGCTAACGCTGGGGCCGCAGGTTCAAATCCGCACGGGTAAACTATTTGTATGGCCTGCAAATAATTGTTCCGTGTCTGGATGTTTGTGCTTGTGAAATTTATGTATGTAAACTGCCCCAAGATACCGCAGAAAATCCTAGTGTGAGGGTTACGTTTTATAAAAATGTTACTACGTAACAGATACAACTCTCTCATACAAAGCAAAATTACCTCCGCTATAATAGCCTACAAAATTTTAATAATAACCAGGAGTTGAGGACGCTTTGCCCACCTTTGCAACCTTCGAATGACTGCGGCATCGAGCGAACGATGCTAGGATAGTACAAAGATGATATAATAAATAAAATAATGAAATAAAATTTTGATGAAGCTGTAAAGGGATGTGCATTTGCACGTGGTAAACCATGCTGCAGCTATATTACTGGTATTATAATCTTGCAGTAGTAGTGGTAACACTCGGCTATCATCTACCGGGTGTTTGTGAAACGCTCCCGAAAACGAAGACAGATGATAGTACTAAGGATACCTATGATGATGGGTCACAAAGAAATTGATCCCGAATAATCATGAAATACTTAAACATAAAACCAGCAGTGAAACTTAAAAAGAAAATCAGCTGACAATAGGTTCAATATCCTCGCGGGCGCCGAACTCGTTATCTAGATCGGTACGAAACAATGCGTTAGGTATACTACTCACTCTACCCTTCCCTTTCACACACGCTGCCTCGTGTCGCCTCGCGCTGTGGAATTTACACATTCTTCAAGGACGTTACCTCCGTGCGCATTTATTTTGGCTATAATTTTAGTTTTGAGACAGTTCCATGTTGACTATCACGAGCGACAGTTCAAGTTCAGTTGTTTTGTTTATTAAATTATTGTCGTTATTACTTGTTATTTATTACTTAATGATATTGTTCTTGTTGTTACATTTTGTGTTTTTGTTTTGTTTTAATAATGCCTAACGCGTAGGTACGTTTATAGTGCTCGTGAATACGGCAACATGCTAATGTGCCTGGAGAATCTCATAAGGCCACGGAGGATCGGTAAGCTGTTTCATACCTAATTTTTAAATAACTTAGTACTGAACTGATCTGAAAAGATACATAACTGAATACATCAGAATAATAAACATACCTACACAATGGATAAAAAGCATGATTCTAACCTTGTTAACATTTTATTTAAGTATTTTTTCATTAAGGGGAATCGAACCAGTTATTTGGTTTATTTAACCTGTGAATTCAATTAAAGTGGCTACGTAGAGACAAGCACAGTGGCAAAATAGTAGGTTAAGTAGATAAGTTAGGTATTTAGACAAGTGTTGTAAATTATTAGGTATTGTGGTACCATCGCTGGTTGCGGGCCGCGCGAATTCGGCGTTCGCGCGTACATTGACCCTAGTCAGCTGATTGTAATTCAGTAATTCCACTGCTGGTTTTATTTTAAGTATTTCATGATTAAATGAAATTAACATTTTATTTAACTATACTAACACGATGGAGCGTGAATAAAGCTAATAAAACGTTGTGAAAAGATGATTTTTTTCATCGGGATCGATTTTATATTTCACCATCATCAAAGATATAGTTAGTACTGTCGTCTGTCTTCGTTTTCGGAGCGTTTCAAAAATACCCTGTATATTAGAATGAGATTATTTTTACGTGGTAGAGCCATGCTGCAGCTATATTAGTAGTATAGTTGTAGCACGAATGGGTCGGCTCGACCGGGCAAGTACCACGCTCTCACAGAATACCAGCGTAAAGTAGCAGCTCAATGCTGCTGTGTTTCGTATGGTGAGTGTAGAGACCCTTTTTACTGGAAACGAGGCATTCCATCTTAGTCCTCATGGGTAACTAAGATGGAATGGTCTATGGCCACAGCAACCACATACCATCAGGTGGACTGTGTGCTCGTTTGTCATCCTAAAAAAAAAAGGCCGCAGGGCCAACAGCATATACTTTTCGAAAAAAAAAAAGAATAACGGAGCCCTGACCGCGTATGTGTAAGCGTGCGCGCGGCCTATCGGCGGCCATTTTTTTACAACAGGCCGCGTGTACCGCGTGAAAAATTGCAGCGCTAAATATAAAATTTTTAATAGAAACAGTGCAAAATTATCCAGTACTTTATGACAATTCACATCGTGATTATAAAAACATTAGAATTAAAAACAAAATATGGGATAATATTGCTGAAATACTTAGCGAAAGCGATGGTGAGTAAAAATTTTGTTCAAATTAAAAGCTTATTTTTTTAGTTTACATGAGTTAATATATTGTTCATGAATGAGTTTTGAAGTAATCAGCAAATTGTTCGCGTATCAAAAATGCATAGTTTTGACGATCTTCTGCTGTTTAGTGAAAAATCTTCGAATGCGTGTTCAAACTGTTCCTCAATGGGATTATTGATATGTTCAGCCTTTCTTTCTATCAAGAAGTTGTGCAATACACATGCTGCTTTCACAACAGTTATTGACGTAGTTACTTTTGTTTCCATCGGCCTATGGAAAATATACCATTTAAAGCTTAATATACCGAAGGCATTTTCAACCACGCGCCTGGCACTTCCTAAAATGGAGCTGAATTTTTTCCTTCCTTCGGTCATAGCGTGGCTGTGTTTCAGGATATGGTCGCATCATGTAAGAACTCAACGCAAATGCCTGATCTCCGATAAGAACTCACGGTGTCCTTACATTTTGGCCGTGTAGTGGTCTACTATTAGGTATATTAAATGTACCATCAGCAAGCTTCCTATTATAGATTCTTCAAAAATACTCCCATCGCTATTTTCTCCGTATCCGCCTATATCGATGGAAATTAATTTGTAATCGGAGTCAACTATTGCCAATAAAACAAAAGAAAATTTTCTTACGTAGGAAAAATAATTGGATCCAGTTTTATCTGGACATTTTACAGTAACATGTTTTCCATCAATACTTCCACAGCAGTTCGGAAATTGCCATTTCTCATGAAATCCAGATATAGAGACTTCCCAATCTTCTAGAGTTGGTTCACGCATGTAAATTGGTTGCAAACGTTTCCATATAGCTACACATACTTCTTCAAACACCGACAAACGATGCGTTAGAGCCAGGTGGTAGAATCGTAATAATATTTTTATGATGGACTAATAACTAATTGCTTTGCTTTTGTTTCCCATTAGTCAATAATTAGGATTATTTAGCTTCTAAAAACACGTGTTTCAGACTTATTATTACCTGAGTTTACATGGTTTTGTTCACAAACAATCTCAATTAGTCTAAACTTGTGGTTTCTACAGTGAAGACGTCTTAAAATGGGAAAAGCACGCGAAATTAGCAGTGAAGTGCGTTCTGTCATCGTTGTTTTACATAATGAAGGCAAATCTGAAAGTGAGATTGCTTTACAATTGAAGTTATCGAAGACTTGTGTTCATGGCACAATAACTCGATACAGGGAGACAGGCACTTTTCAAGATCGTCCACGCTCGGGAAGGCCGAGAGCTACCACGTCAAGTGAAGATCATTTCATTGTTGTTACTAGCAAGCGAAATAGACGCTTAACAGCACCGGAAATCCGCGTTGAAGTAAACAAAACCCGAGTTGAACCTTTATCATTGACTACAGTAAAACGGCGGCTGAGAGATGCGAAATTGTATGGTCGTGTCGCCGTTCGAAAACCTCTGCCAAGGCCACAAAACAAGAAAAAACGGATGCAATGGGCCCTTGCCCATCGAGATTGGACTGAAGAAGATTTTAAAAAAGTTCTTTGGACCGATGAATCCAAGTTTGAGCTATTCGGTTCAAAACGTAGAATTTACGCTCGACGCAGTGACCAAGAAAAGATGATGCCAGACTGTGTAGTCCCAACAATCAAGCATGGTGGTGGCTCAATTATTGTCTGGGGTTGCTTTTCTAGCCAAGGAACTGGCGATTTGATCAAAATTGACGGAATTATGAAAAAGGAAGAGTACAAATAAATTTTAGAACAAAATGCCGTTCCTTCGGGGTTGCGATTAATTGGAGATTCATTTTCCAACAGGACAATGATCCTAAGCATAGCTCAAAATTATGCAAAGGATATTTGGAAAGAAAGAGGCACAAGGGGTGTTAAAAAACATCGTTTGGCCTCCTCAGAGCCCGGATCTCAATCCCATTGAATTTTTGTGGGATGAGCTTGATAGGAACGTCCGTAATTGGTGGTCCATCCTCGCGAGAAGAAATGTGGAATGCTTTGTGCGAAATTTGGAGCAATATATCACAAGACGCTATCAACAAATTGATTGCCCGTATGCCGAGACTTGTGAAAAAAAAATCATAGAATGCAAAGGAGGATTTTTTGATGAAAAATCAGTTTGGCTAACTATAGCCTTTTTTAGCATGGACTGTTAATATTTCTTTACGCTTTTCAAGTAAATTGATTGTCAAAAATTGTTTTATTGGATGATTTAACAGTTTAATTAAACATTTAATATTTTATTGGAGTTTTATTTAATTTTCCTACTTTAATTAAGGTGGTTTTAAACTTTTGGCCGGCAGTGTATATGAGTAAGAATGCAGAAAAAGATGATGATACAGATTTACTTTTCAAATCTTACGCAAAGAAATTAAAGAAAATGACTAATCTACGTCAAGCCACAGTAAAGTTCGAAATTGCCAAGATAATTCTGAAGGCAGAACTTGAAAAATCTGATGAAATGCAGTGTAGATCGGATGCTGAACAGTATAAACAAAATAATGTTGTGATAATAGTACAGCCACCTGCTAGCAGTGTTGGTTCAGATACAATCGACTCAGTTTATGTTTTATCTTCGCCACCTCCAGTTTTTGAAAATGTTGACCCATCAAACACTCTATTGCTGCCACGATTATATATGCAACCATCACACACTCTGTCATCAAACACTCATACTTTACGAGAAGACCAAAGACCGAATTTTATTGATCCAAGCCATAACATACTTCGACCTATTGGTAATAATACAACCAGGAAATGCTATGAAAATTTTGGAAAGAAGTCCTAAATATGATTGTAAGAGTAGCTGTCATCAAAAAAGCATATTTTTACCTGTAATTGACTTTAAATATATTTTTTTTTTTTTTATAGAATAGGGTGACAAACGAGCACACAGTCCACCTGATGGTAAGTGATTGCTGTGACCCATAGACATCTACATTTATCCTCAATAAATAATCAAAATGCAGATGCGTCGTCACCCGTGAGGACTAAGATGGAATGCCTCTTTTCCAGTAAAATGGGTCTCCGGTTCTCTACACTCACCATACGAAACACAGCAGTGTCAAGCTGCCATTTTACGCTGGTATTCTGTGAGAGCGTGGTCCTTCCCCGGTCGAGCCGACCCATTCGTGCTACAACTATACTACTAATATAGCTGCAGCATGGCTCTACCACGTAATATGGTATTTAATATAAGTAGTATCAGTTTCAGTTCAAAATAAAAGTTAATTATAGTTATTTCATTTTGTATTCTCTATCACAGCTAAGTATTTACCTTAGAGTGACTACTAATCGTTCTTCTGGCTCTATTGGTTCCAATTCATGTGTTGTTTCTGTATATCATTTTTTATTAGTTCTAATATATAATCGAAACATTTAGTGCACATTCTGAAATATATATAAAATCTGATTTCATCTTTTCTCAGTTTTGGATATAATGTCCAGTATTCTCCTCCTTGCTGCCGATCTTGATTGATTTCATGGATCCACACTTCTCTATTTCTGAAAGAAATAAGAAACTAATTTGCGATGCTAATGATAATTTCATGTGATATCTAAACTATTGAATTAAACTGATTGTTTTATTACTTACCTTTTTTTTCATCTTCTGAAAGGGCTAATAAGAGTAATAAGACTTCGTTACGGTTAGTCATGTTGACTGACTCTGATCGTAGCACAGAAACCACAGCGAAAATGGCGCTTCAGGCCGCCACTGCGACCGCGGTGGTGTGATGGCGGCTTACCGCCACCGCAAGCCGCTTATGTGTGGGATAAGCCTTACACGGTAGGTTATTCGTCAATCACAACCGTGATTGTTGTAAAACTGACAGCAAAACCTACTGTGTAATAGGCACCTTAGACGCTTCATCCCATCTCATATAATTATATTATTATTCCAGTATTTATCGGATTCGATAAGATTTTTATGGCATCACATGTAACGTAAAAAGGAGTTGCTGCAGATACGATGAATTTATTTAAACTGCCATCTATCGGTGTTGCTACAAGTGATTGGCTAGCACGTTAAAATATTTTTTATGTCAATATAAAAAGTAATATAATTTCATTCAATTATTATAATATGAAATAGAGTTATCCTTTTGATACAAATATCACGATAAAATAATGACTCCACGAGCTTCTTGCCGGTTCTTCTATACAGGTGTTTTTGAAACGCTCCCGAAAACGAAGACAGACGACAGTACTAACTATATCTTAGATGATGGGTGAAATATAAAATCGATCCTGATGAAAAAAAATCATCTTTTCACGTTTTATTAGCTTTATTCACGCTCCATCGTGTTATTAAAGTTAAATAAAACGTTAATTTCATTAAAATAAAACATGAAAATACTTAAATATTAAACCAGCAGTGGAATTACTGAATTACAATCAGCTGACTAGGTCAATGTACGCGCGAACGCCGATTCGCGCGGCCCGCAACAACGATGGTACCACAATACCTAATAATTTACAACACTTGTCTAAATACCTAACTTATCTACTTAACCTACTAATTTGCCACGTGGTTGTCTCCACGTAGCCACTTTAATTCGAATTCACAGGTTAAATAAACCAAATAACTGGTTCGATTCCCCGCTAATGAAAAAAATACTTAAATAAAATGTTAACAAGGTTAGAGTCATGCTTTTTTATCCATTGTGTAGGTATATTTTTTATTCTGATGTATTCAGTTATGTACCTATTCAGATCAGTTCAGTACTAAATTATTTAAAAAAAATTAGGTTAAATAAACCAAATAACTGGTTCGATTCCCCGCTAATGAAAAAAATACTTAAATAAAATGTTAAAAAGCTTAGTCATGCTTTTTTATCCATTGTGAAGGTATGTTTATTATTCTGATGTATTCAGTTATGTACCTTTTCAGATCAGTTCAGTACTAAGTAATTTAAAAAAATTAGGTATGAAACGGCTTACCGATCCTCCGTGGCCTTATGAGATTCTCCAAGGCACATTAATATGTTGCCGTATTCACGAGCACTATAAACGCGTTAGGCATTATTAAAACAAAAAAGAAACACAAAACGTAACAACAAGAATAACACGTAATAACAAGTACGTAATACCAAGTAATAACAATAAGAATTTAATAAACAAAACCAATGAACTGTCGCTCGCGCATGCGTGTCCAAAGTCAGCGCGGAACTGTCTCAAAAACTAAAATTAATAGTGAATCCCGCCAAACTGAAGCCTACTGCGTCCTAACTAACGTCCTTGCGGTAAACACTTTGAACATTCCCACAGACCGTCAAATGTTATGACATTGCCAACTTTTATTTTATAAGTTTAGTTTCCATATGATCCCTACGACTAGTCTTTCATATGGAATTTAGAAGTTATAGTTGTAATTTTTTTAATATAATTAGACAATCAATTGTACCCTGACGAAACAAGCAGTTCGTTACTACAAAAATGATATTGAAATTAATAAACGTACTTACTTGGGTTATCTTTGATTTTGTACAAGAAAATAGAAATAAAATGGTATTGAATAATTTAATAGTTAAAATCAATTGCAATTATGATCGACAGTTAATTAATCTAAAAAATAATTATTTTACTTTACTTTTATTGACTTTCCGTTTTAATCTTTCCAATACTTTAATTTGAAAACAGGTACGTCAAAACTATTACAAATTACTTGTAAGTTTTATTGTAATTGCCGCCTCTAATTTTATGTCGCTTGCAAACTAATCTTAGTAGGTAAATTTGGGGAATTTATATGTTGGCGCTGACGCGAGGTGACACACAGTCGGCCGGGTGGCGGCAGCGCGTGGTACGGGGGCGCGACGGGGAATGCTCGCCAGTATTGTTGCGCGCACGCTATTGGTTCCTCATTCTGCCGCGCTTTGAAAAGCGATGTTTCAATTTACAGTCGCACACACAGCTTTATGCACGACGCGCGACGATGTTTTAAAAAGGAAGGAAAGAAAATTATTTATATCTATTGTTTTATGACTGAACTAGTGAACGAAAAGGTAAATAGAAGGTGAATGGGAAAATTGTGCAGTAAAGTTAAATGTATTGAGGAAGAATACCGAAAAATTACCATGTGGTCAACCTGATGACGGAAACATTTATCATTCGCATTGATGATGATGATTCTGATGAAGTAGCATCCAGTAACACCAACACACCATCGACATCCGGCTTCCATGTTCCATGTTCTAACGGTATAATGGACGGCGTGTCACCCTTAGCTTAAGTTTTCTTGTTACAACCTTTATTTACGATTGAAATAAAAATAATGCTCAAGCATACATTATCCATTTTAATTTCAACCTCTTCCAAAGTTCTAAGAAGCTAGTAAAGTAACTATTATGATTCTACAATAAAACCATTAATTACTATTATAATATTATAAAACAACAGCCTAGTACCATGTAGTAATTTAGAACGCGACTGTACCCATGCGCAGACACACACCCTCCACTGTCGCTCAGCGTCGTGACGGGACCTGTACGGAGCTAGATAAAGAGTTTGGCTTCGACGCGGATATTGACCCTAGTCAGCTGATTTTATGATTTATTTATTTTAAATTCCACTGCTGGTTTAATATTTAAGTATTTTCATGATTCTTTTAATGAAATTAATGTTTTATTTAACTATATCAACACGATGGAGCGTGAATGAAGCTAATAAAACGTTGTGAAAAGATGATTTTTTTTCATCAGGATCGATTTTATATTTCACCCATCATCTAAGGTATAGTTAGTACTGTCGTCTGTCTGTTGGAGTTTCAAAAATACCCTGTATAATGATGCATTTTTCGAACCGGTGGTGGATTTCGATATTCATAAGAGCTTTAAGTAAGTCCAAACGGAATAACATATTATTATGTTTGACTTTGTTGTAGATGGGCGGTGGGTCGTTCAACCTGACGTCCCCGCCGGGCGGCGGCGCGGGTGCGTCGGGAGCGGGCGTGTCCGCGTCGCCCGCGTCGCCGCTGGCGCCGTCGCCCCTGGCGCCGGCCGCCTCGCCGCACCCGCCCCCCACCTCGCCCTTCACCGCCTGGCCCGCCTCGCCCTCGCTGCCGCGCCCCTCGCCCGGGCACCATCCCTCGCCGCGCCACCACATCGACCATAAAGGTAAGTTGTTATTTCTCTAAGAGTTACCTTAGTCTTCGTTAATATCACCAGCCTGTTAAAGTCCACTACCAAAATGTGCCTCTTCTGTTGTACAATATGATTAAACTGAGAATAAGAACGTTAATGACCTCGATCTGTCACTTGAAAAGAAAATTAATTTGCGTATTAACCTCTCAGGCCCGACATTTTATTGGACAAACTTAGAACTATGGTCAAGCCAAAGAGTAGAGAAGGTCAGGACAAAGACAAGTTTTTTTTTAAATGATGGTAAATATAACTTAGAGTCATTACTACGAGTATGTTCTTATCCAAAATAAAACTATCAATAATTAAAATATCGAATTATTTGTATGAAGGTCAAGTGAGCGCTAGAGTAACGACGATTGCAAGACGATTTGTCGATAAATGAAATGTTTTGAGAAATTATCGATTACCGTGTAGTGGTGGTGTATGAATATTCATATCATTCCGTGGATTGTAAGAGGCGACTGATCCATTGTTCCACGGTACACGTACCTTGTTACACAGTAACAAGGTACGCGTAGTTCATTTTATTGGGTTAAATCAGTGACAGGAGTAACGGAGAAAATAGTACGGTGGCGGCGCTAAGGAACAACGTTATTTTGAAGCTTTCTCACCGTGATGTTATTACTGTATTTATCACTCATGTCTAGAGGCGACAGAGGGAAATAAATATGAGACAGCAGCGTCTTCCTAATAACGACTAAAATAGAAAACTGCGGTTGCCAACCCGCTTGCCAATCGTGGCAACTATGACAAATATAACCTCTATGAGGGTATAGGAGGCCTATATCCAGGGGGTTTTATAGGCTGTAACGGTGGTGTTTTAATAGTGATAGAAGAAAATGTGGGAGGAAAAAAAGACGAACAATTTTTCTAAATTTAATCTTAGTGGAACGCGGATGCTCCGTGCGAAGTTTAGGGCAGTGTTGCAAAGGTGGGTGATATTTGTGGCAGTAAAAATTTTTGCTGCCCTTTATTTCCATGGCCCATGGCCAGCAGTGGAAGGAAACTGTAAGGAGGGGGAGAACGTAATTTTCTTATTTGAAAAAATATTTTTGTGTGTAAAAAAGTCATCAAACATCAACATCAAACAAGTTATTAAACAAAAGTTGCGTAAACAAGTTCAATGGTTAAAACAGTAGTAAATAACAAAACCAAACAAGTTTATTGCAAAGAAAAAAAATTCAAATATTATAGATTGTCACTTCTATAACTAAGGCAAATCTAACGAATCCCCATATGTTAAAATTCAATATCTATATGTTTAAATCAAATAACTACTATGAAGAAAGAAACAAGGACATAAAAACACTGATTTTCATAAAGAAAATAAATATATAATATAATTATATCGATAGACTCAGTAGAGCCTCTAAAAATAAAAAATATTAAATCATAGGTATACTTTGTTACGCTATCTTTGATCAACGCCATTTTCTACCGACTTCAAACAGAAAGAGGTACTCAATTGACTGTATGTTTTTTTATGTGTGTTACCTCATAACTTGTTTCTGGGTGAACCGATTTCGATGATTCTTTTTTTTTTTTGAAAGCTGGTGCTTCACATGTAGTCCCATATAAATTTGATCAAGGTCTGACTAAATAGTTTTTGAGTTATTCTTAATAATTTATATTGAAGTCGTTATACAAAATTTTAATTTTAAATTATTGTTGAAAACAACCGCCATGATGTTCACTATATATCGAAATTATAACATAAAACGTAATTTTCGCACATTGGACTTTAATTGTGTTTTTACATGACTATAAAGTGATACGTGAACGACATAGTATTTGAAATTGAAATTTTATAAGGTGTATAAAATTGTTACGAAGCAAAATATAAGCAAATAAATTTTAAAAACAGTGTAATTACTTAAATTTTATATAAAAAAACTAACAAGAAATTTTCTTTTGTACCCAAGAAATTTTGTTTTGTTTTTTTTTTATTTGTAGTTGCCTCTCACACTCACGCGGCGAAGGAAATAGACTAAAGTATGTGAAGTAAAAGCGACGCGTTGGTAAAGGCGGAAACTCGTCATTTGAAGTAAATTCTCTTAATTTAGAGAAGCGTAATTTAGTAACGAAACTAATTCTAATAAAATTTTAGTTGTATAATTCTTATAAATAACATTTAAAAAAGAATTGTTCTGAACACTCTTAACTATGGTTCTGCCTAAACGTAGTGATTATATACTCTTTGGTTCTGAGAGGTCCTTACCATACTCTTTGGAGCGTTCTACAAAGGTGACCTTGGATTGTCTCATGTATAAGTCTAGATTAATAACCTTTTTTCCCACTTAATAAACTGCGTAAAACATTACTAAATCTATTGCAATCACAATTAGGTTTAAAAATAATTTGAAACTGTTTTTTTTTTAAAGAAATATTAAAATATTTTTAGTATTATAAAATATAATAATAATAATATAAAATATAAAGGTATAAATCCGTGTTCTATTTTAATAGGGAAAAGCAGCAGTGATGACGAAGATGATGATAATGACTATTCAGACAGTGATGCAGAGTTGAGCGGAATTGAGGTGTTAGATTCAGATTAAAACTTTGTTGCTTATGTTTTTGTTTTAAATAAACATTATTTTAAAAATATCAGTTTTGCTCACGCTAACTGGTTTAAATTGATGGCTAAGAAGTCACAATATGGCGCAAAGTCATTCGTATTCTTAATAGCATTGTATTGGTTTATCTTGTTCTCATGGTTAACATGCGTATGTTGTTGTTATTGAATGGCAGTGTCAAGTTGTGTGTGGTTGCGGCAGGTCCGCAGGCGAGCTCCACGACGGCGGCGGGCGGGCGCGGCGGGCGGGGCGCGGGCGGCGCGGCGGCCCCGCTGTGCGTGGGCAAGCTGGAGCTGCTGTGCACGGCCAGCGAGCCGCCGCCCGGCGCGCCGCCCGGCCCCGCGCTGGCGCCGCTGCAGCGCTTCCTCGCCTGCGTCTACATGAAGCGCACGCTGCAGCGCTACGTGCAGCAGGAGGACTTCGTGAGTAATAAAACTTATATTTATGTAGCTATCTTACAGTTTTCTTTATTATATGAAAAGAATTACATAAATAAAATTATATTACGAAGTTTTTTACATCTAAAGGATAGTCCCACTGTAGATTTCATATTATTTCATACGCATGGACTTCTGCTCGCAAGTCTTCCAAAGAAGCTGCAGCTGCTGTGACGTTATAAACAGAAGTTTAAAAGTATTATGAAATTATTAAAACCAAAGAGCGATTCATAAATTTTTCGCGATATTTGTAAAATTTGAAGTGAATATTCAACAGCTGACAACAGTGTCTGTGGAGGCGACCAGTCTAACGTTCCGGTGTGAGAACGCCGGGCTGGCGGCGCGCGTGGCGCTCCACCCGCAGCACATGCAGTCGCTGCACCTGCAGCTCACCCCGCTGCCCGACCACAAGGACATGTGGTCAGCCGACGACCTACAGGTACTGTACGGCTTCGATCACAACAACAACTACCAAATTCGGCCGAAGTATGGCAAGTGTGTTTGTTAAGGCAATCACGCGAAGCGATAAGATGTGGATTATATACTGACGTGTATTTTTTCATTGCAATCATAATTATGCATGTATTGAAAAACGTTACAAAAAACGTCACTTGTCCCATGAAGGATTCGAACCCGCGTTACTGCACTTTCGTACCGCCATGAATGTTTAAAGATTAAGATAATTAAAAAGGAATATCATTTTTCTTCAGATGTCGACTTCACTTGCACGTTTTTATAACAGCTAGAAAACTGTTACAATTGGACAAAACCTAAATCCTATAAACTGGTGATAAGGAGTAACAATACATTTACGAGGTTATTTGATCACTAAGCGTTTACCAATCGTGGTAAATATTGCCAAATCTTTCAAGGCATGTACCTTTTGGGGCATTCGCCATAAATCTATATATATAACAGTGGATTAAAATCTGACTGAAACAGAAAGAAATAGATACGGGGACAACAC